>CM066031.1:1859305851-1860772007 GCA_033557465.1 Ichthyophis bannanicus
AGGTCATGCATTTGGGCTGCAGCAATCCAAGGGAGCAATATAGTATAGGGGGTGAAATACTTTTGTCCACTAAAGAAGAGGGGGACCTAGGCGTGGTTGTGTCTGATGATCTTAAAGTAGCTAAACAGGTAGAAAAGGCGACAGAAAAAGCTAGAAGGATGCTTGGGTGGATAGGGAGAGGAATGGCTAGCAGAAAAAAGGAGGTGATAGTGTCTCTGTATAAGTCTTTGGTGCGACCTCATTTGGAGTATAGTGTGCAATTCTGGAGACCGCACCTTCAAAAGGATATAAACAGGATGGAGTCAGTACAGAGGGTGGCTACTAAAATGGTTAGTGGTCTTCATTATAAAGCATATGAGGACAGACTCAAGGATCTTAATATGTACACCTTAGAGTAAAGGCGGGATAGAGGTGATACGATTGAGATGTTTAAATACCTCCATGGCATAAATATACAGGGGGAGAGCCTTTTTCAATTAAAAGCAAGTTCTGCTATGAGGGGATATGGGATGAGTGTGAAGGGGGATAGATTCAGGAGTGATATGCGGGAATATTTCTTTACGGAAAGAGTGGTGGATCCATGAATAGTCTCCCAGTGGAGGTGGTAGAGATGAGGACAGTATCTGAATTCAAAAAAGCATGGGACAATCACAGAGGACCTCAAAAGGAAAAAAGGGGACTGTTGTAGTGGTTGATATGGAAGGACAGACTAGATAGGCCATGTGGTCTTTTTCTGTCGTCATAGTTCTATGTTTCTATGTTTCTAACTGGCAGACCTCTCACTTGGTTTGCAGCTTGTCGTGCTGTGAGGGCTTGCGTGCATCAGTGATGCTGAGAGCTAAACTATCGGTAGTTTAACTACTGGCAGGGTCTCCCAAGATGGACAGGTCTCAGCTGAGGTGCCAGACCAAGACAAACCACCCATCTGGGCAGCAGCAGAATGGGACAGTGTTGACGGCGGAGGATCACATTTTTGTGACAACGGCAACAACACCAAACTTAAACTGCGCGGAAGAAAGGCCCGGCAATCTACTTCTGTATCTTGCCATGAAAACCCAATGGATAGTTACAACAAAACAAATTGTGCTATGGTGCTGGAAGATGAGACCCCCAGGTCAGAAGGCACTCAACTAGCTACTGGGGAAGAGCTGAAGACTTTTCAGAGTAAAGCCAGCATTTATGATGTGGTTGGATCAAAGCCCTCGGGAAGTCTGACTGCTGATGTAGCTGTGCAGGAAATGAGAGTCAGAAGCTGTAAAGATGTCTTACACATTGGAACATGGAACGTACGAAGCATGAACCAAGGGAAGTTGGAGGTGGTCAAGAATGAAATGGAACGTGTACAACTTGATCTGTTGGGTGTCAGCGAACTGAAATGGATTGGCATGGGGCACTTTGCATCAGATGATCACATGGTCTACTATGCTGGAAATGAAAGACAAAGAAGAAATGGTGTTGCATTTATAATAAAGAAGAAACTTTCAAGAACTGTAATGAAATACAATGCAGTCAGCGAACGCTTAATCTCTATTCGTCTATGAGGATTGCCTATCAACACAACTATAATTCAAGTATATGCCCCAACAACAGCTGCAGAAGAGAATGAAATTGAAGAGTTCTATGAACAAGTACAAGCTGAAATTGACAGAACATGCAAACAGGATATCCTGATAGTCATGGTTGACTGGAACGCAAAAGTTGGCAACAAAAAGAAGGCAAAGTAGTTGGAAAATGTGGACTTGGCAACAGAAATGAAGCTGGAGAAAGACTGATAGAATTCTGCAAGACCAATGATCTATTCATCTCAAACACCTTCTTCCAGCAACACAAGCGGCGACTGTACACATGGACTTCACCGAATGGATTATATAAAAATCAAATTGACTACATATGTGGAAGTCAACGATGGAAAAGCTCTGTAACATCAACAAAGACAAAACCTGGAGCTGACTGTGGTACAGATCATCAACTACTAGTATGCAAACTCAAGCTAAAGTTGAAAAAGAGCAAACCACTCATGAATGCAGCAAAATATGACCTTGAGAATATACCACTGGAATTTAAAGACTGCCTGCAAAATCGATTTGCTGCTTTAGATACAAATGACAGAGCTCCGGAAGAGTTATGGAATGACATCAAGAAGGTTGTGTTGGAACAAAGCGAGAAGTCTCTACAAAAGGTGAAAAAGCAAAAACGGCCAAAATGGATGACGGAAGAAACTCTGAAAATTGCCCAGAAACACCAAGAAGCTAAAGCCAGAGGAGAAAGAAAGACAATCGCAGAACTCAACAGAGATTTCCAACGTGCAGCAAGACAGGACAAGGAAAAGTACTACAATGACACTTGCAAGGAAATAGAAGCAGAAACTATTAGAGGAAGAACAAGATCGGCTTTCCTAAAGCTACGAGAGTTAAAGAAAAAGTTCCAGCCTCGAATTGGAATGTTACAAGATGCTCAAGGTTCTATGTTGAATGATGCTGAGAATATCAAGAAAAGGTGGAAGGAATATACAGAGTTTTTATATGATAAAGATCAAGTGGACCAACAGCCATTTCAACCTGTACCTTATGATCGGGAACCATTGGTGATGAAAGAAGAAGTTGAAGCAGCATTGAAAGCCTTATCAAAGAACAAAGCACCAGGCATTGATAGCATTCCCATAGAAGTATTGCAGCAATCTGATGCAGCTGTTACCGTACTCACAAGGCTCTGCCAAGAAATATGGAAGACAACATCATGGCCAACTGACTGGAAAAGATCTGTGTTTATACCAATACTAAAGAAAGGTGATCCAACTGACTGTGGAAATTATCGCACAATCGCTCTGATCCCACATGCCAGCAAGATTCTACTGAAGATTATTCAAAAGAGACTACAACCATACCTGGAACAAGAACTACCTGAAGTGCAAGCAGGGTTCAGGAAAGGACGAGGAACGAGAGACATCATTGCGGATGTGAGATGGATCCTTGAAAAGACTAAAGAATACCAAAAGGATATCTATTTGTGCTTTATCAACTATAGCAAGGCTTTTGACTCTGTAAACAATGAAAAACTCTGGGCCACATTAAGAAGCATGGGTATACTAGAACACCTGATCGTTCTCTTGCGCAATCTGTACATTGATCAAGAAGCAACAGTTCGAACGGAACAAGGAGAAACAGAATGGTTTAAAATAAGCAAAGGTGTAAGACAAGGCTGCATACTTTCCCCCTACCTGTTTAATTTATATGCAGAACAAATCATCAGAGAAGCAGGATTGTATGAAGACAACAGAGGTGTGAAGATTGGTGGAAGACTCATCAACAACCTTCGCTATGCTGATGATACCACATTACTTGCTGAAAGTGAAGATGATTTGAAACATTTGCTTCTCACAATCAAAGAACATAGTCTCAAAATGGGCCTGCACCTTAATGTAAAGAAGACAAAGATCATGACAACTGGCATAATCAACAGGTTCATCGTTGAAGGAGAAGAAATTGAAATTGTGAACAACTTTAACCTACTTGGATCAACTATCAATAAAGAAGCAACAAGCAGTCAAGAAATCAGACGACGCATTGCTCTTGGCAGAATGGCTATGAAAGACCTAGATAAGATTCTCAAGAGCAGAGATGTCTCTCTCCATACAAAGATTTGACTTGTTCAAGCCATGGTATTTTCAGTAACATCATATGGATGTGAAGGCTGGACAGTGAAAAAGATAGACAGGAAGAAAATTGATGCCTTTGAATTATGGTGCTGGCGGCGAATACTGTGTATACCATGGACTGCCCGAAGAACAAACCAGTCGGTACTAGAGGAGATCAAACCTAAGCTTTCTTTAGAAGCTCAGATGACAAGACTTCGACTTTCATACTTTGGACATATCATGCGAAGAGAGAGATCATTAGAGAAAGACATTATGCTTGGCAAGATAGAAGGTCAACGCAAAAGAGGAAGGCCAGCAATGAGATGGATCGATACAATAACAGCAGCTACGGGTACCAGTCTGTCAACAATGCCTGACTGAAGACCGAACACAATTTAGGATAGCTATCCAGAGGGTCGCCATGAGTCGACTCCGACTCGACGGCACTTAACAACAACTGGCAGACAACCTCCTAGGCACAATTACTGAGCCATATCTTATCATTCTATCTGCTAATATCCCTACATGCCATGGGTATTTGAGGGCTGGAAGTGCATTGCTTATCCCATCACTGGCTCCTTTTAGAGATAGTGGCCCTGATTTGGAGCCTGCTATCTGTTTTTGTGCAGCCAGGATCCAACAATGGTCTGGGCTAAAGCAATGCAAACCAGAATATGCTTTTATACAATATGCATTTTTCCAGAATCATTGTTTTCATTGGCAGTTGTTGTTAAGTGCCGTCCAGTCGGTGTTGACTCATGGAGACCCTCTGGATAGTTGTCCTAAACTGTGTTCAGTCTTCAGTCAGGCAGCTCATTGTTGATAGAGTGGCATCTATATCTGCTGTTATTATATCAATCCATCTCATTGCTGGCCTTCCTCTCCTCATTGACCTTCTACCTTGACAAGCATGATGTCTTTCTCTAGCGATCTCTCTTTGTATAATGTGTCCAATGTATGAAAGTTGAAGTCCTGTCATCTGAGCTTCTAAAGAAAGCTTAGGTTTGATCTCCGCTAGTACTAACTGGTTTGTTCTTTGGGCAGTCCATCGTATACAGTGTTCATTGCCAGCACCATAATTCAAAGGCATTGATTTTTTTCCTGTCTATCTTGTTCATTGTACAACTTTCACATCCATATGATGTTACTGAAAATACCATGGCTTGAACAAGTCAAATCTTTGTATGGAGAGAGACATCTCTGCTCTTGAGAATCTTGTCTAGGTCCTTCATAGCCATTCTGCCAAGAGCAATGAGTTGTCAGATTTCTTAACTGCTTGTCGTTTCTTTATTGATATTTCATCAAAGTAGGTTAAAGTTGTCAACTATTTCAATTCTTCTCCATCAACGATGAACTTATTGATTTTGCCAGTTGTCAGGATCTCTGTCTTTTTTACTTTAAGGTGCAGGCCCATTTTAAGACTATGTTCCTTGATCCTGAGAAGCAAATGTTTCAGATCGTCTTTACTTTCAGCCAGTAAAGTGGCACCTTTGAGTATTCATGCCCCACCAGCAGCTTGGAGACTGAGCATGTCATGATTTTCATGCCCTCCCCCTAGATAGGCAGCTGACTCCTCCCTCAGCCTCCAGTATCCTTTTGTCAACCATTACCACTATTATGCTAATAAGCTTGACCAACATGTCGATAAACACAACCCCCCCTCCCAACCAGGGAACGAGAGTCATCTTGCTCACTTGTCATGGGTATGCACGAATCTCAGGAGACCAGTGACCTCTGTTCTCACTCTCCGGCACACTGAACCCTCCGCCATCCTCCTGAACTTACTCCTCTGTACTACTCCCCGGACCTTGTACACTCTAACTAGGTAATGTTCTTGCTGCCAGGAAGTGATAAGCTCCCAGTTAGTATCAGCTCTCTGATATGCTGTAAAAAAGGAGGGATTCAGGACTAGACTGGAGTAACTCAAGGAACATCAATTAGCAGGTAAGGTCTAATTTTGTCTTCCATTTTGTTTCTCCAGTCCACTCTCAGCACCTTTGGGATGTACCATAGGAGTACTATTCTCGGGCGGGACCAGCTAACCAAGTCTGCAGATCTGCTGAGCCAAAACGCGCCTCCTCTGCCATCTGCACATTCAAATGATAATGCTTCACAAAAGAAGACAAAGAGGATCAGGATACCTCTCAAAATATATATACTGGCAGCACTAGGCTAAACTCTGCCCATAATGCTGCCTGGATCTGAGTCGAATGCGCCCTCAATACGACGGGCACCGGCCTTCGCCTCAACATATATGCCGAGGAGATGGCCTCCCTAATCCATGGAGAAATGGACGCCTTGGATGCCTTCACCCTTACACAGTCCTCCAAACAATACAAACAGGTGCTCTGACTTGTGGAAGGGATGCAAGCTAAACAGGTATCTCCACACCCTATGCACATCAGTTCGCCTTAGGAGGGGATCCTGTGCCATTATCCCCTCTGCTCCCGAAAACACCGGAAGTGATGCTGATTGATTCAGGTGGAATACTGATAGTAACTTCGGCAAAAAGGGAAGGAACCGGTTGTAAGACTTCCTTATCCCTAGAAATTATAAGATACCACTCCCTGCATGACAGCGCCTGGAGCTCTGAAATTCTTCTAGCCGAGCAAATGGCTACCAAAAACACTGCCTTCCATGTCAAATCTTTCAGAGTGCAGACCCACAATGGCTCAAGGGGGGGGGGGAGTTCTGTCAGGGTGGACAGTATGAGATTGAAGTCCCACGGCGGCACTACTGAATGCTCCTGCAGTCTTATCTGCTTCACTGCCCTGAGAAATCGAACTACATCTGGGTGCAAAGCCAAAGGCACTGCTCTAATCCTGCCTCTGTAGCACAAAAGGGCAGCCACCTGCACTCTTAACAAACTGCAGGTTAATCCCTTGTCCATATTGGCCTGAAGAAATGCCAGAATCTCAGGTACCGAGCAATGCATAGAGGAACCTCTTTGTTCTGCACACTAATGTTCAAAGACTCTCCACACTCTAATGTATGTCAGTGATGTCGATTGTCTATAGGCCTTCGGCAAGGTCACTATCACCGAAAGCGCATAACTTCTCTTCCTTAACCGCACCCTCTCAAGAGCCATGCTGTAAGCAAGAACTGATCCACCTGCGGCTTCTGAATGGGCCCTTGGCTCAGTAGATCCCATTGAGCCAGTAGGCACCATGTCCTGTACGCCACCATCTGTACTAGATCCACGTACCATGGCTGCCTGGGCGAGTCGGGGGCAATCATCAGCACCAGCCCCACATGTGCCTCTATCCGTTGTACCACCCTGCCGATGAGAGGCCAGGGAGGAAAGACATACATAAGTCCTTCTGTGAGCCACCACTGTACTAGTGTGTTGAATCCTTCCGACATGCGCTCTCTCCTCCTGCTGTAAAACCTCACCGGTTTGGTGGACTTGAAGGTCACCATCAAATCCATTGCTGGCTGTCCCCACTGGACCACCAACCGTTCAAAGATGGTCTGATTGAGAGTCCACTCCGCTGGGTATATCCTCACTCTGATGAGATAATCCACCTCTACGTTCTCTCTTCTGGCCACGTGTGCTGCCACTACTACCATGACCTTGGTGAAGGTCTGAGGCGCGGTCGCTAGTCCAAAAGGCAGTGCCTGAAACTGAAAGTGTCTGCCAGGCACTGCGAATCTGAGAAACTGCTGGTGCTCTGCCTGTACTGGAATATGGAGGTAAGCCTTGGTGAGGTCGAGGAAAATCAAGAACTCCTCATCTTGCACTGCCACAATCACTGACCTACAGCCATCAGCCTTCCATCAGCAGTGAAGCTCCCCTGATCGGGGTAGAGCACCTGAGCGGGATCAGCCTCCTCCCGCTTAGAAGCTCCAGCCCAATTGGGGCAGAGAGAGGGAACATAAAGAGCTCCTCCATCGGGCGCAAGCCTATAGCCATCAGCCTTCCATCAGCGGCGAAGCTCCCCCGATCGGGGTAGAGTGCCTGAGCAGGAACAGCCTCCTCCTGCTCAGAAGCTCCTGCCCAATCAGGGCAGAGAGAGGGAACATAAAGCAGCTTCTCCACTGGGCACGCCCGCACCTGGGGAGCCCAAGCCTGAGGGCCTCGCCAGAGGGCTCTTTGGCATGGCCCTTAGGCGGGGCACAAAGGCAGGAAGACTATTCCCACCTAAGAAAAGCAACAGGACAAGAGCCCTTCAGGAAGCAGCGTGCAATAATGAAAACGTAACACCTCAATGGAGACACACAATTACAAGGACGTCGCTTACCGGGAACTGATCGCCAGAACCCAGTCAACACAACCAACAAAAGAACGGAAATCAACCCTCTACATACAAGGTAATCACCGGTATCACCAAAATGCAGGCCACACATTACCTCCCCAGTGCTCTCATCCTCACACAACTGCTTCCCACCCACACACTATTCCCACAAAGCTTCACATATACCATGCAGGCACTCCCATGGATCTATCCACATGCACTGCAGTCTCACGATACCCCACAACCTACACACAAGAGACACTACCAAAGAGGTCTCTCACCAAAATGACCACAAGTTCCTGTGCTCACCCAAAGAGGTCTCTAAAACCCCAAAAAGAGCTGCTTCCTATCACCATAGAACTTATCAATACCAGATCAATAAGAAACAAAATCAACACCCTAGCAGACCACTTGGAAAGACAGCAGACCGACATACTATGTATCACAGAGACATGGCTCACACCCTCTGACAATGTACTCCTCAACCAACTAGTACCCCCAACCCACACAACCTTCAACTGCCCACGCACACACTAAAAAGAGGAGTCCTAATCATAGAAAGAACCAACCTAATTCTAAAGACCCAAGCCACTACAAATACAGCACATTGCGATACAATCCTCATAGAGACCAAGCACCTAGCCCTGTGACTCACTTATAGAGCTCCACATGCCTCCTCGGACGAATTATCTTCTATTCTGAAGATGATCTGCACAATTAATATCCTCCACAAACCTCTGATAGTGCTTGGAGACTTCAACCTTAAATCAGCCTCTCGCAAAGAAGCAGAATCCTTCCTGACAGCTATGAGCTCAATACAATACACCCAGATCATCAAAAACCCTACTCACAGATATGGATCCTCACCAGATCTCATCTTTGCACCCAACCACCTAATAGAAAAGGGCATCATCGTAAGCCCCTCGATCACACCGTTGCCATGGTCAGACCACCACATAATAAAAATCGTGCTACAGTCTACAAGCCCAAAAGATCATCAGGACAAGCTACACACAGTTAGGAGATTTAAAAGCTTCAACAAGGACCAATTCCTCCAGGAAATACTACCCAACCTGAGCACAATAGCAAATGACTCAAACGACCAAATCAAAATCTGGAATAAGACTATATCATCATCAGCCAAAACCCCAGAAACCAAGACCTTAACAGTGAACCACTCAGAAACCAAAACTGCCCCCTGGTACTCAAAAGAAATTTGAAAAGCCAAGAGAACACTACAAAGACTGAATGATGCTGGAGACGCAACAAATCAGACAAAACAAAAGGAATATAATGACCTCATCAATCAGCATAAAAAAGAATACTATCCAAACCTAATCCTCAAATCCTCAAATAGATCCATAAAACTATTTGAGATAGTGAGAACCCTCACCAATGAACCACAACCTGAGAAAGATGAACTGATACATCCACAAACCTTCGCCGACTACCTTCAAGTCAAACTCTCTACCTCTACAATACCAACAATAAACACCCCTTCTAAGCCTATAACACCCATCCAAAGCTGGGACAAGTTCAGCATCCCATCTATGGAACAGTTCTCCCAAATAATCACCAAGCTCAACACTAGCACCGCCCCGACAGATCCATGCCCAGTAACATGGATTAAAGCAGTGAAGGATGAGCTCATCCACATCATCCACTGCATAGTGCATAAGTCCCTTACCCTCAGGATAATGCCAAATGCCCTAAAGCTAGCAACCATCCGCCCCATTCCAAAGAACTCGCCACTGAGTAAAGACAATCCAGCTGCCTTCAGGCCAATATCAAGCCTACCCCTCCTGGCTAAAGTCATTGAAAAAATTGTACAATATCAGCTCCAGGACCACATCGACAACTATGCATTACTAGACCCCCATCAACACAGGTTCCGTCCAAACCACGGTGTCGAAACCCTACTGTTCTTCCTCTTTGATAACTTGATCAAGGTTATTGACAATGTCAAGAGAGGCGTCATTATGATTTTCATCGACATCACATCAGCCTTTGATACAGTTGATCACAGCACCCTTCTATCAAGACTTCAACAAATTGGGCTATATGGCACCACCTTGAACTGGTTCACCTCCTTACTCAAAAACAGACAGCTACAAGTCAAAAGTGGCCCCATCACCTCCCTACCATTCATAGCCAAACAGGGCATACCACGAGGTTACACCCTCTCTGCTCTATTCAGTCTGTACATACAACCCATCTGCACCATAATAAAGAAACACAATATTCAATACACTATCTACGCAGATGACATAATGATATACACCCCGATAAACCTTGACAACCCAGACCTTTCAAAAATAGCGGACTGCCTGCAGCAAATGACAAGCTGGTTCCTGCAAAACAACCAAACCATAAACTACAACAAGACAGAAACTCTACTTATAACATGAAACTCTGCCTTCAACTCCCCACCCAACATCAAACTGAACAACATCTCAATACCCATAAAACCAGAAGTAAAATACCTCTAGTCTCACATCAGCAAAACCACCAGGAATGCCTACCTCAAGATGAGAACCATCAAACGCCTCAAGCCAATCCTTTCCCAAGAGCACTTCTGTTCCATTTGTCAAACCCTCATCGCACCCATACTGGACCACTGTAACCACATTTACCATGGGCTCCCAAAACTTACACTCCTTGCAGTTGGTGCAGAAAACCGCTGCTTGCATAATAACTTGTTCTGCAAGGCACGATCACATCACCCCCATTGGCAGGTGCACCTACTCTTGCCATCTTACTGGGCAGACTAGATGGACCATAATAGTCTTTATCTGCCGTCATTTGCCATGTTACTGTATCTACAAAATCAAATAGGACCTCTCAGCGAACAGTCTGCAGTCCATTATCAGTGCCAACTCCAACACCAGACCTAGGAGGAAGGGCACCACGGACACCATCACAACCCCCAAAGACATCACCAAAATGAGGCAAACCACCTCATGGAGAGCAATATCCCTGGCTGCTCCAGCCCTCTGGAACTCCATCCCTGATGGCCTAAGATCAACTGTGGACATTAAGGTCTTCAGGAAACTACTCAAGAACACGCTCTACACAAAGCATTACGGCAAGATCACATGACCTACCCAAAGCCCCCTGTCAAGTTAATTGCACCTGCCAATGCTCTCCCCTGCCCCTCCAGGGCCACCCTCCCTACTCCCTTCCCTTATCATAGCCAACCTCACCCAACTCCTCCTCATTGTATATACCTCATTGTATATAAAACATTGTATTAGCTCAGACTTATATAGTACTTCTCATAATCAAGATAAACATATATTACACATACACAAACGATACTTACATAAGAACATAAGAACATAAGATATGCCATACTGGGTCAGACCAAGGTCTATCAAGCCCAGTATCCTGTTTCCAACAGTGGCCAATCTAGGTCATACGTACCTAGCAGTTTCCCCAAAAGACACAGGTTCCACAATGCTTGTACTGGGTCAAGCATTGATATCCTGGGTCCCTTCTTAATAATGGTTTATGGACCTTTCCTCCAGGAACTTATCCAAACCTTTTTTAAACCCAGCTACACTAACAGCCTTTACTACATCCTCAGGTAACAAATTCCAGAGTTTGATTACACGTTGAGTGAAGAAATATTTTCTTTTATTAGTTTTAAATAGTTTGCCCTGTAGCTTCATTGCATGTCCCCTAGTCTTTCTATATTCTGATAACGTAAACAATCAATCTACTTTTACCCGTTCCACTCCATTCATTAATTTATAGACTTCTATCATATCTCCCCTCAGCCGTCTCTTTTCCAGGTTAAAGAGCCCTAACCTTTTTAGCCTTTCTTCATAGGAGTATCCTTCCATCGCCTTTACCATTTTGGTGGCTCTTCTCCGAACCTTTTCCAATAACGCTATATCATTTTTAAGATACGGCAACCAGAATTGCACACAATATTCAAGGTGCGGTCTCACCATGGAACGATATAGAGGCATTAAAATATCTTTTGTTTTATTTTCCATTCTTTTCCTTATGATACCTAGCATTCTATTTGCTCTCTTGGCTGCCGCTGCACACTGGGCTGAGGGTTTTAACATGCTATCCACAATGACGCCTAAATCTTTTTCCTGGGTGGTGGCTCCTAATGTGGAACCTTGCATTGTGTAACCATAGTTTGGGTTGTTCTTCCCTAGGTGCATAACTTTGCACTTGTCCACATTAAATTTCATCTGCCATTTTGATGCCGTCTTCCAATTTATCAAGATCCTCTTGCAATTTTCCACAATCCTCTTGGGTTTTAACAACTTTAAATAGTTTTGTGTCATCTGCAAATTTGACAACCTCATTCATTATTCCACTTTCCAGGTCATTTATGAATATGTCAAAAAGCAGCGGACCCAGCACAGATCCCTGGGGTACACCACTATTCACTTTTCACCATTGGGAAAATTGGCCATTTAGCCCAACCCTCTGCTTTCTATCTTTTAACCAGTTCTTGATCCACAGTAGTACACTGCCTTCTATCACATGACTCATTAGTTTTGCCAAAAGTCTCTGATGAGGGACCTTGTCAAAGGCTTTCTGAAAGTCCAGATACACTATATCAACTGACTCACCTTTGTCCACCTGTTTATTCACACTTTCAAAAAAACATAATAGATTAGTAAGACAAGATCTTCCTTGTCTAAAACCATGTTGGCTGTCTCCCATTAGGCCATGGCTATCTATATGCTGAGTAATTTTATTCTTTATGATGGTTTCTACCATTTTTCCCGGTACTGACGTGAGGCTCACCGGTCTGTAGTTTTCCGGATCACCCCTGGAACCCTTTTTAAAAATTGGCGTTACATTGGCGATCCTCCAATCTTCAGGTATTACAGATGATTTTAATGAAAATTCACAGATTACTACTAGCAGGTCTGCAATCTCATATTTCAGTTCTTTCAACACCCTTGGATGTATACCATCCAGCCCAGGTGATTTGCTACTCTTCAGTTTATCTATACTATACTTCCACTGCATGCCTACACCTCGGCACTATGCAACTTGATTCTTTTGAAGTGGAAACCGCTTTGATTTTAGGAGAAAGCAAGATATAAATCCTTTAAAATAAATTAATAAATAAATAAATAGTGTCTCCACATGAAAGTGCTGCACCCATAGGGATCGATTTACATACTTGAGGTCTAGGATGAGACGGAAGGTACCCTTTTTTTTTGGGACGACAAAATAGATGGAGTATCAACCACATCCACACTGGCCATGAGGCACTTTCACCACTGCTTGTAGTTCTAGCAAACTTTATAGGGTTCCCCACTACTATCCTCTTTAGGCTTGCCTTGCATGGGGAATTTACAAACGTGTCCCGGAGGGGTCAAGCAAACTCTAGGGCATAACTATCCCAGATGACCTCTAGCACCCACCGGTTAGTTGTGATTCGGGTCTGTTGTTGTTGTTGTTGTTAAGTGCCATCGAGTCGGTGTCCTCTGGATAGTTGTCCTAAATTGTGTTCGGTTTTCAGTCAGGTGGCTCATTGTATCGATCCATCTCATTGCTGGCCTTCCTCTTTTGCACTGACCTTCTAACCTGCCAAGCATGATGTCTTTCTCTAATGATCTCTCTCTTCGCATGATGTGTCCAAAGTATGAAAGTCGAAGTCTTGTCATCTGAACTTCTAAAGAAAGCTTAGGTTTGATCTCCTCTAGTTCTGACTGGTTTGTTCTTTGGGCAGTCCATGGTATATGCAGTATTCGCCGCCAGCACCACAATTCAAAGGCATCAATATTCTTCCTGTCTATCTTTTTCACTGTCAATAACTTTCATATGATGTTATTGAAAATATCCTGGCTTGAAAGAGTCAAATCTTTGTATGGAGAGAGACATCTCTGCTCTGGAGAATCTTGTCTAGGTCCTTAAAAGCCATTCTGCCAAGAGCAATGTGTCATTGGATTTCTTGAATGCTTATTGCTTCTTTATTGATAGTTGATCCAAGTAGGTTAAAGTTGTCCACGTTTTCAATTTCTTCTCCATCAACGATGAATTTATTGATTTTGCCAGTTGTCATGATCTTTGTCTTCTTTACATTAAGGTGCAGGCCCATTTTAAGACTATGTTCCTTGATATTGAGAAGCAAATGTTTCAGATCTTCTTCACTCTCAGCCAATAATGTATAGCAAAGGTTGTTGATGAGTCTTCCACCAATCTTCACACCTCTGTTGTTTTCATACAATCCTGCTTCTCTGATGATTTGTTCTGTATATAAATTAAACAGGTAGGGGAAAAGTATGCAGCTTTGTCATATGCCTTTGCTGATTTTAAACCATACTCTTTCTCCTTGTTCCGTTTGAACTGTTGCTTCTTCATCAATGTACAGATTGTGCAAGAGAATGATCAGGTGTTCTGGTATACCCATGCTTCTTAATGTGGCTCAGAGTTTCTCATGGTTTACACATTCAAAAGCCTTGCTGTAGTCAATAAAGCACAAATAGATATCCTTTTGATATTATTTAGTCTTTTCAAGGATCCATCTCACATCTGCAATGATGTCTCTCTTTCCTTGTCCTTTCCTGAACCCTGCTTGCACTTCAAATAGTTCTTGTTCCAGGTATGGTTGTAGTCTGTTGAATAATCTTCAGTAGAATCTTGCTGGCATGTGGGATCAGAGCAATTGTGCAATAATTTCTACAGTCAGTTGAATCACCTTTCTTTAGTATTGGTATAAACACAGATCTTGTCCAGTCAGTTGGTCATGATGTTTTCCAAATTTCCTGGCACAGCCTTGTAAGTATGGTAACAGTTGCATCAGATTGCTGTAATACTTCTATGGGAATGCAATCAATGCCTGGTGCTTTGTTCTTTGATAAGGCTTTCAATGCTGTTTTGACTTCTTCTTTCAGCACCAATGGTTCCGGATCATAAGGTACAGGTTGAAATGGCTGTTGGTCCACTTGATCTTTATCATATAAAAACTCTGTATATTCTTTACACCTTTTCTTGATCTTCTCAGCATCATTCAACATAGATCCTTGAGCATCTTGTAACATTCCAATTTGAGGTTGGAATTTTTTCTACAACTCTCGTAGCTTTAGGAAAGTCGATCTTGTTTTTCCTCTAATAGTTTCTGATTCTATTTCCCTGCATACGTCATTGTAGTACTTTTCCTTGTCCTTTCTTGCCACATGTTGGAAATCTCTGAGTTATGCAATTGCCTCTCTTTCTCCTCTGACTTTAGCTTCTCTGCATTTCTGGGCAATTTTCAGAGTTTCTTCAGTCATCCATTTTGTCCGTTTTTGTTTTTTCACCTTTTGTAGAGACTTCTTGCTTTCTTCCAACACAGCCTTCTTGCTGTCATGTCATAACTCTTCTGGAGCTCTGTCATTTGTATCTAAAGCAGCAAATCAATTTTGCAGGCAGTCTTTAAATTCCAGTGGTATATTCTCAAGGTCATATCTTGCTACATTCATGAGTGGCTTGCTCTTTTTCAACTTTAGCTTGAGTTTGCATACTAGTAGTTGGTAATCTGTACCAGAGACAGCTCTGGGTTTTGTCTTTGTTGATGTTCTGGAGCTTTTCCATCATTGAGTTCCACAGATGTAGTCAATTTGATTTTTGTACAATCTATTAGGTGAAGTCCATGTGTACAGTCGCTGCTTGTGTTGCTGGAAGAAGGTGTTTGAGATGAATAGATCGTTGGTCTTGCAGAATTCTATCAGTCTTTCTCCAGCTTCATTTCTGTTGCCAAGTCCATATTTTCCAAACATTTTGCCTTCTTCTTTGTTGCCAACTGTTGCATTCCAATCACCCATGACTATCAGGATATCCTGTTTGCATGTTCTTTCAATTTACGACAGGAAAAGAGGGAGCTCAGGAAAATTGAACGGAGATGGAGAAAAAACAAAACTACTTCCGACCAACATCTTTACCTAACAAAGCAAAAACAATACAATGAACACATCAACCAATCAAAGAGAGAATTCCACACAAACCTGATAAATTCTTCCATCAACAAACCCAGAGAACTTTTCGAAATAGTAAAAACCCTGACAAAAGAGCAAGCAGCAGAAAGAGAAATACAAGTGGATCCACAGATATTCGCCGACCACATCAAAGACAAATTCCACTCCACAGAGCGCTCAACACCCAGTAGAACCAACAGAACGAACGTCCACCCCAAAACCTGGGGCACATTCCACTCACCCTCAAAAGAGCAGATATCAGACATCATCTCCACAATCAACACAAGCACTGCTCCTACAGACCCTTGCCCAGTGTCATGGGTCAAAGCCACCAAAGCAAGCCTCATACCAAACATTCATAAAATGGTACACAACTCACTCACTCAAGGACTCATGCCACAGCAATTAAAGCTTGCCTCAGTAAGACCAATCACAAAGAAAACTTCTCTCGACAAAAAGGACCCAGCAGCATACCGACCAATCTCCAGCATACCCTTCCTCGCAAAAATAATCGAAAAGACGGTTCAACTACAACTTCAGGAACACATTGACGAACACGGAACTCTCGACGACAACCAACACGGATTTCGTCCCAACCATGGAGTCGAAACTCTCCTGATCTACCTCTTCGACAGCATCATAAGAATAATTGACGACATCAGGAATGGAATTATAATGATCTTCATCGACATCTCCTCAGCGTTCGACACAGTTGATCACAATATACTCCTGGAGAGACTGAAGAACACTGGTATACATGGTACCACTCTAAAATGGTTCCACTCGTACCTAACAGAAAGACAGCTACAGGTCAAGGTGGGACAGGACACCTCCCGGCCCATAAACGTCCAACAAGGAGTACCACAAGGATCCGCACTCTCAGCACTCCTTTTTAACATCTACATCCAACCAATATGCAACATTATGAAAGAGAACAACATCCAATACACAATATACGCAGACGATATAATGGTATACTCCCCGATATCAATCGAAAACCCGGACTTCTCTAAGATAGCAGACTGCCTTACCCAAATGGCGAAGTGGTGCCAAAACAACAATCTAGCTATAAACTACAACAAGACTGAAGCTTTAATCATCACTCGAAACCAAAGCTTCACACACCCACCAAACATAAAGATACAAAGCACCACGATACCGATAAGATCGGAGGTGAGATACCTTGGGGTTACTCTGGACAGTAAACTCAACCTCAAACCACACATAGACAAAACAATCCAAAAAGCATATTACAGGATGCGAATCATCAGGAGACTGAAACCACTCCTCGCTCCAGAACACTTCCGTACAGTCTGTCAAGCACTGATAACCCCAATACTGGACTTCTGCAATCCGATATACCTCGGACTACCAAAACAAGCTCTCAAACCACTACAGCTGGCACAAAACACTGCAGCTCGAATCATATCCGGAGCCGCAAGGCAGGAGCACATCACACCTACACTAAAGGACTTACACTGGCTCCCAATCATTGCTCGCATCAGATACAAGACTATCATAAACCTATTTAAGATAAAAGAACACACATCAGCCAACAGCCTCCACCTGCTCATACAACCGGAAACCAGCGCACGTCCCAGAAGAAGTCAAACACGCAACCGAGTCAGCACCCCAAATGAGTACAAGCACACACGCAAGGACACAACAGACAGAGCTCTATCCATGGCTGCTCCAACAATATGGAACAATCTACCGGACGATCTAAGGGCAACTCCAGACCTCAAAGACTTCAGAAAAACAACTGAAAACCATGCTGTTCATAGAGCACTATGGTCACATCACATAACCTAAGAGAATGGATAACAGCACTCCAATCCTCCCAAACAACTGAATATATATAAAATATGATT
This sequence comes from Ichthyophis bannanicus, assembly GCA_033557465.1. Taxonomy (NCBI): domain Eukaryota; kingdom Metazoa; phylum Chordata; class Amphibia; order Gymnophiona; family Ichthyophiidae; genus Ichthyophis; species Ichthyophis bannanicus. The sequence continues at coordinate 1,859,323,526 of CM066031.1, forward strand.
CTAGCACCACTGTAAATAGCCCACCCTGTATATAGCTCAAACAAATCAAGCACCCAACACATCCCTCACACAACTAAGTTTTATCCTCACTGCATGTACAACACACACACTTTACCTGATTGCTTGCTGTGATACCACCTTGATTATTAAGATAAGGCGGTTTAGAAATACTGTTAAATAAATAAATAAATAAATAAATAAAATTTCAGCTTGTACTTGTTCATAGAACTCCTCAACGTCTTCCTCTTCTGTAGCTGTTGTTGGGTCACGTATTTGAATTATAGTTGTGTTGATAGGCATTCCTCGTAGATAAATAGAGATTAAGCGTTCACTGACTGAATTGTATTTCATTGCAGTTCTTGCAAGTTTCTTCTTAATTATAAGTGCAACATCATTTCTTCTTTGTCTTTCATTTCCAGCATAGTAGACCCTGTGATCATCTGATGCAAAGTGCCCGATGTCAGTCCATTTCAGTTCGCTGACATCCCACAGATCAAGTTGTACATGTTACATTTCATTTTTGACCATCTCCAACTTCCCTTGGTTCATACTTTGTACATTCCATGTCCCAGTATGTAAGACATCTTTGCAGCTTCTGACTCTCATTTCATGCGCAGCTACATCAGCAGTCAGACGTCCTGAGGGCTTTGATCCAACCACATCATAAATGCTGGCTTTACACTGAAAGGTCTTCAGCTCCTCCCCAGTAGCCAGTTGAGTGTCTTCTGACCTGGGGGGTCTCATCTTCCAGCATTATAGTGCAATTTGTTTTGTTGTGATTCTCCATTGGGTTTTCATGGTAAGATACGGAAGTAGATTGTCAGGCCTTCCTTCCGCGCAGTTTAAGTTTAGTGTTGTTACCGTTGTTACAGAAATGTGATCCTCTGCCGCCAACACTGACTCATTCTGCTGCTGCCCAGATGGGTGGTTTGTCTTGGTCTGGCACCTCAGCCAAGACCTGTCCATCTTGGGAGACCCTGCCAGTAGTTAAACTACCAATAGCATCACTGATGCACACAAGCCCTCACAGCACGACAAGCTACAAACCAACTGAGGGGATTTGAGTCTAGGCGTCGTAAAATTCCCGCAACTGACCCCCTATGGGAATTACCTTCGCCTGGCTCCTCCTCGGTTCATTGCAACTTCTTGAGAGCTGTTGGGGCAGGAGAGAAGAATACTCTACCCCCCTTCAAAATCCCCGAAAGGATGGCCCCCTCGATGGAAAACAACCCCTCTGATAGGGTGCAAACCTGAGTGATCGTAACCACTGAAACTCTCTTGGCTGCCCCTGACCTGGGGCTACAGCCCGCCCCAATTTCTGCTTGTCCTCCGGAAATCTTCCTCCTTTAATTTCTCCCAGCTCCTTCACCAGCTTCTAAAGATCTTCCCTAAATAGGAGCTTACCTCTGAACAGGAGTTTGCTTAGCCTAAACTTGGAGGATACATCCGCTGACCAATTACGGAGCCACAAATACCGCCTTGCAGCCACTACCGAGGCCATACCTTTGGGTAAGAAGCAAATAGGTCATAAAATGCATCTGCTAAATACAAAGCCACTGATTCCAACTTCACCGCCTCTGGAAGCCGATGCTGATCTGCTCCTGGGTCCTCTTCAATTCTTTGCAACCATCGGAGGCATGCCCTGGCCACAAACGCTCCACACACCGATGCTTGAAGCGTCAGTGCATTAATGTCAAACACCCGCTTCAAGAATGTTTCCAACTTGTGGTTCTGTAGATCCTTGAGAGCTGAACTACCCTCCACCGGGATTGTAGTTTTTTTTGTTACCACTGAAACTGCTGCATCCACCTTAGGAGTGTGCCAAATTTCTCTGTCACGATCTGGGAGAGGTTAGAGATGAGACATCATCCTAGTACCCCTAAGCAGCCCTTTGGAGACATCCCACTCCTCCTGTATCATCCTATGCAGTACCCTATACAACGGGAACACTTTTTATGTTGACCGAACTGCCTGGAACAGAAGATTCTCTAGAGGTTCATCTTCTTCTGGTGGCTCCATGCAAATATTCAATACCTTGATGGAATGTGCTATCAATGCTGCTAACTACTCTCTGTAGAACACTCAAACAATGAGAGACTCCTCTGCCTGTGGGATCTCCTCTTCGTCCAAATCTGAGTCTGGCGCATCTTCCTCGATTGGATCCTCCATCTCCAGCGGGGACTCCTCCCAGGGACTTTCCTCCATTCTGCACTTGCTGAGTCCTGGCTCACTGTCATCCTGCATTGCCAGGTCCACCTCCGAGGTGCACTTTGCTCCTCTCCTAGGAGCCGTTACTTCCTCTCCCACCTTCTGCTTCAAACAAAAAGCCCAGTGCAACAATAGCACAAATTCCGGCGAGAAACCGCTCTGAGGGCTAAATTCTTCCCTCCCCCTGGCGGCACTCACCTTAGCCGCTTTCTTTTCTTAGTCCTTTGGGCCCTTGGGGATAGGGAGACTTTCCCCCATCCACACACACCCCAGCGATGTCATTACCATGGGTTCTGTGGAGACCCCAGTGGCTTCACCGTCCTTCATGCTTCTAGGGGATGCTTCTGGCCTGTCCTCTCTCAGGCCCACCTACATAGTCTGGGATTCTGCCTTGCACTCCTTGCAGAACCTGGCTGTGGACACAGAACCCTCGTGTGACCCACAGGCTACACAGGTCAGTTTTGCAGGCATGGTGTTGCGCACTGACACTCTGCTTTCTTTTATTTATTTTCTTTTACTCTGTCTTCACTTTTTAAGGTTCTCTAGCTGTCTCCAGACCACAGCACAACCCAAACCACACAGGTAAAGTAATTGCTCGGCTGCCAGAGACCCCCATTCTGTCACTGCCATTTCTGCCTCCAACTGCCAGTTCCGTATTTACACAAAATGGCCACTGCTCTACGCGGCTTCCCCAGTCTGCTCGCCAAATGCTACTGCTCCCCTGAGCTTTGCTCCACAATTACAGTGGTGTGCAAAAGTCTGGAATCACTTGTAAATTTGATGTTTTTTTTCAACTTTGTGACCTTATATCTTAATTTCTTTTTCCTCCCAGTGGCTTTTTTCTGTGTATCTCATGATAAGTGATAGATTTGGCTATTAGGGCCAACTTTTAGTATTGGCTTGGCCCTTATTTTCTGAGTTTGTTCCACATAGTTGTCCTGTTGATAGATTTTCTGTGAAAATCACATAATGTACATCGTTGGCCAACAATATATTATTGTAAGTATTTATTTAACTTTATTTATTTATTTAACTTTCTTCTATACAGTGCTCTTTAATATCAGTGTGGTTTACATAAAACAGATTTTGTGCAGTGTGGGCGACCTACACTGGACATACAGTAAACAGGGGATTATGTACAGGTTTTAAACAGGGTAAACTAAACAAAATCACTCTGAAATATGATATGGAACATCTCTAATATTTGCATACTGGCACTGCTATTTACAAGTATGCTTTAAAATATTATGTACGCACGCCAGGTTTCCTTCAAATTAATGTATGTGGCCTTGAAAAAGGCTGTTTTTATATGTCAGTGATGGATCAGTATTTGATGGGCCACCCTTTGTTCTTGATCACCTGACTGCACCTTGTCGGCATTGAATGAACCAGTCTAACAAGGTGATCGTTGGTGACAACGCGGTTCCAAGCTGCAATGAGTGACTCAATCAGCTCACGCTTTGATGTCGGATGCCTCTTGGATATTTCCAAGGCCACCTTGGCCACAGGTTCTCGATTGGATTCAGATCTGGAGACTGGGCAGGCCAGTCCATTGACTTGATGTTGTTCCGCTGCTTCCAGCTGATCACCTGTCTGGTGCGATGGCAGGGTGCATTGTCATCTTGGAACAGGAACTGGCCAGGAAACAGCTGGTGTGCTGATGGCACCATGCACTTTTACAGTATGGTGATATACTTGGCCCCGTTGACCATTCCATCGACAATGTGAAGACGTCCAACGCCACTGGCAGCCATGCAGCCCCAGACCATGACCTTCAAAGGATGCTTCACAGTGAGGTTGAGACACTCAGGCTTGAATTCCTTTCCAGGAAATCTCCTCACAAAGGTGTGGGCCTGGTTACCAAACAGGCAGAAGGTGCTTTCATCGCTGAATAGCACCTTTTACCACATTTCAGTCTACCAGGTTGAGTGTTTTCTCACCCACACGATCCGGTTGCGCCTTTGTATGTCAGTCATCAGTGGCTTATTCCGTGCTTTGCAGCCCCGGAGACCAAACTGCAGGCACCGGCGACGAACTGTTGATGAGCTGACACTGACCTCACTCTTGTCTGACCACTCTCGAAGTAGCTGAGGAGAGGTCATCTTGCAATTAGTCAGTGAAATGCGTTGTAGTGCATGGTCCTGACATGATGTTGATGCACGTGGATGACCTGAATGAGGCTTGTCCACCACTGAACCCGTTTCTTTCTTCTTCTGTACAATCTTAACAACAGCGCTCTGACTGCAGCCAACTTTCCTGGCTATCTGACAGCTTGAAAATCCTTCCTCGCTTATAAAGGACACACAAACACGCTCCTCCAACGTCAGGGTCCGAGTCATCTTTATGGTCGATCCAGAAATCGTATTAAATTCAAAAATTCCATGCGTTTTTATAGCTGCACTGTTGGCTAGATATCTGCATTGTGATTGGTTAGTGAAAACAGCCTCCTGATTGGTCAGAAATAATGTGTGCATATTGGATAATCTCGATCCAGTTTTGATGCAGGATCCACAAAATTTGCAGTAGCTATCTCCCATTGTCTGTAAAGTATTTAAATTGGAAGCAAGGAATGCAAAAAAGTCAACTATTCTAATAGCCAAATGTATCCCTTTTAACGTGGTAGAAGGATGAATATGCTGGGCTAACGCAAAATTTAATTTAAAAAAAAAAAAACGTTAGAAGGTATGAAAAACGCAAAAATCACAAGTGATTCCAGACTTCTGCACATCACTGTACCAGCACGGGAATCACCTCCCCGATGCTCTGCCTATCTCAGGGCTTTGGTGTTGAGTGGAAGAGTGGTGTAGGAAGCTCTGGTCTCCTACGGAGCAACGACCTGACACCTCTGAAATACTGCAGCTCTGGAGCCATCACGCATCCGCCTTCTCCTTCCCGGCTAGCAAGAATCACTCTCCTGCCCTGCTTACCACCAGTTCTTCTGTACTGCTTCAAAACTGTCCTGCTAAACAGCTTTCCCCCACGGGGGAGCTGTGCGGGCCCAGTGGATCACCCCAGACTTTTTTTTTTTAATTCAGCAATCTTTTGCAATCATCTCCTGCCAGCTGCCACTAGTCCACCCCCTCCCCCACCCCACCCCAGCAGAGCTGAATAGGTGATCCTGCACTCCCAAATGCCTTACAGTCAACAAAAATAAACCCAATTTGTAAGGCAATTTAAGGCACTTGTTCTTTCAATGAGTCCTGACTCAGGGATTCACGTCTCTCCAGTTGTTTGGAGACAGATACTGGAAGTTGAGGGAGGAACTAGCTGCCTATCTAGGGGGAGGTCACGAAAATTATGACATGCTCAGTCTCCAATCTGCTGGTGGGGCGTGAATACCCAAAGGTGCTGGGACTGGACTGGAGGAACAAAATGGAATGAGTGCCTTATATTTTATTCTGGCTTGGATAGGGAGCCAGTGTAGATGTTTTAGAGTAGGGGCGATGTGGGCTTGTCTGGGGGCTCTATGGATTATTCTTGCTATGATATTTTGCGCCATTTGAGGAGGCTGTGGTATATAATGTTACAGTAGTCAAGGGTGGGGGTGATTACGACTTGGCAGATGGTTCAGAATGAATCTGGCCTTAGAAGAGGGCATAGGTTCTTCAGTGTTCTTAGTTTATAACAGATGGATTGAGTCAGGGGCAGCTCAAGGCAAGCTGCTGCCTGAGGCGAAGTATGAAATGGCGTTCCCTCCCCCCACCTTAGAGGGGGCGGGGCTTTTTCAGAAATCCAATCAGAGACTGAACCAAACCAAAAAGCCGATTAGATTATATGGAGAAAATGCAAGATGTTTGCACACAGGGCGTATCGAGCTGCAATCGCACCCTGTGCGATTTGCAGCTTGGGTGCACGGCCCCCCTCTCCCCCATACCTACGTCCAGCACTGACTGATCTTTTCCTGCTGCTGCCGCCCTCTGTTTTTTTCACGGTGGCGCTGGCAGCAGGGAAAGAGGAGGCAGCGCTGGACGGAGGTATGGGGAAGAGGAGGGGGGCATGTGCCTGATCTGAAAGGCACCGGCACTTTAAGCAGATCTGTCCCTCCCTACTCTGACATCGCGTTGGAGGAGGAAGGGACCAGACCTGCTTAAAGTGCTGCGAAAAGGCATGGGGAGCGCATTTCGGCTGCCTGCTATTATCCTGCCAGCAGCGGCAGGGCAACAGCAGACAGCCGAAATTCCGCCCTTTGTAGCTGCACCGCCTGCACAGGCCTAGGTACGGTCCTGTTTGCACACCAAGGAACTAAAAGACAGCAAGAACCAACAGCACAGTTTATAAAACTAAATTATAACTCATTTTTATTTTGTTGTTATAAACTGTGTTATGGTTCTTGCTTTTTCTTTTTCAACATATATTTTGCATCCACAGTAGGTGCAGAGCAGAACCAGGACATTCGCCCATAGAACTCAATATTTTAAAAAAAAAATCTGATTCTGATCATCTCACTAACGACAACAACAACAACCACTATTCTCCAGTACCAGGCATATTGTGAACTAATATAAAACCCTACAACAAAGAGCAAACCTACCACACCATACTATATCAGCACAAACTTCCAAAACTCACATAAGGAGCACATCCAAAAAAGGCATCACTATAAATACTACAGTGGGCTCTGTAACATCCATATACCTATTTGAAAAGCTGAACAAGTCAAATTACTACAGTACAGTAGAGATCTTTATGCACAAACTCCATGTTAACAGAACATCTGACCTCAGTCACACACTCACCACATCGACCCTCACCAAGTACAGAATAAGTAACCATAATCTAAATTAAAAATAAAAATATGTAGACAAAATTTAAACTGACACCTCAAGAAGCCAGAGTCCACATGCAGTGCAACATCAGATAAATAAGAGATGCAGTTCCCCAATACTGTGTAAAATATAAAGGAACACAAAGTCCAATCACTAAAATGAAATAAAATTATTTTTTCTACGTTTGTTGTCTGACCATTTTATTCTCTGATCATGCTTGTCCTGATCTGTGACTTCTGTTTTCCTGTCTTCTCTTAGTTTTTTTTTTTTGTGATCTATGGTCCATGGTCCATCTGCCATTTCTTATCTCTTCTTTTGTTTTCTTCACTTCCTTCCATTAGCCAATTTCCAGTTCCAGTAACCTTCCCCAATATCAGCCCCCTTTCCAGTCTTTCCCTCCCAGTATCTTCCATTGTCAACCGCATTTATTTATTTATTTTATTTATTAACAATTCTTATATACCGCACTATTAGACATCAGCGCGGTTTACATTGAACAGAAAACATCCGACAGTTTACACTTGTCTGGTCGTTACATTTAACAGGAAGTATAACTTGGCGAAATAGGGGAAACTAAATACAATGCAGGGTTATCTGATAAAGGATATCCTGGTTAACTATATACAACAGTGGTACAAAAGTATATGGAACAACTTGCTATTTACATTGTGAAGTTGGTCTGTTGCGGGGTCTATCTGTTTGACCACTTCTGCTATTCACCTGGGGGTTATGTTCGGAGCTGCCATTGAGATATTTAAGGAAGAGGAAATGCTTTAAAGCCTTTCTGAACTGACTTTCCCATGACTGTCACTGGTGTCCATTCCCTTCCAGTCCCCCTCCTTCCCCTGGCAGACCCTCTCATTATCTGCTCTCTTCCAGTCCTATTCTACCATCCTCCTGCATCAGCCCATTTGTAGCCCTAGCCCCTAGTTTTCTTCCAGGGCCAGCAGCACTCTCCTCCCCTCCCCCATTAGCCCATTTCTAGTCCCAGCCCATTTCCAGTCCTATCCCCCTTATCAGCCCACTCTAGTCCTGGCCCCCCAATCAGCCCATTACCAGTCCTAGCTCATTTCCAGTGCTAGCCCCCCATCAGCCCATTACCAGTCCTAACCCCCCAATAAGTCCCTTTCCAGTCCTAGCCCCCCAATCAGCCTGTTTCCTGTCCTAACCCCCTAATCAGCTCATTTCTAGGCCTAACCCCACCAATCAGCCCATTACCAATCCTAACCCCCCCCCGCCCCATCAGCCTATTTCCAGTTCTAACCCCCTCACAATCAGCCTATTTCCATTCTTAATCCCCCATCAGCACATTTCCAGTTTTAACCCTCCCCATAGCCCATTACCAGTCCTAACCCCCCCATCAGCCCACTTCCATTCATAGCCCCCCATCACCCCATTTCCATGCATAGCCCCCTCATAGCTCATTCCAAACCCTAACCCCCATCCGCCCACTTCCCTTCCTAACCCCCCCCCCCCCATCAGTACATTTCCAGTCCTAGCCCCAGGGAAATTGAAAAGAAAAACCTGGCTGCTGAAGCTTCTGCCGCTGCCGGAGCAGCAGAATGAAGTGCCCCGCGGCCGCGTCCTCCCCGGCAGAGCCCTCCTATCTCCCTCAGCGCTGGCTTTTCAGAGCCACGAAAGGAGAGTTTCCCTTTCTCGTGGCTCTGTTAAGCCCGTTGGTGCTGATGGCATTTCCTGTTTCCCATCAGCACCGGCGGGCTTAACAGAGCCTAGAGAAAGGGAAACTCTCCCTTCGCGGCTCTGAAAAGCTGACACTGAGGGAGATAGGAGGGCTCTGCCAGGGTGGCTGAGGCCGTGGGGCACTTCATTCTGCTGCTGCCACGGCGGCAGCAGCTCTTCTCATCTGGGTTTTTTTTTTTGAAGGCCGAGTGAGGCGGGCATTTTGGGGGCAATTTTTGCCGCCCCCAAAAAGTTGCCGCCTGAGGCCACTGCCTCACGCAGCCTCATTATAGAGCCACCCCTGGATTGAGTTGTTCTTCTTATTTGTTCTTGGAAGTTTAGTTTCTGGTCGAGAATTAAGCCCAGGCATTTGACTTCGCTTTTCACATTGATGGTGAAATTGTTGAGTACTAAGGTATGTGGAGGGGACTAAGATGCATTGGAGAATATATGGAGGGCCTCTGTCTTTGTCTGGTTAATGATAAGGTTGTGATGTTGAAGCCACTGCCTAACCTTGGTGAAGCATTTGCTGATGTTACTGAAGTCTGGTGCTGAGTTATTAAAAGGGGTGAAGAACATCATATCATCCACATAAAGCTGGTACTGTATCTTATGTTCCTTGAAGATCTGGCATATAGGCTGGAGGAAGATGTTGAATAATAGGGCTGATAGACTAGAGCCTTGAAGCACTCCCTGTTGCTGGAGGAATTGATGAGAGGTTTTGATGCCGATTCTTACTTGTTGAATCCTGTTTTCTAGATAAGAGCAGAACCAGTTTAGGGTAGTGTCTTGGAGGCCAATGTCATGTAGCCTTTCCTGTAGTTGGTTGTGTGGTATGGTATCAAAAGCAGATGATATGTCTAGAAATATTAGACGGCAGCCTTGGGTGGCTATTTGTGTGTATGTTAGGACAGAGTTTAGTAGGGATGTGAACAGCATTTCAACTCTGTGGTTTTGTTTAAATCCATGTTGGTAAGGATCAAGGGGAGCATGGTCATCAGTGAAGTTCTAGAGTTTGTTTTGTACTAGTTTCTCTATTATTTTTGATAGGAGTGGAATATTTGCTATCTTTCTGTAGGAATTCAGTGAAGTGCAGTCCAGTTTGTTCTGTTTTAGGGTTGGATGGATTGAGCTTCTCTTCAATGGAGAAGGCATTTTACCCATGAATAGGGATGTTCGAACTATGGTCTGTAGGTAGGGGCTGAGGTGTTCTCTGGTACTTTTAATCCAAGTAATCAGGCAAGGATCCAGGCTAATGTAGTTGTATTGAGATTTTTATGGTGGTTTTCTAGAGATGAGGCGTCAAATTCAGACCATGTGGACTGAGAGGCAAAATGGGTGTTTAGATTTTCTGGAGGATGAGTTCTGGGTGGGGCTGAATGGTATTTAGAGCAGAGGTGGTTTGCTATGTCCTATGGGGAAATATCATCTTGAGGCAACTGCTTGTTTGGATTGTTTAAGAGAGATTTTGCAATAGTGAAGAGCTCTCTGGGTTTGTTTAGCGAACACATAATGATGTTTTTGTGGTATTCTCTCTTCCATCTTAGTATTTCTTCACAGTATGCTTGTTGCTTTTCTATATAGGTGGCATGGGTGATGGGGTCTCTTGATTGTCTCCATTTGCGTTCAAGTCACTGTAGCTCTTTTTTTTGCTCCTTGCTAGATATGCAATACACTCCTCCAAAAAATGTCTAAGGCAGTTTACCTAATTAGTTGTGAAATTCTCAAAACTATTTTCATTTTATATCACACCTTTAAACTTGGTTAGAACCGGGTCTCAGACTGTTATCAGTACATATTATGGGATGAACCCCCCACTGTACTTGCTTCGCATCAACGAGCACAGTTCATGTTTAGTTTCATAACACTTGCATTCAAGATTTCCTGATTATCACAACTCCTGCATTTCGAAATTCACGTTGGTATGTTTTTATGCAATATACATGAATGCAGAGTGGCAGAAACTTATCTTATAGTTTATCTTGTCTGTGTATCTGGACTTTCCCCGACGCCACCAATCAGCACCGCATTTGCATTTCACGTAAGTTTCATCAGGGGTTCAATTGCTGTAAATAAACACATTCTTCATGTAATGCCAAGACAAAATAACTGTTTCAATAAGATTTTCAGCGTTCCTACACATACCTTATTTAATTGCAGAGACTACTCTTGCTAGCGCTAACCTGCGTGTAAATCATTGAGCTCTTCAGCTTCAAAAAACGCCGTGCATGCGGGATGACATAAATCTTGACTATTTAAAGGTTTCCGGCTCGTGAACGTATAGCGCATCTTGTCAATCATTTAAAGGCACGCCCCCCATTCTATAGCGTTATTCAGACTGCCAGGGGATACTGTCCCTAAACGATATATCCAGCGCTGTACTCTAATAATCAGTGATTGTTCTGTGGTCCTGCCATTCTGTCCGGTTAACACTCTGTCCAGACAAAAACATCTGAGTTCCCCAAAGTCATGTTGGTGCTGTAGACAATGTGCAATGATCAGGGCTTCCTGTACTTTACATCGTAAACGGCTACGGTGTTCATTCATGCGAACCTTGAATGATCTAATCGTTTTGCCAATTGGCAAGGGAATCTGATGCCGTAGACGACAAAATTGGTCGTGCAGGAAGTCTGATGTCGCAAGTGATAAATTACATGATTGTGCTCAAATTCTGTGATGTCTTCCGATATATAGCATATATTACACTCACCACAAGGATGGTGTCCTATATTGTTTCGGGATGACTTATCAGATAACGGTCGGAGCACTGCGGGGCTAAGTTTCTCTTTGAAGTTTTGATGTCTGGTCCAGACACATCTAATTTTCTTTTGTTCTAACCCCGGTAATGTGCTTATAACATTATGATGGCTCTTTTTTTTTGCTCCAGCAATAATGTTGAGAACCATGGGGCTCTGTTGCAGCGTTTGGATGAATTGTCCTGCTTAAGAAGTTCTATATGAGAGATTACTGATTCCAGGAAAAGGTCATTGTCAAACTATCTGAATCTTCGATTTGTCAGGGGTGTTGTCATTGATTCCGTTCTGTGGTTTGTATGTGGAGTGTAGAAGAGGATCAAAGTGTGATCTGACCCGTGGTACTGGTAGGATTGAATGTAATGTCTGGCCGGCATCTGCTATGAGGGTGTGAGGCATGAAGATTAGGTCAAAAGTGTTTCCTTTATTGTGTGTTGGAGACGTAAGGATCTGGGTAAATTGGAGGGTTTCCATAGCTTCCAGGAAGGAGGTGGTTTGTTTTGGGGGGCTGAGGATAAATTCAGATCTCCAAAAAGGATAAGAGGGTAATGATTGGTTGGAGTACAGGCTGCTTCTAATAATGTGGATAGAACCAAGACATCACCTTGCGAGCTCTGTATTCTAAATCTAGCGATGTAAATCCATTCAATACTTTGAGAATGTCCATGCCTGGGATGGAGTCGGTAGTGTGGAGTACAAGGTTGCTTCTTGCTTTGATGCAAACTCCTCCGCCTCTGCCGGTAGACCTGTTACATGTATGAATTGCATATGATGGTGGACATAGTCGACTGATGAGAACAGTGTCCGTTTCATTAAACCAAGTTTCAGTGAGACATAGTATATCTAGGTCATGCTCTGATCTAAAGCTGACTAATAATGGGACCTTGTTTCTGGCGGATCATACGCTAATGAGGGCACAATGAAGGGGGAGACTATTGGAGCTTAGGAGAGGCCTCTGGCTGGGTGTAGTGGACAGTGTGATCTTTGTTGAGGGAGTCTGATATGATCATGAGTAGGATAATATGCATGAATAAGACTGAGGACCTTGTTTTTGCTCCTTCCATCTTGTCTTAACAGCGACTGTACTTGATAGGGCGAGCTATGCTGGAGCAGAGTGAGGGGGGAGGTGTATTACCAGGACGTATGATGTGGAATGTGGATACAGGTCTTTTACTTGTCTGGTGTTATAAAGAATTGTTGGCAATTTATGGATACTCTGCGAGCTGTACTACACTTATACTCTAGGCGATTGTTCTAACCACTGCTTGAAGATAGGCGATTGACAATTATATTAGATATAGGGGCATGTTTACTAAAAGCCGCACAATTGCGTGCCGCACAATAGCGCACGGAAACGCGGCACTCAAACGCTCAGAAACGCTCTTAAATGCCCCGCACAAGTGCGCGTGGGCCCCGCACAATTGCGCGCCGCACTAACGCACCCCGCACAAGTACCCGGCCCGCAAATGTCCGATAGAGGCGTGGAAAGGCATTCTGAGGGCGGAGGAAGGCTCCCGAGGGGCGGAGAGACGGGGTCAATGGGCGGGGAAGGGGAGGGGAGAGGCTCCCCGCACATGATCGGGGCCGAATTCACAGGTTAAAAATAGCGCGAGTGAAACACTCACGGTAGAGGGCATTTAAAGGGAAGAGAAACCATTTCGCGTCAGCAATGTACAGGGAAACCGGGGAAACCTGCAAAACGTGAGCAGTGTGATACATGTGCACAGAACAAAAGTGCAAATAAAGATAGAAAAAGACCCAAACAAAAATATTAAAAATAGGAAGGCAGCTGGGGAACCCCGATATTAATGGGCAAACATAAGAAACACACCCAGGAAAGCTCCAAAAAAATGAAATGAAGGTTGGAAGGGGCTACGGAGGGGAGACCCTTCCAAAAACCATTTCCTTTTTCTGAGCCTTCCTGGGAGTGTTTGCTATGGTTGCCCATTAATATCACTTTTGCCCAGCTTGGTTATATTTATCCCCAGTTGTTCGTGGTCGGTTGAGGGGTGTATTTGCACTTATGTCACCAGACAAGGTGACGGAGCCCACAGTACAAATGTGCAGAGCAGTGTTTTTGACTCTGTTGGTCAGGTTTCCCACCCCCAGGGACTGCACTATCAATGTGGCCACAATGTGGTGCAGCAGACAGAGGCACTACCTCCAGGACCAGAGGGTCACAGGTTCAAATCCAAGCTGGGGCTCCTGCCAACCCAGTCCCCATATTTTACCCACCACTAAACAGAGATAGTACAGACACTCCTTTATTGCAGAGAACATAAGCATGGTTCACACACCCATTTTGTACCCAACACCGCACACACACCATAACAATGGGCATTACCGACAGCCGAGTCCCCCAAATGCAGTCCTGGAGTGCCACAACTCAATCAGGTCATATGCTTTTCCAAGATACGGACATGCCAGCATGTTGGCGGTAGGGTACAGGTGGTGGAGGGGGCAGTGGCTGCTAGCCACAGAAGACAGTGGCCGAGCCATGTGCAGGCTGGCACATCCACTGCAACATAGGCCCTGTCGGATGTACAGTCATGGACTTCCCAGGGAATTCAGCACATCTGTGGCAACACAGTGGTGCAGTGCACACAGACAGTGTGTGCAGGAGCAAAAGGTCACAGGTTCAAAGCCCACCTGGGGCTACTACCAATCCTGTCCACATATTTTCCCCACAACTAAACCATGTTAGTAAGGGCAATCCTTTATTGCTGGGGACATACGCATTGGTCATACGCCTATCTTTTACACCACCAAGCACAGACACCATGACCAGGGGCATTACCTAGAGCAGAGTCTCACAAATGCAGTCCTGGAGGACCACACACCATTCAGGTTCCATGCTGCCACACATACAAATAACTGTGCTGTATATCTATGCACCACCCCCATGGCATGTAGATGTAGCTCATGCATATTCATGAGGGACAGCAGGAAACCCCAACCAGTGTATTGCAAACCTGGACTGGATTTGGGAACCTCTGCCGTACAGCAGCAGCCAACAGGGGCAGACACACCCACACCACAGGCCCCATTGGCCAATGCCTCCTGGAGAGGCAGGACATTGGGCCCTGCGTGCATCACCCAATACCAGCACTTGCATACCTTAGCAATGTCACCCTACACCTGGGTATATGGTACACAGCTCTCAAACGTTTGCTATGAGTACTGGCAGATAGATATCCCTACGTTACGCACAGTCTGCTCTTTGAGCTCCATCATAACAATCTATCTGATGTCTGCGGTGTGTGCGTCAGGTCTGGCCCCTGACAGTGTTTACCACCCTGGGGAGTGACCCCCAACCGTACTGCATACCATACCCATGCCTGTACTGTGCCCAGGACTGGTGTGGTGGGCAAGGATTCTGAACCCCTCTATAGTAGCACAATGCTGGCATACGTGTGGGAGTGTGTGTCTGTCTATACAGTGTGTGTTGGCTGCAAACACTGTCCACAGCCCACACTGCCAGCACTGTTGCCAGTTTTGGCCTGATGATGTGCATAATGAGCAGCAAGGTACCATGGGTATAGCTCAGACAGGGTGGGCTGGCCAGGATGCATCTGCACAGGGCATAGGGCACTGGCAGGGACATTGTAGTGGCCGTCCACCACCTCCACAGACAGGGTGACCTCTGTATGTGCTGCTGGGCTTTCACTCCACCCTGACTGTGCAGTGACGGCAGCATGGCTAGGCACCCCCATAGTGCTTCATAGCACTTCCCTCATGTGATATATATGGGTCACCTGTTGGGGCCTAGTCACTGATGTATCTGCTTGTGTGTGCTGCCATCCCAGTTGTGGGTGCATGCATTTCCAGCGGGACTAACCAGCAGACTGTTCACAGCTGGTATGTGCCCTGCTGGAGTGCCGTGCCGTGGCTGATGGCTTGATGCAGGGGAATATCAGATGGTGGTGGGCTGCATCTTAGCATATCCAGGCCTACTGTCTGTCTGATATTGTGGTCTGGGTGTGAGTGGGGCTGCTTGGACTGCCATGTAGGGTGTCTGTTCCCCAACAGGACTGGGGTTGATGGTCCACTCTACTGCCATCATTGCAAGGGGGGGGGGGGTGTGGTGGTGTATAATGGGGATCTGTTGATGGGAGACCCTGTTTGCCACCCTCGGGTGGGGGGTGGGTGGTGGTGGTGGTGGTTGGTGGCACATGGCCCACCTGGGGGGGGGGGGTCCGTGGGGGTTCTCCTGACTGAGACATCCAAGGTGTTCCTGCAGAAACTACCTATCTCACAGATTACGACTGTTTTGGAGCTCTGCCATGGCCACTCTCAGCCATGGAGGGTGCTGTGGACCTGGTCCAGGGCGCCTCATCGCACACTCAGGGTGAGCACAGTTCCCGCACAATGTGACTGTGTGTAGCTACTCTGTGCCAGTTAAACACCCGGTCAGTACCTCCTACCTGGCCAAGGTGCTGTGTGGGTGCACACGGACACGTCCCCCTACCAGGCCGGGGAGCTGTTGGGGTGCATTCCCCATCTTGTGTTCATCTGTGGACAGCTGATTTGCATGTGCAGTGCATCATGGGTATGGGTGGCCTAACCCTATCCTGGTTACCACAGCAGACTGTCTGTGTGGTGACATGCAGGCTCTCTGCAGCCAGCCAGGGGCTTGCTGGCAGCTGTAGCCCAATGGTTACTTCACTGCCTGTGGAGCCAGAGGTAATGGGTTCAAGCCCACAGTGGGGTTATTTGATAGGGTTGTCCAAAGCTTTTTTTAGATTTAATGTACATATGTTGCTGCCATCAAACACACCCTCAGTGTACTGTACCCATAAGGTGCCTCTGCGGGTGCGTTATAGGGCGCCCTATAGGGCACCTTATGGTTGCTGTCCATATAAGGTGCACTATACATTATCCTGTGACGCAACATATATGGTGCCCTATAGGGGACATTCTAGGGTGCCTTGGCGGACAGTGAACTTTAACATGTGCCTTATGGGCCGCCTTATGTTAACACGCTTTGTGAGTGCGTTTGCTAGTAGTGATAACTGAAATAAAAATAAATTGCCCCCTACAGCACTCATCCCCATAATATGCACTGCCTCAGTGAGCCTTCTTCATTGGGCACTGTGGGGTATTGAACCCCTGATCCCTGCACCATTGGTCAGTGTCTTAATCATTGTGCTGTGGCTCTGGTCCTGTGCTTGGGCATCAGCGCACTGCCTTATGCCGCCCAAACTTAACAGTGCACCGCCTTATGCCACCCAAGATTAACAGTGCACTGCCTTATGCCGCCCAACAGTGCACCGCCTTATGCCGCCCAAGATTAACAGTGCACTGCCTTATGCCGCCCAACAGTGCACCTCCTTATGCCGCCCAAAATTAATATGCCTCCTAAAGCACTTTTACCCATTAAAATTAATGCCTCAGCCAGCCCTTTTTGTTGCGCACAATGGGGAATTGAACCCATGGCAGCTGCACCAGCTGTCAATGTCTTAACCATTGTACTATGACTCTGTTCCTTTGTGTGTGCACATCAGGGCGCCACTTAGCCTTCCCACACACTATTGTGCACGGCGCACAATAGCGCGCCGCGCAAATGTGCGATCGCTTACTCCCGTTTTTTTTCTTTTTTCTGCCTGACCCGCCCACTCCTTATATGGCACAGGCACACTAACGGGGCCCCGCACAATTTCGGAGTTTAGTAAACATACCCCATAGTGTCCAGAGATGGGTGTCACTCACTTGATGTGTAACAATATAAAATGATCACACTGCAGTAATAGAAATTCCATTTCACTTACAATACAAAGTTTAGTGTAGTCAGCTAAATGACCAGGATATAGAGGCAGTCTATCGGCATTGATAACAGGTTATTGGAACTTGTGATAAGGAAGCTTATCATAGTTCAGGAAGGAGCTATAATAGAGGTGAAGTGACTCTGAACAAGCAACCTGTCTGTTCTGGTAGAAATAATAAAACAGAATGTTTCCATAAAAGACTACCAGTCCCAGAATGCACCAGGTTTCCAACAGCTATTAGAAGAGCTGAAGTGGGGAAACGTGTGTACAATCAGGAGGGCAGAAGCCAGAGCTGACAGCCAGAGAGAGCAAGAAACACTTTGGAAGAAAGAAGAGAAAAACATTTGGGAGGTCTAAAGGAGTCCATAGCAGTACGTATACTGGGAGGCATTCCAGAGGCAAGCATACACCATTGGACTGGGGAAAACCAGAGGAGTGGGGCTGCAGAGCCAGGAATCCCAGGACGGCACCTGTGAGGGAGACAGCTGCACTTGGAAGGGACCCTAAGACCAGTGCAAGAAGGTATGTGAAGAGAGATCCAGTGTCCAGGGATCTTGATTGGAAGGCTGGACATAAGAACTGGACTACATACTGGCCAGGATATTTAGAGAGGAACTCTAACAGCAATGGAAGCTCAGGTATGAACACTGATCTATGCCCTAGCTCTTCACTGGGAAGACAGCAGGGAAACAAGTATTGTCCTGAGAGTGTTCCATTGAGAAATTCCTCTGTGCCAATTCATGATATTGAACCCATGATAGTTGAAGAAGGGGAAGATGTTATAAATGGGGACTTTGAATACATGGATTGCTCTCTGTCTAAACTTCTGTGGTAATATGCTGTTACAAAATACAACAACCATCACAAAGAAATATAAACTTGTTCTTTAATCTACTCAGAAAAGCTTCTGAGTAGGATTTGAGCCACGTAATAGAAAGTAAACCAGCCAAGAGGGTTTCAGCTGGTAATTGTTAGCAATTGAGCCTTGCCTAATTGCCTGTGAGCTCTAAAGGGACATTTCTGAGTGTGTGTGAAGATACAAGAAGTTATCCCTGAAAAAGAACAGGTTTTTTTTCCTACTTTGTGGGTTTTGTTTGTTCTTTGAAGCACTGCTAAGAAGATATTAGCAGGGGCCTACAGAAAAGAACTTTCCGTTCCCATCAAGGTCTTTATGCTTTGATTTGATTGCTTAACAAGCTCAGCTGTTGTTTTTCCTTATTTGTTTTTCTAAGTATGATACTGAAAGCAAGTATTCCTTTTTATGTGCTACCAAGTATATCTGTGTTGGGAGAAATAACCCCATAAATAAAATATCTTCTTTGCTTTACATTCGAGCAAGCACAACTAATTTATTGTGAACGGCTGAGTCTGGTATGAATGGACTACATTTCCCACAATCCTTTGCAAGTCATATTAATATTTGCCTTTGCCAAGACTGTGGACATTCTCACCCAGCGCCCCCGTTTACAGATGGCGTAGTTTTTCGGATTGCTTTTGCGCAAAGGATTTACATGCTAAGGATCACAACTAAAGTCTGAAGAAAAAAAGAAAGTTCAAGTTTAAAAGCTGGAAAAAAAGATTTCCCTTAACTACACTTTGGAGGAAGAGGTGGCTGATCCAAGGGAAATGGCTAGCTGGATGGCAGCCCAGTTTAGCAGGCAACAGGAGCTAGCGCAGCAGGCTCAGGACACTGCTATGAAAGCCTTAATGGACCAGCAGAGGCCAGTGCTTGATCTGGTGAAAGCCTTAGTTAATCTGCAGAACCAAAGTGGACCAGATGCAAGACCAGCAGTAAATACTGGTATACCACATGTGGACAGTGTGGGACTCAATCAGGGAATTGGGGCATTTAGTTTTGGGAAGCTAACTCTAGATGATAATGTTGATGATTTTCTAGAGTCTTTTGAGAGAGTGGCACAAGCATTAGCATGGCCAGAGACCCAGTGGGCAGTAAGGCTGGCAGCCTCATTAACTGGAGAGGCGCTTGCAGCTTATAGAGCAATGCCAGCAGCTCAGGCTTTGAATTATAAAGATGTAAAGGCTGCTATTAGAGATTGCCTAGGGTTGTCTATTTCAGAGTATAGGCGAATGTTTAGAGCTACTGCATTAAGAGTGGGTGAAACACCCAGGGCTCTGAGTCAGAGAATCAGAGGATTGGCTGTAAAATGGTTGGAGCCTGAGGGAAAAACTGTAGAAATGTTATTAGACATTATTATGCTTGAACAATTTATGTCTGCTGTGCCTAAAGATTTGCACACTTTCCTTATACAGCAAAATTGTCAAAATCTTGGAGAGGCAACCATGCTTGCAGAGAGATTCTTGGAAGCCACGCAGGCTTGCCATAGAATGGGTGGCCCTCTGAAGATTGGTGCTAAGGCAAGCTGTGCTGTATCAGAAAAGAAAATGGTTAAAAATGTTTCTGAAAATAATTGTACTGTGCCAGCCCAGATGACACAGTGGAGTAAAAAGAAATGTTTCAAATGTGGAAAATGGGGACATTTAGAAAGGGGATGCCAGACACACACTAGCTTAATGGGTGTTGATTTAAAACAGCCCAAAGAAGGATTTCTTTTGATGGTTGATGTGCAGGGAATTACCACAAATGCTCTGTCAGACTCTGGGGCAGACCAGAGTATGCTGTCAAAGAGGCTTTGGAAGAGGATAGAGGCCCAAGAAGGATTTGTGCCTAAAACCCCTGAAAGCCAAGTTCACATCAGATGCATTCATGGTGCTGCAACATCATATCCCACCTATAGGCTGATGGTTAAGTGCCTAGGGAAACAAGAGGAAGTTCTGTTAGCAGTGGTGCCTAGGCTACCATTTGATTTGGTGCTAGGAAGAGACTGGCCAAGATTTAAGCAGGGACTAGTGAAAGGGCTAGGAAAGAAGGAGGGAGAAGGAATGATGGAAATAGCTCCCGGGTCTTTGTTTGGAAGTCCTCAGTCCCTAGCTAAAAAGATGGTTAAGCTTCCAGAAGGCCAAACTATAGGTAATAAGAGGGGCCTTGTATCCACCCGCTCACAGGCTAAGGTAGAGAGCCAGAAGGAGGAGGGGGAGCAGGCAGAGTTATTAGGAGACTTACCCTCTCATGATGATTTAATAACTCCACCGTCTGGGAAAGTAAGAAAGTTGAAAGCACAAAAGCGGCGTGAGAGACTTTGCAGAGCACAGGGTAGGGCTGACATGTTGGCAGGTCAAAGTTTACCCTGGGTGCCAGCTGAGTTAGTGGCAAAGTTTCCTAACTTTCCACAAGAACAGCGAGCTGATCAAGCTCTCACCCGAGCTTTTAAGTATGCTCATGAGGTCAGGGAGGAGTTGCCCAGATTCAGACTAGATAATGAAATATTATATAGAGAGAGTCAGGACCCCAGAAATGGGACCATTCGTAAACAATTGGTGGTACCCGCAACTTTCAAAGGGCTAGTACTTAGATTAGCACATGATCATCCCGTTGGAGGTCATAAGGGGATGCAAGGAACGCTGGATCAAATACTTATGCGTTTTTACTGGCCAGGTATTTTCAAAGAAACTGCCCAGTTTTGTGCTGCATGTCCAGCGTGTCAGCGAGTTACAGTGGCTCACCCACCGGTGGTGCCTTTGATTCCCATGCCAATTATCACAGACCCAATTGGTCGCATTGCTATGGATATTGTAGGCCCATTAGTCAAAACGCCCCGAGGTTTCCAATACATCCTAGTTATGGTAGATCAGGCAACAAATATTTGGCCCAGGTCTGGTCAGGCGACTTATAAACAAACTGAGCACCCTAGGGATGGACCCTAAAGTTACTGCTTGGGTTAGAAATTGGTTGGGTGGGAGGCGACAAAAAGTACAAGTAAATGGAGCTCACTCTGAGAAGGATGTTACCAGTGGTGTGCCCCAGGGATCTGTCTTTGGTCCAATTATTTTTAACATCTTTGTTAGTGATATAGCGGAAGGGCTGTCAGGTAAGGTTTGCCTCTTTGCGGATAATACCAAAATCTGCAATAGAATAGACACCCAGGAAGGTGTAGATAACATGAGGAGGGATCTAGCTAAGCTTGAAGAATGGTCTAGAATTTGGCAGCTGGGATTTAATGTTAAAAAATGTAAGGTCATGCATTTGGGCTGCAGCAATCCAAGGGAGCAATATAGTATAGGGGGTGAAGTACTTTTGTCCACTAAAGAAGAGCGGGACCTAGGCGTGGTTGTGTCTGATGATCTTAAAGTAGCTAGACAGGTAGAAAAGGCGACGGCAAAAGCTAGAAGGATGCTTGGGTGCATACGGAGAGGAATGGCTAGCAGAAAAAAGGAGGTGATAATGCCTCTCTATAAGTCTTTGGTGCGACCTCATTTGGAGTATGGTGTGCAATTCTGGAGAACGCACCTTCAAAAGGATGTGAACAGGATGGAGTCGGTGCAGAGGGTGGCTACTAAAATGATTAGTGGGCTTCATTATAAAGCATATGAGGACAGACTGAAGGATCTTAATATGTACACCTTAGAGGAAAGGCGGGATAGAGGTGATATGATTGAGATGTTTAAATACCTCCGTGGCCTAAATGTTCAGGGAGAGAGCCTCTTTCAATTGAAAGCAAGTTCTGCTACGAGGGTACATGGGATGAGGGTGAAGGGAGATAGATTCAGGAGTGATATGCAGAAATATTTCTTTACGGAAAGAGTAGTGGATCCATGGAATAGTCTCCCAGTGGAGGTGGTAGAGATGAGGACAGTAACTGAATTCAAAAAAGCATGGGACAAACACAGAGGATCTCTAAAGGTAAAAAGGGGACTGTTGTAGTTGTTGATATGGAAGGACAGACTAGATGGGCCATGTGGTCTTTTTCTGTCATCATATTTCTATGTTTCTATGTTTCCTTTATTTCTGCTACTTCTCCTGCCTCATAAATAGGATGTATCAACTTCCTGGCTCCCTGAAACACCCACAGAGTCTTTTTATGGATTTAGCTTCATCTTGCAGGCTCAAAGCCAAGATGACATTTTCTCTAAAAGGAGAGATTTATTTACAGTGTACTGATCCTCATCCACAGTTATCAAAAACGGAATGTCATTCACAAAAATATAAAATTTAAAATGTAACTCAATAGTCATGTGGACCAGTGGGACCAAATACATATTGATAAAACTGTGTCTTGGGGGCACTAGAGAAAACATAGATCACCCGGGACAGTGCCTCTGCTATCTTCATCACAAAAGACCACCCGTCCAAAGATAATCCAGACCACTGTAATACTTGACCCCCTCCTAGTCCCTGTCTTTTGTAATTGCAGAAGTAGCATTTGATGGGCAAGTGTACTCAGCACTGCTGAAGGTAGGGCCTAATAGCAAAAGACGACAAGCTTTACCCTCATCCAGATTCACTTGAACTTTAATTGTTCAAACACAAAACTACTGCTGCTCTAACATAATTTCCCCAAAGTCTCGACTGATATTTCATGAAAAGTACCATTCGTTTCCAAAAAGCAATAGAGCTGACAAAACACAGACTTCTTTGGTACCTTTTCTAGGAATAGCTTGTTTGATGGGAGGCTATAATTCCTTTTTTTTTTATGTTTCACAATTTTTATTAATCAGCATCATCATTACATAACCATACTACCAGAAATAGATGAAGTAACATATGCTGGTAGATTACCCTTAATATCTTTCCCTCTCCCCCTCCCGCTCTCATCCCCCCCCCCCTCCTTTACATCACTTAGCTAAGTGATACATAGCATGCTCAATTTCAGTAGCAAAAAATAATGTCACATACAACAAATGTCAGCCTCGCCCTGGCCTCACTCGATCTGCGAGTGCTTTCAAAGCACATAAGCCTGTCACTTGGCTTGGAATGCTGTCTGCCTGAGGCCCCCAATCACCATAGCAGATGCCAACTATATATCCTCTTTATTTATTTATTTACATTCTCTTATATACTGTGCTATTCTGCATCAGTGCGGTTTACATTGAACAAACTGAAATTACATTGAACAGGGCATTATAACTTGGAGATAACTATTTTACAGGGAACATGGGCTATGGAGGGTTAAGTGGCTTGCCCAAGACCACAAGGAGCACCTGTGGGACTAGAAACCCCAGTCCTTCCGGCCCAAGGTTGCTGTCCTCTAGTGGGATTTGAACCCCCGACCTTCCTGCCTGAAGTACCTTGCCCCAACCACTAGGCCACTCCTCCTCTCCAAATGCTCTTCACCTCCTTAATGGTGCGTGTCAGTGGGTCTCGCCACCTTGAAGCCAACAGCATTCAGGCTGCCACAAAACACATCTTAGCTGGCTCTGTTGACTCCTTCTCGACCCCCTGGCAGGGCATATTCAGAAGACACACAGAAAGCTTAAGCACAATACTTCCTCCATTAAACTCATCAGCCAAGCTCTTAACCTCCTGCCAGTACTCCCTAATCTCAGGACAACCCCACCACATGAGAAGGAAATCCCCCATCTGTCCAGAGCCCCTCCAACAGAGTCCAGACTTCCACAGTCCTATTCTATTCAGTCTACCGGGGTCCCAATACATCCTATATAATACTTAGTATCCTTGCTCCACAATGGCCACTGCTGGAGACAGCCTCCGCATTCCTCGAAAGATATTCTCCCATTGTTCCTCAGACATGTGTATGCCGAGATCTGCCTCCCACTTGGTACAGCACTGAGGGGACCCCATATTCCCCTTTATAAACAGTTTATAGCAAGATGCACTGAGTCCTCGATCCCTCCCATAGGGCCAACAGTTTTTCAAATTCGCCCTGCCGCCCCAAGCCTTGCCCCCGTTTTTGACTGGACTGCACATAGTGGCACACTTGCTGAAAATAGAAATCATGGCCAGACTGTCGCTGTTGCCAATTTCGCTCCTCTGTGAAACTCAACAGGTCTTCTCACCCCCCCCCCCCCTCATCCAACAACTGACCCACAAGTGTCAGTCCTCTCTGTGCCCACTCCGGAAAAGGCCCAAGCATCTTCCTCAGTGAAAATTGATCTGTGCAATAGGGGAGTGTTCCAATACCATGGTCTCACCCCACAGAGACTGCTCCAACACTTCCCCCACATCCTCAGGGTCACTGCAACAAATGGGTTACCCTCCTCATCTCCTGCACCTCCCCTAGGAAGCCAAACCTCTCTCCCAGGGGCACCGGTCCTGTCAAACTTTGCTCAGTGCATACCCATTGCCTGCCCTGCTCTCCCTTCTCCTATTCCACTACTCTGCTGAGCATAGCAGCAAGATAATAATCCTTCAGAGAAGGCACCCCGATCCTCCTTGTTTCTACTCATCATGAGAGTAGACCCAGCCATTCTTCGGGCTTCTTCTTCCACACATATCTGAAAATACGTCTCTGCCAACTGCAAAATCTCATTTGACAGCATGATTGGTAGCACTTGGAACAGGTACAGCAGCTAAGGCAGTAAGTTCATTTTGATGGTTGCTATGCGGTCCAGCCATGACAAGGTCACTCTGTCCCATTGGTCCAGATCCCCCTGTATTGTAAGCCATAACTTGGCAAAATTAAGAGAGTACAAGTCCTGCCAGTGTGCTCCCACCTGGACCCCAAATAATGAATGGACTGCTTCGCCCATTTAAATGGAAAGGTGCTCCTCAACCAGTCCTCCAATCCAGGCTATAGCTGAATCTTAAGAAGCTCCGTTTTTGTCATATTCATTTTATAGCCGGATAGAGCACTATAGCTGACTATCTTGTCTAACAGATTAGGCAAAGAGGTCAGAGGCTCCATTAGAGTATAGATCATGTCATCGGCAAAAAGGCCAATTTTGTACTCTGACCGATCTTCCTCAATCCCTCGAATATTAACGTCGCTGCATACCCTCGCGGCTAAAGGCTTGATCACCAGGGCAAACAATAGCAGGGACAGGGGGAAACCCTGTTGGGTCTCTCTGCCTAAGGGGAACTCTTGTGAGTAGGCTCCATTGATCTGTATGTGGACCAGTGGGTTAGTGTAGATGGCTTGTATCCAATTCATGAAGCACGTTCCCAGTCCACCCACTCCAGGACCTTGAATAAAAAAAAAATATTCCACCCAACAAACACCTTTTCAGTGTCACCCACCACCAAGAAAGCATCCTCTTGCCACCCCTGCCTTCCAAATTAAATTAATTTCCAAATATTATCCTTGGCTTGCCGGCCGGGTATAAATCCTAACTAATCCTCTCCCATCATCCTGACAATCACACCCTGCAGATGATTTGCCAACACTTTCACAAAGATTTTGGCATCGATATTGGTGAGCAAAATGGGTCTGTAAGAGTCACATAACATATTATCTTTCCCAGGCTATAGGATGACCATCACCCTGCCCCATGCATACTTTTTGGGAGCTGATCAGTTGCTGAGCTGACATCTAAGATGACCTGCAGGCGCTCTGCCATTATCTCTGGAATCGTTTGGTAAAAGCAGGCAGTAAAACCATCAAGGCCTGGTGCTTTGACAGGTTTCATACTCCTAATCGTGTACAAAATCTCATCTCGGGTGATATCCTTGTCCAAGGCAACTGTCTTGTCA
Organism: Ichthyophis bannanicus; assembly: GCA_033557465.1. NCBI lineage: Eukaryota > Metazoa > Chordata > Amphibia > Gymnophiona > Ichthyophiidae > Ichthyophis > Ichthyophis bannanicus. The sequence continues at coordinate 1,859,349,204 of CM066031.1, forward strand.
TCAGACAGCCGTCTCATCTCAAATGACTGCAAAAAAGCCTCCATTTCCCTTTCAGATGTGCTCTGTTCACTGCTGTAGAGCGTCATATAGAAATTCCGAAAGACCTCTCTGATATCCTCCTCCTCACAGTGGACAATCCCATGTTCATCTGTAATCTTCAAGATTTGCTGCTGTTTAATTTGGACCTTAAGCTTATGTGCCAGTACCTTACCAGCCTTATTGCTCCACTAAAAATACGTCTGCCGCACTCTTTCCATCTGAAAGCGGACCGCACTATGCAGCAAATTTAATGACTTATGCCAGCATACTGTTATCTGATTTGCCCCCTGCAGGGTAGGGCCCTCTAGTTGTTGCCTCTCCAAAAACCTTAATTGGGCCCACAAGGAGTGCTCCTCCACTTCATGCTGCTTCTTAAGGTAGGTCGCTGTTGACACCAGAATGTTCCGCAACACAGCCTTCAATCCATCCCAGAGGAGGCATTTGCCCTTCTCTTCTGTATTGTTCAGTTTACAATAATCCACCATCGCCTCCTCAACCTTGTGTATCACTTCTGGATACTCCAGGAGAGAGTCATGGAGCTTCCAGAACCTCACACCCGAAACCTTCTGGCCCAAGTCCACCAGCAGTCCTATTGGTGCATGATCTGACCACACTATTTCGCCAATCTCAGCCTTTATAATGGCTGTTGACAGTGTGCATTCCAGCCAAAACATGTCCAATCGGCAATAGCTCTGGTGAGGAATTGAATAAAAAGTATATAATCATTTTCTATCCTCCTTCACCCTCCATCTGTCAACAAGATTCAGAGTCTCAGTCATTATCCCCAACATTCAACTGTGGACCTTTCCCCCACCCACTGCTCCTTGCAAATTATCTAATCTAGGGTCCTTTGTTAGGTTAAAGTCACCACTGAGAATTATTGGGGCTGTGGACAGATGAAGCAAGATATATGACACCTCATCAAAGAACCAGCCCTGCACTTCATTTTGTGCATAAATATTAGCCAGTACCAAAGGGACACCATCCAAATCCACCTCGAGAAACAAATAGTACCCACCTTTGATACGCCTCCGCATTAGCAGCTAAGAACACCTGTGGGTAGTCCCAATTTTTCAACAGATGGGTCTACGAGCACTTCAAATGAGTCTCCTGAATATAGAGAACATCCGCCCTCCCAGCATTGTGCTTCCTTTTGTAGCAACTCATGCTTTTGCCAGGATCCCAACCCTTTCAAGTTTAGGGATACCAGCTGACATTGTCCACTAATGACCCTACTATTGGGCATCATTTATTTGTAACAGCAGTAACCAGGAATCATCCAGACAATTTACTTCAATCCCCTCATCCCTCCCTCCCTCCCCTGCTCCCCTAACATTCACTCTTCCTTCCCCACCTTTCCCTCCCTGAAATCTCCCTTCTCCTCTCTCCAACTAACCAGAGTAATGATCAGTCCACTGAATTCCCCCCATATCCTCTGATAGCATATGTGCTCCCTCTTTCCTCTCACTCACCATACATACCCCTCATAGCCTTTCCTGGGTGCCCTCTCCACCATCGCCGTGAAGAATCAGGCTGCAAATCTCTTTAATCACGAGGATTGCATCGTTAAACTCTGCCGCCATCGGTACTCCCCATATGCAAACATTGGATCTGCGCATCCGGTTCTTCATATCCTCAAGCTTAAGGCTCATCTTCTCCTTTTCATCTGCCAGTTCCTGGACCATGCGGCAGAGCCAATCTATTTTATCCTGGATCCCTTCTAATTCCTCTTCGCTGTCCTCGACCCTAAGGCCAAGCTCCTTAAGTTTGCACCGGAGATCTTTTCCAAGCCCCCAATCTTGGCACGTACCTGCTGCAGGTCTTGTTTGATCTCCATAAACCATCCTCGCAGCTCAGCAATTGCGGGGCCTGACTCAGAGTCAGCACCAGGGTCACTCGCTCCTTTGCACACATCTTCCTTGAGAACACGGCCGCTCTCCTGACACGCCATTTTCCCTCGAAAGATTGCAAACTATCACTGTCAGCTGCTAAGTGACTTCTAGAAACAAACAAAAAACATCCTTTGAAATGTCTGAATACAAACCGAGGAAGCATAAAAAATAAAATGGGTTACTTAGAGTACAGTATATAACACTGAATGAAGAGATAGATATAATGAGAGCATGAATTATATCACAAGGATAGGGTAAATCAAATTGGTGTAGAGTGGTGCTATATATTAAAGTGGGTACTATGGCAGGCCCAATAAATGTTCTTCAGGAAATGGAATGCACTGTGTAATCTTTATGGATTTAAATTCTATGTATGGAAGGGAAGGGAATAGCGGTGGGGTTATACAACCATCTACCTGGCCAGAATGAACAGACAGGTGATGAAATACTAATAGAAATGAAAGAAGCTAACAAAATTGGCAACATAATCATAATGGGTGATTTCACTTACCCCAATATTAACTGGGTAAATGTCACATCAGAATAAGATTAGGAAGTAAAGAATCTAGATGAAACAATGCTTCATGAGGCAGCTGGTTCAGGAATTGGCAAGAGGAAGAACTAGTCCTTAGTGGAGCACAGGATTTAGTGTGAGAGGTAGGGGTTCTAGGGCCACTCAGCAATAGTGATCATAACATGATCACATTTGAGTAAATGACTTCTCTTCTAGTGCCACAGTGACACTTTAACAGGAACTGGAGGGGGAGGAAGAGCGAATAGGACCGTAGCGTCCGAAGAGAAGGTAACTCTTGCACCATGATGCCTTTTAAAATGTATTGTTGCTGTTACACATCCCAGAGAGGGGCAACAGTGGTGGTGGGAGGAGAGCGGGTCGCGGACGAGAGGGGGGCCTGCGAATGAAGGGAGCCCACTGGAAATGTTTGACCGGGGCCCCATAAGGGGTTGAAGCAATCCTGCACACAATCATACCTTCACCTAGGTTAGGTGTAACTTTTTGTGGGAGCTTTTGGTGTAGCAAGTGTTTGTTTTCACCTTAAAACATCCAAAGAGTGTAGGAAAAGGGGGGGGAAATAAGTGACTAGCTTTAGATTACAAAACCCCACAGTAGGATTTGAACACTGGCCACCCAACTCTTAAGCCACTACTGTAACCATTATATTATTATTATTATTATTATCTTTCTGTATATAGCTTGTATATAGTTTACCATGTTGTCTCCAAGTTACTGACCCTGTTATAATGTAAGCAAAAGACCCTGTTATAATGTAAGCAAAGGACTGTTCTAATGCGAAATTTGTTATCTGTAAACCGCACTGATACCAAAGAGCGCGGTATATAAAAACTGTAAAATAAAATAAATAAATAAAATAAATATCTTGATTCTGGAGTGGTTTTCTGTAGACATTTATATAGACATTTGATACGCGTGCATATCGGGCACGTACATGTTTCTGGAATTGTGCCTGAACTTGCACGTGCCTGCCTTTCTTTTCAAAACGTCTGGCTTTGACGTCCTAGATTGCACTTGGGCGGAGGGTTTCATCGTGTTATCCATGATGATGCCTAAATCTTTTTCCTGGGTGGTGGTTCCTAACGTGGAACTTTGCATCATGTAACCATAGTTTGGGTTGTTCTTTCCTAGGTGCATGACTTTGTACTTGTCCACATTAAATTTCATCTGTCATTTGAACATCCAGTCTTCCACTTTATCAAGGCCCTTCTTGTAATTTTTCACAATCTTCTTAGGTTTTAACTACTTTAAATAATTTTGTGTCATCTGCAAATTTGATTATTTATTTATTTATTTTATTTATGTAATGGTATTTATATACCGCCTTATCATTCAATCAAAGCGGTTTCCATAGCAAACAATCATGGGGGCAGATGTTTTCATGCAGTATACAGTGTAGTGTGTATGTGTTGGCGGGGAAGTGATTAGAGTTGGTTTATATACATAGTGCGCTATTATACATCATGAGCTATTATACAGTCTTATATACAGTCTCAGGGTGGTTGGGGGGGGGCTGATGATCTGACTTGTATGCTGGTTCAGGGGATATGTCCATAGTATTCGATGAACAGGGTTGCTTTCAGCTGTTTTCGGAAGTCCTTGATTTCTGTGGTTAGTCTCAGATCATCTGGGAGGGAGTTCCATATGGATGGAGCAGCCAGGGAGATTGCTCATTGTGCGGTGTCTTTGCAGGTCTTGGTGAAGTCTTTTGGGGTGTTAACCCGATTGGAGGTGCCTCTTCTTGGCTGTGTGCTTGTGTCGGGTTGTATGAGTGTGTGTAGGCTTATGGCAGAGGAGTGCTGTTTGATCTTGAATATGTTTATGATAGTCTTGTATTTGATGCGTGAGATGATTGGAAGCCAGTGCAGTTCTTTCAGTATGGGTGTGATGTGATCGTGTCTTGTAGTACCGGCAGCTGTGTTTTGGGCCAGTTGCAGTGGTCTGAGGGTCTGCTTTGGTAGCCTGGTGTATATTGGATTGCAGAAGTCTAGTAGAGGGGTTATTAGCGCCTGGCAAACGGTGCGAAAGTGCTCTGGGTCGAGGAGGGGCTTGAGTCTTCTGATGAGTCGCATTCTTTGGTATGCGCTTTTGGTTGTTCTGCCTATGTGTGCTTGGAGGTTAAGTTCTTTGTCCAGGATGACTCCGAGGTACTTTACTTCTGATTTTATGGGTATGAGTGCATCTTTTATCTTGATGTCGGGTGGGGGGATAAAGGCCAGGTTTCGCGTGATGATCAGTGCCTCCGTCTTGCTGTAGTTGATTGATAGGCTGTTTTCCTGAAGCCAGTTTGCCATTTGTGTGAGGCAGTTTGTTATGTTGGAGTAGTCCAGGTTGTCGACTGAGATGGGTGTGTAGATCATGATGTCATCTCCATAGATTGTATAATTTTATTTTATTTATTTATTTTATTTACATTCTCTTATATACCGCGCTATTCTGCATCAGTGCAGTTTACATTGAACAAACTGAAATTACATTGAACAGGGCATTATAACTTGGAGATAACTATTTTACAGGGAACATGGGCTATGGAGGGTTAAGTGGCTTGCCCAAGACCACAAGGAGCACCTGTGGGACTAGAAACCCCAGTCCTTCCGGCCCAGGTTTGCTGTCCTCTAGTGGGATTTGAACCCCCCGACCTTCCGGCCTGAAGTACCTTGCCCCAACCACTAGGCCACTCCTCCACTCCTCCATACCCCATAATGTATGTGGTGCTCTTTCATGATGACACATATTGGCAGGATGTATAGGTTGAATAGGAGAGCTGAAAGAGCTGATCCCTGTGGCACTCCTTGTTTGACTTTTATGGGTCGAGATGTGTTGTGTCCTACCTTGACCTGTATTTGTCTGTCGGTTAGGTATGAATAGAACCAATTCAGGGTGGCACTGTGTAGACCGATGTTCTGCAGTCTATCCAATAGAGTCTTGTGGTCAACTGTATCAAATGCAGATGAGATGTCAATGAATATCATTAGTATGCCTTTCTTGGTGTTGTCTATGATGCAGAGGACGCTGTCGAAGAGGTATATCAGAAGTGTTTCTACCCCGTGGTTGGGGCGGAACCCATGTTGATTGTTGTCCAGGGGAGCGTGGTTGTCTATGTGTTCTTGTAGTTGGTGCTGTACAGTTTTTTTGATTATTTTTGCTAAAAGTGGTATGCTGGAGATGGGTCTGTATGCTGCTGGATTGTTCTTGTCGAGTGTGGATTTCTTCGGGATAGGTCTTATTGTCGTGAGCTTCAATTGATTTGGCATGTGCCCTTGGGTTAGGGAGTAGTGTACTATCTTGTGGATGGTTTGGATGAAGTTAGATTTGGTGGCCTTGATCCAGGGCACTGGGCAGGGATCCGTGGGGGGCTGTGCTTGTCTTGATTGCTGAGATGATGTGGGAGAGTTGCTCCGTGGATGGGGTGTAGAATGTTCCCCAGGTGTTCAAGGGTGCGGTAGTCTTTGGAGTTGGGCTGGGTCTTGTTTGTTCTGCTGAGTGGAACTTTTCTTGGATGTGGTCTGCAAATTTTTGTGGGTCCAGTTGCACTTTGTCTTCGGTCTCCTGGTCTTTGGTGAGGGCTTTTACAATTTCAAATAGTTCTCTGGGTTTGTTGTTGGAGTTGCGTATGAGGTTTGTATGGTATTCCCTTTTTGTTTGGTTGATGCATTCGTTGTATTGTTTTTGCTTTGTTAGGTATAGTTCCTGGTTCTCGGGTGACTTGTTCTGTCTCCATCTCCGTTCTATTTTTCTGAGGTTCCTCTTTTCGTTTCTTATAGTTTTAGAGTACCATGTTTTGTGTTGAAGTTTGTTGCAGCGAGGTGTCCTGTGTCTATATTCTGTTGCTTTGGCAGCGTTGTATATGGTGTTGTTCCAGTTGGTGATTAGTGCTTCTAGGTCATCTGTTTCATAGTTTAGGTTTTGTATTGTGTCCTGCAGGAACTGGTCTCTGTCGAAGCATTTAAATCTTCTTTGTGTGGGGGTGTTGTCCGGATATTTGTTTAGTATCTCCTCATGTGGTGTAATGTTTACTTCAATTAAGTGACGGTCAGACCATGGCACTGGTGTTGTGATGGGTGTTTATATTAGGCCTCTTGAGGTTAGGTAGTTGGGTGCAAAAATAAGGTCTCCTGAGGAGCCATGTCTGTGTGTCGGTGTGTTGATTATTTGCGTGAATTGAAGCAAACTCATTGCTTGGAGAAAAGCTTCTGCATCTTTTTTGTTGGTGGACTTAAGGTTGAAGTTTCCTAGGAGTATTGTGGGGTTTTGGCTGGAGTTCACTGCGCAGACTGCCTCTAGGGTTGATGCTAGTTCTTCAGGTGGCGCATGGGGTGCTCTGTAGGTGAGACATATGGACATGTGTTTGTTCTCGATCGATATGGTGTTAGAGTGTTGGGTGTCCGAGTTACTTCTTGATTTGAATTCTGCTATTATGAGGGCCCCTCCTCCTCGCCTATGGGTGCGCGGGCAGTTGTATGCTGTGTATGTGTCGGGGACTAATTGATTGAGTAGAACGTTGTCGGACTGAGCCACGTTTCTGTGATGCAGAGTATGTCGGGCTGTTGGTCATCTATGTGGTCAACTAGGGTATAGATCTTGTTGCATATAGACCTGGCATTTATGAGCTCAATTGTTATTGGTCTTGGGATGTTGTGTGTCTTGTGTGGTTCCTTTGTTTTGGTGTGGATGTTGGACTTGTGTTTTGCTTGTCTCTTTGTTCTGGGTGAACCGTGTGCATCCCTGTGGGTATGCTGTTGGTCTATGTATGTTCATTTAGTTGTTGGAGGCCATGGTGTGTATGTGTGTGGGTGGTGGTAGTGTACATGAGGTGGAATGAGTAGTGTGAGTATGAGGCCAAGGGGGAAAATCAGATTTGTGTGCATGTTTTGTTCAGTCCTGTGGTTTGCACTTACGGTTGCTGCTCTTCTCTCCTGGCTGCTTGCTGTGTCTTTTTGCTGCTTTCGTGGGGTTTTTTGGTGAGGCTGTGTCTTTTTTGCTCTATACGCCTTTGTGCCACGCCTAAGGGTTACACCAAAGGGCCCTCTGGTGAGGCCCTCAGGTGCAGGCGCGCTGGGCGGCACCGGCCTTTTCAAGCCGACTCTGCTCCGTCTCCCACTGCCCCGATTGGGCAGGAGCCTCCGGACAGGAGAATCGGCTTTCCCTCCTGTTCGGGCGCTTCAACCATGATCGGGGGAGCTGCTGGAATGCTGGCTGCTCTCTCTGTTGGAGCCGGCCTTTTCAAGCCGGCTCTACTCCGCCTCCCACTGCCACGATTATATATCCTTGTTCAAGTGAGGAGTTAATTAGGTCAGCATATAAGGAGCAAGACAATCACGAGACAAAAGAATCTATGTGGCTGGACAAGGGTCTAGAGCAGATGCAGTAGTATTTCATGTTTTTATAATATCATTGAGTTGTCTATTAGTTATAATGGTAAATTTATTCTAACCTTGAATAGTGGAAGGAGTTGATACCCACCTTTTCTTTATAGAATTTAGCCATTGTAGATGCATTTGGAGCAAGCATGGAGTTGTCTTCCTTAGGAAAGCTTGTTAATTTCTTAACTATGTCAAATAATTCTCTTGGTTTATTTAGAGCAGGCATAATTAATTTAGTATGGTAATCACATTTATTACTATTTAATAATGTTTTATAATCTTCAAGAATATTGAAGATATTTTGTCTGTTAAATTTTTATATTTCCTCCATTTCCTTTCTGACCTCCTAAGTTTTCTTTTTAATAGACGAACCTCTTTTGTGTACCATACTGCTCCAAGCCTTGTCTGAGGTTTGTGAGTTTCAAATTTAATAGGAACCGAAGCTGCTTGGTACAAAGAAGAATTCCATCTATTTATGAGTAAGTTCAGGGCCGCAGAGCTAGTGCACGCGGCCCCATGGTAACCGGGGGGGCGGCGAGGACGCGATCCCCCCCCCGGGGGGCTGCGGCATCGGCGGGGGTAATGGGGGCGAGCCGGTGCGGTGCTGGGCGCCCCATTGGCTCCTGCGGGCTGCCGGGAGGCGGAGGGAGCCAATGGGGTGAAAAGGGAGGCGGGACCAGCCCGAGTGAGCTCGGGGACGCGCTGTGGCTCCGGCCTTTTCCAGGTCGGAGCCAGACGCGTCGGGTGGCAGCACGAGCGTGCTCGGCAGGTACCGCGTGGCTGGGGAGGCAGTTTAGGGGTCCGGTTTGGGAAAAAGGCCTTTAGTTGTTGCCTGGGGGTGCCGGGGGGGCTAACAAAAAAAAAAAAAAAACGAACGGGAGAGGGTGGCTGTGGGGGTTTGCAGGGCTATAGGAGTGGTAGGCAAGGGTTGGGGGGGGTCTTCAAAGTATACGGGGGGCTGGGGTACTGGAGGCTTGATTAAAAAAAGAAAAAAAAAAAAACGAAACGCCAAACCCTCGAACTAAATTGAATTAAAAAAATAAATAAATAAAAAATAAATAAATCATAAGCTGTCACAAAAGGGCCACAGGCAGCCACTTGCTGTAGCAGGACTGTGAGCCATGCGGTCTGGGAAAGGGCAGGGGGGATCCCGAGCAGAGGATTGAGAAGGGGCCAAGGGAGGGGGGCAGCTGGGGGGGCTCATGGGGAAGATTTGACAGGGTCTGCCCAAAGGGGGGGAAAAGGGGGTAGGGCAAGGGGGGGTCCGGGGGGTGCTGGTCTTACAGTGACCCTGGGTAGGGGCAGAGCGGGCAGTAGGGGAACACGTGCTGGGGAGAGCGGGCGGTGCGTGGGTGGGCCCGCGCAGGCCCGGCCCGTAGGGGCGGGGGAGGGGCAGGGAGGCACGACACGGATTGCTGACCGCCTGGGTCCAGAAGGGCAGTCAGGAGGGGCGGGGGAATTGTGTGGGGGACCTGCTGGCCCTCTAGACAGGCGAGCGCCTGAAGTAGGGCTACCTACGGTGGGGGGAGGGGTGCCTGTGTTGGGCGAAGTGCGGGCTGCCGAGAGTGCGGTGCCGGAGGGCCCCGGGAACCGGGCTGGAGTGTCGGGGTGTGCATACCCGCCTTCTTGGGAGCACTGGCAGGGAGGGGGCCAAGGTCCTTCGGGGGTGGAGTGGTTGGGGGCGTGGCAGCCCCCTTGGGCGAGGGGGGGCCCCCTTCGCCTTTTCCTGTGTTTTCCCCACAGGTACCTTTTGGATGGCAGTACACCGGGAGTCTGTGTTTCGGCGGTTCGAGACCATCGGGTGCGGTGCCGATGGAGGGGTTGAGTGAGAGGACGTCTGCAGCAGCGCAAGTGGAGATGGAGTCGCGGATGGTCGGCGCAGTGGCTGAAGCGTCGGTGCGAGCTGCAGGTGAGTTGGCAGGTGATTTGGGCGTGGACGACGGGGCTGGGGTGGCAGCGGCGGAAGGGGGTGGTAGGAAAGCGAGGAGGAAGAGGAAGCATCCTTGTCGCAGACGGCGCAGGTCGGGGACTTCCTCCACCTCCTCCACTGCTTCCACATCCGATTCTTCGGTTTCGGGCGGGGACAAGGGGCAGGAATTGCAGGGGTCAGAGGGTAGAGTGAGTGGAGTCTCGGCCATGCCTTCGGTGGTGGCATATTCGGAGTTATGGGAGGGCGTGCCGAAGAAGCTGCGGCGGAAGATTCTGCGAAGGGATTATATAGACATTTTTCGTCTGCTTGAGGGCCGCAAACGGTCAGGGGACAGTAGGAGGAAGAGGAAGGAAGACGAGAAGGCGGGGAGGGTGCGGAGAGCGACGCGGAACGTGGTGAACTGGACACGAGCTTTTTTACGCTTAGCTAGTGTGTGGGGGCATTCGCACCCTGAGCACTACGGGATGCTTCTCGCCTATGCGGATTCCATCTTAGAGGCTGCACAATTGCATGATGGTTGGGCGTGGCTCAACTATGATGAGAAGTTCAGGGATAAGATGGAAGAAAACCGCTTGTTGTCCTGGGGGACGCAAGATATCAATCTGTGGCTGACGCAGATGGCGGTCAGACCCAGTGGTAGTATGGAGAGCAGTGCACGTGGGGGAGCGGCCGGCGTTTCGGGGGCTGGGTGGCCCTTTCGAGGGGGTGTACCCGGGGGGGGTCCAAAAAGCATCAGCTTCAGGGGGGGGGGGGGTCGGAGATGTCTGTTGGCGATTTAACAAATCGTCCTGCCCGTTTCCGGATTGTAAATTCCGGCACGCCTGTTCCGTCTGCAACGGTTCGCATTCAGCACTCAAATGTGTTAAGAGAGGCGCGGGGGGGGGGGGAGGGCTGGAGCGCCCCCTCCAAAGCAGTGAGAGCCTCCTTTGCCTAGCTTCCACCCCAGTCCGGATAGAAGCAATGCGTCCATGGCTGAGAAGGTATCCGAAACAGAAGAACAGTGCGGTGATAGAGGGGGGCTTTAGTGAGGGGTTTCGGATTCCTGTGGTGGGTACGGTGCTCTGTACTCTGGCCAGGAATTCGCCTTCGGTGAGGCGATTTGCTCAGATAGTGCGGGACAAGCTAGCGGAGGAGATTGGATTGGGGCGGGTGGCGGGCCCCTTCGTGGAGAGGCCTTTTGCGGATCTAGTGATCTCCCCTTTGAGTGTGATCCCGAAGAAGGAGCAGGGGAAGTTCCGGTTGATCCACAACCTTTCCTTCCCCGCGGGGTCGTCAGTTAACGACCATATCCCGGACCACCTGTGCACGGTTAGGTATGCATCCTTGGATGCGGCATTGGAGCTGGTGAGACACTGCGGTCCGGGGTGCTTGATGGCGAAAGCGGATATCGAGTCAGCCTTCCGTTTGTTGCCGGTGCACCCGGCGTCTTTTCCTCTGTTGGGGTTTTGTTTCGAAGGGGACAGTTATTTCGATAAGTGCATGCCCATGGGGTGCGCGATATCCTGTGCATATTTTGAACGGTTCAGTAGTTTTCTACATTGGGCAGTGGTGGCACAGGTGGGCCGCGCCAACGTGGTGCACTATTTAGACGATATCTTGTTTGTGGGTGAGGCTCAGTCGGAGTGCTGCTCGGATTTGCTGGGTGGCTTCGAGCGGTTGGCTCGGGGGTGGGGTGTCCCTCTAGCGGCGGGGAAGACAGAGGGCCCCGCGACCGTCATTACTTTCTTGGGGGTGGAGCTCGACTCGGGGGCAATGGTAGCTCGCCTGCCCGCGGCTAAGGTAGTGAAGCTCAAAGTCTTGGTTGCGAACGTGCTCGTTTCCAGCAAGCTCACATTACGGGAAATGCAGTCGCTGATTGGCTCGTTGAATTTTGCGTGCAGGGTGATACCGATGGGGCGGGTATTTTTGAGGCGGCTATCGGCGGCTATGGTAGGGGTCCGTATGCCTCATCATCGGATCAGGGTGTCGCAAAGCATTTGGGCAGACATGCGGGTGTGGGACGAGTTTCTCCGTGACTTCAACGGCACTACAGTTTTGCGGGAGAGGGAGGTCTCTAATACAGCTCTGCAACTGTACATGGATGCGGCGGGGGGCGCGGGTCTCGGGGTTTACTTTGGGGGTTCGTGGTGTGCTGCAGGGTGGCCCCTGGCTTGGCAGGAGTCGGGCCTGACCAGAAATATCACCTTTTTGGAATTGTTTCCGATCTTGGTGGTGTTGACCATATGGCCGGACAGGCTTCGAAATCGTCGGTTAGTCTGGTGGTGCGACAATGAGGTGGTCGTGTCTGTTGTAAACAATTATGCCCCACGCTGCAAGCAAGTGGCGGATTTAATGCGTCAGGTTGTGTTAGCTTGTTTGCGTTTGAATGTGGTGGTGCGGGCCCGCCATATTCCGGGTACTACTAACAAAATTGCTGACGCTCTTTCCCGTTTTCAGTGGGAGCAGTTTCGGACCTTGGCTCCGGAAGTCGAAGAAGTGGGAGCATCGGTCCTGGCGCACTTATGGCAGATTGGCCTGGAGACATGAGGGAGCTGCTGAGGAATTCTGTGTCGGCGGCGACGTGGGCGGCCTATCAGCGGGGTTGCAACAGTGTGGTAACTTTCCTCGCGGAGCACGGATGGCATCAGGGTCCGGTCCCTGAGCAGCTCCTCGGTCAATACGTGGTTGTGGCTAAGGCGGCGGATCTTTCGAGGGCAACGGTGAAGAGACATCTGGCGGGGTTTTCCTTCTTCGCGGGAGCGGTCGGTTGGGGGACGGCTGGAAGGGGTTTTTTTTGACTCGTCGACTTTTGCAGGGATGGGAGCGATCCCTTCCCACCCCGGCCGACTGGCGGCAGCCGATCACTTATGATTTGTTGAGCCGCTTGTTGGACGTTTTACCGCAGATGGCGTCCTCCCGGTACGAGGGTACGCTGTTTTGGGCTGTCTTTTCGGTGGCCTTCTTCGGCGCCTTTCGGGTGGGGGAGTTGGTGTCTGAGTCGGGTCATAGTGCGGGTGCACGTGAACTGAAGGTCCACCAGGTGCTGGTGGGGGAGGGCATGGTCCGGATTCACTTAGTGCGTTCCAAGACCGATCAGTCGGGGAGGGGTGCCTGGGTGGTGCTGCGTGCCATACCGGGGGTGCTTGCTTGCCCAGTCCAGTTGCTGAGCGCATACTTGCGGGTGCGGCCAGCTGGTGAGGGCAGTCTGTTCCTTCATGAGGATGCACGGGTGCTCACGCGCTACCAATTTACGGCGGTGCTGCGGTTGTCGTTGCGACAGATCGGGGAGGATCCCAGTAGGTTTGCTCCACATTCCTTCCATATTGGCGCAGCGACCAGCGCGGCAGCGGAGGGTCTTTCTGAGCAGGCGATACAACAGATAGGGCGGTGGAGATCGCAAGCGTTCCAGGGCTATGTGCGCTTGTAATGGGCTGTGGGGGGTGCTAACGCTGCTGTTCTTTATTTTGCAGAAAGGGACCATGCATCGTGTCGCTGTTGGGTGATTGGCCACTCATTTGTTTACTGGGCTGGTCGGCGAGCAGCAACACGGCCATTGGGGCCACATCTTGGACTGGAAGCGCAGGGGGTGACCGTATCATGGCTGGGCGAGCGCGGACTCCGGTGGATCCAGCTTTTGCCTTTGCTGCGGCATCACGGGCGCACGAGAGGAACACCGGATATCCTGCTGATACATCTCGGCGGCAATGATCTGGTGTCCTGGACTTGCAAGCAGCTTATTCACGCTGTTCACAAGGACCTGGGGGAGGTTTTCAGAATGTTTCCGGGGGTTATTGTGATTTGGTCGGATATCCTTCCACGGCCAGCCTGTTGGGACCAGCGGTGATGGTCCAGAGGGCTGACGAAAGTCAATCGCCAAATAGTCAGGTGGGTGGGGGAGCGGGGTGGGTGCCAGATCTTGCACCCATGGGTGGATGTGGAGTGTGCTGGCCTGTTCCGGCTGGATGGCGTGCATCTCTCACCGATAGGGATGGACCTGCTACTTAATGACTGGCAGGAGGCCGTGGAGGGTGTCCGGCAGGGGAGTTGGGCTGGTCACAGCTTTAGGTTGGGGGGCGGCTCAGGTCCATAATGGCCTGAGCCGGTGGCGGGATCCCGGAGGTTTCCGGGTTCCGGAGCCGGAGGCAAGCTTGTGGGCGGGGGTGGGGGACCCCCGCCCGGATAACCCCTCAGGTTTTTGCTAGTAATATGGCGAAGCCGGACGAGGGAGGGCTAGGCTGTTTAGCCGGGGCCCGGACTCAGGAGAAGAGGAAGCGACGTCACCTTGCTACTCACATGGCTGATGAGGGTTCGCGCTTCAAAAAAGGGGGGGGGATAATGTTATTGTGTTGAATTGTTATTGGGTTATTGTTAATGGTTAATAAAGCTGCGACCAGTTTTAAGCCCAAAATTGTGTGATGGTCTTTTATCAAAGGGTGTGGGGGGGGGAGGGGCGACGCGTCCGCCTTACCCGGTTAGTTCAGGGCCGCGGAGCTAGTGCACGCGGCCCCATGGTAACCGGGGGGCGGCGAGGACGCGATCCCCCCCCCCGGGGGGCCGCGGCGTCGACGGGGGTAATGGGGGCGAGCCGGTGCGGTGCTGGGCGCCCCATTGGCTCCTGCAGGCTGCTGGGAGGCGGAGGGAGCCAATGGGGTGAAAAGGGAGGCGGGACCAGCCCGAGTGAGCGCGGGGATGCGCCGTGGCTCCGGCCTTTTCCAGGTCGGAGCCAGACGCGTCAGGTGCCCGCCCGCCCACCCTAGCGTGGGAGTGGGGGTGGGGCTGGGGCTCTGTTGTGGGTTGTTGCAGCTGGAGGGGGTGGCAGGATCCCGGAGGTTTCCGGGTTCTGGAGCCGGAGGCAAGCTTGTGGGCGGGGGTGGGGGACCCCCGCCCGGATAACCCCTCAGGTTTTTGCTAGTAATATGGCGAAGCCGGACGAGGGAAGGCTAGGCTGTTTAGCCGGGGCCCGGACTCAGGAGAAGCGGAAGCAATGTCACCTTGCTACTCACATGGCTGGTGAGGGTTCGCGCTTCGAAAAAGGGGGGGGGGATAATGTTATTGTGTTGAATTGTTATTGGGTTATTGTTAATGATTAATAAAGCTGCAACCAGTTTTAAGCCCAAAATTGTGTGATGGTCTTTTATCAAAGGGTGTGGGGGGGGGGAGGGGCGACGCGTCCACCTTACCCGGTTAATCAGTATCCCTGGAATTAATTTGAAGTTGAGGAAGAATTTCTTTCAAAAATTGATCCTTGTCAAATTTACAGAACTTTCTACATTGATAAGAAAATTGATTTGTATTTGATCTACTGGGAAAGAAAGCGATGTTGAACTGGATAATGTGGTGATCAGACCAAGGAATATGCTTTATCTGAACATTTGAATCAGAAATATTGGTTGACATCTCTTGAAAAATAAATATGAGATCTAAAGTATTTCCTTTAATATGAATTGGATGTTGAACTATTTGTTTGAAACCCATGGCATCCATAGACTCCAAGAAACCCTACGTTAAATGTGAAGAAATAGAAGGTAAGTTTAGGTCACCTAGAACAATTATGAACCTATTATCTGTAGAGAAAATCAATTATGTTAAAAATATCTTTACCATTTGAAGAAGGAGACCTATAAATTAAGAGTAATAACATACTTTTGTTTTCAACTAAGAGAATATCCATACTTTGAGAAACATCACTTGGACCTTTAGAAAGTTGTAATTCCTTCTTAAATAAAATGGTTACTCCTCCTCCTCTTTTATTTAATCTTTGATAATTGAATATGTCGTAACCTGATGGTTTTAACTGATTAATTAAAACCGTGTCATTAACTGTTAACCATGATTCAGTTATAGAAAGAATGTCCAGTTTATTGTCAATAATGTGATCTTTAATCAATGGTAATTTATTTCTAATACATCGTGGATTGATGAGAGAACATTTTAAACTAGGTAAATAGCTATTAAGATTGACTCCAGAATGATCTCCTTCAATGAGTTTGATCTGAATGAAACATTGTTTATGTTCAAATTTTCTAAAAAATGGATTAAAACATTTCACTTTTGTGTCCGATCAGCATAAGGAATGAATGATAGGTATTGGAAAAGTGGTAAGTGAAAAAAACCTTTGATGTAGAACCAAATGGTGAAGAATTTAAAGAATACATAAATATAAATCTATTTAGGAACCTTAGATGAGAACTACCTTGATAAGAACACTTTGGATTAAAACCAATATTTCTATAAAAATACCTCTCGACAAGTAGAAATTAAAGAGCTCTGTGCTGAGGAAATGAAGGAAAATAACTTGATATTAGGAACAAGGATGAGAATACTATATCTAATCAGATATATAGTGAGTGTGATGATTCATACCCGCAGGTCCACGCTTAAGGGCCACACCTAAGGGCCCTCTGGCGAGGCCCTCAGGAGCAGGCCCATCAGGCACGGGCACGCCCGATGGCACTTTCAGTAAAAAGACCGTTGCAGCCTGTGATAGGGAAATGGCTGGTAAGTAGGAAGAGCTGGATCGCTGATTGCTGAGCTTATACTTGTCAGCTGTAAAGATGATGAATGGGGCTCTGAGGCTCACCCGACATTGCAGCCTGTGATAGGGAAATGGCTACTCTTCAGCTTATCAAATAGTTGTAATGCAGCTTCCTGGTGTATCGATATTTCTTTCAATTCTTCTGTGGCATCACCTTTAAATACCATTTCAGTCATGGGTAACATCCCTACATATTCCTCAGTAAATACTGCAACAGAGCATTTGAACTGTACTCACCTTCCCTCTGGAACTCCCTCCCGAGCCAGATCCGAAGCACCAAAGACCTCTCCACATTCTGGAAACAGTTAAAAACCATCCTGTTTCATGAATATCTTGGACCTGAAACAGACATCTCTCAATAACTGCTCACCCGAACACGCACCCGAACCCTACCCCCCTCCCCAACAACCATCTAAGAGACTTCCGTAAAACGTCAATTGTCTAGTACTGTTGCTTTCTGTGAAGATCAACTATGTTATCCCCCCTGGTGACGGCCTCCCTCCCTCTCACTGTCAACTTGATTGTTGTCACCTCCCCCCCCCCCCTTTTTATGTTAAACCGCTTTGACCCAGTGAAAAGCGGGATATAAATGCAGTTAAATAAATAAATAGTTCATTCAGTATCTCCGCTATGGCCTTGTCCCCTCTTAGTGCCCCTTTTACCCCTTTATCATCTGATAGTCCAACTGACTATCTCACGGTTTTTTTTGCTATGAATGTACTTGAAAAAGTATTCATTCTACAATTTTGCTTCCACAGCAAGCTTCTTCTTAAATTCTTTCTTTGCCTGCCTTATCAATGCTTGCATCTAACTTGCCATTGCTTATGTTGTTTCCAGTTTTCATCATTTTGCTCCTTTTTCCATTTCCTGAAAGATGCTTTTTTGGCAACAGCAGCCTCTCTGAGCTCACCTTTAAACCATGCTGGCATTTTTTGGACTTCCTTCCACTTTTCCCAAAACATGGAATACAGCTGGTCTGGGCTTCCAAGATAGAATGTTTAACACTAGAAGCCCCAAAGTGCGTCAATTGAGGCAAATGCATCTTCGAAGTTGTATACCAGCGCCACTTCAAGAACCATGTCAGTCATGTTCCATGACTTTGTTAGCAAAGTCAAGATGTTCAAATATGTGCATCGAAAATTAATGACAGATGCACCACCTAGCGGGAAAATAAATTTATACCTAGAAGCTCCAAAGTACGTCAATTGACTCACTCAATTGTCTTGGATGCATCAATTGACGTACTTTGGGGCTTCTAGGTATAAATTCATGTTCCCACTAGGTGGCGCATCTCAATCACTGTTTACAGTTTCACTCCAACATTAAAAACAATAAACACACGATGACGTCATGTAATGATTTCCCATACTGCACGTATTTAACAAATAAGTAACTTCACATTAATTCACATCTGCATTTCATGCTAAACACAGTCGTCGTGATAATGCATCAATTGATGCACTTTGGGGTTTCTAGGTACAATTCCTTTTGGGGCTTCTAGTGTTAAACAACACCCATGCTTGATGTAAATCCATACATTCTCTCATACTACAGGTTAAGGGTAACCTACTGTTGTCTCTCCTTAGGAAATGCGTGGTCAGTCCTTACTCAGGTGCTCATGGCTCACCATACACAGGGCAGGCCCACCCTGTAGGAAAAGTAGGCAGGTGTCTAGGTCCACCAATCATGGTAGACAGCATGCTGGCCTATCCCTCCCTCCCTGCAAACATAGCACAACCACACTTCAGTGCTGCAGGTAGCCTTAAAGTAGTGACATACATGCGGCTTGTCATGGCATGTCGCTCCTGCCCTCCTCCTGCAGCATGTTGTGGGCATGCGTGCTGAGGCCTTAAACCTTGCTATCACATGGAAGACAGAAATCACCATGAGCTCCGCTTTACCTGTCAGTGACATGCTTGGCATGCCCCTGACAGTAGACACAGCAACGTTGCAACTGGCATGCAGGGCTTGGACAAAGGGTTTTTTCTGCACAGGCAGAAGCCGCTTCCATTTCTGCCGCCAACCCCACTCCCATCCTCACACAATGCTAACAATGCAGTAGTGGTGGCACAACTCCTTGTGACCATGGCAGTATGTACATGTGCCGCTGCTGTCACAGCAGAGTCACACCAGACATTGTGGATGTACACCCTAGGCAGGCATCTAGTCTGCCTAGGGAACTGGCCAGCCCCACTGCATTGCTCACATAACATCTCCTTTGGCACTTTCACACCAACAACAAAATGCCCTTTATTAATAGGGTACCATGCTGTTACTGCCAATGGACCACTATCACTATTTTGAGGGCTAGAGCAGAAGGAGCAGATTGCATACATCTAAATAGGCTCCCTGTGTGATGTTTAACAACCAAAAATATCTCTCTCTCTTCAAAAAAAGACCTTAATGCCATCTTTGAGCTGGCATCAGGGTCCCGGCAGCAGTGCCTCTAACGGATGGCAACAGCACCCAGCATTAAGTGTGCACATGCTATCTCCACCCACTCTCCATACAATTAATGCCCAATCGCCGTCCCTTTATTCCTTAAAGCTAAGAGACATGCTACCGCACATGAAATTGGTGTTATCGGTGCTTTTCGCAATGTTAATTGCTCATGGGCACCGATAGCACCTGCTAACGGCACCTTTGCACCCTTAATAAATATATTCCTTATTGTCAGGTAGTGGGAATTAATTGCATACCTGTTCCTTTGCTTGATCAGTTTTTTTCTGAGCAGTTTCTTGGACCAATTGCTTTTGTCTTAATTTGTTAATTTTTGATTGGGTTGAGGCATGTTGGGCTTTGATACTACCTGAAGCCAATCGATAGTGATATCATTCTGGTTCCAGTTCTGCCTTGGTCGGCAGCAACTCTTTAAAAAGAGGCTGAGAAGCTTTTTTTTTACCATCAGCGCTACTTTATGAGAGTGGAAAATTATGCGGTTTAGCTAGCATCAGTGCTGTCTTTACGGATTAAGCCTGGAGCGCTTTCGTGAATGCTATTGAGAATAAATGTGTGTTTGAAGAAAGAACTTTAAAAGGCAACCTGTTGAACTTCTTTTTGCAACCATGTTACTAGAGGTTGAGAAGAGTTTTTCTTCCTAAAAATGATTTTTTTATAGAAAATATTCAAATTCATGTTAGGTTACTCTAATGCATGAAAAAATTCACCACAAATGGAGTATATCTAAAAATTACTTTATTTTCTGGAAAGATTTTCATATATAATTTTTGTTGTATGTTTATTGTAGAGCATTTTAGCATCCAAATGGATTTTTTGAAGTCACACTCCTGATGCAACTTGTCAGAGAAGCGCAGCCACGTTGAGTGTGAAAACATTGGCTCAATGATATTGCTTTGTTCCTGTCGCATCCGGAGTGTTCACTAACCACCTTTATGACTGAGTATGAACAGTCGGGACGGTATCTGGCTATAAGCTTAACTCGACTAAGACCATGGTGCTCCCTTTTAATGTGCATGGGGTCAGCTTCGGATCCGCTTCCCATTTAAGTGGGAGAAGGATTTTCTACCGTATTTGGGGTGAAGATACCAGTGTTTCTCGATAGGCTGTTCCGGCTGTATTATCCCCCGCTGATTAAGAAGGTGTGGGAAGATTTTGGACAGTGGGGCTTCTTGTCCTCCTCCTTGCTGACCTGTCTTAATGTGATCAAAATGAATCTCCTATCTTGTTTTATTTATCTGTTTTTGATGCTCCCTTGTTGTATACCGGAGACCTTCTTTAGTGAACTCTCTAGATTGCTTACTTGTTTTATTTGGAATAGTAAGAGGGCGCAGGTTAAGCTGAGTCTTCTGATGCACCCAAAATTAAGGGGGGAGGGGAGGTGTATCCGTACCCAACTTTAAACTAAATTACTGGGTGGTGCAGTAAAGAACTGTTTATTATTAGTGAGTGGCGAACACCGAGCAGCATTGGATGTAGATTGAGGACTCAGATGGGTGTTTCAGTTATGGGTGTGCTCCCTTTCCTGACTTGGCGGGGAGGGGGGGCATATCTAGTGCCAGGAATCATCCACTGGTGAGTTCCACCCTTTGGGTGTAGGAACAAGCAATGAAACCACTAGGCTTTGACCCACCCCTGTCACATCTTGCATGTTTGACACAGGGGGAGCTGTTCCTCCCTGGGCAGGTGGACCCGGGGCATTTTCTCTGGATGGGCCTTAATAAAATGATTCACATAGTGGACTATATTTCTCAGGACTGACTCTTGTCACGGGAGGAGATTATGGAGAGATGTGTGGTTTCCCCTCCTCACTTTGTTTCCCTGTTCCAGTTGGAGCATTTTTTGCAAACCCACTGATTGCAATATTTAGGTCGGGCTCTTCCGATAGAAGGGCAAAGGATACCTGGCCCAGCTCTGTATGATTATGGCTGCTGCACCCTGAGATAGACATCTTTACCAAACACATTGGGCTAGGGATTTAGGAGGGAAGTGGCCAGAGGAGCATTGGGAAAGGATAAGGGACAATACCCCCAAAATGTCAATAAGCCAGGGGCATTTAGGGAGATTTGGACAGACATTATGAAATTTATAAAGAGGAGCATGACAGATTATATCATGCTCTAGGATCTATTTGAGAAACTATGAACCAGCAGAACAACACACTTAAATAAGAAACAGCAGCTGAGGGAAGTGAGATTGTGCCTACTTATCCTTTCCGTTTGTACCCAGTGGGCTTAACAGGTTCTATGACTGTGCCTGCAAATTGGAGCCCTAAGGAAGTGTTCGATTTGGCTAAAACTTTCACTAATTACAGGAATAACCCTAGTAGAGTTGTGTCTTTATGGTCTCAAATAATTAATAGTTATAATCCTACTTGGGCAGATTTGGATAATTTGCTTAGAGCTGTGTTTTTAATCCAGCTGATTTTTATCATGTTACTCATCCAGCCCATAAGGATAACTGGCAGTGGCCACTCACAGACCCTGCAACAGATTTTCAAGAGAAGACTCAGAGAGATAATTTAGTTTTGAGTAGAGAAAAACTGTTTGAATCTATTAAAGTAGTATAGATTGTTTGAGACTGACATCTCTAAGGCAGGATAAGGGTGAAAAGGTTACAGATTTTCAAACTAGGTGTATACTAGTTTTTTAGGACTACTAAGGGGAGGAAGAAGAAACACCTTCAGGATTCACTAATATTTTTGTGAATGGCTTGCATCCGAGAATAAAAAATTTGGAAACCTTAATAATAGACTGACCAGCTAGAACAGCAGATGCAATTCTGGAAGATGCCCGATACAGTGGATTGAAGTTTATTGAAGAACAGCAAACCTTTCTATCTTCTCTGCTGGCTTAAAACTATAAATCCTAACTGTTGATTTTGGGGGGTATTACTATTATAGCTTTGAACTGTGGTTTTAGACTAAGCTTGGGGGCATTTAGACTGCTTTCCTTGATTAGATTTACATCAGATATCTGTGTGTGTGGCAGATAGAGAGTTATAACAAACTAGGTTTTTACTCCTGCTGCACTGGTTGGTGAAACTCTATTCCCAGGGAGGAGCTGATTTGGAGCATTGTACACCTGGCCTGACACTAGTCTGAGCCAGTTTTGCAGAAGCTGAGAAGCATCTATTAAGCTAAGAACAAACCTTTCTATCTTCTCTGCTAGCTTAAAACTATAAATTCTAACTGTTGATTTTGGGGAATTACTATTATAGCTTTGAACTGTGGTTTTAGACTAAGCTTGGGGGCACTTAGACTGCTTTCCTTGTATAGACGTACATCAGATATCTGTGTGTGTGGCAGATAGAAACTTATAATAAACTAGGTTTTTACTTCTGCTGCACTGATTGGTGAAACCCTATTCCCAGGGAGGAGCTGATTTGGAGCATTGTACACCTGGCCTGACACTGGTCTGAGCCAGTTTTGCAGAAGCTGAGAAGCATCCATTAAGCTAAGAACAAACCTTTCTATCTTCTCTTCTGGCTTAAAAATATAAATTCTAACTGTTGCTTTTTGGGGGAATTACTATTATAGCTTTTAACTGTGGTTTTAGACTAAGCTTGGGGGCATTTAGACTGCTTTCCTTGTATAGACTTACATCAGATATTGGTGTGTGCCCACGGTTCAGGAACAGCCTACTCACCAGAGACACTTAGGTTCCCGCTCACCTTACCCCTCACCCAACCACCCCAGGGACTACATTGCCTTTATAGTGGTCACATACGTCCCATCTATCCTTTCTTACTTGGGTTAAAAGTCCACATCTTCTTCATCCTTTCTTCTTCTTCTTCCTCTTCTGCGACTGCTTAACCAACATGTCGTGTATTCAGTGCAATAACTGTGGTACTTTCATTCCAAGACAAATCATTAGGAGCCTAAGAGCTTGTCCTATGTGCCTCAGGTCAGCTGCCATGCAGGACAAACTGACTCTACTAAGGAAAGACCTAGCTGCCATGCATAAAGAAGTGACTCTACTGAGGGAGGAAATGGCTGCATTGAAACACATCTCTTCTAGGATACAAACTGAACGAAGTCCACCACCGCTCCCACAAAGAATCAAACACCCCAGGAACAAATGGATCACAGTGGGTTCTGGAAGATTACGACCTGTAACGCAGAGACATCCTATACATCAAGAGATATCCCTGCATAATGCCTTCTCTGCCTTGGCTAATGAGGATGCTCAATCCAAAGAAACTGAAGGGCCCTTAAATGAGTCAGACAATGCCCAATCTCCTGCTAAAGCACCAATTATGAAGAAAACGTCACCAAACAAAAAACTACTACTACTTGGAGATTCCATCATCAGAGACACCAACTTGGGAACACAGTTCAAAGGAGAGAAGATAGTCATGTGCCTACCAGGCTCGATAGCCAGCAGGAATACAAACCAAGTTGTTGAAGTACTATGCACAAAAAGGGAACACTTCAAACTTGATGTTGTTATCCACTTGGGCACAAATGACCTGGCTAGAAACAGTGCCTCTACAGTCCAAAAGGACTTCCAATCTCTGGGAGAGAAACTCAAGCCCATTGTTAACACTGTTGCATTCTCAGAGGTTCTGCCTGTTCTTGGTAAGGGGACAAAAAGGCTGCATCACATTAACAGCTTTAATACATAGTTCCAGACCTGGTGCAAACAAGAAGGATTCAGATTTATTGGCGACTGGGGAAACAGATGGACCAACAAGAGACTATACTGTCTTGATGGACTACATTTCTCTGTCGCAGGGACAAGAATCTTAAGTGAAAAATTCAGGCAGTATGTGGATATGCATTTAAACTAGGAAAAGGGGGTGATGGATGTGGAAGGTCAAGACCTGCACGCCACCCCCTGCAAAAGCAGAATAACATCAGAAACAGCCACACTTTTAAACCACACATCAAAAACAAGTGGGAAGAGGTGGGCAGAACAAAATCAATGCTAAATACACACAAGCCAGGTAAATGCTGGAAAGCAATGAGCACAAATGCTCGAAGCTTAGCCAACAAAGTTCCGGACCTGGAAGCCCTAATGGTGGAAATGGATTTGGACATTGTGGCCATTACAGAAACATGGTTTAATGAATCGCATGATTGGGATATAGCCATAGCTGGCTATAATCTATTCAGAAGAGGCAGAGAAAATGGAAAAGGAGGAGGAGTAGCCTTGTATCTCAAAAGCAATATTAAAGCTACTGAAATGCAGGGGACATGGGGAAAAGAAGAAGCGCTCTGGATTGCGTTGGAAAGAGGAGATGGCACTGTCATCCATACTGCTATAGTCTACAGACCTCCGACTCAAATTGAAGAGATAGATAACAAATTGATTATAGATATTGCCAAGATAGCCACAAAGGGGAAAACGGTCATTTTGGGTGACTTTAATCTACCTGATGTGGATTGGATTACTCCTTCTGCACATCTGGAAAGAAGCAAAAAAAATGTAGATGCTCTCCAAGATCCATCACTTAGACAAATGGTGATGGAACCAACCAGGGAAAGCTCAATGCTGGATTTAGTGCTCAACAACGGTGATAGTGTGTCAAATGTCTGCGTGAGTGCCCCTGTGAGCAACAGCGATCATCACACGGTGTGGTTTGAGATAAAAGCCAAGGTACAGCACAAACATAGCAAGCTCAAAGTCCTAAACTTCAAAAACACTGACTTCAAAAAAATAGCCGAGTACCTAAAGGAGGAGATGACAGGGTAGAAGTAGATAGGGGAAATGGAATTGCAATGGGCTAAACTAAAGGTGGCAATAAAAGGGGCAACAGATAAATATGTAAAAAAAGTAAATAAAAACAAGAGGAGAAGGAAACCTATTTGGTTTTCCAAAGAAGTGACTGCTCAAATAAAGGCAAAAAACACAGCTTTCGCAAAATTCAAAAGCTTGCAAACAGAAGAACACAGAAATGAATATAGGATCAAACTCAAAGAGTCAAAAAGAGAAATAAGGATAGTAAAATCAAAGGCAGAGGAAAAGATGGCTAAAGATGTTAAGGGTGGCGACAAGACTTTCTTCAGGTATATTCGGGAAAGGAAGAAGATCAGAGTTAGAATTGCAGGACTCAGAAGTGCTGGGAAAGTTTCATTCCTTGTTCAATGTAAACACTATATGGCCCAGCCGTACAGTATATTGTTCTGTTCAATGTACACCGCACTGATACCTAATAGCACGGTATATAAGAGAAGTTAAATAAATAAATAAATAAATAAATAAAGGACTCGTGGAAAGTGACATAGAAAAAGCGAAATTGCTAAACAAATACTCCTGCTCTGTTTTTACTAAAGAAAATCCTGGAGATGGACCAGCTGTGACTCCCAAATATAAAAATGGGAATGAAGTAGATACCACACCATTCACAGAAGATGAGGTGTTGGAACAACTTGCTAAACTGAAAGTGGACAAAGCCATGGGACCGGATGGGATACATCCCAGGATACTGAAAGAGCTCAGAGAGGTTCTTGCAGGGCCATTAAATGATGTTTTCAACAGATCCTTGGAAACAGGAGAGGTTCCTCAGGACTGGAGAATGGCTGATGTCGTACCTCTACACAAAAGTGGTGACAGGGAAGAAGTGTCAAACTATAGACCCGTGAGCCTTACCTCGGTGGCAGGAAAAGTAATGGAGGCGCTCCTGAAAGAGTGAAGAGTGAACTTTCTCAAAACCAACAGGTTGCAAGATCCGAGGCAACATGGTTTTACCGAAGGATGGTCTTGTCAAACAAATCTGATTGAGTTCTTTGACTGGGTGACCAAGGAACTAGATCAGGGGCATGCGATGGATGTCATCTACCTGGATTTCAGCAAAGCCTTTGATACTGTTCCTCAAAGGAGGCTTGTCAACAAACTCAGTAGCTTGGGAATGGGTCCCAAGATGGTAAACTGGATTAGAAATTGGTTGACTGACAGATGACAGAAGGTGATGGTACATGGAGCTCACTTGGGTGAAAGGAAGGTGATTAGCAGGGTGCCCCAGGGTTCGGTCCTGGGCTCAGCACTGTTCAATGTATTTGTGAGTGATATTTCTGAAGGACTGAGTGGAAAAGTCTGTCTTTTTGCAGATGACACAAAAATTTGCAACAGAGTGGACTCCCCCGAGGGAGTGGATAACATGAGGAAAGATCTACAAAAGCTGGAAGAATGGTCTAATGCTTGGCAATTATGATTTAATGTGAAAAAGTGCAGTGTCATGCACTTAGGTAGCAGAAATCCAAGGGAAATGTACACAATAGGGGCGAGAGGTTGGTGTGCATGGTTTAGGAGAAAGACCTTGGTGTGATTATTTCTGTAGATCTCAAGGTGGCAAAACACTGCAACAAGGCAGTGGCAAAAGCCAGGAGGATGTTGGGCTGCATACAAAGAGGGATTACCAGCAGAAAGGAAGAGGTACTTATGCCACTGTACAGGTCGCTAGTGAGGCCTCACTTGGAATACTGTGTTCAGTTTTGGAGACCATATCTTGCAAAAGATGTAAAGAGACTGGAAACTGTTCAGAGGAAGGCAAACAAAATGATTTGGAGCCTGCGTAATAAACCTTATGAGAAGAGACTTGAAGACCTAAATATGTACACTTTGGAGGAGAGGAGGGATAGGGGAGATATGATTCAGACCTTTAAATACTTAAAGAGGAACGAAGAACAAACAAACCTCTTCCAAAGACGGGGAAGCTGCAAAACTAGAGGGCATAACATGAAGCTATAAGGGGGTAAACTGAAAGGCAATGTCAGGAAATACTTTTTCACTGAAAGGGTGGTGGATGCTTGGAATGCTCTCCCGATGGAAGTGGTGGGGGCAAACACGGTGACGGAATTCAAAACAGCATGGGACAAGCACAGCGGATCCCTTTATAGCAACAGGATAAAAACAAAATAAACTTAACCATCTAACTTCTCAACAAATAGGGGTGTCCTACATAGAATGGTGGGTCCACCCCTAAACAAAGACATGGGGAGGGGTGGCCTGCACAGAGCGACAGGTGCACCTACTCTTGCCGTATTGCTGGGCAGACTGGATGGACCATGGTGGTCTTTATCTGCCTTCATTTACTATGTTACTATGTAACAGCAGGAAGAGCAAACCAAGATGGAGGCGAAAAAGACTAAACTGCTTAATTTGCAGATTCCTTCTATGCAGCCACCTGTGGGCATGGGTAGAGGTAAAGCCAGAGGGAGAGGAGGTTATGAGCCCGATTCCAATCCCGACATACATCTCCTTTGTTTGTCCGTGCTGACCCGGACATACAAAGGAGATCACGATTATGATCCCGTGAAGCACATCTAGTCCCGTGGGATCAGAATCGTGAACAAGCGTGCACATATAGGCATTACCTGACTAACTCAGTCAGGGCTTTTAAATGGAGTCGCAGTGCCATGGTGTCATGCTGCCATGGCACTACGGCTCCATTTAAAAGCCACGATGCCGGCAGCCTGCCCAAAATGTTAATTCCCTGCAGCCCGATTCCCGATCTGGCCTCCTAAGGCCAGGATCAGGCTGCGGGGAATTAATACTGCCTCCCCCAGCCCCTTCCGTCCCCTGGAGCAGCAAAATTGAAACGTCCAGGGACGTTATTCCATCCCGGGGGTGGAATAACTTCCCTGATCATTTTGCCAGCCCCGGACATACTGTACAGGTCCGACATTAGAATTGGCCTTGTACATCCATGGCCGGCAAACACCCATTGCCCACCCCCTTTCCACCCCCTGCCGCCCTTTCCCCACCCCTGTATAACTTCCCCACACAACCGGCAGGGAAGTTATACAGGAGCAGGAGCTGGCACGAATAGCGGGGATGGACGTCCCGTTGGGATGTCCATCCCCGCTATTCATGCCTCAGAATGACCCCCATGTGAATTCCCAGCGAGGATGTGGACAGTCAAAAGGAATGCGTGCTTGTTATACTTGTGGTGAGATTAGACATTTTCAGCATAATTGTCCCCAGAATCAGAATCTTGATGTCCAGAAAGCTGATTTCACTCCAGCGAAAACTGAATATTACTCCCGTATACCAATGTTAATCTAACCTTGAAGATTTTGAAGGGGATACATGGAATGCATGACTATTTTTGCATTTAAGCTTAACCCCTCAGGGTGATTTAGAAGATAAGGTAGAAGAATCTAATCTGAAGTTTATTATCGATACTGGAGCTACTACTTCAGCACTGCGTTTACAAGATTTTTCTGCCATTTATCACGCTTGGCTAGCGCAAGCATCGATAGTGTACTGTGAAGGCATTGAAGGTAGAATAATTCCTTATCTCAAGCTTGAATTTTTACCTTTGCAGATTGGAGAGACTGTGTATCCTACTCCCTTTCTTGTGGGAGAGACTTTACTAATAAATCTTTTAGGTCAGGGCTTTTTAGCTTCATGTTGTGCTACTTTGTCCTGGATGGGTGGAAAGTTGCTTTTCAATTGTATTCTCTCTCTGAAGTGCCTTCTCCTGCAGATGCCAGCGCCATTCATCCTGCTCTTGCAGAACTTCCTTCTACCCTGTGGGCAGTGCCAGCATCCAATGCCGGATCCCTTTTTATTCCGCCTGTGAAGATCACTGTGAAACCTGGAGCCCAGCTTCCCAGACTCAAGCAGGATCCGCTACCAGCAGCTGCCATCGATGGAATTCGTCCTGTGATTGAAGATCTCCAGAAACAAGGTGTCATCTATCCTACAACTTCACCATGTAATACTCCAATTCTTCCTGTGCTAAAGGCTGACGGTAAGACTTATAGATTTGTGCAAGACCTGTGAGCAGTAAATAATGTGATTTTTTTCCATTGATACCTAATCCACATGATATCTGGATACAGATACCCCCAGGGACCACCTGGTTCACTGTTGTGGATTTGAGTTCTGCTTATATTTTCAGTGAGAATTAGTAAAGAAAATCAATTTTTATTTGCTTTCCAATTTGAAAATAACCAATATACCTGGACCACTTTGTGCCAAGGATACACTGATAGTACTCCGTATTTTGTGCAAGCCCTAAGAACCACGCTCCTCAATGTGAGGCTCAACCATTCCTCCTCATTTCAGTATGTTGATGAGTTGCTTTTATGTTCACCAAGTTATGAGGCTTGTTTGTCAGATTCCTTGTCTTTGTTGTCTCATATTGCTGATTTAGGATTGAAATTTAATATGCCAAAACTACAATTTGTATCTCAAAATGTTACTTTCCTGTGTGTTGCCCTAACGCCATCTGGTCATGCAATTACCTCTGCTAGAAACCTTTTTCACATATTGTGGGAGTGTATGGTGGGGCAGCCCCTATGGAAGAAGGCTGCAGCACTGTATGCCTGGGTAGAGGGTCGGTCTTTCCTTCTGGACCCTGCGCTCATGCTACAGGGATGTAGGGAGGAGCCATCTCTTGTCTGTCTTAGTAGAGGAGATTTATCTAATTTTTGATTTCTAGCAGTGCAACTCTCGATTGCGGCAAAGTGGAAGAATCGCCTGACTCCGACCATTTTTGGCTGGTCGATGAAACTGGCACGTCTTATGGACATGGAACAGGGACTGCGCAGCTGCAGGGACAGATGGACGGTTTTGAGAAGCTCTGGTCGCCTGTCAGAACGTTTTTTGATTT
The DNA here is from genome assembly GCA_033557465.1 of Ichthyophis bannanicus. NCBI lineage: Eukaryota > Metazoa > Chordata > Amphibia > Gymnophiona > Ichthyophiidae > Ichthyophis > Ichthyophis bannanicus. The sequence continues at coordinate 1,859,378,494 of CM066031.1, forward strand.
GGAAGGGGGGGGGGGGCTAGGCTGGCTCACTTTGATGGGTTGCCGCTTTCTTTTCTCGTCCTTTCCCTGCTCTGCTCTGTTCTCTTTCTTTTCCTTCCTGCCCCTTCCGGTCTCTCCTTTTCGGCCTCCCTTCCCCTTCCCCTTCCCCTTTCCCCTCCATCCTCCTTCCTCCTCCTCCTCTCTCTCTCTCTCTCTCCCTCTTTCTGGGCCCCTGCCCCGACCCTCCCCCTTGATATGCTGAAGGGGGTTCTGCAGTGAGAGCTGATCAGTTTTTATCAGTGTTGTTGGGATTCGCTGTTGTCTTATACAGGCCGCCGGGGGGCGACTGGTTTTGGCTGCAGTTGGGTTGGGGGGGAAGGGATGCATTGCAGGATTGTAAGTTGTTAGTTATTGCTGTATCATTGTTTGATTAACAAAAATTTGTCTGCGTTGTGTTTCTGTAATCATGCTGGAAATTTCATTTGGACAAAATGGTTGAAAAAATAAAGAACATTAAAACAAATTATTACTTAAATGATGGCATAATATAATTGAAGAAAATATAAGACTTTGGTGGACGAGAGGCTTTTATGACCTATGAGGACAAGTCCTTGATTCTACTTAAGACTCCAGTTGGTGAGCTATTTGGCTTTCAGTTTTAAATGGGACATTTCTGAGGTCTTTTCCCCTTGCTTTTTGAGTAAAATCTATATTTCACTGAAAGCATGCAACTTTTGAGTATTGTGTTAGTCTTTATTTCTGGTGATTTAATTTTTGATAGTTTAGGTTTACAAACCTTGTTCCACTAAGTTGTGGATATTTCTAATCCCAGTTTCTTTATTTTATATTTCATATACATTCAGAGACACATTCCATTAGTCTCCGGTAACAACCATCAGCTCCACAACCAGGCGTGTGTTCATCACTTTATGAAACTTTAGAGCTCTCATGCTCCAATGTGTAGCCCGAAGGAGGTCAGGTTTCTTAATAATAGGCATTTTACTCATGCCCCCTCCCATGGGTGTCACACTGACAATTAATATGACGTTGGAAAATTGATTGCAGTAGACCAGGAGTATCTTAAGATCCTTTAGAGTGTGTTAAAGCATTTTAAAAATATCTTTAAATCACATTTAAATATACATGGTTTGTTTTCAAAACAAACAACATAACGTTTGATCATTTTCATATTGTTAGCTAGCAGAATTACTTGCTCTTCGCACAGATGAAAGATATTTTTCTACAGTAAAGGAAATGCATAGTTTTTTAAAACACTTAAGGGCATGTCTAATAATTTTCCACAAGTGTTGCTGTGCTCATATAACCCTTCTTCTCAAGTCATTTCATTGGCTCCCTATCCATTTCCGTATCCAGTTCAAACTTCTACTGACCTATAAGTGCCTTTAGTCTGCTGCTCCCCACTACCTTTCCTTTCTTATCTTTCCCTCCTCGGGAGCTCCGCTCTTCTGGCAGATCCCCTGCAGTAATGTCTACCGAGTGCTAAAAACAGCCATCAAAGTAAAAATCCCATATGAACCCCCTAATGCATTGGGGTGGGGACTGGGTGGATGAGGGGCAGAGTGCATGTTGACTGAGCATTGCAGTTAGCAAGGGGGTAATTAATGCATGATCATTTTTAATGTTGCAGCTAGTGCATTAAGTGCTCCTGCAGTAATTGTAAATGCTGCTGCTACGTGTTAGGGAACTATGCAGTGCAGTAACTCCTGGGAGCATGCTGGGCATGTCGGCAATAACACAGGGCTATTACATTGACTGCGCCTTAGCTTTTGCTCCTCACATGCAGTAAGTGAAAAATCATACCGCCCTTTAGCAAACATGCCACTTAGGAGCCTCTTTTACTAACAGGTCAATATTCAAATACCACATTCAGCAGTTTTTTTTACATCACCAGCCAAGGCATTTAAATATTTTATGGATTTTCAGAGCCACTATCGACAGAAGCAGTGAAGTTGAATAGAAATATATGTATACAGTGGTGAGTGCTACCATTATATGAATAATCAGCTTATGGATGAATTTAGGAAGCCTTTGCTGCCCTAAATTTATCTGAATAGCTATATGGATAATGACTGAATGTTATCGGCTCTCTGTAGACACTTTACCCTCGCTCTGCCCTTCCACTGTCTGGATAGTGCAAGGGCAGTCTTTTCAGTAGCACTACACAGATAGTACTGCTGAATTTTCACAGATAAGGGGTTTATACATTTAGCAGCTGCACTAAGGGGGTTATTTTAGAAGCCCTATTTGCAGTCTATAAGTGTCAATGTGAAGAGAGAGATCATTGGAGAAAGATATAGTGCTTGGCAAGGTAGAAGGTCAACGTAAAAGAGGAAGGCCAGCAATGAGATGGATTGATATAATAACAGCAGCTATAGGTGCCAATCTATCAACAATGAGCCAGCTGACTGAAGACCGAATGCAGTTTAGGTCAACTATCCAGAGGGTCGCCATGAGTTGACACAGACTCAACAGCACTTAACCACATAAGAAGTGTCAATAGTGCCCGAAAACCTTGGAAGCTTTAGATGCATGTCGATCATGATTTCGGAAAAGCCACAATCTGCACATGTCTATAGTGGACACATCCACATGTGGATATCTCCAAGTGAGGCATTCTACTACTACTATTACTACTATTAATCACTTATATTTATTATTTATTTATTTATTTATTTAACATTTTTTATATACCGCACTATTTAACATCAGCGCGGTTCACATGTAACACAAATGTCCAGTGTGGGAAGTCTACATTGGACTTACAATAAACAGGAATTTGAACTTGGAGAACAGGTAAAACTATATACATCACTCTTCAATCTATCTATGCATGTATTTAAAGGACGTTGTGAGGTGTAGAGTTGAGGTCAGTCAGGTGACTAACCGGGAAAGGAGGGATGGAGGGTCGGAGAGGGCGATTGAATGGATGTTGGGTAAGGATGAGGTGTGGCTACGTAATGTCTTCTAAGTTGGGAAAGCATTGCAGGAAGAGGTAGTGCTTCAAAGCCTTTCTGAATTGGTGAAGGTTGTTTATGGCATGGATGTTGGTTGGTAGGTTGTTCCAGCATGAAGGTGCTGATAGAGCAAAGGCGCGGTCTCTAGTGGTTTTAGTACATTTGGTGATGGGTTTCGGGAGTATTAGGGAGTTGGTGGCGGCAGATCTTCTCAGTCTGTTGGGTGGAGTGAGTTGAATAAGTTCAGAGAGGGCGCTGGCTGTGCATTTGTTGATGGCTTTGAAAGTTATTGTTAAGATTTTGAAGGTGATCCTGTGGCGTACTGGGAGCCAATGCAGCGTTTTCAGGATGGGGGTGATGTGCTCCCTTCTAGAGGCTTGGTGAAGGGTTCGGGCTGCAGTGTTCATTGCTAGCTGCAGAGGTTGAAGAGTGCACTTCGGAAGGCCGTGGAGAATGGAGTTCGCATAATCGAAATGGGGCATCACCAGTGACTGAAAGACTGTTCGAAAGTCCTCTGGCTCAAGTAGAGGTCTGATGTTACGTAACATACGGATCTTGTGGTAAATTGCTTTTGAGATGTTGCTTATCTGGGCGTTTAAGTTGAGATGTTGGTCGAGCGTTACTCCAAGGTAACGGATCGTTGACTTCGTGAGAAGTTCGGCATCACGTACTTTCAGTGAGGGTGGCGGGGTAAATGCTTGGTCTCTGCTGATGAAAAGTACATCCGTCTTTTTAAGGTTGATTTTGAGCTTTTGCGAGTGTAGCCAGTCTGTGACTGCGTTGAAACATGAGGATAATCGGGATAGATCTGGGTGATCAGTATGTATTGGGATGAACATGAGGACATCATCGGCATAAATTAGGCAGTTTATACCAAAGGACCTGATGATGGAGCAGATAGGCTGCATATAGACGTTGAAGAATAGGGCGGAGTGTGAGGAACCTTGAGGGACACCCTTCGTTAGAGGGAATGAGGTGGAGGTTGAGGTACCTGAGCGGACATGTTGCCATCTGTCATGTAGGTATGAGGTACACCATGCGAGGGCGGTGCCGTGGATTCCCTTTTCGACAAGGCGAGCCAGAAGTAGATCATGACTGATGGAGTCAAAAGCCGCTGCAATGTCGAGAAAGATGAGGGCGAATCCTTGTTTGGCGTTATCTATCCCTGTTATCAGAGTGCTGAGTAGAATTGTTAACAAGGTTTCCACACCATGTTGCTCGCGAAACCCGTGCTGGCAGGGATCGAGGGGTGAATTATCTTCGATATGTTGGCTCAGTTGACGGTGTACTATTTTCTCTGAGATTTTAGCTAGAAGCGGTATACTGGAGATGGGTCTGTATGAGTCCATCTTTGTGGGATCCAGTTTATTGTTCTTGAGCAACGGTCTAATTGAGGTTTGTTTTAGGCTTCGGGGGAAGATGCCTGTCTGGAATGAGGTACCAATCAGTTTAGTCAGGTAGGTGCTGAGTTCAGTACGTAGGGTTTTTATCCAGAATGCTGGACATGGGTCGTTTGGTGCCGTGGTGGTGTTTATGTTCAGAATGATGTCTTGTATTTCTCTTTCAGTTGGGGTAGTAAAGGTGGAGATGGAGCATTGGGTAGCTGTCAATACTTGGGTAGGTACAGGTGGGGGGAAAGAGCCAGCGTAATGTCTTGCAACCTAGAGCTAGCGGGTAGGGTGGCCTGGTTTGCTTTGGTTTGCAGGTACTCTGCATATTTCTGTGGGTCAGGCTGGTTTGCCTGATCAGTCGAAGGTTCCTTAGCTAAGGATTTGACCATGTTGAATAGCTCATGCGGCTTATTAAGGGATTGTTGTAGGACCTCAGCATGGTATTGCCTCATTCTCCTTGAAACTGCTGTTCGGTGGGCGCACAGCTGGGTAGAGTAAGCTTCCTTGTTTTCAGTCGATCTGGAGCGGTGCCAGCGTCTTTCTAGCTGTCGGAGTTGTCGGAGGGAGGTCTTGAGCTCGGGCGAATACCAAGGTGCTTTCTTCTTTTTGTCATGTGAAGCATTGATGGCAGGAGGATCAATTGCAGCATTAAGGCATGAGTTCCATGTGGAAATCATGTCATCAAGATTCATAGTGCTACAAGGCATATGCAGTGCTGTACAGACACATATAATAAGACCGTCCCTGTTCATCAGAGTCTACAAGCTAATCAAGACAGACAGTACAATAGTTGAGAATGAGGGTACAATAGGGAAGGGTAAAGAGACAGAAGGAGAACAGGATTAAGATCCAAAAGCAGCCTGAAAGTGGTGAGTCTTTGGCATGGATTCGAAAAGGGGGAGAGATGATTCCGGATGCAAAAATACAGGTAGTTTGTTCTAAGCATAAGAAGCAGCAAAATGAAAGGATTGAAGTCTGGAGTTGGCAGTGGAAGAGAAGAAAGTCAGAGGAAGAGCGGAGTTCACGAGGAGGGGTGTAGGGAGAGAGGAGAGAGGAGAGGTAGTGAGGAGCAACAGAATGAATGAATACAGAAACGGAAGGGAAGCCAATGAGGTGATTTAAGAAAGGGGTTATATGAGTATAAAGGGACTGGCGGAAGATTAGCTGCACAACAGATGAAGGGGAGAAAGATGACCTAGAGGGAGACCAGCAAGGAGGAAGTTGCAAGAAGTGATTAAAGAGCAGATAAGTGTTTTAGTAGTGTGCTCAGAAAGGGAAGGGTGAATTTTGTTAATGTTATAGAGAAAGAAATGACAGGTTTTTGCTATCTGTTGGATGTGTGAGGAGGAGGACCAGGGAGGAGTTGAAATGACCCCAAGGTTACGGGCTGAGGAAACAGGAAGCAGAAGAGTGTTATCAACAGAGATAGAGAAAGGGGGGAAGAGGGTTTTGGAAGAAAAATAAGTTCAGTTTTGGTCATTTTCAATTTCAAATAACAGTGAGACATCCAGGCAGCGGTGACAGATAGGCAGGCAGATATATGGGCTTGGAGTATAGGAGAAATATCAGGTGTAGATAGATAGCTTTGAGAGCCATCAGCATAAAAATAATATTGAAAACCATGGGAGGAGATAAGAGCACCAAAGGACTGGGTATAGAGAGAGAAAAGGAGAGGGCCTAGAGCAGACCCTTCGGGTACACCAACTGAGAGAGGGACAGCAGTAGAGGAGGAACCACCAGAAAAGACATCGAAAGAGTACTGGGAGAGAATATTAGACCCTAAAGGTGTCTCCCATTTTCTACCTATGGGAAAAACCTTAGTACTGTAAATAGGACAGTAGATGGCAGGAATCAAAAGTTCAATGATGGGTAGAATTATGATTTTGATTGTTTCCCAGGGACACTGTCTCAAAATGGGTTATTTCTGCGTATACCATGACCGTAATTAACCTCACTCCTAAGCCAGGGTATGTGGAGTGGAGTGGAGTGGAGGAGTGGCCTAGTGGTTGGGGCAAGGTACTTCAGGCCGGAAGGTCAGGGGTTCAAATCCCACTAGATGACAGCAACCTTAGGCCGGAAGGACTGGGGTTTCTAGTCCCACAGGTGCTCCTTGTGGTCTTGGGCAAGCCACTTAACCCTCCATAGCCCATGTTCCCTGTAAAATAGTTATCTCCAAGTTATAATGCCCTGTTCAATGTAATTTCAGTTTGTTCAATGTAAACCGCACTGATGCAGAATAGCACAGTATATAAGAGAATTTAAATAAAAATAATAAATAAATGTGGAGTATGATCTCAGTCTCTCAAATGTACTGCTGACATTCACAGTGGTCATTGCTTCATGCCAAAGAAGCTTCTTTCTGGAGTTCATAGGATGCAGCATGTATGAGCATGATTGGAAATTGCTCTCAATCAGACCTGTGGTTCCCATTACAATGGACCCAGTAAGAAGCGTGGACTGCAAACAAGCGGATATGTAGAAATAAAACCTTTATTAAATAAATACACTTCAGCCACTGGCACAACACAGGCCGTGTTTCGTAAAAACCTTCCTCAGGGGCAATGAATGGCTGTGTATTGCATACCTTAATCACTGAAAATAACTCCTATCATAATATCATTAGATGTCCTGATTAAGATAATCCAATAACTTCAAATTAGATGTTGCTATGCTGTCATAGTATTAATCATGAATGTTATAATGAATGCTCCCACCGCCGACTCCATAAAGTCAGCACCACCTTACTACAAATAAAAGTCAAAAAATCCTTTTGGTTTTTACGTACCCATTTTTGTATGCGTATACATGTGAGATTTTAGAACGGGGTAGTGGATCTATGGTCCTTATTAGCTCTAACTTACAAGTATATTATGTAGTCCATCTTTTTAAACCTCCTTTTTCCAACGAAAATGTTTAGTCTCCATCATGTGTGCGGCATTTAGAAAAAGGTTTTCCTTTAGATGATATAAATAGAGGTATCAATCGATCACATAATGTGTGCATACATTTATCTTAGTTGTTTCTCTAAAAGTCCCAATTGCAGGGCTATTATTACGACGGCACAGCTACGCGTTGGGTTTTTTATACACTCTTTTGAGTCTCCGGTTTTATCAGCTTAATATTTTGTTGTATTCGCGCTATTCAACAACGGATATTTCTGTCCAGATGCTATAAATAGTATCACTAATAGATTACATAATGTAAATAGTTTTTATATGATTAGATATGTATGGCTTCATCTTAGTTCATTTTTTTTGAAAACCCCACTTACAGGATTAATACTATGACAGCATAGCAACATCTAATTTAAAGTTATTGGATTATCTTAATCAGGTAATTCATTTAATTTATAAATTTGAGATTATTTATGTATGCATATTTTATAGTTTCAGAAAGAGGTTTTCATGCTTTTTATGTCCACAAACCCTGGGTGTTTATTATTTTTGTCAAATATTTTTCCATATGCAGCTATTTTTCATGTTCCCGTCCTCATCCCTCAGTATTTGTTCCTTTGGTTTTTTGTTTTTTTAGCTCCGTTCTCTAATGATAATGGTTTTGTTTTGTTTTTCAACATCTTAGGATATCTAATGATATTATGATAGGAGTTATTTTCAGTGATTAAGGTATGCAATACACAGGTACGTTGTTTTTATTGTCTTTTAGTGTTATTTATTAGTTACATTTCTGTTGAATACACATATATATTTTTTATATATTTTTTTTTAGTTGTATATTTTTTTATTATATAGATTTTTATTGTAATTGTTCACATTTACATATTTGTTTATTTAAATGTTTAATTATGAGTTGTTAACTTATTTTTTTATAATTTATATTTATTGTTTTACATTATTTGATATTTAAGTATCTGATGTATTATGTTTTTTTATATATTTTTTTACATTTATGGTTTTACATTATTAGACATTTAAGTATCTGTTTTATTGATATTTAATATTATTTAATATTTTTTATTTCTTCTATTATGCAAAATACAATATTCTTTTGATTCATCTTTTTAGCTCCGTATATTGGCTGTACTCTATTTTGTTTCCATATTTTATTTGTTTAAATTGGCATATTTTATTTATATGTCTTAGTTCATTCTCTATGTTCTTTTTAATATTTATTTATTTTTTCTGTTTTTTAGCCATTCATTGCCCCTGAGGAAGGTTTTTACGAAACACGGCCTGTATTGGGCCAGTGGCTGAAGTGTATTTATTTAATAAAGGTTTTATTTCTACACGTCCGCTTGTTTGCAGTCCACGCTTCTTACTGGGTTGGTTGTTGCACGTGGACCCGTGCTTGTTGTGTTGGGTCCCATTACAATGGGAAATTTCTGTATCGTTCTGCCATATTTTCTTGGTCTCTGGCTGTATTTCTTAGTACTGAAGAGCTTCTCCCTCTCCAGCTAATTCACAGAGTATTTGTGCACTGTTCTGAGAGTAGTACTATGAATGTGCCATTGTGCATGAGGCTGTTCTCTGTGTGTGGTTGTGTGTGTGTGTGTGTGTGTACATGTTGTGCATTTGTGTCTTTGCTGGTCCTAGCTGATTTTAAGCTACCAACTCTACCTGCATGGCTGGTGTCTCACTGACCAATCAGCTTCAGCATCCACTTAGAGAGTCTTTTTGTAAGCCACATCTAGATGAACGCATGCTTTCATGTGTGTATTTCAAGCCTATTTTATAAAGTGTGTGTGTACTTTACTTAAAAAATCTGGGTATCACAATACACATGACTGTCGGGGGAGGGGCTAATTTCCAAGATTGCGACAGTGCAGTAGTGAGTTGGAATGCCTAAACGGAAGGGTAAATGGAAGGCTTCTCTCGTGGAGCCTGTTCCAGTGAAACCCTTTCCTTCTGCTGGTGCAGGACCTATGGATCGCTTTGTCCAACTAACCAAGCAGCAAATTGGGGAGATACGAGGGGTAATTGAGGTGCTGGCTGAGGAGGTTTCAGCTCTTCCTACCCTGGATGTTACTCTCTCTCCTGATGGGCGTGTGCCGCCCTCGGCCCTGAGCATACCGGTATCTCCTCTCTCAGGTGCAGCTGAGAGTCCCTCCGAAGTGGTGGGACCTGTGGTATGTGAGTGGGGCCTTCTTGAGGGGAGGTCCGGTAAGCAGCTGGTTACAGCTTTTGCTGCAAATTGCTCGGTAGTGGTTCAAACTTCGGAGGGTGTAATTGCTACTCCGGGAATGACTGAGCCTAGTGCAGAGGAAGTTCCCTGGACTTTGTCGACTGATTTGTAGACGCCATAGTGTTTTTCTTTGACACGTCCATCTGTTATTTCCCTGGACAGCATCTGGGACGCGATTTCTCAATTGGCTTCAGTGGTGAGTCAACAATTGGTGCTTATTTATTTATTTTATTTAGCTGTATTTATATCCCGCTTTTCACCGGGTCAAAGCGGTTGGGGGATACATTTAACACGAGGGGATATGAGACACATACACTAATACTTACAGGGAACATGGGCAATGGGGGGTTAAGTGGCTTGCCCAAGACCACAAGGAGCACCTGTGGGACTAGAAACCCCAGTCCTTCCAGCCCAAGGTTGCTGTCCTCTAGTGGGATTTGAACCACCAACCTTCCGGCCTGTGGTACCTTGCCCCAACCACTAGGCCACTCCTCCCTAGTAGTACTGGTTACTTCTTGTGTGTCAAAGCTTGAAGATTCCTGTTCTAAATTTCAAGTTGAGGCGGTGGAAATTAAGGCGCAGGTATCTACTGTTGAACAGAAATTGTTACAGGTTTCAGATGTAATGGAGTCCTTAGTAAAGGAAAATATGGCTATGAGGCTGAAGCTTGAGGCCTTGGAGAACGCTACTAGATCCTCAGATATCTGTTTGCTTAATTTTCCTATTGTTCCTGTGGTTTCTTCTGTGGATCTTTTTAAGAACTATCTCCAGGAGACATTGAAGGTGTCAGCAGAGTTAATTCCTCCAATAACTAATGCTTATTTTTTACCTTCTGGTAAGAAATCAGGGGAGAAGGTAGCTGGTTTATTGGATATGGACTTTGTGGATGTTTCAGCCTTACTTCAAACTCCTAAGGATGATGAGCTACCTGTTTCTACGTTGACTGTTTCATTGGCGTTGCCTTCGGATAGGGACTGGCTCCTCAAGCTTTATTTCAAAATGCGTGCAAATTTGTTTATGGGTAAAAAAATTGCAGTTTTCCCAGACGTGTCCAGGGAGACGCAAAGAAGGCGCAAATCCTTTTTAACTTTGCGACCTGGGGCAACTCGAATGGGTGCATCTTTTGTGCTTAGATATCCTTGTAAATGTATCATTGTATTTCAATCTCATAAATATGTTTTTTTTCAGCCAGAGGATCTGTCCTCTTTCATTAGTGCTCATATTGTAACCTCTTCCCCCATTGAGTAGTAATTTCCCATCGATAATAATGTGCTTGGTTCTCTGTCTTCCTCTTGGTATTCTTTTAAAATTTTCCTTTATGTTTACAGGGGAGTTCCTAACCTCTGTATACTTTGTTGTTCCTCCCCCTTATCTCTGGGGACTAATGATAAAGCGTAGTTACTCACCCGTAACAGGTGTTCTCCAGGAGCAGCAGGAATCAGTCCTCACTTATGGGTGACGTCGGCGCCGACGGAGCCCTCGCGGAGCAATTTTCCCCAGCTTTCAAAGAAAGCCTTTGGGAATTGCAGCGCGCATGCGCGGTCGTCTTCCCGCCCAAGGGTGCCATCTTAGCCAGTCAGATGACCTAGCTAAAAAAGACAGCATAAAATTTGCAAAAAAACATAAGCAGACGATTGCAACTCCAAGGGGAGGAGGGAGGGTAGTGAGGACTGATTCCTGCTGCTCCTGGAGAACACCTGTTACAGGTGAGTAACTACGCTTTCTCCAGGACCAAGCAGGAAGTCAGTCCTCACTTATGGGACTCCCAAGCTCAAGGCTACCGGAGACCCTAAGCACAAAAATGAGCTCCCTCTAGCTCAGCAGCACAGAAGGAAAGAATCTTCGCTGAATTATCACCCACCGGTAGCCCACATCCGGGATGGAGGGTAGGAGTTGCTCAGACCTCAAAGAGATTACGGAGGACTGCCTGTCCGAAAGCACTGTCCCTACGGGACTCCCTCTCGAGACAGTAATGGACCGCAAAAGTCTGGCTCGAAGACCAAGTAGCGGCCCGGCAGATGTCTGCCAGCGGAACAGAGCGGAGGTAAGCCACTGACGTGGCCTTTGCCCGAACGCAATGAGCCGTGACTCGACTCTCTAAGGAGAGTCCGGCTGCCCCATAAGCCCAAGAGATACAGTCCGCAACCCAGATGGACAGAGTACGCTTGGAGACCGGAAGCCCCAATCTATTGGGGTCAAAAGACACAAAAAGCTGAGCAGCTTTACGGTGCTCCCGCGTACGGTCAAGGTAGAAGTTCAATGCCCTCCTACAGTCCAGGGTATGGAGGACCGTTTCAGCTCGGCTGGAGTGTGGTCTGGGAAAGAAGGTTGGAAGTACCACCTCCTGATTGATGTGAAAAGGGGAGACCACTTTAGGCAGAAATTTCGGGTGAGTCCGTAGGACTACCCTATTCTTGTAGAACCTAGTGTAAGGGGGATCAGACACGAGGGCCTGCAATTCACTTACGCGTCTAGCGGAAGTGAGGGCTATCAAGAACAGTGTTTTCCAAGACAGAAAACGGAGAGAACAGGTAGCCATAGGTTCAAAAGGCGGACAGGTGATCCGCTGCAAAACCACATTCAGGTCCCAGTCAGGCGCTGGCGGGCGCAGAGGTGGTTTAAGTAGAAGGAGACCTCGGAGAAACCTCGCTACAAGAGGGTCGTTGGAGAGAGGTCTGCCGTCCACCGGCACATGATGTGCTGAAAGAGCACTGAGGTGAACTTTGACGGAGTTGGACTTAAGTCCCAGATTAGAGAGGTGCAGCAAGTACTGCAAGATCACCGACACCGGGCAGGAGAAGGGATCCTGAGACTGTTGGGTACACCAGACTGCAAAGCGATGCCATTTAAGGGCGTAGCATTTGCGGGTAGAAGGCCGTCGCGAAGCCAAGACGACCTCCTCCACCTCCGCCGGCAGGAGAAGGGGAGCAAGGACTACCCTCTCAGCAGCCAGGCCATGAGGTTGAGAGACCTGAGGTTGGGGTGCAGTAGGGACCCCTGATCCTGAGTGAGGAGATCCGGTTGTACCCCCAGAGGGATTGGATCCTCCACCGCCAGTTGCAGCAGGAGCGGAAACCAAGGCTGCCTGGGCCAGCGAGGGGCCACCAGGATCATGAAGGCTTTGTCTCGGAGAACCTTGAAAAGAGTCCGAGAGACTAGCGGGATGGGAGGGAAAGCGTACAGAAGGCTCCCCGACCATGAGATCAGAAAGGCGTCCGCCGCAACCCGAAGGGGGTGTGGCTGACGAGAGCAGAAGCGAGGAAGCTGCCGGTTGTGAGGACTGGCAAAGAGATCCACCGTGGGGAGGCCCCACTTGAGGAAGAGCTTCTGAACTACCAAGGGATCCAGACGCCACTCGTGCGGCTGGAGGACCCTGCTGAGTTTGTCTGCAAGGCAATTTTCTTGGCCCGGGAGATAAACTGCCTTGAGGAGAATGCCGTGACTGACGGCCCAAGAGCAGAGCTTCTGTGCCTCCCGGCAGAGGAGGAAGGAGCCCGTGCCCCCCTGTTTGTTCACGTAGAACATGGCAACTTGATTGTCCGTCTGGACAAGGACGGACTGTTGGGAAGTCAGGTGGGAGAAGGCCTTGAGAGCTAGGCGGATCGCCCTGAGCTCCAGGAAGTTGATCTGCTGAGCAGACTCCCACGTGGTCCAGAGGCCCTGAGTACGTGCCTCTTGGCAATGTGCTCCCCAGCCCAGGAGGGATGCATCGGTGGTCAGCACCCGGGTCGGCTGAGGTGACTGGAAAGGCATTCCGAATATCAGGTTCGGTTGCCGGAGCCACCACCGGAGAGATGAGACCAGCGGCTCGGAGACGCGCACTAGGTCTGCTAGGCCGCCCGTGGCTTGTCGCCACTGCTGGCAGAGACACCATTGAGCAGACCGCATATTCAGGCGGGCATTGGGGGTCACATGGACGGTGGAAGCCATATGGCCGAGCAGTCTCAGGAAGCGCCTGGCGGAGACCAGGGGCTGGCTGCGAAAGCGGTCGGCTAGGTCCATGAGCCGTTGAGCCCTGTCGAGCGGTAGGTATGCTCGCGCCTGAGGAGTGTGCAGCCTCGCGCCGATGAACTCGAGATCCTGTGAGGGGAGCAAAGTGGACTTTGCGAAGTTTATAACAAAACCCAAGTGCTGCAGCAGAGTCACCGTGCGGCACGTGGCGTTGGTGACCTCCTGAGCGGACGCTGCTCTGATGAGCCAGTCGTCGAGGTACGGAAAGACATAGAGGCCGTGAAGCCGGAGATGGGCCGCCACGACCGCGAGACATTTTGTGAAGACTCGCGGTGCGGAGGACAGGCCAAAGGGCAGTACTCTGTACTGGTAATGATTTCCTGCCACCACGAACCTTAGGTATTGGCGGTGGCTTGGGTGGATGAGGATGTGCGTGTAGGCATCCTTTAGATCCAAGGAGCATAGCCAATCTCCCTGCTGGAGGTAGGGCAGAAGGATTCCAAGGGTAAGCATTTGAACTTCTCCCGCACAAGGAACTTGTTGAGGTTGCGCAAGTCCAGGATGGGTCTGAGCCACCTGTTCTCTTTGGTATCAGAAAATACCTTGAATAAAAGCCTTGACCTCTCAGGTGGTGTGGCACCGGTTCCACCGCCTGTTCCTGCAGAAGACCTGCTAACTCCTGAAGGAGCAACTCCCTGTGCAGAGGGGGGCGCGGAGGTTCTCCCGGAAAATAGGAGGGAGGGACCTGATGGAAGTGGAGAAGATAGCCTTCTCGCACGACCTGAAGCACCCAGGCATCTGCGGTGATGCTGGACCACCTGTGGGCGAAGTGAACCAGCCGGCCTCCGGTGCTGGGAGGAACCAGCGGGGGGGGAGAGGCTATGCTTAGTGAGTCAAAAGCCCCCACCCTGCTGAGCAGGGGCTGGTGGTGCAGGCTTGGGGGCTTGCTGCCTACGGGACCCGTTACCCCGTCCCTTGGCCTGCTGGCCCTGTTGGGGAGCTGCAGGGGCCTGATAATGGGGGTATTGTTTGTAGGCAGCCGCCTTCCTCGGGTAAAAGGACTATTTTCCCGAGCCCTTCTTTTTCTGGGAAGGGGCGGAGGTCTTCCTAGAAAGCCTGGTCCTGGTGAGAGTCTCAGTCTCAATTTGCGCAGCCTTTTCCGCCATGGGCTTGCCAAAGAGGTTTTCGCCTCGGCAGGGGACATCGACCAACTTGTCCTGCACCCAGGGCTCAAGGTCAGACGACTGAAGCCAAGCCTGTCGGCGGGCACCGATGCCGGCTGCGGCCACTCGAGCCGATGCTTCAAAGCCATCATAGGCTGCTCGGGACATGAACTTTGAGCATTCCCGAATGCCAGTGGACAAGGCTAGGAACCTCCGCAAGGGTTCCTCGGACAGACCAGCGGAGAATCCGGCTAGCTCTTTAGCCAGATCCCGGAGATACATGCCCATGTATAGCTGGTAAGTCTGGACACGACATGCGAGCATAGAGCCCTGGAAGCACTTCTTGCCAAGGCCATCCAGGTTACGGGCCTCCCTTCCCGGAGGCACCGAGGAGTGCATCTTCTGGCTCTTAAGACGATGCATGGCCGATTCCACTACCATGGAATGGTGTGGCAGCTGTGCCTTTTGAAAGCCAGGGCTCTTGCGGACTCGATAGATAGAATCGACCCGCTTGCTCAGGACCGGCGAGGAGGCCGGACTCTCCCACATGCGGAAGAGTAGTCGTTCCAGCATAGGAGGAACCGGCACAGTAAAGTGTTCCCTCGCGGGAGAGTCATACTGGAGGGCGTCGAGCTCTTCGGCTCGAGGCTCCTCCTCGGGATCCGCAGGGAAGGCCAAAGCCTTGGCCATATCCCTAACGAAGTCCGAGAACCGGGCATCCTCCGGGGGGGACTGCTTCCGAGGCTCGGACTCCGGTGAGTCCGATGGGACACACCGAGTCCGGAAAGAATCAGGTGACTCTTCCTCCTCAGACTCCCAGACCGACTCCGACGAGGACTCGGTGGGGTCGGCCCGGGCAGGGCGCGGCGCCAGCCGCCCCGACGCCGAGGGAGTCGGCGTCGGCGACCTCGGTCCCGAACGGGAGGCTGAGGGTGACCTCGACCGAGGATCGACTCGAGTTCTCATCGACTCGAGGATCGGCTCGGTCTCCGGGGTCGACTTGGACGTCGACGTCCCGGCGGTCGGGGCAGCGGCGCCAGTGAAGCCAGCGAGCAGTGCCCTCTGCTGGTCCATGAAGGCAGACAGTCTGCTCTCCAAGGCCGTCAACCTGAGTCCGAGCTCAGGTGACCCAGCAGCCCCCGACTCGGGCCCCGACGGCGTCGGGCCCGACGTCGGCTGTCGCGGAGGCGAGTCCAGAAGGACCACAGGACTTACCCGGGCAGGCATCTCCGACTCCAGGCGAGGTCGCTTCGGGATGTGTTCCTTCTCCAAGGACCCGGGGCGGCTGTCGGGGCTATGCGACCTGGCCCTCGCGGAACCAGGAGCGTCCACCGACGCCGCCCTCGCGGGTTTCACCTTCTGACGATGGTCCCCGGAGGGAGAACCCCGGTCGGAGGAGCTCCGGCGACGGTCCGAGCTGGAGCCTTTAGACGCGGAGGCCTCCGACGAGGTCCGGGTACGGCTGGGGTCAGCGAAGATTCTCTCACGCTGATGCCGCCGACTTCTCAACGCCTTTGAGGACATTTTGCTGCAGGGCCCACAGATCAGTTCCTCATGATCCGGGCCCAGGCAGCGGAGGCAAAAGTCGTGTGTGTCGGTTAGTGACATATTTCGGTCACACCGACCACACCGCTTAAACCCACTGGCAGCCATCGGGGGAAAAAGGGCCCCTGCGAGGTCAAAGGACCGGGCTGCCAGGGAAACTGAAAACGAAAGCTGACTAAGTCAGAAAAACCGAAAAAAGTAAGAGGACTCGTGACCGGCGTCGCGAGTCCGGGCGGGAAAAAGATCGGCGTCGAACCGAAGGAAAAAAGGATAAAATAAAGAAGAAAATCAACTTTTTTGCGGGGACAAGACGGGGACGTCTGTAGGGCTCCGCGGAAAAAAGAAGACTGGCTAAGATGGCACCCTTGGGCGGGAAGACGACCGCGCATGCGCGCTGCAATTCCCAAAGGCTTTCTTTGAAAGCTGGGGAAAATTGCTCCGCGAGGGCTCCGTCGGCGCCGACGTCACCCATAAGTGAGGACTGACTTCCTGCTTGGTCCTGGAGAATCCTGTCTGTTTATTTTGTTATTCTTTAGATGTAATTTCTGTTAACTATATTAACAGGTTTAATTACTGTACAAGTGTCATGCTTGATTCAATGTAAAAATGCATAAATATAAAACAAAAATTAAAAAAAAAAATCTGGGTATAATTGGTCAAAAGCATGTGTTAGTTTACATCAGCTCTAGAACTGGTGTAGATACCTATGCCTAAAACTGTACCAAACGGGGTAAATCGTAATATTTTATCATTTATGCATGCATGTGTGTGCGCCGCCCATGCTCACTCAAACTGCACCCCTGTACACTCCCACGGTGAAAGTACACATAATCGGCCCCACATACCTACTTTATGTAGAAGAGATACCGCATGCATTACACACGTAAGTGCCCATTTTCATGCTTGTACAAGTAAATCCAGGCGGGGTTTCATTAAATCACTACCTTAGTGTTTGGATTAATCAATTATTGAGAATTTATATCATCACAAACTCTCCGGCCAGGAACTCAGATAGGCAGTTATTCAGCTCTGCAAAACTTACAGTTGTGATTCACATTATTGGTACCCTTGCATTTTAGGTATGCTGTGTACAATATTTTGAGAAATTTATTTATTTATTTGCTTTTATATACTGTGCTTTTTAAGATCAGTGTGGTTTACATATAATGTGAACAATAAACAGGTTTACACAGAACAGATTGCATAAAACAGTTTACATAGAAATGGAAATAACATGAACAGTGAAACAGTAAAACAGAAAAAACATCAAACAGGTTCGCATAGAACAGTTTAGCGTGGGTTGAAAACAATGGAGAATGGTAATATACAAGTGTTGAGGGCAGATAGTTATATAATAAATCTTAGCATGACAGGCTGAGCAATAATGCTTAAGCCTTGTTTAGGGTGGCTGGTTGTAGGCTAGTTGGAACAGGTATGTTTTTAATGCCTTCCTGAAAGATGCCAGATCTGGGATGGCTCGGATCGTTGGGGGTAGGGCGTTCCATTGAGTTGGTGCATATACAGAAAATGCATGATTCTTAGTGGATTGGGCACAAGACCTTATTGCTGAGGGGATGGCTAGTGAGTTCACCATGCATGATCTCCTAATTCTGGTCTCCGGTGTACGTTGTATGAGCTTTGTGAGAGAGGTTGCAGACATGCCGTGAAGGGCCTTGAAGGTGAGAAGGAGGACTTTGTATATCAGGTGACTTGTTATGGGGAAGCCAATGAAGCTGAATCAATAGGAGGGTGATGTGTTCACATCTGGACCCAGACAGGAGTGTTCAGGCGGCTGTGTTCATGACAAGTTGTAATTGTTGGAGAGCGTGCTTTGGCAGGCCATGGAAACTTATCTTGGAGAAGTCCAAGTGAGGAAAGATGAGGGCTTGGCAAACAGTGCGCTAATCTGAGGGCTCAAGGAGAGGGCATAGATGCCGGAGGGTTCTCAGTTTATGGTAGACTGCTTTGGTGACATTTTGTATGTGGGCTTCCAAATTCAGATGTTGGTCCAATGTGATTCCAAGATAGTGTACCTCTTGCTTGGCCATGAGATCGAAGTCTTTTACCCTGAGGGAAGTTGATGGGGTAAAAGTGTGGTCTTTGGTTATAAATAAGGCCTCTGACTTTCTGCTGTTGACCATCAGATTGTGGGTAGCGAGCCAATCTGAGACTGCATTGAAGCATTCAGCGATGGAAGAGTAGTCAGGGTTGTCTATGGAGAAAGGGGTGTATAGCAATACATCATCAGCGTAAATGTGGTAGCATATGTTGAACGACTGTATAATGGCACAGATTGGCTATAGATATATGTTGAAAAGCAGGGCGGAGAAGGATGATCTCTGTGGGACTCCTTGCATCTGTTGGAATGAGTTTCTATGCGGACTTGTTGCTGGCAGTCACACAGGTATGATTTGAACCAGTTGAGGGCTAGGTTCCTTATACCTTTTTGATGCAGGTGGGTGAGTAGGAGATTGTGGTTGACTGTGTCGAAGGCAGAGGCAATGTCCATGAAGATCAGGATGAATAATTGGAAATATTCCAACTGTATGTCATCATAATATTTTAATAGTATTTTCAAAGACATACAACAAAAAAAAAGATGTCTGTGCAACTTAAACATAGTAATTTCTGAGAAAAAAGCAAAATATGACCTGGACAGGATTAATGGCACCCTTCACTATTATTTGGTTGCACAACCCTTGACAGTGACGACAGCCTCCAAACATTTCTTGTAGCCATCTATACGTTTCTTACATCTGTCTGCTGGTAGTTTCTCCTACTCTTCAACTGCAATTTGTTCCAGCTCATGAATGTTTCCAGGATTCCTTTTACCAATGGCAGATTTCAGCTCTTTCCAAAGGTTCTCAATTGGATTGCGATCAGGACTCATTGCTGGCCAGTCCATTTGTTCCTTTTTAACCATTCTTTTGTACTTTTGGATATATGTTTTGGGTCATTGTCCTGTTAGAGGACCCATGATCTTCGACCTAGACCTAGCTTTCTGACACTAGGTAGCACATTTTGCTCCAGTATACCTTGGTAGTCCTCTGACTTCATGATTCATTTAATATGTTTCAGGCCTCCAGTTCCTGAGGCAGCAAAACAACCCCTTGATATTATGGACCTTCCACCAAATTTAACTGTAGGAAGGGTGTTTTTTTCCTTAGAAGCTTCATTTCTTCACCTGTAAATGTATCACTGGTCTGATTTTCCAAAGAGCTCAAGTTTGGTTTCATCTGCCCACAGAACATTTTCCCAAAAGGATTGTAGTTTCTCAAGGTGAGCTTGGGCAAAGATTAAGCATGCCTTTTTATGTCTGTCTTTGAGCAGTGGGGCCCTCCTTGGCCTTCACCCATGAAGTCCTTCTTTGTTCAGTGCATGGCAAATGAAGCAGGTTGAAACCGCCACTCCAGATTGCTCCAGGTCAGCCTTAAGCTCTTTGGATGTTGTACATGGTGCTTTTCCAACAGTTTGCATTAACCTTCGAAGACCTTTTGGATTAATTCTCCTCTTCCCACCACATCCTGGGAGGTTCTTGATAGTTCGATGAGTAGAAAACTTCTTAATAACATTGCAAACTGTAGATACAGGAATCCCTAGGTCTTTGGTGATGCCCCTATACCCCTTTGAAGTTTGATGTTTGGTGATACTGGCTTTTCTGATGATCTCAGACAGCTCTCTTGTCTTCACCATCGTGAAAATGGAGCAGGGAGTGAATGTGGCCATTTTAAACATTAGAACCATCATTCATTGGTTGATTCAAGTCATGTGAGTACTGACAAGTGTGTCTAATTTTACTGCAATGGGAATGTGGTTCTTCTGTTCAAACTGATCTGAATTGTTTATAAGGGTGCCAATAATCATGTCCTATAAATAAAGCGGAAACCCTATCACACTTTCATATTCCGTATACCTGAACTAAGGATAAACAGTTTTAAGTATTTTTGTCAGATTACTTGGCTGGAAAGAATACCCTCTCTCAAGCCCTCCTTTTTATCTTATCATAGAGGTTACTTAGCCTAAAAAGTAAATCAGGGGACAACACAAAATTATGCTCCATCAGATATACAGTACGTAACGTTTGCTGACGATCTCAATTATCTGCCAAGAACTGAAAAGCTCTTTGAAGTGTTTTTATGTGTCCTTATCATACCCTGCCATGCTGAACAATATCGCTAAAAGCTAACCTCACTGCTTTACTCTCTTCGAGAGGCCGTCGTGGAGTATGCTTGGTTGTTTTGCTTCTTTCCATGTCGGTTAATGATAGTTTCTTTTCAAAGAGGCATCACTGCTCTCCCTAAAGGAACTGTAATGACTAACTGGGAACCCTGAACACAATGCTAACCATGGAGCCTGTTATAAAATAGTACAGGAATGCATACGTGTTTGCTGCTACCTGGAGCAGAGGACACCTCTTGCAAATCTACATGTGGGAAAAATCAATGGGGAGGACTTGGTAACTTCTGCATTTAGGTGCTGGCACATAGACTAACCGCAACGCTAAAACCCCAGCTATTGGTAATACCAAATAACTCAAAGTATTACTAAATTACCACAGCACCCCTTCCCCAAAAATATCAATATATAAATACACTTCTTTTTGTCGGATGGGACCAAGGGAGGTTAGAAAAATTACCCTAACCACACCAGATGGCAACATCCATTTTATTCAAACACAAAACTGCTTAGCGGCATTTAAAAAACTTAGCTTGTAATTGGTGAAGAACGTGTTCAATATCGCAGCAAAAACGTTGTGCTTTACAAACTACGTTTTTTAAATGCTGCTAAGCAGTTTTGTTTGAATAAAATGGATGTTGCCATCTGGTGTGGTTAGGGTAATTTTTCTAACCTCCCTTGGTCCCATCCGACAAAAAGAAGTGTATTTATATATTGATATTTTTGGGGAAGGGGTGCTGTGGTAATTTAGTAATACTTTGGCACATAGACTAAGGCAATTTGGTGGGGGGCGGGGAATAAACAATGGAGGATTAAGAAGGATAGCACCCTTAATCCCTCCTGTAAAGGGCAGGCTGAAACAAGCACCTTTTAAAAACCTAAATATGCCAGGAAGCAACTGTAAATCCCGGTGTGGACAATTGCAGTCATGCATGCGTGTTCCCCATATGAAATGGGAAATACATGTGTAGAGTTTTGATCTGCCCAGGGCACTCCCTAACCATGCCCCAACACATCTCCCCTTACAAGTTCTATGTAATAAGGACATCCATCTGCAAAATCAGCCTTTTCTAAAATTGTCATTTCTACAGTATGTATAAATGCCTGATTTTGCGCATAGGAAATGCAACTGAGGCTTCTAAAATAATCTCCAGATGCTAGGGAATTTCAAAAAGGTCTTTTACCCATGTAAATAGCTATTTACACAGATAAGTAGCATTTAAAGATTTGCCCCTTACAAGGAGAGGTTTTCCAAGCAATGATGGCTGAGGAAACGTCATTGTGATGCTATGACATCGCTAAAAGTGCTTTCCCATTGGCCACTGTCCCATCATGCAGTGATTCTGTAATCCCAATCACTGAATGCAGTTTGATAAATTCAGTCCTTGAGTTCCCAACAAAGGTCTCATGTCCAGACTATCTGCCTCAAATATTCCAGAAATATATTTGCTTGTTTTTGCATTAACTTGCACATTTATTTGCCCTGAAAATCATACCTTTCTGGAATTTTCAAGAAGATGATTTTGGAATTTCTGATAGAGGCAGATAGAGGCAAATCCAAGGGGTGGCTAACAAAATGATGAAGAGTTTGTACCATAAGGTTTAAAGGTGAGATTTTAAGTACATAAATACTGTACAGTAAGTCGACATTGTACAAGAAAATGAAGAGAAATGATATGCTGTAAAAACATTCAAATATTTCAAAGCTATCAATAATAATGCACAAGAATATTTTTTGGTGTAAAGGAAGTTCTAAAACAAGATATCATGACATCGGGGCTGGCGATCTTTAGATTTAGGATTATGGATGGGAACATGCTATCCTCTCGGCATGTAGCTATATGCAGCTATACAGAGAGATAAACCCAAATTCAAACTTGTTATGTGAGACAGACTCATTTCTTAATTTCCACAACTTTATTGAACAGGTAATAGGAGCTGACAATATACAACTTTCTGTAAATGAAACGGAACAAAGATCATCTGTTAGTCTCTGAGCAGAACAGTTATGAGCGCCTCATGGAATATTTCTAAATATTCTGGAGAGACAAGCAGGTAAGCCTGATCTGCAGCATCTCAGATTTGCTGGCGGAAAATAAAGAATCTTCTAACACAGCTGTAAGATGACCCATAATTTTCTGAGCAGCTTGCCCAATCATAGTAAACATTATTTAAAGTCCGCACTTGCTATTTATTAAGTGCCAGCTGCAGCGTTTAAAGTGAAACTAGATATTCAGCGGTGGAAACCAGAGAATGGCCAGCACTGAATAACCGGATATAGTGCTGACCCCCAACACTATCCGGATAGCAAAAGTGCGTAAAGTTAGGTCTTCTTTTTTGATGACCTAACTTTATGCAATTTGTTATCCAGTTAGCAGACTGAAGATCATCACTAACCAGACAACCCTGAACTCCACCTATGGACTGACAGGGCACTGTCCAGTAGTGCTGAGGCGGTCAGAAGAAATACTGTTGAATATTACTCCAGTGCTGGCCCAAGGGCTTTTGCCACCTCTAGGCAGTCACCACGCCCCTTCTCATCTCATCTCACCTCACCTGGGAGAAGGGATGGCATGCCAATCCCTCAATGCTGCCCTTTTTAAAAAAAAAAAACAGCAGCAGAAGTGCCGCAACAGGCCTTACAGTGCCCGCATGCATGCACATGCCCGTGCGCTCATGGCCTGCCACTCCTGCCCCCGCTAACAGAAAGTTGTGTTGGAAGGGGCAAGAATGTCAAGCCGTGAGGACACTCACACATGGCCACTTTAAGGCCCACCACAACAATGAAGCACCCACCAATTTTAATCATTTTTCAGAAGCCAGGGATTGCTGTCACCCATTGAGACCTGCTGTCCTAGGCGGCTGCCTAATTCGCCTAGCAGATGAGCCGGCCCTATGTTGCACTGGCCTGCATTCATCAAATTAACAGGTCCTACTAACCAGATAAGTAATTCTGTATATCAAACCTCATGGATGCAGTTTTGAACAGGTGACAGCAAAACATATAAACACTGTGTACACAGTGGGGGTCATTCTGAACCACATTTAGCGAGTCTGGATGTAGAACCGGACATCCATCCTGCTAAACTCCTGGCCTGAATCCTGAAAACAGAGCTCCGCACATGTCAATCTGAGCTGTGCAGGGAGCTTTGTTTGTGGGCAGGAGGGGACGGGCAGCAGGCGGAGCGAGGGCGGGCTATGGGCAGCGCCATGACTCCAGATGTACAGGGCCATTTCCAAGGTCAGCCCTGTACATCAAGGGTCGGACATTTGTATGGGGCACTTATTCCACCTCAGAGGTGGACTATATCCCCCTTGTCAGAGTCTGATTGGGGAGCTGGGCAATGGACCAGAGGTGAGGGGGCACAGGGTATTCCCCGCAGCCAGGCCCTGGCCACAGCAGGGCTGATTGGGGGGTCGGGCTGTTGGGAGAAAGCAGAATGCTGGATCTGCTGGGGATCACGGCTCCTGCATGGAGCTGCGGTGCCATGGCAACATGACACCATGGCACTGTGACTCCATGTAGGAGCCACGATGGGCTAGCCAGAGAGTTCATTGGATGTCCGGATGGCCAGAATCGGGGCACGGCCTGCACGTCCAGGCCAGTAGACCCGATTCCATCCCGCGGACACATCTAGCCCCCGCAGGAGCAGAATCGGGTGTAACCGGAGCACATCCCGATTCTGACCGGCCGGACATGTGGGGGATACACAGAACAGAATTGGCCTCAGTATGAATATTGCAAATAGAGAATATAACATACAGTTAGTGCTATAACAGGACAGGAAGTATTTCTTCACAGAAAAGCTGGTGAATGCATGGAGAAGCCTCACAATGGAGGCAGTGGAAGCAAAACCATAAATTAAATCGGAAGGTCCTGCAGTAAGCAGAGTTCATCAGTGGAAAGGAAGAATGGGAAATAAAAAAACGAGGATTGTGGCCCCTTGTGTGTCATTGTAGCCTCATGGACAGAGCAGCAGGGAAAGCACATTTGAGTCCCACGGCATCTCCTTCTGCACTTGGGTAAGTTACTTAACCCTCCATTGCCCCTGCTACAGATTTAGATGGCAAATCTTCAGAGGGCACTATATAGCGTAGTTACTCACCTGTAACAGGTGTTCTCCAGGAGCAGCAGGAATCAGTCCTCACTTATGGGTGACGTCGGCGCCGACGGAGCCCTCACGGAGCAATTTTCCCCAGCTTTCAAAGAAAGCCTTTGGGAATTGCAGCGCGCATGCGCGGTCGTCTTCCCGCCCGAGGGTGCCATCTTAGCCAGTCAGATGACATAGCTAAAAAAGACAGCATAAAAATTTGCAAAAAGAACATAAGCAGACGATTGCAACTCCAAGGGGAGGAGGGAGGGTAGTGAGGACTGATTCCTGCTGCTCCTGGAGAACACCTGTTACAGGTGAGTAACTACGCTTTCTCCAGGACCAAGCAGGAAGTCAGTCCTCACTTATGGGACTCCCAAGCTCAAGGCTACCGGAGACCCTAAGCACAAAAATGAGCTCCCTCTAGCTCAGCAGCACAGAAGGATAGAATCTTCGCTGAATTATCACCCACCGGTAGCCCACATCCGGGATGGAGGGTAGGAGTTGCTCAGACCTCAAAGAGATTACGGAGGACTGCCTGTCCGAAAGCACTGTCCCTACGGGACTCCCTCTCGAGACAGTAATGGACCGCAAAAGTCTGGCTCGAAGACCAAGTAGCGGCCCGGCAGATGTCTGCCAGCGGAACAGAGCGGAGGTAAGCCACTGACGTAGCCTTTGCCCGAACGCAATGAGCCGTGACTCGACTTTCTAAGGAGAGTCCGGCTGCCCCATAAGCCCAAGAGATACAGTCCGCAACCCAGATGGACAGAGTACGCTTGGAGACCGGGAGCCCCAATTTATTGGGGTCAAAAGACACAAAAAGCTGAGCAGCTTTACGGTGCTCCCGCGTACGGTCAAGGTAGAAGTTCAATGCCCTTCTACAGTCCAGGGTATGGAGGACCGTTTCAGCTCGGCTGGAGTGTGGTCTGGGAAAGAAGGTTGGAAGTACCACCTCCTGATTGATGTGAAAAGGGGAGACCACTTTAGGCAGAAATTTTGGGTGAGTCCGGAGGACTACCCTATTCTTGTAGAACCTAGTGTAAGGGGGATCAGACACGAGGGCCTGCAATTCACTTACGCGTCTAGCGGAAGTGAGGGCTATCAAGAACAGTGTTTTCCAAGACAGAAAACGGAGAGAGAACAGGTAGCCATAGGTTCAAAAGGCGGACAGGTGATCCGCTGCAAAACCACATTCAGGTCCCAGTCAGGCGCTGGCGGGCGCAGAGGTGGTTTAAGTAGAAGGAGACCTCGGAGAAACCTCGCTACGAGAGGGTCATTGGAGAGAGGTCTGCCGTCCACCGGCACATGATGTGCTGAAAGAGCACTGAGGTGAACTTTGACGGAGTTGTACTTAAGTCCCAGATTAGAGAGGTGGAGCAAGTACTGCAAGATCACCGACACCGGGCAGGAGAAGGGATCCTGAGACTGTTGGGTACACCAGACTGCAAAGCGACGCCATTTAAGGGCGTAGCATTTGCGGGTAGAAGGCCGTCGCGAAGCCAAGACGACCTCCTCCACCTCCGCCGGCAGGAGAAGGGGAGCAAGGACTACCCTCTCAGCAGCCAGGCCATGAGGTTGAGAGACCTGAGGTTGGGGTGCAGGAGGGACCCCTGATCCTGAGTGAGGAGATCCGGTTGTACCCCCAGAGGGATTGGATCCTCCACCGCCAGTTGCAGCAGGAGCGGAAACCACGGCTGCCTGGGCCAGCGAGGGGCCACCAGGATCATGAAGGCTTTGTCTCGGAGAACCTTGAAAAGAGTCCGAGAGACCAGCGGGATGGGAGGGAAAGCGTACAGAAGGCTCCCCGACCACGAGATCAGAAAGGCGTCCGCCGCCACCCGAAGGGGGTGTGGCCGACGAGAGCAGAAGCGAGGAAGCTGCCGGTTGTGAGGACTGGCAAAGAGATCCACCGTGGGGAGACCCCACTTGAGGAAGAGCTTCTGAACTACCAAGGGATCCAGACGCCACTCGTGCGGCTGGAGGACCCTGCTGAGTTTGTCTGCAAGGCAATTTTCTTGGCCCGGGAGATAAACTGCCTTGAGGAGAATGCCGTGACTGACGGCCCAAGAGCAGAGCTTCTGTGCCTCCCGGCAGAGGAGGAAGGAGCCCGTGCCCCCCTGCTTGTTCACGTAGAACATGGCAACTTGATTGTCCGTCTGGACAAGGACGGACTGTTGGGAAGTCAGGTGGGAGAAGGCCTTGAGAGCCAGGCGGATCGCCCTGAGCTCCAGGAAGTTGATCTGCTGAGCAGACTCCCACGTGGTCCAGAGGCCCTGAGTACGTGCCTCTTGGCAATGTGCTCCCCAGCCCAGGAGGGATGCATCGGTGGTCAGCACCCGGGTCGGCTGAGGTGACTGGAAAGGCATTCCGAATATCAGGTTCGGCTGCCGGAGCCACCACCGGAGAGACGAGACCAGCGGCTCGGAAACGCGCACTAGGTCTGCTAGGCCGCCCGTGGCTTGTCGCCACTGCTGGCGGAGACACCATTGCGCAGACCGCATATTCAGGCGGGCATTGGGGGTCACATGGACGGTGGAAGCCATATGGCCGAGCAGTCTCAGGAAGCGCCTGGAGGAGACCAGGGGCTGGCTGCGAAAGCGGTCGGCTAGGTCCATGAGCCGTTGAGCCCTGTCGAGCGGTAGGAATGCTCGCGCCTGAGGAGTGTGCAGCCTTGCGCCGATGAACTCGAGATCCTGTGAGGGGAGCAAAGTGGACTTTGCGAAGTTTATGACAAAGCCCAAGTGCTGCAGCAGAGTCACCGTGCGGCACGTGGCGTTGGTGACCTCCTGAGCGGACGCTGCTCTGATGAGCCAGTCGTCGAGGTACGGAAAGACATAGAGGCCGTGAAGCCGGAGATGGGCCGCCACGACCGCGAGACATTTTGTGAAGACTCGCGGTGCGGAGGACAGGCCAAAGGGCAGTACTCTGTACTGGTAATGATTTCCTGCCACCACAAACCTTAGGTATTGGCGGTGGCTTGGGTGGATGAGGATGTGCGTGTAGGCATCCTTTAGATCCAAGGAGCATAGCCAATCTCCCTGCTGGAGGTAGGGCAGAAGGATTCCAAGGGTAAGCATTTTGAACTTCTCCCGCACAAGGAACTTGTTGAGGTTGCGCAAGTCCAGGATGGGTCTGAGGCCCCCTGTTCTCTTTGGTATCAGAAAATACCTTGAATAAAAGCCTTGACCTCTCAGGTGGTGTGGCACCGGTTCCACCGCCTGTTCCTGCAGAAGACCCGCTAACTCCTGAAGGAGCAACTCCCTGTGCAGAGGGGGGCGCGGAGGTTCTCCCGGAAAATAGGAGGGAGGGACCTGATGGAAGTGGAGAAGATAGCCTTCTCGCACGACCTGAAGCACCCAGGCATCTGCGGTGATGCTGGACCACCTGTGGGCGAAGTGAACCAGCCGGCCTCCGGTGCTGGAGGGAACCAGCGGGGGGGGAGAGGCTATGCTTAGCGAGTCAAAAGCCCCCACCCTGCTGAGCAGGGGCTGGTGGTGCAGGCTTGGGGGCTTGCTGCCTACGGGACCCGTTACCCCGTCCCTTGGCCTGCTGGCCCTGTTGGGGAGCTGCAGGGGCCTGATAATGGGGGTATTGTTTGTAGGCAGCCGCCTTCCTCGGGTAAAAGGACTTTTTCCCCGAGCCCTTCTTTTTCTGGGAAGGGGCGGAGGTCTTCCTAGAAAGCCTGGTCCTGGTGAGAGTCTCAGTCTCAATTTGCGCAGCCTTTTCCGCCATGGGCTTGCCAAAGAGGTTTTCGCCTCGGCAGGGGACATCGACCAACTTGTCCTGCACCCAGGGCTCAAGGTCTGACGACTGAAGCCAAGCCTGTCGGCGGGCACCGATGCCGGCTGCGGCCACTCGAGCCGAGGCTTCAAAGCCATCATAGGCTGCTCGGGACATGAACTTTGAGCATTCCCAAATGCCAGTGGACAAGGCTAGGAACCTCCGCAAGGGCTCCTCGGAGAGACCAGCGGAGAATCCGGCTAGCTCTTTAGCCAGATCCCGGAGATACATGCCCATGTATAGCTGGTAAGTCTGGACACGACAAGCGAGCATAGAGCCCTGGAAGCACTTCTTGCCAAGGCCATCCAGGTTACGGGCCTCCCTGCCAGGAGGCACCGAGGAGTGCATCTTCTGGCTCTTAAGACGGTGCATGGCCGATTCCACTACCATGGAATGGTGTGGCAGCTGTGCCTTTTGAAAGCCAGGGCTCTTGCGGACTCGATAGATAGAATCGACCCGCTTGCTCAGGACCGGCGAGGAGGCCGGACTCTCCCACATGCGGAAGAGTAGTCGTTCCAGCATAGGAGGAACCGGCACAGTAAAGTGTTCCCTCGCGGGAGAGTCATACTGGAGGGCGTCGAGCTCTTCGGCTCGAGGCTCCTCCTCGGGATCCGCAGGGAAGGCCAAAGCCTTGGCCATATCCCTAACGAAGTCCGAGAACCGGGCATCCTCCGGGGGGGACTGCTTCCGAGGCTCGGACTCCGGTGAGTCCGATGGGACACACCGAGTCCGGAAAGAATCAGGTGACTCTTCCTCCTCAGACTCCCAGACCGACTCCGACGAGGACTCGGTGGGGTCGGCCCGGGCAGGGTGCAGCGCCAGCCGCCCCGACGCCGAGGGAGTCGGCGTCGGCGACCTCGGTCCCGAACGGGAGGCCGAGGGCGACCTCGGTCCCGAACGGGAGGCCGAGGGCGACCTCGACCGAGGATCGACTCGAGTTCTCATCGACTCGAGGATCGGCTCGGTCTCCGGGGTCGACTTGGACGTCGACGTCCCGGCGGTCGGGGCAGCGACGCCAGCGAAGCCAGCGAGCAGTGCCCTCTGCTGGTCCATGAAGGCAGACAGTCTGCTCTCCAAGGCCGTCAACCTGAGTCCGAGCTCAGGTGACCCATCAGCCCCCGACTCGGGCCCCGACGGCGTCGGGCCCGACGTCGGCTGTCGCGGAGGCGAGTCCAGAAGGACCACAGGACTTACCCGGGCAGGCATCTCCGACTCCAGGCGAGGTCGCTTCGGGACGTGTTCCTTCTCCAAGGACCCGGGGCGGCTGTCGGGGCTATGCGACCTGGCCCTCGCGGAACCAGGAGCGTCCACCGACGCCGCCCTCGCGGGTTTTTCCTTCCGACGATGGTCCCCGGAGGGAGAACCCCGGTCGGAGGAGCTCCGGCGACGGTCCGAGCTGGAGCCTTTCGACACGGAGGCCTCCGACGAGGTCCGGGTACGGCTGGGGTCAGCGAAGATTCTCTCACGCTGATGCCGCCGACTCCTCAACGCCTTTGAGGACAGTTTGCTGCAGGGCCCACAGATCAGTTCCTCATGATCCGGGCCCAGGCAGCGGAGGCAAAAGTCGTGTGTGTCGGTTAGTGACATATTTCGGTCACACCGACCACACCGCTTAAACCCACTGGCAGCCATCGGGGGAAAAAGGGCCCCTGCGAGGTCAAAGGACCAGGCTGCCAGGGAAAACGAAAACGAAAGCTGACTAAGTCAGAAAAACCGAAAAAAGTAAGAGGACTCGAGACCGGCGTCGCGAGTCCGGGCGGGAAAACGATCGGCGTCGAACCGAAAGAAAAAAGGATAAAACAAAGAAGAAAATCAACTTTTTCGCGGGGACAAGACGGGGACGTCTGTAGGGCTCCGCGGAAAAAAGAAGACTGGCTAAGATGGCACCCTCGGGCGGGAAGACGACCGCGCATGCGCGCTGCAATTCCCAAAGGCTTTCTTTGAAAGCTGGGGAAAAATTGCTCCGCGAGGGCTCCGTCGGCGCCGACGTCACCCATAAGTGAGGACTGACTTCCTGCTTGGTCCTGGAGAAATCTGCTATACCTTAGTCAGTGTAACTCCACTTGAACTTCTGCAAAATAGGTGTGAGATAAATCCGCTCCCCTTTCTCTTTCATTCTCATAAAGAGTATGATAGAAGCTTAACATTTTGCACATTCGGCACATAGGATGTCTTCAGAAACAGGAAATAAATACAGCTGCCATATAGTAAGGTTACCAGATGTCCCCGATTTTGAGGTAGTGTCCCAGATTCCATGGACTATAAGCACCTCCTGACATTGCTTCTCCTGCCTACCCCTCTGATGCATTCTTCTTGACTCTGCTAGGAGAAAATGTAAAATTAACTTCTTTTCTGAAAACACAGGGGGAATTTTAGAAGTATATTGAATATTTATCTGTATGTATAAAACAAAGCTTAAGCAGGTATGTATGTATGTGCACTTATAACTCGAGAAAGGCTGCTACGGTCTTTTTTAAACTATTGAATACTACTTAGACTGGTCATTTTGAAACATATGAGGAAAAGGTACCCAAAGAGGGACGACCCCTCCCCTGCCCTGCCCAGCCCAGCCCAGCTTAACCCATATCCTAGATTTGCTCTCTAAAAATCTGGTAACCTTACCATATAGGCAAGAAAGGTTTAGGATTTCTTGTCTCTATAGTAATGTCAAAGAAACATGAGAAAGATTCTTCATGGATGGAAACGCAATCCTGCGCAGCGACTCAGAATCCAGGTCTGAGAAGAGCACAGAGGAACATCACTGAAAGCATCATCGTCCAGAGAGAGACTTTCAAACTTGAGGCTGCATTATCTGCATCTCCGCCCGCATTGTTGTCAAGATTACTGTTGGAGTCTGTCTGAATGCCTCGGCTATTGCAGAGGTTGGTATTGCAGCACATAATGGTCCGACCTATAGCAAACCAATTTGGGTTGGTTGCCCTGCACTCGGAGGTACATAGCCTGACAACACTTTCACTCCCTTGGAATGGAAAACCTGCAAATAAAACATTAAAAGAGAGTTGTTTGGGGAGTTTTCATTCTCGTTTTTCCTTTGATTGCCTTTCTGCACTGCTGCCAACCCACTTGGGAACTGCTCAGTCACCATTTAATAAGCACATTTGCAGATCCCACTGCATATACTTTTATTGTGGGTACGTACGTGGGCAGCACTCGGCGAAGCTTGGCGAAGTACACATTTACAAAACATGCATAACCTATAAAATATGTGCATATGTGCATAGGACATGCATCGTCACGTGACTGCAGCTTATATTTATGCACATTAGTGGCTAGTATCCTATATAGTCAAATCCATGCAGATTGGACTTTATAAAATAGGCACAATTAACATGTATAAAAATGTGCATTAATTACACAGGAGCTTAAAGAATTACCCTCTATCCGACTCTTTATCTATTTATTTCTATAGCTTCTATAGTGGTTTTTATAATTAAGGCTAAGTCAAAATGGTGTACAACAAATAATCTCTGCATATAATAAAATAGTATAACATAAATAACTAAAATTAAAATAAAAACCATCCATCCGCTATTCATATGGGCTGATATTCAAAGGCCACAGCGGTCAGTTGCAGGATTTACAGATGAACTGGATATTTGGCAAGAGTAGGCAGAAAGTGGCTGCTGCTGAGTATCTGACTTGCGCAGCCACTGTTCGGATAATGCCACCAATACCTCTACAGACTGCTCTGGCACTTTCTAGTTAGTGCAGGGCGGTCTGTGGGCAGAGTTAGGATAGCAGAGTCACTATGCACATAAGTGCCAACCTTATCCAAAGAGCAGCGAGTCTTCAGTCGGCACTTACCTGATAGCAACTGAGGCCTGTATTTCATCTGCCTAAGCAGGGCTGGCCCAAGTGTTGGTTCAAGGTGTTGGCACCTTAGGTAAACCTTAAGCCTTATGTGCCCCACTCCCCCCCCCCCCCCAGCTCTCAGAATCTATGGTTTAGCTTCAAATGTCTTACTGTTTGCAGCTCCCTAGAAGCTGCCGTTCTAAGCGACCATCAAGTTTGCCTAATGGTTCTGCCAGCCCTGGGCCTAAGCTATCCAGAAAAGTACTGACTGAAAATCATCACTCTCCGGATAAGGTTGGTACTTATTTGCGTGGAGGCACATTCTAACGTGTGCGTCTGATCAGAATTGGGACGCACAGAGCCAGACCCGATTCTGATTCCACAGGGGCTAGAAATGTCTGTAGGTGCAGATCAGGACTCGATTCAGATCGGCCTGCACATACAGACCCCTGCCCGGCTAACTCAGTCAGGCTCCTGAATGGAGCCACTGTGCCATAGTATCCTGTTGCCATGGCATAGTGGCTCCATTCAGGAGCCACGATCCCTGGCCACTGATCACAATCTTCTTTCCCCATAGCCCGACCCCTGATCTGGCCTTCCATGGCCAGGGTCAAGCTGCGGGGAATCCCCTGCACCCCTCTCCCCTCTGCCTCTGCCCGGGCCTGCCATCCTCCATCTAGATCCGAGGCCCCGGACGTACAAGGTCATGGACCACCCACTGCACGCCCTCACTCTGCCTCTGCAACACCCCCTCCCACCCCCATCTAAGCCTCCCTGTACAAACTTGTTGTTTGTATGGGGAGGCTTTTGCCAGGGATGGAAAGGGGGCGAATAGCTGGGTTGGGCTTCTCAACAGGACATTCATCCCCACTATTTGCAGTACAGAACAGTCCCCATAGTGACTGTTCTGTCATAATTCTGTCCTCAGACCACCCTTTCACTAACTAGATTGTGCCAGGGTGGTCTGTGGAGATATTCGGCAGCACTGTCTAGATAGTGAGGTGACTATCTCAGCACCCATATCTGGATATCCCTTCGTGGAATATCTGAACAAGAGCTTTGAATATCGGGCCCCCTGCTTCCTTCAATCAGTAAAAGAGACAGAGAAGATGATGATGGCACTTTATAGTCTAACGCTGTCCTTTTGAGAATGTTGAATTTCTTTAGCGTGGTGTTCAGATTGAAAACGATTTGAAAAGACATAGGATATTTCGCTGATATTTCCCATATCGTTTCAAATGAAGGCACATTTGTCCAACTAAGTCCCCAAAAAACTAGACCAATGTATTTCTATGGGAGAAGGAATTGCAGTTTCCGTAGCACAGAAACTTATATACAGTGAAAGATAGCAATTAGCGAATAGCTATTTTCAAACTCCCTTTCCATATTCTATACTCTCTCTCCCAACCCCAAAAACTGCCCCCCAACAATGCCTCCCCCTAATTGCTCCACCACTCCACATCCTGCTCATGCCCCCAAAAGATGTATTTATTTATTTGTTTTATTTCTTTTTTTTGTTGTTGTTTTTCTATACCGCTTTATCTCGGAATCAAAACAGTTTACATACGTCATTCAACTGTGTTACATAGAACAATGAAAACAGAGAGACTATATTAACAAAGTTAACAATTAACCAGTAACATTGTCATCGGATAAATGGAGTTTTGACTGAGGGGAATGTTTCAACCTAATTGTGGGGGAAGAGGGTATCAACTTTACAGATTTCCTGTAGGAGAGTATTTACTGGGGAAAGTGTAGATTCCGGGTTTCTTTGGTGCCATGTGGTTAGTCTGAATAAGTAGGTCTTAAGTTCCTTCCAGAATGCTGTTAGCTCATGCATTTTACTTGGGTTATTAGGAAGGGCATTCCAGAGGTCTGGCGCATATATCGAAAAAGCTCTGTTGCCTGTTGTTTGATTGGCTTTTGTTCCTTCAGGTGGTAAGGCGAGTATGTTTTGCTGACATTTATGTTTGCTTCTGGTGCCTGTCATTTCTTGTATGAAGGACTTTAAGCATGTTGATGATCGGTTGTGTATGATTTTGAAGATATTCATTATTGATTTATATTTGATTTGGCTAGCTAGCAGTAGCCAGTGTAATTGTCAGAGCATTTTATTTAGACAGTTTTGTATAATGGTGTAATGTGGTCATCTTTTGTTGCTCCTACTATGATTCGGGCTGCAATGTGTTGGGTCATTGCATAAAAAGATACACTCTTGCAACTACCCTACCAAGCCCAAAATGCTGCCACCACAAAAATTATACCCCTCACAACTGCCTCATAATCCTGCAAACTGCCTCATCTCAAAGAAATACACCCATACAACTGCCCTGCTATGCTGCAAACTGCCCCACTCCTACAAAATACTCACCACAACTACCCTACAACTGCCCCACTGGGAAAACCTGACCCTTCTGCAACTGCCTCACCCCCAAAAACTATCCCCCAAAGCTTCCCCACCACCCTTCAAACTGCCCCACCAGCAAAAGCTAACAAGCTGCTCCACCTCACAAAATAACTTCCTACAACTGCCCATCCAACTATGAAAAATATCCCACCGGGAAAACCTACCCCCCCCCCTGCAACTTCCTCACTGCCCTGCAAACTGCCCCACTCCTAAAATCTACACTCTCAGAATTGCTTCACTATGCTGCAAACTGCACCTGCCTCCCCCAAAAAAAGCCACCCACAACTAACCCTGCCCCCCCCCCAAGCATGCAAGCTGTCCCACCAGGAAAACCTAACCTGTCCTGCAACTTCTCCACCACATTGCCATCTACCCCTTCCCCAAAAACTACCCTCCCCCCCCGCAAGTGCCCCATCACCATGGACATTTCTCCCACTCCCAAAAACAATCCCTACGCAATGTCCCACCACCCAGCACACTAACCCACCCCTAAAAAATGGAAATTACACTAACCTGGTAATTGTAGTTCCTGTAGGATCCAGTTTAGTCCTCCACAATCGGGTAATGCCCCTCCTACTGCAGCCTGGAGACTGGACCAATCAAATCTTCTGTAGTACATATCCAGCAGGAGCTCCCAGAAGCCCCCCAGTGTACTAGTAACAAAGCAAACTTAACGAAGCAACACATCAGAATATTATTAGGCTATCAATAAACTATGTACTTCCCCCCCTGGAATAACCAACTCCCTCCCCAAACGAGGAAGTCAGGACACTGCATGGCGCCAGTATCGACGCCTTTAAATTTACACCGAGCTTCCCCCAGAAATTAAGGAGCTGACTGAACTCCAAAATAAAGGGAAGAGCCATAGCGATAAGCACGACTGCCGACAGAGTCCGAACGGGACGAAAACCCTCCTACAGGCACCCGCTCGGGACAGCGCGCCGCAAAATCATACAGATAGTCGGGAGGGAAGGAGGACTAAACTGGATCCTACAGGAACTACAATTACCAGGTTAGTGTAATTTCCATTTCCTGTGCGGATATCCAGTTTAGTCCTCCACAATCGGGATGTAACAGAGCAGTTAAGACCGGGCGGGACCTTGCAGGCCGGCGCGCAAAACCGCCGAACCAAAACAAGAATCCCGAGCTGCTGACACATCCAAGCGATAGTGCCTGCTGAAAGCATGCAGAGACGACCAGGTGGCCGCCCTACAAATCTCTGCTGGTGGAACCAGGCTATGCTCCGCCCAAGAGGCCGCCTGAGCCCGAGTAGAATGAGCCCGGAGCCCCTCCGGGACCGGCCGCCGCTGCAACAGATACGCGGACGCGATCGCTTCCTTGAGCCATCGAGCAATGGAGGCCTTAGCCGCCGCCTCCCCTTTTTTTGTACCCCCAAAGAGCACAAAAAGCCGATCAGTCTTTCGAAAGGACTCGGTAGACTGCAAATACCGCCGCAGCGCGCGGCCCACATCAAGCCGGAGAAGACTCTTGTCCACCGACTCGACCGAGCATGCCGAAAGCACTGGCAGAAATACCGCCTGATTTAAGTGAAAGGGAGACACCACCTTTGGTAGAAAGGAAGGAACCGGACGGAGCACAATCCGCTCCGAAGAGAAAGACAAGAAAGGCTCTCGGCAGGACAGGGCCTGCAGATCCGAAATACGCCGTGCCGAGCAGATGGCAACCAGGAACACCGTCTTCAATGTGAGATCCTTCAAGGACGCCCTCCGCAAGGGCCCAAATGGTTCCCGAACCATAGCCCGCAGAACTAAATTCAAGTCCCACGAAGGAATCACCGCTCTGCGGGAAGGCCGTAAATGAAAAACGGCGGTCAAGAAACGCCGCACATCCGCATGAGCACCAAGAAGGCGGCCCAAGACCTTGCCTCTATAACACAAAATCGCCGCCAGCTGGACCTTCAGGGAACTGGCCGCGAGACCTTTCTCGAACCCATCCTGAAGGAAGCATAACACGACGGGCACAGAGACCGTCGCCGCCCGGACTCCCCGCCGGGAGCACCAGTCCTCAAAAATCCTCCAAATCCGAACATAAGTGAGAGAAGTGGAGGACTTTCTCGCCCGCAGTAAGGTGGAAATCACCGCGGGCGAATAACCCTTCTTTTTCAGCCGAGCCCTCTCAATGGCCAAACCGTAAGCGAGAATCGAGCCACCTGGGGCATCCGCAAGGGGCCCTGAAGGAGAAGGTCCGGCAATGCCGGGAGGCGCCACGGCACGCCGTCTTGAAGCCGGACGAGGTCGGCATACCAGGGCCTCCGGGGCCAATCCGGAGCCACCAGCAGCACTCGGCCCCGATGGCACTCGATGCGCTGTACGACCCGGCCGATCAGCACCCAAGGAGGGAAGACATACAGTAGCCCAGACGTCGGCCACGGCTGAATGAGAGCGTCGAGTCCTTCGGACATTCGCTCCCGTCGTCTGCTGAAGAAGCGACTTGTCTTGGCCGATTGGTAGGTCGCCATGAGATCCATGATGGGCGGACCCCACCGCCGAACTATTTGCGCATACACCTGTGGATTTAACTCCCACTCTCCGGGGTCCACCCGCACTCTGCTGAGGAAGTCGGCCTGGACATTTTCTGCGCCCGCTATGTGCGCCGCCGAGATCGCCGGCAGGCGAGTCTGCACCCAACTGAATAAGGCCGTCGCCTCCGACTCCAGGGCCACACTCCCTGTGCCCCCTTGGCGATTGATGTACGCCACCGTGGTCGCATTGTCCGACCAGACGCGGACCGCCCGACCCCGGACCAGAGGCTCCAGGGCCAACAGGGCTAGCCTGACCGCCCGAAGCTCGAGACGGTTGATCGACCACGCAGCTTCCCGAGAGGACCACACCCCCTGCGTGAAGCGGGCCTCGCAGTGAGCTCCCCAGCCGGCTAGGCTCGCATCCGTAGTGAGGGGAACCCACAGGGGAGGCTCCAAGGGAATCCCCCGCGTCAGGTTCTCGGAGGAAAGCCACCATCGAAGCGACCGCCGCACTGCCTTCGGACAGGGCAGCCTCTTGTGCAAGGAATCGCACTGGTTGGACCAGCGGCGAAGGAGCGCCCTCTGGAGCGGGCGCATGTGGAACCGTGCCCATGGCACCACCTCCAAGGTCGCCGCCATCGTTCCGAGAAGCCGTAGGTACCACCACGCCGACGGAGCGGGCATCCCCCGAAAGAGTCGGACAAGAGCCCGCAACGTTAGGACGCGGCGCTCGGGGAGACACACCAGTCCCCGAGCGGTGTCGAAGCGCACTCCCAGATACTCCAGGTCCTGCGAGGGACGCAGACAACTCTTTCTTTCGTTCACCACCCAGCCGAGAGATCGCAGCAGAGCCACCACCCTGCTCGTGACTCGCAGGCACTCCCGACTGGATTTTGCCCGTATCAACCAGTCGTCGAGATATGGATGGACCAAAATGCCCTCCTTGCGCAAGGCCGCCGCAACGACCACCATCACCTTTGTGAACGTGCGCGGAGCCGTAGCCAAGCCGAACGGCATGGCCCTGAACTGGAAGTGGCCCCACGGAAACGCAAAGCGGAGAAACCGCTGATGAGATGGATGTATCGGGATGTGCAAATAGGCCTCGGTGAGATCGAGGGACGTCAAAAACTCCCCCTGTCGCACCGCTACAATGACTGACCGCAAGGTTTCCATACGGAAATGCGGCACCCGGAGCGCGCGATTCACGCCTTTGAGGTCCAAAATCGGACGTAGGGAATCGCCCTTTTTGGGAACCACAAAATAGATGGAGTATCGCCCGGCGCCTCTTTCCAAAGGAGGAACCGGGATCACCGCTCCCAGCGCTAACAACCGATCCAGGGTCACGCGGATGTCCCGCGTTTTTTGCTCTCCCCTGCTGGGAGACAGAACAAATGAATCTGGAAGTGGGAACGCAAATTCCAGAGCGTAACCCTCTCCTATAATTTGTAGCACCCAGCGATCCGACGTGATTTGGGCCCAAGAGGAAAGAAAGTCGCGCAAGCGACCCCCGATAATCGGGCCTCCCTCCAGAGCCTGCCTCGCGTCATTGTGGCTTGCGCCCAAAAGAAGAGCCCGAGGAAGAGGCGGCTCCGGAGAAGCCTCTGCCGGCTCCCCTGAAGGTACGAAACCCTTGATTACGGGCTCCAAACCTGCCCCGCTGCGAAGCCCACAGGCGGGAGGAACGAAACCTGCGCTGATCCCGAAAGGACCCCCTCGCCGAGGGGGAGGACCTGTTGGACCTTGGCCTATCCTCCGGGAGCCGGCCCCCCTTGGACTCACCGAGATCCTTTACCAACTTCCCGAGAGCCTCCCCAAATAACAATCTGCCCTTGAAGGGCAGCTTACTGAGGCGGGACTTGGAAGAACCGTCCGCCGCCCAGTTGCGCAACCAGAGGGACCGGCGCGCCGCAACCGCGGATGCCATACTGTTAGCCAACGCGCGGATTAAATCATAAAACAGATCCGCCAGATAGGCCGAGCCGGACTCCAGCCGGGTAACCTCCAACAGGCCCTGCTGGTCTAGCCCGGGGCTCGAGCGCAAATGCTGCGACCATCGCAGACACGACCGAGCCACCCAAGCCCCACAGATAGAGGCCTGCAATGACACGGCATCAGTATCGAAGGTTTGCTTGAGCAAATTATCAATCTTCTTGTCCTGACCGTCCTTGAGGGCAGCCGCCCCCTCAACCGGGATGGTGGTTTTCTTGGTCACTGCGGAAACCGCAGCGTCCACCCGGGGGGACCTGAACAAGTCCCTGTCCTTGTCGGCAAGGGGATAAAGCCGATTCATGGTCCGAATCCCCTTCAAGCCGGATTCCGGGTGCTCCCACTCCGCCTGGATCATATGATCCACCACGCGGTGAACGGGAAAAACCACCTGGGAATCCCTGACTGCCTGAATTAGAGGATCCTCAAGACCCTCCTCCTCCAGGGGCCGCACCGCTGAAAGGTTAAGCGCCTGCAGGGACTCCGTGACCAGAGGAACCAGCTCGTCCCTACGGAACACGCGAATGATCCGAGCCTGGTCCTCCGGCTCAAGGATCTCCCCATCCTCCAACTCCTCCGCTTCAGTCTCAGGATCGCCCTCTGCCTCGGAATCCAGGAGACCTAGGGCGTCCTGCTCCTGTTCCCCCAACCGAAGACGCTTGCCCCCGGGTTGCGAGGTGCATTGAGCCGCCCCAGAGGACCCCGGGGGGAGAGAGGGGGGCCAAACTGCCGGCAACTGACCGGACCTGCTCAAGCGAAACGCCTGATGCATGAGGAGCACAAAATCCGGGGAGAAATCCATAGGCGGTGCAGCTATAGCCGCCTGCTGGAGCGCAGCCACCGACCCGCTGGCCGGTGGAACCGACCCAGACTGAGGGAGGCTCGGGGAAAGAACACTAACCCCTGAATTAGAAGCATCCCCAGGGGTAGGCTGATCCGGGAGACTCACAGATTGCTCTAACTCTGCAGGCACTGCAGCACAGCTCCTGCAGATGCCAGAGTCAGTCCCTACTGCTCTGCGGGACCCACAAATCACGCACTGGGGCTGGGAAGCCATCCCAAGGCCACCTCTGCCCAGCGGGATAGAATACAACAGTCACAGGGAAGCCCACACCACAGGGGCAATCCTATGCAAATCAGCCCCGATTTGAAATTAAAACTTTTTTTTTTTTTTTTTTTTTTACAAGAAACAAAATATGCCCCAGACTCCCTGGGGTGCCCTGAGCAAAATCGCCAGCAAGAGGAACCCCAAAAACGCCAGGGGAACCTGTGCACAAGTGCTCAAAAGTGCCTCTAAAGCACACTTTTAAAATTCAAAATGGCCGCCGGACTTTTTCACCCGCGGTAAAAAACGGCGCGAAAATACAAAAGCCACCAAATAATATGGAAAAGAACTAAAACGACCCTCTAAGACAGGGCAAACGACCAAATTTAAGAAAAATTGCCAAATGGGCTCAGGAGAGCCTACAGAAATGCTGGCAGCTCTAACAGAGCACTGCACACAAGAAGAAATGAAATGAAAATCTCCTACCAGCTCAGGAACCACCAGGATTCAGCCAACATCTCCCAGTGCCAGCCACTACTGTATCAGGTATGGCTTTACCCCGTACTGTCCAGGGGGAGCTCACCCAGGGCTGTGAAAATTTGCTAGGCAGGAACACAGGAGCCAACAGGTCTGACTTCCCCCTAGTCTCCTGTGGCAGTGCTCCAGAGAGACAGACTTCTTCTTTTGTCTTCCTTTTAAAGATACAGCTAGCTATCAAAGAAATAGCAAGGAAATGCCCCAAAACAAATCCTAAAACAACTAACTAACAAGTGTTGCTCCTGCAATAGTCACTCAGTGTGCCCAGGAGGACACACTTTTACGTCTTCAAGCTGCTAGAGACTGGACACACTGGGGGGCTTCTGGGAGCTCCTGCTGGATATGTACTACAGAAGATTTGATTGGTCCAGTCTCCAGGTTGCAGTAGGAGGGGCATTACCCGATTGTGGAGGACTAAACTGGATATCCGCACAGGAACTACACTGCTGCAATTGCCCCACTACCCCACAAACTGCTCCCCCCCAAAAAAATATCTCACACTGCCCCACCACATTG
Source organism: Ichthyophis bannanicus (assembly GCA_033557465.1). NCBI lineage: Eukaryota > Metazoa > Chordata > Amphibia > Gymnophiona > Ichthyophiidae > Ichthyophis > Ichthyophis bannanicus. The sequence goes on from CM066031.1 coordinate 1,859,419,470, forward strand.
TCCTACTTTTAATAAAATATTCCTTCAGAGCTGTTCTACCACTTTGCAAACTGCCCACCCTTAAAAATTATCCTCATAGCTGCCCCACCACCCTATACACTGCCCTACCCCCCAAAACTATCCCAATTGTCCCACAAAAAAATCTACCACCTCACCATCCTGGAAAATGCCCAGCCCCAAAACATGCCCCCTGCAAATGCCCCACCATCCTCAAGCTGCCTCAACTCCCCACATCTGACCCCCCCCCCCAAACTACATAACACAGAAATGCCCCTCCACCCTTAGCTACCTCTTCCAGACACAACATATGCACAGCACATAGGGAACACACAACAGAAATAACAGGATTACTAATAATTCTGGTGGAATGTACTGGGATTTAAATTATTCACATATATATTTAATTTTCTTGGCTGTTATTTCTACTATGAAAGTTAACTGACTGAACTGTGCTGCTTTCTTACTGGTTGCTATGTGTGGTGGCAAATATTTCTGTTGCCATGAGCAGGGCTTGATCAAGGAACTGACAAGAACCTACCTTGGGTCCAAAGCTTAGGGTGGCCCTGTAAGATGAGCTCAACACTTAGGAGGTTAGGACTGACAGCCATCTGGCCTTTTTAATGGGTCTACTAATTTTTACATTAATGTCTGGAAGCTAGAAGGATGATTAACATGTCTGCAAAGTGCACATTCTTCAAGGTTTAAACCCTCTGTCTGCAGTTCTCTAATCCTCCTCCCTGCGTGAGTGAGCCTGCCCTGCCTCTTTCCAAAGTAACTAGCAGCAGAGACTGTGAGTAGGATCTATTCTAGACAATGGGAAGTCTGTGGGGACGGAACACTGGAGTGCTGCCTTGTCACAGACCGGGGTAGGATCCAGCCAATGGGAAGGCTGTGGGGACGGAACACTGGAGTGCTGCCTTGTCACAGACCGGGGTAGGATCCAGCCAATGGGAAGGCTGTGGGGACGGAACACTGGAGTGCTGCCTTGTCACAGACTGGGGTAGGATCCAGCCAATGGGAAGGCTGTGGGGACGGAACACTGGAGTGCTGCCTTGTCACAGACCGGGGTAGGATCCAGCCAATGGGAAGGCTGTGGGGGTGGAGCCCTAGGAATGCTGCTCTAAACCATAGAAAGGGAGATGGTACAGTGGAGAAAGTTTGTGAGCTGTAGTTACGTTTCTGTGAGTGCTGAGACATGGAAGAGGAATGAGGCCCTCCCCATCGCCTCCAAAAAAGTGCCTCAATCCATTTCTATAGAAAAGGTTGTTCCAACAGCTACAGCATACAACACTGATTCACAGCAGCGTAACACTTATGGAATTGCATCTGTCAAACAGCTCCCTCGTCTCCCCTCCCAATCACAGAGAAACAACACACATATACAGTAAATAGCCACGCGCACACACTAACATTTCCATCCATGCACACATGTACAAGCACGCACAGAAACACATTCAAGCACACATACAGTGGCACACAAACATATGCCTGCACGGGGGCGGACCGCAAAAATATAGTGGTCTGCGGTATCAGATATACACCAGCTTTAAACAACTTTTTAAAATAATGATTTTTTTATTATTTAACAAAATTCTAAACTGGTCAAATAAAATGTAAAGACTGCAAATTTATAATAATTTCACAAACTCTCAAGCCGCCATCCCAACCCTACACACACACTCTCACTAAAGCCCCCCCCCCCCCATCCCCACCTATCACATACTCTCTAACTCAAACTCCCCTCATTCCCAGCAGCACACACACATTCTCTCCCAAGCCCCCCATCCCCAGTATACCCTGTCATACAATGTGGAGCATGATTCGATAACATGCATGTCCGGCCCATAGACACATCTAAATGGAAAATGGGCCCCCTTTGAACCTAATTCCACAATCGCGCATCTAGATGTGCCTGCGGGACCGGCCTCGGGAGATAGACGTGTTCAGCGGGCACGTGCAAGCGCTATTCAGCTGGCCCCGTGCCTTGGATGCAGGTAAACGTTTTGGACATCTCCTTGTCCACTGTATTCTGTTACATGTTTTGGATCCTGCCTGTCCTTGCAATATACCCATGGATGCTACATCTCTCGAGAAAAACATGCATCTCCTAAGCTGCTCCTCACAGACAGTAATTTGCTGATGTACACTAGACCTAAATACCAACTAGAAATGACAAATGCAGCAATCTAGACTATATACCCGTCCCTTTCATGCCCTGAAAAGTGCTAGGTAAGCCCAGTGCACCCCAATATGGTATACCAGAATGTAAATGTGAACAGGGAGGCACAGCCTAGTGGTTGTGCAAGTTACCTCATGCCAGGGGTTCAAATCCCACTAGAGGACAGCAACCTTGGGCCGGAAGAACTGGGGTTTCTAGTCCCACGGGTTCTCCTTGTGGCCTTGGGCAAGCCACTTAACCCTCTATTGCCTCAGGTACAAAAGCCTAGAGGGTGAGCCCTTCAGGGACAAGGGACATATACATACAGTACCTGAATGTACACCACTTTGACTTGTAGAAAAGTGTTATATAAGCCTAGTTAAATAAATAAACATGTATGTCAGCACATACCTTCCATCAAATGGTACATGGCATTAGGAACCAGCCCCAGTGATTCCTGCCCTGGTAATTTGTACAAACACACTCTATCGGGCACCCTCCTCCTCACCAGATGATCTTCCAACTATAATTGAGCAGGCATGTACCACATCCACCTCACGCTCACCAAGTTGGCTAATCGGTGACTTCAATCTCCCATCTCTTAAAGACAGCCACTCAGCAGCATTCCTTGATGCCCTTGAGGACCTAGGTTACAAACAGCATGTCGATTCCCCACCCACACTAAGGGTGGCAAACTAGACCTCATTTTCGCACCTCTCTCCAACGCCACAATACCCCTAACTCTTGCACTATCTGTAATACCAGTACCCTGGTCGGACCACAGTCTTCTCAGTTTCAATATACCCATTAACACATCCCACAAAAGCCGAAAGTCTTCTAACACATCTGGAACCCACACAACCCGCTTTAGACCACTCAACCAGAGCGTAGTCCTAGAGAATCTCAGACCTCTCATGGCCAACACAACCATGGATTTAGATGATCTCATATCCAAATGGGATGAAAACCTGAGAGCTGCCTCCTGCCCATCACTCACTGAAAAGAGAATTCGAAAACGTGAACATACTCCATGGTTCTCCACAGACCTTCGTACATCTCTCCACCATCTACGCAAACTTGAGCGACAATGGCGACGAACTCACTCTCCTGAGGTGCTGGCAGCATACAGCTCATACTTAACTACCCACCGAGCAAAGATAACACAAAGCAGGAAAACTTACCACACAGCCTTAATAAAACGCTCCATCAATAAACCACATGCATTGTTCAGCATAGTAAAGTCCATAACAGGAGAACCGATCTCAGCACAACCCCCTATGCCTCAGCCGCAGGACTACGCAAACTACCTGCAATCAAAGATGATTAAAACCAACACAGACATAAATGTCAACAACGCCGCCACTTCACCTAAGGAATCCCATGCAATGCCACTACACAACTTCTCCACTGTATCAAACAGAGAGGTTGTGAACATTATTGCCTCAATCAATCCTAGTACAGCTCCTAATGACCCGTGTCCAGCCAGCTGGATCAAGGACATGCGACATGACCTCAGTCAAATATTGAGCAAAATACTTAACCAGTCCTTCTCAACAGGTTCATTCCCGCAGAGTCTGAAACACACTTCCATCAAGCCCCTACTGAAGAATAATAGACTGGACCCATCCAAAGTTGAATCCTTCAGGCCTATCTCGAGCATCCCACAGCTTGCAAAAATCATTGAGAAGGCCGCCCAACAACAAATCCAACATCATATCGACTCTGAAGCACCACTAGATCCATCTCAACATGGCTTCAGGGAAGCACATGGAGTCGACACAGTCCTTACAACCCTATTCAATGTTCTGGTAACAGGAATAAATAACATTCAACAGGGTTTCGTCCTCATCTTCCTGGACATCTCCGCCGCTTTCGACTCTGTGAGTCATGACATACTCCTGCAACGCTTGAAAGATAAGGGGATTCAAAGCACAGCACTCGAATGGTGTAAATCCTACCTATCGAACAGGTGGCAACAAGTAAAGACAGGCCACGCATCCTCAGAACCATTCCTGCAATCACAGGGAGTACCCCAAGGATCGTCCTTATCGGCACTAATGTTTAATATCTACATGCAGCCGATATGTGACTTGATCAGATCCTTTAACGTACAATGTCTCGCTTACGCAGATGACATCCTCCTATATATGCCGTTCACAATTGAACATCCAGTATTCTCACCAATAATCAATTGTTTTGAAGCTGTAGCCGAATGGTTGCTATCACAAAACCTTCGGATTAATCACAACAAAACTGACGTTCTTTTTGTCACAAGGAACCGTAAGTTCATACCTCCTCCATCACTACTCGTCAACAACATAGAGCTGAAATCAAAAGCTACAATCCGTTACCTCGGCATCACATTGGATCAGCACTTGGATATGACAACGCATGTCAAGAACATCACAAAAACTATATATTATAAGATCAAATCGCTACGTCACCTCCGCTCCCTACTAGATCCCACAGACTTCCGAACAACCTTCCAGGCATTAGTCCTCCCACACCTGGATTTTGCCAACATCATCCTTCATGGCCTCCCTCAATCAACTTTAAATCCGCTCCGCCTAGCCATGAATACAGCCGCCAGAGTCCTCTCCGGCTCATCAAGATCTGACCATATAACACCCATCATGAAAGAACTGCATTGGTTACCATTACATGCCAGAATCCAATATAATCTTTAGTCCTTACTTTTAAGGCTCTAAATAACTACCCCCCTACGCCAATCAGCAAGCTTATCCATGGCACCCTGGAAAACAGAAAAAGGAGAACCACATCAATGAACACCTTAATAGTCCCAAAAATAATAACGAAGTGCACTAAGGCCACCTCCAACAGGGCCTTCTCCTTATTTGCACCTCTAAACTGGAATGCGCTACCTCACGAAATCCGTGCTATCAAAAACCTAATCCTATTCAGAAAAGCACTGAAATACCACTTGTTCACAAAATGCTACCCAGAAGTCAACCTAGACATTAACAAAACTAGCACCTCAATACAACCTGAAAAGGGCTAGTTGATCAACCTTCTCTCTAGTCCTATTAGCGAACCACATTGCAATATCCAAACGAGTTTTATTACTGTATATACACCATTACGTTATTCTGTACATAGTTCCCCCGGTTGTCCTATTGTTGAAGTTCCCTGTTCAATGTAAAACTCAATGTTACTTGTATGCATTGTAGTATGTTTCTTGTTAAATGTACACCGCACTGATTGTAATAGCGCGGTATAAAAGAATTGTTAAATAAATAAATAAAAATAAATTAAACTGCTAGGGATGGACCCTCACCAGGTGCACAACACCCCATACTATCACTGCAGGTCCCCAAATGATGCATAATATTGGTGAGAAACAAATGTATATCCATTCTGTGCCTATGGCCTATAAGTGCACTTATTCTGCACTACCGCTCCCCTCTTATCTTTCCCTACACTCCTCCCCGTGAACTCCGCTATTCTGTCAGATTGTTTTTATTTGCGCCCTTCTCTTCTGCCAAATACAGATGCCACTCCTTTCACCTTGCTGCTCCTTATGCCTGGAGCAAACTACCCGTCAGGCTCAACAGCAACACCATTGGTCCCACAAAATGTGCATTATGGGCATGCATTAGTGCTGTTTGTACTGTTGAGTGCCCTTATTCTGAGGGTCCCTTAGCATTGATGGGTTATGTTTTGCTATTTAGCTATAGTGAAACTTCTCTGAGTTTGACTACCCAATCACACTGGCACCTGGTGATGCTGTGGTCATCCATACAGTCAAGGTACTGGCCAGGCTTTCATGACCACCCCCCTGAATTGCAGATGGAGACACCAGAATCCCCCATGCACCCCTCAAACAACACACACACACACACACACACACACTCCCTTTCTGTCACAAAAACATAATTCTGCCAAAAAGATGTACTGCACCTATACATAACAGCTATGACATAACATCATCACATGGGGTACCAGGACTACAAATATGACCTCCATTTCTTACCCAAAAAGGAATTCCTTCCCTGCTCACACCCATATTATCCCTACATCAGCAGTCCTATTTTTCTGAATATGGAAATTGTTAGGGTCCCATAGATTGGCTCCTTTAGCACAAACAGCACATTAGTGCATAGCCCGAATAATCACTATTGATCATCTTAATATTTCTGTAATGGTCTTTATTAAAGTGTCTCTGCCTTACAACATTTTCTCGCCTCTGCTCCCTGTACCTTAAGACCTCATCTTGTGTTTTATCCAGACTGCAGTCACACCAGTTCATGACATACTTGTCACAACCATTCCTCAATATCGGCCGCATTGCAGAGAAGAGCAGAATTTTTTCTAAGTCCTGGCCTTATACCACATTTCAGCAGGAATAACATAGATGTTTCCAGAAAATATTTAATACATACACAGGTCTTTCCTGAATACGCTTTCTATGTCTCCGTGGCAGACCACGCCGTCTCACACACACATTCTGAGATCCTAGTGCTAGCATCATGGATGTTTTTTGCACACAAACGTCCTCGCCACATGTACAAACTCCTTTTTCATGTTCTAGAATGACCCCCAAAATGTTTTTTTTACATAAATATAGAATGTCAACTAGTAAAATCAAGAAATTCATTGTTGATGGAGAAGAAATAGAAATAGTGGACAACTTTAATCTGCTTGGATCAATAATCAATAAAGAAACAACAAGCGTCAAGAAATCTGACGACGCATTGCTCTTGGCAGAATGGCTATGAAGGACCTAGACAAGATTCTCTAGAGCAGCGATGGCGAACCTATGGCACGTGTGCCAGCTGTGGCACGCGAAGGCCTTGCAGCTGGCACGCGGGAAGGTCGCACATTAAAAAAAAAAAAAAAGCTGCCCGCTGCCGCCGCGGCGGCATGGAGTGTCCCGCGGGGCTCCCTCTGCCCGGCGGGACTCTCCCGGCGCTGCTCAGCCCCTCTCTGCCGGCTTGCAGAGACGCGAAGGGAGAGTCTCCCTCGGGTCTCTGTTATGCGCGCAGGGGGTGATGGGCAATTGCCCTTCTGCCCGTGCGGGATTTAGAGAGACGCGAGGGAGACTCTCTCTCCCTGCGCGTCTCTGCAAGCCGGCAGAGAGGGGCTGAGCCGCGCCGGGAGAGTCCCGCCGGGCAGCGGGAGCCCCGCGGGACAATCCATGCCGCCGCGGCGGCAGCGGGCAGCTTTTTTTTTTTTTTATTGCCATGAGCCGAGGGAGGGGGGTTTAGACTGGCAATGGGCTAGGGAGGGAGGGTGGGGGGTTAAGACTGGCAATGGGCTAGGGAGGGAGGGAGGGAGGGGGATTAAGACTGGCAATGGGCTAGGGAGGGAGGGAGGTTAAGACTGGCAATGGGCTAGGGAGGGAGGGGGGTTGAGACTGGCAATGGGCTAGGGAGGGAGGGAGGGGGTTGAGACTGGCAATGGGCTAGGGAGGGAGGGAGGGAGGTTAAGACTGGCAATGGGCTAGGGGGGGGGAGGGGGGTTGAGACTGGCAATGGGCTAGGGAGGGAGGGGGGTTGAGACTGGCAATGGGCTAGGGAGGGAGGGAGGGAGGGAGGGGGGTTGAGACTGGCAATGGGCTAGGGAGGGGGGGTTAAGACTGGCAGTGGGCTGGGGAGGGGGGTTAAGACGCAGTGGGCTATGGGGGGGAGTTAAGACTAGCAATGGGCTGTGGGCTGATGAGGGCTGGCAATGGGCTATGAGCTGATGAGGGCTGTCTGGAAATGGGGTGATGGGGGGGTTAGGACTGGTAATGGGCTATGGGGGGGTTAAGACTGGTAGTGGGCTGATGGGGGGGGGTTAGGACTGGTAATGGGCTATGGGGGGCTTAAGACTGGTAGTGGGCTGATGGGGGTGTAGGACTAATAATAGGTTATGGGGGGGGGACTCGGAAAGGAAATGGGCTGATGGGGAGGGGTTAGGACTTGAGGTGGGCTGATGTGGTTAGGACTGGTAATGGGCTGTGGGCTGATGGGGGGGTTTTAGGACTGGCAATGGGCTATGGGGGGCTGACTGGAAATGGGCTGATGGGGGGTTAGGACTGGTAAAGGGTTATGGGGGGGGCTTAAACTGAAAATGGGGTGATGGCGGTTAGGACTGGAAGTTGATTGACGGGGTGCTAGGACTGGTAATGGGTTGGGGTGTTGCTAGGACTGGAAATGGGCTGAGTGGAAGGGGAGGCTTGAACTGCAAATAGCTGATGGGGGGAGGGGCTTGGAATGGAAATGGGCTGTGAGGGAAGGGAGCTAGGACTGAAAATGGGCTGATGGAACAGCTAGGTTAGGACTGGAAATGGGCTGTTGGGGGGAGCTAAGATTGGAAATGGGCTGTGGTGGGGGCTTGAATTGAAATGGACTCATGGAGGGGCTAGAACTGGAAGTAGGCTCATGGGGGGGCTTGGACTGGAATTGGGCTGAGTGGAGGGGAGCTATGATTTGACATGGGCTGATGGTGGGGCTAGGAAATGAGTAGAAATGGGCTGATGGGGGGGCTAGGATTGAAAATGAGCTGATGAAGGGACTTGGACTGGAAATGGGCTGATGCAGGGACTAGAAGGGAATGGATGCTGGGTGAGACTGGAACTAGAAGGGAGCTGATGTTGGGGGAGGATTAGAATGGGATGGGGCTGGGAGAGTAAAATGGAGAGGGGAAAAATATTTTGTGTAGGAGGGATGAAAAATCTACAATTGGCCAGGTATTGGGAGAGTAATTGGGGATTGAGGATGGAGGGGTAAAATTTGTGTGGATGAAATAGGAATGAGGAAAGAGCAAAAGGAGAAAGATTAGTATGTTAAAGCAGATGTAGAGAGAGAGAGAGAATGGAAAAAAAACTAGAAGAGAGAAGAAAGGACAAATGGACAGCAGACGATGGAGAGTTAGCAGAAAACATGAAGAAACCAGAAGAAGGTGGCTGGACCAATTGCAACTGAAAAAAAAATGCACAAAAGGTAGAAAGATATCTCTTTATTTTGAATTTATTAACTGGAATATGTCAGCTCTGGGAAATGTGCATCATTAACATCTGCGCTTTGTTTGGTACAAGAGGAAATTCCTATTTGACGTTGCCACTTGTTCTCTTTCCCCAGTATTCTCTGAAATGTATTGGTTTAATATTTGCAGTGTTGCCTTTTGATAGGTAGGGTATGGTGCTTTGTGAGTCCTGGTAATGCTGTCAGGATACGGCGGGTTTGCTATGGGTTCTAAATGGGCAGCGTTTGTAGTAGTTCCTAATGTGCCTGGCGGTTGGCACTGGATTATAGTAATGTAGAAATCTTTTAGTCTTTCTTTATCCATACACTCATTAAGAGACATGTTTACTAAAAGTTAGTGTATGGTAACATTATGCAAATATTTATGCAAATAAGACCACTTATGCAAATGACGTGCTGGCACTTTGAGGAAATTCTTTGGTTTTGTGCGGCAGTTTGGGCACTCGGGCTCAAAAAGGTTAGCCATCACTGCTCTAGAGCATAGATTTTTCTCTCCAAACAAAGATTCAACTTGTCCAAGCCATGGTAGTTTCAATACCATCATATGGAAGAGAAAGCTGGACAGTGAAAAAGATTTACAGAAAGAAAATTGATGCCTTTGAATTATGGTGCTGGTGACAAATGCTGTGTATACCATGGACTGCCCGAAGAACAAACCAGTCAGTACTAGAGGAGATCAAACCAAAGCTTTTTTTTAGAAGCTCCGGGGCGTTTTAGAAGACTTAGGGACATGTTAACTTTACTTAGCATATGTTAATCTTTAGTAAACGTGCATTAAGTGCTGCCATTGCCCATTCATTTCTATGAGTCACTGCAGCACCTAACGTTCATTAACTTTACTTTATGCACATTAACCTTTAGCAAACATGCCCCTTAGACTTTCATACTTTGGTGATATCATGCGAAGAGAGAGATCATTAGAGAAAGACATCATGCTTGGCAAGGTTGAAGGTCAATGTAATGCAAAAGATGAAGGCCATTGATGAGATGGATCGATACAATAACAACAGCTATGGATGCCGCTCTATCAGCAATGAGTTGCCTGACTGAACACGGTTTAGGACAACTATCCAGGGGGTCATCATGGGTTGACACCGACTCGACGGCACTTAACACCAACAACAGGATGTCAAAGAATCTTTGATTAATCAAGACCATTCAAAACACTAAAAACAGACGGGAGGCAAGAAGCCTGTAATAAGAGTAAAAAAAATGCACATATAAGTAGATCTCCATACTGTAAGAGAAGCAATGGCAGTATGTAGTGCTGCATACCATATGGTTAGAATAGATTTCTAAGGTTGGAAGATAAAGCAATCCCAGCACTCACTCTCTCTTCCCAGCCAGTCCTCATCACTCACCGTCCCACCCAGTCCCCATCACACACTGTCCATCCCTTCCCAGCAGCCCCCATCACTCAGATTTTCTTTCAGGTCCTATCATTTGTAAAAAATGCCATATTGGGTCAGACCAAAAGTCCATGAAGGCCAGTATCCTCTTTCTAACAGTGGCCAATCCAGTCAGGTTCCCAAACGGTAAACAACTTCCATGCTGCTTTATCCCAGGGGTAAGCAGTGGATTTCTCCAGTCCACTTTAATGATGGTTTTGGACTTTTCCTCCAGGAACCTGTCCAAACCTCTTTTAAACCCAGCTACACAACAGCTTTTACTACGTTCGCCGGCAACGAATTCCAGAGTTTGATTACATGTTGAGTGAAAAAATATTTTCTACAATTAGTCTTAATTATGCTACATTGCAGCTTCATTGTGGGTCCCCTAGTGTTTCTAGTTTTTGAAGGGGTAATAAATCTGTCTCCGTTTACTCGTTTCACTCAAGTCATTATTTTATAGAAATCTATCATATCTCCCCCTGGCCATCTCTTTTCCAAGCGGAAGAGAACTAACCTTTTAAATCTTTCCTCGGAGAGGTATTTTTCCTTCCCCTTTATCATTTTGGTCATTATTCTCTGTACCTTTTCTATTTCTGCTATGTCCTTTTTAAGACATGGTGACCAGAATTGCACAAAATATTCAAGGTGCGGCTATACCATGGAGCGAGACAGAGGCATTATAATATCCTCGGTTTTATTCTCCATTCCTTTCCTTATGATTCTATTTGCTTTATTGGCCGCTGTTGCACACTGGGCAGAGTTTCAACATATTATCCACAATGATGCCTAAATATTTTTCCTGGGTGGTGATTCCTAATGTGGAACCTCTGTGGAAGTGATATGGTTGCTATCATGGGATGGATGGGGGGGGGGGGGAAGTAATGCCTTCTCTTCCCTCCTTCACATCAGATAGCTAAAACCTGAACTAAGGTGCCCTTTCCTACTCCCGCCCCTACTCTGACCCCCACACACCTCAAATAAGTGTCCCAGATTTACCTGCAAAAAAATCTGATAACCTGACATGCAATGAACCACCAGAGAAATAGAGGCATGTCTACTAAGCAGGATTAAGGGTTAGAGCAGTTTAGTAGATATACCCCATAGAAAGAGAGGCATTTTCCCTGTATTGTGTAAAATATAAAGACAACAGATGTAAGGGCGGGCGGTGGGGAAAAAACCAGGGCAGTTGCCCTTTGCCCCCAGATCAGAGAAGGCCTGAAGCTGAAACTGAAGAAGACCCAGCCTGCAAGTTGGCTTTGGGGCCCCTTTCCAAACTTTTGTCATGGGTTAGGTCCCAGCCATATCGAATACCAGTCCTGGCAGATGTACTTTCCATAAACTTGACATATTCCAAACACTAAATAGAAAATACAATTATTTTTTCTACTTTTTTTGTCTGGCCATTTTTTTTCTAATCATGTTATGTTATGGTTATGTTATGGTTTAGGCACTTGATATAACGCCCTTTACTTGCGCATCAGAGCGGTTTACATGTATACTAACAGGTACTTTTTATTCCCTTGTCCCCAAAGGGCTCACAATCTAAGGGGCTTGTTTACAAAGCCGTGGTAGCGGTTTTCGATCATTATCGGAGCTGCAGCCCCATTGAAATCAATGGGGCTGCGGCTCCGATAATGATCGGAAACTGCTACCATGGCTTTGTAAACAAGCCCCTAAGTGTACTTGAGGCAATGGAGGGTTAAGTGGTTTGCTCAAGGCCACAAGGAGTGGCCATGTTGGTCCAAGGCTCAGGTTTCTGCTTTCTTCATTCTTTTCTTTGCTCTGTTTCCAGTTGCTTTTCTTCTCTCTCCTCCTATCTTCACTTCCTCCCCTGCATGCATCTCTGACATTGATCTCTTCCTTTCAATTTTCTTCCATTTATTTTTCTCTTTCTTTATTCAGATTGCAACTCTCCTTTCCATTTGGTCCTCTCTTTCCCTGTCTCTACTGCATCTATCTACAGCTTTCCATCTCTTTCTCTCATATCTACATCTCCTCTGACCCCTTAGTTTCCCCCCAATGCTCAACATCATCTCTCTACAGTATATCCCTAGCCCCTTCCCCATGTCTAGCATCTCTCTCTGTATCCCTAGCCCCTTCCCCATGTCTAGCTGCAAGCTGCAAGGTGGTAAATTGAAAGGCAATGTCAGGAAATATTTTTTCACTGAAAGGGTGGTAGATGCTTGGAATGCCCTCCCGATGGAAGTGGTGGGGGCAAACACGGTGACGGAATTCAAAACGGCATGGGACAAACACAGTGGATCCCTTTACAGCAACAGAATAAAAACAAAATAAACTGAAACATATAACTTCTGAACCATCTAACGTCTCAACAAATAGGGGTGTCCTACATGGAGTGGTGGGTTCACCCCTAAACAAAGACATGGGGAGGGGTGGCCTGCACCTACTCTTGCCATCTTACTGGGTAGACTAGATGGACCATGCTGGTCTTTATCTGCCGTTATCTACTATGTTACTATGTAGCATTCCCTCTCTATTTCCCAAGCCCTCCATGTCCAGCTTTGTCTCTAGTTTCCCTAGCCTCTCTCCAAGTCCATCACTTCCCATATCCCTATTCCCCGCCCCCCCACCCCCACCCCTGATGCCCAGCATCTTTGTCCTTCAATCTTCTCTTCCATCTCCACCCCCCTCCGGTCCAGCATCTCATCCCACTAGTCCGGAATCAAGATTCCTTTCCCCCTTCCCCTAGCCAAGGTTGATTGCAGTATCAATTAGAGCTGCTGACCACAGTAATTACTCAGACTTGGAGGCAATGGCAGAAAGCTATAGGAAGCACAGGACCTTGAGCCTCCATCTGTGCGAAGACTCAGCTGTGTCCCACCCCATAGAAGCAGGAAGTCAGGAGGTGGGATGCAGATGAACCTTTGCACAGGTGCAGGCTAAAGGTCCCGCACTTCCTGTGCTTTACTTCTGTTGCTTCCCTGTCCAGGTAATTAGCCACAATCTGTGATCAGTCTTGCCAATGGAGGGGGAATGCCGGTCAGGGAGGGGGAGGGGGAGGGGTAAGTAGCAGCAGAGCTCAGAAGGCAAAACCTCTGGTGCTGCATATGACAGAAGAAAACCAGCTGATTGGCTGATGCTACACTCCTAGCTATGTGACTGGCATCACCGGCTCATCAGAGCAAGTCTGAATGCCCAATAGGGTACTGCACTCTTGTGCATGCATACAAATTCCAGTTCACAAAAACACACATAGCAGATAAACATACAAAATAGTGATATATGCACACACAAACACACACATGCAAATAAAGCACATACACAAGACACACACACACAGAGGCTGGAAAGAATTCTCTGAGCCATGCTTTGCATACTTTCCCCACTTATAGTTTCTTAGGGTTCTCCCATAAATAGTTACCTCAGACCACAATTGTGATACTCACCCTCTTCAGAGTCAAACCTAATTGTCTTACACAATCCTTGCGTGCTGCTGCAGTTAGTGATCTCTGAGCATTTATAAGCACTTGTTGGCGCAGAGCAAGTATAACACTGCAGGGAATGAGCTACAAGAAAAAAAAAGAGAAAATATTATAGGATACATTTTTTTTGAAACACTTGGAATCTGTATATGTAAAAATACAGGATAGAATGGCTGAAGCTGCCTACATGGATTTTCATATGCCTAAAAGTGTGCTCAGACCTTTACAATTTGCATGCTTTAAGCCGCAGTAAAATGGGATTTTATGCAAGGGGGCAGGGTGCTGGATAAGAGATGCTAACCAACTCCATCTCTTCATTTTCAACAGCATTATCTGATATTCGGATGGCGCTGGTGGTCAGTTCAGAATCCAGATATTCATTGCTAGCCACTTTCTGGATACCAGCCCTGAATATCAGATTTAGCTCAGTGTTTAAAAAAAACACTGACCGTCCCAGTGGAATATTGGCCCTTGATCATTTTACTCAATGATAACCTGAGGCACAGGGAGATAAAGCAGTACAAGCCAGCAGAGCCCAGCTTAGAAGCAAGCTCATACAAACTATGTTATTCACAATTCCTGACAGCATTTCTCTTCTCTTGTGATGAAAAACATCAAGTCGCATTTATTTCTGTTTCAGGTATTTTTTACACACTTTGGTACATCACAGAATAATAGCTGATGGAAGTCTTGAACTTGCTAGTTAACCAATGTAAGTACTCAGCTGTTAGACAATACAATTGCAATGTTTTCAATGTCAATTCTTGTAGCTTTCAATGCCCGATATTAGAAACCTCTGGTAGAAGCAGTGTTTGATATCGTGGATATCACAGACTCCCGTGACTGGGATATAGCTATACAATGATGTAATCTATTCAGGAAAAGTGGAGTGGGCATACATTAGAATTTTACATAGCCACCCGAACGGGGTAGGCCACATGGGCCCTGATCCCACCAAACGTTTGCCTGCCAGGTGCCAGCCACAACCTGCATGAAGGCCACGACTGCAGCCTTCCTCTCCCGTTCTGTCCGTGGGGATCCCATCTCCCATGGTCAGAAGAGAGCAGCTGCGATCGTAGAAAAGGCTCCTTCTGCCTACCCACTGAAGACTGGTTCCCCGCAGAAGGGGAAGGCAATGGAAGCTAGGGGCAGAATTAAGGCGGAGCATGGCGTAAAGTCAGGGCGGAGCTTGGGTCCTCCCCAATCATATGGCCATTCCGCTGCCCTTGGAATTATATATAAAAATTAACTTTAAACAAACTGAAGCACAGGGGGTATGAGGAAGGAGGAGTCACTGGAAGCTATCTAAGAAAGTGGAAATGGCATGTCCATTGGCAACAGTGCCATCTATGGTGGCAGGAAGGTAATTACTGTAGTCCAGCAAGGCCTGACATGGAGGAAAAACAGCCAAGGAAGTAACACAGAGCAGCACATTTTATTTTTAAATGCATCTGTGGAAGGAGGAAAGAAAGTAATGGAGTCCAAAGATGAGATGTGAGAAAGGGGAAGTACTGAACAAATATTTTTCTTTAGTATTCAAGAAATAAAGGGATAGAGAAGAACTACAGATGCATTGCAGGAGTACATACTCTAGAGGGCTAAATACTCTTTATATTTACCGATGTAAAGCCATTAGGTTTTTACGATTGGAGTTAATTTGGAAGCCTCCAGTTCTGGGTGCATTTAAGGGAGTGCATGAGTGTTACTGGTTCAGCCCTCCCTCTCCAAGGTAAGTCCTTTGCTGCTAAATTATATACAGTGGTTGACTCGGTGAGACACTAGAGGGAATTGACATCCTGGAGCAGCACAGAGAGGTAGCAAGCGTGCTGGCCTGAGTCTGAAGAGCTTTTCTCCACTGCAGGGACAGGATGAGCCGGTCCTGGTTTTACTTCCATTGAATGCACCAGAAAGATATATTTAAATGCAATGGAAGTAAAATCAGGACTGGCTCATCCTGTCCCTGATGACATGAAGCCATATATTTCCAAAGCTGAAAGGCCATTTGTCCTTCCTCACTGAGTGGGCCAGCTTCCTATATTTTAATACCGCAGGAGTAGAAGAGGTTCCAATTTTTTTTTCCCCACAAAAGGAACATAGCTTGACCTTCTCTGCATATTTTTTTTTGTGACGTGCTAGAAATCTAGAAATTCACAGCAGTAAGCTCTATCTGATTTTTGGTGAAAAAGAAATTGGCGGAGACATGGTGGATGTGACTTCCAGATGATGCCTATCTTAAGTAGAGGAGAGCAGACCCATGGCTTGCAGAACCTGTGATTGTAGAAGCAGACACAACACAGATCCTAGGAAACTCTTGGAGATAAGGAAAACCAAAAAGGACAACGAGGATCTACTGTTCTGCTCTTAATCATGTATTTTCTCATTAGACTGTAGACTGTATATTGCCAAAAAGAAAAACTAGGGAATAGATGTATTCTTGCTGTTTTTACAGCCCAGCTTAACCAATTACTTTTAACCAGGAAGCATTGAATGTGAGAGTTATTTGGTTAAATCTCGCATGTCTTTTTGCTGCACTAAATTTATTTGCATACTAGTTACACGGATAGCACATAGGCAGTGGAATGGGGTGGGGCACTGGGACCATGTCCCCACCGATATTTTCTATAACTCAGCATCAGAAATTAAAAAACATGGGAGTGGGACAAGAGAATGATACCTCCCTTGCTCTAACCTGGCAGCCATTATCCAGATATGTACTTTTGAATATCAATCCAAAAATATCTGTGTTGCAGCTGACATTATAAAAAATACTAACCACAGTGTTTTAATACTGAGCCGATGGTTAACTACTACTACAACTACTGCTACTCATCATTTGTATAGCGCTACAAGGCGCCACTTGGAAAAAGTGGTCATCGTATGATCACATTTGTTTTAATAAATGGGAGGAGGACAGTAAGGAAATCCACAGTACTACCTTTTAACTTTCAAAAGGGAGCCTATGATAAAATTAGGAAAATAGTTAAGAAAAAATAAAAGGAGCAGCTGCAGAGGTTAAAGATTTACATAAAGCATGGGCATTGTTTAAACATCTGGAGGCCAATTCCTACGGGGCACATCAGGGCCATCTGGACATCCAGAAATCTGGATGGTCTGGATATGCACCCTATTCTGATCCTGCAAGAGCTAGACAGCTCCATGGGAGCAGAATTGGGGCACAGGGCCTGGATGTCCCGGAAGTGCCCGAATTCTGTGCCTCCGAACATCCAGGCACTTCCCCAGCTAGCCCAGCCCTGCATGGAGCTGTGGTGCCATGGCATCCCATTGCCATGGCACCACAGCACCATGCAGGAGCCATGATAGACCGCAACCATCAAACTGCCCTCTTCCCTGCAGCCCCACCCCCAATTGGCCCTTCACAGGCTCATTTATCATCCACCCAATCCTCTGCCTTCTATATTCTTTCCCCTGCTCTATGGAACTCTCTACCCCCCTACCCTCAGATTAGAACATTTATACTAACTTCAAATCTCTTTTAAAGACTCACTTTTTTAACCTGGGCTTTAATCTCTCGCTCTCCTTAATTCCCCCTCCCTCTCCTTAATCCCAGGTATCTTCTTTGCTCTCCTGTGTGAATGTAATCGCTCCTGTCCTATGATTTATGATGTTCCATTCTATTTCCTTTTTACTATGTTTTTATATTGTACACCGCCCTGCTGCTAATGTGAAGGGTGTGGTTAGGAAAGTTTTAATAAGCATAAACATACTTGTCCTCTCTGCCATTTTCTATGCTACGCATCATTCTTTGCTCCTTTTTCTGATCCACCCTAACCTTCTTCCCTCACTCCACCAACCTAATACCCCTCCTCTTTCTCACCCTCTCTCCACCCTCCCTATTTCTTCCCCCATCTTATCCTCCACCCTTTCCTCAGCTCTTGAGTTTCACCTTCTCCTTCCTCTCATTCTTCCCTCTCCTTCCTCTCTAAGACAACCTCATACCCGTTTCCGATGTGCTGTCTCCACTCTCCCTTGCACTTCTTATGTCCTCTGGTGACATAAATACCAATGCTGGTCCTCCTCCTCTCTCACTCCCATATTTATTCCTCTTTCCACCACCCTATTCTCACTCACATCCCCCTCCTTTCCCCCTCGTCTCTCCCTTTCTCATGTGCTTTATGGAATGCTCATTCCATTTCTAATAAATTTCCCTTTACCCATGATCTCGTTATCTCTTGCACTTTCCATCTTTTCACTCTTACTGAAACCTGGCTCCACCCTGATGACTCTGCTTCGGTTACTGCCCTTTGCCACGATGGCTATCAATTCTCCCACTCTCCTGGTCTCAGTGGCCGCAATCGTGGTTTCTACTTTCTCCTTCTTGCTAATTTTAACCCCTCCTTTTCCCTCAATCTTATTCCTTTCCCTCCTTTCACGTCTATTCCATCCGTTTTTTTAATCCCCTGCCTCTCTGGATCACTGTCATCTATAGTTCCCCTGACAAGTCCTCTTCTGTCTTCTTCACTGATTTTGACTCTTGGCTCTCCTTATTCCTGGATTCTTCTTCCCTCTCCCTTATTCTTAGTGACTTTAATTTTCATATTGATAACCCCTCTGACCCCATGCATCTATTTATTTATTTATTTATTTAAAGTCTCTTCTATACCGCGCTATTCAATATTAGTGTGGTTTACATACAACAGTATCTTATACAGTGCAAACAGGGCTGCTCTATATTTACATAGAACAGGTACTATAACTTGGACAGTGCTGGGGTAACTATTTATAGAGTATACATACATCTTTACAGAGTACGAGAGTATATACATGCTGCTATTTACAAGGTGTGCATAATCAAGGCTGGCGCCACTACTACCAGGATAGGGGTATATACATGCTGCTATTTACAAGTAAGCATAGTCAATGCTGGCACCAGGTTAAAGAGCCCTAACCTTTTTAGCCTTTCTTCATAGGAGTATCCTTCCATCCCCTTTACCATTTTGGTGGCTCTTCTCTGAACTTTTTCTAATAATGCTATATCCTTTTTAAGATACGGCGACCAGAATTGCACACAATATTCAAGGTGCGGTCGTACCATGGAATGATACAGAAGCATTATAATATCCTTTGTTTTATTTTCCATTCCTTTCCTTATGATACCTAGCATTCCATTTGCTCTCTTGGCTGCCGCTGCACACTGGGTGGAGAGTTTTAACATGTTATCCACAATGACGCCTAAATCTTTTTCCTGGGTGGTGGTTCCTAATGTGGAACCTTGCATTGTGTAACCATAGTTTGGGTTGTTCTTCCCTAGGTGCATAACTTTGCACTTGTCCACATTAAATTTCATCTGCCATTTTGATGCCCAGTCTTCCAATTTATCAAGATTCTCTTGCAATTTTCCACAATCCTTTTGGGTTTTAACAACCTTAAATAGTTTTGTGTCATCTGCAAATTTGATAATCTCACTCATTATTCCCTTTTCCAGGTCATTTATGAATATGTCAAAAAGCAGCGGACCCAGCACAGATCCCTGGGGTACAGCACTATTCACCTTTCTCCATTGGGAAAATTGGCCATTTAGCCCTACCTTCTGCTTTCTATCTTTTAACCAGTTCCTGATTCACAATAGTACATTGCCTCCTATCCCATGACTCTTTAGTTTTGCCAAATGTCTCTGATGAGGGACCTTGTCAAACCTTTCTGAAAGTCCAGATACACTATATCAACCGACTCACCTTTGTCCACCTAGTCTTGAAGGACTAGAAAAAGGGACTGTTACTTCTGGAGAGAGATCTGCAACTGTGAGTATATACTTCTGGTAATTTTCTAAAAGGAATTCTTTGTATTAAAGCTAATTAATCTGTGAACCCACTATTTTTTGTTAAATCAGTCAGGGCCTAGTAGCAGCAGTTTAAGTTTAAATTTAAAACACAGAGGAGAACTTTCTGGTTACATTTCATACCCAGCAGAGAGCTTGTAGTTTAAATTTAATAGTCACTCTGCTTGTAGTCTAAATTTAATAGTCACTCAGGGCCTAGCATCAGCAAAGTACTTTTAGCTTAAATTTAAAACACAGAAGAGAGCTTTCTGGTTAAATTTATAACCCAGCAGAGAGCTTGTAGTTTAAATTTCATAAGAAGTTAGAGCCTAGCAGCAGCTAAGAGCTATAATTTAAATCAAATCAGAATTTAGCTTAGCACAAAAGGCAAAACAGGGTCTGTACTCTTTGAGCAACAAATAAATTCTTCTAGAAACCTTTACAAAGAGGCCTTTTACCTAGGGGGCAAGAGACCTGTGAAGCTTTTTCAATAGGTGTTAACACCAGGTGGCAGATCAAAAGGCCATTTTGAAAGACTCCTCCTATCCAAGCAAGGACTGTTAATTACCCAGGAAGTTGGTCACAGCTCACCTCAGCAGCACAGACATAAATAGCTCAACCAGAGCTCTGTGATCCTCTGTCTTGAAGGACTAGAAAAAGGAACTGTTACTTCTGGAGAGAGATCTGCAACTGTGAGTATATACTTCTGGTAATTTTCTAAAAGGAATTCTTTGTATTAAAGCTAATTAATCTGTGAACCCACTATTTTTTGTTAAATCAGTCAGAGCCTAGTAGCAGCAGTTTAAGTTTAAATTTAAAACACAGAGGAGAACTTTCTGGTTACATTTCATACCCAGGAGAGAGCTTGTAGTTTAAATTTAATAGTCACTCAGGGCCTAGCATCAGAAAAGTACTTTTAGTTTTAAAACACAGAAGAGAGCTTTCTGGTTACATTTGGAACCCAGCAGAGAGCTTGTAGTCTAAATTTAATAGTCACTCAGGGCCTAGCATCAGAAAAGTACTTTTAGCTTAAATTTAAAACACAGAAGAGAGCTTTCTGGATAAATTTAGAACCCAGCAGAGAGCTTGTAGTTTAAATTTCATAAGAAGCTAGAGCCTAGCAGCAGCTAAGAGCTATAATTTAAATCAAATCAGAATTTAGCTTACCTCAGCAGCACAAGACAGGGTACTGTGTAGCAGCCCTCTTTTACTAAGTGTTATTTCCCTCCTTCCCTCCCCACACCCACCCACCCCTGGGATAATCGTAGCTTTATAGGTACTTACACATCTTAAAAGACAGGAGGTGCTTTCAGGTGAAGCTCATTACCCAAATCAGTCATACACTAAGGACCTGAGATTACTTAAGCTTCAGTTGAACAAGGTATATTACACGTATTAGGTACAGTTTTATTAGTATAAATATCCATAGCAACCCTTAGTAAGTAAAGAACTTAGATCTAAACACACACTTAAAACTATGATGCAGATAGCAGTCCAGCAGCGGGATGGGGGCTTTCCAGTCTTTTGCATTGAGTGTCACATGTATGATTTTCTCCCAGTTGGTGAGAGGTCTTACATGTGCACTAGGTGCAAGGAGCTCTTTGCTCTCAGGGAACGAGTCCGTTCTCTAGAGGCTAGAGTAGCAGACTTGGAAAGCATAAGACAGACAGAGAGGTACATAGATGAGACCTACAGGGATATAGTCCTGAAGTCCCACCTCCAGTCTGGCAGCATCCCTGTTGCCATGGAGGAGAGAGGTCACGTGACAGGAGAGCATCACCCTGGTGTGGCAGGAAGTGATCCCGTAACTAGGACCTGTCCTCCAGGTGATGTAAAACCCTCTTGCACTGAGGACGTTTCTCCAGGGCCATATGCCCCTGAGGGAAGGGTTAGGACAGCTGTTATATTTGGTGATTCGATCATTAGGCAAGTAGATAGCTGGGTGGCTGGTGGACGTGAGGATCGCCTGTAACATGCCTGCCTGGTGCGAAGGTAGCGGACCTCACGCGCCACCTAGATAAGGTCTTAGATAGTGCTGGGAAGGAGTCTGCTGTCTTGGTACATGTCGGTACCAATGACATAGGAAAATGTGGTAGGGAGGTTCTGGAGGCAAAATTTAGGCTTTTAGGTAGGAAGCTGAAATCCAGAACTTCCAGGGTAGCATTCTCCGAAATGCTTCCTGTTCCACGTGCAGGACCCAAAAGGCAGTCAGAGCTCCGGAGTCTCAATGCGTGGATGAGACAATGGTGCAGAGATGAGGGTTTTGGATTTGTTAGGAACTGGGGAACATTCTGGGGAAAGGAGGGGCTCTTCCGAAGGGATGGGCTTCACCTTAACTGGGATGGAACCAGGCTGCTGGCATTAACCTTTAAAAAGGAGATAGAGCAGCTTTTAAACTAGATATTAGGGGAAAGCCAACAGTCGCCCAAGAGCAGATGGTTCGGAAGAATGTATCTTTGAAGGATACTACCAAAAGCAGAGAGGTTCCACAAAAGAGCAAAGTAGCCCAAATGCCCTCAAGTATGGAGCAGACAGAGCTTAAAGATTCCAAATTACCCATGTCTAACAAAAGCCAATTTAATATGAATAAAATACATTCTCTGAAATGCTTGTATGCAAATGCTAGAAGTCTAAAAAATAAGATGGGAGAGTTAGAATATATAGCACTAAATGAAAGGTTAGATATGATTGGAATATCAGAGACATGGTGGAAGGAGGACAACCAGTGGGACACTGTGATACCTGGGTACAAACTATATCGTAATGATAGAGCTGATCAAATTGGTGGAGGGGTTGCTCTCTATGTTAGAGAGGGCATTTTTTGCAGGAAACAAAATCTGCTGTAGAATCTATATGGATTGAAATTCTATGTAAAAGGGGGAGGCAATGACAGTGGGGGTGTACTATCGAGCGCCTGGCCAGAATGACCAAATGGATGATGAAATGCTCAAAGAAATCAAGGAAGCTAACAAAAGTTACAGTGCAGTAATAATAATGGGTGATTTCAATTACCCCGGTATCGACTGGGTCAGTGTCACGTCAGGACATGCTAGGGAGATAAAGTTCCTAGATGAAATAAATGACTGCTTCTTGGAGCAGCTGGTTCATGAACCGACCAGAGGGGAAGCCATATTAGACCTAGTCCTTAGTGGAACACCAGATCTAGTGCAAGAGATAAGGGTGTTGGGGCCACTTGGCAATAGTAATCATAGCATGATCGCCATTGATTTAATTAGTGGAGGAGGGATAGTAAGGAAATCCACAGTTCTACCTTTTAACTTTCGAAAGGGAGACTATGATAAAATGAGGAAAACAGTTAAGAAAAAACTAAAAGGAGCAGTTGCA
The DNA here is from genome assembly GCA_033557465.1 of Ichthyophis bannanicus. NCBI lineage: Eukaryota > Metazoa > Chordata > Amphibia > Gymnophiona > Ichthyophiidae > Ichthyophis > Ichthyophis bannanicus. Next base: position 1,859,442,569 of record CM066031.1, read on the forward strand.
AAGGTTAAAGACGTAAATCAAGCTTGGGTGTTGTTGAAAAATACTATCTTGGAAGCCCAGACCAGCTGTATTCCACGCTTTAAGAAAAGTGGAAGGAAGTCCAAAAAACTGCCAGCATGGTTTAAAGGTGAGGTCAGAGAGGCTGTTGTTGCCATAAAAGCATCTTTCAGGAAATGGAAAAAAAGAGCCAAACATCGAAACCTGGAAACAGAACAAGCACTGGCAAGTCAAATGCAAGGCATTGATAAGGCAGGCAAAGAGAGAATTTGAGAAGAAGCTTGCTGCAGAAGCAAAAACGCAAAATAAAGACCTTTTCAAGTACATTCGTAGCAAAAAACCTGTGAGAGAGTCAGTTGGTCTATTAGATGATCAAGGGGTTAAAGGAGCACTAAGAGGCGACAAGGCGATAGCGGAGAGACTGAATGAATTCTTTGCTTCGGTCTTTACTGAGGAAGATGCAGGGATGTTACCCATGACTGAAGTGGTATTTAAAGGTGCGGAAGAATTGAAGAAAATATCGATAAATCAGGAAGATGTATTACAACTATTAGATAAACTGAAGAGTAGCAAATCACCTGGGCCGGGTGGTATACATTCAAGGGTGTTGAAAGAACTGAAATATGAGATTGCAGACCTGCTATTAGTAATCTGTGAACTATCATTAAAATCATCTCTAATACCTGAAGATTGGAGGATCACCAATGTAACGCCAATTTTTAAAAAGGGTTCCAGGGGTGATCCGGGAAACTACAGACCGGTGAGCCTGACATCAGTACCGGGAAAAATGGTAGAAACCATCATAAAGAATAAAATTACTCAGCATGTAGATAGTCATGACCCATGGCTTTAGACAAGGAAGATCTTGTCTTACTAATCTGTTATGTTTTTTTGAAGGAGTGAATAAACAAGTGGACAAAGGTGAGTCGGTTGATATTGTGTATCTGGACTTTCAGAAAGCCTTTGACAAGGTCCCTCATCAGAGACTTTTGGCAAAACTAAAGAGTCATGGGATTGGAGGCAGTGTACTATTGTGGATGAGGAACTGGATAAAAGATAGAAAGCAGAGGGTAGGGCTAAATGGCCAATTTTCCCAATGGAGAAAGGTGAATAGTGGTGTACCCCAGGGATCTATGCTGGGTCCGCTGCTTTTTGACATATTCATAAATGACCTGGAAAGTGGAATAACGCGTGAGGTTATCAAATTTGCAGATGACACAAAACTATTTAAAGTTGTTAAAACCCAAGAGGATTGTGGAAAATTGCAAGAGGATCTTGATAAACTGGAAGACTGGGCATCAAAATTGCAGATGAAATTGAATGTGGACAAGTGCAAGGTTATGCACCTAGGGAAGAACAACCCAAACTATGGTTACACGATGCAAGGTTCCACATTAGGAACCACCACCCAGGAAAAAGATTTAGGCGTCATTGTGGATACCATGTTAAAACCCTCGGCCCAGTGTGCAGCGGCGGCCAAGAGAGCAAATAGAATGCTAGGTATCATAAGGAAAGGAATGGAAAATAAAACAAAAGATATTATAATGCCTCTATATCGTTCCATGGTGAGACCGCACCTTGAATATTGTGTGCAATTCTGGTCGCCGTATCTTAAAAAGGATATAGCGATTTTAGAAAAGGTTCAGAGAAGAGCCACCAAAATGGTAAAGGGGATGGAAGGATACTCCTATGAAGAAAGGCTAAAAAGGTTAGAGCTCTTTAACCTGGAAAAGAGACGGTTGAGGGGAGATATGATAGAAGTCTATAAATTAATGAATGGAATGGAACGGGTAAACATAGATAGATTGTTTACCTTATCAGAATATAGAAAGACTAGGGGACATGCAATGAAGCTACAGGGTAAACTATTTAAGACTAATAAAAGAAAATATTTTTTCACTCAACGTGTAATCAAACTCTGGAATTTTTTACCGTAGGATGTAGTAAAGGCTGTTAGTGTAGCTGGGTTTAAAAAAGGTTTGGACAAGTTCCTGGAGGAAAGGTCCATAAACCATTATTAAGAAGGGACCCAGGATATCAATGCTTGAACCAATACAAGCATTGTGGAACCTGTGTCTCTTGGGGAAACTGCTAGGTACATATGACCTAGATTGGCCACTGTTGGAAACAGAATACTGGGCTTGATGGACCTTGGTCTGACCCAGTATGGCATATCTTATGTTCTTATGTTCACCTGTTTATTCACACCTTCAAAAACACATAACAGATTAGTAAGACAATATCTTCCTTGTCTAAAGCCATGTTGGCTGTCTCCCATTAGGCCATAACTATCTACATGCTGAGTAATTTTGTTCTTTATGATGGTTTCTACCATTTTTCCCGGTACTGACGTCAGGCTTTTGGGAGCATCCCACTGCGCCTGCGCTGCTGCCTTCCCACCTTTCCAACTCTCCCTCTTCAGTTGGGTTTGTAGCTGAGACAAAAGGAGAGAAGGAAAGAAAGAGAGAGAGATAGAGATACAACTCCTAGGGGAGGTGGGTGGGTTGTGAAAACTTAATTCCTGCTGTTCCCGGATATCACTGTTACAGGTGAGCAACTACACTATCTCCAGGAACAAGCAGGAATGTAGTCTTCACATAAGGGGACTCCCAAGCTTAGAGATGTCAGGGAGATGACCCCAGAAGCTGCGAAACCCAGGTTTAGGTGGATCATGTTTCCTCCCAAGGATCTCTGGCATCGAAACCCGGGACGGCGGGTAGGAGTTGTTCTAAGTCTGAAAGAGATGCTGGAAAACAGCCTGGCCAAACGAAGCATCCCGATGGGAGTCCTTGTCCAAGCAGTAATGGGCTGCAAAGGTGTGGACCAAAGACCAAGTGGCTGCTTTGCAAATGTCGTCAATCGACACTGAACGAAGGTTGGCCATAGAGGCTGCCATTGCTCTCACATTGTGAGCTGTGATATGACCTTCGAGAGAAAGTCCCTTGCTCTCATAGGTAAAGGATATGCAGTCTGTAATCCACTTAGAGAGAGTGCTCTTGGAAACTGGTAAACCAAAGTGACTGGAGTCAAAGGCAACAAAAAGCTGTGAAGCCGTTCTATGTTGCTTATTCCTCTGAAGGTAAAAGGCCAAGGCTCTTTTACAATCTAGAGTGTGAAGAGTCCTTTCTGCACTAGAGGCGTGAGGTCTAGGGAAGAAGACAGGAAGGTAAACCGACTGGTTTAAATGAAAAGGAGAAGCCACCTTTGGCATAAAGTGAGGATGAATCCTAAGAACTACTTTATCATGGTGGAACCTTGTATAAGGAGGATCAGCCACTAAGGCTTGTAGCTCCCTGATGCGCCTTGCAGAAGTGAGGGCAATTAGGAAGATTACCTTCCAAGAAAGAAACTTTAGAGACGTAGTGGCTAAGGGTTCGAAGGGCAGTTTCATAAGCTGCCTGAGGACAAGATTCAAATCCCATGCCACGGGTGGTGGCTTAATGGGAGATTTAGTTAAGAGTAGGCCTCTCATGAACCGCCCTACAAGCGGTTGAGAGGAGACAGGTTGTCCATCAAAGGGCTTGTGGAAAGCCGCAATGGCACTAAGGTGGACCCTTACTGAATTGGTCTTAAGACCAGAGGCTGATAGGTGGAGGAGGTACTCCAGTAGCGCCTCCACTGGAACTGAAAAAGGATTAAGTTCCTTCTTTGAACACCAGATAGAGAACCTTCTCCACTTAAAGGCATAAGCCTGCCTTGTGGAAGGTTTCCTAGAGGCCAAAAGGATATCTTTAACCTGTTGAGAGAGGTTGACATCCTGGAACTCTAAGCTCTCAGCAGCCACGCCATCAGGTGTAAAGACTGAGGATTCAGATGCAGAAGCGTCCCGTTGTCCTGGGATAGAAGATCTGGAGCACATCCCAACTCCAGAGGTCTGGCTTCAGAGAGACATAGAAGCAGTGGGTACCACATCTGTCGTGGCCAGTGCGGGGCTATGAGGATCATATGGCCCTTGTCTCTCTGAAGCTTGAACAGTCTTGGGGATGAGGGGAATGGGTGGGTAGGCATAAAGGAAGTCCTGACCCCAGTGGAGGTGGAAGGCATCCCTTGCCTGACTGTTCTGAGCCGGAATTATGCAACAGAATCAGGGAAATTTGGCATTCTGAGGACTTGTAAAGAGGGCTATATCTGGAGTTCCCCAGATCTGAAAGATTCGAGCAATTTGCTCCGGATGAAGAGACCACTCGTGTGGCAGCAGTACTCGACTGAGTTTGTCTGCCAGAAGATTTTGTGTGCCTGGAAGATACACCGCAAGTAGGTGTATTTGAAGACCTCTGGAGAAGGACCAGAGGCGTAGAGCTTTGTTGCAAAACGCTTGAGAGCCTGTTCCACCCTGCTTGTTCACATAGAACATAGCTACCTGATTGTCTGTCTGGACAAGAACTGTCTTGCAGCTCAGGTGTGCCTGAAATACTCGGAGAGCATAGAAAATAGCTCTGAGTTCCAGTAGATTTATGTGAAGACAAACCTCCTGATCGGTCCAGAGACCTTGAGTGGAGAGATTGTCCATATGAGCCCCCCAACCTGACTTGGACGCATCCGTCGTCAAGGTAGCTTTGTGTATTTGCTGCTGAAAAGGTGACCCTACGAGAAGGTTTTCTAGTGATTGGCACCACTGCAGGGACGAAATGAGGCATGCAGAGTTTCTGATTTTGTCCCCCAGGCGACCTGACGCCTGTGTCCACTGAGAGGCTAGGGTCCACTGTGTTGCTCGCATGTGTAGGTGAGCATAGGGGACTACATGAACAGTGGACGCCATATGCCCCAGCAACTGAAGCATTTCTCGAGCAGTTAGGAAAGTTTTCATAGCTGCATGAGAGGCCAGTTGGAGTATCTGAGCACAGCGGAGTTGTGGCAGGAAAGACCTTGACTGCCGTGTGTCTAGAAGAGCTCCTATGAATTCTAGCGACTAAGAAGGGGCGAGATGGGATTTTGAGAGGTTTATGACCAGTCCCCGTATTGCAGGATTTGCATTGTGCAGGATAGAGCCAAGCTGGCTTCTGAAGCTCTTGATGCTCGGATGAGCCAGTCGTCTAAGTAGGGAAAGACAAATATCCCTAGAGTCCTTAGAAATGCTGCTACAACTGCCATGCATTTTGTGAAGACTCTTGGGGCAGAATCCAGGCCAAAGGGTAGAACCCTTTACTGGTAATGTCTTCCCTGAAAGAGGAATCAAAGAAATCTTCTGTGTTCTGCATGAACAAGGATATGTGTATATGCATCCTTTAGGTCTAGAGAACATAGCCAATCCTGACTCTGAATGTAACGGAGAAGTGTTCCAAGAGAGATCATTTTAAATTTTTCTCGGAACAGATACTTCTTTAACTCCCTGAGGTCCCGAATGGGCCTGTACCCCCTGTCTTCTTCGGTATGAGGAAGTAGGGGGGGAGTAAAAACCCATGCCCTGTTGAGAAACAGGTACCTCCTCTATTGTACCCTGAGCAAGGAGTGAGGTGACCTCTTGACACAAGACAGTGGTGAGGGGGGCTGAGACTTGAACTCTCTTGGAGTGGAGGGAGGGGGCATACTGTGGAAGTGGAGTTTGTTCCCCTCCGTCACACTGGAGAGAGTCCACTGCTCTGATGTTATCTGTTGCCACCTCTTGGCAAAATGACAGAGCCTGCCTGGAATGTTGAGAGGCTCTGGACCCTGTAGAGGTAGGATGACTAGGTTCCCTAGGAAGGAGTCAAAGACCTTGAGGAGGCTGTGTCTGCTGAGCTGGTTGAGCTCTGGGGACTTGAGCCTTTCTCTGTTGTTTGGGTTGCTGCTGCCCCTTTTGGGGAGCATGGACAATCTGGGTATAAGATGGATAGAATTTCTTTTTCTTGTTGAAAAAGGGTTTCTTAACTGTCTTTTTCTTAGCTGGGTTGGCAGTGGTCCTTGATAGTCTATTCAAGGTAGTGTTCTTGGACTCAAGCTGAGAAGCTTTGTCCTGCCAATCCTTGCCTAAGAGGTTTTCTCCTGTGCAAGGAATATTCCCCAGCTTGTCTTGCACCTACTGTTCCAAATCAGATGCTTGTAACCAAGCAATCCGATGTGCACCGATAGAGATAGCAGAGGTTCTGCTAATGCAGGGGTGGGCAATTCCGGCTCTCATGCACCACAATCCAGCCTGGTTTTCATGATGTCCCTAATGAATATTCATGAGATCTATTTGCATCCACTGCCTTCCATTGTATGGAAATAGGTCCATGAATATTCATTAGGGTCATCATGAAAACCAGACTGGATTGTGGTGCACGAGGGCCGGAATCACCCACCCCTGTGCTAATGCATTCAAAACAATCAAAGGTTCCCTGGTTCATGAACTTAGAAACATTTTGGGCATGTTTGTCCAGAGTGAGGAAATTGGCTCTCTTGTCATTAGGAAGAAGAGGAGCCATGAGTTCCAAATCTTTTGCAACCTCCCGAAGAAACATACCCATGTAAAGTATGTAAGAACTTATTCTGGCTGATAACATAGAGGACTGAAAACATTGACGCCCAAAGGCATCGAGCATCCTCACCTCATGGCCTGGAGGGTTGGAAGAATGCATCTTAGCACTCTTGATTTTGTGCATTGCCAATTCCACCACCATGGAATGATGTGGCAATTGTGTTTTTTGGAAACCGGGACATTGCGGTACCCGGTACATTGTATAGAGTCTCCGAGAATGTGGAGACACCATTAAAGGTGTTTCCCACATCCTAAGCATGAGGTCATGCAAAATCTGGTGAATGGGAAGGGTTGCAGCCTCCTTAAGAGCTGCCGGATACTGAAGAATTTCTAATTCTTCAGCTCTTGGTTCCTTCTCAGGGGTCACAGTGATCGAGAGGCCCCAGGCTAAATCAAGTATAAAGTGCTGAAAAGACATGTCCTCCGGAGGAGACATCCGACGCTGTGGTGAAGGAGAGGGATCCTCCAGAAGAACCACTCTGATACCAACAGAGTCCTCAGATCATCGGAATCGGAGGACTCGAAGTATCTACGGACCGTATTGCTTGCTGCCGGTACCAATCAAAGTCGGCATCGGAATGCCTCGATACCGGACCCTCGATGCTGGAAACCAATTCTAGGGCTGGCATGGGAGGAAGCATGGAGAGAGGCGCACCGGTCGATGCAGGTACATTCGGTACCAATATCGGTACGGATGACTGCGGAACCGACTGTAGCGGCTTTAGCAGTACCGAGGCTGCTAACAAGGCCACAAGACTGCGCTCAATGGCCAGGATACGTTGATCCATGGATCCTGCCAATGTCTAGGTGTCAGTACTGGCAGAGCAGGCCACGACTCAGAACATGGCACCAAGAGTTCTCCGGAGGTGGAAGCCTCAGGAACATCCTAGGACCCTGTTAATGCTTTGGAGGCACGGACCTCCCGCCGGGGCTGTTTGGCCGGTGTGTTTTCCTTGAGGGCAATGCTAGTAGCATCTCGATGTTTAGAAGGAGATCTACCCTTTGAGGACCAGCTGGTCTTGGAAGACCTGGGTTTGGTTACCTGAGATCCATGGGAGGAAGATGAAGCCCTGGACAACATCGATGCAACAGACATTGCATCCGAGGCAAAGAGGGTGCCGAGTTTCGCAGCTCTATTCTTCAGGCCCCTCTTAGTCATCTTTCTGCAAAGGAGACACTCCAATGGCAAATGGTCAGGACCCAAACATTTAAGACACCAATCATGGGTGTTGGTAGCAGAAATGGTACTGCCACGTTTTGAACATTTTTGGAAACCACTAGTTGGTTTCTCCATTTTAGAAGAGGGCCTAGTGCCCAAAATGGTGCCGAAGCACCTAGAGGGTACAGACTCTCAGGTAAAAGTCTTTTTTTTTTTTTTTAAGAAAGAAGAAAGAAAATAAAGAAGACACTGGTGGTGCCGGTGTAGGCATCGACGGGAAGGCAGAGGCGACCACAAAAAAGAAAATTTTCTGCGGTGACAGGGTTTGCTGCCTGTCAGCTCCACAGAAAACGAAGAACTGAAGAGGGAGAGTTGGAAAGACGGGAAGGCAGCAGTGCAAGCACAGTGGGATGCTCCCAAAAGCTTTCCTATTGGACGCTGGGGAGTGTTCCCGCGCAGGCTCCGTCGGTGCCGATGATACCCATATGTGAAGACTACATTCCTGCTTGTTCCTGGAGATAAGGCGTGTATAAAATTGCATGGGCATATACGTACGTATAAGTATGCCTCGTAGGAACATGGTTCACACTTGTAGGCATGCACAACATTCCAAGGGGTGTAGTTTGAGAAGATCATGGATGGTGTTGTGATGTACCTGTATACTTTATAAAATACTATTTATATAACTCCTAAATAGAAGCATACAGTTTGAACTTTCAAAACAAAACAAACTACCCTTTGCTCACCTTACTATATAATACGGTGACACACCAATTATAAATGAAAGACCTCAGTACAGGGCAGACTACATGGCATTTGACATCAAAAAAGAAGTGAAGTGCGGTTTGTTTTGCTTTGTATTTTATAAAATGCACATTGAGTAACAAAACACTGTTACACCTTCTCTGGAGCAGCTGTAGATGTGTGCGAGAGTATTTGTGCGCTACTGGGGGTCATTATAGAAGCCTATTTTCGAAAGGCACATAAGTGCCTATGTTGGACTTTTTACGTAGGTACCTTCTTATAAAGTCATCTCCATTTGGGTGAAAAATGCATCTTAGGAATAATACCAAGAGTGGAAGAAACAGAGCCAAGAAACAGTGAAGCTGTCAGATGAGAACTCTAGCTAGTACAAAGGCCAGTGATGCAACACCGTGTGATGTGTTCTCTTTTGTTCTGATAATGACACTGCAAATGGATCAAAGGTGCATGACACCACTAAAAGAAATGTTTAAAAAGCTCTTTTTTATATGATGCGTGTTCCTCTATAAACACTTTAAAATAAAAGCATAAGCAACAAGGTTACCAAAGTCCTATGGTAAATTACTTCTCACTATTCTACGTGAATAAACAGGTACCATCTGCTTCGCAGGCCTGTACCTAGCCCAGTAAGAGTGGTGCGGCCGCACAGGGTGCAAAGGCTTAAGGGGCGCATTTTAGCTGTCTGCCGTTGCCTGCCGCTGCCACTTTTTCTTCTCTCAGTGGCGGCAGGCAATGGAAGACAGCTAAAATGTGCCCCTTAAGCCTTCTCACGGCACGCTAAGCGGATCTGTTCCTTTCTGCTCTGCTGGGAGGGACAGATCTGCTTAGAATGCCGGCGACTTGCACATTGGGCACGCCTCTTCTCTCCCGCCTCGAGGGGGGTGGGGTGAGCGTGCACCCAATGTGCAAGTCACACAGGGCGCGATTTACACTCAGTATGGCCCTGCTGCTACGCATCCATTGTTATCTGCTATAGAAATGTACACTCATTCCAGTAAGAAAGCACAGCATCTTACCTTTTGTTATATAGTTATGCAAACAGCAAGCAAAGAATGTTAGTCTAAAAGAACATCTGTATCCAAAAACTGCTAAAGTCATCTAGTGAGCTGTTTTTTAAAAAATATGTTTGTAGGAAATTTTCTCCTACCTGGAAAAACATGAGTAACATTCGAGCCAACTTGATGCGCCCAGAAACCCCACTTACTTAAACCAAACACACAACCTTCCCACCATAAACACACAAATCCTGACCTCTTTCTACACCATGTGTGGTCATGCCGAAACGTGAATAGCAGGGTTGCATGTCTGGTTTGGACTGCATTCTCCGCTATTCACAGGGACCTTATTTCGCCCCCTTGCCTCCCCGCATGTACTGTGCCGGTGTGTGTGGAGTACTGGATAGGAGCGGGATGAAGGTGGAGAGTGGATGGAGCAGGGGTGGGCCGCAGTACCTGGATGTACAGGGCCTATTCAGATCACGGCCCTGTATGTCCAGCAGGTGACGGATCGATGTGGGACTTATTCCACCTCAGAGGTGGAATAAGTCCCGGGAGCGGCAACGATTGAGTCTGGCAGCACCCACCAACCGACAGCGTGGATAAAGGTGGGTCCCCGCAGTATGATCCCTGCCCTGGCAGACCCCTTCGAGGGTCGGGCAGTGGGGAAATGTAATATGTTCAGCTGTCGGGCCGACGGACAGCCTGCTGTACATTTCCCTGCTCAGCATTGTGTGCCCCGGCTGGTCTAATTGCCCGATCCTGCACCCATGGGAACATTTAGCTCCCGCAGTTGCAGAATCGGGTGCACATGTGCCCCGTCCATAATCTGACTGTCCAGATGGCCCGGATGTGCAGATTATGGAATCACCCTCTGTGTGAATAAAAAGCGAACTCCTTCCAACCTAACACACAAAACCTGAACCCCTTTCGACCTCTGGCACACAAACCATGATTACTTTTCCCTCTACACACACAAACTCTGTCCTCCCAATCTTAACACACAAACCCGAACCCCACTTAAACCAAATACACACAATCCTGAATTTTTTTCTACCCAAAACAACCACTCTTTCCTACCTCTGTACATCATTCTCCGAATCACTTCTTAATCAAATATACCTCTCTCCTCAGGAAGCACCACTGGTCCCCCATTTTCTATTAACTCTACTTTAAAATCCTCACTTTGGTACATGAAGCTTTTTAATATAACAAGCAAACAAGTGGAAAAGCAGCTTCACAAAAAGAGGCTCCACGGGCATGATAATCAGTCAAACTGTTTATTAACAAGGCTCAACATGGCCAGATGGTCTATACCTGTTTTTATCCATCTGATGGCTAATATGTGACATTTGATTCTGGCCTCAAGGATTTTTGACTACTGTGAATGGACCCCTGATTATCACACCCCTGCAGTCTTTTTTTTTTTTGCCAAAGCCGCCTTTTCCACTTCTGTGCTTGTATTGGACTGTTTATTATGGAAGTTTCCCATAAGGCTTTTTAGACAGGGGTCCCCTCCTTCCTTTTTTTTATTACACATTTATTCCTTCCCAATTCCTCCATGCCCAATCTCTTGGCAATTCCCCCTATAACCCATGCTATTTTGTTTCTTGTCCCATCCCTATGGAATGCACTCGCTACAGATCTATAGAAAGAATCATCTTATCCCACATTTAAAATGGGACTGAAAACTTATCTATTCAACCTTGCTTTTGGTTGAGTCTTCAGGTCATTCCTCTGGCCATGGACAGCAGGAGGTAGCCTGGCTCTCGGATGCCCTGTATCACTCTCCACTGTTCCTGCTATCCTATTTAATGGGATTTTCTTCACCACTCAACCTTAGTTTAAACTATAGCAAACCACTTTGATGTATTATTTGAAAGGTGGTATAGAAAATCCTAATAAATGAAAACTTCAAATCCCTTTCTATCCCGACACGTAAAGTCTGAAGCCTTTTTCACCTTACACACAAATCTTGAACCCCTTTTATTCCAAGCACATAAACCATTACACTACCTCTCATCCCGAACACACAAGTCCTTTCACCCCTTCTTGTTCACTCTCCCACCCCGGCACACAAGCACACACAGAGCTTTCCACCCTCACATCCTCAGAAGGTGTTGTCTAGTGCTTAAAGCAGCAGTTTAAATGTCATGAAAACCAAAGTTAAAATCCAACTTTGCCTCCATATGACCTTGGGCAAATCATTTCACCCTTCATTGTCTCAGATACAGCTTAGATTTTAAGCTCACCTGGGCAGTAAGATAACCTGTGTGCCTGCATGTAACTCACTTTGAATTCAGATTTGGGAAAATGCAAGTTATAAAGTCTAAAATGCATCAGAATGTGCACAGGGGAAAAAGTTCAATGCATTTGACCTTTTCCCAATTTTCAGACATTTTAGTTTCTGTTTCTTTCCAACATTCCTGCTAGTAAGACATTTTTAACAGATGGAGAACTTTTCAACACGTGCAAGTTGATTTTGGATGTATTCGTTCATAGATTAATGCAAATTACATTGATTTTGTGTGCATTTTTCAAGATGCACTAATGAACCAAACATGTGTCGCGTTCACATCCTTAAAACCCAAATCCAAACAGGCAATTGTTTATAGATTACCTACCAAACTAACTATACCAAAAAATACAATTGAACCCTATTAGTATTCACAATATTGAAGAAATAAGCACAGAGTGCACTAGAAGAGTCTAGAAAACTGAGATGACAAAGGAATCATTCCAAGACGAATATTATTAGCAAAATGACCATATCTTAATCAAACTGATAAGGCTGTTCAAATGTCTGCAAGAACAGTATTTTTGCCATAGATTTTTGCTTTTCATGTAAGTACAACACCAGGGGGCATCATGTTCCCTTCCCAACAGCTGCTAATTGACTTCTTTTCGTCTTTCTACTACTATCTCTCTGTTTTAGTGTAAAAGAGGATGTGGCACATCTCACCCAGCTCCACACACAGGACAGAGGCCAGCAGAAAGCGAGGCACTGCCTTCATCTTCACAGAGTTGTCCTCACAGCCTGCACATGAAACAAAGTTTGGGCCGGGAATCTTTATATATATCCTCTTGGGATTTCCTCAGTATTACACCGATACAAGAATTGAGACATCCATGGACTACTGGACTAACAGGTTAGCTGAGTTAGGAGGAGCTATAATTAAAGCTACAGGGTTTCCTTCAAAAATGGAAAACTACAGTCAGGATTGCTGGTTGCAGAGTTGGGATACAGGTAATTAAAAAGGCCATAGAGAATTCCTGTGAAATAGCAATGTCTGCTTGCTTACAGACTAGCGAATAAGCATGGAAAAATACACCAGCAGAGGAAAGCCTTTCAGAAAATACAAAAGACAAAGAAAGAAAACCATATAACATTTTACTCAGATGACTACATTTGATGGCCTGTTTTTTGATAATTTTGCTTTTTGAATAAGGAGCTCTATGCCAAAAATGATACCACGTAGCTAACGTCATTGCATTCTAAGTGGAGAGAATCCTTGTTCTACAGGTTCTTGTTAATCCATAAGACTATGGGTAGCTCCATAGTCATATCAAATATATGAATGTCTGTTTTTTGCACCACTTGTCAAATTCCCCAATTCCCTATATACTAAAGCTGATATAGTCCAATTAATAAATTCAGAATAGAATACTTTTTCTACCTTTGTTGTCCGAGCATTTTATTTTTCAAGCACTGCACAGGAGAAATATTTTGTTGCTTGCTGAATGTGGAGGGTAATTTTATAAGATGACACCAAGGCTAGGTGCCTATGTAGGTGCTATTTTATAACAAAAAGTAGGCACCTACTTTTCTTTTAAAATACTAACATAAGCAGGAGAAAATGTGCCTGTAATATGTGCTTGATCACTTACACTTGCTCTCGTCCTGTTCATGTCTACTTTACCCATTATAATAATGTGAATACACTCTGCCCAGACTGGACCTCCAGCTATGTCTACCAGCAAAGTTCGCAGTTTCCTGTCAAAGTACATACCGGTACTTTTATCCCAGGTTTTGTTTTTTTTGGGGGTTTTTTTAAATAAAAGGCCATTTACATTTATATGCAGGAACAACTTTATAAAATTACTTGTTGGGGAGAAAAGTAGGACAGCAATGCAGAACACTACACCGGCTTCAAAATAAGGAGCTCTATTAGACAGGGGGAGACAGAACTAAGGGGGTCTTTTATTAAAGGGTGTTAGCTGGCAACGCGTGTTCTGGCGAGCGCTGAATGCGCATTTGGACACATGTTGCCAGCTAACGTAGTAGGGCCATGCCTGCATGGGACAATTTTCTTTGCTGTCTAGCTCATCTTAGGGTAGCGAGTAGGTGGGGTAGGGGCAGAGTGGGAGCGGTGTGCTACATGCAGTTACCACCGGGTTCACACTGCACGCTAACTGCATTAGCTTGGGATCACATAACACCACCTCAATAGATGGAGTTAAGTGCACCCGCGCTAGTGTGGCCCAGGTTAGGGGAAAGTGCTCCACTATAACTGCTAGGGAAATGCTTTCCACACTCCACAACAATTAACACAATGGTGTTGCACCGAACGTGACATAGTTTCAGTGTTGTTGTTGTGTTCGGTGCAGCACCCTAGTGCCTTTTAGTAAAAGGGCTCCTAAATGTCTGAACAGGCCAACATACAAAAAGGAAAGGCGAATAAGAGTAATTTATGTAAAACACCTTTATTAGGTAATCCCCAAATATAAAAAGTATTCGCAGTCTTTCAAAGCAAGCAAAAACAACACATGAGAAAATAAGAAATGGTAGAGAATGCAATTCAAAATCCTTGGATCTTACAAACAACAAACGTAGTTACATCACGACAGAGGAACAAAATATGAATGTAACTTTTACAAGGAACATTGTTAGTGGATTAACATAATTTGACAATCTAAATACGCTGAGAAAATCTCAGGCTGAAACAATATAGCAATATAATTGTTAACATATTTACAAGGTGGCGATTGGCACACGGATTATATTTGTAAATATATTTACAAAGTAGCAGCTGGCAAAATGTGGCCTGTATGAAAATCATGGAGTATAAGTTTAGGGTTTATGTCAGGTGAACTTTATCTGTGTCTGTATGAGTGCCAAAATAATCTTTGAATAAGTAGTCTTGAGTTGTTTCCTGAAAGCTGTGAGATCAGCCAATGCTCTGTGATCTGGTATGGAGTGCTAGAGAACTGATGCAACAAATGTAAATGCTTTATCACTTGTTGATCTATTTGTGTTCCGAAAGTCTTTAGGAACAACCAACGTGTTCTGTGTGCATGCTCTTCTTAGTCTGTCATTTGGAGTTTTTTTGATTAGAGAGGTTAGATACGATGGTGCTATGTCATGTATTAGCTTGAATGTTATTATGAGTATTTTGTAAATGATTCTGCTTTGAATGTGTAACCAGTGTAACTGATGAAGAATAGGGGTGATGTGTTCAGAACTGTGGAGTTGAAAGACTACATGTGTGGCTGTGTTTTGAGCTATTTGGAGTTGCCTTATAGCTTGAATGGATAGCCCTTGATAAATACTGTTACAATAATCAAAATGAGGGCTGATTATCGCCTGAAGTACAGATCAGAAATCTTGACTTGATAGGAGCGGTCTTAGTTGCTGTATCATCCTAAGTTTGTTGTAAATTGACCTGGTGGTTAGTTTGATGCATGTGAAAAGGCTGAGGGTTCGATCAAGGGTAACTCTGAGATATTTTATTTCATCCTTTACTTCCAGGCGAGCTTCTTTGACCTGCAGGTTGGATGGCGGGATAAATTGTTGGTTCTTAGTGCCATACAATACTTCCATTTTCTTAAAGTATATCTGTAGGTTATATCATATAAGCCATTGTGAGACCTCACAAACACCTGATATAATTTGGCTAAGGTCAGGTTTTTGTGACATGAAAAGGTAGGTATAGCATTATGTCGTCCACATAGATGCGATATCCTATTTTAAACTTTTAGAAAATATTACAGATTGGCTGCAAATAGATATTAAACAGCAGTGCTGACAAGGCTGAACTCTGAGGAATACCTTACTCTTGATTATGTGTGTTGGATGATGAGTGTCCAATTTTGACTTGTTGGGTATAGAAACCAAAAAAGAGTTGTGCCATGGATTCCAATTTGTTGAAGCTTCTGCAGTAGAATATTATAACTAATTGTGTCAAAGGCAGATGCAATATCTAAGAAGATCAGTATTAATGCTTGCTTGGAGTTTTCAAGTCCTTTTAAGAGTGTGTCATAAAGAGATATTAAAAGTGTTGCAACCCCATGGTTTGGCCTGAAACCATATTGATGAGCATCCAGTGGAGCATATAAGTCAATATGATCCTGTAGATGGATCTGGACAATCTTTTCAATTATTTTAGCTAAAAATGGCAGGTTAGAGACAGGTCTGTAGGAAAGTGGGGTAGCCTTATCCAAGGATCCATTTTTTAGAATGGGGTGAATTATTGCTTTTTTTCAGGGTGCTTGGCATATAGCCTTGTGACAAGTATAGATTAGCTATTCTCCAAATATTTGGGACCAATTCTGAATGAGCTAATTTCAGCCAACTGACTGGACATGGATGGAGAAAAAATAGTTGAATTTATGTTGGATAGTATTCTACATAGGTATTCTTGATCAATTTGAGAAAATGATTGGGTTGATACTAGCATTATTTAATTCAGTATTGAGGGGGCAAATTAATGATTTTACTATTTCAAATAGTTCCCTAGGTCAATTAAGGGAATTCATGAGGACTTTGTTATGGTACTCTTTCATCTTGTTGATGATGACTTCCTGGTAATCACGAAGGGCATTCATATATAGTATCCTATCTTCTCTGTTTTTGGATAGTCTCCATTTATGTTCCACTTACGTTCCATTTCCTTATTTTACTGTTATCCTCTTTTTATCTTTCTTCATCTTTTAGTCCCAAGCTAAGTACTTTTCCCCACACTTCTTAAAATTCAGTTCTCTCACAAAACATACTTTTACATCTCTTAGTTAACTGTTCTTCAGTGCAACCACACCCTGGATGCAAAACTCAAAAAAATTGCTTCTTAGTCCCTTTAACCATTGAGGGGTGCATATAAGTTGAAGATAATTTTTAGGGGTCTACCTGCTCGCCTCCCCAAGACCGCAGACAAGAATAACAGCCAAAAAGAGTCAAAACCCACTCTTCAATTGTGAAATGAGGGGTGTTCCTGGTTAGAGGGTCCCTTCCATGCAGTATTAAGTCTTGTAAAATATTCATCAGGGATTAAGCTAGGCAACGGGTCTCCATGAGTTTTCTCTTCTCTCCCTAACAGAAGGAAAGATGTCACCTTCTTCTCTGGTATCACCAGCTGATTCCTCTGTTTGATCCTGCACAGACCTCCATCAATCTGGATATCTGCATTATGCACAGATATCCTCACATTTTATAAACATTGACTTGAATGCATGAAATTCCATTTACATTATTGTTGAGTTTGATTTTCAAATTCTTAGCAGCCAATCTCTAAGACTGAGCATCAAGTCTTCTGAGTACCTAGCAACATCTATCAGTTCGGGTTGTTTGTTGGACTCGGGGTAGTTTCTCCAAATGGGTTAGTTTTGCGCATATGGCAATCGTGAACCTCACTTCTAATTTTATTTATTTATTTATTTAGCTAGGCTTATATACCGCTTTTCACTGGGCCAAAGAGGTTTACAGGGAACAGAACGTTTTTACAATGAACATGTGTCATACAAGGAACAGAATAACAGTTACATTGAAACAGTTCAACATTTTGATAACAAAATCATATTAAGGCTTACATAGTTTAAATAGTAGAATGTCATATACAAACGTTGAAACTAAAATGGTATATTCAAGAACTATTTACAGTTGTGAGTCTGTTTTGATAGTGTCATGGTGAATGGAGTATTAGGTGGAGAGACCAACATGTTCAGTGAACAGGTGGGTTTTCAAGTGTTTGCAGAAGGAGGGGAGACTGGCAATGTTTCTTAGGTTATTTGGAAGGGAGTTCCATAGGGAAGGAGCATAGAGTTCAAAAGCTTTGCGGCATGTTTATTGGTTGTATTTAGTTTTGGATTGTGGTATGTTAAGTTTGTTGATTGTAGTATGTCTTCATGATCTTCTTGTAGGGGGTTTATGTAGCAGGGATTGGTGGCAGGTTTCCTGGTGGAAGTGATGAAGTGCTTTGTGAGTGAGGAGTATGCATTTATATTTGATTCTACTAATAAGAGGTAGCCAGTGTAAGTGTCTTAGGATGGGGTAATGTGGTCATATTTAGCAGCTCTCTGGATGGTATGGGCAGCTATGTGTAGCACGGTTTGGAAAGGGAGGAGTGTGGATTGAGGTAGACCCTGGTAGATATTGTTACAGTAGTCTGCATGGGGGAGAGTGCTTGTAGTGCTGATCTAAAATAAGTTAGTTCGAGGAGGGGACGGAGCCGTTGTAGGGTCTTTGTTTTGAAATAGATTGTTCTGGTTGTCATTGCTACTTGGGTTTTGAAGGAGAGCTGTTGGTCGATTCCAAGGTATTTCAGCTCTCTTTTTACATTTATCTGGATGTTGTTTCATGTTATAGTGGTTGGGGGTTGTGAAGGAGATATCCTTTGTAAAGCCAAGATATGTGAAGTATAATCTTAGTCTCTCAAATTTACTGCTAATGCTCAGCATAATACTTGCATCGTGCCAAAGAGAGCTTCCTTCTGTAATTCATAAGATGTAACAGGTATGGGTAGTTTGTCAAGATGTGCTTGGAAATTATTTTTTATCTAACCCGTTGCTCCCAGTACAATGGGAAAGATTTGTCTCTGACTGCATTTCTTGGTACTTCAGGATCTTCTGCTTCTCCACGCGATTCATAGAATAATCACTTGATACCGACACTTCTATCAATGCTATTCTGGATGTCAGGTTACCTGGCATCCAGTTTCTTTTCTGTCAGAATGGGAATGTCCCAGGTGATCATAACCTCTTCATTCTCTGTTATTCATTTAGGGTCATGATCCGGTGCTTTTAGGGACAGTGATGTTGTAGTGTTTAGAGTGGAAGAGACATGCTAATTTGTTATGCCTTTCAGTATAGAAATTGGGGGTGTTTAGTTTGTGAGAGGTTTTGGGCTGCAGAATTTTCTGCGACTTCAGGTAATGAAGTGGGGGGAATTTGCCTCGCCAACTGTCCCTTTCGGTTTGAGGCTGTTAGTATGGGGAAAACTGAGCTGTCCAGTAAGGCAGCATTGCAATGGCTTCCATCTCTTTAATGCAGCCATATTAACACTGCCACATTGTGTATTTCATTAGTTTGGTAAATGTAAGGTTACCAGATGTCCCTGATTTTTGTGGATTGTCCCCGATATTTGTGGATTGTTTCTAAGTTTGAAGCTGTGTCCCTGATTCCCACTTCTTTGGCAACCTCCTGACCCCAATTCTTAAATGGGGACAGAGGGAGGTAGAAAAAAAAATAGTTTCAATTTAGTGATTTGAATACATCAATTTTAAGAATTTACATCCATTGTCTTTATATTTTACACAGTATGAGGGAATTAAGAACATAAGAAATGTCATAATGGGTCAGAGCAAGGTCCACCAATCCTAGTATCCTATTTCCAACTGTGGCCAATCCAGGTCACAAGTACTTGGCAGGTTCCCAAAAAGATGCACAGGTACCACAATGCTTGTACCGGAATAAGCAGTGGATTTCCTGGGTCCTCTTTAATAATGGTTTAAGGATCTTTCCTCCAGGAACTTGTCCAAACATTTCTTTAAACCCAGCTATACTTACAGCTTTTACTACATCTTCTTTTAACAAATTCCAGAGTTTGATTATGCGTAGAGTGAAAAATATTTTCTCTTATTAATCTTAAATGGGTTACACTGTAGCTTCATTGCATGTCCCCTAGTCTTTCTACTTTTTGATGTCATAAACAACCAATATATGTTTACCCATTCCACTCCATTCATTAATTTATATACCTCTATCATATCTCCACTCAGCTGTCTCTTTTCCAAGTTGAAGAACCCTAACCTTTTAAGACTTTCCTCATAGGGGTATCCTTCATCCCCGTTAACATTTTGGTGGCTCTTCTCTGTACCTTTTTCTAATTCTGCTATATCCTTTTTAAGACATGGTGACCATAATTGCACACAATATTCAAAGTGCGGTCGCACCATGGAATGATACAAAGGCATTATAACATCCTTGGTTTTATTCTCCATTCCTTTCCTTATGATACCTAGCATTCTATTTGCTCTCTTGGCTGCTGCTTTACACTGGAAGGAGGGTTCAACATATTATCTATGATGACACCTAAATCTTTTTCCTGGGTGGTGGTTCCTAATGTGGAACCTTGCATTGTGGAACTATAGTTTGGATTGTTTTTTCCTAGGTGCAGAACTTTGCACTTGTCCACTTTAAATTTCATCTGCCATTTGGACATCCAGTCTTCCAATTTATGAAGTTCCTCTTGTAATTTTTTACAGTCCTCTTTTATTTTAACAACTTTGAATAATTTTGTTATCCACAAATTTGATTACCTCATTTGTTATTCCTGTTTCCGGGTCATTTATGACTATGTTAAAAAGCAGCAGGCCCAGCACAGATCCCTGGGTACTCCACTATTCACCTTTTTCCAATGAGAAAATTGGCCATTTAGCCCTACTCTCTGCTTTCTATCTTTTAACCAGTTCCTGATCCACAATAGTACACTGCCTTCAATCCCATGACTTTTTAATTTGGCCAAGAGTCTCTCATGAGGAACCTTGTCAAAGGCTTTCTGACTGTATCAACTGGCTCACCTCTGTCTACCTGTGATTGATAAATCAGATTTCAAGCAGCAAAAGATTGAACAGGAAGATCCCAAGGTAATGGACTTCTTTAACTTGCAGGCTGTAGTTGATATAAGAAACTAGGAGGAGTGCAAAATGAGGTGGTGGAGGAAGGTATGAGGGTGCTACTGTAATCTGTAAAAGTTATATTTTACTGCTATCATGCCATCCCATATAATTACAGGTGTATGTCAGAATAATTAAGTTCCCTTTTTGACTTTGCATAAGAGAAATGTAAGGTGTGGCAATCTTGCGCTCTGTATATTTATAGCATTGCAGAGTTGTTAAATGTATAAAAAATGGCTCATTCTTGCCTCCTTCCTTCAAATGAAATCCAGGTGAACATATTGCTTTTGACCTTGCAAAAAACTATTCAATTTGCCCTTCACAACTTGAAAAGAAAGTAAGATTGAGGAATCTGTTGCCTAAGCATTTTCTCCATAGACATCAGGGAGGTTATTTTATAACGAACTGCATAAAGTTATGTGCCAGTTCACGCGTAGAAGTCACCTATTTCCAGCGGGCACCTAATGCATCTAGTTTAAGCGGCCACTATTCTCTAAGACTGTTTGTCAGAGCACTAGCATGTACTTTTGGAGTGGGCAAGCATAGGGACGGAGCTTAGGTGGAATGCAGATGGAACCTAAATTTACACTTGCAAGTTAAAAAATACAACTTATGCTCATTTTCTTCAAATCCAGGTGTGGATATTTACATCGAGTCCTGGGTTGTTGTAAGGGTTGCACCTAGATTTGGCCCGTGTGACTTGCCAGGCACGCTATTTTGTAAAGTAAGCACGCATGTGCAAAATAAGCATGCACCTACGCATGCTGAACTAAATGATCTTTATAAAGTTATCCTTCTTATGGCTCTTAAGCAGGAATAATGGAACACGGGGTAAAATAGTAGTAAAATAGCAATAGTGCGATTAACTTTTTCATTATATTTAAACTCTTATGGTCAAAAGGGCCACAAACTATTTTCAGATCTTGCTCCTTTTACAGACCTCTTCAATACAATGTGGCAACCCAGGGCAAGTTAGCATGGTTGCACTAGCTTGAACATGGAGTAACAACACACATGCTAATTCCACAGGCCCGTAATGGGGGTCTTTTACTAATGAGCACTAAGGTGTTGTATCTAATGTGCGAATAGCACCAAAACCATAGCGTGTTACATGCAACATCCCTGTGTTAACTGTTGGAGGCATCAAAAACATTTTCCTGGCAGTTAACACAGAGCCTATTGAGGTTAACCCATGCTAATGCAGTTAGCACACAGTGTGAACGGCCAAGCTCACCACACCCAGTCTCCGCCCCTACCCCACCATTAGGGCCTCTAAGACGGGTTGCACAGTTAACACAGGATTCATCCTACACTGCCATGGCCCTGCACTGCCTGGTAACACGTGCCCCACGGCACATTGAGTAAGCTGTGCAGCGCTGCGTATGTCTTGTAGCACTATACAAATGCTCAGTAGTAGTAATAGTAGTAGTAATAGTAGCTCCAGAACATGTGCTGACAGGTAGCGCCTGTTAGTAAAAGACACTCTATATTTAACAGGGCCTACTCACTATTCTGCATGCATTAACCCAACTTAAAGTTAGCCCAAGCCATATTGACTTAAAGCAGATTATCACATTTTAATGATTGCACCTTGTCAGTATACTATAGGTTCGTCCCTGTTTGCCCCAAGACTCTGGAACGCCCTGCCAGACAACATTCACACAATAAGTGATCTCAACGATTTTCATAAGAAAATAAAAACGAGCAACTTCTCTATAGCTCCGGATTAACCAGGCACACCCTGCCTGGGTCCCAGTGACTTTCCTATCACTGCTTCCCCTATCCCTAATGCCAATTGGCTCAGTCTCGCCCCACCCTCCCCATTGCCGTTCCTACCCCCTCCCCTGTAGCCCCCCGCCTGTAGAATGTATTAACTATTGTTATGTCAGTCAAGCTCTATGGACTGTTATCACCTCATGCATATACTTTTTAGTAGTAAGCTATGTTCATATATATAATTCTTAAACTACTTGTTGAAACGTTACTATTCCATATAAACCGTTCTATGTACCCTACATTAAGTTACTGGTCTATGTAAACCACCTCGATGTGTTGAAAGGCTGTATATAAAACCAGTTAAATAAATAAATAACTAAATAGATCCTCAGGGGCCAGTGCTGTACATCCTGCAGTTACAAAAATTACTCTGGTCACTACTCGAGTGTCTGGAATCAATCAAAAGAAAAAACACTCATATGAAACAAAAAGTAGGCTTATGTCCAATCATAAATTCAATTGTCAAACAATTGCTGTATGAGTTTTTCTTTTCTTTTTTAGAGAAAAAAGTCTCAGCATTAAACGGGCCGGTGTATTCAGTAACATAAAAATCACTAACGCCAGTTTACACATGCCCCAATCATATAAGCGACCTTCTCTATAATAACCCCAACAGTCGGAATGCCGCAGAAAATCCAGCTTATCTTGAAAAGCAGCATCAGTCAACGCGGTCAGTCCAGCCCCTGTACATCATGCAGTGGCTAACATTATATGTATACTTTAATAGCAAGTGTAATTGAAAACTTATTAAAAAGAGACATTTTCTGGGGACGTGTTAGGTCAAGGGAGAAAAATATTAGTTAATAAATTTATGGCCAACATTCATCCCTGTTGTTGGCATATTTTGTTTAAATGCCAACCACCATGACTGAAAAACATCCAGGTATCTTAATGCCAGACAGCTTAGTAAGCATAGTTACTCACCTGTAACAGGTGTTCTCCAGGAGCAGCAGGAATCAGTCCTCACTTATGAGTGACGTCGGCGCCGACGGAGCCCTCGCGGAGCAATTTTCCCCAGCTTTCAAAGAAAGCCTTTGGGAATTGCAGCGCGCATGCGCGGTCCCCTTCCCGCCCAAGGGTGCCATCTTAGCCAGTCAGATGACATAGCTAAAAAAGACAGCATAAAATTTGCAAAAAACTAAAGCAGATGATTGCAACTCCACGGGGAGGAGGGAGGGTTGTGAGGACTGATTCCTGCTGCTCCTGGAGAACACCTGTTACAGGTGAGTAACTACGCTTTCTCCAGGACCAAGCAGGAAGTCAGTCCTCACTTATGGGACTCCCAAGCTCAAGGCTACCGGAGACCCTAAGCACAAAAATGAGCTCCCTCTAGCTCAGCAGCACAGAAGGAAGAATCTTCGCTGAATTATTACCCACCGGTAGCCCACATCCGGGATGGAGGGTAGGAGTTGCTCAGACCTCGAAGAGATTACGGAGGACTGCCTGTCCGAAAGCACTGTCCCTGCGGGACTCCCTCTCGAGACAGTAATGGACCGCAAAAGTCTGGCTCGAAGACCAAGTAGCGGCCCGGCAGATGTCTGCCAGCGGAACAGAGCGGAGGTAAGCCACTGACGTAGCCTTTGCCCGAACGCAGTGAGCCGTGACTCGACCTTCCAAGGAGAGTCTGGCTGCCCCATAAGCCCAAGAGATACAGTCCGCAACCCAGATGGACAGAGTACGCTTGGAGACCGGGAGTCCCAATTTATTGGGGTCAAAAGACACAAAAAGCTGAGCAGCTTTACGGTGCTCCCGCGTACGGTCAAGGTAGAAGTTCAAAGCCCTTCTACAGTCCAGGGTATGGAGGACCGTTTCAGCTCGGCTGGAGTGTGGTCTGGGAAAGAAGGTTGGAAGTACCACCTCCTGATTGATGTGAAAGGGGGAGACCACTTTTGGAAGAAATTTTGGGTGAGTCCGTAGGACTACCCTATTTTTGTAGAACCGAGTGTAAGGGGGATCAGACACGAGGGCCTGCAATTCACTTACGCGTCTAGCGGAAGTGAGGGCTATCAAGAACAATGTTTTCCAAGAAAGAAAATGGAGAGAACAGGTAGCCATAGGTTCAAAAGGCGGACAGGTGATCCGCTGTAAAACCACATTCAGATCCCAGTCAGGCGCTGGCGGGCGCAGAGGTGGTTTAAGTAGAAGGAGACCTCGGAGAAACCTCGCTACAAGAGGGTCGCTGGAAAGAGGTCTGCCGTCCACCGGCACATGATGTGCTGAAAGAGCACTGAGGTGAACTTTGACGGAGTTGGACTTAAGTCCCAGATTAGAGAGGTATAGCAAGTACTGCAGGATCACCGACACCGGGCAGGAGAAGGGATCCTGAGACTGTTGGGTACACCAAACGGAAAAGCGACGCCATTTAAGGGCGTAGCATTTGCGGGTAGAAGGTCGCCGAGAAGCTAGGACGACCTCTTCCACCTCTGCCGGCAGGAGAAGGGGAGCAAGGACTACCCTCTCAGCAGCCAGGCCATTAGATTGAGAGATCTGAGGTTGGGGTGTAGCAGAGACCCCCGATCCTGAGTGAGGAGATCCGGTTGTAACCCCAGAGGGAATGGATCCTCCACCACTAATTGCAGCAGGAGCGGAAACCACGGCTGTCTGGGCCAGCGAGGGGCCACCAGGATCATGAAGGCTTTGTCTCGGAGGACCTTGAAAAGAGTCCGAGAGACTAGCGGGATGGGAGGGAAAGCGTACAGAAGGCTCCCCGACCATGAGAGTAGAAAAGCGTCCGCCGCAACCCGAAGGGGGTGTGGCTGACGAGAGCAGAAGCGAGGAAGTTGCCGGTTGTGAGGACTGGCAAAGAGATCCACCGTGGGGAGGCCCCACTTTAGAAAGAGCTTCTGAACTACCAAGGGATCCAGACGCCACTCGTGCGGCTGGAGGATCCTGCTGAGTTTGTCCGCCAGGCAATTCTCTTGGCCTGGGAGATAAACTGCCTTGAGGAGAACGCCGTGACTGACGGCCCAAGAGCAGAGCTTCTGTGCCTCCCGGCAGAGGAGGAAGGAGCCCGTGCCCCCCTGCTTGTTCACGTAGAACATGGCAACTTGATTGTCCGTCTGGACAAGGACGGACTGGTGAGAAGTCAGGTGGGAGAAGGCCTTGAGAGCCAGGCGGATCGCCCTGAGCTCCAGGAAGTTGATCTGCTGAGCAGACTCCCACGTGGTCCAGAGGCCCTGAGTACGTGCCCCTTGGCAATGCGCTCCCCAGCCCAGGAGGGATGCATCTGTTGTCAGCACCCGGGCCGGCTGAGGTGACTGGAAAGGCATGCCGAATATCAGGTTCGGCCGCTGAAGCCACCACCGGAGAGACGAGATCAGCGGCTCGGAGACGCGCACTAGGTCTGCTAGGCTGCCTGTGGCTTGTCGCCACTGCCGGCGGAGACACCATTGAGCAGGCCGCATATTCAGGCGGGCATTGGGGGTCACATGGACGGTGGAAGCCATATGGCCGAGTAGTCTCAGGAAGCGCCTGGCGGAGACCAGGGGCTGGCTGCGAAAACGGTCGGCTAGGTCCATGAGCCGTTGAGCCCTCGTGCCTGAGGAGTGTGCAGCCTTGCGCCGATGAACTCGAGATCCTGTGAGGGGAGCAAAGTGGACTTTGCGAAGTTTATAACAAAGCCCAAGTACTGCAGAAGAGTCACCGTGCGGCGCGTGGCGTTGGTGACCTCCAGAGCGGACGCTGCTCTGATGAGCCAGTCATCGAGGTACGGAAAGACATAGAGGCCGTGAAGCCGGAGATGGGCCGCCACCACCGCGAGACATTTTGTGAAGACTCGCGGTGCGGAGGACAGGCCAAAGGGTAGTACTCTGTACTGGTAATGATTTCCTGCCACCACAAACCTTAGGTATTGGCGGTGGCTTGGGTGGATGAGGATGTGCGTGTAGGCATCCTTTAGATCCAAGGAGCATAGCCAATCTCCCTGCTGGAGGTAGGGCAGAAGGATTCCAAGGGTAAGCATCTTGAACTTCTCCCGCACGAGGAACTTGTTGAGGTTGCGCAAGTCCAGGATGGGTCTGAGGCCTCCTGTTCTTTTTGGTATTAGAAAATACCTGGAATAAAAGCCTTGACCTTTCAGGTGGTGGGGCACCGGTTCCACCGCCTGATCCTGTAGAAGACCTGCTAACTCCTGAAGGAGTAACTCCCTGTGCAGAGGGGGTCGTGGAGGTTCTCCCGGAAAATAGGAGGGAGGGACCTGGTGGAAGTGGAGAAGATAGCCTTCTCGCACGACTTGAAGCACCCAGGCATCTGAGGTGATGCTGGACCACCTGTGGGCGAAGTGAACCAGCCGGCCTCCGGTGCTGGGAGGAACCAGCGGGGGGGGGAGAGGCTATGCTTAAGGAGTCAAAAACCCCCACCCTGCAGAGCAGGGGCTGGTGGTGCAGGCTTGGGGGCTTGCTGCCTACGGGACCCGTTACCCCGTCCCTTGGCCTGCTGGCCCTGTTGGGGAGCTGCAGGGGCCTGATAGTGGGGGTATTGTTTGTAGGCAGCCGCCTTCCTCGGGTAAAAGGACTTCTTTCCCGAGCCCTTCTTTTTCTGGGAAGGGGCGGAGGTCTTCCTAGAAAGCCTAGTCCTGGTGAGAGTCTCTGTCTCAATTTGTGCAGCCTTATCAGCCATGGGCTTGCCAAAGAGGTTTTCGCCTCGGCAAGGGACATCGACCAACTTGTCCTGCACCCAGGGCTCAAGGTCAGACGACTGAAGCCAAGCCTGTCGGCGGGCACCGATGCCGGCTGCGGCCACTCGAGCCGATGCTTCAAAGCCATCATAGGCTGCTCGGGACATGAATTTTGAGCATTCCCGAATGCCAGTGGACAAGGCCAGGAACCTCCGCAAGGGTTCCTCGGACAAACCAGCGGAGAAGCCGGCTAGCTCTTTAGCCAGGTCTCGGAGATACATGCCCATGTATAGCTGGTAGGTCTGGACACGACATGCGAGCATAGAGCCCTGGAAACACTTCTTACCAAGGCCATCCAGGTTACGGGCCTCCCTGCCAGGAGGCACCGAGGAGTGCATCTTCTGGCTCTTAAGACGATGCATGGCCGATTCCACTACCATGGAATGGTGTGGTAGCTGTGCTTTTTGGAAGCCAGGGCTCTTGCGGACTCGATAGATAGAATCGACCCGCTTGCTCAGGACCGGCGAGGTGGCCGGACTCTCCCACATGCGGAAGAGTAGTCGTTCCAGCATGGGAGGAACCGGTACAGTAAAGTGTTCCCTGGCGGGAGAGTCATACTGGAGGGCGTCGAGCTCTTCGGCTCGAGGCTCCTCCTCGGGGTCCGCAGGGAAGGCCAAAGCCTTGGCCATATCCCTGACGAAGTCCGAGAACCGGGCATCCTCCAGGGGGGACTGCTTACGAGGTTCGGACTCAGGTGAGTCCGAGGGGACACACCGAGTCCGAAAAGAATCAGGCGACTCTTCCTCTTCAGACTCCCAGACCGACTCCGACGAGGACTCGGTGGGGTCGGCCCGAGCAGGGCGCGGCGCCTGCCGCCCCGACGCCGAGGGAGTCGGCGTCGGCGACCTCGGTCCCGAACGGGAGGCCGAGGGCGACCTCGACCGAGGATCGACTCGAGTTCGCATCGACTCGAGGATCGGCTCGGTCTCCGGGGTCGACTTAGACGTCAACGTCCCGGCGGTCGGGGCAGCGGCGCCAGCGAAGCCAGCGAGCAGTGCCCGCTGCTGGTCCATGAAGGCAGACAGTCTGCTCTCCAAGGCCGTCAACCTGAGTCCGAGCTCAGGTGACCCAGCAGCCCCCGACTCGGGCCCCGACGGCGTCGGGCCCGACGTCGGCTGTCGCGGAGGCGAGTCCAGAAGGACCACAGGACTTACCCGAGCAGGCAGCTCCGACTCCAGGCGAGGTCGCTTCATGAGGTGCTCCTTCTCCAAGGACCTGGGGCGGCTATCGGGGCTATGCGACCTGGCCCTCGCGGAGCCAGGAGCGTCCACCGACGCCGCCCTCGTGGGTTTCACCTTCCGTCGATGGTCCCCGGAGGGAGAACCCCTGTCGGAGGAACTCCGGCGACGGTCCGAGCTGGAACCCCTGGACGCGGAGGCCTCCGACGAGGTCCGGGTACGGCTGGGGTCAGCGAAGATTCTATCCCGCTGATGCCGCCGACTTCTCAACGCTTTGGAGGATAGTTTGCCACAAGGCCCACAGATCATTTCTTCATGATCCGGGCCCAGGCAGCGGAGGCAATTGTCGTGTGTGTCAGTTAGTGACATATTTCGGTTACACTGACCACACCGCTTGAAACCACTGGCAGCCATCGGGGGAAAAAGGGCCCCAGCGAGGTCAAAGGACCGGGCTGCCAGGGAAAAACCGAAACGAAAACTGACTAAGTCAGAAAAACCGAAAAATAAGAAGAGGACTCGTGACCGGCGTCGCGAGTCCGGGCGGGAAAAAGACCGGCGTCGAACCGAATGGAAAAAAGAGTAATTCTAAAGAAAAATCAACTTTTTCGCGGGGACACGACGGGTACGTCTGTAGGGCTCCGCGGAAAAAAGAAGACTGGCTAAGATGGCACCCTTGGGCGGGAAGGGGACCGCGCATGCGCGCTGCAATTCCCAAAGGCTTTCTTTGAAAGCTGGGGAAAATTGCTCCGCGAGGGCTCCGTCGGCGCCGATGTCACCCATAAGTGAGGACTGACTTCCTGCTTGGTCCTGGAGAAAGAATTATATCATGCAAAACCTTTACATGGTAGCCTTCCACTTTCATACTAAAGTACATAGTAAAGTAGCCCAAATGCCCTTGAGTATGGAGCAGACAGAGCTTAAAGATTCCAAATTACCCATGCCTACCAATAGCCAAATTAACATGAATAAAATACATTCTCTAAAATGCTTGTATGCAAATGCTAGAAGTCTAAAGAATAAGATGGGAGAGTTAGAATATATAGCACTAAATGAAAGGTTAGATATGATTGGAATCTCAGAGACATGGTGGAAGGAGGACAACCAGTGGGACACTGCGATACCTGGGTACAAACTATATCATAATGATAGAGCTGATCAAATTGGTGGAGGGATTGCGCTCTATGTTAGAGAGACCAAACGCAATTGGTCACCTTCTCAGAGTGGATATTGATATGAAAAAGAAGAACTCACTCCATCAAAACCATATGTGCTTCTCATAAACATATATTTGATGTTTGAAAAACAAAATTTACACCAGGGTCTCAGCAAACATGGGCATACGGTGAAAGCGCGGCCAGTGATCAATCTGTGCCACATACACCAACAGAAAGCCCATTAACATCAGTGACCCGGTAAATAGCAGCTAGCAATACCCACACCCTGCATTTAAATGGAAAAATAGCAAACACTTAGCTTTGAAAAAAAGAGCACGGGAATGCAACAGATGCCAGCCACCTTCCCCGACGTTACCACAGAAGAGCCCTCAAACGTTTCGCAGGACAAACCCGCTGCCTCAGGGGAATCTAAAAAGAGAAACAGACACAAACATCCCTATTTTGCATCATTTTATTTTACTACAAGAAACACACCTAAATAGTAATTACACTTACCTGGTAATTGTAGTTCCTTGAGAGACGACAGCTTAGTCCTCGACGTATGGGTAGTGCACCTCCTCCTGCAGCATGAAGACTGGACAAATCAGATTTCAACTCCTCTGGAACCATCACACCAGGGAACTCTAACTCCAGTGAACTACTGTCAAAGCAAACTCAAACACGTAGCTAACCTTTAATAAGGTCCCTCCTAGAAGATATATATTCTATTATTTTCAAGTTTTTTTTTTTTTTTATTATTTACATATTGTAGCCAAAAGCCACAAGTAATAGGGACGGAAAGTCCCGCCCCTGCCACCGCAGAAACAGAGAGTGAGCAGAAAAGGAAAAACATCGGAGCGAAAGGAAAGAAAAACAAGGGAACACACTCACCTGGGAATATGGATCTCTGAACCCAAGGCGTGCCGCGCTAAAAGAAATGAGACAGGGAGAGGCAGGAGGACTAAGCTGTCGTCTCTCAAGGAACTACAATTACCAGGTAAGTGTAATTACTATTTCCTTATCGTTCCTCCAGCTTAGTCCTCGACGTATGGGATGTATCAAAGCAGCCTAACGGGCGGGATTTTGCCAGCCGGCACGCAGAACCGCGGAACCAAAACCGGCATCGCTCGCCGCCAAAACATCAAGCCGATAATGTTTACTGAAAGTATGCAAAGAAGACCACGTGGCCGCCTTACAAATATCTACAGGCGAAACCAAACTGAACTCCGCCCAGGACGCTGCTTGCGCTCTCGTAGAATGAGCACGCAACCCAATAGGCGGAACCCGACCGTGTAAGAGATAAGCCGAGCCAATTGCCTCCTTAATCCACCGAGCAATAGAGGCCTTCGCTGCCGCTTCCCCTTTGCGAGGGCCTCCAAACAGCACAAACAAGTGGTCTGATTTACGAAAATCACTGGTAACTTTCAAATAGCGTCGCAAAACCCTCTTGAGGTCCAACCGACTCAGACCGCGATCAGAAGCACGCCCTTCCGACTCCGAAAATACCGGAAGGGAGACGACCTGGTTCAAGTGGAAAGGAGAAGCCACCTTAGGTAAGAAGGAAGGCACAGTTCACAGAACCACTTTTTGAGCCGAGAAAGACAGGAAAGGCTCCCTGCAAGAAAGAGCCTGGAGCTCGGAAATACGGCGTGCCGAACAAATCGCCACTAGAAACACCGTTTTAAGAGTCAAATCCTTTACCGAACTACGAGAAAGAGGCTCAAAAGGTGCTGCACTGAGAGCCCGCAACACCAAATTAAGATCCCATGAGGGCACGGAGACTCTGCGAGCCGGACGCAATCTAGAAACAGCTCGCAAGAAACGAACGACATCAGCATGAGCTCCTAAAGACACGCCCTGAACCTTTCCGCGATAACATGACAGTGCCGCCAATTGTACCCGTAAAGAACTGGCGGCCAGACCTTTATCAAAACCGTCTTGTAAGAAATCCAGAATCACGGGAAGAGAGGCCGTAGCCGCTCGGATCCGATGCCGAGAACATCAGTCCTCAAAAATACGCCAAACCCGTACATAGGCCAGCGAAGTGGATCGTTTGCACGCTTGTAACAGGGTCGCCACAACCGACCGGGAATAACCCCGTTTTCTTAGCCGAGCCCTTTCAATAGCCAGGCCGTAAGAGAGAATCTCCCCACTTGAGGCATGCGAAGGGGACCCTGACACAACAGATCCGGAATCAAGGGAAGCCTCCACGGAGAACCGTCTACCAACCGCATCAGATCCGCATACCAAGGACGACGAGGCCAATCCGGCGCAATCAAAAGCACCCGAACCCGGTGAGCCTCGATACGCTGAATCACGCGCCCCAGCAGGGGCCACGGAGGAGGAAACACGTAGAGGAGACCCGTGGAGGGCCAAATCTGCAAGAGAGCATCCAGACCCTCGGACATCGGCTCTCGCCGTCGACTGTAGAACCGAGCTGCCTTCGCTGAGCGGAACGTGGCCATCAAGTCCATGACCGGTTGGCCCCAACGCTGAACCAGCTGCGCGAACACCCTGGGATGGAGTTCCCATTCGCCGGGATCCACCTGAACTCTGCTGAGAAAGTCCGCCGTCACGTTGTCTTTTCCGGCGATGTGCGCCGCGGAGATGGCAGACAGCCGGGGCTCTACCCACTCGAACAACGTCTGAGTCTCCGCTTCCAGACCGACGCTTCCGGTTCCGCCCTGCCGGTTGATGTAGGCCACAGTCGCCGCATTGTCGGAGAGAACCCGAACCGCCCGAGACGATATCCGGGTCTCGAAGTGTTGTAATGCCAACCGCACGGCCCGAAGTTCCAAGCGATTGATCGACCAAGCGCTCTCCTCCGGAGACCAGAGCCCCTGAGCGAACTGGCCCTCGTAGTGAGCACCCCAGCCCGTCAGGCAGGCATCCGTTAAGAGCGGAACCCAGTTCGGCTGCTCCAATGGTATCCCCACGCGAAGCGTGACTGGACTCAACCAACGTAGATCTTTCCGAATATCCACCGGGCAAGGTAGACGTTTGCTCAAGGAATCGGACTGGTTGGACCAGCGACGGAGTAAGGCCCGCTGAAGCGAACGCATGTGAAAGCGCGCCCAGGGTACCACCTCCAGGGAAGCTGCCATCGTCCCCAGCAACTGCAGGTAGTGCCAGGCCGACGGAGCTGGAGACTGTCGGAATTTCCGCACCAGAGACTGAAGAGCCAAGATCCTGCGGTCGGGAAGGGAAACCAACCCCCCGCACGTTTCGAACTGTACTCCCAAATATTCGAGAAGCTGCGTCGGAACCAAATGGCTCTTGTGGGGGTTGACCACCCAGCCGAGAGACTGCAAGAGCGCCACTACTTTTGCCGTCGCCGCCAAGCTTTCTGCGCGAGACTTCCCGCGAATCAACCAATCGTCCAGATAGGGATGAACTAGTACGCCATCTTTGCGCAAGGCTGCTGCTACCACCACCATAATTTTGGTGAAGACTCGCGGCGCGGTCGCCAGACCGAATGGCAAAGCCTGAAACTGGAAATGACCCCACGGCAGCGCGAAGCGGAGATACCTCTGTTGATCCTCTCGAATAGGGATATGGAGATAAGCCTCCGTGAGGTCGAGAGACGTGAGAAACTCGCCCCGGCGGACGGCGACTATTACGGACCGTAGGGTTTCCATGCGAAAGTGAGGAATCCGCAGACAACGATTCACTCCTTTGAGATCCAAAATGGGGCGAAGATCGCCACCCTTCTTTGGCACCACGAAATAGATGGAGTACCTTCCCAGACCATATTCCGCTTGCGGCACGGGAATAACCGCCCCCAGCTGGAGAAGATGATCGAGCGTTTGCCGCACCTGAAGGGTCTTTCGGACACCGCGGCAGGGGGACGCTACAAAGGAATCGAGCACGGGACGGACCAAATCGAGAACATACCCGTCTCGTATGATGTCCAACACCCACTGATCGGAAGTAATTTGGGTCCAGGCGGAGAAAAAACGTCGAAGACGCCCTCCGATCACCGGCAGCTCCACCTGGACCTGCTGTCCTTCATTGGGGCTTGCGAGCGGCCGGAGAACCAGCCGCCGAGAATCCTCGGCTGGCTCCTCGAAAGCCGCGAAAACCCGACGCTCGGGAGGAATATCTGCCACGCTGGAAGCCCCCATAACGGGGCGACCGGAACCTACGAAAGTCCCGAGACTGCCCCCGAGCGACCGAAGGCGACCAACCCCGCTTGGGTCTATCTTCCGGCAGGCGACCGCCCTTGGATTCTCCCAGATCTTTGACCAACTTATCCAAATCCTCACCAAAGAGCAGTCTACCTTTAAAAGGTAATTTGCCCAAACGCGACTTGGAAGACCCATCGGCCGCCCAATTTTTTAACCAAAGGGCTCTGCGTGACGCCACCACGGAGGCCATGCTATTGGAGAGAGCTCTGATGAGATCATACTGGACATCCGCCAAATACGCCGTACCAGATTCCAAGCAGTGAATCTCCGTCAGCACGTCGGCCTCCAAGGAAGGAGTCTGCAGAAACCGCTGAACCCAGCGTAAACAGACTCGGGCAACCCAAGCTCCACAAACGGAAGCCTGTAAAGCAATCGCGTCCGCCTCAAAGGCTTGCTTTAACAGTCCATCCATTTTCCGGTCCTGCGGCTCCCGTAAAGCCGCACTCCCTTCCACCGGAATGGTGGTCTTCTTAGTCACCGCCGACACGGCCGCGTCGACTTTAGGAGATCGGAAATGCTCATGATCTGTGTCCGATAAAGGATAAAGCCGACGCATGATCTTAACTCCCTTGAGCCCCGATTCAGGAGTATCCCACTCGGCCTGAATCATCTGGTCAATAACCTTGTGAATGGGGAAAACCACATTAGTTTGTCGTACCGCCTGAATAATGGGATCTGCCCCGTCCACCTCCTCTATCGCAGCAGTAGGGGCCAACCCCAGAGTCTGAAGCGCCTCCGAGACAAGAGCCGGGAGCTCGTCACGGCGGAACACGTGAATAATCTTTGCCTGATCCTCCGGCTCCGGAAGTTCGCCCTCTTCCAAGCCGTCTGCATCCAACTCCTGGTCGAACTCGGGTTCATCACCTTCAGGCCACTCAGTCTCCGAAGGAAAAGTTTCGTGCATCCGTGGTCGCTTGGGAGCCCTGCTGACGGACAACGGAGGCTCCCCCGAAGAGGACTGGGCAGACACCCCCTGCGCTGGGAGTGGCGCAGCTCCCATAACTTGGCGTCTACGGCAGAACGCCTGGTGCAGGAGCAAAACAAAATCGGGAGAAAAATCCTCCAAGGGCAAGGTCCCCCCGAGGTTCGACTGCCCCCCAGATGCTAAGCAACCGGTAGAAGGAAGCCCCGAGGATCCCTCCAGAGGAGACTCCAAGTCCCCTGCTACGTCAGCAGACTGCGCCGGCGCAGCCAAAGAACTTTCCAGGCGCTGCTCCATGCTGCGAGACAGCGAGGCACAGCGTGGGTACACTCCGGTCTCCGCGTCTGCGCCCCGCCGAGATCCACAAATGAGGCAAAGAGATCCCCCTGGCATGGGAGCCCTTGCACTGTGGGAAGTTAGCAGGCAGTGCGGACTACTGAAGGAGAAGGACCGGCTTACTGACCCAGCAGAACCATGCAGGAACTGGGCAGTAGCCAGCAATAGAAAGCCTGTGTAGGGAGGAGAGTAGAATGTCCCCCCTTTACCCAGCTAGAAGCAGCGAAGGCTTTCGGTAGACCAGACCCCTGTCTGTCTCCTTTTTTTTTTTTTTTTTTTTTTTAAATAACTCACACAAGTGCACCCGAGGACTGACCCACCGAGGAGACCACAACCGCCCCGCAAGGAAAGGGGAAAGTACCAGCCGAATCACCTCCCCCCCCCCCACGTAGCCGCGGGACCGTTGCAGTCCAAGGTAAAAGGGCCGAAACGAAACCGGCCAGAAATTAACAGAAACTGAAAGGAATCAACAGAAATTAATTAAAGAAGCTAAAAGAAACAAAAGAAAACAAAGAAAGAAAAAAATCTACCGCGGAGCACCGTGAAGAAAAAAACCGCGATTTAGGAAAAGATGGCCGCGGCAGTCAGGTAATTTGGCGCGCTTTTTCCCGCCGCCGAAAAACACAGCCCGAGGGAAATCCCAAGCCTGGACCTCGCACCCCCTGAGCACCGCGACCCCGGGAGCCCCCCGAAGGAAATGTCCAGCCCTGAGAGATCCCAGAACAGCTGGGGAGATCACAGAACGCGGCTCAGTAGCAGTTCTGATCCCCCACAGCCGTTAGTACTCACCGGCACCCGTGCAACAGATTCAGCAACCCTCCAGAGAGTAGCTGTAGTATAGTCGCCGCAGGAGCTCTGCCCCAAAGATCCCTGGGGCAGAGATCCAATATACCCAAGGGAGACAGACTAATAAAACAAGAGCGGCAAAGACTGGGCAGGAGAGGGACCTTCCTCAGGCCCCCCCCCCCCCCACGGAGTGCCGTGACAAGAAGAGCAAATTTTAAAGGGACAGGAACCTTACACTAATAAAATGAAAATAAGCCCTAATAGGACCAAAAATAAAGACCCAAAAGGTTAGCTAGGGAAAAAAAGCAATTAACTACTGAACTAGTGAGCCCAGCTAGGCTCACTAACGTCCTCCTGCTGCATGAAGACTGGACACACTGGAGTTAGAGTTCCCTGGTGTGATGGTTCCAGAGGAGTTGAAATCTGATTGGTCCAGTCTTCATGCTGCAGGAGGAGGTGCACTACCCATACGTCGAGGACTAAGCTGGAGGAACGATAAGGAAAACCAACTTTAAAAAATTAAAAACCACAACTCGACCAACATGCTCTTACCTGCCAGCTACACTTAAACAACGCTGTGCAGAAAAACGCCGCCCATGCGCACTCAAACCCACTGTCCCATTTTAAAGGGAAGAAAAACCCCCCTACGTAACACCAAAGCTCCACCTCCAAATTACAAACACACCGCCCAGTCAATTTGAAGATTTAAACCCTCCGGGGCCACAGTATTAAGCTGATAGATCCAATTTTGCTCACGCAGCAAAAGGGTTTGTTCCCTACTCTTACCATCACGTCCAGATAAAACCTGCTCCAAACAAAAACATCCCATGTCATGAAAAGAGTGTTGAAACTCCAGAAAATGCGGCACCAAGGGTGCCTCCCGAACCCCACAACGGAGCCTGCTCTTATGCTCCAAAATCCTTTTACGAAAGGGCCGGCACGTACTCCCTACATACATCAGCTGACAAGGACAACGGATTCCATACACAACAGCACTGACAGTCTGCTCACCTGAGGATTTCAGCAGCTCACGCAAATTGCGCTGACGCTGCCACACACACCTAACAGCCTGATTTTCCAACCCAGGGACCGTGTGCACCACAACCTGATGCTTACGAACAATATGTTGAATGCTAAAACTCAAAGGTGAGTATTTAGAAACAAAATTTACAGATTCAGTATCCATTCCAACCGGTTTAACCTTGGGAGTCAACAGCAAGGACCGATGGTCAAACAAGGCCCTCTTATAAGCATCCCCAACCACCCGTTTCGGGTAGCCCCGAGCCAAAAAACCTTGCGCCAAAAACTTAGACTTACATTTAAAATCCCCAACATTCGAACAATTCCGCCTATACCGGATAAACTGAGAAAAAGGCAGACTATTTCTAAGGGCAACCGGATGCGCGCTCGAATAATGAAGTAAGGTGTTCCTATCCGTAGGCTTTCTGTAAACTGAAGTGATCCAACCCTGACTGCTCTTACATACTTCAACATCCAAAAACACAATTTTCTGAAAACTGCAAGCACTGGTAAAGCGGATGTTCCCATCACAACCATTTAGCCACTGTACAAACAACTGAAACTCCTTCAACGTGCCCCCCCCACCCCCACAGCAGAAAGATGTCATCTATAAACCTGTGCCATAATCGAACATGAGCAAAAAAAGGAGACCGGCCCAACCACTCAGCCTCAAACCGAGCCATGTACAGATTGGCCACCAAGGGGGCGCATGTTGCCCCCATCGCAACCCCAGCTAACTGATGATAAACAGACCCTTCAAATTGAAAATAATTTTCAAAAATAGCCACCCGAGCTAGCTGCGTAACAAACTTCACCATATCAGAACCCACATCCCCCCGCCGCAAGAGACATTCCTCAACAACATCCACCGCCGCAGCCTGGGGGAACGAGGTGTATAACGAAACAACATCCAATATGGCAAGCAGAATGTCAGCAGAACCAGCCAACTCAGAGTGCTCCTGCAAAATGTTTAAAAAATGCATGGTATCACGAATATAAGCAGGAATATTTTTTGAATATTCGTAGCCCCTCATTGGCGAAGTTTTATCTGTTGCCTAAGGTGCATAAAAACTTGCAGCGGCCACCGGGGCGGCCCATTGTGTCCACCAGGGGCACGGTTCTCGAACCCCTTTCAGTGTTCGTGGATTCTTTTTTTAAGGCCTATGTTATTGAAGATTCCTGCTTATATTCGTGATACCATGCATTTTTTAAACATTTTGCAGGAGCACTCTGAGTTGGCTGGTTCTGCTGACATTCTGCTAAATTTGCTGTAGAATCTCTATGGATTGAAATTCCATGTAAAAAGGGGAAGGCGATGGCAGTGGGGGTGTACTATCAACTGCCTGGCCAGAATGAACAAATGGATGATGAAATGCTCAAGGAAGCTAACAAAAGTTACAGCACAGTAATAATAATGGATGATTTCAATTAACCCAGTATCAACTGGGTCATTGTCATGGCAGGACATGCTAGGGAGATAAAGTTCCTAGATGAAATAAATGACTGCTTCTTAGAGCAGCTGGTTCATGAACCGACCAGAGGGGAAGCCATATTGGACCTAGTCCTTAGTGGAACACCAGATCTGGTGCAAGCGATAAGGGTGTTGGGGCCACTTGGCAATAGTGATCATAGCATGATCACGGTTGATTTAATTAGTGGAGGAGGGAAGGTAAGGAAATCCACAGTACTACCTTTTAACTTTTGAAAGGGAGACTATGATAAAATGAGGAAAGAAGCTAAGAAAAAACTAAAAGGAGCAGTTGCAAAGGTTAAAAACTTACATCAAGCTTGGATGTTGTTGAAAAATACTATTTTGGAAGCCCAGACCAGATGTTTTCCACGCTTTAAGAAAAGTGGAAGGAAGTCCAAAAAACTGCCAGCATGGTTTAAAGTTGAGGTCAGAGAGGCTGTTGTTTCCCAAAAAGCATCTTTCAGGAATTGGAAAAAAAAAGCCAAACGACGAAAACTGGAAACAGCAAAAACATTAGCAAGTTAAATGCATTTAATAAGGCACGCAAATGGAAAATTTGAGAAGAAGGCTGCTGCGGAAGCAAAAACACGTATTAAAGACTTTTTCAAGTACATTCATAGCAAAAAACCTGTGAGAGAGTCAGCTGGTCCATTAGATGACAGAGGGGTTAAAGGGGGACTAAGAGGCGACAAGGCGATAGCGGAGAGACTGAATGAATTCTTTACTTCAGTCTTTACTGAGGAAGATGTAGGAATGTTACCCATGACTGAAGTGGTATTTAAAGGTGTGGAAGAATTGAAGGAAATATCAATACATCGGGAAGATGTATTACAACTATTTGATAAACTGAAGAGTAGCAAATCACCTGGACTGGATGATATACATCCAAGGGTGTTGAAAGAACTGAAATATGAGATTGCAGACCTGCTATTAGTAATCTGTGAACTATCATTAAAATAATCTGTAATACCTGAAGATTGGAGGATGGCAAACGTAACACCAATTTTTAAAAAGGGTTCCAGGGGTGATCCGGGAAACTACAGACCAGTGAACCTGACGTCAGTACCGAGAAAAATGGTAGAAACCATCATAAAGAACAAAATAGCTGAACATGTACTGTAGATAGTCATGGTTTAATGGGAGACAACCAACATGGCTTTAGACAAGGAAGATCTTGTCTTACTAATTTGTTATGTTTTTTTTGATAGTGTGAATAAACAGGTAGGCAAAGGTAAGTCAGCTGATATAGTCTATTTGGACTTTCAGAAAGCCTTTGACAAGGTTCCTCATCAGAGACCTTTGGCAAAACTAAAGAGTCATGGGACAGGAGGCAGTGTACTATTGTGGATCAGGAACTGGTTAAAAGATAGAAAGCAGAAGGTAGGGCTAAATGGCCAATTTTCCCAATGGAGAAAGGTGAATAGTGGTGTACCCCAGGGATCTGTGCTGGGTCCGCTGCTTTTTGACATATTCACAAATGACCTGGAAAAGGGAATGGCGATTGAGGTTATCAAATTTGCAGATGACACAAAGCTATTTAAAGGTATTAAAACCCATGAGGATTGTGAAAAATTGCAAGAGGATCTTGATAAATTGGAAGACTGGGCATCAAAATGGCAGATGAAATTTAATGTGGCCAAGTGCAAAGTTATGCACCTAGGGAAGAACAACCCAAACTATGGTTACACGATGCAAGGTTCCACATTAGGAACCACCACCCAGGAAAAAGATTTAGGCGTCATTGTGGATAACATGTTAAAACCCTCCACCCAGTGTGCAGCGGCAGCCAAGAGAGCAAATAGAATGCTAGGTATCATAAGGAAAGGTATGGAAATAAAACAAAGGATATTATAATGCCTCTATATCGTTCCATGGTGAGACCGCACCTTGAATATTGTGTGCAATTCTGGTCGCCGTATCTTAAAAAGGATCTAGCATTATTAGAAAAGGTTCAGAGAAGAGCCACCAAAATGGTAAAGGGGATGGAAGAATACCCCTATGAAGAAAGCCAAAAAGGTTAGGGCTCTTTAACCTGGAAAAGAGACAGCTGAGGAGAGATATGATAGAAGTCTAAAAATTAATAAACGGAGTGGAACGGGTAAACGTAGATCGATTGTTTACCTTATCAGAATATAGAAAGACTAGGGGACATGCAATGAATCTACAGGGTAAACTATTTAAAACTAATAAGAGAAAATATTTTTTCACTCAACGTATAATCAAACTCTGGAATTTGTTACCAGAGGATGTAGTAAAGGCTGTTAGTGTAGCTGGGTTTAAAAAAGGATTGGACAAGTTCATGGAGGAAAGGTCCATAAACCATTATTATAAAGGGACCCAGGATATCAATGCTTGACCCAATACAAGCATTGTGGAACCTGTGTCTTTTGGGAAACTGCTAGATACATATGACCTAGATTGGCTTGATGGACCTTAGTCTGACCCAGTATGGCATATCTTATGTTCTTATGTACTGATGAATGGAAACGTAAATATTGCATTCATTAAAATATTTGGGTCATGAATCATTAAAAGATAAATCACTCTTTTCAAAAAGGGATATTTCCATGGAAATTGCAGGAAGTTGTGATTAGGTCCAACCTGAAAAGACCACTCATGAAGCTGATATTGTTGAGAACTGTAGACGAGTCACAAATCTGGCCTTCCTTGGGAAAGTCATGAAGGCAGTGAATGAACTGCTGGGGACATTTCTAACTGCTAATTATATATTAGAGTATTTTTACCCCCCCCCCCCCATATCTTTGTTTAGGGTTGTAACTGTCACTCCATGCAAGTTATCCCCCTCTATCCCTTTGTTTAGGGTTGCATGTAACACTCCATGCGGGGTGCAGGTTCCCCCTCCCCCCACCCCATGTCTATTTTTTAAAGTGTAAAAGATAGTTAAGTTTGATTCCATGCTCTTGCTATATAGAGATCCTCTGTGTCTGTCCCAAGCCTTTTTGAATTCTTCATTGTTTTGTCCCCCACGGCCTCCATCTTGGGGTCGTTTTAAAAGTTACATGCTATAAAAACTTTATTGGTTTTACTTCTGAATGCACTTTATCATGAACTTGACCGGGATTACAAAGTAGTGTTAATAATCTGATATTTCTTCAGCATTCAATAATACAAATCTTGTTTTGTTCCTGAATGTATTAAAATGTGTTTGGATTATAAGTACAGTCCTGCAGTAGTTCTCATCTTTTCAGCAAGCAAAATCTCAGGGAAATGTTAGTTCTCAGACTTGGAGTTTAAAGTTCTCTACTGCAGCCCTATTTGGTTAATATTGTCATTATTTCCCTTTGAAGGTTATTGCATGAGGTGGGGCTGAGAGTCTATATATTTACAGAATACATCCAATGTCTTGATTCAGTAGGTCTGGGATGCCTTTAATGGTTCAATTTCCACCTAGGGACAAGTAACCTTAGGCCAGAGGGCTGGGGTCTCTACTCCCAAGGCCACTCCTTGTGGCCTTGGGCAAGCCACTTAACCCTCCATTGCCTCAGGAACGCTTAGATTGTGAGCCTTTTGGGGATGAGGGATTAAAAAGTGCCCATTAGAATATATCTGTAAACCGCCCTGATACACACATTAAAGGGCGGTTTATCAAGTGCCTAAACCATAAACCATATCCATGGGGTATCATCATTAATTTCTCTGTTGGGAAGAATAAACAAAAAGTGCAACAGGTCAAGCAATAGGAAGCAGAAATAAATACTTCAAAGAGTCATCAGAAAAGAACCATTAACAAGAAACACTTGTCTTATTGTAACTGTACAATCTTAAATTTCAGTATAATAGTTTACTCATTCAGCAAGCTCAGGAAGTGGTCTTCTGTTATAATCTGATGTTCTACTTGGACTCCAATAATTCAGGTAGACTACTGGATAGCTATCTTAAAATCAGGCAGAGAGAAAACAGAATCCATTTGGTTCAGAATGGGGCCCACTAAGTTACTGCAAGAGAGGGTATTAAGAAAGTGTTTGTAGAGATCTAGTCTCCTTGTATAGGTCTTTAGGGAGATTTGTTATTTTCTTGAGGGACTACTTCATCCAATAACTGAGGAGGATGCTGAGCAATACCTGGAATGCTCCATAGAGATCTCGGAGATTACAGAGGCTATCTCAGCTTTCAATAAGGGAAAGCTTCTGGTAATGATGGGTTTGCAGATGAGTTTTTTCAAGCTTTACCCCGCTGCTATTACCCTAGTTATTGAAAATTTACTTCCTTAGAGCAGAAGCAAGTAGAGGTTCCTTTATTGAGGCTATGGTGGTCTTATTAATTAAACCAGGTTAGAACCACCTTCTGGTCCAAACTTATAGACTTATATCTATGCTCAGTTTTGATTGCAAAATTTATACTAAAATACTGGCCAACAGATTAGAGCAGATGCTCTCTAATAAATGGGTTCTCAACCTATTCCTCGGGATACATCTAACCAGTCAGGTTTACATAATAGCCATAAGGACTACAGTTGTGGTCAACAGTATTGGAACTCTTGCAGTTCAACCCCTTAATGTCCTATATCTCCTAAAAGTAAAAGTGGCCAGTGAAATGGCTTTGGACTATACATGTACACATATTTGACATATAAAAGAATCAAATAAAACAAGACCAAGAAAAAAGGAAATAGTAGGTAATAGTATAAAAACTGGGACGTGGCCAGGACATGATTATTGGCATCCTTATAAACAATTCAAATCAGTTTGAACAGAAGAACCACATTCCCATTGCAGTAAACTTAGATGTACATATGAACAATTGTCAGTACTCATATGACTTGAACCAACCAATGAAATGTGGATCTAAAGTTTAAAATGGGCCCACAAAGGAAGCACACATTCTCGCAAAACAGCAAGACGAACAAGGAACAAGGAATAAGAAAAGAAGTCCTTTATTAAGTAAAGCATCCCGACATGGCTGCATTTCCTCAAAAGCCTGTCAGGGGGAACGTATAGGAGTCCTTCTGGGCTTTGCCAGAGAGGCTTTTCAAGCCTGAACACAAAAGTTAAAATAACTTAAGCTGCACCGCAATAGGAGTCTTTACCTTGGAGATGGTAGATATAAGGCTGAGACCACTTCTATGCTTTCCCCTGTAGGGGCATTATATCTCCAGCTTCTAGAGCAAAGATTCCCAACCCTGTC
Organism: Ichthyophis bannanicus; assembly: GCA_033557465.1. Classification (NCBI taxonomy): domain Eukaryota; kingdom Metazoa; phylum Chordata; class Amphibia; order Gymnophiona; family Ichthyophiidae; genus Ichthyophis; species Ichthyophis bannanicus. The sequence continues at coordinate 1,859,485,454 of CM066031.1, forward strand.
CCACACATTGAGTAATCTGGAGTGGTGGCTTCAATCTGCACCATACTCCATGCACTGAACAAAGAAGGACTTCATCGACAAAAGCAAAGGAGGACCCCATTGCTTAAAGACAAACATAAAAAGACACATCTGATCTTTACCCAAACTGACCTTGAGAAACCACACTCCTTCTGGGAAAATGTTCTGTAGACAGATGATAAGAAATCCACACTAAGAAAAGTGGAAGGATGGCCAGAAAACTGCCAGCATGGTTTAAAAGTGAGGTCAGAGAGGCTGTTGCAGCCAAAAAAGCATTTTTCAGGAAATGGAAAAAGGAGCCAAACAATGAAAACAGGAAACAACATAAGCACTGGCAAGTTAGATGCAAGGCATTGATAAGGCAGACAAAGAGAGAATTTGAAAAAAAAAAGCTTGTTGTGGAAGCAAAAACACATAATAAAAACTTTTTCAAGTACATTTGGAGCAAAGAACCTGTGGGAGAGTCAGTTGGACCATTAGATGATAGAGGGGTAAAAGGGACACTAAGGGAGGACAAGGCCATAGCGGAAAGAACAAATGAATTCTTTGTTTCGGCCTCTACTGAAGACGATGTAGGGAAGTTACCCATGCCTGAAATGGTATTTAAAGGTGATGTATCAGAAGAACTGAAAGAAATATTGATAAACCAGGAAGATGTATTACAACTATTTGATGAACTGAAGAGAGCAAATCATCTGGACCGGATGCACTGTTCCCTCTAAGCTGTGCACGTGTGCGCGCACACACACCTCGCCGAGCGAGCGCACATACTTTACAACAGAGCGCACAAAAATTACAGTTCTGATTCTGATAGAAAACAACACAGATGTCTTAAAATTTAAAGGTTATTATGTATTTACGGTTTTCACAAGTTCTACAATGTTTTCTAGTGCAATCAATGTGGTGTACATACTGTATTCTGATGTGTAGTGTGGTGGCGAAGCTAGCCCAGTGCCTATGGAAATAGAGAAAACACTAGCAGTTTCCTCCAGTCAGAAGGAAAGTGCAGGGAATTGTCACTTTAAAAGTGCAGCTAAGAATGAAAAAAACCTGTCCAAAGCTGCTGTCCTAAGGCCACGCCCCAGCTCCATGGTAACTGAGGGTGGCAATCTAAGACAGCTGGGGGCGGGGTGGAAAGATACAGGCCAGACCCACTCATATAAGCCCCAGAGAACAGGGAGGAGAGGAGAGAGAGCGAGAGAGAGAGCAGGAGCGAGAGCAGGAGAGGGAGCGAGAGCTGAGTCTGATTCAGAGGCAGAGTCTGGGAAGGAACTTCGGTCTGAGCATGAGCATCAGCATTACACGAGGAAGAGAGACGGAAGGGCTAATCTATGCAGGAACCAGCATGGCCAGGGAAGTGGCAGTGAAACAGTGCTGAGAAGAATCCTAAAAGGAACTGCAAGTAAAGATTTTAGCCAGAAGTCTAGAGAAAGGTTCTCAGACACCAGTTTGAGGGAAGAGTATCCCCAAAGCCAGCTCCAGAGTTTGGAACGGTACCATGGCTATAGGAAGCCTGCAGTAGGTTCAAAAACCCGGAGGTTTAAGCCAGGAGAGATTGCTGGGAGTGACTCAATCATAAGGACTTACCAGGAGACGCTGAGTCCAAGAATCTCACCTCAAGAAGGGCTGGTAAGAAAACCTCTTAACAGAGAAAGCCTGAATGCTTTAAAACTGTTGAAACATTTGGTAAAAGATCAGGAATTACCTTGCTTTGATAGCAGCTCTGAGTCCCGAGAGAGGTCTCGAGGGGAACAGCTGATTAGGTTGTTCAACGAAGCTGCAGAACCTGATTGCTCTGAATGTGAGTCAATGGAAGTTGGAGAAGGTGATAGTGAATTAAGTCAACCTGATCAAGAAATGGAATGTGATTTATCCATAAGGGTAAAATGAGAATCTTCTGAGTTATAAGCTTGAAGAGATTCCAGTTTGTTTTATGTGCATGTATGTTCTGAAAAGGAAAGAAAGTTTTAATTAGTGTGGCTGCTGTTTTAAAAGCAGGAGGCTTGTTAAGGAGGAATGCCTAAAGTCTCTAGAGCAACTAATTAAAACCCTGATTAAGTTGAAGCAAAGAAGAAAAGTTTATTACCTGAGTATTGCTGTATGAAAGTCTTCAATGGACAATTAATTGCAGTAAAGGATTGTGAACTGAAACCTTTATTTTGAAGAAAGCAATCATTGCCTTGTTGAAGCAAGCAAGGGCAATTGATATCTGTGGAAAGTTTACCAACCTTTTATTTCTTGTGGAAAAAGTCTTTACATGTGTTATGCCAAGCTTCCTTAGAAGTTCCTGTTAAACAAGGGAGGCGAATAAAATTTCCTGTGTTGCTTTCAAACCTCGGCTAAATCTCTTTATTACAACTACAATCAAATGCTCAAGGAACTACAACTCCCATAGGCCTTTGCCCTAGGAGTTCATATTAAATAAATATTGAAAGTGAAGCCCCCTTTCCTCGTCAGGCAACCGCCTAGGCGGGGGAAGGCGGCGACAGGTGGCGTAGTATTTAGGATCTCGCCTTGGCCACGTGTTCCCAAGAAAAAGAAAAAAAAAGGGAAATTTTTTTTTTTACATGCACTGAGGATATAAGCAGCCTGCTGGAAAAGAAGGACCCGGATCAACAGCAGAAGGACCGGATTGGAGCAGATTCCTGAGGCCGTGACCTGCTGGCTGATAAACCTGAGTCTACACCTGCCTAAGGTAATCCGTATTTATAAAGGGGTATAAACGGATACCAGTGCCGGGTGGGACTACAGCAGTGCGCCAGGAGAGCAGAGGAGAGAGGGCCTATATTTTGGGAGCCGCACTTGGTGGTTTCTCTCTCTGTTTTGTCGTTTCAGCTTCTACCAAGGATGGAGCAGATGGAGCTTTTGAGATGGATGGCCGAACAATTCCAGAAACAACAAGAGATATCGGCACGGACACTGGAACACACAGCGGCCATGCTCCAGGCCCAGCAAAAGCCATTGCTCGAGAAGATGGGTGATTGGCTGGGAGCACAGAAGCAAGCAGCAGAATCCTCAAGGACAGTACCAGGTTCCTTAAGGGATATACCAGGGTTTGGGATACCTGGGACAGGGACATTCTCTTTTGGGCAATTAGCAAAAGGGGATGATGTGGACGATTTTCTAGCAGCTTTTGAGAGGGTAGCTCTTCTATCCGGTTGGCATAAAGATCAATGGGCCATACGCCTTGCCGCTTCCTTGACGGGAGAAGCGCTAGCAGCCTATAGGGCTATGCCTGTGGAATTAGCCACCGATTATAAAGAGCTACAAAAGGCAATACGAGACCGTTTGGGCCTAAACCCCATGTTCTACCGCCGCCTTTTGCGGAGCTCTAGATTAAAACCCGGTGAAACACCGTGTGCTTTGTGCCAGCGGATTAGAGGGTTGGCATTAAAATGGCTGACGCCTGAGACTCAAACGAAGGAGTCATTATTAGATGGTATTATCTTGGAGCAGTTCATGGACGCTGTTCCAAAAGATATGAGATCCTTCCTGATCCTACAAGACTTCAAGACCACAGAGGCAGCAACCTCACTGGCTGAGCATTACCTAGAGGCTAGTATGGCAAGCCCGGTTAAGGTGGGTGGTCTAACGCAAGCAGTCAAAGTAGTCTCAGAAAGGAAAGGAAAAGCTATATGGGGAGAAGGGATGAAGGTAATGCATCTAGATAAACCCAGATATATGCAAAGAAAATGTTTTTCTTGTGGGGAAGAGGGACACATGAAAAAAGACTGCAGAGCTAGGACAGCCCTTATGACCTCCCATTCTGAAGAGAGGGGAGAAGGATTCCTCCTAGGTGTAGAGGTGGAGGGTGTCCAAGTAGAAGCTTTGTTGGACTCCGGAGCGGACCAGTCTATGATCTCGAGGAAGCTCTGGAAAGAGATAACATCCCAGATTGGTCCAGTTCCCGAGCCGCAAAAAAAGCGTATAAGGATACGATGCATTCACGGGGCAGTCTCGTCCTACCCCGTTTATACTGTCTCAGTGAAAGGTTTAGGGCTAAAGCGGAAAATACATGTGGCTGTAGTACCAAGACTCCCACAAGCGTTAGTCCTGGGAAGGGACTGGCCCCAGTTTAGGCGTGGGATAGCAGAGGCTCTCCAGAATAGAACAGGTAAGACATCCACCTTAGCACCACTAAAAGACCCAGAAGACAAGAGAGAAGCTCCACCAGGGGATTCATCTCATTTGGAGGGTGGGAAAGTACCCCGGGGGAATGAGTGTAAGGGAGAACAAGCAACATCTACACATACAAGGAACACTAAGGCTAGGCCGGTTCCCCATCCTTTGTTTGGAACCAAACAGCGACAGGCCAAAGGGGGGATAGCTAATAAGGAGAACATCCCTAAAAAGTCCCAGTTTGTCCTTAGGTTTTGCCACACTACTCCCAACGCCAAAGTTCCTAAGCGGGCTACGCAAATGGCAGCCGGCTTTGATATATGTAGCGCAGAGGAGATAATCATCCCCCATCAGGGAAAAGCCCTGGTAGAGACAGGAATACAAGTAGAAATACCCCCAGGCTGTTATGGACGCCTTGCCCCTCGTTCAGGTTTAGCCTGGAAAAATTTCATTGATGTAGGCGCCGGAGTAATCGACCCCGACTATCGAGGGACGATTAAGGTGCTGTTGTTTAACTTTGCAAGAGAGGATTTTAAGGTAAATATAGGGGACCGTATAGCTCAAATGATCTGTGAACGGGTTGGATTTCCGTCCCTGGAGGAGGTAACGGAGTTAACTCCTACCACTAGGGGGCCCGGAGGTTTTGGTTCCACCGGTAAGACTGAAATAAAGGGTTTAGCTGCCAGTTGTGAGGTAACAGAGGAAGAGGATCTGGGCCCGCAATTGACGGATTGCAAGGGAGATCCAGTCCCTAGGTTAGGGGAAGAACTTTCCTGGCCTCAGCAGCAGGAGTTACTAGGGCTCCTACGGAAGTTCCCCGATGTCTTAACCCCTATACCAGGTGAGACACGGCTTGTAGCCCACGAGATAGTTACCCTCCAAGGGGAGATAGTACGCCAGAGACCCTACAGGTTACCTGAGGCCAAACGCCAGGAGGTAATATCCCAAGTGCAGGACATGCTTAAAATGGAAATAATTGAGGAGTCCCATAGTCCCTGGAACAGCCCCATAGTGCTGGTACCCAAACCAGACGGAACAATGCGATTTTGCATTGACTTCCGCAAGGTGAATGCCATTTCCCGGTTTGACGCCTATCCCATGCCAAGGATAGAAGAACTGCTGGACCGATTAGGCCAGGCGTCTTACTTGACCACTCTTGACCCTCACCAGGGAATCTCGCCCAAAGACCGCATTCAGCACCCCCATCGGTCTTTTCCAGTTTCGTCGCATGCCTTTTGGATTGCATGGGGCGGCTGCGACCTGCCAGCGATTGGTTGATGTGATCTTGCGTCCCCATCAACAATACGCGACCGCCTATATGGATGACATTGTGATCCATAGCTCTCGATGGGACGAGCACTTGGCACGCATTGAAGCCGTTTTAAGGGCCTTGCGTGGCGCGGGCATCAACTTGAACCCGGCTAAATGTATGTTTGGGGGAAAACAGGTAAAATATTTGGGACATTTGGTAGGGCGGGGCACAGTTAAACCTCTACTTGAAAAAGTGGAGAGTGTTAGAGCATTTCCAAGACCCTTGACCAAAAAACAGCTACGTAGCTTTCTTGGTTTAATCGGCTATTACCGCCGATTTATTCCCCATTTTGCTACCAAGAGCGCTGCCTTAATGGAAGGGTTAAAGAAAAATGCACCCAATCAAATAAAATGGTCGACAGAGGAAGAACAAGCCTTTTCAAGGTTAAAGGACGAGCTCTGCGAGGCACCAATATTAAGGGGTGTAGATTTCAATAGGTCTTTTATTGTACAAACAGATGCGTCGGATACAGGGTTGGGCGCTGTATTATCGCAGAAGTTTGATGGGGAGGAACATCCTGTTATGTTCCTCAGCAGAAAGTTAACACCACCCGAGAGGAAGTACTCCACAGTGGAACGGGAATGTCTGGCCATAAGGTGGGCGGTGGACGCCTTACGTTTTTACCTGACGGGCCATAACTTTTTACTGGTGACTGATCATGCCCCTTTGCGTTGGTTAAATCAAATGAAGGATCATAATCCCCGTCTTACCCGCTGGTACATGGCCTTACAGGCATTCGACTTTCACATAGAACATCGAGCAGGGAAGTTGCACACCAACGCGGACGCCCTTTCGCGTATTACGAGCTGTGCTGAAGTTAATATGCCAGCCCGTAATATCTTAAGCGGGGGGATATGTGGTGGCGAAGCTAGCCCAGTGCCTATGGAAATAGAGAAAACACTAGCAGTTTCCTCCAGTCCGAAGGAAAGTGCAGGGAATTGTCACTTTAAAAGTGCAGCTAAGAATGAAAAAAACCTGTCCAAAGCTGCTGTCCTAAGGCCACGCCCCAGCTCCATGGTAACTGAGGGTGGCAATCTAAGACAGCTGGGAGCGGGGTGGAAAGATACAGGCCAGACCCACTCATATAAGCCCCAGAGAACAGGGAGGAGAGGAGAGAGAGCGAGAGAGAGAGCAGGAGCGAGAGCAGGAGAGGGAGCGAGAGCTGAGTCTGCTTCAGAGGCGGAGTCTGGGAAGGAACCTCAGTCTGAGCATGAGCATCAGCATTACACGAGGAAGAGAGACGGAAGGGCTAATCTATGCAGGAACCAGCATGGCCAGGGAAGTGGCAGTGAAACAGTGCTGAGGAGAATCCTAAAAGGAACTGCAAGTAAAGATTTTAGCCAGAAGTCTAGAGAAAGGTTCTCAGACACCAGTTTGAGGGAAGAGTATCCCCAAAGCCAGCTCCAGAGTTTGGAACGGTACCATGGCTATAGGAAGCCTGCAGTAGGTTAAAAAACCCGGAGGTTTAAGCCAGGAGAGATTGCTCGGAGTGACTCAATCATAAGGGCTTACCAGGAGACGCTGAGTCCAAGAATCTCACCTCAAGAAGGGCTGGTAAGAAAACCTCTTAACAGAGAAAGCCTGAATGCTTTAAAACTGTTGAAACGTTTGGTAAAAGATCAGGAATTACCTTGCTTTGATAGCAGCTCTGAGTCCCGAGAGAGGTCTCGAGGGGAACAGCTGATTAGGTTGTTCAACGAAGCTGCAGAACCTGATTGCTCTGAATGTGAGTCAATGGAAGTTGGAGAAGGTGATAGTGAATTAAGTCAACCTGATCAAGAAATGGAATGTGATTTATCCATAAGGGTAAAATGAGAATCTTCTGAGTTATAAGCTTGAAGAGATTCCAGTTTGTTTTATGTGCATGTATGTTCTGAAAAGGAAAGAAAGTTTTAATTAGTGTGGCTGCTGTTTTAAAAGCAGGAGGCTTGTTAAGGAGGAATGCCTAAAGTCTCTAGAGCAACTAATTAAAACCCTGATTAAGTTGAAGCAAAGAAGAAAAGTTTATTACCTGAGTATTGCTGTATGAAAGTCTTCAATGGACAATTAATTGCAGTAAAGGACTGTGAACTGAAACCTTTATTTTGAAGAAAGCAATCATTGCCTTGTTGAAGCAAGCAAGGGCAATTGATATCTGTGGAAAGTTTACCAACCTTTTATTTCTTGTGGAAAAAGTCTTTACATGTGTTATGCCAAGCTTCCTTAGAAGTTCCTGTTAAACAAGGGAGGCGAATAAAATTTCCTGTGTTGCTTTCAAACCTCGGCTAAATCTCTTTATTACAACTACAATCAAATGCTCAAGGAACTACAACTCCCATAGGCCTTTGCCCTAGGAGTTCATATTAAATAAATATTGAAAGTGAAGCCCCCTTTCCTCGTCAGGCAACCGCCTAGGCGGGGAAGGCGGCGACAGTAGTCAAATTTTAAAGTATATAACTCCGAGTGTCATTATGTGGCGCACAAAAATTTAACCTTCCTTCAAAAGTTGCACAGCTGATATTTTATGCGCACACAGCCTACAGAAAATTAGAGGGAACGTTGACCGGATGGTATACATCTGGGGGTGCTGAAAGAACTGAAATATGAAACTGCAGACCTACTATAAGTAATCTGTGAACCATCATTAAAATCCTCTGTAGTACCGGAAGATTGGAGAATGGCCAATGTAACACCAATTTTCAAAGAGGATTCCAGGGGTGATCTGGGAAATTACAGACCGGTGAGCCTGACAGCAGTACCGGGCAAAATGGTAGAAACCATTATAAAGAATAAAATTACTGAACATGTCATGGTTTCATGAGAGAAAGCCAACATGGATGTAGACAAGGAAACTCTTGTCTTACTAATTTGTTATATTTTTTTGAAGGTGTGAATAAACAGGTAAACAAAGGTGAGCAGGTTGATATAAAGTATCTGGATTTTCAGAAAACCTTTGACAAGGTCCCTCATGAGAGACTCTTGATGAAATTAAAAAGTCATAGGATTGGAGGCAGTATACTATTGTGGATCAGGAACTGGTTAAAAGATAGAAAGCAGCTAAATGGCCAATTTTCTCAATGAAGAAAGCTGAATAGTGGAGTATCCCAGGGATCTGTGCTGGGCCCGCTGCTTTTTAACATATTCATAAATTACTTGGAAATAGGAATAATGAGTGAGGTGATCGAATTTGCAGATGACACAAAATTATTCAAAGTTGTTAAAACACAAGAAGATTGTGAAAAACTGCAAGAGGACCTTGATAAATTGGAAGACTGGACGTCCAAATGGCAGATGAAAATTTAATGTGGACAAGTGCAAAGTTTTGCATCTAGGAAAGAACACCACAAACTATTGTCACGCGATACAAGGTTCCATAGTAGAAACCATCACCAAGGAAAACGATTTAGGCAACATCGTGGATAATACGCTGAAACCCTCTGCCCAATGTGCAGTAGCGGCCAAGAAAGCAAATAGCATAGTTATTCACCTGTAACAAGTATTCTCCGGGGACAAAAGGAATCAGTCCTCATATATGGGTGATGTCGGCACTGACGGAGCCTGCACAGTAATCACTCCCTAGCTTTCAAAGAAAGACTTTGGGAGTTATACCACACATGCATGGTCACTTTCCCGCCCAAGGGTGCCATCTTACCTCAGTGTGACAACATAGCTTAATGAAGCATAAAAAAAGAAAGGGAGGGGGTAAAGGGAAAGTTTGTTATTGCTAATGGTTCTGTAGATCCTCAAGAACAGAGGACAAGTTAAGATGTGCTCTGGAGATATTGTTAAATCTGGTTATAAAAAAAAAAAAAAGAAAACAACTCCACGGGGAGGAGGGAGGGTTGTGAGGACTGATTCCTGCTGTCCCCAGAGAACAGCTGTTATAGGTGAGTACGCTTTCTCCGGGAACAAGCAGGAAGTCAGTCCTCACATATGGGACTCCCCAGCTACAGGCTACCAAAAAGAACCTGTAAAAAGCCACAGACAACCGAAAAACGGTGAACCATGAATGGCAGCTGGGAGAAATCAACGACCTCAAGTTCTAAGATACAACCCCATTGTCAAGGATGGAATCATCTCTCCGGTAGCCTGGATGTAAGGACCAGAGGGAAAACATTGTGCTAATCCCCAAAGAGTACTGACTGGCCAAAGGTGCTGTCATGCCGTGAGCTCTCCTCCAGGTAGTAATGAGCTGTGAAGGTATGGACTGAGGATCAGGTGGCAGCCCAACATATATCTTGCAGAGAAACTGAGCACAGATGTGCCACCAAGGCCATCATGGTGCGCACATTGTGGGCGGTGGCATGATGCTGCAAGGAGAGTCCCACTTGCTCATAGGCAAAGGAGATGCACCTTGAATATTGTGTACAATTCTGGTCGCCGTATCTTAAAAAGGATATAGAGCTATTAGAAAAGGTACAAAGAGCCACCAAAATGATAAAGGGGATGGAAGGATACTCCTATGAAGAGAGGCTAAAAAGGTTAGGGCTCTTCAACCTGGAAAAGAGACGGCTGAGGGGAGATATGATAGAGGTCTATAAATTAATGAATGGAGTGGAACGGGTTAATGTAGATTGGTTGTTTACGCTATTACAAAGTAGAAAGACTAGAGGACACGCAATGAAGCTACAATGTAACCCATATAAGACTAATAAGAGAAAATATTTTTTCACTCAACGTGTAATCAAGCTCTGGAATTTGTTACCGGAGGATGTAGTAAAAGCTGTTAGTGTAGCTGGGTTTAAAAAAGATTTGGTCAAGTTCCTGGAGGAAAGGTCCATAAACCATTATTAAAAGGGACACGGGATATCACTGCTTGACCCAATACAAGCACTGAGGAACCTGTGTCTTTTGGGGAAACTGCTAGGTACTTATGACCTAGATTGGCCACTGTTGGAAACAGGATACTGGGCTTGATGGACCTTGGTCTGACCCAGTATGGCATATCTTATGTTCTTATGTTCTTAACCCTTTGGCAATGCAGACCAGCGATACATTAACAGGTGAAGAAATGAAGATTATAAGGAAAAAAACACCCTTCCTACAGTTAAATATGGTAGAGGTTCTATAATGTTGTGGGGCTGTTTTGCTGCCTTAAGAACTGGAGGCCTGGAGCGTATTAAAGGAATCATGAAGTCAGCGGACTAACAAGGTATTTTGGAGCAAAATGTGCTATCTAGAGTCAGAAAGTTAGTTCTGGGTCAAAGGTCATAGGTCCTCCAGCAGGACAATGACCCAAAACATACATCCAAAAGTACAAAAGAATGGATAACAAGGAAAAATATGAACTGTTTTAAACTGGCCGACAATGGGTCTTGATTTCAATCCAATCTAAACTTTTGGAATGAGTCCTCTTGCTTCCTCGCTTTTTCTCCATACTATTCATGCTAATCGTCTCTCCCTTCCCTCTGCAGCCAGGACAAGATATCATTTAACCTAGGCATCAACTTTCTACTTCTGTGAGCCTTACCTCTGGAATAACTGGGTTTAAAAAAGGTTTGGACAAATTCCTTGAGGAAAGGTCCATAAACCATTTTTAAAGAGGACCTGGGAAATCCACTGCTTGCCAAGGACAAGCATTGTGGAACTTTTTGGGAAACTTCCAGGTACTTGTGACCTAGATTGACCACTGTTGAAAACAGGATACTGGGCTTGATGGACCTTGGTCTGACCCAATATGGCAGTTCTTACATTCTTAACCTGCCTCCCGACCTCTGACTGGAGCCCATGTATGCCCATTTTAAGTCTGCCTTGAAAGCTTATTTTTTTTCAACAGGCTTTTGACATTTCCAGCTAATATGCCTGGACAGTCCTGCCTTTCTCAAATACCCTTTTCCCACCCCCCTTCCCTGTATGTTCCAATGGATTTCCTTTCTAACCTTTTATTTATTTTAATTATTTTATGTAAACTGCTTTGATTTGTTCTGAAAGGCGGTATAGCATATTTTTAATAAACCATAAAGTCCTCTGCCTTCAGTGGTCACCCTTATCACTCACATGGTGGGAGCATCTTGGCTCTTTAAAGATGATGACTGGCCCCAGATTCAATACTTGTTAAATATGCCACCCTTATGCTTTCCGCCTGAGTTTTATTCCCAGCTGAACTGGCAGTGGCTTTCCTACCCATGGGCAAATATGCCTCCCTGTATTGCTTGCAAGAAATGTAAGTTGGCCACAAAACAAGGGGAGACAGTCAGTTTTTCAGATTTTTACTTCTACTATCTATCCTTTTTTTTCAGTTCTCTAGTGGTTTATTATTCAAGAGGAGACTTGGGTCCCCTTATGGTTCCAACTAGACTAGAAGATGCTAGCTGCACTCATCTGCACTGGCTGGCTGTGATGATTTAGTCCCATGACAAAGTCCAGAAGATGTGACTTGAATTCTCTGCAGGGTCATCTCCACCTCATCTTCCCCCTCTTCAATCCCAAATTCTTCCCTCACCTTCTGAAATCACTGAGGAGGAAACTACAAATCCTCTCCTCCTCCAAATTGACTATATGCTCATCTGATCCCATCCCAACCCATCTACAAAGCTCTATCTCTTCTGCCAACATTCCTTCCATATGTCATATCCATAACCTATCGTTTTCTATTGCAACTGTTTCTGTGGCCTTCAAACACCTCTCCTCAAAAAGACTTCATTAGTTCCTACATATTATACCAGTTATCAACATATTTCTCTCCTCCCCTTTGCTTCAAAACTACTTACTTGAATAGGTGGTACACCATCACTGTCTTGATTTTCTCTCAAGAACGTCTGGACCCACTGCAATCTGGCTTTCGTTTTCTACATTCCATAGAAACGGCTCTTGCCAAAGTCTCCAGCAACTTGTTCCTCACCAAATCCAAGGGCCTTTGCTCAATTCTTATCCTTCTTGACTTTCTGCTGCCTTTGACACTGTTGATCACCTTTTCCTCAATACCTTATCCTCGCTTGGATTTAAGGGTTCTGCTCTGTCATGGTTTTCTTCTTATCTCTCCTATCGCACTTTTAGCGTATCTTCTGCTGGTTCCTCCTCTACCACCATCCCACTTTCAGATGATGTACCTCAGGACTCTGTCTTGAGACCTCTTCTTTTTTCTCTCTACACTTGGTCCCTTAGTGCACTTATTTCCTCCCATGGTTTTCAGCATCATCTTTATGCTGATTACTCTCAGATCTACCTTTCTGGGCTTGACATCTCTCCAGGAACCCAGGCCAAATCTCTGCCATTTATCCGACTGCTACCTGGATGTCTCATTGCCAACTGAAACTGAACATGGTCAAAACTGAGCTCCTTATTGTTCCCCCTAAACCCAACTCGACCCTTCCTCACTTCTCTATTTCTGTGGATAAAACTACACTCCTCCCTGTTTCCTCTGCTTGCAATCTTGGGGTCATCTTTGACTCTACTCTCTCTTTCTCTTCACACATCAAACAGATAGCTAAAACCTGTTGCTTCATTCTCTATAACATTGGCAAAATGTGTCCCTTGCTTTCTACACACACTACTAAGACACTTATCCACTCTTTAGTCACATCCTTTTTAGACTACTGCAACCTCCTCCTTGTTGGTCTCCTTCTGAATCATCTCTCTCCCCTTCAATCTGTTCAAAACTCAGCTGTGCAGCTAATTTTCCACCAGCCTTGATGTGCTCATATAACCCCTCTTCTCAAGTCGCTTCATTGGCTTCCTATCCATTTCTGTATCCAGTTAAAACTTCTACTGACCTATAAGTGAACTTATTCTGCTGCTCCTCACTACCATGTCTCTCTTATCTCTCCCTACACCCCTCCTCAGAAACTCCACTCTTCTGGCAGATCTGCCCTTCTCTTCACTGCCAACTCCAGACGTTGATCCTTCCAACTTGATGCTCCTTTTGCTTGGAAAAAGTACCTGAGTCTGTATGTCAGGCTTCATCTGGCCGCTTTCAAATTGAGGCGAAAATTACCTCTTCAAAGGCTGCTTTTGGATCCTCATCTGCTGAGTCTCCTATGTGTTTGTTTCTTTACCATTCCCTTAGATATATCCTTCCTAGCTGTTGTGCTATCTGTCTTGATTATATTGTACACTCTGGTGAGCAGGGACAATCTTTTAGATGTGTCTGTACAGCGCTGCGTATGCCTTATAGTGCTATACAAATGATTAGTAGCAGTAGTAGTAGTAAAGTGCTTGAAGCTGAGTCAGATGTGCCTTGGCACCAAACTATCTCTGTCTTCTGTAGTGCAACCCAACCTTCATATAAGAAGCCCATCTTTTGACAATCATGGTGTAGCCAAGAGAGCAAATAGAATGCTAAGTATCATAAGGAAAGGAATGGAAAATAAAACAAAGGATATTATAATGCCTCTGTATCGTTCCATGGTGCGACCGCACCTTGAATATTGTGTGCAATTCTGGTCGCCGTATCTTAAAAAGGATATAGCATTATTAGAAAAGGTTCACAGAAGAGACACCAAAATGGTAAAGGGGATGGAAGGCTACCCATATGAAGAAAGGCTAAAAAGGTTAGGGCTCTTTAACCTGGAAAAGAGACGGCTGATGGGAGATATGATAGAAGTCTATAAATTAATGAACGGAGTGGAACGGGTAAACGTAGATCAACTGTTTACGTTATCAGAATATAGAAAGACTAGAGGACATGCAATGAAGCTACAGGGCAATCTATTTAAGACAAATAAGAGAATTTTTTTTTCACTCAACATGTAATCAAACTCTGGAATTTGTTACCGGAGGATGTAGTAAAAGCTGTTAGTATAGCTGGGTTTAAAAAAAGTTTGGACAAGTTCCTGGAGGAAAGGTCCATAAACCATTATTAAAAAGGGACCTGGGATATCAATGCTTGACCCAATACGAGCATTGTGGAACCTGTGTCTTTTGGGGAAACTGCTAGGTATGTATGACCTAGATTGGCCACTGTTAGAAACAGGATACTGGGCTTGAAGGACCTTGGTCTGACCCAGTATGGAATATCTTATGTTCTTAATGTTCTTTATATAGGATCTCAGACCACAATCCAAAATTTTTTTCCTTTGCGATGTTGCAGCACAGATTTAAGCTTCACCTTATGGGTATTACCATTAACAGTAGCTGAGACAAATACAGTAGTAGCACCCTGGATCAAGGAAACACGATCGAAATAGGACAGTCCTAGTATCTTAACCTGCTGTCAAGGTGCTCTGTCTGGAGAGCATATGACATCATATTTTGTAAAAGATGCTGCAGTTTGATAATACTGATTCAGTCCTGCATAGGTTAGGGCAATATGAGCTGGTGACACAATTGGATGATTCATTTGGATGATTAGTGATAGGTCTTTTGCTTGGCCTCGGCCACAATAATGCAATCATTGTACTTCATTATGCAAAATGCCATTTATACCTCAACTAAATTGTAAAGACTGCTACATTTTTGCATGTTTTATTTTTGCCCAAGGATCATGGCTTTCTGGCAACAGGTATAAGGTAGAATTTTAGATATCTTAGGTTTAACCAGCAAGTCATGTATTTTATATGTCTTTGTTTGGTCACAGTGCTTGCCAGGTATGTTCCACACACATAGATACAAGTTCTATGATATTTGTATTGCTGCTGTGTTTAAAAGTATAAGAATTGGAAGCAGGGGGAACTGATTAACTTCCATTTTTGATGGAATATGGTTTGCCTCATTTGTAATTATCATTTAGCACTGGCAAGGCGATCAAATAGATGGGTAATTGTAGCTGCATGGCTTTTTTGTGGTTTTGTTTGGGGGTTGTTGGGGTGGGGTTGGTTGTGTATGTTTTTGAAAACCCAATAAAAAAGAGTTTCTAAAAAAATAAAAATTCCGTGTACCTTTGGAGTTTGACTGGACAAAACCTTCTTAGACTAAGCTGTTTTAGGAGGCATTTCATAGCATAAGACATGCACAGCTTGCTGAATGATGAATGATAACTAACGATGAAGCAATTCTTTCCCTCCCAAGAACACACAGACATACAGTAATACACAGCATGGCTAACATGGCCACCTTGTGTAAACTCAAACAAGAGCTATAATTAAGTCTGCAGTTTTGTACTCGTTTGGAATCACTACACCCAACACTGTAAACTATACATAAGCTGAGGTTGCTATCCATCTCATTTATGGGAATGCCACCGATTTGCAATAAACTAGAAAAAAACTATGACCTGGATTGTTTCTGATCCAAATAATCATAAAAAATGGTATAAGGGACCTCAACACACCATCTAGTCCAAACTCTTCTTAGATAGATCCATCGTAGGTATGTCATCTAGACAATTTTACTGTCCAGGATAACTTGTTTCAGTATGTGGCAATCCTTACAGTTCGAAAGGTTTTCTGTTGTGTAACCTGAATTTTCACACTTGTATTTATATCCATTAATTCTTATTAATGGATATAAATAATTAATTAATTCTTAAACAGCTTGCAAAACTGAAAGTGGACAAGGCCATGAGACCAGATGGGATACATTCCAGGATATAGAAAGAGCGCAAATAGGTTCTGGCAGGGCCTTTAGGGGATGTTTTTAATAGATCCTTGGAGACGGAACATGTTTCGCAGAACTGGAGAAGGGTTGATGTGGTACCTTTTCACATAAGTGGTTTTAGGGAAGAGGTGACAAACTTTAGACCAGTAATCCTTACCTCTGTGGTGGGAAAAGTAATGGAGGTTCTCTTGAAAGAAAGAATAGTGAACTTTCTGGAAACAAATGGATTGCATAAACCAAAACAACATGGTTTTAACAGGGGAAGATCATGCCAAACAAATCTGATTAACAGAGAACTAGATCAAGAGCATGCAATGGATGTGATATACCTATATTTCAGCAAAGTCTTTGTTACTGTTCCTCATAGGAGGCTTATCAATAAACTGAGCAGCCTGGGGTAGGTCCCAAGGTGTTGAACTGGATCAGGATTTGGCTGACTGACGGTCGACAGAAGGTAGTGTTAAATCGAACTCACTCAAAAGAAAGGAAGGTGCATAGTTGCATGCCTCAGGGATTGGTCCTGGGACCGATACTGTTCAATGTATTTGTGAGTGACGTTGCAGGACTGCTGAGAGTCGGCTGAGGGGAGATTTGATTGAGGTCTATAAATTAATGAACGGAGTGGAACTGGTAAATGTAGATCAATTGTTTACACCATTAAAAAGTAGAAAAAAGTAGAAAGACTAGGGGATATGCAATGAAGCTACAGTGTAAGCCATTTAAGACAAATAAGAGAAAATATTTTGTCACTCAACGCATAATCAAACTCTGGAAATTGTTACCAGGGGATGTAGTAAAAGCTGTTAGTATAGCTGGGTTTTAAAAATATTTTGATAAGTTCCTGGAGGAAATGTCCATAAACCATTATTAAAGAGGACCCAGTAAATCCACTGTTTGGCCCAATACAAGCAGTGTGCAACCTGTGTATCTTTTTGGGAAACTAACAGGTACTTGTGACCTGGATAGACCACTGTTGGAAACAGGGTATTGGGCAAGATGGACCTTGGTCTGACCCAGTATGGCATTTCTTATGTTCTTAGGACTGAATGGAAAACTCTGCCTTTTTGCAGATGACACAATAATTTGCAACAGAGTGGACATTTCTAAGGGACAGCATGAGGAAAGATTTAAAAACACTGAAAGAATGGTCTAATACTTGGCAGTTACAATTTAATGTGAAGAAGTGAAGAGTCATGCACTTGAGATGCAGAAACCCAAAGGAAACGTATGCAATAGGGGGAGGAGAGAGGCTGGTATGCACAGACCAGGAGAGGGACCTCTCAGTGCTAGTGTCTGAGGATCTCAAGGTGGTAGCCAAAGCCAGAAGGATGCTGGGCTGTATAAAGAGAGGAGTAACCAGCAGAAAGGAGGACGTATTAATGCCCCTTTACAAGTCATTGGTGAGGCCTCACTTGGAGTATTATGTTCAGTTTTGGAGACCATATCTCACAAAGGACATAAAAAGACTTTAAATAGTTCAGAGGAAAGTGACCAAAATAATGCAGAGCCTACACCAGAAGACGAATAAGAGGCATGAAGAAATAAATATGTATACCCTACAGGAGAGAAGGGACAGTGGAGATATGATACAGATCTGTAAATACTTAAAAGATATAAATGAATAAACAAACCTTTTTCAAAGAAGGGGGAGCTGTAAAACTAGAAGGCACATATATTTTTATCATTTCTTTATGTTTATTTTTCTTGCTGTAAAACTGCACAGAAGGTGAAATTAGACTTACCTGCTAATTGTTGTTCCTTAAGGAACTCTAGTCCAGTCCCGGAACCATACAGTCTAGAACCTCCACCAGCAGCTTTGGAGACTGAAAGATGTCATCGCTCTGATGTCACTGGTATAAATAGGCAAGGACTGCCCCCTTCCACCAGTACCTATTGACAAAGCAGACTCAGCAGAGCAACAAATAAGTAGTTAAACAAGCAATAAAAAGGTACTAAGACAATAGGCAAACCACTAAAAGTCAGCAAAACATTGCGGTTTTTTATTTATTTATTTATTTTGTATTCTTTAAAGGTAGAAATTACTGCCCGTACCAGGAGATTCCTACCCCCTGAGCAAACGAAGTCCTGCTGCGAAAGGGCTCCCACTGCACCTCCACTGAGCAACCACCCAGGAGCTCTGACTCAATCACGCCCTCCCAAACTTCAGGCTGTCAACCGCTTAATAAACTGGGAGGGATCCGGGACTGGACTAGAGTTCCTTAAGGAACAACAATTAGCAGGTAAGTCTAATTTCACCTTCCTTTACGTCCCTCTAGTCCAGTCCCGGAACCATAGAGGATGTAACAGAGCAGTGAATCTCAACGGGAGGGACCAGCCTGCCCAGCCTGAAGCACCGCCAAGCCAAAACGTCCATCCCCTACTTCCTGCACATCCAGCCTATAGTGCTTAGCAAAAGAATGTAACGACGACCAAGTCGCCACCCTGCAAATGTCCGCCACTGGAACCAAACTAAACTCCGCCCAAGACACTGCCTGCGCCCTAGTCGAATGAGCCCGGAGATCCTCCGGAATCGCTTTACCCTTTAGAAGGTACGCTGTCGCTATGGCCTCCTTCAACCACCGCGAAATGGACGCCTTAGCTGCCGCCTCCCCCTTCCGAGGACCCCAAAGGTCACAAACAACTGATCCGACTTCCAGAAGGAAGCAGTCTTGCGGAGGTATCTCTTCAGCGTGCGATGAACATCCAGAAGGTGCAATCTGCCCCCCGATTTATCCTTCTGCTCTTTGGAAAACACCGGTAGCGACACTACCTGGTTAAGATGAAACATAGAGACCACCTTCGGCAAGAACACAGGCACAGTACACAAAACCACCTTGTAATTAAAGAAGGACAAATACGGTTCCTTACAGGATAAAGCCTGTAACTCGGAATTCCTTCTTGCGGAGCAAATAGCCACCAGAAAAACCGTCTTTAACGTCAGATCCTTTATCGACATTCTTCCCAGCGGCTCAAAGGGCGCTCTGATTAAGGCCTCCAACACCAAGTTCAGATCCCACGCCACAACTGACCTGTGCCTCGGCGGCCGCATGAGTAACACGGCCCGCAGAAACCTTCGAACATCGCCGTGCGCCCCTAACAACTGTGCCTGTATCTTACCGCGATAACAAGAAATCGCTGCCAACTGAACACGCAAGGAACTAGCTGAGAGACCCTTCTCCACAACATCCTGCAAAAAGGAAAGGACCTGCGACACCGACGCCCCCAACAGCCGCAGCTTCCGCTCAACACACCAGGCTTCAAACATGCGCCACACCCGAATGTACGCCAACGAAGTAGACCGTCTTCGCGCCTTCAGCAAAGTAGAACATAAGAACATAAGATATGCCATACTGGGTTAGACCAAGGTCCATCAAGCCCAGTATCCTGTTTCCAACAGTGGCCAATCTAGGTCATACGTACCTAGCAGTTTCCCCAAAAGACACAGGTTCCGCAATGCTTGTACTGGGCCAAGCATTGATATCCTGGGTCCCTTCTTAATAATGGTTTATGGACCTTTCCTCCAAGAACTTGTCCAAACCTTTTTTAAACCCAGCTACACTAACAGCCTTTACTACATCCTCCGGTAACAAATTCCAGAGTTTGATTACACGTTGAGTGAAGAAATATTTTCTTTTATTAGTTTTAAATAGTTTACCCTGTAGCTTCATTGCATGTCCCCTAGTCTTTCTATATTCTCATAACGTAAACAATCGATCTATGTT
Source organism: Ichthyophis bannanicus (assembly GCA_033557465.1). Classification (NCBI taxonomy): domain Eukaryota; kingdom Metazoa; phylum Chordata; class Amphibia; order Gymnophiona; family Ichthyophiidae; genus Ichthyophis; species Ichthyophis bannanicus. The sequence continues at coordinate 1,859,505,077 of CM066031.1, forward strand.
TACCCGTTCCACTCCGTTCATTAATTTATAGACTTCTATCATATCTCCCCTCAGCCATCTCTTTTCCAGGTTAAAGAGTCCTAACCTTTTTAGCCTTTCTTCATAGGAGTATCCTTCCATCCCCTTTACCATTTTGGTGGCTCTTCTCTGAACCTTTTCTAATAACGCTATATCCTTTTTAAGATACGGCGACCAGAATTGCACACAATATTCAAGGTGCGATCTCACCATGGAACGATATAGAGGCATTATTATATCTTTTGTTTTATTTTCCATTCCTATCCTTATGATACCTAGCATTCTATTTGCTCTCTTGGCTGCCGCTGCACACTGGGCCGAGGGTTTTAACATGCTATCCACAATGACGCCTAAATCTTTTTCCTGAGTGGTGATTCCTAATGTGGAACCTTGCATCGTGTAACCATAGTTTGGGCAGTTCTTCCCTAGGTGCATAACCTTGCACTTGTCCACATTAAATTTCATCTGTCATTTTGATGCCCAGTCTTCCAATTTATCAAGATCCTCTTGCAATTTTCCACAATCCTCTTGGGTTTTAACAATTTTAAATAGTTTTGTGTCATCTGCAAATTTGATAACCTCACTCGTTATTCCACTTTCCAGGTCATTTATGAATATGTCAAAAAGCAGCGGACCCAGCACAGATCCCTGGGGTACACCACTATTCACTTTTCTCCATTGGGAAAACTGGCCATTTAGCCCAACCCTCTGCTTTCTATCTTTTAACCAGTTCTTGATCCACAGTAATACACTGCCTCCTATCCCATGACTCTTTAGTTTTGCCAAAAGTCTCTGATGAGGGACCTTGTCAAAGGCTTTCCTAAAGTCCAGATACACTATATCAACCGACTCACCTTTATTCACCTGTTTATTCACACTTTCAAAAAAACATAATAGATTAGTAAGACAAGATCTTCCTTGTCTAAAACCATTTTGGCTGTCTCCCATTAGGCTATGACTATCTACATGCTGAGCAATTTTATTCTTTATGATGGTTTCTACCATTTTTCCCGGTACTGACGTGAGGCTCACCGGTCTGTAGTCTCCCGGATCACCCCTGGAACCCTTTTTAAAAATTGGTGTTACATTGGCGATCCTCCAATCTTTAGGTATTACAGATGATTTTAATGAAAATTCACAGATTACTAATAGCAGGTCTGCAATCTCATATTTCAGTTCTTTCAACACCCTTGGATGTATACCATCCAGCCCAGGTGATTTGCTACTCTTCAGTTTATCTAATAGTTGTAATACATCTTCCCGATGTATCGATATTTCCTTCAATTCTTCCGCACCTTTAAATACCACTTCAGTCATGGGTAACATCCCTACATCTTCCTCAGTAAAGACCAAAGCAAAGAATTCATTCATTCTCTCCACTATCGCCTTGTCGCCTCTTAGTGCCCCTTTAACTCCTCTATCATCTAATGGACCAACTAACTTTCTCACAGGTTTTTTGCTACGAATGTACTTGAAAAAATCTTAATTTCGCGTTTTTGCTTCCGCAGCAAGCTTCTTCTCAAATTCTCCCTTTGCCTGCTTTATCAATGCCTTGCATTTGACTTGCCAGTGCTTGTGCTGTTTCCAGATTTCGTCGTTTGGCTCTTTTTTCCATTTCCTGAGAGATGCTTTTTTGGCAACAACAGCCTCTCTGACCTCACCTTTAAACCATGCTGGCAGTTTTTTGGACTTCCTTCCACTTTTCTTAAAGCGTGGAATACAGCTGGTCTGGGCTTCCAAGATAGTATTTTTCAACAACACCCAAGCTTGATGTAAGTCTTTAACCTTTGCAGAAATAACTGCTGCGGAGTACCCTTTGGCCGTCATCCTAGCCCTCTCAAGAGCCATGCCGTTAGCGAGAATCAATGTACCTGGGGCATGCGCAACGGTCCCTGCAGCAACACGTCCTCCCAACACAGGAGTCTCCACGGCCTGTCCACCAACAGCCTCACTAAATCCGCATACCACAGTCTTCTGGGCCAGTCGGGCGCTATCAGAACCACTAGGCCCCGGTGCCTCTCTATACGCTGGACTACCCGGCCTATGAGAGCCCAAGGCGGAAACACATAGAGAAGACCCTCTGCCGGCCACCTCTGTGCCAACGCATTGAGACCCTCTGACATCCGTTCTCTTTGTCTGCTGAAAAACCGTTACACCTGGGCCGACTCGAAGGTTGCCATAAGATCCATGAGAGGCACTCCCCAACGCCGAACTAGAAGTGCAAAGACGTCTGGGTGAAGCACCCACTCTCCCGGATCCACTCTGCGGCGACTTAGAAAATCTGCTTTGACACTGTCTACTCCGGCCACATGCTGTGCCGACAGACCCTTTAGATTCCTTCAGCCCAGCTTAAAAGTAGACTGGCCTCTGTTCCCAGCGCCACACTGCCTTTGCCGCCTTGCCGATTAATGTAAGCTATGGTCATCGCATTGTCGGATAACACTCGCACCGCCGCCTGCCGCAGGCTCTTCCGAAACTGCCGGAGGGCTAACAACACCGCTCTCATTTCCAACCTGTTGATGGACCATCCCTTCTCCTCCAGAGACCACTGCCCCTGGGCAAAGCTCCCTTCGCAATGCGCTCCCCAGCTTAGAAGACTTGCATCCGTCGTCAACAGTCTCTGGGAAGGAGGCTCCAGAGGTACTCCAGCTTCCAAAGTCTCCATTTGTAACCACCAGAGAAGCCCCCGACGCACCTCCTGAGGGCAAACTAGTCGCTGAGACAACGCATCTCTCTGATGAGACCAGCGTCAGAGCAGAGAGCTCTGTAACGGCCGCATATGAGACCTGGCCCACGGCACCACCTTGATCGTGGCCGCCATAGTCCTGAGCACCTGCAGATACTGCCACACTGTCGGCGCCGGCCGTGACAGAAATTTTCTCACGAGCGCCCGCAACTTTTGCACCCGGAGGACCGGGAGAAACACCGCTGCTTGATCCATCTCGAAACGCGCCCCCAAATATTCCATGGACTGCGAAGGCACTAACCGGCTCTTTGCAAAGTTGATCACCCAACCAAGGCTTTCCAAAACTTGTACTATTCGAGCGGTGGCTGTGGCACTCTCTGCCTGAGACTTTGCTCGAATCAACCAATCGTCCAAGTACGGATGCACCAGCACTCCCTCCTTGCGGAGCGCTGCCGCCACGACTACCATGATCTTGGTGAACGTCCGTGGCACTGTCGCCAGTCCTAAGGGCATAGCTTGAAACTGAAAATGCCCCATGGGAACCGCAAATCTCAGAAATCTCTGATGCTCCTGCCGAACGGGGATATGGAGATAAGCCTCCGTGAGGTCCAACGACGTCAGGAATTCTCCCGCCCTGACCACCGCAATCACAGAGCGCAACGTCTCCATACGGAAGTGGGTTACCTGAAGACACCGATTCACCCTCTTTAAATCTAGAATTGGATGAAAAGAGCCTTCCTTCTTTGGTACCACAAAATAAATGGAGTCTCGACCGCACCCGCACTGTTCCGACGGGACAGGCACCACTGCCTTGAGTTGCAGCAGACGCTGCAAAGTTTCCGAGACCGCCTGCACCTTGAGCGGGGACCTGCAAGGCAACTGGACAAAGGAATCTAACATGGGTCGATGGAGCTCTAGGGCATAACCCTCTCGCACGACCTCCAACACCCACAGGTCTGAGGTAATTTGGACCCAGGCAGGGTAAAAGTCCCACAACCGTCCTCCCATGGGTACCACCGCCACCTGAGTCTGCCTCATCTCATTGGGACTTCTTAATGTTTGAGGACTGGAAAGGCGCAAAACCTCTGCCCGCCCCCCCTGAAACCTCGAAACCCCTGGCCACGGGCAGAAAACCTCCTCCGCTGGCCAAAACGAGAAGACCGAAACCTACGAAACTCTCTCGGAGCCCCCCGGGATGCCGTGGAACCACGACCCTGCTTCGGCTTATCCTCCGGCAGACGGCCTCCCTTGGATTCCCCAAGATCCTTAACTAACTTTTCTAAATCTTCCCCAAACAAAAGCTTCCCTCTAAAAGGAAGCTTGCTGAGGCGAGCCTTAGAGGACCCGTCCGCCGACCAGTTACGTAACCAAAGGTACCGTCGCGCTGCCACCACCAATGCCATGTTCTTAGCCAGCCCCTGGATAAGGTCATAATGAATGTCTGCCAAATAAGCGGTACCAGATTCAAGCCGCGCCACTTCATCTACCTGCCCCTGCACCTGCTCCATTTGCAACCTCTGGGACCATCGCAATTAGCCTCTCACCACCCATGCCCCCCCCCCCAATAGAGGCTTGTAACGAGAGGGCAGAAACATCGAACACTTGCTTCAGCAAAGAATACAACTTCCTCTCCTGCATATCCTTCAAAGCCGCTGCCCCCTCAACCGGGATCGTAGTCTTCCTAGTGACTGCCGATACCGCCGCATCTACCATTGGACAGCAAAAAAGCTCCCTATCCTGGTCAGAAAGCGGATAGAGCCGAGCTAAAGCTCCCAAACCTCTAAGGGCCGCCTCAGGCAAGTCCCATTCCTCCTGAATCATGTTTCTAAAAACTCTATGAACAGGGAAGACCTTTTGGGACGTCCGCACCGTCTGCAATAGCGGATCTTCCAATGCTTCCTCCGCGAGAGGCCCCATGGAGGGCATATTCAGCGTTTTTAGAGTCTTGGAAATCAAAGCTGGGAGCTCCTCCCGCCGGAAAACTCTGACCACTCTACTCTGCTGCTCAGAGTCCGGCAACTCCCCCTCTTCTAACTCGTCTTCCGAGGCCTCTTCTTCCATTTCCCCCGTGTCATCTTCCAACCCAGATGGAGGACTATCCTCTACAAGCACTTTGCCCTTCTTGGCCGGAGCTGCCTCCTCCTCAGTGCGGCCCAGAGACCCCGTCCGTTTCCGTCCCCGCAGACCCTGAGAAGGAGCCGCCAACGGCTGCAGCAAGGCCAAAGCCTGCTGCATAAGGACAAAGAAATCCGGCAGGATCACGGGGGTGCCATGTCCCTGGCTCCTACCCAGCTGTCGGCCAGGATCCTCTGCAGAGGATGGCCCCGCTACCGGTTCCGAGGGAGGCAGGACCTCTCCCACCTCCGGAGGATCTCCCCCTTGATCCGGAGAGGACTCCTCCAGCGGCTTCTCCATGAGTGCTGCCCCCAACGTGCAGAGTCTACACACCCCCGAGTCCAACACCTCACTGTGCCTAGTGCCACACACTAAGCAACGTGGTTTAGCAGGCATCCTACCGCCAGGAAGGGGCACTGAGATCTTCACACCCAGCCCTTATGCCTGTTACCTGCCCTTATGTCTTTTTTTTTTTTTTTCGAAATTCAAATGAGCCAAGCTCCCCCAATGTAAACTTCACTACAAACCTGAACCCCTAGGCTACCTAGCCCTTATCTAATAAGAAAAAAATAAAGTTGAAAATAAATAAAGTTTAAAATAAACTCGCGGCTCACAAAATGGCCGCCGGCACCGAGCTTCCCGCCCGGAGACACGCGGCCCAACCAACGCACGCTGCCCGACCAAGCTCCTTGTAATCTGACCGAGGGAGAGCCCAAACTTGGTCGTTGGTGCTGCCCTTATACCAAAAAAATTCAACTCACCGCCGAAGAAGTAAAGGGGAGGCACCGGCGCTGGAGCTCAGCCGTGCCGCGGCTTCAGCTCCGGCGATCTACACCAGCTGCCTGGGCTGTGTTACTACCGCATCTCAGCGATACTGCTGCTGCCGATGCCTTCTACCTGTTCCTCACCCTTCCTCTGCGGGTTCGGGAACAGGGAGGCCAAGATGCTTGCAGGCTGCCCTGCTGCTCATTCTCTCAACGGGGAAAAGGGCCCGGGGGGGGGGGGAGGAGATAGGGAAAGGGAGTCCAGCAGACAGCAAGTAGGACCCCTTCTTCCTGCAGCAGCACTGCAGCTAGAAAAGAAAAACAAAACCAAGGTAAATTTAAAATTTAAAAGCTAAAATTGAAAACTGAAAAAAATTGATAAACTAGCTCTGCTTATTTGCGCTGAGCCCAGTCCCAGGCTCAGAACCTTTCTCCAGCTGCTTGGAGACTGAAAGTACTGGTGGAAGGGGGCAGTCCTTGCCTATTTATACCAGTGACATCAGAGCGATGACATCTTTCAGTCTCCAAAGCTGCTGGTGGAGGTTCTAGACTCTATGGTTCCGGGACTGGACTAGAGGGACGTAAAGGAACCGCTGGTTTTGATTGGGATCGTTGCAGTATACAAATCTGTATTAGATTAGATTAGATGAAACTGCAAAGCCGTAAACTTAAAAGAAACATCAGGAAATACTTTTTCATTGAAAGAGCAGTGGATGCTTGGAATGCCCTTCTGATGGAGGTGGTGGGGCAAATACAGTTACAGATCTCTTCATAGCAAAAGAATGAAATCAAAGCAAACTTAAGCATCTTTTAATAGAGGTGGGCTGACCTGCAGCGAGCAGCAGGTACAACCTTAAACACAGGCATAGAGGGGGGTGATCTGCATGGAGATGCAGTTACAACCACTCTAGTCACCTTACTGGGCAAACTAGATGGACCATACTGATCTTTATCTGCCGTCATATACTATGTTACTATGTTATCCTTTCCCCAGTCTAGCTGGAGAATAAAGGGGTCATTCCAAGGCACGAGTAGCGGGGATGGATGCCCCTTTGGGATGTCTATTCCCACTATTTGGGCCCCTTCCTGACTCTGACTGACTTCCCTGCTCATTGTACGGGGAAGTTAAATGGGGGCGGGAAAGCAGCAGATCAGGGGCAGCGTTAGGGCAGGCAGTGGGAGGTCATCGGCCCTGGACATTCAGGGCCGATTCCAAAGTTGGCCCTGTACATCCGGGGCTGGCAGCTTGAACGGGGAACTTGTTCCACCTCGGAGGTGGAATAAGTTCCCCTAGTCGGTGGGGGCGGCGGGCCTGGGGCTCAGAAGGAGCAGGAGGGGGCAGAGGACATTCCTCGCAACCCGACCCTGGCCTTGGGAGGCCAGATCGGGGGTTGGGCTGCAGGGACTGCATTTCCTGAGCTGGCAGCCGGTGATTGCGTTTTTTCAATGGAGCCGCGGTGCCATGGCAACTGGATGCCATGGTGCCGCAGATCCACTGAAAAGCCGACTGAACCCACAATGCTTGAACCAATACCAGCATTGTGAAACCTGTGTCCCTTGGGGAAACTGCTAGGTACATATGACCTAGATTGGCCACTGTTGGAAACAGAATACTGGGCTTGATGGACCTTGGTCTGACTCAGTATGGCATATCTTATGTTCTTATGACTGGGCTATCCGGGCAAGGCCTGTATGTGCAGGCTGGACTGAATTGGGGTCCCGGCCTACACATACAGACCTGGTCACGATTCTGATCGGGTGGGGCTAGATGTGCCCCGCAGGATCAAAATCCTGGCTCCCACTGTGCGTGTGGTTCTGACTGGACATGCAGAGGGCCAGGACATCGATGTCGGAATCGCGCCCTAACTGACCATCGTCCCCAGCTTTATTCATGTGAAGACTGCTATAGGATCATCCCTCACTCTTCTTTTTTTTTAGGCTAGAAATGACCAGCTCTTTCAGCCTCTCCTCATAGTTCCTAATTAATTAATTTAGCTACATTTATATCCCGCTTTTCACTGGGTCAAAGCAGTTTAACAAAAAAAGGGGGGGGGGGACATAATCAAGTTGACAGAAATAAAGGGGGGGCCATCACCAAGAGGGTCAACATTGATGATTCGAACAGAAAGTAACAAATTAGACAGAGGATGTTAGTCTCTTAGTTGGTGGTGGAGAGGGTAGGTCAGGGGGGCTGGAAGTGCAGTCAGTGAGAAAAGTCTTTTTCTGGTCCAAGATATTCTTGAAATAGGATGGTTTTTAGTTTTTTCCGGAATGTGGTGAGGTCTCTGTTGCTTTGGATCGGGTTCTCAACTCTCCCTAAGTTCTCCACTTTCTTCTAGAATTTTCAGTCCTGAAATGGAACACAGTATTCTAACAAAGACATATCTAGTCTTCCAGTAATATCTGTTGCTGTATTCTCAACCCTCCCTAAATTCTCCACTTTCTTCTAGAATTTTCAGTCCTGAAATGGAACACAGTATTCTAACAAAGACATTAAAAATTATTTTGCACATCTTACAAGCAATCCTGCTATCAATATATGCATTCATGATGCTAAATATTTTTTATAGCAGCATGACAATACTGAATAATATTTGGCTTGTGGCGTGCTATAATCAGTGATCTTTTCTCACAGTGCTGCTGTCCACCCATTGATTCCTTCCCCAGTATAGTGCCTTTTATTTGCTCTTCACAGAGCATGCATCTTTTGAAATGAAGGATTAAGGGACAGGTTTCTGGCTCCACCCATCCTCCAAGTTATGACAAAAAGCTTTCAGTGATACTATCTACCAGCTGGAATGCCTTCACGGATGTAAAATGCATCTTCCCATTGAATCCTCAGATCTTTCTGATAGTCTTCTCTGGATACGCCCATTTGCTATATAAACAATATTTTGGCCTAATATATCTGTGCATAGCTGTAACAGCTAAAAATACTGATGAGGGTTTCAGCCCACTTTTAGACTAGAGGGGGCACTTTAGAAGGTTTATTTGCAATTTCCATGTGTAAAGGCAGACATTTTCATGTGGAATTGCTATCCACCTGTAAATGGCAATTGTAGAAAGGACTGTATTTATCTGTGGATGTCCTTGCTACACATGTAGTCCCTCTTTCATCTAGGGAATTCACATGTATGATTGCAATTGCTGGGATTTACAGTTGCTCCCTGCCAGCCCTTTGCAAAAGAGATTAAGGGACTTATCCTCCTTAATTCCTCATTATTTATTTCCCCCTCCAAAATGAAATTAGATATCTGTAGTTCATTTACAGCATTTACGTGTGCAGGTTTGAGCCTACACATAGAAGTTCATGATTTTCTCCTGTTGATGTTTCCGACATGTGGATTTGTGAATTGGGCCCATCAGCTCCACATATCGACAAGTACATGTGCACTCCTACATTATTTTAGAACAGGCTCCATATTTGGCACCGCCTTTTCTAAAATACTGCTGGAATTATGTACTTTGCGGCCTTGACGTCTCAATTACGATTTCCATATATCATCTAAAATGTATCTTCACTATGCATAACCAACAGGCTAAATAGAAAACATTTCTTGAATGGTGTAGAATGGAAGAAAAAAACCTCGGAACTGTTTACTACCTATCACAACAATCATGTTGATATGGTATGATGGTATGGTGAGTCGGTTGATATTGTGTATCTGGACTTTCAGAAAGCCTTTGACAAGGTCCCTCATGAGAGACTTTTGGCAAAACTAAAGAGTCATGGGATAGGAGGCAGTGTACTATTGTGGATCAGGAACTGGTTAAAAGATAGAAAGCAGAGGGTAGGGCTAAATGGCCAATTTTCCCAATGGAGAAAGGTGAATAGTGGTGTACCCCAGGGATCGGTGCTGGGTCCGCTGCTTTTTGACATATTCATAAATGACCTGGAAAGTGGAATAACGAGTGAGGTTATCAAATTTGCAGATGACACAAAACTATTTAAAGTTGTTAAAACCCAAGAGGATTGTGAAAAATTGCAAAAGGATCTTGATAAATTGGAAGACTGGGCATCAAAATGGCAGATGAAATTTAATGTGGACAAGTGCAAGGTTATGCACCTAGGGAAGAACAACCCAAACTATGGTTACACGATGCAAGGTTCCACATTAGGAACCACCACCCAGGAAAAAGATTTAGGCGTCATTGTGGATACCATGTTAAAACCCTCGGCCCAGTGTGCAGCGGCGGCCAAGAGAGCAAATAGAATGCTACCACACCTTAATGCAACCACACCTTAACCGCCTCCATACTTAACCCACCTTGAGAAGCTCGTGCTGTGCACTTAACCATGTATATAGTTACATTAACCGGCTTGTATATAGTTATCATGTTCTCCCTGTTAAGAAACTTGTTTAATTGTATACCCAAGTTATTTTACCTGTTTATTGTAAGCACAAATCACTAAACTGAGATGTGTAGATTTAATGTTTATTGTAAACCGCACTGATCTTAAATAGCGCGGTATAAAAGAAAATGTAATAAATAAAATAAATAAAATAAATAAATAAATGATAAGGAAAGGAATGGAAAATAAAACAAAAGAGATTATAATGCCTCTATATCGTTCCATGGTGAGACCACACCTTGAATATTGTGTGCAATTCTGGTCGCCGTTTCTTAAAAAGGATATAGCGATTTTAGAAAAGGTACAGAGAAAAGCCACCAAAATGGTAAAGGGGATGGAAGGATACTCCTATGAAGAAAGGCTAAAAAGGTTAGGGCTCTTTAACCTGGAAAAGAGACGGCTGAGGGGAGATATGATAGAAGTCTATAAATTAATGAACGGAGTGGAACGGGTAAACGTAGATCGATTGTTTACCTTATCAGAATATAGAAAGACTAGGGGACATGCAATGAAGCTACAGGGTAAACTATTTAAGACTAATAAAAGAAAATATTTTTTCACTCAACGTGTAATCAAACTCTGGAATTTGTTACCGGAGGATGTAGTAAAGGCTGTTAGTATAGCTGGGTTTAAAAAAGGTTTGGACAAGTTCCTGGAGGAAAGGTCCATAAACCATTATTAAGAAGTGACCGAAGATATCAATGCTTGACCCAGTACAAGCATTGTGGAACTTGTGTCTCTTGGGGAAACTGCTAGGTACATATGACCTAGATTGGCCACTGTTGGAAACAGAATACTGGGCTTGATGGACCTTGGTCTGACCCAGTATGGCATATCTTATGTTCTTATGTTATGTATTCACTAGTAATAAAAAAACCTCCATTCAATAAATGTGTCAGCCGGTTGTTAAGCAAAGTGGTAAGCCTGAAGTCCCTATTCATAGTAACATAGTAAATGACGGCAGATAAAGACCAGCATGGTCCCTCTAGTCTGCCCAGCAAGATGGCAAGAGTAGGTGCACCAGTCACTCTGTGCAGGCCACCCCTCCCCCATGTCTTTGTTTAGGGGTAAACCCACCACTCCATGTAGGACACCCCTATTTGTTGAGACGTTATATGGTTCAGAAGTTAGATGGTACCATTTATTTTGTTTTTATCCTATTGCTGTAAAGGGATCCACTGTGTTTGTCCCATGCTGTTTTGAATTCCGTCACCGTGTTTGCCCACACCACTTCCTTCGGGAGGGCATTCCAAGCATCCACCACCCTTTCAGTGAAAAAATATTTCCTGATATTGCCTTTCAATTTACCACCTTGCAGCTTCATGTTATGCCCTCTAGTTTTACAGCTTTCCCGTCTTTGGAAGAGGTTTGTTTGTTCATCATTTCTCTTTAAGTATTTAAAGGTCTGAATCATATCTCCCCTGTCCCTCCTCTCCTCCAAAGTGTACATATTTAGGTCTTCAAGTCTCTTCTCATAAGGCTTCTGACGCAGGCTCCAAATCATTTTGGTGACGCAGGCTCCAAATCATTTTGGTCTGTCTAAATCCATCTTATATCGATTTATAAACACAGAGAACATGGCCTATCAGAAACTATTTTAATTAAATTAATCTAAAGCATTGCAAACATACAGATTTATATGTCTAGGATCCAAGTATCGAACAAGGCCAAATTTACCTCTTAGATACTTCTGGATGTAGGAGTGAAGGCGTCTACTTCCAATGATGCAGAAATAGTGGGGAAGTGGGAGGTTCCTCTTCTGAAGATGTACAGTGATGAAAAGGGAGACTTTCCATCCAAGTGGCGTTGTATCCCAATCACTGCTCAGCCTGTGCGGCAGTATCCTATCAGACCCGCTTCCCTTAAATGTGCAGGACAGTCCCTGTGGCGATTCTAGTTTATAGTGCTCTGAGGACATTTCACCATGATTCCCTGCACCTTTAAGGAGGTGAATCCAATGGAGCAATGTCACTAAAGCTAAGCAATGCTTGGGGTTTGGCAGAGAGGGTTGTCTGGATGGAGGAGCTGCCCCGTTCATAGCAATGCTGTTAGTCCCATGCTTCTCTTCCTAATTAGAAGTCCAAGCCTGGTAACAAGTACCACACCTAAAGATCTGTAGTCTTATTTGTTCCTGAAAGATGCCATATTTTTTTTTTACTTTTCATAGAGATCTGAAAGCTTCCCTAAAGCACATACTGTAGGAAGGGAAGGCATTGTCTGGCAGCCAAAGAGACCAGAGCTCAAATCCCACTGGCACACCTTGTGGCTGTGGGAAAGTCATTTAAACCTCCATTACCAAATGCACAAGCTTAGAGTATGAAAACTTTGGGGACAGGGAAATATCCATTGTAACTTGCTTTAAACTACTGGAAGACATGTCCCAAATAAAATATAGGGGGTTATTTTAGAAGCCTTATTCATGATTTCCCTGTGGAAATTCCAGCATTTGCACCTGGAAATGGCCATTTTAGAAAAGGCTAAATTTGCACATGGATGTCACCAGTATGTAAAAATGGCAAGGGGGCATAGTTTGAGTGTGGTCTGATGAAGTCAAAACTCTACACATGCATTCCCCATTTCATATCGGAAATGCACACGTATGACAAATTGTTCACATCAGATTTATTGCTGCTTTCTGAACACAAACAGCTGGTTCATTCCATGAGAGGGGAAGCCATTTTGGACCTAGTCCTTAGTGGAACACAAGATCTAGTGCCAGAGATAAGGGTGTTTGGGCCACCTGGCAATAGTGATCATAGCATGATCACATTTGATTTAATAACTAGAGGAAGGACGGCAAGGAAATCCACAGACTACCTTTTAACTTTCAAAAGGGAGACTATGATAAAATGAGGAAAATAGTTAAGAAAAAACTAAAAGAAGCAATTACAAAGGTTAAAGATTTATAACAAGCATGGGTGTTGTTTAAAAATACTATCTTGGAAGCCCAGACCAGCTATATTCCATGCTTTAAGAAAAGTGGAAGGGAGCCCAAAAAACTGCCAGCATGGTTAAAAGGGGAGGGCAGAGAGGCTGTGGTTGCCAAAAAAGCATCTTTCAGGAACTGGAAAAAGGAGCCAAATGACAAAAACTGGAAACAACTGGCAAATTAGATAAGGCAGGCAAAGAGAGCACTTGAGAAGAAGCTTGCTGTGGAAGCAAAAACACATAATAAAGACTTTTTCAAGTACATTTGTAGCAAAAGAAAATCTGTGAGAGAGTCAGTTGGACCACTAGATGATAGAGGGGTAAAAGGGGCACTAAGAGGAGATAAGGCCATAGCGATCTTTACTGAGGAAGATGCTTCAGTCTTTAATGAGGAAGAGGTAGGGATGTTACCCATGGCTGAAATGGTATTTAAAGGTGATGCCACAGAAGAATTGAAAGAAATATCAATATACCAGGAAGATGTATTACAACTATTTGATAAACTGAAGAGTAGCAAATCACCTGGACCGGATGGTATACATCCAAGGGTGTTGAAAGAACTGAAATATGAGATTGCAGACCTACCATTTAGTAATCTGTGAACTATCATTAAAATCATCTGTAATATCTGAAGATTGGAGGATTGCCAATGTAATGTCAATTTTTGAAAAGGATTCCAGTGGTGATCCAGGAAACTACAGACCGGTGAGCCTGATGTCAGTACCAGGAGAAATGGTAGAAACCATTATAAAAAGCTAAATTACTGAACATGTAGATAGTCATGGCTTAATGGTAAAGGTCGTTGATGTAGCAGTGGCAGTAGTCCACTTGACGATATTCAATAAGTCAGTGGCAGCCCGAGTTTCTGAGACCTACGGCATTTTTGAATTTGTTACATTGATTCTAGTCAAAAAGGTACGTTGTACTTTCTAGTTTCATTACAGAGTATCAAGTCACAATGGCTTAATGGGAGACAGCCAACATGGCTTTAGCCAAGGAAGGTCTGGTCTTACTAATCGGTTATGTTGATATAGTGTTTCTGGATTTTCGGAAAGCCTTTGACAATGTCCCTCATGAGAGACCTTTGGTGAAATTAAAAAGTCATGGGATAGGAAGCAATGTAAGTAGTATAATGGGTACACTACTCGTCAAACTGATTGACAGGTGAGATAAGGATGACAGGAGCCAATCAGCGCTCACTTCCAGTGTATGTCCCGCCTCAGGCCACTCCCCCTCCCATAGAAGTGAATGGTAAGCTGGCCCCACCCACCCACACCCCCAGGCATGGCCACAGCCCCACTTTGACACATGCCCCACCCGGCCCCCAAGGATGACATGAGCCAATCAGCGCCCACTTCCGAGTTTGTGCCACACCCACAGCCCACCCCCCAATGTTGGCATTAGCCAATCAGCGCCCACTTCCGGGTTTGTGCCACAACAACATCCTCCGACCCTCAACCACGCCCCAGCCTACATCATCGGAAATGACATCACTGGAAACAGTGTCATCGGAAATGGACAATGTCGCTTTTCGATGACATCAGTGGAAGCATTGTGACTGACTCTGGAAAGGTATTTTGCTTCTGGTTAATGCTGACATCTGCAAAAGCAGGAACCCTGGAAAACAAAACAAAAATGCTTACTCTCCCCCACTGCCCCAGTTCTTTTTTCTCACAAAGCAGTGCAATGCTTTTGTGTGTATTGCAGACTATTTAGAACTGATTGTTAACCTTTTGGTAGCAGCAGGAACACAAACCTGTATCTGTACAGCATTTGGTATACAGGCTTTTCTTTACAAATGTTAAAATGCAATTAACACATCTTTGCTAGAGAAACCAGTGCTATCCATGTGGTAGAATTTTGCTTTTAAGACCTCACTCTTAGAGAGAAGTATTCTGGCAACAGTGTAGTTCAGGCTGAAATACAGAGAGAGACCTGAGTTCAAATCTCAAAACTACAGCTATTTTTTAGTGGCTTTGAAAAAGAAAAACAATACAGAGAAACAAGTCTGAGCATGCTTCTAGGATATGGTAACACGTGATTGGCCGAAACAAGAGACTTGTTCTGAGCATGCTCCAGGTGTTCTGAGCATGCTCCTGGTGTAAGGCTGTGTGTCCTGTGTGGGGGAAAATTTTAACACAGAGCTTCAAAAAGAAAAAATAGCTCGTTTTGGAACACCAAGCAGAATTTCCAACAGGGTGTATAACATTAATTATTTTCTTAAGGATCGTGATGCCGCAGCAGAGGGGTATCCACCAATAGAAAATCCATTTGAACAACAGGAGAGTCCAGCAGAGCCTGAACATGAATTAACAGGGATTGAAGATTTACCAGATGGGCAAAAATTATTTGACTCTCAAGAACTTTGTGACTTAGGCACCGAAATTGACTTAACGGATGACAACCCAACAGATCCAGAGAACATAGAATTATATTATGCTGCAGCAGATGCAGAAACAACCTGTTTACTGGAAGAACTAGGATCAGCAGAGGTAAGAGAAGTATTTTTTTTGTAGAAAAGTGTTATAGAAGAGGTAGTTCTTTTCACACTGACCCTGTTTTGTTTTTGTAGGGAAGTAATGAATCTCCGCTCCTACAAGAGCTAGAGGACATACAGGCAATCAATCTACGCTGCTTGTGCTTTCTCTGTACATATCAAAGGGAGGCATTTTATGTCATAGTCAGCCAAAAGGACAACTCAAAATCTGAAGAAATAAACACATTTAAATCTGTTATACAAGCAACGGTGTGCTGTATTATCAAGAAATGCTAGCAGGACGTTATGCATAGAGAATGTGCAGCTTGTCTAATACATGCTCCAGGGCAAAGACATCATGATTGCCTGAGGTGGGGGCACAAGGAAATACAACAGAAAATCCATAAAACTTGTAACAGGTTGTGTCTAGGACCTATTGTAAATGTTGCCATGATTGTTGGTCATAAAATGAAAGCAACTGACCTAGTTTATGAAAATTTGAATTTTTTGTTTGAACTCATCAGAGATTTTAATACCAGTAGAAATCCAGGAAACAGAATAGTAAGTATTCAGGCTTTATCCCTCGCCTAAATTTTTAGACCGCTGTAAAAGAAAAAAAAAGTATTAGCCCCTACATTTTCTTTTTCAGATCGAGAAAATGTTAGAAAATCAGCGACTAAGTCTAACAGGAAAAGATCATACAACAAAGGTTTTTCTGACAGTGAATCTACACATGCCAATACAGAATACGGAGAGCGTGGTGAAAGCCATGTCTTTGATCACAGAGTTTCAGAGGACAGAACAAATAATCTTGCATTAGACCCCTCCGAAGAATCAGAACCAGTTAACTATGTTCAGTTTGTGAAAAGGTGGGATCGTAAATTGGACAAGTTTAATGGTGTAATTTATTCAGAGGAATTTTGGTTTATTAATTTAGACAGGGTAACATCATTATCTGAGACTCAATACGCCATTCGGCAAGATATTCAGCATATTCTGGATGAGGTTAGCAGCAGAGTTTCACCTGGTGATTATGTACAGATGCATCTACATTCATCTCTTTTTCACAATTCCTTGTATTCTGGAAAGATGCTGATGATTTCTTAGATCAGATCCCTAAACTCCTTCAGAGTCAAAGAGAAATCCAAGTTTGTGTTATATTCCGTGTTGTTGTACTTGTCATAAGAAATCAGGGTGGGGGGGGGGGGCTCATAGAGTCTTAAAGACTATACCATTTAGCCAAATTATTCATAAGAAAAGGATGTATTTGATAGACTTGAATAACACTGATAATATAACCTGTGTTTTGCAGGTAGCCACACAGCCCTCATGTCACTGGTAAAAATGACAGATGTTGAACTGTTAGAAGGTGCTAAAAAGCTACATAATGAGTTGGGATAGCCGGTACATAGAAAAGTCATGCTCGATGATGTAGCAATATTTGAACAGCATTTAAAGATAAACATACGCGTTGTGCTTTACACAAATTCATGGGTTTCTTTTAAATCATCAGACAGACCTGTGTTCCCTAAGACTGTGTTCTTGTTGCTACACGATGACCATTTCTATGGTATAACCGATGTCAAAAAATTCTATGGACAGCCCAACTTCTGTAGCTACTGTCAGAAACCGTACAGTCACGATCATAATTGCACATTATGGTGCCGTCTTTGTTTGACACTAAAGTGTGCGAATAATGCTGGTGTACAACAGAGATGTCGTAATTGCAAACTCTTTTGTCATTCTAAAGAGTGTTTAGATAGACACATGTATTTGGCTCTGAAAAAAGAAGTGGCGTGTTTATCTAAGATACTGTGCCAGAAATGTGAGTCTTATGTGGACAAGAAACATAAGTGCAAGGGTCGGCATTGTAAACTATGCCATGAACCCTTAACCGGGGATGGCGTCCACTTATGTTTTATGACCCCCTATTGATAAAACTGAAACATCTAAAAAGTATATTTTTTATGATTGTGAATGTATGCAAGAAACAGGCTGGCATGTCCCTTATTACATATATGCGACCGACTTAAATGATGAAAGAAACTGGGAATTCAAGGGTCTCAAATGTATTTCTGCCTTTATACAGATTTTTTGTGACAAAAAATTTAAAGGCTACACCTTCATAGCCCATAATTCCAAAGGTTATGACAGGTATTTTGTTCTTAAACAACTGCTAAAGGAAAAGATGAACACAGGGCTGCTGGTTCAAGGTGCTAAACTTTTACAAATTACCGTTGAACTTTTGACTATCCGTTTTATAGACTCTCTAAATTTCCTGCCTATGAAATTAGCAAACTTCCACAAGCCATGGGTTTTACAGGCAGCAAGGGGTACTTTCCACACTTTTTAATACTCTGGAAATTCAAAATTATGTGGGCCCCATGCCGGGTTTTGAACATTACGGTGTGGGAAACATGTTGCCTGAAGAAAAAGAGGAATTTTTACAATGGTACAAGGACAATCAGCATAAAACTTTTAATTTGCAAAAAGAGTTGGCTTATTACTGCCAGCAGGATGTATCTATTTTGTGGCAGGCCTGTGTTCTCTACCGAGTTGAAATCATGAAAATGACAGAGAAAGAAGTGGTTGTAGAGCAGGGTTACGTCTCAGAAAATCTAACAAGTTGTTTAGACCTTTTCCAATATATAATAACCCTTGCATCTGTATGTATGGCTATATTCAGATTAATGTTTTTAGAACCCAAGACTGTGGCACTCATTCCACCGGATAACTATCACCGGCAGACAAAGAGATATTCATCCCCCTCTATTCAATGGCTGATGTATGTAGAGGCCAAAGAAAATATACAGATCACACATGCTCTGAAAGGTGGTGAAAAAAAGGTGGGGTCTTATTTTCTTGATGGCTATGCAGTGATTGATGGGGTAGAAACAGCTTTTGAATTTAATGGTTGTTTTCATCACAGCTGTCCGAGTTCTTATAACGATAAAGACCAGAATCCTGTAACTACAGGGCCCCACAAGCCACGACCTATGGTTTTCTTTATTACAAAACACAGCTAAAAGCTGCATTCCTGGAAAGCCGGGGGGTTCAAGGTCATAAGTCTATGGGAGCACGAGTGGAAGCGGATGGTAAAAGAAAATGACGGGGGCTGTGCAGATTTCCTGGCTGACTCCGCATTACTGCAACCTCTGATTACACAGGTACACTACCAAAAAACTGCCTCCAGTTTTGCAACTGATTCCTATAGATTTTGGGGTGCTGAATCCAGGAAAAATAGCCAAAATGTTCCATCACGTCACGTTTTCTTGCAAAATTAGATTTCTTACCCATATAAGGAATGTTCACATAATTCCTTTTTAGCCGACTGCAGTTTATTTTCTTGGCCCAAAATAGAGGTTGTAATGGTTAACTAACTAGAAACACTCCCTCATGATATTTTAGAGTGTTTTGTATTCATTTTATACATTAACAGGACAAATGGGAGGCGGGGGGCTAAATCCAGTACTCGCGCTGGCGCATGTTCTTTCCTGTTCGCCTCGCCTCGTTCGCTCGCTCAAACATGGTGGTTGCGACATGAACGTTCCTGTCAAATTTCAGTTTCTTGCAAGTTCATTATTACCTTTTGTTTGCTCAGTCGTAATCCAGCTTTATTCCGAAGTGGTTCACTACAGTTGTAGTTTGCAGTGCTGTGTATTTGTGATGGCTCACAGAGCCAGAGGTTGCGTCAACTCTCCGGACAGTTTTTGTTTTATTTGTGGGAATATACCGTGAAAAAGCGGCAGAGGAACATTTCTGCATTTATTAAAAAAGTATATTTCGCCTATTTCGGTTTGAAGTTAGGCGATCAAGACAAACCGTGGGCTCCTCACAAAGTGTGCAAGACATGTGAGGAAGATCTACGCTTATGGATGAAAGGTAAAAACAAGCATTTCGTTTCGGAATACCTATGATGTGGCGTGAACAAAGAGACCACAGCAGTGACCGCTATTTTTGCTCTTGCATTGTGAAGGGATACAACTTAAAAAATAAGAACGTAATAAGTTACCCCAACCTTCCCTCAGCAATTAGGCCTATGCCTCATAGCAACGAAGTACCTGTGCCTGAACCACCAAAATCTTTGGATCATATTTGTGTGGACGGTTCTGATCATGATGAGACTCATCAGATGGCTTTTCCCGATGAGTCCAGTACTTCCGAGTTTGAAACTGTACCAGATCCGAAACCTGAACTTTTCTCTCAAGCTGAATTGAATGATTTAGTCCGGGATTTAGGACTCCCAAAAGATGCTGCCCAACTGCTAGGTTCTCGGCTTAAACAGAAAAATCTATTGTCACCAGGAACTACTTTTTATTGGTACCGCAACCGCGAGACACAATTTTTGAAGTATTTCAGCAAAGAGGAAGATTTGGTATTTTGCAACGATATATACGGAGTGATGGAAAAGTTTAAACTCAAGTATGATCCTGCTGAATGGCGGCTGTTCATTGATTCGTCAAAAGACAGCATAAAAGGTGTTCTTCTTCATAATGGCAACACATTCGCTTCAGTTCCTATTGCTCACTCTGTTATTCTCCAAGAAAAATACGAGAATTTGGCCCTGATTCTTCAGAAGATTCGTTATGATGAGCATAAGTGGATGATTTGTGGAGACTTTAAAATTCTATCCATGCTATTAGGGCAGCAATCCGGTTTCACCAAATATCCCTGCTTCCTTTGCTTGTGGGATAGCCAGGCCCGCGACCTACACTGGGGGAAAAAAGACTGGCCAATTCGGGAGTATTTGAGACCCGGTGAGAAAAATGTTCTTCATGAGAGCTTGGTACCTCGTGATAAAATTCTATTACCACCTCTCCACATTAAGTTGGGTCTCATTAAGCAATTCATCAAGTCCCTTCCAAAAGATGGTGAGTGCTTTCGGTACCTTTGCTCAAAGTTCCCCCGACTTTCTGAAGCAAAGCTAAAGGAAGGAGTGTTTGTTGGCCCTGATATAAGGAAACTCATTTCAGATGGAGCATTCGCTGAAACGATGTCTGAGAAGGAAAAAGAAGCCTGGGATTCCTTCAAGGATGTTGTTCTCAAATTCTTGGGGAACAGGCGGGATGAGAACTATAAGGATATTGTTGCCAGGATGCTCAATGCCTTCAAAGAACAAGGCTGTAACATGAGCCTGAAAGTCCATTTCTTGCACTCCCATGTGAACTACTTTCCCGAAAACTTGGGGGCGTACAGTGAAGAACAAGGTGAAAGGTTTCACCAGGATATCACGGACGCAGAGAGAAGGTACCAAGGAAGATGGAACACCACTATGATGGCTGATTTCTGCTGGTTGCTGCTGCGGGAAACCCCAGATGAAAAATACGCCAAGCAGTGCACCAAGAGAAGCATTCGGGGGAAGAAGAAACGGGCCCACCAGGAGATTGATTGACCCAAGAATGACTTTAAAATCTAAACTGTGTTGACAAATATCGTGTTTTTACTAAACTTTGAAATAAAAATTTGCTAGTTATTACCACAGTGTCGGATCTCATTTATTAGAATTTTATTTTCACACCATCGGGTGTTTGTCTTCATGTATTGCAATGGTGCGGTTTGCGTTTTCTATTCTTACATACATACCTGTACAACATTTTTTGCACATTTCTTTGCTTTGCTTTGTGTCTAACCTCGCTCTTATATGCTCAATGTTTGTGCACATGTATGTGGCTGTTTTAAGTGCAGACAATTTTGCTACCATCACAGTGTGTTTTGTTGACATTACTCTATTCTTATGTGCTGCCTTGTTACAATTTTCTTTATTCTTATTTGAATAACTACTAAACAATTAGTATAAAGAATTCATCCAAGAAACTTTTATCTCGATCGCACTCAATCTGAAACGTTCACCTCAAACTGCTAACCCAATGTAGCAAAAAATCTGTACGTGATGGAGCAAATTGGTTACCAGATTTGGATTCAGCGCACCAAAAAACGTAAAAATCAATCGAAACATTAGAGGCAGTTTAAAAAAAATTTTTTTTAGTGTACCTGTGTTATTTATTTATTTATTTATTTACATTCTCTTATATACTGCGCTATTCTGCATCAGTGCGGTTTACATTGAACAAACTGAAATTACATTGAACAGGGCATTATAACTTGGAGATAACTTGATTCCACGAGATGCCCTTTTTGGGGGTAGAACAAATGCCATTTGTCTGTACCACAAAACAAGACCTGGGGAAAAAATACACTACTATGACTTCACTAGTCTATACCCTTTTGTCAATAAAACAAAGGAATATCCAATAGGCCATCCACAAATCATTTATGACAAATTTGGCCCCCCTACAAATTACTTTGGTTTTATAAAAGCAAAAGTATATCCTCCACGAAAGCTCTTTTTCCCGGTGTTACCCATACGGTTGGGCGGTAAGCTTATGTTTCCACTGTGTCAAACGTGTGCTGACACACGGCAACAGAAAGTGTGTCCCCACACGGATGAGGAGAGAGCTTTTGTGGGGACTTGGTGTACGGTGGAGATAAATTTAGCCATTGCAAAAGGCTATGTGGTTGTTGAAATCTATGAAATCTGGCATTTCGAGCAAAAATCTGATAATCTCTTTTCCGAATACATCAAAATGTACCTCCGTCAAAAACAAGAGGCTTCTGGCTACCCTCGGTGGTGCAATGATACTGAAAAACAAAATGTGTACATAGCTGATTTCTTTAGAAAAGAGGGGGTGTGTTTGCGTGCAGACCAGATTAATGTAGACCCTGCTAAGCGTCAAATAGCAAAACTTTTCTTAAATTCCCTGTGGGGTAAATTTGGTCAAAGAACAAACCTGCCTACCACAAGCATTGTGAGAGAACTTGATGATCTCTTTAAATATCTGTTTTCTCCTGAATTCGAGGTTTCATCATGTGATTTTATTGATGATAAAACAGCCTGTGTGTCTTGGAGGCACTCAAAAGACCGCTGTATACTGTCGGGTAGCACCAATGTTTTCATTGCCTGTTTTACAATGGCTTATGCACGCCTGGAGTTGTACAATCTTCTAAATAGTTTGCAAGAGCGCTGCCTGTACCATGATACAGATTCTGTGATATTTCTAAGTCGAAAGGGAGATTGGAACCCATCTTTGGGTGATTATTTAGGTGAGCTCACAAGTCAGATACCCTCAGATGAACATATCACAGAGTTTGTATCAGCGGGGCCTAAAACATATGGTTACAAGCTGTCAAGCGGGAAGACCTGTATGAAAGTGAAAGGGATTACGTTAAACGTAGAAAACTGCCAGAAAATCAATTTTAGTTTGAAAGATCTAGTTTTGGACTACAAGCCTGGGGCAGCAGATTTACCCCAGAAAAAGACAGGAGTACAGCAACCTGGTATTATAAGAAACAAAAAGACAATAGAGACTGGTGTGATTAAAAAAACACAAAACGTTGTGTATGACAAAAGGGTGAAGTTGGAGAATGGCTTTAACACATTACCCTACGGATACTAGCGTGGTAGATGTGCGCCGGTCACATCCTTTTTCTTGTATTTTAGCTGGGCCATCCAATTCAGGCAAGAGCTTCTTTGTTAAAAAGCTGTTAGAACACGCTGGTCGTGTATTGACTGTCATGCCTAACAATATTGTATGGTGTTACAGTTGCTGGCTACCTTTGTATAAAGAAATGTTAAATAAATATCCTTTTATTACATTTATGGACACTTTGCCTGATACTTTTAATGATGAACGAATGTTTCCAACCAATAAAGTAAACTTGTTGATGATCTAATGGATTCTGCCTGTAAAAGTGATGAAATAGAGAAAGCCTTTACCAAGTATGTGCATCACAGAAACCTGAGCATCATATATATTGTTCAAAATGTTTTCTGCCAAGACAAAGCAAGCCATACTATAACTTTAACTACCAAATACATGGTGCTCTTTAAGAATTCTAGAGATAAGTTACAGATTGCCGTTCTAGCCAGGCAGATGTACCCTGGAAAATCAAAATTCTTTTTAGAAGTCTTTGAGGATGCCACCAGAAAGCCGTTTGGTTATCTCATTGTGGATTTAAATAACACAACACCTGAGGCTTACAGACTGAGGACGGATATCTTCCCGCCAGATTGGACTACTATGGTATATAGTGAAAAACCACAAATCCCACATAAAAAGAAATGAATATGTAACCGCCCCTTCATACATGCTTGTGTGTCTCAGACAACATGTCTCACCGTGTAAAGAGAAACCTGCCCCTTTTAACACGTTTGGTTCAAGCCTCTCCGCAGCACAGAAGAGCCATCCTGAATACAGCTTCTAATGATTTGGTAGCAGCTATAGTTGAAATCGCTCTCAACACCCTAAAAGGTAACATTCCTCTTTCACAACAACAGATAAAGGTTTTAAAAGGGAAGCGTCACACCATAAAGAGTCTGTGCGATAAAAGACTACCCATTAAAAACAAGAAGCAATTGGTGAGACAGTCGGGTGGATTTATCGGGCCCCTGTTAAGTTTTGCTAACGGGGCTTCTGACAAACCGATAATGCAGCATGCTGAAAAAATGTACATTGTCCCTAGTCAACAACTCGAGCGCTTGAGAAACCCGCCAGATCAGGATGAAAATATTAGAACCACGACCATTCATAAGTTAGATGAAGAAATGAAAAACATCCTGCAGAGCGTTGGTATGTCTGAACACAGAAAGGCTAAATGTTACTCAGAAGTGTTACAGCGCTATCTCGTGCTTAACAGACAAAGGGATATGGAAAAAGAAAAAATAAACTTGTAACTACAGGCACAAGATGAGACATCAACGGCAGCATCTCTAGAAAATATTATACCTCCAGACCCTGTAATAAAAGAAGTGTTAAACAGCATCAATATGCGCTATAGGAAAAATGCTGAGGTGCTGCTTAATAAACTGTTAAAAAACGAGGATGTGGCATCCTGGGAGGGAAATGGAACATTTGTATATCAGGGAAATCCTGTCAATGGCTCTAACCTACTTGACCTTGTTCGTGTGGCTACACAGCCCCAAGCTCTTTCACAACGAAGAATACCCAGGGGCTGGGATGAGTTCATGCAAACCCTAGCCAAATTAAATATGCCCTCTTCGGTGATGGGTAATGCAGCCAACAGAGATGTACTGGCACACCTCAAAGAGAACCCATCTGTGAAGGTTACTAAAATGTGCACGCAGCCGATAAAGAGCAAAGAGCTACTCCCTCACAAAAAACGTAAATTATTTCATAGATACCTGTGGTTGAGTATATAAAAAATGTATTTTCAATAAAATGTTTAAAAACAAAAATAAAAGACTAGACAGTGGTTTCTTTTCAAAAAACCTCCTTAGAGGGGTTACTTTTTATTTAGAAGCAGCATAACATTCATGATAGGAAACACACACCTGCTGGTTATGAAACGGATTTCTAAAAGATCTACACAAAGTTTGTTTGTTGCGTTTTACAAAATGTAACACCATATCATCATTTTGCATTAAATCTTCAGAATACATTTCTAAAATACTTTCAAAAGGCACACCTTTACCATGGTGGTGCAAGAAAAATACACAGTGATATCCACAAGCCGTGGACATTGGGTGCTATAATTGTCTGCTGTGGTATAAAACAGCTTTACAATGCTTGTTGAAAAAGCTCATAATGCTGGTAGGAAAGAATAAGCTATCTGGGGGTTGTCCATAAGAATCAAAAAATTCCCCTGTTCCATCTCCACATATATAGAGGGCTAACCAATGTTCTCCAGGTAGGTTATGAGGGTGTGTATTTACCATCAAACACACGGGCTTCCTTGCTATTTGTACATCAGCTAACCAGTCGCTGGGTAGCACATCTAAAAAGAAATCTGCAACACAGGGGTCCTTCTTTAAAATACGGAAGATCTGCATGGTGTTCATTTTCACGACTGATCAAAAAGAACATTCCTTCTATGATTAATTTCTATCACATTGTCAAAAACCCCATAAACAATCATGTTAACTGTATGGGGTAAGGCGCTGGAAAAACGTATTTCAGCCCGCAGGTTACCAGTTTTAATCAGCGAGTAATGGTCTGTACACTCCTGATCTGGTGAAAGGTCAAACGCCAACAGGGTATAACCTTTGTAAAACTCCTGACGGTCAATCAGCAGCGCTGTGTCTTTCAGATGTTTGCCAGTGGCTTGCACCAGTTGCATATATTCTCTTACACAACATCCATTTTAAAAGTCAGGTAGAAGAGGTTTCCCGGGTACTTGTTCACCATCCACATACAGAGCGGCAAAATTAATATCATAATGCTTAAAATTGAAGGGGTTTTTAGCATAATTACTGCTGAAAGCATCATTATCCACAAATCCCAGCACAATGAGTTTTGGTAGCTGCCCCAAAAAGAGATTTTCCTGGTTAGTCACAGGGGCTCCGGCTGGTATGCTAAACACCTTCAGCCCCACACGGTCAATAGCATACTTGACATTAGCTTTCAGCAGAGCTTCCGCATGTCCCAAGTGCACTCCGGGGGAAACTTTAACTCTCTTTACAAAGAGCACAGCGTTTAGGATAAGGAGTTTATAACTTTCTTCGGCATCACCGCTCATTAAACAGAAATAATTTTTGTTGCGGGTCAATTTAATTTTGAGATCCACACCATTAATCAATAGCTTTTTGTGAAAAAATAGATCACTATGTAAATGCCCCAATAGCTCTACCTTGTGGCTAGAGACCGTAAATTGGGCCCTTTCAGTAAAGCCGACGTTGCAAGATCCTATCTCTCTCACTTCATGCTGCCCGGCTGTGTCTTTATAAAACAGCCCACTTGTAAACTGTGATTTGAGGGATCCTTCGCCATAATTGAGAAGCAGCTCTATGAGGGCTCTGTAGGGGGTAGTAGTTGTTGCTCTGGCTAATGAGTTGGTCTCCCAGGGTAACATCCAGCTGGCTAAACAGAGATGCAATTGGGTAGTTCACCAGCGCTACTTTGGCTGCCGGATCGATGTTCGAGCCATCTTCTGCCACAATTTTACAGGTCAGGTGCAAAAGTGTACTATTTAAATCAATGTAGTCTTCACCATGACCTGCGATATAGAAGTCCAAAGGGGCTGCTTCCGACAAAGCTGATAATGGTGGAATTTCCACATAAATACTTTTTTCGATACTTGTTTGGGTCGGGGCTAGTTGAAACAGGTCCAGTTCCGATTTAACACACTCTTCAGAGCCGTGGTGTACAAAGGCCATAGTGCTTTTTTAGAATATATCTCGCTGCATAGAGCTAGTGCTTCTCTTCTTAGACCGATGGTTAAGCTTCTGAGACCTGTCACCTACGGGTTTCTTTCTTTAAAAGGCTTTGGAGGTCCTTGCAGTAACTCCTGAGACTTGGTTCTCTTTCTTTTAACAGCTCTTCTAATCACAGCCAGTCCTGATCCTGCCTGTTCTGTAGACTGGTTCATTTTATTTAGAACAGCCGTTGTGACATGACTCATGACATCCTTGGCTATGTTTTTTGCTGTGCTTTTCACGTGTGGTTTAATAATTTCAAAACCCCTTCTCAAAAACAGCATAGCTTTTCTAAAGAGACTACGAAACACCCCGCCGACACCGGCACCATACAAATTTTCCTTTAGTTTTTGAAAGTCTTACATGATCTCCTTTCTTTAAGGGGTTCTTGGTGTGCTTACGCTTGATGCTATCACCGTAGACTCTTTTCCAGATATGCAGGGAATTTGTGCATGTCACATCTACAGGCCTCATCTTTATTGTTCTGTGAAAACTGTGATTATAGCTGTGCACAAAAGCCTGCAGTACGTCTTGGTACCTAAAGGTGTTGTGTGTAGTAAAATAATGCCACATTTTGGATTTCAAAGTCTGTTAAAGCTTTCTACCACCGCTGCTTTAACATCGTTATTGGTTACAAAATGATGAACCCCTCTTTGTTTTAATAAATACTTCAGGGACCTATTTAAACATTTTTTACCCTTGTCTGTCTGTATTTTTTCAAGTATACGACCTAGATTAAATATTTTTTCAAAGGCTTTAGCAACTTCATGACCGGTTTTCGATTTTAAACTTGCAGCCCAAGCATATTTTGACAGGATGTCTACCACTGTTAAGATGCATTTGTAGCCATTGTTATAATGGGACAAGGCTGCCATATCAACTAAATCAGCCTGCCATTGCGCATCCACATCTGACACGATTGTCTTGTTTCTTTTAAAACGGACCCTAGCAGGTCTGTGTAAAGTATAAGAATCTTGTCCTGTAGCCCATCTAATTACATCATTTCTGTTGACTGTTTTATCATGCTTTTTAGCAGCTTGAAGTAGAGGATTTATGCCCCCAAAGCTCCCTATTGCTTTGGGGTCATAGTAAATGCTCTTCAATAAGGTTTCCTTCATGATTGCCGTGCCTTGACTATTCTTTTTATTTTGCTAACATCTTCAGAATGGATGTATTCCACAAATCCTGTGTGTTTTAAAGTATAGCCTGTTCTTTCTGCCAATCACATGTCTTACCATAGCCTAGTAGAAGCATGTCCAGACTTGTTTCTCTGTATTGGTTTTTTTTTTCAAAGCCACTAAAAAAGAGCTGTAGTAGTGGGATTTGAACTCGGGTCTTTCTCTGTATTTCAGCCTGAACTACACTGTTGCCAGAATACTTCTAACAATAAGGTCTTAAAAGCAAAATTCTACCACATGGACAGCACTGGTTTCTCTAACAAAGATGTGTTAATTGCATTTTAACATTTGTAAAGAAAAGCCTGTATACCAAATGCTGTACAGATACAGGTTTGTGTTCCTGCTGCTACCAAAGGGTTAACAATCAGTTCTAAATAGTCTGCAATACACACAAAAGCATTGCACTGCTTTGTGAGAAAAAAGAACTGGGGCAGTGGGGGAGAGAAAGCATTTTTGTTTTGTTTTCCAGGGTTCCTGCTTTTGCAGATGTCAGCATTAACCAGAAGCAAAACACATTTCCGGAGTCATTCACTCTGCTTCTGCTGATGTCATCAAAAAGCGACATTGTCCATTTCTGATGACACCCTGTTTCCGGTGATGTCATTGAAAAGCGACATTGTCCATTTCCGATGACACCCTGTTTCCGGTGATGTCATTTCCGATGATGTAGGCTGGGGCATGGTTGAGGGTCAGAGGATGTGAGTGTGGCACAAACCCGGAAGTGGGCGCTGATTGGCTAATGCCATCATTGTGCGGTGGGGTGTGGGTGTGGCACAAACCTGGAAGTAGGCGCTGATTGGCTGATGTCATCCTTGGGGGCAGGGTGGGGGGGCATGTCAAAGTGGGGCTGTGGCCACGCCTGGGGGCATGGGTGGGCGGGGCTAGCTCACCATTCACCTCTATGGGAGGGGGCGTGGCCTGAGGCAGGACATACACCGGAGGTCAGCGCTGATTGGCTCCTGTCATCCTTATCTCACCTGTAAATCAGTTTGACGAGTAGTGTACCCATTATACTACTAGTGTACTACTGTGGATCAGGAACTGGTTAAAAGGTAGAAAGCAGAGGGTAGGGCTAAATTGCCAATTTTCCCAATGGAGAAAGGTGAATAATGGAGTACCCCAGGGATCTGTGCTGGATCCACTGCTTTTTAACATATTCATAAATGACCTGGAAATGGGAAAGTGAGTGAGGTAATCAAATTTGCAGATGACACAAAATTATTCAAAGTTGTTAAAACCCAAGAGGATAGGGGGAGCTTTTTCAAGATGGCCACTGAGAGTTTCGCTTGAACGGATGCCGAAAAGAAAAGGAAAGTTGAGGGCTCTTCCCTCAGAGCCTCAACAACCATCCATCGGTCCGATGGACCGATTTGTTACACTGACCCCGGATCAGAGAGCGGAGGTTCGAGCCGGCTTGGCGGCGCGTGGTGAAGGGGCCACTACACCGCCGTCAGAAGCTGAAACATCTATCTCCCCCACTCAGAAGGCACCGCCGGCACGTCCCGCTACTACAGGCCCTGCCTCGGCAGCTGCGACGCCTATACCTCCCGTGGTGGGGGATGAGTATGCCGCTCGAGGGGAGCTGGTCGAAGGTGAGGTTCTGCAGACCCCTGTGGATTCCAGGGAGGCATCGGACGTATCTATCCTGGCGGAACATCTAGAGTCATCATTACCAGGGGAACGGAGCCCCCTACAGTTTGCTTCTACAGCGTTGCCTGTTCCGGCCTTTTCTCTTTCTAGGCCTAAGACCTTCACGCTTGAATCCATTTGGGACGCTATTGCCACTCTATCAGGAGCAGTCCAGTCTCAATCAGCAGCCTTTGCCTCAAGTATCCAGGACAAGGTTTTACGCATTCAGGAGAATGTTGGTAAGATCGAGACAGTTATATCCACTTGTGACTCTTTGGAAACGTCGGTAGCTGATCATGGAACCCAGCTGAAGTTTCTATCTGACCAGTCTTCTGTCTTGCTTAAGGACAATGGGATCCTCTGTTACAAGCTAGAAATTTTGGAAAATGCTGCTAGAGCCGCTAATTTGTGGGTCTTGAATTTTCCACAGTCTCAGGGGGTAACAGCGACTGATATGTTTAAAAGATATCTTCATGAAATTCTCAAGGTGCCGGTTGACTTATTCCCACCACTGAATAAGGTTTACTATCTTTCTCAAGGGAAAAAGACTCTGTGGTTCGTCCTGATGTATCTAACATTGATTTTGATGTTCTGAATGTTTCTAATCTTTTGGATGATACCGGAGGTGGGGGTTGTGTGCCAGCTACTTTGATAGTGCAATGTGCTTTAATTTCTGATAAGGACTGGCTCCTTAAAATGTTTTTCAAGAAGTGTTTGGAGTCCTTTCTGGGTTTAACTATTTCTATGTTCCCCGATCTTACTCGGGTAAATCAGAAGCGTCGTAAACAGTTTTTGTTATTGAAAGCTGGAGTGTTGCAACTTGGAGGGTCCTTTTTCCTGCGTTTTCCATGTAGATGCCTAGTTATATATAAATCCACTCGTTACTTTTTACTAATCCCTCTGATCTTGCTGCCTTTATTAATGTTAGGACTTCTACTGATGATGTGCTAGAATAGTAATTCTCTGCTTATATTGGTGTAGGTCTGGGGTACCTCATGGCCACTTGATTTTCCTATGGCTTGTTTCCTAGAAGATTTTTTGTAGACCAGTTTTCTCTTGTTCTGGTCTCTATTTTCCCTCTCCCCCTCCACATATGTTGGTCTATATGGGTGCTATAGGATTATTTTATCTTGACTGTATCTTGTTTAAATTATTCCCCTATGTAACAGTCTCATTTTCTCGCAAGAATGTATTATGCTTTTCTTGTTGGTTTATGTAAAAATCTATAAATAAAAAAAACAAAAAAACAAACCCAAGAGGATTGTGAAAAATTGCAAGAGGACCTTAATAAATCGGAAGACTGGACGTTCAAATGACAGATGAAATTTAATATGGACAAGTGCAAAGTTATGCACCTAGAAAAGAACAACACAAACTATGGTTACACGATGCAAGGTTCCATATTACGAACCACCACCCAGGACAAAGATTTAGGCGTCATCGTGGATAACATGTTAAAATCCTCTGCCCAGTGTGCAGTGGCGGCCAAGAAAGCAATTAGAATGCTAGGAATCATAAGGAAAGGAATGGAGAATAAAACAAAGGATATTATAATGCCTCTATATCGTTCCATGGTGTGACCGCACCTTGAATATTATGTTTAATTCTGATCGCCGTATCTTAAAAAGGATACAGCAGAATTAGAAAAGGTTCAGAGAAGAGCACCTAAAATGGTAAAAGGGATGGAAGGATACCCCTATGAGGAGAGGCTAAAAAGGTTAGGACTCTTCAACCTGGAAAAGAGATGACTGAGAGGAGATATGATAGAGGTCTATAAATTAATGAATGGAGTGGAACAGATAAACGTGGATCGATTGTTTACGTCATCAAAATATAGAAAGACTAGGGGACATGAAATGAATCTACAGAGTAACCTATTTAAGACTAATAAGAGGGGGAGGAGCTAATTCCAAGATGGCCGTCGTAGCGTTTCTTTGAGCTTATGCCTAAGAGAAAGGGAAAGTTGAGGGCTGCTCCCTCCGCACCTCAACCACCCAGTTCGGGTCCTATGGACCGTTTCGTTAAACTTCCTCCGGAGAAGGTCCAGGAGATTCGAGCCGGCTTGACGGTGCCGATTGCAGAGGATCGGTCGCTTCCGTCGGGGGCTGATACATCACTCTCTCCTGCAGTGAGGACTCCTCCACCACGCCCCGCTGCCTTCGAGTCCGCCCCAGCCTGTGTGACGCCGGCGCTCCCCGAGGGGGGGTGCCGGCTGAGGTGAGGGCACGCGCTGTGAGTGCGGCCTCTCTGACTCCCGATAGCCTCGGTGAGACTTCGGGCGGCAGCTTGGAGCTGAACACTCTGTTGGATAATCTATCTACGCATTTGGAGCCTTTTCTGTTACCAGAACTACCTCCTCTTACTCGCCCCAAGGTATTTATGCTGGAGGTGATTTGGGACGCTATAGCTAATCTCTCTTCTTCAATAAACTCTCAGACAGTGGCGTTGTCTACCCGGATTCGGATGAATGCTGTTTCCATCCAGAAAAATGAGGAAACTATCCAGTCAGTTGTATCTTCATGTGAGCAGATTAAGGCTGATTATTCTACTCTGCATTCTCAGCTTGATACTGTTTCAGACATGTCCTCGGCTTTGGTAAAGGAGAATGCTATTCTAAAATACAAGTTGGAAGTGTTGGAAAACGCTTCCAGGGCTGTTAACCTTAGGGTTTTGAACTTTCCTCGTCTCACGGATGTATCAGCCGTGGACATGTTTAAACGATATATTATGGAAATTTTGAAAGTTCCTTCTGACTTGATTCCACCTCTCTCTACCTACCCGGAAAAAAGCTGAAGCACCTATACCTGTCTCTACTGTTAATTTTGACGTTCTGGATGTGACTGGCCTATTGGAAAACTCCGGGCGTGATGCTACTACTCCCACTGCTTCCACCCTTTTAGTCCAATGTGCATTGGTTACTGATAAGGACTGGTTGTTGAAAATGTTTTTCAAGAAAAGATTAGATACATTTCTTGGTTGTAAGATATCTATGTTTCCAGACCTGGTTAGAGATACTCAAAAGCGGAGGAAACAGTTCCTCCAGTATAAACCTGGGGTGTTAAGTATTGGGGGTATTTTCTTTCTACGGTTCCCCTGTAGATGTTTGGTCCTTATTGATGGTGTTAAATATATTTTTTTGGACCCTGTTGATCTGAATAAATTTATTAATGCCAGGCTCGCTGTGTTGTCACCAACTGAGTAATGGGTGGTTATAAGTTATCTTTGTCCTCCATGTATGTATTTCGGAGGCCTATCACCATTTTGGTACTGGGCTCTTGTTATTTCCTAAAGTATCTTCCAAGTCTCTGTTGTGGTAAGATTGTTTACATCCTCCTCCTCTCTACTATGTGGTCTAAATACAGTGTATGATATTGATATTATCTTTTCTTTCTCTATTCTGTAAAAGCTTTTTAATTTACCTCGTTCACTGCATTCCATGTAAGGGAATTTATTTTCTTGCTGTATTTGATAAATTCTATAAATAAAAGTTAAAAAAAAAAAAGACTAATAAGAAAAAATATTTTTTCACTCAATGCATAATTAAACTCTGGAATTCATTACTGGAGGATGTAGTAAAAGCTGTTATGTAGCTGGCTTTAATAAAGGTTTGGACAAGTTCCTGGAGGAAAGGTCCATAAACCATTATTAAAGGTGACCTGGGAAATCCACTGCTTGCCCCAATACAAGCATTGTGGAACCTGTGTCCATTGGGGAAACTGCTAGGTACTTCTGACCTAGATTGGCCACTGTTAGAAACAAGATACTGGGCTTGATGGACCTTGGTCTGACCCAGTAAGACATATCTTCTGTTCTTATGTTATATAGGATTTTAAAACGTGCTAATTTTGGCCAGACCTCTACAGAAGAGATTATGAAACCAATTCTATAGTGTGCATGTCTGGCCGGCAGAAATGTCTAAAATGAAAAAGTGCACATAATATACCCGATTCCAAAACTGCGAAGATAGACGCATCTGTGGTTCTGGAATCAGGGTGATAGACATTGTGGCACGAACAACACATCAAGGGTAACACGGGCCCATGGTGCTATAATGAGACATGGGTAAACAGCAAACGGCATGTATTTCCCCGTGCTTGCAGTATTCCAAAAAGATAGACATGTGTGATGCTGCCCGTCTCCATGTGGCCATGCCTTCGCAGGCAATACGAACATCGCCAAAGCTGATGCTCACACTGACAGTGTAGTGCCCATGCAAACAAAACAGTAATACTGATGAAGCAGATTAGGTTATGCAACCCAAGTTATATATACAAGTCTGTTGCATGCACACAACACTACATGGTCATCTATGTGCACCAGAGCTATTGCAAAGACAAGACCCACAGCAAGTCTACATTCATAGCCAAAATAATCGAAAGGACTATCCAATGTCAACTCCAGGAATATCTTGACACTCATGCCATACTCAACCCACAATATGGATTCCAACCACACCATGGAGTGGAACCCATCCTGACCTCCCTTATGAACAACCTTGTCAAAGGAATCTAAAACATTCATCAAGGATTCATATTAATATTCCTCAAAACCTCAGCAGCCTTTGACATCATCAACCCCACCATCCTCCTACAATGCCTACAGTCCATAGGAATACAAGGAGCCATACTAAAGTGGTTCCGAAGTCTTGGTACATGTCGGTACCAATGACATATGAAAATGTGGTAGGGAGGTTCTGGAGGCTAAATTAAGGCTTTTAGGTAGGAAGTTGAAATCCAGAACTTCCAGGGTAGCGTTCTCCAAAATGCTTCCCGTTCCACGCGCAGGACCCAAAAGGCAGGCAGAGCTCCGGAGTCTCAATGCGTGGATGAGACAATGGTGCAGAGATGAGGGTTTTGGATTTGTTAGGAACTGGGGAACATTCTGGGGAAAGGAGGAGCTCTTCCGAAGGGATTGGCTTCACCTTAACCGGAATGGAAACAGGCTGCCGACATTAACCTTTAAAAAGGAGATAGAGCAACTTTTAAACTAGATAACAGGGGAAAACCGACAGTCGCCCAAGAGCGGATGGTTCGGAAGAATGTATCCTTGAAGGATACTACCAAAAGCAGAGAGGTTCCAAAAAAGAGTAAAGTAGCCCAAATGCCCTCGAGTATGGAGCAGACAGAGCTTAAAGATCCCAAATTACCCATGTCTACCAATAGCCAAATTAATATGAATAAAATAGTCTCTAAAATGCTTGTATGCAAATGCTAGAAGTCTAAAAAATAAGATGGGAGAGTTAGAATATATAGCACTAAATGAAAGGTTAGATATGATTGGAATATCAGAGACATGGTGGAAGGAGGACAACCAGTGGGACACTGTGATACCTGGGTACAAACTATATCGTAATGATAGAGCTGATCAAATTGGTGGAGGGGTTGCGCTCTATGTTAGAGAGGGCATTGAGTCAGAAAGGATTAAAGTTTTGCAGGAAACAAAATTTGCTGTAGAATCTCTATGGATTGAAATTCTATGTAAAAAGGGGAAGGCGATGGCAGTGGGGGAGTATTATCGACGGCCTGGCCAGAATGAACAAATGGATGATGAAATGCTCAAGGAAATCAAGGAAGCTAACAATAGTTACAGTGCAGTAATAATAATGGGTGATTTCAATTACCCCGGTATCAACTGGGTCAGTGTCACAGCAGGACATGCTAGGGAGATAAAGTTCCTAGATTAAATAAATGACTGCTTCTTGGAGCAGCTGGTTCATGAACCGACCAGAAGGGAAACCATATTAGACCTAGTCCTTAGTGAAACACCAGATCTAGTGCAAGAGATAAGGTTGTTGGGGCCACTTGGCAATAGTGATCATAGCATGATCACCTTTGATTTAATTAGTGGAGGAGGGATAGTAAGGAAATCCACAGTACTACCTTTTAACTTTCGAAAGGGAGACTAAGGAGCAGTTGCAAAGGTTAAAGACTTACATCAAGCTTGGGTGTTGTTGAAAAATGCTCTCTTGGAAGCCCAGACCAGCTGTATTCCACACTTTAAGAAAAGTGGAAGGAAGTCCAAAAAAGCATGGTGTAAAGGTGAGATCAGAGAGGCTGTTGTTGCCAAAAAATCATCTTTCAGGAAATGGAAAAAAGAGCCAAACGACGAAACCTGGAATCAGCACAAGCACTGGCAGGTCAAATGCAAGGTATTGATAAGGCAGGCAAAGGGAGAATTTGAGAAGAAGCTTGCTGTGGAAGCAAAAACGTGAAATAAAGACTTTTTCAAGTACATTCGTAGCAAAAAAAACTGTGAGAAAGTCAGTTGGTCCATTAGATGATAGAGGGGTTAAAGGGGCACTAAGAGGCGACAAGGCAATAGCGGAGAGACTGAATGAATTCTTTGCTTCGGTCTTTACTGAGGAAGATGTAGGGATGTTACCCATGACTGAAGTAGTATTTAAAGGTGTAGAAGAATTGAAGGAAATATCGATACATCAGGAAGATGTATTACAACTAATAAATAAACTGAAGAGTAGCAAATCACCTGGGCTGAATAGTATACATCCAAGGGTGTTGAAAGAACTGAAATATGAGATTGCAGGTCTGCTATTAGTAATCTGTGAACTATCATTAAAATCATCTCTAATACCTGAAGATTGGAGGATCGCCATTGTAACACCAATTTTTAAAAAGGGTTCCAGGGGTGATCCGGGAAATTACATACCAGTGAGCCTGACGTCAGTACCGGGAAAAATGGTAGAAACCATCA
Organism: Ichthyophis bannanicus; assembly: GCA_033557465.1. Classification (NCBI taxonomy): domain Eukaryota; kingdom Metazoa; phylum Chordata; class Amphibia; order Gymnophiona; family Ichthyophiidae; genus Ichthyophis; species Ichthyophis bannanicus. Next base: position 1,859,541,145 of record CM066031.1, read on the forward strand.
TAAAGAATAAAATTACTCAGCATGTAGATAATCATGGCCTAATGGGAGACAGCCAACATGGCTTTAGACAAGGAAGATCTTGTCTTACTAATCTGTTATGTTTTTTTGAAGGTGTAAATAAACTGGTGGACAAAGGTGAGTCAGTTGATATAGTCTATCTGGACTTTCAGAAAGCCTTTGACAAGGTCCCTCATCAGAGACTTTTGGCAAAACTAAAGAGTCATCGGATAGGAGGCAGTGTACTATTGTGGATCAGGAACTGGTTAAAAGATAGAAAGTAGAGGGTAGGGCTATATGGCCAATTTTCCCAATGGAGAAAGGTGAATAGTGGTGTACCCCAGGGATCTGTGCTAGGTCTGCTGCTTTTTGACATATTCATAAATGACCTGGAAAGTGGAATAACGAGTGAGGTTATCAAATTTGCAGATGACACAAAACTATTTAAAGTTGTTAAAACCCAAGAGGATTGTGGAAAATTGCAAGAGGATCTTGATAAATTGGAAGACTGGGCATTAAAATGGCATATGAAATTTAATGTGGCCAAGTGCAAAGTTATGCACTTAGGGAAGAACAACCCAAACTATGGTTACACAATGCAAGGTTCCACATTAGGAACCACCACCCAGGAAAAAGATTTAGGCGTCATTGTGGATAACATGTTAAAACCCTCGGCCCAGTGTGCAGCGGCAGCCAAGAGAGCAAATAGAATGCTAGGTATCATAAGGAAAGGAATGGAAAATAAAACAAAAGATATTATAATGCCTCTATATCATCCCATGGTGAGACCGCACCTGGAATATTGTGTGCAATTCTGGTTGCCGTATCTTAAAAAGAATATAGCAATTTTAGAAAAGGTTCCGAGAAGAGCCACCAAAATGGTAAAGGGGATGGAAGGATACCCATATGAAGAAAGGCTAAAAAGGTTAGGGCTCTTTAACCTGGAAAAGAGACGGCTGAGGGGAGATATGATAGAAGTCTATAAATTAATGAACGGAGTGGAACGGGTAAACGTAGATCAATTGTTTACGTTATCAGAATATAGAAAGACATGGGGACATGCAATGAAGCTACAGGGTAAACTATTTAAGACTAATAAAAGGAAATATGTTTTCACTCAACATGTAATCAAACTCTGGAATTTGTTACCGGAGGATATAGTAAAGGCTGTTAGTGTAGCTGGGTTTAAAAAAGGTTTGGACAAGTTCCTGGAGGAAAGATCCATAAACCATTATTAAGAAGGGACCCAGGATATCAATGCTTGACCCAGTAGAAGCACTGTGGAACCTGTGTCTTTTGGGGAAACTGCTAGGTACGTATGACCTAGATTGGCCACTGTTGGAAACAGGATACCGGGCTTGATGGACCTTGGTCTGACCCAGTATGGCATATCTTATGTTCTTATGTTCAAGTCTACCTCCACAACAGGTTCCAATGAACAAAAAATTGGATCTTCTTCTTCAACCCCTTACCCCAGAGTCAAGGTGTCCCTCAAGGATCCACCCTCTCTGCACTACTATTCAACATCTACATGCAACCCCTCTGCCCAATCATACAATCACACAACATCAACTACCACATTTATGGTGATGACGTCATGCTGTACACACCAATAAACCTTACCAAACCCTCCTACCATGACCTACAACAATGCTTCACAGATGTCTCCAAATGGCTAGCTGTGAACCACCTATCAATAAACTTCAAGAAAACTGAATCCTTATTCATCATGAAGAACGACACTTTCACACCATCAACACTCTCAGCCACAATGAAATCCAAGTCCGTCATGAAGTAAAATACCTGAGTCATCCTAGACCATCACCTCTCCTTGAGGTCCCAGGTAACAAACACCACAAAGGCGATATACTACAAAACCCAAACTCTACAGCATCTCCGACCGCTACTTTCCCCATCCAACTTCCATTCTGCCCTGCATGCTCTGATCATCCTGCATGTTGACTACTGCAACTCCTTCTATTACGGACTACCTCACTCAATACTTCTCCCTCTTCAAACTGCCCTCCACATGACAGCCCAGATCATCCAAGGAGCATCCAGATATGATCACATCACCCCCCATCCTCAAGCACCTGCACTGGCTTCCATTACAAAGCAGAATACAAAATTCTATTAATGATATTCAAAACTCTCAACAATTTATCATCCCCCACCTTCAAACCCTTATTGGACCACCCCAAACAAACAGGCCCCGTAGACACACCATTAGAGACACCCTAGCCACCCCACCCCCCCCCCCCAAGTAAAAACTAAAAGCACTCAACAGCCTTCTGCAAGATCTTTTGAGCTCTATGCCCTCACAATCTGGAATTCCCTCCCCAAAGCAGTAAGGAACACCAAAGACTTACTCATGTTCTGCAAGCTCCTCAAAACCCACCTATTCACCCTACACTTTGACCCCACCCCTTAATCCTCCTAGTCTCCAACCTCCCCCTCACAACTAAGAATACTTTGTAAATAGTTCTATGGCAACATGCCCCTGTTAAATATAATGTACAAAGTCACCGTTCTCTGTTACATCGTTTAATCTGTTTAAATTCCAAGTTCTATGTGCATCGCCTTTATGTAAATGTTGTTTAACCTATTTAAGTTTTATGAACGCAGCTTTGACCTCCATGAAAAGTGGTATAAAAGCACAGCCAAATAAATAAATAGAAAGGGAGATGTTTGTCCTGACAGATCCTGCAGCAATACTGATATGGCATGTGATGTACACCTTAGTCATTCATTCAGTGGCCATCGCTGAATACAGTATGAGCAATGCAAGGAATAGGCCAGAGAAAACTGAAACGGGTCTGTACATCTATATGGCAAAACATATCCCTGGCATTCATAGGAAACTATCGGGATGCTAACAATGCAACAGTGCAACCATCAGAAACACATGCCCAAAAGCGCCATCCTCTATTCTGACAAATGTGCAAAATGTTCGAGACCTCTGATGGTGCATTTGGATATGCATTAATGCCATCTGCCCTGCAGCATGCCCCCACTCCGAGACTACCCAATCATTCACAAGACTACCCCATAATTCACGAGACTGCTATGTTGCTGCAGAACAGCTGTACAGAGGTTACTGCCCATTCAGCACCTAGTGATGCTGTAGTCAGCCCTACAGTCCAGGTACTAGCCAGGTATACGTCCCCCCCCCCCCCCAGCCAAATTGGGTATCAGCACACCAGGGCCATTCCTGCAGCCCTTATACAGCCAACACATGCACACACTTTTGCTTGCAGTCACAGATAACATATCTCTGCCACGACCATGCCCTGCACCTGTACACAACTGCTGCTACTGCACATAATTGCATGGCGTCTCCGGACAACACATCTGATCTGCATTGCTCAGCCAAACACATACCATCCATACAGTTTTGTTCCCAGTTTTCTGAAGCATTTGTTGGGGAGGTCTTGCATAGCCCCTTTGGCATATACAGCACATGCCAGAATACCGACTACTGCGCTGCTTTACATTTCTGTTGGGGCGTTTTTTACTGTTACTTTAGAGTACAAACATCCTTCACCTGTGCATTGTTCATTTTAACTGCATCCTTTGCTCTCCCAGACAGCAGACACACCAGATCATTACAGACTTGTCATAGCCATTCATCTCTGTGGGATGCATTGGAATTAGGAGTGAGATGTTTTCTAAGTCCTGCCTTTATTCCATGTTTCAGCAAGTATAACGTGGATGTATAGGTGATATGCCAGGACGTACATGGGCCTTTCCTGAATATGCTTTATCCGTCTCTGCACCTGACCATGCCCCCATTCCGCACCTTCCCGCCCATGTCCTGAAATCCCCGTTTTAATGCCGTGTACATGCAGGGCCGCCTAGTGTCAGAATACGGGTCTAGACGTTTTCAAATGAAACACATCTATCCCGCATGTACACAGGGCTTATTCATGTTTCAGAATGACCTCCTAAGTGGGTTACCCCTCTTAATACCCCGCTGTATATTTCCCTTTCCAAACCTAAATAAAATAAAGATAGTGGCCTAAATGGAGAAATTTCACTTACCGTTAATTTCCTTTCCTGGAATACTGTAAGACCAGTCCAGACAAACGGGTTGTGTCCCCCTGCCAGCAGATCTTGGAGACAGAGAATTCTACCAGAGCTCTGATAGGCTGGACTCTGGTGATATGGTCCTACCCCTAGGGGTCTCCCTCAGTATTGTCTGTAAAGCGAACCCAAACATGTAACGCAACTAAACCATAAGACCACACATAGTGGACGTTTAATTCAACTATGTACAAGGGAGCTGAAAGTATCCCCAGAACTGAAGGCTGCTAAGACCGATAACGCAGCCATCGGCCCCCCATGGTGAGGCATACTGACAAGGAAGGAACAGAGGCCAGCGGCTTCACCGCACTAGCAGCACCATAACTGACAGCAGGGTGGGTCCTGGACTGGTCTAGCAGTATTCCAGGAAAGGAAATTAACAGTAAGTGAAATTTCTCCTTCCAAGTCATACTGCTAGACCAGTCCAGACAAACGGGCAGTACCCAAGCTACCTGCTTTCAAGGGGGGGGTCAATGCCAATGACAGCACTGCAGCTCCAAACTGACCCTCCTGCCGAGCGTGAACGTCCAATCTATAGTGACGAACAAACGTGGACAACGACGACTAAGTCACCTCCCGGCAAATGTCGAGAGGGGCTACTTGAGACCGCTCGGCCCAAGACGAAGCCTGAGCCCAAGTGGAGTGAGCTCGGAGCCCTGCTGGAACCTGCTTGCCTTGCAGTATATAAGCTGCCTCAATAGCTCCTCGCAACCATCTAGAAATGGTGGATTTGGAGGCTGCGGACCCCCATCGAGGGCCCGCAAACAGGACAAAAAGATGATCGGTCTTACAGAAGGCGTTCGTGATCTTAAGATACCGATAAAGCACTCTCTTCAGGTCCACAGCACGCGATTGACGAAGGTGACCGGAACACTGCTCTCTTTCAAAGGTAGGCAAGAAAAGAGGCTGGTTGACATGAAACGGGGTAAGCACCTTAGGTAAAAAGGATGGAACAGTTTGAAGAGAAACTCCCGCCGAAGAAAACGAGAGATAGGGGTCTCGACAAGAGAGAGCCTGAAGTTCGGAAATCCGACGTGCCGAGGTTATGGCCACTAGGAAAACTGTCTTTAGCGTTAAATCCTTAAGGGAACGTGCCTTCAGGGGCTCAAAGGGAGGAGCAACAAGGGCACGGAGAACGAGAGTGAGATCCCAAGAAGGAACTAAAGGACGTATTGGGGACCGTAAAGTCTGAACCCCTTTAAGAAAACGCGAAACGTCCACATGCGAGGTGAGAGAACACCCCGCTATCGGCCCTCAAAAACAAGTTAGCGTGGCAACCTGCACGCGCAAGGTCCCGAGGGCCAGACCCTTATCTAGACCGGCCTGCAGAAAGGAAAGAATATCCGGGATGTTGCAATGCCAGGGCGAGATGTGACATAGCGAACACCAAGTGTCAAAGAGACGCCACACACGAGCGTAAGCCAGCGACGTCTAAGACCGCCGTGCCTTAAACATTGTCGCCACTACAGTTGACGAATATCCCTTCTGAACCAACCTGCGGCGTTCAAGAGCCAGGCCGTAAGCGAGTAAGGAGCCGGGTTTCCCATTTCCACCGGCCCTTGGAGCAGGAGCCCTGGGAACACCCCCAGGCGCAGAGGAGATGCCCGAGACAGCCGGATGAGATGAGCATACTACGGTCTGCGAGGCCAATCCGGTGCCACCAGGATCACCGGGCCGCGATGCTCCCTGACTCTTTGGAGAATTTTGCCGATCATGGACCAGGGAGGAAAGACATACAGAAGGAGATGGGTTGGCCACGCTTGAGATAGTGCATCTGTCCCGCGCGACCCGTTGTCTCTCCAATGGCTGAAGTAGATCGGTGCCTTGGTATTCTGCGCCGTAGCCATGAGATCCATTGCCGGTAGACCCCATCGTTGAACAATGGACTGAAAGGACTCTGGCGCCAGAGCCCACTCCCCCGGATCCAGAGCATGTCGGCTGAGGAAATTGGCTTTTACATTGTCTACCCCCGCGATGTGTTGCGCCGAGATCGCCTGCAGATGCCTCTCCGCCCACGGAAGGAGAAGACTCATTTCCTTTGATACATCTGGACATTTCGTGCCCCCTTGGCGGTTGAGGTATGCCACTGTCGTAGCGTTGTCGGACAGAATTCGAACCGCTTGACGCCGCAGAAGAGGCTGAAACTTTCGCAAGGCTAAGTGCACCGCTTGCGTCTCAAGGCGATTGGTGGACCACCGGGCCTCCCGAGGAGACCAAATCCCCTGCGCTGAGTGTGAGCCGCAATGCGCTCCCCAACCGGAGAGACTGGCGTCTGTCGTTACCAACACCCAGCACGGAGTCTCCAAGGGAACCCCTCGAAGGAGACGAGACTGCGGGGCCGGAGCCACCAACGGAGGCAAAGTCTCACCGCCGGTAGTAGAGGCAACCAAACTTGATAATCCTCTGGACACCATGCTTGAGGCGAGACCTGTGCTAGGAGACTGCGAACTTGAGAAGTTAACTTGAGGAATCAAGGCATTGACAAAAAGACCCGACCTAAGGCTGTATCAAATCAAGCCCACAAAAAATTCGATCTCCTGGGACAGCTGAAGACAACTCTTGTCGCGGTTGATTACCCAGCGGAGGCTTTCGAGAAAGGCAACAACCACCGAGACTGTGCTGCAAGCCTCGGGGAGAGAGTCTGCGCGAATGAGCCAGACGTCCAGATAAGGATGAACTCTGATGCCGCGGCTGTGTAAGGCCACAGCTACTACCACCATTACCTTGGAGAAGGTTCGAGGCGCCGAAGCTAGACGGAAGGGCATCGCACAAAATTGGAAATGTTGACCGAGTACCGCGAATTGAACGAGTCGCTGATGCCCCTCTCGAATGGGAATGTGAAAGAATGCTTCTGCGAGATTGAGGAAAGCTAGAATTCCCCCTTGCGTACCGCTTGCATAACGGATCGCAGAGTCTCCATTCGAAAGTGTGCTACCCGCAGACTGCAATTGACACCTTTGAGATACAAGATAGGATGAAAGGAGCCGTCTTTTTTTTTTTTTGCACCACAAAATAGACAGAGTAACGGCCTAGTCCTCTTTCCAACGGTGGAACTGGACGAATGACAGCTAAACACTAGAGTCTTTGAACGAATCAACATCCGCTGCCCATTGATACAGCCAGAGCCATCTCCGAGCTACTGTCACCAGTGCTATGGAGCGAGCTGACAGCTGCAAGAGATCAGAGAAGGCCTCTGCCAGGAATGCAGCAATGGATTCTAAACGAGCCAACTCGGGATCACCTGGAAGCTGCTGAATCCATCGAAGGGAGGTCCGTGCTGCTAGACCTCCGCACACCCCTGCTTGAATGGAAAGAGCGGACAACGAAAAACCCGTTTTTAGCAGACTCTCAACTTTTTTGGTCTTGCTGGTCGCAGAGTGCCGCTCCGCCCTCAACCGGAATTGTGGTATGCTTGGTGACCCCGGTCACTAACGCATCAACTTTCGGGTATGTCAGCCAACGGTCCAAGTCAGAAGGAGACCAAGGGTATAACTGACCAATACGGCGTGCCGTAAGTAGAGAGGACTCTGGAGAGTCCCACTCTCGAGATACCACATGCTGTAACTCGGCTGGAAAGGAAAAAGCTTTGGAAGGCTTACGAATGCCCTGTAAAATGGGATCCGGCTGCAACAGGGTTTGAGAACTCTGAGGATCAGGCATGTTGACTAGGCGTAGCGACTCCATCACCTATGTGATTAGGGCCGGCAACTCCTCTTTCCGAAAAAGTCTGATATCTTGAGAGCCCTCGTGAATTGTCAGCAAAGAATCAGACACAGAATATTCCCCATCTTCTTTCTCCAATGAGTCAGGGCTCACCTCCGACGATTTAAAGTCTTCTGGAATATCCGTAGTGGCCCGCAAGCCACATGCAACGTTCCTGGAAGGACGTACTGCTTTAAGGGCTGAGGACTTTCGGGACCGCTTGCCAGACCCCACCATATCCTTGTGTGCTACCGGGCGGGTGCTGGAGGTATACCAAAAGACTCAGAACGCCACAGGTGCCATGCCTGGCGGAAGAGCGCATCAGGAACTGTCAGCCAAGGCTGCCGTGGCTTCCAGTGGCTGTGGAAGCAAAATGGGAGCTGACTGAGTCCTTTCTGCAGGAAGATCCTGCTGCAGGGGCTCTAAGGAGGGAGGAGTTAAGGCGCTGATGTCCCCAGCTGGCAGCGCAGTGGGAATGGAGGAAGAAGATTCTCCTGGATGCAGCATGCAGGTGGAACACAAGCAATGTATTAACTCCTTTTTCTTATTATTACATATAATACAGCTGTGCAGAGAAACAGGCATTGTTGCGGAGGCTTAAACCTTTTTTTTTTTTTTTTGTAAACAAAAATCAAGGTAGGCTTAGGGAAACAGAAGACTCTTCAAAGAAAAGGGATTTTGAAACTCCCTGTGCCTTCACAGCATGTTTAAATGTTTTGAAATGGCTGCCCAGAGCTGCTCCCTCCAAAAAAAAACACTGAAGAGAAATCCCTCCTGATTTTCAAAATGGCCGCCAGCACAGAAAAACTGCAAAATAAAAGTTTCCTAAGCTCTAAAAACCTTAAAAATGCAGCGAAATCACTGGGGAAGAGGCAAGGAGTGCTGCTAGCAACTTAAAAATCAAATCCTGACGAACCCTGAATCACCAGAAACGGAGGGGAGAAGGAAACTGTCAGTTATTCACTGTGCTGGTACAGAGGAGCTGAGTTCCCATGGAGGAGAAGAGAAACTTTCAAAGTCAGTGTAAGATAATTACAGGGACTGAAAGGTAGGGAAAGGAGAAATTAGGCCTTACCTGCTAATTGTCTTTCCTTGAGTTCTCTCCGGGCCAGTCCAGGAATGTAGGTTAGTCAATCCCTTCCAGCAGCTCTGAGGACTGAAACACTGAAAAAACTCTTTGCTGACAGGTCCAATAGCTCCCCCTGGTGTCAGAGAGAGTCAGTCTCAAGGTACCAAAGCAGAGGAACTAAAAAACACTAAACTAAGACACTAAACTAACAAAGGAACCCCCCGAAAACCAATGTCCACAAGTCCCTCCGGTGAACACCAAAAATCATATTTTTTTTTGTTTGTTTGTTTTTGTTGTACAAAGACTGCCGAATCTCCTAAGGGAACGAATCCCTAGCCGCGGAAACCCGTAGTGTAACCCCCAAACTAAAAATCTTCGGGCCGAGGATCATGACAGCTTTAACACTCGCAGCACAAAAAAGAGGGAGGGTCCTGGACTGGCCCGGAGAGAACTCAAGGAAAGACAATTAGCAGGTAAGGCCTAATTTCTCCTTCCTATTCGCCTCTCCGGGCCAGTCCAGGAATGTAGGGCAGTACCAAAGCAGTACTCAACCCCGGGAGGATCCTGCGAGCCCCGCAACAATAGCCGAGGCCCCTACACTGGCATCCCCCTGCGCCTGGACATCCAACCTATAATGTCTCGCAAAAGTATGCAAAGAAGACCATGCCGCCGCTCTACAGATGTCCACCGGAGGAACCAAGGCAGATTCCGCCCATGACGTAGCCTGCCCCCTAGTCGAGTGAGCCCTGATTCCTATGGGAGCCCGCACGCCGCTGGCCTCGTAAGCCGCCCGGATGGCATGCTTCACCCACCGAGCGATTGAAGCCTTGGTGGCCGCCTTTCCCTTCGCCGGCCCACCAAAAAGGACGAATAGCCGATCCGATCTCCGAAACGGCTCCGTTAATCGAAGATACTTCCGCAACACGCGCCCCAAATCCAACTTCTTCAGCGACCGATCCCGCTTGGCCCCTTCCTGAGGGCGAAACGTGGGCAAGAAAATGGCCTGATTCATGTGAAAACTAGAAACCACTTTAGGCAGAAAGCATGGAACCGGTCGCAACACTACCTTTTCCGCCGAAAACTGAAGGTACGGCTCTCTGCACGACAGCGCCTGAAGATCCAATACCCAACGAGCGGAACACAAGGCTACCAAGAAAGCTGTCTTCCAGGTGAGCTCTCGCACATTATCCGCCGCTCCGGACTCAAATGGCGGTTTCGTCAAGGCCTCCAACACTAAATTCAGGTTCCAAGGCGGTACCACCTGCTGAAGCGGAGGCCGAATGATGCTGGCGGCCCTCAGAAATCGTCGCACATTGGGATGGGAGGAAAGCAGACGACCCCGCACCTTTCCCCTATAACAGGCAAGGGCCGCTAGCTGCACCTTAAGAGTATTGAGGGCGAGACCCTTCTCCAAACCTCCCTGCAAGAATTGTAAAATGTCAGGCAACTGTACACCGGAAGGCCGAAGCTGTCACTCCGCACACCACGCCTCAAAAACACGCCATACCTGAACGTACACCAAGGAGGTAGAAGTCTTCCGAGACCGCAACAAGGTGGCTATCACCGACGGCGAGTAACCTCTGCGTCTCAACCGAGCCCTTTCAAGAGCCAAGCCGTAAGCAAGAACTGATCCACTTGCGGCATTAAAACGGGGCCTTGAAACAAGAGATTCATCCGAGCCGGCAACCGCCACGGAGGAGCCACCAGCAGCCGCACGAGATCGGCATACCAAGGACGCCGGGGCCAGTCCGGAGCGATGAGGATCACCGTACCATCGTACGTTGCTATCCGATGAATGACGCGCCCGATCAGCGGCCACGGAGGAAACACATACAGGAGCCGACCCGACGGCCAAGGCTGAACCAGCCCGTCCAGCCCCTCCGACATATGCTCCCTGCGCCTGCTGTAAAACCGAGCCGCTTTGGAATTCGCCTGAGTGGCCATGAGATCCAGCACCAGTTGGCCCCAGCGCTCCGTGATCTCGTGAAACACCGCGCAGTTCAGTTCCCATTCTCCGGGATCCAAGGCATGCCGACTGAGATAGTCGGCCTGAATGTTGTCCTTTCCTGCCACATGCGCCGCCGAAATCGCCAAGAGGTGCGCTTCCGCCCACTGAAACAGCCATTGGCTCTCCTCCAGAAGGCTGGCACTGCCCGTGCCGCCCTGTTTGTTGATGTAAGCCACAGTTACCAAGTTGTCTGAGAACACCCGCACTGCGCACCCGCGAAGCTGATCGCCAAACTGCACGAGAGCTAACCGTATCACCCGGAGTTCTAAGCGATTGATCGACCAAAGACTCTCCTCCGCCGACCAGGCCCCCTGGGCTATCTGGCCCACACAGTGCGCCCCCCAACCGGACAGACTGGCATCCGTTGTTAGCAAAACCCAGTCCGGAATCGACAAGGGGACTCCTGCCTGAAGATGAGCCGGAACCAACCACCACCGTAGACTGAACTGCACCTCCGCGGGACACGGCAACCGCTGGGAGAGAGGATGCTCCTGCGGTGACCACCTGGACAGCAGGGCCTGCTGAAGCGGTCGCATATGCGCCCTGGCCCAGGGAACCAGGTCCAATGCTGCCGCCATCGAACCTAACACCTGCAAATACCTCCACGCAGTCGGAGCCGGCATCCGCAGGAAAGCCGCAACCTGGGATGTCAGTTTTTGCACTCGTTCCGCTGGCAGGAAAACCGAGCTGACCTCCGTATCGAAGAAAGCGCCCAGATAGGTGAGCCTCCGCACTGGTTCGAGATGACTCTTGGACCGATTGATGACCCAACCAAGCTGTTCGAGGAATGTCACCACCCGAGACATTGCAGCACGGGACTCTGCCTCTGACGGAGCTCAAATCAACCAATCGTCGAGATAAGGATGAACCTGAATCCCTTTCTTCCGCAGCGCCGCCGCCGCCACAACCATCACCTTGGTGAATGTCCGAGGCGCCGTAGCTAGCCCGAACTGCAGTGCCCGGAACTGAAAATGATCCATGGGCACCGCAAATCGAAGAAATTTCTGGTGCTCGGATCTGATGGGAATATGCAAATACGCTTCCGTCAAGTCTATGGACGAGAGAACCTTGCCCCGTTTCACCGACTGGATAACGGACCGTAACGTTTCCATCCGGAAATGAGGCACCCGCAAACAACGGTTGACGTGCTTGAGATCCAGAATCGGCCGAAAGGAACCTCCTTTCTTGGGCACTATGAAATAAATCGAGTATCGACCGAACCCACACTGGTCGGCGGGTACCGGTACTACTGCCTGAAGGCGTAACAAGCGCAACAAGATTTCGTTGACCGCCGCTTTCTTTGAATGCGAAATGCATGGAGACGCCATAAAAGTCTCCACCAGTGGGTGAGCAAACTCCAGAGCATAACCGTCCCGGATAATTTCGAGCACCCACTGGTCTGTAGTAATAGCGGTCCAGGCAGAGAGGAACCCCTGCAAACGACCTCCCACAGGGATCTCCGCCTGGACCAGCGCCCCTTCATTGCGGCTTTTTGGGCGCGGACTGCTGAGCGTTAAAGTAGTTCCTATTAAATCCTCGGGCTCCCCGAAAGGACTGTCCTCTATGGACAAAACGGCCCCGCTGATAAGGCGTGAACCGGGAACCCCGGAACCTGCGAAAGTCACGCCCTTGTCCTCTCAGACCCGGAGCCATTTTAGACACTCGAGGATGATCTTCAGGAAGACGACCCCCTTTGGAATCCCCCAAATCCTTGACAATCTTTTCCAAAGCTTCTCCAAAAAGAAGCCTGCCCTTATAGGGGAGCTTACTGAGACGAGCTTTAGACGAAGCATCCGCCGCCCAGTTCCGTAACCACAGAAAACGCCAAGCCGCAACAAGCGACGCCATTGACTTCGCTGAAATTCTCACCAAATCATAAAAAGCATCTGCCAGATAGGCCGCAGCCGACTCCAGCTTCGCTCCTACCGCTGCGGACTCCGCCTCCTTACTTGCGCTGTCCTCCCCCTGAAGCCAGCGTATGGAAGCTTGAGACACATACGTTCCACACACCGACGCCTAAAGCGCCAAGGCACTGGAATCGAAAGCTTGCTTTAGGAGCGCCTCCAAACGACGATCCTGAAAATCCTTAAGAGCTGTGCCCCCCTCAACGGGGATGGTGGTATTTTTGGTAACCGCAGCCACTAAGGCATCCACCTTAGGCATGCGTAATAATTCCTGGGGCACAGGGTATAAGCGAGACAGCGCACAACTGCCCCTCAAGGAGGCTTCCGGACACTCCCATTCCGAATCAATCATCTGCCGAATAACCCTGTAAATGGGGAAACAGCGCTGCTCCGACTTGAAACCCTGCAACAAGGGATCCTCCAAGGGCTCTTGCGGAACCTTAGGGAGTACCATATTTAATGCCGCTAGAGAATGTGCAATCAAGGCACTCAGCTCCTCTTTCCTGAAAACTCGAAACACATTAGGGTCCTCGCCAGGCCCTATCTCCCCCTCTTCTAAGTCCTCTGGCCATACATCTACTCCAGGCTCTGAACCTACCTCTGCTTCCTCTGGCACCTGAGAGCCCTCAGCCAGAGGACTAGTGTCCTTCAAGGGAGCCTCCACACCTAAACCCAAAGAGGAGACCCCCTCCAAAGGGTCAGTATCAGAAAGCTCCCTCTTGCTCACCCCTGTTCTAACAGCAGCAGAGGAGGGGTCCGTTGCTTGAGATTTCTTTATTAGAAAGGCCTGATGCAGCGCTAAAATAAATTCCGGGGAAAGAAGGGACTCCCAAGAGCTGTGCCCCTCAGACAAAGACTGCTGATGCTCTCCGTCAGCCGAAGGAGCTGAGTGCTTCTTTGTTTTGCGCTTTGCCGGCTTCAACGGCAGCGCGGGAACAGAACCCGGCTGTGAGAAAATGGCCGCCGTTCCCGCCCGATCTGTAATGGCCTGAGAGCAGAGTAAACCCTCATCTGCAGATCTCTTAGGAGCGTCCATAGCAAAACCAAGCGCTACTAGCGAAACCGGACCCCCACAGAGAACCCGAAGCCAAAACGCATACAGAAGGGAACCGCCGCGATCTCCGAGAACCGGGAGAAAACGCGACGGGCAATGTGCTTCACTAGTCCAATACCGACTGCCAAAACCAGCACCCCAACCTAAAGGCACCAGCTAGCACACCCCCTCCTACCTGAAAGTACAGCGAGAGATGAAGCTGCCAGGATCCTGTGCACCGCAGCCAGCGGGAAACCGGAACCGCAGCCCACAAAGACAGGGAAGAGAGATCCGGGGCTCCCAGACCGTTCCCAAAACCCTCAATCCGTTTAACCAAGAGGTAGGGTAAACTGAAATGCACCGATTAGGTGCCCGAGGGTCCTTACTCGCTCCCTTTGCCCTTCCTTCGATTTTTTTATTTTTATTTATTCATTTGCATTTATTTATTTTGTGTTGCTTTGCTAAGCAAAAAAAAAACAAGGAAACAGTGCTGAGCTGATCTGCCCTGCTAGGGCCAAATAGTCAGCGCTTCGAAGGGCTGTAATGTTTCAAAGAAGGTCCCAAATTTCCTTCACTCCACAAAAAATCACTGTGCCTTTCCTACTAGTCTCTCTGAGGAGCCTGTCAGCTATACATCTTCCTCCGCTGCTGAGGACTGAAAGACTGACTCTCTCTGACACCAGGGGGAGCTATTGGACCTGTCAGCAAAGAGTTTTTTCAGTGTTTCAGTCCTCAGAGCTGCTGGAAGGGATTGGCTACCCTATATTCCTGGACTGGCCCGGAGAGACGAATAGGAATTAGAGTTTGATCCCTCTGCAGCCACTTAGACCCTCATGGCAGGGGCTTGAAGGTGTTTCTGGAGAGAAGGGGAGCTGCACAGACAGTGAAATCAGGAGCTCAAACCCTGTTGTATTGCTGATTACAGAAAATACAGCTGTTAAGGAGGGAAGCCTGGAAAACCCAGAGAAACACCTCTTGTGTGCTCTGGGTGCATCCAGGAAATAAAAATGAAGAAAATAGGAACTTCGTATACTTCTGGGTAGTGCACCTCCTCCTGCAGCCCGGAGACTGGGCATGTGCAAAAACGTGACATCACTGCATGTAGCTCCTCCGCTCTCCCAGCCATCTCCAGTGAACTATTGACAAAGCACACTCAAAGGAGCAATAAGTAAGTAACTAACGATACCAACATAACAGAACCAACTCTGAAGAAAAAAGGGTACTAGAACAGCTCAAAAACTGTTTTCTAATTCGTACTCCCCCTTTTTGTTTTTTTTTTGTTTTTTTGAAGACAGGCTTGTTTTCGTCTGCCTGCCTCTCACTGAGCGAGTCACCATACAGACAGTTAAGAACAGAAAGGAAACTCCTAACAGAACTTACCGGTAACTCCAGCGCACTTGAACTGTTTCAGCGCCATAAATAATCCCGGGTGGGAATGAGGACTAAACTGGATTCCCTCAAGGAACCACAATTATCAGGTAAGTGTAATTTCCATTTCCTTTTCGGTCATCCAGTTTAGTCGTATACTTCTGGGATGTAACAGAGCAGTAACTATTGGGAGGGACCTTTCCAACCGGCATGCAACACTGCCGATCCAAAGCCCGCATCCTGCGCTGAAAGCACGTCCAACCGGTAATGTTTGCTGAAAGTATGAAGGGACGACCAAGTGGCCGCCCGACAAATCTCCGCTGGAGGCACCAAGCCGTGCTCCGCCCATGACGCCGCTTGAGCTCTAGTAGAATGAGCCCGCAAACCTGCCGGCACCACTCTGCCCTCTAAGAGATAAGCAGAAGCAATGGTTTCTCTAATCCACCGCGAAATAGATGCTTTAGCCGCTGCTTCACCTCTGCGGTTTCCCCCAAACAATACAAACAACCGATCCGACTTACGAAAGTCCGTAGACACCTTCAAGTACTGTCGCAACACGCGCTTCAAGTCCAACCGCCGCAAACGGCGGTCTGCCTCGTTGTCCCCCGGCGAACCCAGAACCGGCAAGGACACCGTTTGATTCAAGTGAAACGGCGAAACCACCTTCGGTAAAAAGGACGGAACAGGGCACAGAACTACTTTGTCCTCATAAAAAGACAAGAACGGTTCTCGACAAGATAAAGCTTGTAGTTCCGAAATTCGTCTTGCTGAGCAAATGGCTACTAAAAACACAGTCTTCAGCGTTAAATCCTTCACGGATGCCCTGCGCAATGGCTCAAAAGGCTCCCTCGCTAAGGCCCCCAAAACCAGGTTGAGATCCCACGAAGGAACAATGACTCTATGAGCTGGTCGTAGGTTGGATACAGCCTTCAGAAAACGCAACACATCCGGGTGCGTCCCTAACGCCACCCCCTGCACCTTGCCCCGATAGCATGCTAAGGCCGCCAACTGGACCCTTAAGGAACTAGCAGCCAGGCCCTTCTCAAACCCGTCCTGTAAAAAACTGAGTACCACCGGCACCGACGCCGTCGCCGCTCGGGTCTGACCCCTAGAACACCAATCCTCAAATATTCGCCATACCCACACGTAAGCCAGAGATGTAGACCTCTTCCGCGCCTTGAGCAAAGTTGTTATTACCGCCGCCGAATAACCTCTCTTCTTTAGCCTCGCCCGCTCAATGGCCAGACCATAAGCGAAAATCGATCCACTTGCGGCATTCGAAGAGGTCCCTGTCGCAATAGATCCTCTGATGCCGGTAACCTCCACGGGTCCCCGCTGAGAAGCCGAATCAGATCTGCGTACCAGGGACACCTCGGCCAGTCCGGAGCCCCTGATGAGCCTCGATTCTTTGCACCACTCTGCCGATTAGCGCCCACGGAGGAAACACGTAGAGCAGACCCGACGTCGGCCAAGGTTGCATCAGCGTGTCGATCCCCTCTGACATCCTTTCTCGACGCCGGCTGAAAAATCGACTGGCCTTTGCCGACTGGAAAGTCGCCATGAGGTCCATGACGGGCGATCCCCATCTTCGGACTATCTGCGCAAAGATCCCGGGATATAACTCCCATTCCCCGGCATCTACCTGCACCCTGCTGAGAAAGTCCGCTGTCACATTGTCCTTCCCGGCAATGTGTGCCGCCGACACCGCCAACAATCGAGTTTCCACCCACTGAAAGAGCCGTTCTGCCTCTGCTTCCATGGGCAGGCTTCCGATGCCGCCCTGACGATTGATGTATGCCACTGTCGCCGAGTTGTCGGACAGCACCCGGATCGCTCTTCCCGTCACAGTGGACTCGAATGCCTGCAGCGCCAGAGCCACTGCTCAAAGTTCCAATCTGTTGATGGACCAAGTGGATTCCTGGGCCGACCAAAGTCCCTGCGTGAAGAGCTCCCCGCAGTGTGCTCCCCAGCCCACTAGACTTGCATCCGCCAAAAGGGGAAGCCAATCCGGTTGCTCCAGACTCACCCCTGCGGTCAACGACCCGGGAGGCAGCCACCAACGAAGCGACCTCCTGACCTTGGTAGGACAAGGAAGTTGTGCGTTCAAGCGAGTCCTTCTGGTGAGACCAGCGACGAAACAGCGCTCTCTGCAAAGGACGCATATGAAACCTGGCCCAAGGTACGCCTCTAATGTCGCTGCCATGGTTCCCCGAACCTGGAGATAACTCCAGGCCGATGGAGCCGGAGACACCAGAAACCGATGAAGCAACGCCTGTAAACCCTGCACTCGTCGAGCCGGTAGAAACACTCTCCCTACCCGAGTGTCGAACCGTACCCCGAGGTATTCGAGCTCCTGCGTAGGCACTAAGTGACTCTTTGCCCGATTGACCACCCAGCCAAGCTTCTCGAGAAACCTCACTACCTTGCCCGTAACCTGAATGCTCTCGGCTGCGGACTTTGCCCGAATCAACCAATCGTCCAGGTAAGGATGAACCAGAATGCCGTTTCTGCGCAACGCTGCCACCACCACCACCATAATCTTGGTAAAGGTGCGCGGCGCCATCGCGAGGCCAAAGGGCAAGGCCTGAAACTGGTAATGCCCCCACGGTAGAGCAAAGCGAAGGAATCTGCAATGGCTTTCCCTGATTGGAATATGCAGATAGGCCTCCGTCAGATCGAGAGATGTTAAATACTCCCCTTGCCGCACTGCGACAATGACGGACCTTAGGGTCTCCATCCGGAAATGTGAAACTCATAAACATCGGTTCACCCCTTTTAGATCCAAAATGGGCCGAACCGAACCATCCTTTTTCGGGACTATGAAATAGATTGAGTATCGACCCCTGCCGTAGTCGCTGGAAGGCACAGGACCTACCGCCTCCAACTGCAACAAGCGGTCTAGCGTCTGACGAATCGCCACGGATTTCTGTAGGCCCTTGCAGGGAGAGAGGACAAAGGAATCCCGAACTGGCCAGGCGAACTCCAAAGCATAGCCGTCCCGAATTATCTCCAGAATCCACTGATCTGTCGTGATTTGGGCCCAAGCCGGAAGAAAAGCCCGAAGCCTTCCGCCTAATGGCTGACTTCCGGCCAGAGCCCGCCTCACTTCATTGGGACTTTCTGGCAGGAGCTGAGGATGTTGCTGCAAACCCTCTACCGACGCCTCGAAACCCCCGAAAACCTTGCGCCCGTGGAGCAAATTGTCCCCATTCGAAGCCCCCCAACCGGGAAGATCGAAACCTCCGAAAGTCATGGAATTGCCCTCGAAAGGACTGCGAGGATCTTCCCTGCTTAGGTTTATCTTCCAGGAGTCTACCCCCCTTAGACTCCCCCAAATCCTTCACCAACTTATCCAAGTCCTCACCAAACAACAGGTTCCCCCTAAAAGGCAGCTTACTGAGCCGCGCTTTAGAAGAGCCGTCCACTGCCCAGTTCCTTAACCAAATGGACCGGCGAGCCGCCACCAAAGATGCCATGCTATTAGCTAGGGATCTGATTAAATCATAATGAACATCGGACAAGTAAGCCGCCCCGGACTCCAGACGGTCTAACTCCCGCAGACCCTCGGGTTCTAGTTGCACGACCTGCGCAACCCGAGTCCATCTGAGACAAGCCCTAGCTACCCAAGCCCCGCAGATGGAAGCTTGTAGCGATAGGGCATCCGCTTCAAAGGACTGCTTCAACAAACCATCAACCTTTCTATCTTGCGCATCCTTTAGAGCAGCACTGCCCTCCACAGGAATGGTGGTCTTTTTCGTTACCGCCAACACTGCAGCATCAATCTTCGGTGAGCAAAATCTTTCTTTGTCCTTATCTGCCAAAGTATACAATCGAGACATAGTCCTAATGCCCTTGAGACCAGCTTCAGGTAAATCCCATTCCTCCTGAATCATTCGGTCAACTACACGATGCATGGGAAAAGCTACCTGAGACTGCCTCACCGCCTGAATAATCGGGTCTTCCTCCCCTTCGTCTGCTGCCAGCTGTTCGGCCACTAATTTCAGAGTTCATAGAGACTCTGTAATAAGCGGCACCAATTCCTCTCTGCGGAATAACCTAATAATCTTCGCCTGATCCTCTGGTTCGGGAATCTATCCCTCCTCCAGTTCCTCTACACCAGGCTCCAACTCCGACTCACATTCTTCTGAGTCCTGCCACTCGACCTCAGAAGGTGAAGGATCCCGAACCCTGACTCTCTTAGGCGGACGAAGGGATCCGCTGCCCACCCCTGCTGCGGAAGCCTGCAGAGATGGCGCGGACGACGCCAAGGAATCCGGCAGCCTACCCTGCCGTCGCCTACAGAATGCCTCGTGCATAATTAACACAAAGACTGGAGAAAAATCACCGAGCAGGTGCTCTGCTCCCCCGGACAGAGAAGCCAAACTTTGCCCCTCCTGGGAAGCCTGTACGGGCGGCTGTTGAGATGCTGATGGAGAAACCCCCTCCGTCACCGGCTCCACGTCTTGACTCTCAGCCGTCTGAATCTCCATTTGATGTTCCAGAGAGGCGGACACTGCCATACACCCTCGGCAGATCCCAGATTCCGTAATCGCTCCCCTCCGGCTGCCACACACCACACACTGAAGGCGTGCCGCCATAAAGGTTATGCAAACCCAGAAACAAAAAATAGTTGTTGTTTTTTTTTAATATTAATACTAGAACTGTATCAAATCAAAAAACTCACAGTCCCAAACCTTCCTCCTTTGAAGAAATAAAAGGGACTAGGGAGCTGCCTCCAGAAAAATAAAATAAGATAAAATAAGATAAAATACCAAACAGAACCCTAATCTATAAAAACAAGAAACCTAACGTTAGCTGAGTTGAAATGGCCAAAGAAAAAACTGTTCCCCAGCCTCTCTTCACTCCCTGCACTCCTGCAAGCGGTGAGCACGTGGCTTCCACGAGGTCAAAATGGCCGCCGCCGCTTGAGTGAAAGAAAAAGGCGCCAAAACCGCCCGACGCTGCACAAACAACGGCAAAGAAATCAGCCGTTCTAACCCTGCCAGATCCCTGCTTACCTTGTCGCACCCAGAAAGGGAAGAAGGGAGAATGCGAGGTATCAGCGCTCGTGCTCCCGTGCCTCCGGGAGAAATGCTGCACCACGGAGAGACTACCGGGTTGTCAGCTGGCCGGTTCAGCCAAAGCGGGGAGAGAAACTGAGGAAGGTCAATCAGTGTCCCACTGCTGGCCAAGAGCTCTCCCCCAATCTGGCAAGGGTGGAGAGATCAAAGGTGAGCCAAAAGCCCATACACTCACACAAACAAAACCTCAGCAGAGACAGGCAGAAGAAATCCTGCACCGCTTGTTCGTTTCACTTTTTCTTTTTTTTTTAAAGGCACAGTCTTTTAGATACTAAGTTGCTGCTTTAACCACTAGGCTGCTCCTCCACTCTAAGCCAATCACTTAAAAGAGTACATTCTGAACAAAAGAATTAAACCCCAGTCTCTTAGGTACCAGACTGCTGCTTTAACGACTAGGCTACTCCTCCACTCTAAGCTAATTGCTTAAAAGACAGCATTCTGAACAAACGACAACAGTTACAGGCCGATGCAAAAAAACGGTGCTAGATGCGTGCTGAACCTTTTATTTGCCCCGACAATGCACACCTTTTAACTTGCGATGCAGCAAAGATAGGGTATGCAGATGAAGGATACAGTAACTGTGCACATGCAAATGAGCTACCCATTAACCTGGGCACAAAATGGCAGCATTAAACTGGGAAAGCAAGCTAAACACATGCGCACAAGAAGTCGGCGCTAATTTAGCATGCTTTCCCAGAAAAACGGGCACCAAGTGGCTAATTTGCATATCTGCCCTGTCAGTATTTTGATAGTATCAGGGACAATTGCATCATCGGAAAAAGATCCTGATGCCATCAAAATACTGTCGAGGACTGGGATGCATCGGGTTAGGTCAGACTGCCATATAAGATAGACTATGCCTTATATGGCAGTCTAACCCCACCTCGTTTGATCTCCTGGCACTCAGCATGCCGGCAGGTTACTTTTTATCTCAGCCGTGGGACAGAAGGCAAATGCCGCTCTTTACTCCCGAGGCTCTTTGAGGTCAGCCGGGGCTTCGGGCCTCTCTGGCTCCTTCTGAAGCCGATCAAGCCATAGGTCCCCTTTTTTGTGTGTGGTGTGGGGGACTGGGGGCTATAATGGGAACAGGGGGTTAGAATGGAATGGGGGGACTAGGGACTAGAACGGGAATGGGAGGGGGCAGGACTGGAAATGAGCTAATGTTGGGGGAATGGGACTGTAAGGGAGCGGATGGTGGGAAGGTCTGGAAGAGAACTGATAAACTTGGGGGTTAGGACCGGAAATGGGCTGGGGATGGGGGACTGGGACTAGAATGGAGCTGATGCTGGAATGGACTGGAAGAGGACTGATACTGGGGGGTTAGGACTTGAAATGGCCTGGGGATGGGGGACTGGGACTGGAAGAGAACTGATACTGGGGGGTAGGACTGGACATGAGCTGATGCTGGGGGATTGGAAGGGAGCTGATGCTGAAAGGGACTGGAGGACGACTGATACTGGGGATTAGGACTGGAAATGACCTGGGGATGGGGGATTGTGACTGGAAGGGAACGGATGCTGGGGGGGGGGGGGACCAGAAGGGGGTGGGCTTGGGACAGTATTTTGATTTTGAAGAAAAAAAGAAGTTGGGGAGTGAGGATGGAGAGTGGAACAAATATTTTGTGTGGGAGGGAAGAAAAATTTATGATTGGCTAAGTATTGGGAGAGTAAGTTGGGATTGAGAATGGAGAGGTGAAATTTGAGTGGATGAAAAAGAATAAAGAAATGAAGGAAAGAGAAAAGGGGGAAAGAAAGATCAGTATTTTAGAGGCAGATGTAGAGAGAATAGGAAAAAAACAGAAGAGATAAAAAACAGACAAATGGACAGCAGACAATGGAGAGTTAGCAGAAGACATGAAGTAAACAGAAGAAAGCAACTGGGGAAATTGCACCAGAAAAATAAAAAGCCTAAACAAAAGGGAGAAATAAACTATTTTATTTTGAATTTATTAACTGGAATATGTCAGCTCTGGGAAATGTGCATCGCTAAAGTTTTGTGTTTTGTTTAGTACAAGAGGAAATTAATTTTATAATTTTATTTCTCCAGTATTGTTGTACTGCACATTCTAAGTTTGGCTTTTGGGGTTCCCAGTTTAATTATTGTCTTCATATTTCTAAATTGTGATCCCTTGTTCTATGTTTGGTGATGGAGAATGTTTTGCATGTGTAACCGAGCTACAGAATTCTGTTCATGTAGTTTCTATGTGACAATCCCACTTGTTCTCTTTCCCCAGAGGAGATGCATTGGCATTCTCTGAGATGTATTGGTTTAATATTTGCAGTGTTGCCTTTTGATAGGTAAGGTTTGGTGCTTTGTGAATCCTGGTAGTGCTGTTATGATTTGCTATGGATTCTAAATGAGCAGGGTTTATAGTACTTCCTAATGTGCCTGGCAGTTGACAAAGGAGTATAGTAATGTAGAAATTTGGTAGTCTCTTTATCCTCACTGCCCATGCAAATAGTATTGAGACACTCATTAAGAGGTGTGTCTACTAAACGTTAATGAGCGTTCACGAATGTTAATGTGCGCTAACTGCAGCAACACCCATTTTGTCTATTGGCACAGTGGCATTTAACGCACATTAATATTTAGTAAACATGCACCTAAGTCATTGCCAGCCGCCTAAAATTTTAGATGGGCAACATATACATTTTAAAATAAAATAAATGTATGCAAATGAGGTCCAGTGGCTATGCAATTGAGGCCCCTCAATGAGTCTCCGCACATGACCCTGCATCACCCTTGAGCCATCCCTGAATATAGCACCAGTAGCAGGTCTCCAGAGAAGGTGTACTGGGAGAAGAGTCAAGTGGCTGCATGTAGGGTCAGTAGGATCTATCACTAGTCTCTGGGTCTTACAATGAAGAACAATGAAATAGAATGTTAGAAACTATACAGAAAGGAATAAAGAATAAAGCTGAGAATATCATAATGCTTCTGTAGCTATCCATGGTGTGACTGTACCTTATGTATTCTCTCATTCCTTCTCAGAAAAGAGATGGGATGGTTCTCTATGAAGATGAGGTACCCAGATAAAGGCTCTTCAACTTGGAGATGACTGAAAAAGGGATATTAGAGATTTGGAAAATCATAGGTGGCATGAAATAGGTACTAAAACCTAGGCGCACGTCATGAAACTAGCAGCAGATGTAATACAAACTTTTTCAGTCACTGGACAAATGGCTATGGAATGTGTTGAAAGAGGATGTGTAGTGATGATATAGTGGAGCTTTAAAAAGGTTTGGTCAAGGCCTATTCAGAAAGTTCCGTTAAGCATTAGTAGAGTCTCATGGAACGGATTTCGTCAAAGTGATATTCCGGGTACTTTTAAGTGACCTGAGGATGTTGGGCTGGCCGGGGCAAGAGCCCGGAGCCACCATGGTACTTCTGTTCTTATGAAAGACACCTATTCTAGCTTTTAACTTGCTAAAGGCTGCCCTGTCCTTGCAAATCTCTGCCATTTAGAAGCAGACCCCTCAGAGGACAGCCCAGCCCACCACGCGAAAAGGAAGATGTGCAGAACTTAACTTCGGATGTGGAGAAAGGCGGGAACCGGTTCACCGGCCGGCCGATAAACGCGGTCTCTCCGCACACTGGTCATCACCTCAGGTCTGCGGGGCGCGAGGAGGATGGGGGGCGCCGAGAGGCTGCGACCGCGCGCCGCCTCGATCCCGCTTCCGCGGTTGCCACGGACGACGGGCTCGGAGAGTCCCTCAAAAGTAAATAACACCCTCCCGCCCAGCCGGCCTCACGGCTTTCTGTGACGCGCCCGCCGCGCGCCCCTACTTCACAGTGGCCGGCGTCACAGACCCGCCGCTGACTATAAAAGCGGCGGGCAGCGGGGCGCGCGGACATCAGTCGTCGTTTGAGCGGTGGAAGGAGCAGGACGCGGTCGCCTCGAAGCGGAGCTCGGTTCGACGTCTTTTCCCCCCCTTCCCCTCTCGAACGCCTCCCCCCTCTCCTCGCTCTCCTCTCTGTCTCTCAACGTTGGGTCTCTCCGGGGGGCGGTGGGCGGTTTGACCAGTGTCGTCGCTCGGGGAACAGAGCGCGCCGCCCGCGGCAGCCGCCATGGATGCCGTCCAGAGCCCCGAGGTGGACGGCCTGAGGAAGCAAAACGTGAGGCTGCTGACGGAGAACGGCGAACTGCGCAAGATGATGGCTCTCATGCAGGAGAACCTGGAGCTCAGGTACGCGCTGCGCGACCATGACAACCGCGCCAGGACCCTGTCGCCGCCGCCTCACGGCAAGGATCAGCAGCAGCAGCAGCAGCACCACCACCACGACCGCCACGGCAAGGAGCAGCACCACGAGCACCACAACAAGGAATACCACGAGCACCACCCCAAGGAGCACCACCACCACCACGACCACCACCCCAAGGAGTACCACGAGCACCACCCCAAGGACTACCACGACCACCACAACAAGGAGCACCACCACCACCACGACCATCACCCCAAGGAGTACCACGACCACCATGGCAAGGAGCACCACCACCACCACGACCACCATCCTAAGGAGCATCACCACCAGGGCAAGGAACATCACCACCACCATCACCATCATGGGATGGATGTTTGCCCCTCCGGCAAGGACACTCCCTTTTCCTGCGGCAAGGACAGTCCTCCTTGTGGCATGAAAGATCTTATGCCAGGTACACGGTCCCTAATCCTCTGGCCCCCACCCACTACGTCCACCCAGTAACAGCTGAGTACACAGTGCCTTTTGGAGGAAAGGTAGGTGGAGGCCCCTTCAGGAGCACCATCTCTTTAGGAAAGGCATGTTGAGGAAGGGGATTTGGGACATTGCACAGGTACTGAACACCTTGGGGGTGAGTAGTATGGTAAATTCGGCACTCCAGGACACCTGGTTATGGAGAAAAAGAATTAGGAGGCTATGGAAATTAATTGGTGGGATATTGATTGTACTCTGAGAAGAGGGAGTTGGGGCATTCCCTTAGACACCCTAGTATGCTGCATAAAGGGGCACTGCAAGGGTGTGCTAGTATTCCAGATCCTATGCTTTTATGGGAGCTGAGGGGATTGAGAAGTGATTGGCCAATACATGGTGAGATTACATTATTAATGTATTATCAAAGGATGGGATTCTCTCCATTATAGCTCTTAGATTTTGCATTCTGAAATATTGATGGAAGAGAGGTGTTCACGCCCTAATATTGTTATGTACAATATATTGCTTTGCTTAAGATGTCTTCCCCATTTTCCATTTTTCTAAACTATTTGGGGGAGGGTCTGTGGGCCTTTAAGTTTACAATAGTGTTTAATCCATATTGTACTACCCTTTTTTTAGGGCACAGGAAACTCCTAGAAAGCCTTACAAAGCTTCAAGTACAGGATGGGAACAATAACCTTCCTAAAGATCTTCATCTTCAGAGGATGCTTGCAGATTATATAGATAAAAAATAGAGCCTCCAAGAAGATTTGCATACCCTCTCAGTTCCTTTTTATTCATTTGAAAAAAAAATTCTGAACAAAGATTCATCTGAATTAGAATAAGACTATCTGAATCATAGAGAGATGGTATTGTATAAATAAAAATATCTTGACTCATGTTGTAGACAATGTTTTTCTTCGAGGTTGAAAAGGTAATTTAATGATGGAAAAATTAATAAAAAGTTTCGATCTCATGGTCTTTGTCATGCCACTACCTTGGGCTAGTTAGTTCACCCTCCATTGCCTCAGATACAACCTTATAAGCTTAGATTGTAAGCCCTCTGGGGACAGGGAAATACCTAATGTATTTGAATGTAACTTGCCTTGAACTACTACTAAAAAGGCATGTGCTAAATCCAAAGTAAAATCGAATAATAATTGCCCTATTTGCCGGAGTGCAGTAAGATTTTGCAGTTACTTCGTGTTAGCAGGCAAAAATAACAGGCAAACCTGCAAAATCTCCAATTACCAGTGTGGTCCATCTAGTCTAGGTGGTTAGAGTAGGTGTACTTGCCATTCTGTGCAGATCACCCCCCTAAGCCTTTGCTTAGGGTTGTATCCGCTGCTCCATGCAGGTCTTTCCCAGAGTTTTGCCATGCAAGTAATGCAGAGAAAAGGGTTTTTTTTTACTGCACATTAACTGAATGGCAGATAATATGACAGAGTAACGATACCTGCAACCACATCATCATAAAAAAAACTCTGCTGAGTTAACAGTTAACATGCAATTTATTTCCGGTAACTGTATGATACAGTCACCATTTCATATTAGTTGTTAACACACCAAATTACATGTTAACTGTTAGCATGCATTAACAGTTAATACAGATTAGTAAATAAGGCCCAGTATGTTTTACTTTAAAATAATTTAACAATCTTTAAAGTGCCCTGCGCAGCCAGTATTGGATCAGTGGGATAGTGAGAAGCTCTACAAGTTTTCCCTTTATTAGCCTCAGAAAAATGTGTGAGCCTGTATTAAAAGGAAACTACAAGTATGTGATGTGGACAAAAATGCATGTTTCAAGGTGCAATGAGTAAGATACATTTTTTAAGTAAAGTAACTGACTTATAGACCCAGACAACTTACATAGTGACTGCTATAGAGGAAAATAGATAACAGATCCATACTTCAACGTTGGGTTCACAGCCATTTTTTATAGAAAGGTAGATTGGTTTGTTTTTAAGTATATGTGCAGATCATTAGATCATTGCTCTGTGCATGGACAATGTAATGTCAATACACAGTATCAATTTGTATAGTGTGTGATGTAAGGCAAAAGGTATTATTTGCTTCATCTAGCTAGCATGGAAATTTGCTTGTTCATTGTGCTACCCCAGTTAATCCACACAAATAAATACCCTTTATTTTGCTTTTTGAAAAACAATCTTTTTGGAGCCATCACCCTATTTATTTAACAGGAATTTTATACCGCTATATCATTCAGTCAAAGTGGTATATGTAACTTAAACTTGGTAATAATGTACATTAAACAGGGTCATTGATAACTTGGATTTTTTTCCTAGGGCAATGGAGGGTTAAGTGACTTGCCCAAGGCCACAAGGAGTGCTAATGAACTGAACCCTGGGTCTCTTTGACCCAAGCTAGTGCTCTAACCATTAAGCTACTCCTCCATCCTATTTAGAGGACATACATCATGAAACTCAGGCTTCAAATACATTTCCAGTCTTTGCCTGAAGACTAACCAGCATCCACAAAACATCCTTAGTATTAGATATGTTATAGTAAGAAAAACAAACATTATTTGCTTAAAAACTGAAGTAAAATTGAATTTTAATCAGTTTGATTCACTGAAACTTAATTAATGTAATAATTATAGCTCCACAAAAATTAAACCTCATCTCTTTAAAATGCAGGACTTCTGATGATATTAAACAATATACCCAAAGCTCAACTAGTTTGGAGACCAGAACTTCCAAGACAAGCACAGCTTTGGAAAAGACGGGGTTGTACCAGATCCTAGAAGAAAGTTTACTTGTAAAAGATCTGGAGATCGAGTTTCTATGCAGAGGTCTGGTCAGCAACGGGAAGATGAAGAGCCATCAATGTTCTTGTGATAAAGAAGTGGAATGGGAGTATCCCAGGTGATCATAAGTTCTTTATTCTCCATAATTCTCTTAGGGTCCTGATCTCTTAAGTTTTCCTCTCTGAATAAATTTCTGAAGACTTGAGAGGAAAAGATTGATAAAAAATGTTCTTGACCACCACCTTGAGGGGTGACTCTCTCACTTGAGTGCAACGTGGGAGGCTCCACTAGACAGCTGTCTTTCCTGTACCCATAGGAGGGAAAATTAGTTCATCTCTATGCTCTTATTATAAGAGCCTGTTCCTTATCGTCCCTCCAGTCCAGTCCCACACCTCTGGGTAGTGTACCTCTTCCAGCAGCTTGGAGGCTGAGCCTGTCATCTTTTTGATGACACTAGTGTACATATACAGCTGGCACTGCCCACCAGCCCCAGTATGCTCAGCCTCCAAGCAGCTGGAGGAGGTTGTGAGCCAGAGTGCTGGACTCTCAGAAAGGACAACTAAGGAGATAGATTTAGAGTTTGCTTTTATTTCCCCTGTTAAGGTGCAGGTTTCTTTGTTTTAAAGGCAGAAGTAAAAAAAAAAAAAAGAACCAGAAGGAACAGAGAGACAACAGGGCTGAGGGGAGAATATTCCTTCTTCCCCCTCTCCCCCCAGGATTTCGGGGGGAATTTTCTGTGGGGGCCTTCCTCAGTCCGAGACTTCTGGCTGCTCCTGAACCCCTTATCGGGTGAGGAGCCGCTGCAGGGGCTGCAGTTCTTGACAGGAGTGAAAGTTGGCAGCCCCGAGTCATCCCCCCCCCCCCCCCTCAGCGCTGAAGCCAGGAAGGAAGGCTGAGCGCGAGGGGTAGAAAAGCCATGTGGCAAAGAGGCGCCAAGGTAAGAGGGGCGGGGGGGAAGATAGTAGAAACCTCTAGCAACCGCCACAACATGAGGAGACAGAGAGTGGCCTGCAGCCACATGTTTTGGAGCCTACAGCAGTGTGAGAAACTCCCGCCACTGCATTTAGGTGTGATTTCTTATTCAGGCCCGCATGTGTTTAACCCTGGGAGAGGCAGCCACCAGAGAATAAAGCAGGACAGAGCAGCCTCTTCCTAGGGGGCCATTTGCAGCTTCTTTTTCAGTTAATTAGATTTTATTTTAGTTCAAGTACTCTAGTGATCTGAGTCTGTGGAGGTGCACTGTGTTGGGGATCCTGTTACATACCCAGGTACAGATTGAGGGAGTTCCTGGGAAGTGCCCCCAGCCCTTCCCACCATGCCGGCCAGACCGCAGTGCCTGGTATAGGATGGTATCAAGGGTTGTGAACCCCACTTAATCCTTAAACATTCCTTGTGTTATACAGCTCAAAATGTATTCTGTGCACAATGACTTGATGCAGACATGTGGGAAAGGCCTAATCAGATAGGCCATTGTTTGTTGCTGGGCAAATTTCAGAGTGCTGTGTGCTTGGTCAGGTGATGTAAAAGGCAGTTGGTTGATACATTGTTTCTTTCTCCTGAGACGGGTCTGATAGAAAGTCCTAGACAGGAATAAAGATGTGTTTAAAAAAATACTGCATATAGGTTTGTAGCAGCTACAGCTCTGTGGAAAGCAGGAAGTACCTGCATACAAGAAATGTATGTAATTTGAAAGATAGTGGATAGGAAGCAAATGAAATCCTTCCATCTGTCTATGGTCAGTGAGTAACCTGACATGATCATCTCTTGTCTCTTAGCCCAGATTATGTACCTATTAAATCTGCAATATTGCTTGTAAGGGAAGCTGTACTCCCTTATAGCCATTAGTAGTATTAGAATAAAAGCATAAACTTTACTCGGAGAATGCTGACCTGATTCGGATACTGGCAGACTGACTGTGGTGGCTTCCGGTTCGGAAGGACCTCTTGATGCAGGAGACGCTTTGCATGCCCCAGGTGGATCAATTCTCGCTTATGGCATGGCTTGTGAAAGGGCGAGGTTGAAGAAGAAAGGATAATCAGGCTCGGGAATAGCGACCTTGCTACAGACCCAGAGGTGGTCTACGAACCTGTCGTGCATCTGCGTAGGACGCATCTTTGAATCATGGTGCGGAGAGAGGCAGCCATGCCCTTCCACTGCCTCCGTCCCAGACATCTTGGCATTCTTGCAATCCGATTTTCATAAGGGTCTAGCTGCCAATTCCTTGAGGATGCAACTGGCGGCGATTTTCCAGTTATCGCGGGAAAGTCCACAGGGTGCCGTTGGGTACTCACCCAGACGTGCTGAGTTTTATAGGGGTGGTGACCCACCTCCGTCTGCCAAAGAGGGCAGTAGTACCGCCTTGGAATCTCAATCTGGTGATGTCTGGGGAACCCATTGAGTCAAACTTTCCTGCAGGATTTGGCTCTGAAAATGGTATTCCTGGTGGCGAGTTGCTCGGCATGCAGGATTTTGGAGCTTCGGACCCTGAAAGTGGTCCGGCGCCCAGTAGCTTCATTTTTGCCAAGGTGGTGTCAGCATTTCATGTAGATCAGGCCATTTCCTTACCAGCTCTGGTGAGCGCGGATGTGGGCAAGAGTGGATATGGGCTGTGCCACCTGGATTGTAAGAGAGTCCTGCGAAGGTATGTGAAAAGGGCACTGTCCTTTCGAAGATCAGACTGTCTGTTGGTTTTGTTTGGCAGGTCATGCAAAAGTGAGGCAACAGCTAAGCCTCCATTTCCAGATGGATCAGTGAGGCAATCACGTCGGCATACATTTTGAAGGGTAAAACAGTGCCGGCGGGGTTGCAGACGCATTCCATGAGGGCTCAGGCAGCCTCATGGGCAGAGTAAATTTAGTTCCGCCGGTAGAGATCTGAAGGGTGGCATACTTATCGGAACATTTTCGCCTGGATGTCCAGGCGGCGGGGGATGCTCGTTTCGGATCGGCAGTGCTTCAGGCCAGTTGTGCTGGTCCCTCCCGTTAGTTTAACTGCTCTGATACATCCCAGAGGTGCGGGACTGGACTGGAGGGACGATAAGGAAAGAGAAATTAGACTTACCTGCTAATTGTTGTTCCTTGAGGAACTCCATTCCAGTCCCGGAACCCTCCCTGAGTGTGCTTCTTGTGATGATCTGTGCACACTGCGGTCCTGAAGCTGGTTTCCTTGGTGGAGGAAGTGGCCAGGAGGAGCCGGGGAGGGGTGTGTAATCAGTGTTTGGGGGAGGGGCGGACCAGAAGAGCTGTCGGTTGCTCGCTTCCTGCTGGTTGGAGTTGCTTAGGCACTCAACGGGTAGGCCTCTTCATCCTGGAGTGGGGGACGGGGTATTCTTCCCAGGGGATGAAGGGGGTGCTAGTTTATTTAGATGTAGAAGCGTTTGTTGCATGTTTAACTACTTATTTGTTACTCCTCTGAGTCTGCTTTGTCAATATGTACTGGGGCTGGTGGGCGGTGCCAGCTGCATATGTACACTAGTGTCATCAAAAAAGATGACAGGCTTAGCCTCCAAGCTGCTGGAAGAGGTACACTACCCAGAGGTGCGGGACTGGACTGGAGTCCCATTAGCAGGTAAGTCTAATTTCTCTTTGAGCATCCAGAAATTGGAAGGATCTGGAAGAATTCAGCAGCCTTACATGACCTCAACACCCCCTCCCTCCTCTGTGCCCCCCTTATGTCTCCCAAAGATTGCAGAAGGTCTCAGAGCTATCTGCCTGCTGATTCCGTCTTTGTGAGATGCAGTTTGTTGTGGACTGCTGGTGACCACTGGCACTGTGTGGGAGTTTCTCACTATTTTCTAAATGTGCTAGTAGCATTTTTAATATTGTACACCTGGTGGTTGCACGATCCTTGCATGTGTACTGCCAGAATGGTTCCAATACACTTTTCTTCCCTAACGCCTGTAACGTGCATTGCAATTAAAGTGCGGTTAACATGTGCCTTTCCGTCTGCCGTAGCCTTAGCTCCTGCTGTAGTGATACTTGCCTTAACTCGCTGTCTTATTCCAGGTAATGTTTTTTGGTCTTTCAGGCAAGCAAGGCGCCTCATCTCTAGCTTCTGGACTCTGCCCTTCTTTCTTGGCTGCTTCTGGGTCGTCCCTGGAGGGCCTTATTTATTTATTTGGAAACTTTTTTTATACCACCCCTTCCAGAGATCAGATAGAACAAATGAAACTGCTGGGGGATATTGTTAGTCCAACTTTGCCTGCCTCGGGGCAGGAGGTGGCAGATAGTGCTACAAGTAGGGATGTTCAGCCGGTTTGAGGCTCCGACCACTGTGCTGTAGCCCCTTCCTCTAAGGGATCAACAGTGACTATGCCCCCTACTGTGGGGGGTCATTTCCACGAGGAGAGCTTCCAGAGTCCAGCCTGTTCCCTGGGATTCATTTCCTTTTACAGCAGGCCTGGTCATTCTGACTTGGAAACTCAATGCCTATGGCCTCTGGTTTCCACAAGCGCAATTTCATGAGGGGCAGGCTGTTTGATTGATAGTTAAGTGTCCCCAGCAAAGCGCATCTCTTGGAGATGGGGATCTGTCTGAGATTTGGACTGTAACTTGGATTGAGATGTCTGATGTGGATGTAGAAGTACTCAAGCATTCAGAGGCTTGAGAAGAGGCTGATGTTATCTGCATGTTCTGGGAGTAGGAACTCGAAGAGTTGATCCCAGGGTCTAATCCACCTTGAGTTTGACAGATGCTCCAGACACATTCTCGTTCCCGGAGGTACTCAAGGACCTGTTCTGGTCAGAGTGGGATTCCCTCAAAACCTCGCCTAAAGCTGACTGCACTTCCAGCCCCACTGACCTACCCCCTCTACCACCAACCAAGAGACTTATGCCTTCTGTCTAATTTGTTACTTTCTGTTCGGATCATCAATGTTGGCCCCCTTGGTGACGGCCCCCCCCCCTTATTCTCTGTTGACATGATTACTGTCCCCCCCTCCATTTTTCTGTTAAACCGCTTTGACCCGGTGAAAAGTGGGATATAAATGCAGCTAAATAAATGAAGCGCTAAGGGTGTATAAGAAGATGCATGCTCTCTTGGAGAGGGAGTGTGTTGTGTGGTTGATATTTCCAAGGTGGATGCACAGGTCACAGCAGTTACCAGATGGACCACTATTCCAGTGGAAGGTGGATCAGCCTTAAAGGATTTTCAGGACTATAAGGTGGATTCGTTGTTGAGCCAGTTCACCATGGCGGCTGCTATTCTGTCACTGGTGATTTGCACAAGCCTGATGTCTCAAGCTCTGCTGCAGTGGTCAGGGATGGTGTTATGATGTTGATTTGGCTCTGGCACTGGGCAGCAGATACATCTTCCAAGCCCAGTTGGCCCAACTAGCTTTTTTTTAGGGAAAGCTCCTTTTTTGGAGCCAATTGGAGAAGCTGGTGAAGGATCTGGGTGAAACAAAATTGTACCGCCTTCCAGAAAACAGGTCCTAGGGGCCTCTGAAGCGGGTTTGTGCCTCTTTCTTGCCAGCCTCCTCCTGTTCACCAAGAGCACACTGTCCATATTCCCGGGGGTCCAGGACTCTTATCCATTGCTGCACAAGTTAGCCACCATTGCTAACCTAGCTAGTTCTGTACAGAGTATTCTAGCCACTTGAAAGTTCTCATTGAAGTGTGAAGTATCCTCTGCTGTACAAGTCAGCTACTGTTGTTAATCCTTGCTATCTCCTATACAAGCACTCACTGTTGCTTTAGCTGCTTCTGATCCTTGCTGTACTAGATAGTCACTGCCACACACAAAATTCACTGCCCCACAATTCATCATGGCCATATCCATTCTAACCCTAACCAGTTTGTACCTCAGCAATGCAATCATTGGCTCCCTCATTTCGGCCTCCAACTACAACTCTATTCCAATCCTACAAGGCAGAGGAAGGAGATATCACGGCAGCACATGCTGTAAAACATCAGACCTCTATCAAGACTGTCACCCACACATAATCCACATACCACTCCAACATGCTGCATAATCCAAAGTAGCACAGCCCCAAAGCCCACGAAACCTGAAATGTGCCCTCATAAATGAACGATCAGTATGCAGGAAATGGCTGGCCATCACCGACCTTATAACCCACCTTGAGCTAGACATCCTACTGATCACTGAATCATGGCTCACCGACTCAGATTCAGTCCTTATCAACCAACTCATCCCCCCCAACTTTTCAATCCACACTTGCGACAGACCTAACTGCAGAGGAGGTGGCACATTCATCCTATCAAAATCAGAGCTTCAATATAAACTGATCACCTCCAGCAGCACAAGCATTGGCAAATCAAATGCAAGGCATTGATAAAGCAGGCAAAGGGAGAATTTGAGAAGAAGCTTGCTGCGGAAGCAAAAACGTGAAATAAAGATTTTTTTCAAGTACATTCGTAGCAAAAAACCTGTGAGAGAGTCAGTTGGTCCATTAGATGATAGAGGAGTTAAAGGGGCACTAAGAGGCGACAAGGCGATAGCGGAGAGACTGAATGAATTTTTGCTTCGGTCTTTACTGAGGAAGATGTAGGGATGTTACCCATGACTGAAGTGGTATTTAAAGGTGCGGAAGAATTGAAGGAAATATCGATACATCGGGAAGATGTATTACAACTATTAGATAAACTGAAGAGTAGAAAATCACCTGGGCCGGAAGATATACATCCAAGAGTGTTGAAAGAACTGAAATATGAGATTGCAGACCTGCTATTAGTAATCTGTGAACTATCATTAAAATCATCTCTAATACCTGAAGATTGGAGGATCGCCAATGTAACACCAATTTTTAGAAAGGGTTCCAGGGGTGATCCGGGAAACTACAGACCGGTGAGCCTCACGTCAGTACCGAGAAAAATGGTAGAAACCATCATAAAGAATAAAATTACTCAGCATGTAGATAGTCATGGCCTAATGGGAGACAGCCAACATGGTTTTAGACAAGGAAGATATTGTCTTATTAATCCGTTATGTTTTTTTGAAAGTGTGAATAAACAGGTGGACAAAGGTGAGTCAGTTGATATAGTGTATCTGGACTTTCAGAAAGCCTTTGACAAGGTCCCTCATCAGAGACTTCTGGCAAAACTAAAGAGTCATGGGATAGGAGGCAGTGTACTACTGTGGATCAAGAACTGGTTAAAAGATAGAAAGCAGAGGGTTGGGCTAAATGGCCAATTTTCCCAATGGAGAAAGGTGAATAATGGTGTACCCCAGGGATCTGTGCTGGGTCCGCTGCTTTTTGACATATTCATAAATGACCTGGAAAGTGGAATAACGAGTGAGGTTATCAAATTTGCAGATGACACAAAACTATTTAAAGTTGTTAAAACCCAAGAGGATTGTGGAAAATTGCAAGAGGATCTTGATGGCAGATGAAATTTAATGTGGACAAGTGCAAAGTTATGTACCTAGGGAAGAACAACCCAAACTATGGTTACACAATGCAAGGTTCCACATTAGGAACCACCACCCAGGAAAAGGATTTAGGCGTCATTGTGGATAACATGTTAAAACCCTCGGCCCAGTGTGCAGCGGCAGCCAAGAGAGCAAATAGAATGCTAGGTATCATAAGGAAAGGAATGGAAAATAAAACAAAAGATATTATAATGCCTCTGTATCATTCCATGGTGAGACGGCACCTTGAATATTGTGTGCAATTCTGGTCGCCGTATCTTAAAGAGGATATAGAGTTATTAGAAAAGGTTCAGAGAAGAGCCACCAAAATGGTAAAGGGGATGGAAGGATACTCCTATGAAGAAAGGCTACAAAGGTTAGGGCTCTTTAACCTGGAAAAGAGACGGCTGAGGGGAGATATGATAGAAGTCTATAAATTAATGAACGGAGTGGAACAGGTAAACGTAGATCGATTGTTTACGTTATCAGAATATAGAAAGACTAGGGGACATGCAATGAAGCTGCAGGGTAAACTATTTAAGACTAATGAAAATATTTTTTCACTCAACGTGTAATCAAACTCTGGAATTTGTTACCGGAGGATGTAGTAAAGGCTGTTAGTGTAGCTGGGTTTAAAAAAGGTTTGGACAAGTTCCTGGAGGAAAGGTCCATAAACCATTATTAAGAAGGGACCCAGGATATCAATGCTTGACTCAGTACAAGCATTGCGGAACCTGTGGCTTTTGGGGAAACTGCTAGGTACATATGACCTAGATTGGCCACTGTTGGAAACAGGATACTGGGCTTGATGGACCTTGGTCTGACCCAGTATGGCATATCTTATGTTCTTATGATACAATCACCATAACCAACAGCCACAGCACCATCAACCTAATCTACAGATCCCTATCCTCCTCCCCTGAGTACTTCGCAACCATAATCAACCTTGTCTGCAACCCCAAGAACGCTCACAGGCCAAACTGGATATTGGGAGACTTCAACCTTCCAGCTCTTCAAAATACCCACTCCAAAACCTTCCTTGAAGCACTCAACGAACTTGGCTATGAGCAGATAGTTGAGACACCCACCCACCGGAAAGGAAATACACTAGACCTCGTATTCATCCCACGACCAGACATAAGTCCAAAGTATAACTTTGACGTACATATCACCCCAGTCCCATGGTCTGACCACAATCAAATTCCAGATGCCCATGCATCAGGACAGCAACCGGCCTAGGAAAGCAGCTGAAAACTCATCAACACCCACAGAACGTTTCAGACCATTCGACAAAGAGACTATCCTCAACAAAGTCCTCCCAAACCTCAAGCTAGATTCACCTAACCTGGATGAAATGATGGCCACATGGAATAACAGCCTGAAATCTGTTGCACGCCTACCTGCCTCAAACAAGCCACCTGCACCGGACAAGACACCAAGAGGAAGGAAATCTGCACAATGTACTCCATGGAGTTACAGTTCTCACTACTTCTCCTTAGGAAACTAGAAAGAAGATGGCAGTGCTTCCGGTCCTTAACTGACCAGGCAGCCTATACTGCCCACCTGAACGCACACCGAGACTCTATATCAGTGAAAATGAAAGAACACCACTCCAAACTCCTGCGCCGCTCACTGAACAAACCTCACGACTT
Source organism: Ichthyophis bannanicus (assembly GCA_033557465.1). Classification (NCBI taxonomy): domain Eukaryota; kingdom Metazoa; phylum Chordata; class Amphibia; order Gymnophiona; family Ichthyophiidae; genus Ichthyophis; species Ichthyophis bannanicus. The sequence goes on from CM066031.1 coordinate 1,859,577,847, forward strand.
CTTCAACTTAGTGAAGACCCTGACGAAATAACCTTCGCCCACTCAAACTATAATGTTACATCCACAGGAATACGCTGACTACATACTAGCTAAATCCAGCAACATCAGCGTAACCACGAAATCCACTCCTAGTAACAACCCATACCAACCACTACCGCTAAACCCGCTTACAACACCATCAGCCAGAGGCATCGAGGACATCATTGCAACCATCAACTCCACCACTGCACCAAACAACCCCTGTCCAGCGTATTGGATAAGATCTTTGCGCAATGAACTCAGTCCAACTCTAGCCAAGATCATGGAGCGGTCCTTAACAGGAACATTCCCAGCATGCCTCAAACAGACGTCAATAAGGCCCCTTCTGAAGAACAATAAACTGAACCCCCAGAAGGTTGAATCCTATCGACCAATCTCAAGCATCCCACTTCTAGCCAAGATTATTGAGAAGGTTGTACAATGGCAAATCCAAGAACACATTGACTCCACTGCCCCCCTTGATCCATGCCAACATGGCTTCAGGGAATCACATGGCATCGATACACTCCTTGCCACGCTTCTCAACACATTAATCACGGGGATTAACAACAACAGATGAGGATATGCCCTGATCTTGGACATCTCCGCGGCTTTCAACTCCGTCAACCATGAGCAGCTCCTAATACGTCTCCAGGAAAAGGGAATTCATGGCTCAGCTTGGAGCTGTTGCAAATCGTACCTAACAGATAGCAGCAGGTGCGAACAGGCTCCATGACCTCCCAGCCTTTTCAACAAAACGGTGGAGTTCCCCAGGGTTCCTCACTATCTGCCCTATTATCCAATATATATATATGCAGCCCATATGTGCAATCATATGCTCCTTCAACATCTCCTGCCTGATTTATGCAGACAACGTTCTACTCTTCACCCCATTCACTATCGACCAACCAGACTTCTCAGCACTGTAAAATGCTTTGATGCCGTCATTGACTGGCTCCACTCACAGAGTCTCAAGATAAACTTCAGCAAGACAGAAGTGCTGTTCATCACGAGAAACCATACCTTCTCCCCACCGGCAATATTAAAGATGAGAGACACCGAGCTCCTAAGTCGATCCACCATCCGCTACCTAGGAGTCACGCTCGACCAGCACCTCAACTTGAAAGTGCACATAGGCAACACCGTCAAGAAAATCTACCACAAGATGAGGACAATTCGACATCTTCGACTCCTGCTAAACCAGACGACTTCTGAACAGTTTTCCAGGCACTAGTAACCCCCCACTTTGACTACGCCGATCCTTCATGGACTTCCTAAGAACACATTAAACCCACTACAGTTAGCAATGAACACTGCTGCCCGCCTCCTACACGGGGCCTCTAGAAGGGACCACATTATTCCAATCCTGAAAGACCTGTACTGGCTACCAATCTACTGCCGACTCATCTACAAAGTAGTACTGTTAACATTCAAAGCCATCAACAAAACAACCACTAGCTCCTTGACGAACCTTATCCACCCCGCACCTGCAACTAGAGCAAGAAGATCCTTCGCCACCAACACACTGATAACCCCCAGCGAAGTAACAAAATGCACTCAGGCAACAAAAAACAGAGCCTTCATGTTCTACACACCTACCTGCTGGAACGAGCTCCCAGTGACCATCTGCGCGATCACTGACCTTGCCCAATTCAGAAAGGCACTAAAGCACCACCTTTTTCTCCTACACTATGCCCAGGCCAACAGCATGTCCTCACCTGACAGAACCCTACAACCTAACCGTAAAAAACAGACAACCCAGTAAATAAATTACATCCCTGTACATAGCTCCCAGGGCAAGCCATGTCATTACAACTGCATAGCGACTTCCTGCCTGACTGAATAGCCTGTATGACTTCCTGCCTAGACTGTAAATAGCCTGTATATAGTTACCCCTGTTCTGAATCCAAGTTGTACTACCCTTTTGATGTAAGTGCAGAGCAGGCTTTTCCTACTCTGTACAAAATGTTATCTGTAAACCGCACTGATTTTAAAGAGTGTGGTATATAAAAGCATTAAATAAATAAAATCATCAACCTGGAAAACCTCTCTCTTTCCCTCTGCTTCAGGCTTGTTCTCAAGTCTATCATGGTGCGTGTGTGCCCAGGGACTTGGTAGCTCTAGAGGAGGACCATCCCGGGCTGCACAATGAAGGTTTGGGGACTCATTCCCTGGTTCCTCCAATTAGAGGCAGACTTTGCTTTTTCTTTCAGGAATGGACCCAGGTTACTAAGGATCGTTGGGTGCTGAAATGCAAAGAGACAATTTTGGATGCCTTTGTCACCTGCCTTTGTGGTCTGTGATCAAAATGCCATTGTGCAGACCACCTTGGACAAGTTGCTGCACCTAAAGGTGTTGGAGCCTTTCCCCCCAGATGAGCATGGCAAGGGCAAATACTCCCTCTATTTTGAGCTGTCCAAAAAGAACTGTTCCTTTGGACTCATTCAGAACCTCAAGGGGATCAACGTGTCCTGTACGTCTGGATGGAAACCTTGCACTTCATGATTCAAGCAGTGCACCAAGGAGAGTTCTTGGCTTCTCTGGATCTGGCTGAGGCATATTTTCATATCCTGATCCAGGCAGATCATCAAAAGTACTTGCATTTTGCCATGCTTGGCTCTCACTATCAGTTCCCCACTCTCCCTTCCGGGGGCTATCCACCTCCCTGAGGGCATCATCTGAAGTCATGGTGGTGGCAGCTGCTGTATCTATCCTTATCTGGATGACTGGTTCATCCGGGCCCATTCCCTTTTGGAGGTGTCTCAGGTGACATCTTTTTGGAAAGCCTCAGCTTGGTGATCAATCGAGAAAAGAGCCAGCTGTTGTCTTCCCAGTGCCTGGAATTCCTGGGATCATGTTTCAACACTCGAGTGAGCAGAGTTTTCCTGCCAGAAGTGAAAGTGAAAAGGCTGTTGGATTGCCTGGCACTGTTCTGTGCACAGCAGACTCCCAGAGTCCGCGATTATCTTCAGCTCCTCAGATTTATGGTGACAACCATAGAGATGGTGCTGTGGGCATATACTCACCTTTCCAGTGGTCCTTGTTGATTCAATGGTCCCCGAGTTCTCAGGAGTTTGAGCACAGGCTCCCAATGATAGTGAAGACCAGCTGCAGGGGTGGCAGCAGCCCTGTCATCTGAGGATGAGAGTGCCACAGGACGATTTCTCCTTGATCCTTCTGACAATGCATGCCGGTCTCTCAGGCTGGGGAGCCCATTGTCAAGATCGTATGTCCCAGGGCCATTGGGCCATCAACTGCTTTGAGGTGAGGGCCATCAGATTGTCTCTTCTGTGTTTCTGGCCCCTGGTCAAGGGTCAGGTGGTTCAAGTGTTTTCAGGCAATGCCACGGTAATGGCTTATGTCAATCGGCAAGGTGGCACGAGGAGTGCCGGGGTACCTCTGAAGATGGTTCTCCTGTTTGCCTGGGCAGAGAAGAACCTCCTAGCCTTGTCAGCTCAGCACATTGCCAGGGTGGACAGTGTAGAAGCAAATTTCCTCAGCCAGCACTCTTTGGACCTTGGAGAGTGATAGTTGAATCAGGAGGCCTTAAATGGATCTGAGGGCGACCCGCCCCAGTACCAAATTTTTCCACTTCTTCAGTTGCCACACGGAGATCAGGTCTGAGAAAGTTGATACTGTGACCCAGCCTTGGCCAAGTCAGCGCCTACTACACATGTTTTCTCCGTGGCCCCTGGTAGGGCATGTGATTTGGCAAATAGAACATCACCTGGGAAGGATTGCTCTGGTGGTGCTGGATTGGCCAAGGAGAGCTTAGTTCAGAGACCTGATGCGGCTCCTGCAGGCACCTCCTCTTCGATTGCCTCCATCTCTGTGCCTATTGCAGCAGGGACCAATCATCCTGGAGGATCCAGTTCCCTTCTCACAGCTTAGCTCTTGAAAGTAGATGGCTGGTGAGTAAGGGTTACTTTCCAGCAGTGATCTCCACTCTGCTCAGAGCCTGGAGGAGGTCTACCAAGCTAGCATACATGTGGATTTGACATCTCTTTGAGTGATGGTATGGTGCTCGGCCGTTGGCTCTTGAGGCGACCAAGGTGCCATTTCTGCTAGCCTTTCCACAGGATGGACTGGAGAAGGGCAATTGCCATTCAGCCTGTAACTTCCTTCTTGCATAAAGTGCTTTCTCTCTTTCACAAACCAGGTGGTCTTCCTGCCCTTCTCTAAGGAACAGTGTCGGAAGGATAAAGATCTTCACATTGTGGATGTCCAGAGAGTGCTTCTCCGGTATGTGGAGGTTATCAATTCCTTTCATAAGTCCGGCCATCTTTTTGTGTGATTTGCTAGCCTGTGCAAGAGTGACATGGTGGCTAAGACAACTTTGGGGTGCTGGATTAAGGAGGCTATTGCCTCAGTGTATCTCTTGTGGAACCAGCCAGTTCTGGAGAGTTTGTGCACCCATTCTACCTGAGCACAAGCATCCTCATGGGTGGAGCTCGGTAGCCCTGCAGACATTTGTCAGGCAACAACGTGGGCATCACTTTCCACTTTTATCAAGCATTACCACTTGGATGTCCATGCGAGGGCGGACATGACCTTTGGCTCAAGGGTTTTGTGGCTACTGTGTCTTCCTATCCACTGTAGCTTTGGTATAATAGGACGATAAGGAAAGTGGCATTTTATGTATCAGTTAATGTCTTTTCCATGAGTCCTGGTAGACCAGTCCTGGGCCTGCCCTTGAAACTATATTTTCTCTGTTCTTCTGCTGTGGTACCCTTGGATCCGCTTTGGTTAAGAACATAAGGTATGCCATACTGGGTCAGACCAAGGTCCATCAAGCCCAGTGTCCCTTTTCCAAAAGTGGCCAATCTAGGTCACAGGTATCTAGCAGTTTCCTGAAAAGACAGAAGTTCCACAATTTTATTTATGAGGTTTTATATACTGCTTTATCATTTCAATCATAGTGGTTTACAGTGTAACTTAAACTTGGTAATGTACATTAAACAGGGATATTGATAACTTGGATTTTTCTGAGGCAATGGAGAGTTAAGTGACTTGCCTAAGGCTACAAGGAGTGCTGGTGGGAATTGAACCCTGGTTTCAGGGTTCCCAAGCCAATGTGCTAACCATTAGGCTACTCTTCCACTCCAATGTGTGGAGTGGAGGAGTAGCTTAATGGTTAGAGCAATGCTTGGCGTGGAGGAGGGTTCCTATCCAACCAGGGCAGGACGTAGGACCCAGATGTGCTGCAGTAAACAAGGTGACTAGCATAACACACTGTAGACAATAGCTGCCACACACTGACAGTGTTGGGGATCTGCAGCACAGTCAGCAGAGAGCGTCTCTAACACTGCAAGTTCTGGGGATCAGGGCACCCATCCTTCATGTGACTGCAGAAACTGCTCAGTAGCACGGTTTGTAGCTGCTCTGTGCTTGTATTACACACTGTCCGTGCATCTTACTGAACTGAGGTGATGGATCAGTGCATTCTCCATTCAGTGATCAGCTGTAGACTGCTGTTCTGCATGCGCACTGCACCATGAGTCCTGGAGGGGCTAATCTACAGGGTGGCCCAAAAGTGAGAACATCTCATAGCATACAAGTTATTTAAACATTTAAAAAGACAGATGTAAATGATTGACAAATTTAAAAAAAAAAAAGATTGTGACCGGAAATTGTCGAAATAAAGACATTATATAGCTAAAAAAGGTAAATAAGTAAACTATTTAAGCTTTTAATTTACGAGATGTTCTCACTTTTTTTGATCCACCCTGTATACTGGTACAGATAGCAGACATTTTAGGCAGTGCCCTGAAGTTTCTTTGTATCTAGCCATTGCTGGCGCAGAGCAGTGTGAAGGTGGAGCCTACTGATTAGTGCAATGTCTCCATAAGCAGGGATGGGGGTTTGACACCTACTTGCTTTTTTTTGTGACTGTGTGGTACTTAGATCATTTTCATGCCTGTAACAGTAACAGCTCTGCTGTGACTGGCAGACACACAGCTTTATGGTTTGTTATGTATTCTGCCCACAATTTGGGCCAGCAAACAGACTATTCACCATCATGGCCTTCTGAGGGCATGGCTTTGCTACAGCACATTGCTGGGGGGGGGGTCATATTTTTTTTGTTTAACAGGCCTTTTATACTGCTTTATCATTTCAATCAAAATGATTTACATTGTAACTTAAACTTGGCAATGTACATTAAACAGGGGCATTGATAAGATGGAATTTTCTGAGGCATTGGAGGGTTAAGTGCCTTGCCCAAGGTCACAAGGAGTGCTAGTGGGAATCAAACCCTGGTCTCTTGGTTCCCCAACCAGTGCTCTAACCATTAGGATACTCCTCCACTCCCATGTGTTCACCCTGCAGATGTTTGGCAACTGCTCAGAGGTGGGATCCAGGATACCAGCATTCAAGGTCCACCGGCACTCCTTTTGTGACACTTTGGAAGTTTTTACTGTGCAGTTTAATGTATGCAACACCCTTCATGGATTGCCCACACCTCCTTCTGACTTTGGACAGTTCACCTAACCCTCCATTGCCTCAGCTGACTGCAGGTTCTTATAGTCCCTGGTTTTTATCAGATATTGCAACTTTTTTGGTACAAGGAGTCGCAACATGACTGCACTGATGCAGCGGTATACTTACAGGTAGTTACATGCATACAGCTGTAACCTGCTTGTGCAACATGAGTCATGTATGCCATAATGACTCAGACTGTGTAGCTTTAGCTTCATCACATCTATGCAGCACATGCACACACATCCTACCCCTTGGACAGCCACCTGCAGGTATCGCCTCATGTCCGTACACGCCCATTTTCTCAGTTTAGATGACAACTGCCCAATTGTTATCTGTATATTTGTCTGAGCTGTTGTATGGTGGTTGTGTGACTGGGACAAGTGTAAGATCCACATGTCTGGTATCAGGCCTTCCACGTGGCAGTGGTGCACATTTTCACACACATTACAAATACGTTGGGGATGGCACCTACAGCACATTGGTGCTGCCAGTTCATACCACCCTCTCCTTTGTCGTCATCCTTCCTTCAGCCCATCCATTTGCCTCTGTTGGCTGCTCACAGTCATGTCTTCTTGTGCAGGCTGCTACACCATGGCCTACACTGATATTCTTTTCTGCATTTCAGCTCTTCACTCTTGCCTCTTCTGTGCCTGATCTGCACATCACCACTCCTATTCTGTCGTCCTGTCATTGCACACATTCTGCCACTGCTGATTCCGTTGGGGGACACATCTTCCGCATCCTATGTCACACACTGACATTGCACCGTTTTATACTGGCACACCCCTGTGCATTGGTACAGCTGCCTCCCGCATACTCATCCAGTTTACTGACTACCACATGGATGCCCACGGAACTGACAGGTCCATCAGTTCCCACCTGTCCTTCCATCCATCACCTTTACATTGACTTTTCTTGGTGCTCCTTTATCCATCGTTAGGGTTACAGTTGTTTTCAGATGTTAAGGTGCTTGCTTGACACCTTAACGCCCGATGTCCTGCTAACGCATGTTAAATGGCCCATAGTGCCCTTTATGCCGGAACACCTCCTTCACGCCCAGCACCCTTTACAGATGTAACACCCCTTATCTCTACCATTAATGCCTGTTACCCTAACGCCCTTTAGTAAACATACCCCTTAAAGGAGGTAATTTTATAAACCTTTTTTGCACATAAAACGTTGATCTGCATGTGTAAAAGGCCTCTTATAAAATTAGGTTATGCCTAGAAGTACACATAGTGAAAGTAGGTGCATACTTGTAGAGTAGGTTTGCTCAGGGGCTGAATTTGGGAGGAGCATGCATAAATAGTGCCTAGATTGTGGGCACTGATATTTATGCCTGCTTAGCAGTAAAGTATACACATGCATTCATATTTTACAAAATACACATTCTAAATCACAACCCTTCCAAACTCCTCCCCTAAACACGCCTACTTTACAAATATGTGCCTTCTTTCAGAACTCTGGGATGAATACCTTCTGGTCCTGGTGATTTGATACTCCTTATTGGTTTGCTTTCTTACATATTCTAGATTTACAATGATTTACTGTAAATACTCTGAATCATCACATTCAAAAAAGGTTTCCGACAAGGGTATGACCCCTAACATCCTCCTTAGTAAATATTAAGATAGAGAATAAATTTTGTTTTCTGCTGTTATTTTATCCTCCCTGAGCATTCTTTCACCCCTTCATTGTCTCACACTGCAACTAATTCACTCATAGGCTTTTTTGTTTCAAAAGTCCATGCAAAGATTTTTTGTATTCTTTTATGCCACATCAGCAAGTTTCTTTTCAAGTCTTCCCTGGCCTGCCATATTACTGTTTTACATCTAAATTGCCAGTGCTCATATTCATCCATGTTTTCCTAAGTAGAGTCTTTTTTTCATTTTCTGAAAAATGCTGCTTTGGTTTTCACTTTACTGTTATAACAATGTAGCAGTTGTTTAGGTTTTTAGCCCACTTCTCTAATTGTTTGGCTCCTCCACACATGCCTATTTTGCTTGTTACAATGTTGGTCCGAGGCTGGGTGTCATGATTGAGGATCCTTCCAGGATCTTGCAATTGTGGGCCCTGGATTTGGCTCCCAGTTGTTACCCTTAAGGGAGGGGTGTGACTCCCCCTCCCTTTATCCAAAGGATCACTATCCCCAGCTGGCCCAAATAGCAGATGGTCTATATCAGGAATTGAGCTGAAGACTTTTCTCATGGCAGAACCCATCATTTATCAACTGAGCCACAGCAGCCCTGGTAATGTTTCTTATGTCACAGTGACCAGTCACTTGAGATTCAGTGACTACCAGCAGACGATATCATTTAATCTTACAGCAGGGTTTCCAAATTTGTCCTGAGTACCCCAGAGCCAGCTGGGTTTTCAGCTCTCCATAAAGACTATGCATGAACTAGATCTGCATGCATTACCTCTGTCCTAGGCAAATTTATCTCATGCATATTTATTGTGGATGTCATGAAAATCTGACTGGATGTGGGTGCTCTCGGAACAGGTTTGGGAAGGCAGAGATGTGCTACACAGAAGTTGAGCTACTGGACTTCAAGACTACCAGTTTTGTTGAGATGGGGAAATTGAGTTCCTTGGAGAGCTGGTATTGAAAGGTGGGAAGATCTTGGTAAAGTAGTACAGTGAGATAGACTAAAAGGAGCCATTGTGAATGTAGCAAATCTTTATGATAGAAGGAAAATAAAAGTGAAAGAATTAAGCAAGAAAAGAATTCTAGACGAAAAAGTCATACAACTATTTTTGTAAAATATGTTATCACAGTAACAGTGAATGACGGTAGATAGCCTGCTCCAGTAAACTTGTTGTAGAGTTGTACCTGGCGCTCTATACAGGTTACTCTCCCTTTAAGCCAGGGGTGGCCAACTCCAGTCCTGGTGCACCACAATCCAGCCTGGTTTTCATGATGTCCCTTATGAATATTCATGATATATATTTGCATACAGCAGGAGGTCGTGAACACAAATATACCTCATGAATATTCATTAGAGACATCCTGAAAACCAGGCTGGATTGTGGTGCACCAGGACTGGAGTTGGCCACCCCGGCAAGCCTTTGTTTAAGGTCATATGGGCCACTCCCTGCAGGTTAGCCTCTTCTATTTATGAAGGCAGGCAAAGGGAGAATTTGAGAAGAAGCTTGCTGTGGAAGCAAAAATGCGAAATAAAGACTTTTCCAAGTACATTCGCAGCAAAAAACCTGTGAGAGAGTTGGTCCATTAGATGGTAGAGGGGTTAAAGGGGCACTAAGAGGCGACAAGGCGATAGCGGAGAGACTGAATGAATTCTTTGCTTCGGTCTTTACTGAGGAAGATGTAGGGATGTTACCCATGACTGAAGTGGTATTTAAAGGTGTGGAAGAATTGAAGGAAATATCAATACATCGGGAAGATGTATTACAACTATTTGATAAACTGAAGAGTAGCAAATCACCTGGGCCGGATGGTATACATCCAAGGGTGTTGAAAGAACTGAAATATGAGATTGCAGACCTGCTATTAGTAATCTGTGCATTTTCATTAAAATCATCTGTAATACCTGAAGACTGGAGGATCGCCAATGTAACGCCAATTTTTAAAAAGGGTTCCAGGGGTGATCCGAGAAACTACAGACCAGTGAGCCTGACGTCAGTACCGGGAAAAATGGTAGAAACCATCATAAAGAACAAAATTACTCAGCATGTAGATAGTCATGGCCTAATGGGAGACAGCCAACATGGCTTTAGAGAAGGAAGATCTTGTCTTACTAATCTGTTATGTTTTTTTGAAGGTGTGAATAAACAGGTGGACAAAGGTGAGTCGGTTGATATAGTCTATCTGGACTTTCAGAAAGCCTTTGACAAGGTCCCTCATCAGAGACTTTTGGCAAAACTAAAGAGTCATGGGATAGGAGGCAGTGTACTATTGTGGATCAGGAACTGGTTAAAAGATAGAAAGCAGAGGGTAGGGCTAAATGGCTATTTTTCCCAATGGAGAAAGGTGAATAGTGGTGTACCCCAGGGATCTGTGCTGGGTCCGCTACTTTTTGACATATTCATAAATGACCTGGAAAAAGGAATAACGAGTGAGGTTATCAAATTTGCAGATGACACAAAACTATTTAAAGTTTATTTATTTATTTTATTTATTTGTATTTCTTCTATACCGCACTCTTTTTCATCAGCGCGGTTTACATTAAACAGGAATACTCATTTCAATCAACAGACTGTGGTGAGTTTACATATAACAGGAAATATACAACTGGGATTATAACTTAGGGAAACTATGTACATATTTGTAGCATGTATAGGACCTATATACAAGGGATAGAGTTGCTTTTCATCATCTTAAGTAGGGCGGTTACACTTTATCTGTAAATGTTAGAGGGTTGATGATGTGCTTTGGAAATGTAGAATGAAGAGGTGTTGCTTTATGGCTTTTCTAAATTGCTTGAGGTCAGTAATAGCTCTAATGTTGGGAGGTAGGTTGTTCCAACATCTGGGTGCGTAGTACGCGAAAGCCCTGTCTGTTGTTGAACGTTTGTATTTTGTGGCCTCATGTGGTGTAGTTAGGGTATTTGCCGCTGCTGACCTCCTAGATCTGGTGTTGGGAGTGTGATGGAGGAGTTTCGAAATTGATGACGGAGCTATAGTATTTATTGCTTTAAAGGTCAAGATAAGGGCTTTATATGTTATTCTGCAGTATATAGGGAGCCAGTGAAGCTCCATTAGGATGGGTGTTATGTGATCGCTCTTTGAAGCACCGTATAATACCCGGGCTGCGGCATTCATGGCTAGTTGTAATGTATTTAGTGAGTTCTTTGGGAGACCATGGAGTATTATATTCGCATAGTCGAAGTGGGGTGTGACTATGGCTTGGAATATAGTTCTGAAGCTGTCTGGGTCAAGCATATATTTCAGATGGCGTAGGGTCCTTATCTTGAAATAAATGGTTTTCACAGTGCGGTTGTTAAAACCCAAGAGGATTGTGGAAAATTGCAAGAGGATCTTGATAAATTGGAAGACTGGGCATCAAAATGGCAGATGAAATTTAATGTGGACAAGTGCAAAGTTATGTACCTAGGGAAGAACAACCCAAACTATGGTTACACAATGCAAGGTTCCACATTAGGAACCACCACCCAGGAAAAAGATTTAGGCGTCATTGTGGATAACATGTTAAAACCCTCGGCCCACTGTGCAGCCGCAGCCAAGAGAGAAATTAGAATGCTAGGTATCATAAGGAAAGGAATGGAAAATAAAACAAAAGATATTATAATGCCCTCTATATCGTTCCATGGTGAGACCGCACCTTGAATATTGTGTGCAATTCTGGTCACTATATCTTAAAAAGGATATAGCGTTATTAGAAAAGGTTCAGAGAAGAGCCACCAAAATGGTAAAGGGGATGGAAGTGTACTCCTATGAAGAAAGGCTAAAAAGGTTAGGGCTCTTTAACCTGGAAAAGAGATGGCTGAGGGGAGATATGATAGAAGTCTATAAATTAATGAACGGAGTGGAACGGGTAAACGTAGATTGATTGTTTACGTTATCAGAATATAGAAAGATTAGGGGACATGCAATGAAGCTACAGGGTAAACTAAGACTAATAAAAGAAAATATTTTTTCACTCAACGTGTAATCAAACTCTGGAATTTGTTACCGGAGGATGTAGTAAAGGCTGTTAGTGTAGCTGGGTTTAAAAAAGGTTTGGACAAGTTCCTGGAGGAAAGGTCCATAAACCATTATTTAGAAGGGATCCAGGATATCAATGCTTGACCCAGTACAAGCATTGTGGAGCCTGTGTCTTTTGGGGAAACTGCTAGGTACGTATGACCTAGATTGGCCACTGTTGGAAACAGGATACTGGGCTTGATGGACCTTGGTCTGACACAGTATGGCATATCTTATGTTCTTATGTAAGTTAGGTTTGTCATATAAGGATCTGTGTTTTGAATGCCATCACTGTTTTTGCTCCCACCAACTCCATCAATAGAGCATTTTAGGCATCCACCACCCTTTCCTTGGAAACTGCTTGCTTTGTGAGTCTTGTCTGCCTCTCTCTATATATATATTTATTTATTTTATCATTGTTAGAGTGCTCTTTTACCTTATTTGTACTTTTTGTAATATCATTCAGCTTTTCTCAGCTTCCTCTCTTGCCCCTCCTCTGTCTTATTATCCCTCCCTCCCACCCCTCAGCCCACCTACCTCCTAGCTAGCATTCTCTTATATCTATCCTGTGCTCATTACCACTATTATTTTCAGGTGCACTGTAATCCTCTGAGATCTCTCTCCTTCCTATTCTTCATATATTTCCACTGACCTCTGTTCTCCTCTCCATCTCTCTCTTATGGATCCACATCACTTTCTCTTCCTATTGTTAACACTCCCTAATCTTCTTCCCTAAGACAAACAACCTCAAGCCCCCTTCCTTATCTCCTCTTTACCAACCCCACTTCTCCCAACATCTTGTCATCTACCCCTTCATCAGCTCTTCAGCTTCACCATTTTCTCCCTCTCATTAAGCCTTCTCTCTCTGAAACAACCTCACCCTCGTTTATTTATTTATTTGATTTTATATACCGCACTATTTAGTATCAAAGCGGTTTACAAGGAACATGAACAGTCAAGCAACTTTACAAATAAAACAGGCATAAACATCAAATCTAGTTAACACAGAACAGGTAAATAGAAGCAAACAAATATATCAACATTCAGGGGATAAAGGTTAGAGGGGAGGGGGAATAGGGAGGGATAGAGGAAAGGAATGAGGGCGTTTTTACCATGCTATCTCCTCTTTGCCTTGCACTCTTCTACTCCTTCTCTTTCTGTCTTCTGGAGATATCAATTCCAACCCTGTCCCCCTAAATGTTTCTCACACTCCCATGACAGATCCTCATGCAATTGCTCAAATCTTATTATATCTCTCTCTTTTCCCCCTTCTCTCTCCCTTTCTCATGTGCCTTGTGGAACGCACACTCCATCTCAAATAAGCTTGCCTTTATTCATGATCTCTTTATCTCTAATGCTCTAACTGAGACCTGGCTCCTCCCAGAAGACTCAGTTTCAGTCGCTGCTCTCTGTCATGGCAGCTATCAATTCTCCAACACACCTCATCCCACTGGCCATGGTGGTAGTGTTAGGCTTCTACTCTGTCCTTCCTGCCAATTTCAACCTCTCCTTCTTCTTCAGTCTCACTCCTTTTCCTCCTTTGAAGTCCATTCCATCTGCCTTTTTATTCCACTAACCTGATACTGTTATTTATTGACCCCCTGACAAGCCAACCTCTACCTTTTTCACTGACTCATAGTAACATAGTAACATAGTAAGTGATGGCAGATAAAGACCAGTATGGTCCATCTAATCTGCCCAGCAAGATGGCAAGAGTAGGTGCACCTGTTGCTCCGTGCAGGCCACCCCTCCCCATGTCTTTGTTTGGGGTGAACCCACCACTCCATGTAGGACACCCCTATTTGTTGAGACGTTAGATGGTTCAGAAGTTAGATGGTACCGTTTATTTTGTTTTTATCCTGTTGCTGTAAAGGCATCCACTGTGTTTGTCCCATGCCGTTTTGAATTCCATCACCATCTTTGCCCCCACCACTTCCATCGGGAGGGCATTCCAAGCATCCACCACCCTTTCAGTGAAGAAATATTTCCTGACATTGCCTTTCAATTTACCACCTTGCAGCTTCATGTTATGCCCTCTAGTTTTACAGCTTCCCCATCTTTGGAAGAGGTTTGTTTGTTCATCATTTCTCTTTAAGTATTTAAAGGTCTGAATCATATCTCCCCTGTCCCTCCTCTTCTCCAAAGTGTACATATTTAGGTCTTTAAGTCTCTTCTCATAAGGCTTCTGACGCAGGCTCCAAATAATTTTGGTCGCCTTTCTCTGAACAGTTTCCAGTCTTTTTACATCTTTTGCAAGATATGGCTCATGGCTTTCTTTCTGGACTCATCTTCCCCCTCCATTATTCTTGGGAATTTTAACATCGATAGCCCCTCTGACCCTTATGCTTTAAAGTTCCTTTCCCTTACCTTCTCATTCAATCTCCAGTTCACTGGCACGGCCATTGCCTCAACCTTTTCTTCGTCTCTAATTGCTTATCCTCTAACCTCTGCACCTCAGTTCTTCTCTTATCTTACCATCACCTGCTAAGCTTCATTCTTCATCACCCCCCACCTAAACCTCGCTCAGTCTCCTCCATCCTCTTTAGAAATCATCATGCTATTGACCCACTGACTCCACTACTGTCTCACCATCTCTTTCCTCCACTATGTCATCTGAGTATGTTGATGAGACAGTAGCTTCCTATAACCCTGCACTCTTCTCTGCTGTGGATGCTCTTGCTCCGCCCATGCCATGTCCTGTGAGGTGTACTGCACCCCAACCCTGGCTTTCATCCACTACCTGCTATCTGCATTCCTGTGCCTGATCAGCTGATCATGCTTGGCTCAAATCCTGCTCCCTTGTGGACTTTTTACACTTCAAATTCATGCTTGTCTCTTTCCAGTCAGCCATAGCACTTGCCAAACAAGACTGTTATGTCCATCTAACTCTCTCACCTCTGACCCTTACCATCTCCTTACAACTCTCAACTCTCTCTTCCAGTTGCTTCTGCCTCCAACCCCTCCTTCTCTTTCTACCCAAACCTTGGCTGACTATTTTCATGACAAAGTCCACAAGATCACACTCCAATTCCCTACAAGGTCAGCTCCATCCCCTCTTCACTCCCAACATTTCCCCTCTACCTCTGCTACTCTTTCTGCCTTTTCTATGATCTCTGATGAGGAACCCACACACCTTCTTTCCTCCTCCAAACTCACTACCTGCTCCTCTGATCCTATTCCCACTCATCTCCTAAGCTACATCTCCTCCACTGTAATCCCTTCTATCTCTCATATTCTCAATCTATCACTCTCCACTGCAACTGTTCCTGCAGCCTTCAAGCATGCTGTGGTCACACCTTTCCTTAAGAAACCCTCACTTGACACTATCTGTCCTCACTATCTGCCCATCTCCCTCATCTCCTTCATCTCTAAACTACTTTAATGTGTGGTTTACCGCCATTGCCTTTACTTTCCCTACTTTCAAGACCTTCTATATTCCTTGCAATCTGGTTTTCATCCCTTCCATTCTACAGAAACAACACTTGCCAAAGTCTCCCGCGATCTGTTCCTGGGAAAATCCAAGGGTTTTTACTCTACCCTCATCCTTCTTGACCTTTCTGCTGCTTTTGACACTGTTGACCACCACCTTCTCCTCAATACCTTGTCTTTTCTTGGTTTGAAGGGTTATGTGCTATCCTGGTTCTCTTCTTTTCTCTCCCTTCTTACTTTCAGTGTCCGTTCTGGTGGATCTTCCTCTACTACTATCCCGCTTTCAGTTGGTGTACCCCAAGGGTCTGTCTTGGGCCCACTCCTTTTCTCACTATATACCCAGTCCCTTGATATGCTCATCTGTTCCCATGGCTTTTAGTACCATCTTTACACTGAGAACTCTCAGATCTACCTCTCTACACCTGAAATCTCTCAGGCCATCCAGGCCCGGATCTCTGCCTGCTTATCTGACATTGCTACTTGGATGTCTCACTGTCATTTTAAATTGAACATGGCCAAAACTGAGTTTCTTATTTTTCCCCCTAAACCTACTTTTCCTCTTCCTCCTTTCTCCTTTCTCAATCTCAATGGATAATGTCCTACTCCTCCCTGTTTTCTCGGCTTGCAATCTTGGGGTCGTCTTTGACTCCTCCATCTCCTTCTTCGCACACATCCAACTGATAGCTAAAATCTGTCATTTCTTTCTCTATAACATCAGCAAAATTTGCCCCTTCCTTCCTGAACACACTGCAAAAACACTCATCCACTCTTTCATGACTTCCCTTCTAGACTATTGCAACCTCCTCCTCGCTGGTCTCCCTCTGAATCATCTCGTGCCCCTTCAATCTGTTCAAAGCTGCACGGCTAATCTTCCACCAGCCTCGATATGCTCATATAACCCCTCTTCTCAAGGCACTTCACTGGCTCCCTTTCCGTTTCCATACCCAGTTCATACTTCTCCTACAGACCTATTAGTACATTCATTCTGCTGCTCCTCACTACCTTTCCTCTTTTATCTCTCTCTACATTCCTCCTCGGGAACTACACTCTTCTGGCAGATCAGTTCTATCTGTGCCCTTCTCTTCTACTGACAACTCCAGACTTCAGTCCTTTCAGCTTGCTGCTTCTTATGCCTGGAACAAACTACCTGAGTCAATGCATCATGCTTCATCTCTGGCCCTTTTCAAATCCAAGGCTAAAAACTCATCTCTTCGAGGCTGCTTTTGGATCCTGATCTGCTTAGTTTCCTATGTGTCTCCTTACCATTCCCTAGATATATCCTTGTCCTCAGCTATTGTATTGTCTGTCTTCACTGGATTATAAGCTGTGAGTAGCAGGTACCGTCTTTTAAATGTGTCTGTACAGCGCCGCGTATGCCTTGTAGCACTATACAAATGATCAGTAGTAGTAGTTACCACATGCAAACAGAAACGTATGTTCTAATCATATAACAGGAACACAAAGGGAGCAGGGCCCTCGCAGCAACAGCAGAAAGACACAACGGGCGAAGGCCAGTAGAGGTCACAGGTGCTCTGGCTCTGTGTTTACTTTTGTTTAGAAGCATTTGTATTTATATGAATTCTATTCTTTTTTAGCATTGTGATACTAACTTAAAAAAGGGTCTTTTTCAAGACTTCTACTCACACATGATTCTTATATGGTGCACTATGTAAGTACCCTCTCTGTAATACTCATTGTCATACAGTATTAGTTGTCTGGTTTTGAATATTCCATTGTTTATCTGGCTACTTTTGGTTTTTATGTATTATATATTATTTATTTATCTTTTTATCTTCAGAATTACTGTTTTAGTTTTTTTATATATTTATTTTTTAGTAATATATATTAGTTGCAATTTTTATGTTTACACTATTGTTTGTATGTTTTTATATTATCTATCTACTTTTTTAATATGCAGTCACATTAGTTTTATTTATGATTATGTGTTATAATTGTTTTTAGATGCATACCCCCCACCCCCCGATGAAGGCTAGATGCCGAAACGCGTAGGGGATTTTTACCAATAAACTTAGCACCTGTGACCTCTACTGGCCTTCGCCCGTTGTGTCTTTCTAATCATAATGCAGCACATCATATAATAATTCCCATTAATTGCTTACAGACACCTTTATCACAAACACTGGGCATATGCACACAACTGTCTTTGTTTCAGAGTTTTGTGCGTTTTGGTCTCATCTTGGCTCAGGCACAGAAATGGGGCTCATTTTAGCAAACCAACAACTGTTAGGTGAAGAGGGAAATGCTCCCTCGCTCCTTCTATATTTTTTGCACCTTCTAAAAACATGGCAGTAAGTAAAAAGGCATTTCTCCTGGCTCCTGCGCTACTTCATGTCATCATTTGCAAAATGGCAAATCAAAATGTGTAAAGGTGAGGTATGCACTTGCGCTTTCTGAAGTTAGGCTGTGGGCACCTCTATGTGCCTGGAATGGCAGATGGCCATACCTGACATATGCAAATTTATGAAATTGGGTGAAAACCTGCATGTGTCCAACCCATTACTCCATACAGTACATCCCCATTTTGCCCTTTATGTGGCAAACGCCTGTATCTTTAAGGGGGGAGACAGACCGATTATATCGGGTGTTTACATGCGCCCACCTTCCCTGCTGCTCTTCCCGCTAACTTTCGAACGTTCTGGCTTCACCGAGGTGGCCTTTTTAAAATGTACACCTTCATGTGTATCATACATACTAAACAGCTGATATTAATGACATGCAAACGAGCAGACAATAAATGCATATATTACATATGAGAGTATCGCAAAAACCTAGCTATACCTCTACATGAAGGACGGGAACTTGTAATCTAATCATTCTTACAGTGTATTCACACGAAACTTTACTATGGAATGAGTGCTCATTTGGGTTGTATCCCTTAAATGGATGAATTTTACCATTCTGCCTGTATCATCCCACTCCCACATTCTCATGGGAAGATTATCTCCCTTAGCCTTTTAGGTGGTTGGAAAGAATGTGCTGTAACATTGCAATCTATATAAACTATGCTGGTGTATATAACACCTAATTACCTGCACATATAATAACAACTGGGTTTATATAAATCATTGCCGAAAATTAGAAGCTGCTATTATGCATTTAATATTATGTTTACGCAAACTCTTTAAATTTGAAGAAGGGCAGGTCCACATTATTGCCTGTGCCACAGAATGGACTCCAGCCTTATGCCAGACATTGTATGCCAAAGGATTTATGACTTCACTGCAAGGCAAACCTGTCTTTTGTTAAAGTTCAGGGGTGGATAGCTGATCCATGAGATGGCGTACTCTTGATCTACGCCCATAAAAATAGATGGCATATGGTTGGGAATCTTCTGTCCTTGTGGTTCACTCAGGCTGGTTCATGATTTACCACGATCATATAAAATATGACATTACCACAGAGACATTTGCTATGGAAACAGGGAAGTCTTCCAATGATGCTACTTAACTTGACTCCCCACAATTACTGCTTGTTTCCAAGGTGCTTGTTTTTGTTTTGTGCTAGATAGACAACCCAGCCGTAGATTAGAATGTAGTCCAGCCTCTGGGATTAGAACACTTCTCAGGTCTGAAAGTCTTCCATGGGACAAATTTTAAACAGCCCATGTGGGGTTTCGTTTTGAAAACTGAGCCGGCCACAGGAGCAAGGCACCATTCTCTGTCCATACATGCACCTGCCTTGAGTCCAATGCAAATGTACACAAGGAAAGTTCATGTAGGGCTTTCAAAATGAAAGCCTCGTGTATTTTCCCTGACCTAGCCACACCCCTTTCCCACCTCTTTTTTGACATAGGTAAAACTCAGTGATAGTACTTTAATGTGCAGAGAAGGGTGGGCTGTTTTCAGGAAGGCTCTATGGATAAAAGCTTGGAAACTGCCCTAGCAGTGTGTAGATCCACTCAGCATCACCTAACATACAGAAACAATTTCAATCTCAGGTTCATGAATAATTGATTTCCACAAATCAGTCCTGTTTTGAACTTAATTTGACATTTTTGTTCTTACTTGTCACAAGATCATTTGTTTACACTAATTCGGGCTTTAATTATGGAGAGAGATGATTATTTGAAATCTTACATATGGGCCTGCCAAAAAATCTCATTAGCCGACTTCAGTACATATAGAATTTTGCCGCTGATGTCTTGCTGGGCATGAAGCTATCTGATCACTTCTCTCCTGCCTTTCAGAAACCACTGGTTATCTATTGTGGGGATCATTTTAAAGTTTTATCTAGATTATTTAAAGTTTTATTTTTGATAGCTCAAAATATCTGCCATTTGGAAGATAAGATCAACCAGTATGTGCTTGGTAGAACTCTTTGTTTCATCTCAAGATAGTTGCCTTAGAGCACAATTCCATAATGTGCCCATCTCGCCCGAGGACACATCTAAATTAAAAATGGGCCCCGTTTGAACCTAATTCCACATATGCATGTCTGGACATGCTAGCGGGTCTGGAATCGGGGAGATAGACATGTTCAGCGTGACACAGGCAAGTGCTATTCAGATGGCCCATGCACACATCCAGGGTGTGGCCCCTGCAACGGTGTAGGCTCAGGCCATGCAATATAATGGAGAAAAATGTCCCCGTCAATACTATTGGACGTGAATAAATGTTGTAGATGTCTCCGCACCCTCCGTATTCTGAAAAGTTACATGTTTCGGATCCTGCCCGTCCCTGCGATGTACCCGTGGATGCCACGCCCCTCGGGAAAAATGTGCATTTCCTAAGCTGCTCATCACAGATAGTAGTTTGCTGATGCACACTAGACATAAATATAAAAGAGAAATGACAGCTGCTGAAAGATAGACTATATACCAGTCCTCCTCATGCCCTGAGAAGTGTTAGGTAATCCCAGTTAATCCCAATATGGTATAAGAAAATGTAAACATGAACATATAGAAACAAAACCAAGGAGCGGCAGGTTCAACACCCAACACCTTTATTGAACAAATAAGTGGCCTAAACCCTGCCGCTCCTTGGTTTTGTTTTTGTTCTGCTACGAGCGGTTAGTGCTGTTTCCTTGCTGGTCCAACATGAACATATAGGACATACCTTGCATCAAATGGTATGTGGCATTAGGAAACTGCCCCAGTGATTCCTGCCTTGGGTATCTCTACAAACACGCTTTAAAGTGCTAAGGAGAGACCCTTGCCAAGTGCACAAAACCCGGAACAAAAATTGCAGTTCCCCAAAGGATGCATAATATTGCTGAGCAACAAGTGTATGTCCTTTTCATACCTATGGCCTATAAGTGCACTCATTCTGCTGCTCTCCACTACTGTTCCCCTCTTATCTCTCCCTACAACCCTCCCCAGGAACTCTGCTCTTCTGTCAGATCGCTTCTATCTGTGCCCTTCCCTTCCACTGCCAAATACAGACTTCGATCCTTTCACCTTGCTGCTTCTTATGCCTGGAACAAACTACCTGAGTCTGTCAGGCATCTTATCTGACCCTTTTCAAATCCAGACTGAGTGGCTCATCTGTTTGTTGCTGCTATTGGATCAGATCTGCCTACGCTCTTTTGTGTTCCCTGACCATTCCCCCTAGATGTATCATGTCCACAGGTGCTGTGTTGTCTGTCTTGACTAAATTGTAAGCTCCACCGAGCAGGGACCATCAATTACGTGTGTCTGTGCAGCACTGTGTACACCTTATAGCACTATACAAATCATCAGTAGTAGTAGTGGTAGGGCCTTCTGCTATGACATCAGAGGCCCACCTATCTGGGTACTGGAATATCTCACAGCAGCTACACCTGTCCCATCATGGTGCATGTTGGTCTGTATAAATCTGCTATCTGTGGGGCAACCCTGTCTGCCTTCCCACAGTCTGCTTTGTGGCACTGCTTCCCTGGTCAGGACTGTGAGGGCATGGGAGAGGAGATCCCTGTGTCATCACACCAAGTAGCAAGACTCCAGATATATCACCACTCTCGCAGCGCTTATTGATCTCCACCTGGGTAGGGATGTAGGCCATATGGGATAATCCGGGGAATGTTGGCACTACAGTAGTCATGCCTCTGAGTGCATGGCACAGTGGATGTTTGGCTGCCCTACCACACTGTCAACAATATCTGATCTTATTAGAGTACCCTATGAAAAATAATCCAGAAGGAATCAGCATAGGTTTCCTATGGCTAAATGTCGAAGCATAACCCTGTCAATAAGGGACATACAATAAGGGCATTCAGTAGTGCAAACAGCACTAATACATCAGCTATCCAACTATGTGTTTCCTTACCATTCCCCTAGACCAGTGGTTCTCAACCTAGTACTCTGGTACCCCTAGTCCAGTTAGGATTTCAGGGTAGCCACATGAATATGGCTTAGATAGGTCAGCATACAGTGGAAGCAGTGCATGCAGATCTATCTCTTCCATATTCATTGTGGATATCCTGAAAACCTAACTGGCCTGGGAGTACCAGAGGACTGGGTTGAGGACCACCATCCTAGACATATCCTAGCCCCCAGCTGTTGTGCTGTCTGTCTTGACTAGATTGTAAGTTCTGATGAATAGCGACTGTCTCTTACATGTCTCTGTACAGCTCTGCTTACACCTTATAGCCAGGACCAGCCAGTCCACTAAGCAGTGTAGGATGCTGAGGGCAGATCTGGACACAAAGCCCCATGGAGCCAGGCAGAGGGTTAAAAGAAAATGCTTTATTTACAGGGTGTTCATAGCAGTAGTAGCAGAGACATAGTTCTCACTCCCCCAAAGTTCTTTCACTGGGCTTCACAGCAGTAGCAGAGAGACAGTTCTCTCCTCTCCCAAAGTTCCTTCACTCTGGGTTTCACAGCAGTAGCAGAGAAACAGTTCTCTCCTCTCCCAAAGTTCCTTTACTCTGGGCTTCACAGCAGTAGCAGAGAAACAGTTCTTCCCTCCCCCAAAGTTCCTTCACTCTGGGTTCCACAACAGTAGCAGAGAAACAGTTTTCTCCTCTCCCAAAGTTCCTTTACTCTGGGCTTCACAGCAGTAGTAGAGAAACAGTTCTCCCCTCCCCCAAAGTTCCTTTACACTGGGCTTCACAGCAGTAGCAGAGAAACAGTTCTCTCCTCTTTCAAAGTTCCTTTACTCTGGGCTTCACAGCAGTAGTAGAGAAACAGTTCTCCCCTCCCCCAAAGTTCCTTCACTCTGGGCTTCACAGCAGTAGCAGAGAAACAGTTCTCTCCTCTCCCAAAGTTCCTTTACTCTGGGCTTCACAGCAGTAGCAGAGAAACAGTTCTCTCCTCTCCCAAAGTTCCTTTACTCTGGGCTTCACAGCAGTAGCAGAGAAACAGTTCTCCCCTCCCCCAAAGTTCCTTTACTCTGGGCTTCACAGCAGTAGTAGAGAAACAGTTCTCCCCTCCCTCAAAGTTCCTTTACTCTGGGTTCACAGCAGTAGCAGAGAAACAGTTCTCCCCTCCCCCAAAGTTCCTTCACTCTTGGATTCACAACAGTAGCAGAGAAACAGTTCTCCCCTCCCTCAAAGTTCCTTTACTCTGGGTTCACAGCAGTAGCAGAGAAACAGTTCTCCCTTCCCCCAAAGTTCCTTTACTCTGGGTTCACAGCAGTAGTAGAGAAACAGTTCTCCCCTCCCCCAAAGTTCCTTCACTCTGGGATTCACAACAGTAGCAGAGAAACAGTTCTCCCCTCCCTCAAAGTTCCTTTACTCTGGGTTCACAGCAGTAGCAGAGAAACAGTTCTCCCTTCCCCCAAAGTTCCTTTAATCTGGGTTCACAGCAGTAGTAGAGAAACAGTTCTCTCCTCCCCCAAAGTTCCTTCACTCTGGGCTTCACAGCAGTAGCAGAGAAACAGTTCTTCCCTCCCCCAAAGTTCCTTTACTCTGGGCTTCACAGCAGTAGTAGAGAAACAGTTCTCCCCTCTCCCAAAGTTCCTTTACTCTGGGCTTCACAGCAGTAGTAGAGAAACAGTTCTCCTCTCCCAAAGTTCCTTCACTCTGGGCTTCACAGCAGTAGTAGAGAAACAGTTCTCCCCTCCCCCAAAGTTCCTTTACTCTGGGTTCACAGCAGTAGCAGAGAAACAGTTCTCCCCTCCCCCAAAGTTCCTTTACTCTGGGTTCACAGCAGTAGCAGAGAAACAGTTCTCCCCTCCCCCAAAGTTCCTTCACTCTGGGTTCACACCAGTAGTAGAGAAACAGTTCTCTCCTCTCCCAAAGTTCCTTTACTCTGGGTTCACAGCAGTAGCAGAGAAACAGTTCTCTCTTCTCCCAAAGTTCCTTTACTCTGGGTTCACAGCAGTAGCAGAGAAACAGTTCTCCCCTTCCCTCAAAGTTCCTTCACTCTGGGTTCACAGCAGTAGCAGAGAAACAGTTCTCTCCTCTCCCAAAGTTCCTTCACTCTGGGCTTCACAGCAGTAGCAGAGAAACAGTTCTCTCCTCTCCCAAAGTTCCTTTACTCTGGGCTTCACAGCAGTAGTAGAGAAACAGTTCTCCCTTCCCCCAAAGTTCCTTCACTATGGGCTTCACAGCAGTAGTAGAGAAACAGTTCTTCCCTCCCCCAAAGTTCCTTTACTCTGGGCTTCACAGCAGTAGTAGAGAAACAGTTCTCCCCTCTCCCAAAGTTCCTTTACTCTGGGCTTCACAGCAGTAGTAGAGAAACAGTTCTCTCCCAAAGTTCCTTCACTCTGGGCTTCACAGCAGTAGTAGAGAGACAGTTCTCCTCTCCCAAAGTTCCTTTACTCTGGGCTTCACAGCAGTAGTAGAGAAACAGTTCTCCCCTCTCCCAAAGTTCCTTTACTCTGGGCTTCACAGCAGTAGTAGAGAAACAGTTCTCCCTTCCCCCAAAGTTCCTTCACTCTGGGCTTCACAGCAGTAACAGAGAAACAGTTCTCCCCTCTCCCAAAGTTCCTTCACTCTGGGATCACAGCAGTAACAGAGAAACAGTTCTCCCCTCCCTCAAAGTTCCTTCACTCTGGGCTTCACAGCAGTAGTAGAGAAACAGTTCTCCCTTCCCCCAAAGTCCCTTCACTCTGGGCTTCACAGCAGTAGTAGAGAAACAGTTCTCCCTTCCCCCAAAGTTCCTTCACTCTGGGCTTCACAGCAGTAGTAGAGAAACAGTTCTCCCTTCCCCCAAAGTTCCTTCACTCTGGGTTCACAGCAGTAGCAGAGAAACAGTTCTCTCCTCCCCCAAAGTTCCTTCACTCTGGGTTCACAGCAGTAGTAGAGAAACAGTTCTCCCTTCCCCCAAAGTTCCTTTACTCTGGGCTTCACAGCAGTAGTAGAGAAACAGTTCTCCCCTCCCTCAAAGTTCCTTCACTCTGGGTTCACAGCAGTAGTAGAGTAACAGTTCTCCCTTCCCCCAAAGTTCCTTTACTCTGGGCTTCACAGCAGTAGTAGAGTAACAGTTCTCCCCTCCCTCAAAGTTCCTTCACTCTGGGTTCACAGCAGTAGTAGAGAAACAGTTCTCCCTTCCCCCAAAGTTCCTTTACTCTGGGTTCACAGCAGTAGTAGAGAAACAGTTCTCCCCTCCCCCAAAGTTCCTTCACTCTGGGTTCACAGCAGTAGTAGAGAAACAGTTCTCCCTTCCCCCAAAGTTCCTTTACTCTGGGCTTCACAGCAGTAGTAGAGAAACAGTTCTCCCCTCCCTCAAAGTTCCTTCACTCTGGGTTCACAGCAGTAGTAGAAAAACAGTTCTCCCTTCCCCCAAAGTTCCTTTACTCTGGGCTTCACAGCAGTAGTAGAGAAACAGTTCTCCCCTCCCTCAAAGTTCCTTCACTCTGGGTTCACAGCAGTAGTAGAGAAACAGTTCTCCCTTCCCCCAAAGTTCCTTTACTCTGGGTTCACAGCAGTAGTAGAGAAACAGTTCTCGCCTCCCTCAAAGTTCTTTCACTCTGGGCTTCACAGCAGTAGTAGAGAAACAGTTCTCCCCTCCCCCAAAGTTCCTTCACTCTGGGTTCACAGCAGTAGTAGAGAAACAGTTCTCGCCTCCCTCAAAGTTCCTTCACTCTGGGTTCCACAACAGTAGCAGAGAAACAGTTCTCCCCTCCCCCAAAATTCCTTCACTCTGGGTTCACAGCAGTAGTAGAGAAACAGTTCTCCCCTCTCCCAAAGTTCCTTTACTCTGGGCTTCACAGCAGTAGTAGAGAAACAGTTCTCCCCTCCCTCAAAGTTCTTTTACTCTGGGCTTCACAGCAGTAGCAGAGAATCAGTTCTCTCCTCTCCCAAAGTTCCTTTACTCTGGGCTTCACAGCAGTAGTAGAGAAACAGTTCTCCCCTCCCCCAAAGTTCCTTCACTCTGGGCTTCACAGCAGTAGCAGAGAAACAGTTCTCCCCTCCCCCAAAGTTCCTTCACTCTGGGTTCACAGCAGTAGTAGAGAAACAGTTCTCCCCTCCCCCAAAGTTCCTTCACTCTGGGCTTCACAGCAATAGCAGAGAAACAGTTCTCCCCTCCCCCAAAGTTCCTTCACTCTGGGTTCACAGCAGTAGTAGAGAAACAGTTCTCCCCTCCCCCAAAGTTCCTTTACTCTAGGTTCACAGCAGTAGTAGAGAAACAGTTCTCGCCTCCCTCAAAGTTCTTTCACTCTGGGCTTCACAGCAGTAGCACCACAAGCCTGCTGACCAACATGGAAACACCCTGGCTCCTACCTTCCCATAGCGTCCCCTGACAGGTAAGTGGTCACTCTGGAACACCTCGGGCTCTTTTCCCCTCTTTATCTTTTTCCTCCCAATTAAAAGGACCATCCCCAGCCGCATCCTTCCAATGAATATTCAAGCCAGGTTCCTTAAAGGGGCCCAGCTTCTGGTGCTTAAAGGGGCATATCCTTAGTCTGGCTGGAGGTATAGTGGTATGGGGGATAGGCTTCTCATACGCCCCATCACAGCAGGTTAGGTAGCCACCTAGTGTGGTAGATCTCTGTGGGCGACAGGCTATGTGCCTTGGCACATATGGTTTGCCGCCTCCTTTGCGTGCTAATCCACGTTGTCCTCCCCCCCCCCCTTTGTTGAGCCGCTCCGGCTGCTGCTGATTCTGGCAGCAAGGGAGGATGGCTAGACTCAGTGGCAGGCAATGTTTGCCAAAACACATGGCCTGCTGCCAAGCCAACAAACAAGAAAAAAAAACCACCTGCAATCCAGGGAACATGCAAACAGAAGCAGGCAAACAAGGTTCCTTGGACGAAAAAACAGCTTTATTGAAGGTCCACCCAACATGTGTTTCAGCCAAACTGGCTTTCTTCAGGGGACTATGACCATTAGGGACATAAAAATACATAAATAAGTAATCATTATCAACACAATAATTCTAGAAGCAAAGATGATACTCATTAAAATATGCAAAGATAAATGAATAAAATTGCATAAAAGTGATAATGGTAATTTATTTATTTATTTAATAGTATTTCTATTCCGCTTTATCATATAATCAAAGCGGTTTAACAACAAAACATACAACAGAAGTGAATGTGTAAACAAGCAGTGAATGTAGATTCATAGTTTGATATAGTAAAGTGTAGTGCTTTGGAGAAAATTGATCTATATACATTGTGTACTATTATACAAAATGAGCTATATTACAGACTTCTATATGATTGGTCATTCCTATTAAATGAATTAATTATTTTACATGACCATAGTGTTCTATAAACAGCAAAGTTTTCAGCTGCTTTCGAAAGTCTTTGAGGTCCAGTGCTGCTCTCAAGTCACATGGGAGAGTGTTCCAAATAGTTGGGGCAGCAAAAGAGAAAGCCCTTTCTGAAGTGTCCTTACGGATGTTCTAAAGTCATTAGAAGTGCTGACTCTGTTGGAAGTACCTTTTCTTCTTGGTCTTTTGCTGTTGTCCGTCTGAATGAGAGAGATCAGGCTGTTTGCTGAAAAGTGTTGCTTGATCTTAAAAATGTATATTATAGTTTTATATTTTACGCGAGACGCTATAGGTAGCCAGTGAAGCTCTTTCATAATGGGTGTTATATGTTCTTGACTTGACAATCCAAAAATTATTCGTGCAGCGGTGTTTTGAGCGAGCTGTAATGGCTTGAGTGCTTGCTTTGTTAGACCAAGGTAAATAGGATTACAGAAGTCAAGTAAGGGGGTAATTAATGCCTGGCATACATTGCGGAAGTGAACGGTTTCGAGGAGGGGCCTTAGACTTCTGATAATTTTCATCCTGTAATAAGCATTTCTGATTGTTTTACTTATATGTGCCTTAAGATTCATTTCGTTGTCCAGGGTAACACCAAGATATTTTACTTCTGATTTATAGGTATTATTGAGTTTTCTATCATGATGTCAGGTGGATGTGTGAAGTCAGGGTTACGAGTGACGAATAGAGCCTCAGTCTTGCTGAAATTAATTTCCATGTTGTTGTTTTTACACCATGTAGACATTTGTGAGAGACATTCTATAATTCTAGAATAGTCAGGGTTATCAATTGAGACAGGTGTAAAAATCATAATGTCATCTGCATAAATAGTATATTTAATATCATTTTTCGTCGGAATGTTGCAGATTGGCTGTATGTAAATGTTGAACAAAAGAGATGAAAGGGCAGATCCTTGTGGAACCCCTTGAATAACTTTTATGGGTTGAGATGTTTTGTGACCTATCTTTACTTGTATATGTCTCTCTGATAAATAAGAGTGGAACCATTTTAAGGTGGTACCATATAACCCAATCTCCTCTAGTCTATCCAGTAACTTTTGTGATCTACAGAGTCGAATGCTGCAGAAATGTCAATGAAGATCATTATTATACCATACTTAATGTTGTCTATAGTACGGAGGATGCTGTCGAAAAGATAAATTATTAGAGTTTCTACTCCATGGTTTGGGCGAAAACCATGTTGATTGTCATCCAATGGTGCGTGATCATCAATGTGTTCTTGAAGTTGCTGTTGAACTGTTTTTTCAATGATCTTAGCTAAAAAGGGTATACTGGATATTGGCCGGTATGCAGCCGGGTTGTTCTTAAGAACATAAGACATGCCATACTGGGTCAGACCGAGGTCCATCAAGCCCAGTATCCTGTTTCCAACAGTGGCCAATCTAGGTCATACGTACCTAGCAATATCCCCATCTTGTCTAATGTTGTTTTCTTTGGGATCGGCCTTACAGTGGCAAGCTTTAATTGCTCTGGCAACAAACCTTGAGTGAGGGAGAAGTGCACCATGTTGTGTATGATGTGAATGAAGCTGGACTTTGTTGATTTAAAAGTAGTAATATACAAATAAAAATCAAATGTAATTCATAAAAACATCCAAAAAAGGTCAATGGGTATGTTAGAAAACATGTACTGTCAGTAGCCCAAATAAATAAAGTAACATACATGTAAATTATAAACTATACGTAAAATAACAAGAGGATAAAAACTCACAAAAAGCTGCTTGTAGCACTATACAAATGATCAATAGTAGTGGAAGTAGTAAGTCATTGAAAGGAAAGATGCTTTTAAAAAGCTCCTTGTTTAACTTTATTTCTCTTAAGATAATGGTGCTCCTGTAAGAGTGAGAACAATTCTTGGAGAAAATATCTTCATTGTCACAGTGAATGCTGCTCCCTGGTGGCTTGTAAGGAAACTGTTCTCTTTTTAGAGTTGGCTTTCAGCAATGAAGAAAAAAATCAAAACCATAAGCATAGATTTCCTGTTTAGTTTGAGAAGAGGGGCATATTAGCAGTCCAGTCTATAACTGAGACTCACATGAAAAACCCAAGCAAAGTCATCATGTGAAGGGAACTGGGTCGTCTAGTTGGCAAACTCTTCAAACTTGCTGAAATTCATTATGCCGCTGGAATGAGATTTTCTCAACACAGTATTGAAGCCGAGTGAATTGTTCTTTGCAGAATCTTGAGATGGCAACAGGAGGTCTGTACTGACGTGTTTAAGCTATGCGTGATATGTACTATCTCTTACTTTTTCTCTATATCCATCACTACACCATCACCTTCTTCCTTATAACTCACTCCCTGTTACCAAAATTTACCCCAAAGTGAACTACCATCACTTCAAACACTGATAAGACCTCATTTCTGGACAAAGTCATCCCCCATCTGAAAGACTCCAATGACCTACATCTTAGCATTAATAACTAGCAAGATATCATAAGCAGACATGCTACGGCATCTCCTACCAATTCAACAGGCCCCCGGCCACTGCCACCATACCTCTTGGTACATCCCCAATCTTATAAACCTTAAACGTGATCTCAGAAAGCTTGAGCACAAATAGAGACACACCTTGGGTGAACAAGTTAAAAACAGTTACCTACTCAACCTACAAGAATACCAGGTCAAAACCAATGAAGCTAAAATAGTTTCACACTAAGTTAATAATGAAATCACTCAAAAACCCCAGGGAACTGTTTGCCATTGTAAAAACCTTAGTGAAAGAACAACCAAGTACCTCCAACTACCACTATCAGATCACAGGACCTTGCTAACCATTTCCAATCAAAACTACTTAACTACTCCCTGGCATACTCAAGCCTTGCAACCTAACCTCATCCAGCACCCTCCTTCATTCCTTTAGCCCAGTTATCCCTGAAAGCCTTGAGAACATTTTTGAAGGCATTTACATGGTTGACTGCCCTAGTTATCTATGTATATGCCATATTCTGGATTTTCGAAGGGCACCTACACGGATAGTGCCCTTCAAAAATCCCAGAGAAGTTCCTAATGTGCCAAGATGCTATGCAGTTAGCATCGAGGCATGTTAGGGGTGATCCAGGATAGAGCGGGGGCAGAGGAAAGGGCTAACAGGGTAGCATAGATTTTAGATGCTACCCGCTTAGCCCTCTGAGCCTTAAAGATAGGCAAGGTTTTTCCTCGCCTATCTTTCAGGTGCAGGGGCTAAGCGGATAGCATTGAAAACCGGTGCTACCCGGCTAGCTCCTGTCACTTCCGGTTTGAGTAGAGAGGCCCAGATTTTCAATGCCGGGGCTACATATGACCCTGGCATTGAAAATCCAGATTAGACAGAAGGGGGGCTGGCTATGCACAGACACAGCGCATAGCACCGCCCAGTTGAAAGTTGGGCCCTTAATCCTTAGTCTCAGCACAACTACTACCCCATCAGAACCCTGTCCAGTAAGATGGGTCAAAATCTCAAGAGCTGAGTTAGCCCCAATTCCATCCAAGATGGTACTCCTTTCCTTCACTCAAGGATTTGTACCTAGTAGCCTAAAGACTGTGTCTGTCTGCCCAATTCTAAAGAATCTGAAGCTGGAAGGAAATGACCCAAGCTCCTACAGGCAGGGCCAGTCCAACCATTAGGCAAACTAGGCAGTCACCTAGGGCAGCAACTTCCAGAGGGCAGCAAAAGCAGGGCATTCAAAGCTAAATAATAGATTTTGACAGCAAGAGGGGGTGTAAAGCTTGAGGTTCACCATGGACACCAACACTTTGAACCAACTCTAGGACCAGCCCTGCCTACAGATCAATCTCAAGCTTACCCTTCCTAGTGAAAATAATGGAAAAAGCAGCCCTACACCAATTGCAGGATCACATTAACTCCTATGCACCCCCTGCCATACAACAGCATGGATTCCGACCTGGCCATATTGTTGAAACCCTATAATCTCACTTCTTGACAGACTCATAAAAGGCATTGAAGGCTTTGTCCTGATTTTTCTGGACATAGCCGCCACATTTGACACAATATGCCATGACATTCTCTTACAGCATCTTCAAAACATCAGAATCCAAGGTATTGCATTAAACTGGTTTCACTCATCCCTATCTGATCGCATGCAGTTTGTCCAATCATGACCCAATATATCTGAACCCTACCCGCAAAAATAATGTCCCCCAGTGATCTGTCCTATTTGCATTATTATTCAATATCTATATCCAACTAATTTGCAACATCATTCAAGCCCATAATATCTTCTACCACCTACACGCAGATGACATTATGATCTATGCACCTTTCTCCACTGTAAGAACAACCTATACAGCAATAACAAACTGCTTTAATGATATCACCCACTAGTTATCTGATTATCATCTCACTATTAACTATAAGAAAACTGAGGTTCTGCGGAAGCCCTCTAAGCTGGTTTGCCCGAGTGTTTCTACTGCATGGATAGAGGTGAAGGGAGCGTCTGTTGCTGGCATCTCTCGTTCCCTGCTGGGGCCATCCATTGTAGGAGGAGCAGAGGGTGAAGGAGCCCTGCCAGATCAACAACTCGGTGCAATACCAAAGAAAGGGAGTATGTCGGTGACAGCTGGTGGTGTCAGTTCCCACCCAGAAGAGCTTACAGCCCCCATGGAATCTCAAGATTTGGTGGATCAGTCAACCTTCACTTATGAACTTCAGCGTCCAGAACAATTTACTTTGGAGTTTATTTGGTTGGCTATGAAGCATTTGGATGAAACTGCAACACCTCAAATTCAGGCTTTGCAGGAGAAGACTCAATCGATTAATGAGGCTTCTGCAAGGAACAGTGAGTCTGTAAAGCGTAGTTACTCACCTGTAACAGGTGATCTCCGGGAACAGCAGGAATTTAGTCTTCACATATGGGTATCGTTGGTACCGACGGAACCTGCATGTGAACGCTCCCAGTGTCCAATAGGAATGCTTTTGGGAGCATCCCTCAGCACATGCGCACTGCCTTTCCAACTGTCCCTCTTCAGTTAAGTTTGTAGCTGAGTGAAAGGATAGAGGGAGAGAGGAAAGAGACAAAGAGATAGAGAGACAACTCCTAGGGGAGGTGGGTGGGTTGTGAAGACTAAATTCCTGCTGTTGCCTGCGAATCTCTTGGTGATGGGAGCACTGACTCTCCTACCCGGTTCATAGAGTGAAGCTGATCGTGCCTGTTTCGGTTTTCCTTTTAAATGATGATATACATATGTTTGATTTCTGATTATACATCTTGGATCTCCTATTTGTGGGTTAGGGGATGCGTATCCGTTGTGCATATTTTCTTATGTTCTGCTTTGGCAGTTTTCCTGCTATATGTTGTTGCTATGGATACCCACATTTCATGATCAAGTTGTTGTTGGCTTGTAATTTATAAAACTTGCATAAATATAAAATTAAAAAACAAAAACAAACAAACAAACAACTGAGGTTCTCTTCATAATTAGAGATCAATCCTTCTCCCCACCAACATTGCTTATGTTTAATAACACTGACCTAGTTGTAAAACCAGAAGTACGTTACCCTGGTGTCCTCATTGATCAATGCCTCACACTTCAATCACATATCAGAAGGGCAACACAAACCATCTACAATAAGGTGAGGATTATTCAGCACCTCAGGCCTTTCCTTGAGACACATAACGGTAGGACCATCTTCCATGCCTTGATTTTCCCTCATTTTGACTTTTGCAATGCCATCCTTCAAGGAATATCCAAAAGCTCATTGCACGCCAAACAACGCGCCCAACATGCCCCTGCTCAAATACTCTGTGGTGCAACCAGATCCAGCCATATCACTCCAATACTAAAGGATCTTCATTGGCTACCTTTTCATTGCCGCATTAAATGCCAAACTCTTGTAATCACCTTTAAAATTTTTCACAAATCAAGCTCACGGTACCTACAATGTCTACTACAAAAACCACCTGAGAATAGACTCAGAAGAAGCTCTGCACAAACTATGCTTGCACTTCCCCAGGAACTAACCAAGAGAAACCAGGCAACAAGTACATATGTGTTTTTTCTATATGCACCGAGCTTCTGGAACACTCTCCTGCATGAAATCAGAACTTCCTCTGACCTCATAACCTTTCGCAAGCAAAGAAACCTTTCTGTTCAAAAAACAATGTGAAGGTATAACCTAAACGTAAAAGCTCCATGCCATTCTCCTCTGGAATTTTGCCCTCCCATCTCTCACTATGCTTCATAGTACTTTACATTGCTCTCATCTTAATGTAAAACTCTAGTGGACTGTTGAATTCCTCCCCTCGACCCTGTTATTTTGTTCTCTGTAATGTTAAAGCTAAAGCCAAAGTTACGTTTATGTAAACCATGTTTTTTGTAATGCTAAAGTTACGTTTCTTGTAAATCGCCTTGATCCTTGGAAATGCGGTATATAAATAAATAAACCTGTTAAATAAATAAAATAACTATCCAAGTGAATATCACAGAGAAAATGCAAAAATTAAAAAGCTGATCTGCTGAGCACTGTAAGATGGCTAGTTACCTACGCAATCATATACCACTAGAATGTGTCCAGCTTGGGCTGGTGTTACCATTAGACAAACTAGGTAGCTGTCTAGAGGGCCAGACTTTGTGGATGAGCACCAGAAAGTGGTCCCCAAAAGGTCTAGGCAGTGGGGGCCTCCACTCCACTTCGTCCCTAGTCAGGGCGGTCAGATGGCAAACTCCAGTCCAGCATCTCCTCTCCAGCCTCCTCCTTCCAACCCCCTATTTGGATCTTCCTTTTAACCCCACTCTCCACCACTACAGCCACATGGTACTACTACATCTCCATGAGATATGCAGCAGTGACAACAGCAATAAACAGAAAGGAACTGTGATGCAGGGCTTCTGAATCTGTGTGGACTGAAAGCCCAATCGCATCTTGCCCCCACACACACAGGAAAACTGTATTGGAGGGAATGGGACACAGCTGGCTTTCAGAGCAGGCATGGGTCCTGCATCGTCCTTTCTGTTTTATTATCATTGCTGCTACCACATGGCCTGGAGAGATGTGGCAGCAATGGCAGTGGTGGCAATAATCGTGTGGGTGGGAGGAGGTTGGAAGGGGAGATGCTGCATTGGGAGGGTGGATGGTTGGTGTCGTAACTGGGATGCTGTACCAGGAAAGGATAATGGAAGGGGGATGCGGAGCTAAGAATGGAGATGTTGGTGTTGTAAGCGGGATGCTGGACTGGTCAGTGTGGAGAAAGAAAGATGGTGGACCGGGGGGGGATGGGCTGGAAGAAGGATGTTGGACCAGGGAGAGAGGGTGCATCAGCTCCCTTAGCAAAGCACTGCTGTTAGGATAGTTAAAATTAAAGTACTGTGAATTGAAGGGGAGCTTGCAGGAAAAGATGAGCTAGAAAGAGGAAGACATACAAGACAGGTGGATGGGAGGTAGGGAGAAAGAGATCTTTATGGGGTGGTGGAGGACCAGAGAGAGGGAAACCTATATAGGGTGGGGGGCAGTGAGGGAGATCTACATGGTGTGACTGGCGACAGGGGAAGTGTGACTGTACTGAGATAGAGTAGACAGGATAGAGTGGAGGGCTGGAAGAGGGAGAGTGAACATAGAATAGGGACATGAAGTGAAAGAGAGGACCCAAGATAGCATAATAGAGGAACCAGATCTGGGGAAGAGGTGGAGTGACAGGCAAAGAGCTTGAGCTCAGGGGTGACAGAAGGCCTTTTATTTTGGGGGAGCCCAAGCTCCACTCTAAATTCCACCCCACAGGTAGAGAATCTTCTTTTTCGGCCCCCAAGAGATCATATTCCTGCAAGCAGAACAAGAAGGGTCTTTGCCACGAATGCAACTGGCAAGCAGCAGGCTGCTCATGGGATACTATCCCCCATGAGCGTAAGAAGAAGAGAAGCCACAATAGTGGCAAAGACCCTGTCTGTTCTGCCCTTGGGGATCCAATCTCCCACGGTCAGACAGGGTCTCTGCCGTGTTCTCAGCTTCTCTTTTTCTTCTGCCCATGGGGGATGGGATTCCCGTAAGCAGCCTGCTGCCTGCCACCACGATTTTGGTAGGGCCAGGGCCTGTGTGGCCCACCCCTTTCAGACACCTATGCTTGAGCTGGTGACGAGCTAATTATCAGTAGAGAAAATAATATAGGGGGGATATTCACTGGCAATGGCTTGCCGTCACCACTGAAACGTAGACCAAGATTTCAATGTTGGGGCCATATCTGGAAATTGGCATTGAATATCCGGGTTAGCTGGGGAAGCAAGAAGTTAACCAGGCAGCGGCAATATTCAGCCGCTGACCTGCTAGCTTCTGCAGCGAAGGTTAGGCCAATTTTTCCAGTGCTTAACTTTTGCCGCTTAGCGATAACCAGGCAGCGGCTCAATATCACTGTTGCCTAGTTATCACCGGATGCTGCCTCTGCTCCACCCACAGAACATCCCATGCTAGCCGGCCAGCATTGGGATGTACAGCAGCAGCACCTGCGGATAGTGCCTTTGAATATCGCAGTTACTGCGATTAACGCGGCTAGCACATATACTGACTTGCTTACATGATATGGCCTCAGAACGTCTCTCGAAGAAATTGAGATTGCAGCCATACACCTAACCATAGTCTTAGATCACAGGACTCTTGGGCTTTAGAACCACCATCTGCTAGATCAATTTAAATTTCAGCATTACGAGATCATGGAACCATTTGCCCGGAGAAATTCAGTCTTGCAGTTTCCTCTTAGGGCTCCATCAGGGTGGTAAGTCAAGGCTACAGTATTTATGCAGGTATCATTTTCACAAGCTGAAGCTGAAGGGGTAGTGTTCACTATTTAGATTATCTTTTGCAGATGCTGTTATTTAAAGATAGAACCCGATGTGTGGTTTATGTTCTGAGTGGGTCCATCTTGAGACTATATGGGGGTCATTCCGAGCCATGATTAGCCCCTTTAGCACAAACAGCAAATGATAGCATAGCCAGAATAAAGCCTATTGCAGTGCTTTGAATATTGACTCACCTGATCTCCTTGGGTTTCCCTTGTGTTGTCTGTCTTGACTAGATTGTAAGCT
This sequence comes from Ichthyophis bannanicus, assembly GCA_033557465.1. NCBI lineage: Eukaryota > Metazoa > Chordata > Amphibia > Gymnophiona > Ichthyophiidae > Ichthyophis > Ichthyophis bannanicus. The sequence continues at coordinate 1,859,614,062 of CM066031.1, forward strand.
GTAATGAGCAGGGATTGTCTCTTATATGTCTGTGCATCACTGCGTACATCTTCTAGTGCTATACAAATGCTCAGTAGTAGTAGTAGCTTTATATTTCTGTGGGGATTTTTTTTTATTGTTCCTTAACCTTACAAACATCCCTCACCTGTGCATTCTAGTCTTTACAACTGTAACCAGACACACCAGTTCAGTACAGACGTGTACAGCCATTCATCTCTATGGGACGCGTTGAAGATCACAGCAGAAAATTTCTAAGTCCTGGCTTTATTCCATGTTGCTGCTGGTATAATGTGGGTGTCCGCAGGAAACACTCAGAGAGTACACAGTCTTTTCCAGAATACGCTTTATCCATTGCCATGGCTTCTGTGCCTCCGTTCCGCCCCCTCCAACCCATGTTCTGAGATCCCCATGCTAACACCATGTACGTGCGTGCAGGGCCGCCTGGTTTCGGACTACAGTTCTAAATGTTTTGGCACATTTTTGCAAGAAAAACATCTATCCCGCATGTCTAATTGGCTTATTCGTGTTCTTGATGATCCCCAAAATAAAACTGGGGACTAGAATATGATAAGATACACATGAGCTGGTGTGATTTTTTTTAAAGAAAACTGGCATATAAGATATTATAAATAACAGAATGAATGAAAGGCGGAAGAAAGTAGATGAGGTCTGGCAAAGGAGTGAGTCCCGAGAGTGGAAACAGGAGGCTGGGGAGGAACATGGGAGACTGTGGAAGGAGTAAATAAAACGAGGAGGAGGCGAGAGAGAGGATGAAGGCTGGATCAGTCAGAGAGACGTAGGAAAGGAAATGAAGCAAACAGGAATGAGAAGCATCAGAACATGGAAAGGAGAACCCGAAAAAGAAAAGAGAATAAGGGCACACTGAAGGCAGAAAAAATACCAAAACCAACATTAGAAAAATAAAATGCCTAGACAACAAAGGTTAAAAAACAAAACAAAGCATTTTATTTAAATGTATCGATTGGAATATGTCAACGTTGGGAATTTGCAACTCTGATGACTCAGTGTTTTTGTTTTGTTTATTTATTTATTTATAAACAGTCTTTTATACCACTAATTACAGTATAACAAATTATATAAAATATTAAATATAGTGTAAAGCAATCAAGGCTGGTGCAAGGTGATGAGGCGCTGTAGGAGAAATCTCGTTCCTTGTGCCTCACCCTTCTGCAATTCCTATTGTCACCACCGTGGCACTGTTCTTCAGATCTGCAGCAAACTGCCCCATGGCGCTTACCTTACAACTTCTCAAGCCGCAGGGCTATATGTTTCCGCCCCTTCCAACGCGCGATGCCTCAGAGCTGTTTGCAGCCATTGTTGCCATTGCAGGTCTCGAGAAGGGCAACAGCAGCAGCAATGGGTGCCCCTGGAGGGCCAGCGCTCTTGGCAATTGCTTAGTTCACCTCATGGTAGCGCCAACCATGATACCAATCAGTCCTTACAACTACAGCCACGGTAGGGGATGAAATACATTTCTATATTTCTTCTTGCGGTGTTACACTACATGCAGAGTCTGGCTGCTTGGAGCTTCTGTTTTTAATGTCAAGACTTGCAGTCTTGCCTTTCTTAGGGAATGCAATATGTTAAAATCAGGACTGGGTCAACCTGTTTCAAAATATGGAGTCAACTGGTAACTCTGCTTGATGAGGGTTAGTCTGTGCTCTGCATCTGTGACAGAAGCAAGCCTTTTTTTTACTAGAACTTAGATTTTGTATAGGGATCTATTGTTTTATTTTCCCAGTAGGAGATGTATTGATATCCTAGGGTCTGGCATAACAGGATTTTTGGTGTTTGAATTCTGAAAGTTAGTGCTATTTTGGTATGGCAAGTTTGCTATACTGTATATTATAGGCTTAGAATGGCGTTTTTTGTTGAGTTGGTATAGTCTCTCTGAAGTGCCTGGTAGTGGAGTTTGTGCTGCTGTTACCAAGGTGACCCCAGAATTTATATATTATGTCATAGAACACTATAACTGGTGGGGTGGGAGGCACAGGAATGAAAGTTTGCATAGGGCACCTAATATCCTTGCACTGGTTTTGTCTATACAGCTCGTGATGAGACAATGACTGTACTGGGAGTATATTTTTCTCTCATCGGCACAGTTTAACAACTCTTGCTTTTTCCAGTATTTGTCTCTTAACTCAGGACTTTCTGAAGCTTATAGTCTGATTCTTATAATGTACGAAGGAGAAGAAGTAGAGGTGTGGGTGTTTACTATATGGTACATTGCTTTTTAATTTAATACAGTACTACTATTTAACGCCCAGTAATCAGTAGAGCTCAAGGGCTACAATTTCATTCAGGTTTCTGCATCGTTATGGGTAGAATGAATTTAAATACAGGTTGTAATTATATATTTAAAGTAAGCATTGCCTTAGCAAGTTTACTAACGTCTTCAAGTATGGAATGCACCCAGGATAACATGCCAAGTATTTTGGGTGGTGCACAAAACTGTAATGCTTAGGTCATAGATACTAGGTTAAGTCCTGGTGCTGATGGATGGGATGTTCCCATGTAAGCTATATTCATAACCTTCCTTGGAAGCAGAAGGGTGCATAGGATGCAGTGTCACTGACCTCGTATATGGAGCTCTAGAATGGTTCCAAATGACAAAAGAGACACAGGACTGGGGTGGGGGGGGGGGGGGGGCAAAGTATGGGCTATTCCGGAACAGGCATTGTGTGAAACTACTACAACTATATTGTTCAAAAAAATCTAAAACATTAAATTGTATGAGCTGGTCATCATAACTGAAATCAGCATCGTAACAATGCTCTATCAGTGACAAACGGCTATGGATTCGCTTTGTTGTAATCATAGACCGACTTTTCAAAATCACTCTGGAAGAAAGTATCCGCGTGAAAAGAGTCTTTAGGAAAACATCACCACTTATCTGTGTGTTATTTCCAAATGTCAAACATCTGAAAATGGAAGTCCAGAGACCAGCAGTGTCAAACCTTTAGAAAGGAACACCACCCGAATGAAATCTGAACTCTTCCAAATGGCTTCAATTTCACCAAGATGAAAACCTGCCATTAACTGATGCTTTGGTATCTCTTCTGCCTGCTCCTGTGGGCAATCTACAAAGCAAATGATGTCATCTTGAAAGCCACTACCGCTTCACCTGCTGGATAGCGCCTCAACAAATATTTAAGTGCTAACGAACATGAACGTGCATTAAGTGCCGTGTGGTCCATAGGAATAAAGTGGGACACAGCAGCAGACAGTGCACAAGAATGTATTCAGCACATGCTAATCTTTAGTAAAAATGCCTCTTTAAGGAACTTAATGAAAAAAAAATCCTAACAGGGACTCGGTTGCAAGCAAAGTAATACTGTGTGGTTTTTAATTACAATCTCTATGCCTGAAAGCGATTGAAGGAGTTTTGGTTTTCATTTGTAAAAGCTAATTCTTTTTTTCTATACTAAAAAGGGGGAATTTTTTGTGGTATTGGGAAAAGCTCTATCAGTTAGAGTTCATTGTTTTTTTTGTTCCAGCTTCCTAGCTTTTTGAAGCCACCAACTTCATCAGGTGTTTGGTCCTCCTTACCCACCCCAGCTCCCACTCACCCAATGTGAGCATTCTTGCTTTATAGGGCAGCTCTCCAATTAGCTACACACAGGGACTTAGAACAGCCCTGTTAGAGCACACTTAAAAGAGCTTAACTGCTTTATCTCTTAAAGGACAGCTGATGAATAGGCAGGGACTTTGGTAGGTTTCTCTCTCTTTTACGTCAACAAGTACTGAAGATCCTCTACGTGAACAACGGGGAAAAATCATATTGCCAAAGCTGTTGCCCCCATTACAGCTTTTGCCTCTGTCCAGACAGAGATCCCAATGCAATTTGAAGCTCCGGTTCCATGTGCAGGATGCCTGCATGCTGAAGCTCTCAGAAAACAAGTGGAGGAGCACAGAGAAGAGGTGGAGAGGCTGAGGAGCATTCAAGATAATGAGAAGTAAATTGATGAGATGCTTATTGAAACATCCAAGCTCTCCAACAGAGGTGAAGATGGGAGCCTACAAAATGATAAAAATGGGACATGAGTCACCAGGGCCTACAGAATCACCAATCCAACTCCTCAGACCTTGAATTGAAGAACCATTATACAGTCATGGAAGTGGAAGAGGTGAAAGCATCCCAGGAAAAGGAAGAACCACAGCTCACGGACCCCAAAATTGCAGAATCAGTCACCACGAGGAAGCAAAGGGTAGTGGTGGTTGATCACTCTCTTCTGAGGGGTACTGAGACATCAATCTGCAGACCATACTTGATGTACAGAGAGGCCTACTGTCTGCCAGATGCTAAAATTTGAGATATTATGGAGAGTTTGCAGAGACTCATCAAGCCTACTGACTATTATCCAATGTTGCTCATCCATGTTGACACAAATGATACTGCCAGGTATTCCTATGTGTGTATCAAAAGTGACTTCATGGCTCAAAGACAGAGGGTGAAGCAGACAGGTACACAGGTGGTGTTCTCTTCAATCCTCCCTGTTGAAGTTAAAGTCCAAGGCAGAGAAGCTTGCATCCTGGAGTAAATGCATGGCTGTGTGGATGGTGTCATCGAGAGCGTTTTGGTTTCCTGGACCATGGGATCATGTTCCAAGGGCTGCAGAGCAGAAATGAAGTCCATCTGTACAGGAAGGGTCAACATATCTTCAGTAGTAGACTGGCTAACCTACTGAAGAGTGCTTTAAACTAGATTTGTTGGGGATGGGTGATGAAAGCCCCATGAAAGTGAAAGCCCCCAGGTAAGTGAAATATTAAATACCTCCATAGCAATGGGTAAAAAGGGCAACATTTGGAAAGTAGTGTGTATAAATGCCTGTTCCGTGAGAAATAAGATCCCAGTTGTTGAGGCTTTAATGGAAGAGGATGACTTGGATTTAGTGACAGTTACAAAGACATGGTTCATAGACAATTGTGACTGGGATATACTTTACTCAGGAAGGATAGGGTAGAAAGAAGAGGAGGAGGAGTGGCACTATATGTAAAAAATAATATTAAAGCTGTAGAATTATAGAGCTTACAAGGGAGAGAGGAGGCACTGTCAGTTAAACTAGAAAGAGGAAAAGAAAAATCAATTTGCATTGTTGTAATATACAAACCCCCCTCACAGGGCGAAGAAGTGGACAGAAATTTAATAGAAGACATATGCAGCATTGCCAGGAAAGGGGAAGTGCTCCTAATAGGTGATTTCAATATTCCTGATGTTGATTGGCACATTCCTGCTGCAGCGTCATCTAGAAGTAAGGAGATCCTGGATTCTCTATAGGGAGAACTATTCAGGCAACTGGTAACAGAACCCACAAGTGAAGAGGCCATACTGGACTTGGTGCTTATCAATGGGGAAAGTGTTTCTGATGTTATAGTGGGAGATCATTTTGCATCCAGTGATCACCAGATGGTGTGGTTCAGTATTAGGACTAGGGCTGATAAAATCCATTCAAAAGCGAGGGTCTTAGACTTTAGGAAAATTGACTTTGCCAAGATGGGCCAATATCTCAAGGAGTCATTAGTAGGATGGGAACAGCTGGAGATTGTAGATAAACAGTGGGCAAAACTGAAAGGGGATATTTTAAGGGCAACCAACCTTTTTGTTAGAAAGATAAAAGGAAAAGGAGGCTACTATGGTTCTCAAAAGAAGTAGCTGAAAAGGTGAAGAAAAAGAGGGAGGCCTTCATGAAATACAAGAGATCACAGAGAGAGGGAGATAGGCATCTATATTTGGAAAAAAATTAGAGAAGCTAGCAAAGTAGTCAGAAAAGCAAAGATACAAAAAGGAGAAGAAAAAGCCACTGCAATTAAATGGGGGGATAAGACATTTTTCAGATATGTTAGTGAGAGGATGAAGGTCAAAAATAGCATTGTTAGACTCAAGGGTGAAGGGGAGGAATATGTGGAAGATGATGAGGATAAAGCGAAATTGCTTAACAAATATTGCTGTTCTGTGTTCACAGATAAAGGGCCAGCAGCAGGACCTCAGAAAAACACCCACAAATAGGAAGCGAAGTGACGGGGATCTCAAACAATTTTCAGAAGACTGTTTGTTGGGAATTAGCTAAACTAAAAGTAGACAAAGTGATGGGATCGGATGGGATACATCTGAGAATACTGAAGGAACTTGGGGACATTCTAGCAGCTCCACTGACTGACTTTTTCAATGCCTCTTTGGAGTTGGGAGTGGTGCCAGAAGACTCGAGAGAGGTACATGTAGTCCCTTTATAAAAAAACAGAAGTAAGGATGTGGTTGAAAACTACAGGCTGGTTGTTCTAACCTCTGTGGTGAGTAAATTATTGGAAACTCTGCTGAAAAAGACAATAGTGAAGTTTCTGGAGTCCAATGGATTACAGGATCGGAGGCAGCATGGAATCACCAGAGGGAGCTCTTGTCAGAGAAATCTGATTGATTCCTTTGACTGGGTGACCAGGAAGTTGGATCGAGGGAGCGCCCTAAATGTGGTGTACTTGGATTTCAGTAAAGCCTTTGACACCATTCCACACAGGCAACTTATAAACAAACTGAGCACCCTAGGGATGGACCTAAAGTTACTGTTTGGGTTAGAAATTAGTTGTGTGGGAGGTGACAAAGGGTACAGCTAACTGGAGCTCACTCTGAGGAGAAGGATGTTACCAGTGGTGTGCTGCAGGGATCTGTCCTTGGTCCGATTCTTTTTAACATCTTTTTAAAAACCTCAGTGGCATAAATGCACAAATAACTCTGTGGCATAAATGCACAGGAGAAGAGCCTCTTTTGATTGAAAGCAAACTCTGCTATGAGGGGGCATAGGATGAGGGTGAAAGGGGATAGACTGAGGAGTAATATGCAGAAATATTTCTTTACAGAAAGAGTAGTGGATCCATGGAATAGTCTCCCAGTGGAGGTGGTGGACACGAGGACAGTATCTGAATTCAAAAAGCATGGGACCAACACAGAGGATCTCAAAAGGAAAAAAAGGGGACTATTGTAGTTGATATGGAAGGGCAGACTAGATAGGCCATGTGGTCTTTTTCTGCTTCTATAAATTCCATATTAAATATCTATATCGTGGCACAATATTAGGAGTGACTTCTACTTCTCAAATTAATGTGTGAAGGAAATTACTATGTGTAGGGACTTTGGAAAGGAAATGGTTGGAGTGAACCCCATTTATTTTCTCACATAAAACTGCAAAGGAGGGAGAAGTTACCTAGTGGTTGGGGCAAGGTACCTCAGGCCAGAAGGTCCAGGGTTCAAATCCCACTAAAGGACAGAAACCTTGGGCCAGAAGGACTGGAGTTTCTAGTCCCACCAGTGCCCCTTGTGCTCTTGGGCAACCCTCCTTTGCCCATATTCCCTGTGAAATAGTTATCTCCAAGTTGTAATGCCCTGTTCAATGTAAACCACCTTGATATCATGAAAGGTGGTATATAAGAAATGTTAAATAAATAACTGTGTACAACATACATAGATGACATTTTCATGCCCAGGCAGTGATCAAAAGTACATTTAGATGAATTTTGCCAATGGCTAAATCAGTGTGAGCCTGATTTTTCATTTCATTTGAAATAAATTCAGAAGTGATAGCATTTGTAGGTCTTCCTATTTCATTTTGCATTGAGTTTTTTGGAATGACCATTTTCCAGAATCAGACAGCTAGCAGCCCCTTATTGCATTTTACAAGCAACCATCCTGGAGGCCTCAAACAAAATCTTCATCAGTTTTTCCATCTGAGATGACTGTGTTCCATGGCAAATGAATTTTAAAGATCAAGCTGGGATGATGGCAGCTACACTTTTTGAGAGGATCATTTTTGGACGAAGGAGATAGCATTACCATCCAGGGCCATACCAAGCCATAAATGCGGCCTGTGCGACTTGCAAATCTGGTGCATGCCCCCCCCCCCCCACGACATCACACGTTTGTTCATTTGCCCTATCTTCCCATGCCTAAGATCTCCCCAACTTACCCCACACCTCTTCATCTCCAGCAGGCTTACCCCACACTGCCAGCCCGGCTTGCCCTTTACCCACCGCTGCTTTTCCTGTTCCCTTGGCAACAGCAGCAGTGGTGACGGCGGCAGAGCTGACCGTGTCTTTCTGACTCCACACTTGTATGGCTGATTTGATCTCTCCCTTCTCTGAAGTATGCTCGCGTCACAAAGACCCATGTGTTTTTCTTAAATTGGAGGTCTGCACTGCTGTCACCACCAAGGCAACAGGAAAAGCAGCAGTGGGCCAAGGGCAGGCAGCATAGGGGGAACTGAGGCCGGCAATCAGCCCTAAATGCACCTCTGTTTTTTGCACACCCTGTGTGGCTGCATTGCTCGCACAGGGCTAAGTACGGAACTGCTACCATCCACACTGGTGTAGTCTACAGAGCTCCAACTCAAACGGAGGAAATAGAAAGAGACCTAATCAATGATACTGCAGAGATAGCAATGAAGGGAGAAGTGATCGTATTGCGTGACTTTAATCTACCAGACGTGGATTGAAGTATTCATTCTGCAGATCTGGAAAGAAGTAAAAAATTGTGAATGCCTTCGAAGAAGCATTGCTCAGAAAAATTGGTGATGGAACCAACCAGGGAAATTTCAACGCTGAATCTACTATATACAAACATTGGAGTTAGATGGGATATTCAAACAACTATTTACAATTGTACTTTTGTTTAATAGTGTTATGCTGATGGAGGGGGGTAAAGTGCAGGGAACAAAATGTTCAGGTGGTTATTCTGTGCTACAAATAGCGGGGATGGACAGCCCAACGGGACGTCTATCCCCGCTATTCCTCCTGCCCCTGACTAACTTGCTCGCCGGTTGTGTGAGGAAGTTAGACAGGGTCGGAGAATGGGTGGCCAGGGGGTGGAGTCTGGGTGGGCAGTGGGTGATCACTGGCCCTGGACATACAGGACTGATTCTAATGTCAGCCCTGTACATCCAGGGCTGGCAAAATGTCTGGGGAAGTTATTCCACCTCTGAGATGGAATAACCTCCCTGGACGTGTCTTAATTTTAATGCTGGGGTGAAGATGGGGCAGGGGGGCCAAGGGACATTCTTCTCAGCCCAACCTTGGCCTTCGGAGGCCAGATCAGGGGTCGGGCTGTGGGGAATAAACCCCTTTTTCAGGTGGCTGGCATCGCGGCTCTTCAATGGAGCCGCGGTGCCATGGCACATAGTATCATAGTAACATAGTAAGTGACGGCAGATAAAGACCAGCATGGTCCATCTAGTCTGCCCAGCAAGATGGCAAGAGTAGGTGCACCTGTCGCTCTGTGCAGGCCACCACTCCCCATGTCTTTGTTTAGGGGTGAACCCACCACTCCATGTAGGACACCCCTATTTGTTGAGACGTTAGATGGTTCAGAGGTTAGATGGTACCATTTATTTTGTTTTTATCCTGTTGCTGTAAAGGGATCCACTGTGTTTATCCCATGCCGTTTTGAATTCCATCACCGTGTTTGCCCCCACCACTTCCATCGGGAGGGCATTCCAAGCATCCACCACCCTTTCAGTGAAGAAATATTTCCTGACATTGCCTTTCAATTTACCACCTTGCAGCTTTATGTTATGCCCTCTAGTTTTACAGCTTCCCCGTATTTGGAAGAGGTTTGTTTGTTCATCATTTCTCTTTAAGTATTTAAAGGTCTGAATCATATCTCCACTGTCCCTCCTCTCCTCCAAAGTGTACATATTTAGGTCTTCAAGTCTCTTCTCATAAGGCTTCTGACGCAGGCTCCAAATCATTTTGGTCGCCTTTCTCTGAACAGTTTTCAGTCTTTTTACATCTTTTGCAAGATATGGTCTCCAAAACTGAACACAGTATTCCAAGTGAGGCCTCACCAGTGACTTGTACAATGGCATAAGTACCTCTTCCTTTTTGCTGGTAATCCCTCTTTGTATGCAGCCCAACATCCTCCTGGCTTTTGCCACCGCCTTGTCGCACTGTTTTGCCACCTTGAGATCATCAGAGATAATTATACCAAGGTCTTTCTCCTGAACCGTGCATACCAACCTCTCACCCCCTATCGTGTACATTTCCCTTGGATTTCTGCTACCCAAGTGCATGACACTGCACTTTTTCACATTAAATCGTAGTTGCCAAGCATTAGACCAGTCTTCCAGCTTTTGTAGATCTTTCCTCATGTTAACCACTCCCTCGGGGGAGTCCACTCTGTTGCAAATTTTTGTGTCATCTGCAAAAAGACAGACTTTTCCATTCAGTCCTTCAGCAATATCACTCACAAATATATTGAACAGTGCCGGGCCCAGGACCGAACCCTGGGGCACCCCGCTAATCACCTTCCTCTCATCCGAGTGAGCTCCATGTACCATCACCTTCTGTTGTCTGTCAGTCAACCAATTTCTAATCCAGTTTACTATCTTGGGACCCATCCCCAAGCTACTGAGTTTATTGACAAGCCTCCTATGAGGAACAGTATCAAAGGCTTTGCTGAAATCCAGATAGATGACATCCATTGCATGCCCCAGGTCTAGTTCCTTGGTCACCCAGTCAAAGAACTCAATCAAATTTGTTTGGCAAGACCGTCCTTCGGTAAAACCATGTTGCCTCGGATCTTGCAATCTGTTGATTTTGAGAAAGTTCACTATTCGCTCTTTCAGGCACGCCTCCATTACTTTTCATGATGCCATGGCGCCACGGCTCCATTGAGGATACTTGACTGGGCTAGCCAGGGGCTGTCCTGCACATGCAGGCTGGACTGAATCACAGTCCCAAGCCCGCTCATGCAGGACTATTCACGATTCTGATCCCGTGGGGCTAGACATGCCCCACGGGATCAGAATCGCAATCCCCTCTGTGCGTCCGGTTCAGACCGGACGCACAGAGGGGATCTACGTGTAGGACGGAATTGGGCCCTCAGGGAATAGGTGGGTTTTCAGGTGCTTGCAGAAAGCAGGGAGATTGGTAATGTTTTTAAGTTTGTCAGGAAGGGAGTTCCATAGGGAAGGAGCATAGAGTTTGAATGTTTTGCGGTATGTTTGTTGATTGTATTTAGGTTTGGATTGTGGTATGTTAAGTTTGTTGATTGTTGATTGTCTTTGTAGTCTGTTTGTAGTGGGTTTCTGTAGCAGGGATTTGAGGCAGGTATCTTGGTGAGAGTGAGGTGCATTCTGAGTGAGGAGGATGCATTCATATTTGATTCTATTGGTAAGAGGCAGCCAGTATAGTTGTTTTGGAATGGAGGTGATGTGGTCATGTTTATTAGCTCCTTGGATGGTACATGCAGTGGTGTGTAATGTGGTTTGAAGGGGGAGAAGTGTAGATTGAGGTAGATCCTGGTAGATATTGTTACAGTAATCTGCATGGGGGAGGGTGAGAGCTTGCAGTGCTGATCTAAAATCTGTTGGTTCGAGGAAGGGTGGAGTCATTGCAGGGTTTTTGTTTTGAAATAGATTGTTTTGGCTGTCATTGCTACTTGGGTTTTGAAGGATAGTTGCTGGTCAATAGTGATACAAAGGTATTTCATCTCTGTTTTTACGTTTATCTGTATGTTGTTTAGTGTTATAGTGGTTGGGGGTGTAAAAGAGCTATTCCTTGTTATGAACATAGCCTCGGTCTTTTTGAAGTTGATTGATAGGTTATTTGTTGAGAGCCAGTGTGTAACTTCTGTGAAACAGTCTTGAATTTGTGTGTAATCAAATTGATTGGAGAGGAGTGGGCAATAGAGCATAATATCGTCAGCATGTATGTGGTAATGGATGTTGTGTTTTTTGATAACTGAGCATAGGGGTTGTAGTTATAGGTTAAATAGGGGTGCAGATAAAGTGGAAACCTGGGGTACTCCTTGTGTTTGTTTGAACCTATTTTTATTTGTTGTTGTCTTTCTGTAAGATATGATTTGAACCATTTGAGTATGATGTGTTGGATTCCAAATAGTTGTAGTCTCTGGAGTAGGATGTTATGCTTGACTGCGTCGAACGCTGCAGAGATATCTAGGAATATCAGGAGGTAGGTTTGTGTACGGTCTTGAATGCCTTTGGTTTTGGTGTTAATAAGACAGGTCATAAGGGTTTTTACTCAGTGCAAAGGGCAGAAACCATGCTGTTGAGGATCGAGTAGGTGGTTTTTGTCAATATGGTTTTGGAGCAGAAGCTGTACAGTTTTCTCGATGATTTTAGCCAGGAATGGGAGGCTGGCGATGGATCAGTATGATGCTGGGTCTGCTGGCTTCATTTGTTATCTTGGCTAAAAATGGGCTGAATTTGGTTCTTGCTGAATTGATCCAGTTGGCTGGGCATAGGTCTAGCGGCGAGGTGGTGGTGTTTAGCTTTGTTAGTATATGCTTGATATCTTCATTACTGACTGTTTGAAATGTGAGCCAGCTACTATTGTTAGGAATGGCATCAGTGTGAGGGGGGGATGCTATGGTTCGGGTAGGGGTGTAGTTGTTTGTATTGTGCATCTAATTGTTGATGGGTGATGCTTGTTATTTGGTTGGAGTTTGTGGGGGGTTCGGTGAGGCGTCTGACTAGGTCAAATAGTTCTCTTGGACGATTTATTGCAGTATTGATGCTTTTTGAGTGATAGTCTTTCTTGGCTTTGCCTGCAGTGGTGTGATAGTTCTGTAGAAGTATAAGATAGCTGATCCAGTTTTCATCCGAGGTGGTTTTCCACCTTTTATGCTCGATTCATCTGCGTTCAATTCTTAGTTGTCATAGGGCATGGTTGTAGCAGAGAATTTTATGAATATGATGTTTCTTGGTAGGGTTTTGTTGCTTAAGTGGTAGTTTCGCGATGGATCCAAACACTTTATTCCAGTTGCCTGTCAGTATTGTGGTGTTTGACATGTTTGTGGTTAGATGCAGTAGAGTGCATTCAAGGAAGGTGTCCATGTTGAAGTTTCTAAATCGTTGTGTTGCTTGTTGGGGATCTGTTAGGGTTATTGGTGATTTCAGTGGTATGGTGAAGGTGATGAGGCTGTTGTCTGTCCATGGCATGGGGTATGTTTTTAGAGAGGGGGGGATAATGTGGATTGTGTGTGTGTGGGGGGGGGGTAAAGATTAGGTCCAGGATTTTCCTTTATTATGAATGGGGGATATCACTCTTTGTGTAAGGTCCAATGATTCCATGGCAATGAGGATTGTGTCTGCTGTTGTTACAGGTAGGGAAGGGAGGTTGAAGTCTCCGAGGATGAACATGTCTTTCTTGGATTTGGAGTGCTCAGTTCTGCTTTGAATTATGGTAGATAAGTCGTTAGATGTGAGGGTAGATGTTCTGTAGCTGAGGATGATGGTTACATAGTTGTTTGTGATGTTGACTGAATCAATTTTATTGGTGCTATTGGTTGATAGAGGTCTGAAATGTAGGTGTGATTTGGTTAGGAGTAGTACCCCTCCTCCTCTTCTGATGTTTCTCGTAGAAAGCTGTAGAAGCCGATGAGGATAAAGCAGAATTGCTTAACAAATATTGTTGTTCTGTGTTCACAGATGAAGGGCCAGGAGCAGGACCTCATAAAACACCCACAAACAGGAACAGAAGTGGGAGGCATTTTGAATGATTTTCAGAAGACTGTGTTCACGAGGAACTAGCTAAACTAAAAGTAGACAAAGCGATGGGACCAGATGGAATACACCTGAGAATACTGTGGGAACATTCTAGAAGCTCCACTGACTGACTTTTTCAATGCCTCTTTGGACTCAGGAGTGGTGCCAGAGGACTGGAGAGAGGTACATGTGGTCCCTTTACACAAAAGCAGAAGTAAGGATTTTGTTGAAAACTACAGGCTGGTTAGTTTAACCTCAGTAGTGAGTAAATTATTGGAAGAGCTGCTGAAAGAGAAAATAGTGAGGTTTCTGGAGTCCAACAGAATACCGGATCCAAGGCAGCATGGATTCACCAGAGGCAGGTCTTGTCAGACAAATCTGATTGATTTCTTTGACTGAGTGACCAGGGAGTTGGACCGAGGGAGAGCCCTAACTGTGGTGTATTTAGATTTCGGTAAAGCCTTTGACACGGTTCAGCACAGGAGACATAAACAAACTGAGCATCCTAGGGATTGACCCTAAAATTACTGCTTCGGTAAGAATTTGGTTGAGTGGGAGGCAACAAAGGATACAGGTAAATGGAGCTCACTCTGAGGAGGAAGAGGTTACCAGTGGCATGCTGCAGGGATCTGTCCTTGGTCTGATTCTTTTTAACATCTTTGTTAGTGATATTGCAGAAGGGTTTGTTGGACAAGGTTTGCCTCTTTGCGGATGATTCCAAAATCAGCAATAGAGTAGACACCCAAGAAGGTGTAGATAATATGAGGAGGGTTCTAGATAAGCTTGAAGAATGGTCTAGAATCTGGCAGCTGAGATTTAATGTTAAAATATGCAGGGTCATGAATTTGGGCTGCAGCAAGGGAGCGATACAGTATAGGGGGTGAAATATTTCTGTCCACAAAAGAAGAGTGGGACCTGGGTGCGATTGTTTCTGATGATCTTAAAGTAGCTAAAGAGTTAGAAAAGGTGATGGCGAAAGCTAGAAGGATGCTTGGGTGCATAGGGAGAGGAATGGGCAACAGGAAAAAGGAGGTGATAGTGCCTCTGTATAAATCCATGGTGCGACCTCATTTGGAGTATTGTGTGCAATTCTGGAGACCGCACCTTCAAAAGAATATAAACAGATTGGAGTCAATGCAGAGGGTGGCTACTAAAATGGTAGTGATTATTTCTGTAGATCTCAAGGTGGCAAAACAGTGCGACGAGGTGGTGGCAAAAGCCCGGAGGATGTTGGGCTGCATACAAAGAGGAATTACCAGCAGAAAGGAAGAGGTACTAATGCCACTGTATAAGTCATTGGTGAGGCCTCACTTGGAATACTGTGTTCAGTTTTGGAGACCATATCTTGCAAAGGATGTAAAAAGACGAAACTGTACACTCTGGAGGAGAGGAGGGACAGGGGAGATATGATTCAGACCTTTAAATACTTAAAGAGAAATAATGAACAAACAAACCTCTTCCAAAGACAGGGAAGCTGTAAAACCAGAGGGCATAACATGAAGCTGCAAGGTGGTAAATTGAAAGGCAATTCAGGAAATACTTTTTCACTGAAAGGGTGGTGGATGCTTGGAATGCCCTCTCGATGGAAGTGGTGGGGGCAAACACGGTGACAGAATTCAAAATGGCATGGGACAGACACAGTGGATCCCTTTACAGCAACAGGATAAAATCTAAATAAACTGAACCATCTAATTTCTCAACAAATAGGGGTGTCCTACATGGAGCGGTGAGTTCACCCCTAAACAAAGACATGGGGAGGGGTGCACCTACTCCTGCCATCTTACTGGGCAAACTAGATGGACCATACTGGTCTTAATCTGCCGTCATTTACTGTGTTACTATGTTACTATATTATAAAGCATATAAGGACAGACTTAAGGATCTTAATATGTATACTTTAGAGAAAAGGAGGGATAGAGGCGATATAATTGAGACGTTGAAATACCTCCGTGGCATAAATGCACAGGAAGAGAGCCTATTTTGATTCAAAGCAAGCTCTGCTATGAGGGAACATAGGATGAGGGTGAAAGGGGATAGACTCAGGAGTAATATGCGGAAATACGTCTTTACGGAAAGAGTGGTAGATGCATGGAATAGTCTCCCAGTGGAGGTGGTAGAGATGAGGACAGTATCTGAATTCAAAAAAGCATGGGACAAACACAGAGGATCTCTAAAGGAAAAAAGGAGACTGTTGTAGTGGTTGATATGGAAAATCAGACTAGATAGGCCATGTGGTCTTTTTCTGCTGTCATGTTTCTAGGTTTCTATTTTACCAAAGGAAAATTATGCCAAATGAATCCAAGTGATTTTTTGACTGGGTGACCAGAGAACTAGATCAAGGGCATGCAATGGATGTGATCTACCTAGATTTCAGCAAAGCCTTTGATACTGTTTTTCACAGGAGGCTTGTGAATAAACTGAGCAACCTGGAGATGGTTTCCAAGGTGTTGAAATGAATCAGAAATTGGTTGACCGATAGACGAGAGAGAATGATGGTAAATGGAATTCATTCAGAAGAAAGGAAAGTGAGTAGTAGAGTACCTCAGGGATCGATCCTGGGCTAAAAGGAAAAGTTTGTGGATGACATGAAGATTTGCAACAGAGTGGACACCTCAAAGGGAGTAGACAAAACATGAGAAAAATCTACCAAAATTAGAAGGTTAGGGGTATGTTTACTAAACAGCGATAATGTTACATTTCGTGCGATAACGTCTCCGATGGCGTTAAGGCACACAGAGGGTGGAGTAAGTCTTTCCAGAGGGCGGAGAGAAGGGGTCAATGGGCGGAGAGTGGGCGGTGAGAGGCTCCAGGCACACCAACGCTGTGAAATGTAGGGCAGGACATTACTGTGATTTAAAACCTCGCGTTAGAGGCACAATTGCAGGAGAGAGAAACCAGTTCAGTCAGCAATGTACAGCAAAGGCAGGGAGACCCAGAAAAGTGATAGTAGCGCTACATGTGCAGCAACAGCATAGTGCCCAAGTACGAAAGGGCACTATGGTGAGGCTGCAAATGGGGTACAGGGGGATGCAGGCGGGACATGCAGTGGGGCAGCTGGGGCACAGGGTGGACTAGGCAGATGCCTAGGTTGCACATAGGAATGCAGAAATGGAAAATAAGCAAGACAGCAACTGACCGATGTCAAACATGCCCATGAGTGTGTGTGCCACAGTGTCCCATCCAGGGGACAGTACCCAGAAGGTACCCCAAAAGGCAGATAACATTGGCAGATGGTGCCAGGGGTAAGCGTGGATGTCTATGTAGACACTCCTACCCCAGACCCCACACCATAGGCAGCTGCCTACCGGCACACTGGATGACCCGGGACTGTGCACCACTAGCACCACCGGAATAAGGGCATGTCAGCATGGTGCGGGAGGGCTGCTGGTGGTGGAGGGGGCAATGGAATCTGCCCAAAACACACCAAGGCAAAACCCTGTTTAGGTGGGTGGCGTTCAGTGCAACAGACAAGGGATGTCTGAAGTGAGGAAAAGGGCTTCTTAAGCCAGGTCTCAAAACTAAGTTGGAGACTATAAGAGAACTTGATGAATTATTATGTAATAAAGTAACATATACAACTATGGACCATCCTGTTTATGGCAATTTGGACCTGGAAGTGGCCAGTGACAGTGACGATGAGTCTACCTATGGAATATTGGACATAGGAACTGGCAGTGACTCCACAGAAGATCACGAAACAGGACTGTAAAGTTAGATAGCTATAGGTGAAACATATGCTTATTGGAATTCACAAGCTAAACTGCACTATTAAAGAGTTTTTCTCTGCTAGATTGTTCTGTACTGTTAGAATTGCAACAGAGAATTAGCTAACAGACCTCTGTACATAGTTATTGGGTCACAGGCCAGCTTCTCCAAAAATTTGTGGTTACAAATAATGCTTCCCCTTTATCTCTGCAAGATGATAGGTTGACAGTAACTAGGGCAGCATGAACTTTAGAGAATCAGACCTTAGGTCAACATATAACTGGAAATTAAACAAAGCTTGAATAAATAATAGAAATTCAGCAAATATTATGAGTAACTAGTCATAGAAACATAGAAACATGAAGACAGAAAAAGACCACATGGCCTATCTAGTCTGTCCTTCCATAACAACAACTACAACAGTCCACTTTTTACCTTTAGAGATCCTCTGTGTTGGTCCCATGCTTTTTTGAATTCAGTTACTGTCCTCATCTCTACCACCTCCACTGGGAGACTATTCCACGGATCCACTACTCTTTCTGTAAAGAAATATTTCCGCATATCACTCCTGAATCTATCTCCCTTCACCCTTATCCCATGTCCCCTCATAGCAGAACTTGCTTTCAATTGAAAGAGGCTCTCTCCCTGAACATTTATGCCATGGAGGTTTTTAAACATCTCAATCATATCACCTCTATCCCGCCTTTCCTCTAAGGTGTACATATTAAGATCCTTAAGTCTGTCCTCATATGCTTTATAATGAAGCCTACTAATTTATTTATTTTTATTTATTTATTTATTTAACAACTATTTCTATACCGCTCTTTCACAAGTATCAAGTGCGGTTTACAATGAACAGTGTGTTATATGGTATGGATAGTATCATACCAAGTCATTTTACATAGAACAGATGAACTAGATACAGATAACAGTATAAAGTTTAAACAGTAAATTATTAAACTATTATAACATATATACATAGTAAATATATACAAATTGTATCATATGTCGCGTGTGGTTGTATACTTTATATAAGCTTCAGGCACGTGGGTATATGTTGTTTGAATTGTAGTAGTTAACCTGCGTCTCTTTGTGTCGTCTGGCCAGTCTCTGATCCTTGGTTGTAATGCAATGAGAATAAATGGGTTTTCAGTTTTTTTCTAAATTCCTTTATGTCTGATAGTGAGCGAATGTTGTCAGGAAGGTTATTCCAGAGGGTAGGAGCTGAGTGTGAGAATGCTCTCATGTTGGTTTGTTTTTTTGCTTTTGTGTAGTCTTTTGGTACTGCTATAGTGTTAGTGTTTCTACTTCTTTGTGATCTTTTATCTATTTCTATCTTGATGAGTGTATTGAGTATAGTTGGCGCTAAGTTATTTATTAGTTTAAATGTTGTAAGTAATATCTTATATTTTATTCTGCTGTGGATAGGTAGCCAATGGAGTTCGGCTAATGTCGGTGTGATATGTTCAATTGAGCTTATATTCATTATTATCCTTGCTGCGATGTTCTGAGTTAGTTGTAATTTTTTAATATTTTGCTTTGTGATGCCATTAAGGATTAGATTTGCAAAATCAAAGTGTGGGGTGATGATGGCTTGTATTATGGTTATGATGTCTTGTAAGTGGATTAATGGTCTTAGTTGTTTCAAGGTCTTAAGTTTGTAGTGTATGTTTTTTGTTAGATATTTTATGTGAGAATCCATGTTAAGTTTATTGTCAAGTATCACACCCAGGTATTTTATTTCCTTTTTTATGTTGATCTCATGGTTATCAAGTGTGATGGTGTTTGGGGGTGTGTATGTTTGGTTTTTAGTAATATATAGAACATCAGTTTTTGAGAAATTAATGTGTAAGTTCTGTTCATTGAGCCATATTGTTAGTTCTTTAAAGCACTCTGTTATCTGTTGTAGTGGAGGGTGTGGGATTTTAAATGGTAGGTAGAACATTATATCGTCAGCGTAAATATGATAATGAACGCTATGACGTTTAAAGATATTGCTAATTGGCTGTAGGTAAATGTTAAACAAAAGTGCTGATATGCAGGTCCCTGTGGGAGGCCTTGTGTTTGGTTGAATGTGTTAGATGTCTGGTTAAGAATTCTTACTGTTTGGGTTCTGTTTGATAGGTAGGATTTGAACCAGTTATGGACAGTTGATGTGATTCCTATTTGTTGAAGTCTGTTAAGCATTGTTATGTGGTTTACACTGTCAAATGCGGCAGAGATGTCGAGGAATACTAGGATGAAGGCTTGTTTTGTGTCATCGATTCCTCTTAGTAAGGTGTCATAAAGGACTGTTAGCAGTGTTTCAACTCCATGGAAAGGTCTGAAGCCATATTGGTGTTCGTCAAGGAGGTTCAATGTATCAATGTATTCCTGTAGTTGTGTTTGAACTATTTTTTCAATAAGTTTGGCCATGAAGGGAATGCTCGATATGGGTCTATATGATTTTGGGGATAATTTGTCTAGTGTTTTATTTTTAAGTATTGGTCTTATTTGGACATGTTTGAGGGATGGTGGTATATATCCTTCGTCTAGTGATATGTTAACCATAGGGAGGATGAAGGGAGAGAGTATTGAGAGTGTCTTTTTTATCCAGTCAACTGGGCATGGGTCAAGGTATGAGGTAGTTGTATTTATGTTAGATATGGTTGTTTTAAGTGTGGTCTTTGAGATCAGGCTGAAGTTGGACCAGTTATCAGGGGTTGTTTGCTTCATATCGGTGTGTGTTGTTGGGGGGTTATTTGTTTGTATTTTTGTTTTATTAATATAGTATTGAGCTAAGTCTTGTGGGGTTATATCTATGGATATTTCATCTGAATTGTACGTTTTGTTTGTTAGTTTCTGAATTATACAGAATAATTCTCTTGGTCGGTTAATTGAATTGTTGAGTAAGTTAGAGTAGTAGTTTCTTTTAGAATTGTCTATTGTTACTTTATATGTATGAAGGGTATTTATGTATTTCTCATGAGTTGTTGGTGATTTGTTTTGCCTCCATTTCCTTTCGTCCATTCTTAGTTGTCTTTTGAGATTTTTAAGTGTCATGTTAAACCATGGGACATCTTTTTTATCAGTTATATTGTCATTTCTATTATGTTGAGACAGATTAGGTTTTTTTTCTGCTGCCAGTGAGATAGTTTTGTTCCAGGTTTTGATAGTTTCTTCTAAATTTGTGGGAGTCAGGGTGAGGTGAGGAATTATTTGATCTAAGAATTCTTCTTCATTAATCTTTCTAAATCTTTTATTTTGTGGAGGTTGTGTTCGTTTAGTGTGAATGTTGTCAGGGATGGTGATATTGAATTTTAGAAGGTAATGGTCTGACCAGGGGACTGGTATGTTTGAGAGTGATTTGGGGTTATATAGGTTGTGGAGTGAGTTTGGTAGGAATACCATGTCAAGAGTTTTTCCTTTATTATGTGTTTGTTCTGTTATTATTTGGTGGAAATCCAAATTGCTTACTGCTTCAGTGAAGTGGTTTGGTTGGTTGTTGGGTGTAGAAGGGAGATTAAAGTCACCCATCAGTATTATTGGATTTGTGTCCGTGGATGATGCTAGTAGTTCAATTAGGTTATCAGTGTTGTCTGTATTGTATTCAGGGGGTCTATATATTAGGCATATTTTTGTGGATTTAATTTTTATAGTTAGTGTGTCTACATTATCAATTGTTGGATGAAATTAGTTTTGCGTTAAGATTTTTCCTTATTATTATTAGTACTCCTCCACCTTTTTTATTAGTTCGGTGGGTATGGAAGATCTCGTATTCGGTTGACTTTAGTTGGTTCATGAATATTGAGTCTGTATCTTTGAGCCATGTTTCTGTTATACAGACAATATCTGTTTTATTATCATTGATGATATCTGTAAAGATTGGTAATTTGTTTCTCATGGATCTTGCATTGATCAGTTGGCAGGTGAGTGTTGTGTAGTTCTGAGTATAAGTTGGTTGTGGTTGCTTGGGGTTGTTGATAGGTTCAATTGTTATATAGACTAGTCTAGGTTGTTTGGGTTTGGAGTTGATCCAATTTTTGAGTAGAGGTGCTGGATGGTCATAGCGTGATGTACTTTGTATTATTGGAATAGGTCTATTATAGCTATTTCTTATACATTTTGTTAGGTTTATCAGTGTGAGGATAAATAGACAAATTAATATAATCCTGATAGGGGAGGAAGGTTGAGTAGGCATTGTTTAATTTCTAGTTTGTTTTTGGGGATTGCCTGGGAATTAGTTCTGAGAATGATTTTGTGTTAATTGGGTGTGTTATATATCTGGTGCTTAAGTCTTTTGAGCTGTGGAAATAGAGTGATGGTGATGTGTGTGTCTGATAGGAGTGATAAAATCTAGTAGGGTGATGTTGCAAAAATGTTATTGATAATAATGTTGCATTAAAGTTACTGGCAACAGTAAATACAATGTAACCTACTGACAACAGTAAAGCAAAGTGGTGTTCTAATTCTGAAATGAATTGCTGACAACTGTAATTCCAATACTGATAGTAATTCTAATACTAACAACAGTGTTCTAATACTAAGTCAGAATTGAATTACTGACAACAGTAAGTGTAAAATTCTGACCACAGTAATGTCACAGAGAAGCATCAATATTAAATCAAAATTGAGGTACTGACAACAGTAATTTCAGGATAAGTTATTGAGGACAGTAAATCAATGTAGATTTCTGACAATTTCAGATAATATGAGTGAGATACTGACAACAGTAATTACAGGGTAAAATACTGACAACAGTAAGTCAATGGGTTAGTTATTTGGTGGTAGTTGTGATTCTGTAATGCATTAATGGTAATAGGGAATTTGTGATGAGTTAAACAGGTAACCTGGGGGTAAAATACTGACAACAGTAATATTCAGGGATAGGTTGGGGACAGCATGTATAAGACTAACAATAGTGTGTTCTTCAAGTTATAATAATTAGTTTAGTCCGGCAATTTCAGCTGTTCAAAATGAGTCTGTTAAGAAGAATAACGTTATTCTGGTAAAGTATACTTGCTGCGATTTGTGATGCACTTGGTTCCTTGCTTCCACGCGAGCTCAACCCTAAGGGAGCTCAGCGACACGTTGAGGAAGTCTGTTGGTCTTGGCGAGGTGGGGCTGTTTCGGTTCCGTGGAGACTTGTGTTCCTTGATGTGCCTATGCCTAAGGGCCGTGCCAAAGGGCCCTCTTGCGCGGCCCTCAGGCGCGGGCCCACAAGGCGCGGGCGCGCTTGGCGCGCTCTCCTTTTAAATTAGAGAGATGCGCCCCGATTGGCTGGTGGAGCTTGTGGAGAGGTGGAGCCAGCTATCAGCACTCCGATTCAGCTTCGGTGCTCTTTTGTGAGGCAGACTGTTTTCCTTAAGCTGCTGGTCACAGGCAGGCTGCAGGCTCACTTCCCCGGTGTAGTCTCGATCCTCCGCTGCCGATTTCAGCTCCTCCTGGAGCACGATATAGAAGGGCTTCTCTAATTATTTTAGTAGCCACCCTCTGCACTGACTCCATCCTGTTCACATCCTTTTGAAGGTGCGGTCTCCAGAATTGCACACCATACTCCAAATGAGGTCGCACCAAAGACTTATACAGAGGCATTATCACCTCCTTTTTTCTGCTAGCCATTCCTCTCCGTATGCACCCAAGCATCCTTCTAGCTTTTGCCGTCGCCTTTTCTACCTGTTTAGCTACTTTAAGATCATCAGACACAACCATGCCTAGGTCCCGCTCTTCTTTAGTGGACAAAAGTACTTCACCTCCTATACTGTATTGCTCCCTTGGATTGCTGCAGCCCAAATGCATGACCTTACATTTTTTAACATTAAATCCCAGCTGCCAAATTCTAGACCATTCTTCAAGCTTAGCTAGATCCCTCCTCATGTTATTTACACCTTCCTGGGTGTCTACTCTATTGCAGATTTTGGTATCATCTGCAAAGAGGCAAACCTTACCCAACAGCCCTTCCGCTATATCACTAACAAAGATGTTAAAAAGAATAGGACCAAGGACAGATCCCTGGGGCACACCACTGGTAACATCCTTCTCCTCAGAGTGAGCTCCATTTACTTGTACTCTTTGTCACCTCCCACCCAACCAATTTCTAACCCAAGTAGTAACTTTAGGGTCCATCCCTAGCTTGTGCTTCATGGAAGAAATATAGCAACACCTGCTGTGTCTAGTGAATATAGTTATAACCTTGTAACTTCTGCTTTTTTATGTTGCTTGGCAAGGATATCAGCAGATTCTATTTTAGATTTGTACTTTTGTAACATGAATATCACCAGATGGAGTGGAGGAGTGGCCTAGTGGTTGGGGCAAGGTACTTCAGGCCGGAAGGTCAGGGGTTCAAATCCCACTAGAGGACAGCAACCTTGGGCTGGAAGGACTGGGGTTTCTAGTCCCACAGGTGCTCCTTGTGATATGGAAGTTGCTTTAAACTGCAACAGCACACAAACCCATATCACCATGGTGACTGAGAGCCCACTCTGATGAGCCCTCAGCCCTCCTGGGGGACAGGAAGATGTTTTAAATTACAAAGGCACACACACAACCGTATCAGCAGGATGAGTGAGAGCCCACTCTGATGGGCCCTCAGCCCTCCTGGGGATATGGAGGTTGCTTTAAACTGCAACAGCAGCCCTCCTGGTGATATGGAAGATGTTTTACATTACAAAGGCACACACACAACCGTATCAGCAGGGTGAGTGAGAGCCCACTCTGATGGGCCCTCATCCCTCCTGGGGATAGGGAGGTTGCTTTAAACTGCAACAGCACACAGACCCATCTCACCAGGGTGACTGAGAGCCCACTCTGATGGGCCCTCATCCCTCCTGGGGATAGGGAGGTTGCTTTAAACTGCAACAGCACACAGACCCATCTCACCAGGGTGACTGAGAGCCCACTCTGATGGGCCCTCAGCCCTCCTGGGGATATGGAAGATGTTTTACATTACAAAGGCACACACACAACCGTATCAGCAGGGTGAGTGAGAGCCCACTCTGATGGGCCCTCATCCCTCCTGGGGATAGGGAGGTTGCTTTAAACTGCAACAGCACACAGACCCATCTCACCAGGGTGACTGAGAGCCCACTCTGATGGGCCCTCATTCCTCCTGGGGATAGGGAGGTTGCTTTAAACTGCAACAGCACACAGACCCATCTCACCAGGGTGACTGAGAGCCCACTCTGATGGGCCCTCAGCCCTCCTGGGGATATGGAAGATGTTTTACATTACAAAGGCACACACACAACCGTATCAGCAGGGTGAGTGAGAGCCCACTCTGATGGGCCCTCATCCCTCCTGGGGATAGGGAGGTTGCTTTAAACTGCAACAGCACACAGACCCATCTCACCAGGGTGACTGAGAGCCCACTCTGATGGGCCCTCATCCCTCCTGGGGATAGGGAGGTTGCTTTAAACTGCAACAGCCCACAGACCCATCTCACCAGGGTGACTGAGAGCCCACTCTGATGGGCCCTCAGCCCTCCTGGGGATATGGAAGATGTTTTACATTACAAAGGCACACACACAACCGTATCAGCAGAGTGAGTGAGAGCCCACTCTGATGGGCCCTCCTGGGGATAGGGAGGTTGCTTTAAACTGCAACAGCACACAAACCCATATCACCATAGTGACTGAGAGCCCACTCTGATGGGCCCTCAACCCTCCTGGGGATATGGACGATGTTTTACATTACAAAGGCACACACACAACCGTATCAGCAGGGTGAGTGAGAGCCCACTCTGATGGGCCCTCAGCCCTCCTGGGGATATGGAGGTTGCTTTAAACTGCAACAGTACACAAACCCATATCACCATGGTGACTGAGAGCCTACTCTGATGGGCCCTCAGCCCTCCTGGGGATAGGGAGGTTGCTTTAAACTGCAACAGCACACAAACCCATATCACCATGGTGACTGAGAGCCCACTCTGATGGGCCCTCATCCCTCCTGCGGATAGGGAGGTTGTTTTAAACTGCAACAGCACACAGACCCATCTCACCAGGGTGAGTGAGAGCCCACTCTGATGGGCCCTCAGCCCTCCTGGGGATATGAAAGATGTTTTAAACTGCAACAGCACACAAACCCATCTCACCAGGGTGACTGAGAGCCCACTCTGATGGGCCCTCAGCCCTCCTGGGGAAAAGGAGGATGTTTTAAACTGCAACATCACACAAACCCATCTCACCAGGGTGACTGAGAGCCCACTCTGATGGGCCCTCAGCCCTCCTGGGTACAGGGTGGGTTATATGATTTTGACAACTGCATATACCATATCACCAAAAAGACTGAGTACCCATTTTCATTGGACTCTCAGGGCAACTGGGGGTAGGGCTGATGTGTCACCCTGGAAATGCAGACCCACCATATGGCCATGCTGTTTGGAACACCTCCTTAGGCATACATATGGGCTACCTGTGTTACTGTTATTGTTTGGACATCAACGGCAGCAGCTGCTATGATACCAGGATGGCATCAGGGCCCCTGTAAACAGGGCTTTGGCCCCCTGGGTGATGGCCAGACCAACCAGATGTGCTACATACACAATATAGCACATGGGTTTACCTGCTACACACAACTAATTGTGATAGACTACCTACACACACCAGCATGCACAGCTGCAGTCAACACTGGATATGTGTATGGTTCAACTGACCTGTCCCCATGCACTTACCTCCCGTGGGTATGCAGCTGCATGGTTGTAGCGCCGTGTGACTCTGTCCCATGCCCTTTTGACCCTGACCAGGTCCTGTCGCCTTGAGGATCCTAGAAAAAGCTTCTCCTGCTTTAGGGCTATCAGCCCTGACAGGTGCCGTAGCTCCTGCCTAATGAAGGGAGGTTTCCGTGATCTGGTTGCCATCTTCACCTTTGCCGTGCACGCATGCATGCTGCAACGTACGCGCATGCGTGTCGCAACGCACGCTGCGCCTACGTGCCGCAGCGGCCATCTGTCCCCTATACTATTCTCTGCTATGTGAGTTACACATGATTTGGTGTCGCCAACAATGTCTACATGGATCTCTGCTGCATACATACTTTTCATCTAAAAATTACAATTTGCCATCTGTGCATTTATCTGGTTCCATACCCACCGGGGTCTCGAACCCATCACCACTGGTTCCTGGGGTAATGTCTTATCTGTTATGCCTTGCCTTTGCACATAGCAAGGACTGCTTACACAGAGACACTAAGGAGGATCTGTCTTAATGTGAGCCCTGTAATAATGTGCAGAATGACGTAAGGGGGGGGGCTGTTATCTGGCATACATGTGGGAAGCACACATTAGGTGGCATGGCGCTCAGTATGGCACTATGGGGGTAGGCATGCCACGTTAATGCACGTCATTCATAGGTAGGTGTGCTGACATACAGACCTAGTGGTACAGGTGTGGCACATTGGTTTACAGACTGCCTTATGGTACAGGCGTCATGGGTTCAAGACCCCAGTGGGGCTATTGCATCTGACTGCCTGATACATTGCCCTCTACTATCAGCGATGATTTCTGAGGCAGTTTCATTTTATTTTCATATGTGCTCCCAGCAAACACACCCTCACAGTGCCATACCCTGATGTGATGCATCAGGCGTCCTATGGGGCTATCCAGCAGATACATTATAAGGTGCACTGTCCGCCACAACACCTTATACTGTTCCCTTATAGGGCGCATCATAGGTCACCTTATGGGGTACCGTTTTGGCGCTTTCTGGTGCGCTTTTGAGGCAACCTCGGTCTATAGTACTGAGGGTGTTGCTGATGGCAGCACTACGTAGACGTAGGGAACATTAAAGCCTCTGCTAGCACTATCAGAGACTCCCACTGTGGGTTCACACCCATGACCTCTCGCTTCTCAGGCAGTGAGGTCACCAATGAACTACATCTCCATAGCTGCTACGTAACTGCTGGCTGGCTACAGTGGGATTTCAGGTCATCCCACGAGCTGTCTGCTGTGGTTACCGGGATAGGGTTCTACCACACATACCCATGATGCACTGCACATGTCAATCGGCACTCTTCAGATACCCACAGGATGGGGTATGCACCCCCACAGCACCACAGGGTACTGACCGTATGTGTTACTGGCACAGGGTAGCTACAGGCCATCACATTGTGCGGGTCTAGTGCTCACCCTGAGGGTGAGGAGGGTCTAACGGCACCATATCAAGAGCACCTGACGTAGCTGAAATAGGCTATGCTGCAGGACCCCATCACTGGCAGTGTGAGATAGGTAGGTCTTGCAGATGCACTTGGGCATACATCTGTGTCCATTGGTATTCCACAGTTACGTTTGGCCCTTGAGGGCTATGATGCACCCAGACTAGTGCATATCCTGTGTGGGTGCCATGGCCACAGGCTGGGGGGGGGGGGTTGGACCCATTGGCAGATTATGTCATAACACCCATACTGTCCCCTAGAGCTCAGTATCCCCCACCAACACATCTGCATCCCTGTGATGGTGGCGACCATCCACCTCAATGCATCTGTGGTACAGACAGCTTACAGGGAGGTCCCTGCAGTTCTGTACGCATCTATTGGGCAATAGGGGACAGACAGTAGGACTGGAAATGATTAGCTGGCCCCCCACCACTATCGGACTTTTTCAAACAGCGAGCACAGGGGGTCTCCAGCTGATGCACCCTGCAAGGTGTTTGAGCAATACACATAGACACTGCATGCAGCCTGCTAGCTAGTCCATAGTGCATAGCACTGGAGATAAGGTGTTCACCCCAAACATGGGATATGAACACACTCACCAAGCAGATAGGTCAGTGATTGGGCCCCCAGAAGGGGAACTCATATATACCACCTCATGGCAAAAGCTGTATAGCACTATGGGGGCACCTAGCCATGCCATGTTCACTGTCCAGTCATGGTGATGGTGCCTCCCAGCAGGACATTATGTGGCCACCCTGTCCCTGCAGGTGGTGGCTGGGCACTACACTGTCCCAGCCATTGCCCTATGCCGTGTGCTGCTGCATCCTGCCCAGGCCACCCTGTCCAGGCTATACCCACAATACCTTGCTCCTCATTATGCACATTGGTAGACTAACACTCTGATCACTGCAAGCAGTGTGGTCTGCATAAGGTGTTAGCAACCACCACACATTGGATGGACAGAGGCACTCTCTCACACCGGTGGCAGCATTGTGCCACTCTAGGGGCATTTTGCAGCCCTTCCCACCTCACCAGGCCTGGTTACAGCACAGACATGGCTATGTTATGCAGCACTGTTGGGGTCACTCCACAGGGTGCAGGACACTTCTGGACAACAGACCTGCTACACGCTCCACAGACATCGTGGAGGTTGGTGTGCTATGGATCAAGGGGCAGTTTGTACCTAACTTAGGATTAGCTATCAGCCATTGTTCATAGCAACCTTTTGATATAGGTTTACCTCATCCCCAGTTTTAGGGCGGCATTGCTAAGGTATGCAGGCGCTAGTATTGGGGGCGCCACGCAGGGCCCAACATTCCACCTCTCCAGGAAGCTTTGGGAAATGGCGCCTGTGGGTGCAGGTGTGTCCGGCCCTGTTGGCCGCTGCTCACAGACAGAGCCTCCCAACACCAGTCCTGGTGGGCCAATCACTGTTCGGGTTTCCATGCTGTCCCTAATGACTATGCATGAGATACATCTGCATACCATTTGGGCGGTGCAGGGTCATGCAGCACAGACATCTTTATTCGGGACAGCATGGGTCAAGATTGTTGTTTGGCCCTCCAGGGCTGCATTTGGGGGACTCAGGTGTAGGTGATGCACATGCTTATGATGTCAACGCTCTGTAGGGCAAAATATGGGCCTTTACAGCATGTTTGAGTTCTCTGCACTGGAGGTCTGCTTTTTACTGCCACGGCTTAGTGGTGTGTAAAATATGGGACCTCAGCTGGGTTTTGAACCTGTGACCTTTTGCTCTTGAGTGCACTGCCTGTGTGTACTGCACCACAATGTGGCCACAGAGATGTTTTCTTCCCTGGAGATGCCATGACTGTTGACCACTACAAACTATTATGGCCAACTAATCAGAGTGATCATCCATCAATAAAAATACATAACTCTGATAAAAAGGTGATGTATACCAGACAAAGTCAAATTGTTTATACATAGTTTTATATTGAAAAGACTGACTGGGTCTCAGACTCGGGGTTCCCCAGTGTGCCTGGAGGCAACTCACATGGGAGCCTATTATTGCATCAATGACCCATAACGTCTAGTCTTTAAAAATTAAATTTCAAATTCAATATTATCCAGACAATTCCAAATTCTATCTTATAATGGAAGAAGTAGTACTTAGCTGTAACGTAGTCGTTTCCCCAACGCTACCAATGGCGCTCTGTTTGCATTTCACCGAATGGTTTCTTCAGGGGCTAGACTTGGAAGCACTTCTTTTTTTTTTTTTTAATATGTTTATTTAAATTTTCAACTTCATCAACAATACAGCGACACACTATTAACAAAACCTCCACACTCTAACCCCTCCCCCCTTCCCCTAACCCCTCCTGCCCCACCAACCCACCTCCCCCCACCCCTTGCCAACCTCCTCATTCATCCCCCCCGTCTCCCCATGGGTAAGGGCGAAAGACTCTGAACAGCTCCAGGCACCTCTGCCAACTAGGCAGCTCGGCCGAGCCCAACTCCCACTCCCTTTAGCAAACTCTTGCGAGGGCTGCAAACTCTTCCAGGCGCTTCCACTTATTGGCCCGCTCCCTCCTTCCTCCGCAGCCCAAGACCGAGATTTTGCCCATCCCTGACTTCGCCTTCCACCTATTTCTTGCCTCCTGTCCCTTCTCAAATCCCGCATATAGGCAGACCATATTCCACCATTGGGTCTCCCCCAATTGAGATGAGTCCTTCCAGCAAGTCAAAATCAACTTGATAGCGACAGCCATCATAAAGTCAAACAGAAAGGACTGATCCTTAGGAACCTGCAGGGATTTGTCCTTGGACCGCAGAAAGACAGTCTGCCAGGACATCTGCCCTTGAATATCTAACACTTTCAGCATCTTGTCCCACACCGACCGCCAGAACACCTGAACGTGAGGGCAAGCATACAGCATGTGTTGAAGGGTCCCCTGAGTGATGTTGCAAGACCAACACCTACCCGCTCGGCTCGCGTCCCATTTACTAAGCCGAGATGGGGTTATAAAGGCTCTATGCGCTAGGAAAAAAAAGAGATTGCCTCATCGAAGCTCCCTGCGCCATTCTACTCACGGGCCCCCATATCGCTTCCCAACCGCCCTGAGATACAGGAGCCCCCAGGTCACGCTCCCACGCCCTCTCTAATTTCATCAAGCCTCCAGGAGCACTCTCCCTCAGTAGTGCATATAATTTGGAGGAGGCCCCCCGTAGCCCCGCATGCTGCTCTAGTAGCGTTCGGAGCTGCCACTCCTCCACGACTTCACCAGCCACTACTCCAGCATGCGACAAACAGTGCCACAGCTGCAACCACCAAAAATACTGGCTGCCCCCTAGTCCAAACTCACGCTGCAAGTCCATAAAGCTTTTCCAGCGCTTGCCCATCAGCAGTTGGCCTAATGACCAAACCCCTTTCACCTGCCAATCCCTCCAACTAATCACCTTATGGGCAATCCTAAAACGCGGGTTATACCAAAGGGGCATCCAACCCAGCGAGGAGCTCTCTTCTGCCACCACTCGACCCAGCATACTCACCGAGTCCTGGGTGTCCCGCACCACCCTTCCCGCTGGGAAGGCGTCGGGGAAATTCATGCCAACCAGCCACTCAAGACCCACAGGTGCCACGAGCCGCTCCTCCACCTCCAGCCAAGTCGGCTTAGCTCCTTTGCTCTCCGGCACCAACCAAAGCGCACCTTGCCGGAGTCGGAACGCGTGGTGATAGTTGCAAAAGTCAGGGAACTGCACCCCTCCCCTGCTCTTCGCTGCCTTTAACTTCCTAAGGGCAATCCTAGGCGTTTTGTTCTGCCAAAAAACCCTGACAACTTGGAAGCACTTCTAACAAGTTTTGGAAGCGCGCATCTCTAAACACTTATCATGTAGATCCGTACTCCTATAGTCCAAATAACGCCGCACCGCGTCCAAATAATGACTGTTGGCCATGCAAAGTGCGTCTGTTGCACTGCATGGCACCCACCTGAACAGGGCTCGGGCATGGACTGCTGTGGGCAGCGGCCAATGGTCCCTCCTCCACCCATATCCCTGCAACGCCATGTTGACATGTTCTTATCTTGTGGACAGCGTGCGCCCTGTGTGATTTGTGGCCCTCCAGGGCTGCATTTGGGGGACTCAGGTGTAGGTGATGCGCATGCTTATGATGTCAACGCTCTGTAGGGCAAAATATGGGCCTTTGCAGCATGTTTGTGTTCTCTGCACTGGAGGTCGCTTTTTACTGCCACGGCTTAGTGGTGTGTAAAATATGGGACCTGGAATGTCCAGCCCTCAGCTGGGATTTGAACCTGTGACCTTCTGGCCCCGGATGTCGCCAACCTCTGTGGCCAAATTTGAGTCACAATATCTCACAACTCACCCTTATCAATCTAATATTCTACTATGGAAAAGGTACATTGACGATGTATTATTAATTTGGGATGGATCAGAATCCTTACTGCAAGAATTTTTTCTGTGGCTTAATTCCTTAGACATCAATCTGCAATTTGAGGGTACTTTCAGTTTCAATGAAGTGTCCTATTTGGATATAATGATTAAAAAAGACCAACATGGATTCACAACTGATCTCTATAGGAAGCCTACCGACCGTAACACCTTACTCAATTATCAAAGTTGCCATAATAAGTCCTTTAAAGATAATCTGCCTATCAGCCAATTTTTGAGAATCAAGCGACTCTGTACAACAGACAGAGATTTTGAGCGGCATTCAGTTGACATGCATAACAGATTCAAAAAAAGAGGCTATCCAGAAAAGAGCATTAAACACGCCTATTTAAGAGCATGTACCACTGAGCAGTCTACTCTACTACAGAAGAATAATAAACCAGAGCACAAAAACAAAGTTGTCTTTGCCTTAACCTTTTCCCTGCATTCTAAATCAATAATTAATATTTTGAAACAGGAATGGCATCTTCTCTCCTCAATACCCGCTTTTAATGCCAAGCAGCTTATGATTGCATATAAAAGAAACACCAATTTGGCAAATATATTAGTGCCTTCGGCTCTTACAAAATGCCAAGTCCCTCCTAAAATCAAGGGCCACTATAGCTGTGGGCACTGTTCCGTTTGTCTGCATACAATTATTGCTAAAGACAGTTTCACGGACATTAAGTCAGGGCATAAAGTCTATCTCCAAGACTACACTAATTGTAAAACATCAAATGTCATATACTTGATTCAGTGTCCATGTAACTTAGGGGTATGTTTACTAAACTGCGTTAGTGCAAATCGTGTTAGGAGTCGCGTTAGTGAAAGGAAAGCCAAAAAAGGACATGGGCGGGACATCTTAACAACTAACGCGCGTTCCAAACACTAACGAGCGTTACAGGGCGCCGTGGCACGCGTTAATCCACGCGTTAATCATATGAAGGCGTACAGACACAAATCATTGAAACAGAGCTGTAGCACAATGGTTAGTGTACTCACCATTGTTACAGGCAGCATGGGTTCGAGTCCCCAGTGTGCCTAACGCAGAATGCTGTCCCAGGCAGTACCCTGTACATTACATAGGGAATGAGGAGGCATGTTTTTCTCTACGTTCAGTAGTTGTTAGTGAAACACTCTCGCAGTGCGCATAGCCATGTACGTTGTTACGTGCATAGGTATGTGCAGTGGTACGTGCGTACAATCGTGCGTGGGTACGTGTGTTTTTACCAGCATGGGCACCTTATAGTACAGACACTTTAGGGTGTCTTGCACCTATGCACTATGCTAACAGATGTACATGTGATGGCCTATGGTTTATCAGAGCCTGAGAGCAGGCGCTGGATCTTCCCAGGGTTGGATTGTGCCAGTCACACCCATGATGCACTGCACATGCAAATCAGCTGTCCACAGATACACACCATGGGGAATGCACCCCCACAGCACCTCGGCCTGGTAGGGGGAAGTGACCATGTGCACCCCCACAGCACCTCGGCCTGGTAGGGGGTACTGACCGTGTGTTGTACTGGCACAGAGTAGCTACACACCGTCACATTGTGCAGGTACTGTGCTCACCCTGAGGGTGCAGTGAGGCGCCCAGCACCAGGTCCACAGCACCGTCCATGGCTGAAAGAGGCCATGGCACAGGTCCAAAGCAGTGTTAATGTGCGAGATAGGTAGTTTCTGCACAAACACCTTGCAGTCAGGTGTAGCCCCCATGGACCCCTAGGTGGCCCATGCACCCCCCCCCCAAGTGGCAGCAAACAGGGTCTCCCAACAATAGATCCACCTTCCAGCAAAGGTGGCAGTAGAGAGGAACATCAACCCCAGTTCTGGTGAGGAACAGACACCCCACAGGGCAGGCACCACAGCTCTGTACACAGACAGACATCAGGCTTGGATATGGTAAGCTGCACCCCACCACTATCTGATATACTCCTGCAGCAAGCCATCAGCCACTGCACCCTGCAAGCCACTCCATCAAGACACATACCAGCTGCAAACAGTCTGCTAGTTAGTCCATAATGCATGTGCCCAGTGGAGATGCATGCACCCAGAACTGGGATGTCAGCATACACAGCAAGCAGATAAATCAGTGACTGGGCCCCAAAAGGAAACCCATATCTATCACATGAGAGAAATACTATATAGCACTATGGGGGTGCCTAGCCATGCTGTGGTCACTGCACAGTCAGGGTGAGAGTGATCTCTCAGCAGGACGTACTGAGGTCACCCTGTCTGTGTAGGTGGTGGCCGGGCACAACACGCTCCTGGAACCACAACACGCTCCTGGACCACAACACACTCCTGGAAAGACTAAAGAACACTGGTATACACGGTATCACATTGAAATGGTTCCACTCATACCTAACCGAAAGACAGCTACACGTCAAGGTGGGACACAACACCTCCCGACCCATAAATGTCCGTCAAGGAGTACCTCAAGGTTCCGCACTCTCAGCACTCCTATTTAACATCTACATCCAACCAATATGCAACATCATGAAAGAGAACAACATTCAATACACAATATATGCAGACGACATCATGATATACACCCCGATATCAATCGACAACCCGGACTTCTCTAAGATAACAGACTGCCTTACCCAAATGACAAGTAGGTGTCAAAACAACAACCTCGCAATAAACTACAACAAGACCGAAGCTTTAATCATCACTCGGAACCAAAGCTTCATACACCCGCCAAATATCAAGATACAAAACACTACTATACCAATAAGATCAGAAGTGAGATACCTCGGAGTTACTCTGGACAATAGACTAAACCTCAAGCCACACATAGACAAAACAATCCAAAAAGTCTACTACAAGATGCGAATCATCAGGAGGCTGAAACCACTCCTCGCCCCAGAACACTTTCGTACCGTCTGTCAAGCACTGATTACCCCAATACTGGACTTCTGCAATCCGATATACCTTGGACTACCGAAACAAGCCCTCAAACCACTCCAGCTGGCACAAAACACTGCAGCACGAATAATATCCGGTACTGCAAGACAGGACCACATCACACCTACCTTAAAGGACATACACTGGCTCCCAATCGGTGCACGCATCAGATACAAAACTATCATAAACCTATTTAAGATAAATCAGCACACATCAGCCAACAGCCTGCACACCCTCATACAACCAGACACCAGCACACGTCCTAGAAGAAAACAAACACACAACCGAGTCAGCACCCCAAGTGAATTCAAACACACACGCAAAGACACAACAGACAGAGCGCTCTCCATGGCTGCTCCAACAATATGGAACAAACTACCGGACGACCTGAGGGCGACTACTGACCTCAAAGACTTTAGAAAACAGCTGAAAACCATGCTGTTCATAGAACACTATGGACACATCACATAACCTCAGAGAATGTATAACAGCACAAGATACCGCCTAAACACTGTATGTATAGAAAATGTTTTTTAGCACCACTGTATATAGCCCACATTGTACATAGCTCAACCCAATCTAGCACACAATACAACACACACTCAACTAAATTTCACCCTCACTGCATGTTTAACACACTCACTTTACTCGATTGTTTGCTGTGATACCACCTTGATTAATAAGATAAGGCAGTTTAAAAATACTGTTAAATAAATAAATAAATAAAATGTGCCTGTCACTGCCCTATGCCCTGTGCAGATGCACCCTGGCCAGGCCACCCTGTCCGGCCTATACCCATGGTACCTTGCTCCTCATTATGCACATTGGCAGCTCAATACTGGCAACAGTGCTGGCAGTGTGGGCTGTGGAAGGTGTTTGCAGCCACCACACACTGGATAGACAGACAGACACCCCCACACCTATGCCAGCATTGTGCAACTATAGAGGTGTTCAGCAGCCATACCCACCACACCAGTCCTGGGCACAGTTCAGGCATGGATATTGTACGCAAGACTGTTGGGGGTCACTCCCCATGGTGGTACGCACTGTCAGAGACCAGACCTGCAGCACACACCACAGACAGCAGAATAATTGTTATGGTGGAGCTCACTGAGCAAACTGTGCTTAATGTAGGAATTGATATCTGCCAGTTATCACAGGAAACGTTTGATAGCTGTGTACCATATACCCAGGTGTAGGGTGGCATTGCTAAGGTATGCAACTGCTAGTATTGGGAGATACAGGCAGGGCCCAATGTCCTGCTTCTCCAGGAGGCATTGGCCAATGGGGCCTGTGGGTGTGTCTGGCCCTGTTGGCTGCTGCTTTACGGCAGAGTTCCCCAACTCCAGTCCTGGTGTTCCAAACCTGTTCGGGTTTTCATGCTGTCCCTCATAAATATGCATGAGCTACATCTGCATACCATGGGGGTGGTGCATAGATATGCAGCACAGGCATCTTTATTAGAGGCAGCATGGAACCTGAATGGTGTGGGACCCTCCAGGACTGCAATTGCGAGACTCTGCTCTGGGTAATGCACCTATTTCTGGTGTCTGTGTTTGGTGTGGTATAATATAGGCGTATTAAGCATGCGTATGTTCTCTGCAATAAAGGGGTGTCTTTACTATCACTGTTTAGTGGTGGGTAAAACTATGGGGACTGGGTTGGCAGGAGCCCCAGCTGGGATTTGAACCTGTGACCCTCTGGTTCTACAGGCACTGGCTGTGTCTGTTGCACCACACTGTGGCCACAGAGATGGTGCAGTCCCTGGAGTTAGTTAAAGCGGCCTGACGAGTCAGAAACCCTGCTCTGCACAGGTTTACTGTGGGCTCATTTACCTTGTATGGAGACAAAGGTGCACATAAACCTCAATACAGAACTCAAAAAAAGGGGCAAACACCCATAGCCAAGCTGGGCAACAATGATATCATTGGGCAACATTACACACCACTCCCAGGAAAGCTCCATCACAATGAAATGATCTTTGAAAGGGTCTACGGAGCGTAGACCCTTCCAAACATCATTTCTTTCTTTGGTGCTTTCCAGGGAGTGTTGTTCATTGTTGCCCATTGCTATCACTGTTGCCCAGCTGAATTGTGCTTTTTACAATGTTTCTTGTGGTCATTCTTAAGGTGTTATGTGAACTTTGGTCTTTGCACATGTATCACACTGCTCACGTTTTGTAGGTTTCCCCGGTTTTGCTGTACATTGCTGACGGAAATGGTTCCTCTTCCCTTTAATATGCCTTTAACGACAGGTTTTCATTCGCGTTGGAATTGAGCTCAGAAATTCAGCGCGTTAGTATGAGGGGAGCCTCTCCCCGCCCACTCTCCGCCCATTGACCCCTTCTCTCTGCCCACTCTCCACCTTCTGCGCTGTTTTAACGCGCCGCGGAGCTTTACGATCGTTAACTACGGTTAACGTGCGTAGTATGACGTTAACGGCCGTTGGCGTGTGATTACGCGCGTTATACTACACTTACGGTCATTAATGTCATACAACGCGCGTTATTCACGTTTACCGCACTTTAGTAAACATCCCCCTTAGTGTACATAGGCAAAACCACAAGAGCAATTCGCACACGGATCATAGAACATAGAAGCTGTATACAGCGTAAAATTCCTGAAAAACCTCTTGTTACGCACTGGATTTCAGCAAATCACAAAATTAGTGACTTGAAATATTTGGTAATTAAAATGGTCAGATCACATTGGAGAGGAGGCGACACTAATAAATCTTTGTTAAAGTTGGAACAGAGGTACATTTATGAGTTTAAAAGCAAGGAACCACAGGGCTTAAACCAAGAAATTGACCTTTCAGTCTTCCTCTGAATAATTCTTCAATGTATTTTCAGTTATATGATCTTGTTCAGTTTACTCTTTTTGAGACTAAGATAAGTTTGGTTACACTCCATCAGTTTAAATACCAGTCATTACGGTAACAATATTTAGGAGGTCATCCCCTTAACCAAAGGCTCATGTTCTCTACAAGCTCCGCCTATTTTCTAGCTCCTCCCATTTTGGCGCGAACAGCTAGGTTTTAACTTGTCCCTCAGGAAGAATTCGGCAGAAAGCAGAAGAGCAATAGCGTTTCTAGCATTTCAGAGGTAACCTTATTTATTTCTTATGCCTAAATTACAATTTTCTTGAGGTAGAATTTCTCAGTTACAAATACAACACTGGTTTGTTTATTTACAGAGCATTTCAATAATGAGAACAATGCCAAGCTCATGCATCGGAACGCCGGCGATTATTCTTGGTCACTACGTGCACCTTTCATGCGCTAGCAAAATAAAACCGCCATTGTAAATTTATCTAATTTAAAGAACGATTCGTAGATAATGTCCTTTCATTAGATATATTACAGTCACATCTCACCTTTGAAGTTGAAGAATAGAACATGTTTGTATAGATAACTCTTGTATTTTGTGGTATAACGCTCATCTCTTCCATGCAGTGCCGCTTGCGTACTTGAAGCTTGCACCGCTTTACTTAAAACGAACAGTGACACTTTTCAAAGATGATATGCATAAAATTTTATATAGGCTTTTAAATAGTATTTATGGATTCCTCTAAATGGTACAGCAACAGGTTCAAGCACATTGTGTCAATGTTTTCAAAAGAGTAAAACATAGCCGTTTCCGTGTCTTCCTTAGTTCAACGCAACTCTACGAAGCGCATTGAGGGTTTTTTAAATTTGGCTTTTACTGTTTATCATCCTAGACATGTACAACTTCTCCCGTGCAGTTAATAGCAGCAGAATAGTTGGTTTCTCACGTGACATTATGATTTGCGAGTAGGTGTTGGTTTAAGCTTCCCAGCAGTATATACACATGAGTACAATACAGTGTAGTTCTTATTTAATAGTTACATAATACACATCACCTGTCCTGCCGGCGTTCACTGCCAGGTTTATTACAGCAAACATTTTACCACATAGTGTTAGTCTTCCTCTGATCATCATCATAAGATTATTTATCATTTTTACTTCCTTTTTAGAGCTTCCCTCACATCGTAAGTTAAGAAAGATGAGATGGTTTCACTTTGCATCATTTCATTACTACAAAAACTAGAAATGTATTACATATTTCACATCTTTGTTTCCTTTACAAATTAGGATCAAAGGGTATACACTATACGATGTTTGTCCTTTAAGATGATGTAATTGTAGCACAATATCCCTGTGGGATCATTCATCCTATATGGGGATGGTGCGTGGACCCTTCCGCATTTCATATATTTCTTTTTGGGTGCTTTCTTGGGGGTGTTTTTTGCTGTTTCCCATTACTATCACTATTACCCAGCTTGGTTATGTTTTTTCTATATTTTGTTGGGGTCCTTTTCACTGTTTCTTTACCCTTCTGTTCCGTGCACATGTATCACACTTATCACTGTTTTGTAGGTTTCCCTGGTTTTGCTGTACATTGCTGACAGAAATGGTTTCTCTTCCCTTTAAATCATTTCTAACGCCAGGGTTTCACTGGCCCTAGTTTTGTGACTCGGATTTCACAGCGTTAGTGTGCAGGGAGCCTCTCCCCTCCCACTCTCCGCCCATTGACCCCTTCTCTCCGCCCCTGGGGAGCCTTCCTCCGCCCTCCGGGGGCCTTTCCCCGCCTTCAGCGCTCGTTTGTGCCGCAGCACGCGTTATCGCGTGATATGGTACCTGTGCGCCTTAAAACGCGCCATCATCACGCGATAAGGTACCTTATCGCGTGATAACGTCGCAGAGCGCACTTGAAGACGGTTTAGTAAACATACCCCTTTATCTCAAATGGTAACTGTGGCCATAGTTCTGCAGCCCTATAGGGAATTGTGTATTTAAACCTGGATTTTTAAACTGATATCTCTACAAGGTATGGGCAGAGTAATGAAGGAGCAGCCTAATGGTTAGAGCACTGGCTTAGTAGCCAAGCAATCAGTGTTTGATTCTCACTAGCACTCCTTGTGGTCTTGGGCAAATCACTTAACTGCATTCCTTAGAAGAAAGCCCTTGCAATCTACTTCCAGTTACATTGCCAAGAAAAACCAGGAGCATGAGTCAGCATTGACTTGAAGGCATGCATCATATTCTTACCTCCTCAAGGAAGGAATAAAATAACACTAGAAGACTGCACGCATATAGATTTAGTTGCTAAAATTGGGAACAGCAGAGAAGGAAATTGTTCCCGTACATAATCATTAAAAAATTTGCAAAGGATTGTATAGAATTTAAATCTAACCCAATTGACAAAGCTGCAGACATTTCACCTGCTTCTGTGAATAATTCAAAAATAGCATATCACTGTAATCCAGATAAGCAAGAATAGTACTTTGCACCAAAACCCGAAAGCAAACGATAGAAAAAAAGGGGTTGACTCTGTAATTGACGCAGTCTAAAATAAGACTTTGCCACAACCAAATTAATGTGAGCCTCAAAGAATAAATTTTCATCCAGTAAAATTCTGAGCGCACGGAATACTGGATTGATACTGAGATTTAACACTTTCAGTGCCTCACTCAATGGGTAGGGAAGCGGTTTGGCATTGCTTAAACAAAGGACCTTTATTTTAGACATGTTCAACTGTAGATGCAAACAGAGGCACCCAGCCCCAGCAGCACATACATACCAATGAACACATATATACCTGATCCAGATCATTTTTAGATTTGCATTTAATTACTCACCTTTCCAAATCTTAGTTGCAGACACATACAGAAGTAATTTCCCTGTTACAATCTTAGTGGCACATGAGGCAATGGAAGGGGAGGTAACTTGCAGAAGGTGAGTCCCTGGGAAAAGCAGGATTTCAAGCCTGACTTCCCTGGTTTTCAGTCTGC
Source organism: Ichthyophis bannanicus (assembly GCA_033557465.1). Taxonomy (NCBI): domain Eukaryota; kingdom Metazoa; phylum Chordata; class Amphibia; order Gymnophiona; family Ichthyophiidae; genus Ichthyophis; species Ichthyophis bannanicus. The sequence goes on from CM066031.1 coordinate 1,859,654,533, forward strand.
TGCCCCAGCCACTGGGCTACTCGGCTACAGGCATAAATGTGTGCATATATTTTACGCGTGTGCATATATTTTACGCGTGTGCTTTCGGGCACATCACAACTCCACACCTGCTCCATCCAAAACTATGCCCCCAGGAATGCCTACTGGTGGCAAGTACTTAAGTAAGTAGTAACTTAAGAACATAAGATATTTATTTATTTAGCAGCTCTTTTATTCCGCTGTATCTACAAGTCACAGCGGTTCACATGGGACAGGTTTAACGAAGGTAACTTTACACAGAGCGTAGTTAACAAAATAACAACCAGTAATAACAACTCAACTGAGAACTTAGTTAAAGTGGTGAGTGCTCACCTCATTATTCATGAGCAATCTGTGAACAAAGTTGTTTAGCGTGGCTAACAGTCCATATTGTAGAAATGGACAGATAAAGGGATACCAGAATTCCCAAGATGTAATTGAAGATAGATGAATTTCTTGATACAAATCTCCAAAATGTGCTGATAGAAGAATTTTGCTAACAATGACCGTCACTCACAAGTTTATCCTTTCACCTACTTCTTTTAAATTGAATAAGATATCATTATCATGAGTTCTGAGTAACTGTTCTAAAATAACTTAAGAATAGTGTTAATGCAGGCGTAAAGAATAAGCATAGGCTATGAAATGTACAACCATAGTTCATTGTACAGTCAACTATAGATCACTGCTGACACAGCATAATTTTTGCAGTTGTAAATAATTTTGTCATAATCAAGTAAATTTCATCTAATGCATTGTAATCATCTCTTATTCTGTAAAAGAATTCTAGTGACACCTTGGGGCATGTTTACTAAACTGCGTTAACGTAGCAGCAGCCTTAAGGCGCCTTAACATTCCCGGCCGCATTAAGTGCAAAAAAGGGTGGAGAGAGGGCGGGGAGAAGGGGTCAATGGGCAGGGAGTGGGCGGGGAGAGACCCCTTTCACACTAACACAGAGGAATTAAGGGCTGAATCCTAACGCAACTGAAAACCAGGCGTTAGCACACAATTGCAGGGGAGAGAAACCATTTCAGTCAGCAATGCCAGGGAAACCTACAAAAAGTGGTAAGTGTGATACATGTGCACAGAACAAAAGGGCAAAGAAACACTGAAAATGACCTGAACAAAATGTACAACAAACATAACCAAGCTGGCCAATAGTGATATGAATGGGAAACATAAAAAAACACTACCGAGAAAGCTCCAAACAAAGGATATTAAGTTTGAAAGGGTCTATGCTCTATCCCCATACAAGGTGAATGATCCCACAGTGAAATAGCGCTGATCACGGTTTCCCTTTGTTATTGGACAGGTGTTCTATGGCATGCACATGTTCCGCAACAGCAGGGTGGGCATGTCAGAACGGGCAACTGGACAGATGCTGGAAAAGGGGATACAGAGGCCTGCAGGCGGCACATGCTGTGGTGCAGCTGGGCCACAGTGTGGCCCAGGGTGATGCCTAGGTGGCCCATAGGAATGCTGAAACAGTAGAGCAGCCAGACAGCAACTGATGAGGGCCCAACATGGGCACAAGTGTCTTTCCCACAGTGTCACAGGGGATAGTACCCAGCAGGTACCCCCAAGGGCACAGAACATTGGCAGGCGGTGCTGGGGGAAAGCGTGGACATCCATGCAGGCACCCCCACCCCAGAACCCGCACCATAGGCAGTCACCTACCGGCACACTGGATGGCCTGCGACTGCGCACCACCAGCAGAAGGGCATGTCAGCATGGTGGCAGAGGGGTACTGGCAGTGGAGGGGGCAGTGGCAGCTGCCCACAGCAGACCATGGCCTAGCCCTGTGCAGGTGGGTGCCATGCACTGCAACAGACAGTCATGGTATCCCCAGGGACTGCACTATCTCTGTGGCAACATGGTGGTGCAGTACACACAGACAGTGTGTTCAGGAGCAGAAGGTCACAGGTTCAAGTCCCAGCTGTGGTTCTTGCCAACCCAGTCCCCATATTTTACCCACTACTAAAATGTGGTAATAATGATGGAACCTTTATTGCAGATAATGTAAACGCCTATATTTTACCCTACAGAGCACAGACACCATAAACATGTGAGCAGAGTCTCCCAAATGCAGTCCTGGAGGGCCAAACAGCATTCAGGTTACATGCTGTCTCTAATAAATATGGCTGTGCTGCATTTCTATGTGCCGCCCCCATGGTATGCAGGTGTATCTCATGCATATTCATTAGGGACAGCATAAAAACCCGAACAGTGTTTGGCCTACCAGGAATGGAGTTGTGAACCTCTGCCCTAGAGCAGCGGCCAACAGGGGCAGACACACCCGCACCCACAGGCTCCAGTATCCAAAGCCTCCTGGAGAGGCAGGATATTGAGCCCTGCGTGCATCTCCCAGTACTAGCACTTACATACCCTAGCAATGCCACCCTAAACCTGGGAATACGGTACACATATATCAAGAGGTTGCTGTGATTACTGGCAGATAGCAATTCCTAAATTAAGCACAATCTGCTCATTGAGCTGTATTATACCAACCTCTCTGATGTCTGTGGAGTGTATTTCAGGTCTGGTGTCTGACAGTGTTCACCACCCTGGGGATTGACCCCAACAGTATTGCATACCATAGCCATGCCTGTACTGTGCCCAGGACTGGTGAGGTGGCCAGGGCTGCCAAGAGCCTCTAAAGTTGCACAATGCTGGCATAGGTGTGGGAGTGTGTGTCTGTCTATCCAGTGTGTGGTGTCTGCCAACACCTTCCTCAGCCCACACTGCTTGCACTGTTGCCAGTGTAAGCCTGCCAATGTGCATAATGAGGAGCAAGGTACTGTGGATATAGCCTGGACAGGGTGGCCTGGCCTGGATGCATCTGCACAGTGCATAGGGCAATGGCTCGGACATTGTAGTGCCCGGCCACAACCTGCACGGACAGGGTGGCCACAGCATGTCCTGCTGGGGGGTCACTCTCACCCTGACTGAGCAGTGACCACGGCATGGACAGGTTCCCCCATAGTGCTATATAGTATTTCTGTCAGGTGATATTTATGGGTTCTTTTTTCTGGGGCCCAATCACCAACTTAACTGCTTGGTGTGTGTGCGCTCACATCCCCTCCAGGAACATGCACTATGGACTAGCTAGTAAACTGTCTGTAGTTAGTATGTGTATGGCTGGAACACCTTGCAGGGTGCAGTGGCTGGAGAATGTCAGATAGTGGTGGGGGGCAGCTGAGCATCTCCAGGCCTACTGTCTTTCTGCCAGTGCCTTATGGATGTGTACAGCTCTGCATTGGCTGCCCTTTAGGGTGTCTGTTCCCCAGCAGGACTGGGGTTGATGACCCCGCCAGCCAGCCACCATTCCAGGGATGTAGAATGTGGATCTGGGTGGGGGGGGGATCCTGTCTCCCACCCTGTGCCACAGAGGGCGGGTTGGGTGGTGGTACGTAATCTGCCTATGGGTCCAAACACCCCCCTCACTTATATCATGTTGCCATGGCACCAACACACAATATGCACTATTCTGGGTGCATCATAGCACACACGTGCACACACACACACACGTACACACACTCACTCGCTCACTCACTCTGATGGGTACCTGCAACATGGCCTATTCCTGCCTTGAAAGGTGCTGCAGCCTTGGTGCTGGCTGCCCCACTGCACCCTCAGGGTGAGCACCATACCCACACAATGTGACAGTCTGTAGCTACTCTGTGCCACTAACACACACTGTTGGCACCCCCTGCTAGGCTGAGGTGCTATGGGGGTGCACTCGGTCAGTTGCCCCTACCAAGACGAGGTGCTGTGGGGTGCATACCCCATCTTGTGATCATCTGTAGACTGCTGATTTGCATGTGCAGTGCATCATGGGTATGGCTGGGTCTACTCTATCCTGCTAACCACAGCAGACAGCTTGTGTGGTCACCTGCAGTCTTTCTGTAGCCAGCCAGCAGTGTGTTAGACACTATAGAGCTGTAGCCCACTGGTTATATTGATGACTGTGGAGGCAGAGGTCATGGGTTCTATTCCTTGTTGTTCTCTCCTGTCCAGGGCAGATATTTTGCTTGCCTGTGACAGTCATATCTTTGCAGATTTGTGCTGCCAGCCACACAATACCCTCTCCACAGCTATCACCACTCCTTAAATTATGTTACAAGGCTCCTAATTAGGCACAGTACAAGCAAATCTGTGCTGCCAGCCACACAATACCTTCTCCACAGCTATCAACACTCCTTAAAAAACGTTACAAGACTCCTAATTAGGCACAGTACAAGGCGCGTTACAAGGCGCTTTATAAGGCACGTATGGCAAGTAGGCACGTGCCTTCTGCGGTGCCTTATAACATGCCTTGTAATGCGCCTTATCTGACACACAGCTTTACTGGTGCCCCGCCCACCCTTTTATATGGGCATCTCTATCTTTACCGCGGAATGCCATTACCGCAGTTTAGTAAACATGCCCCCTTGTGCCATTTCATGTTTATGATTAATGATTCCGTTACTTCTCGGGGATGCCTGGGCAGGATCGATACGTATCTGTTCATCTTATCAAATGCATGCAGGTGAGCCGATTTCTATCAGCACATGTACTGTCATGGGGTAGATCAGAATCTGCCTATGGAAATAGGAAAAACAGAGCTGAGCAGGTCTAAAAGTGACAGCTCAGAGCACATGGATCAGGGTTGCTATGAGCAACCAGCAAAAACAAAAGCACCAGGTGTAGGAGCACGCCCTAGTAGGGGATTACATCATAGCATATTAGCTGATGAGAGGCAGCTGAGAGCAGGGCAGGCTCACCGTAACACTAGGAGTGACGCAGATAAAACTCACTCAGAGTTTGTCAGTAGTAGAGCTAACCAGGATCCTAGGAAGGCTAACCAGGATTCCAGGAAGAGAGCTAACCAGGAGCTTAGAGGAGCTAAGCAGGAGTTTGCCAGAGCTGTTTTGGAAACTAAAGGAAAAACTTCCCATGGAGGTTCAAGCAGTGTTCCACAGGAGATAGCTGAGAGAATACCAGAGGTTGGTTACAGGGTGCTGGGCAGCACTGAACAAGAACCAGGTGGTTGGTGCCACGGAGGTGTTCAAACAGGCAAACGGAAAGAACCTGTGAGAGGAAGGCTCCCTGAGAACAGGTACCGGGAGGGCAGTAACTATTATCAAAGGGATACTTACCTGCCCAAAGAGAAGCATACTGTAAAAGGGAGTAGAAGGCTTGCCTGGGGAAAAAGCCACGCTAAGTTTCCGTGCTCAGAAAGCTCCGGGGGAACCGAGCCAGAGGACAGCCTGATTTCTTGTAATAGAGGGAACTTTGAAAGGGAGAGTTTCCCATATACACAGCTAGGAGTGTGTGGCCCTCTGGAGGAAAACTCCACTATATACGGTAACCTTCCAATTCACCCTGATAGAGAGGGGGAGAGAAGCCTTTGGAAAGGAGAGGAGGGTTTTTGCAACAATGATATGATTTACAACCATTCTGAAGATAGCTACGGGGAAAACTATGAGGACATGGAATGTGACTTTTGTGGGGAAAGTCCGGAGGAGTTCCAAATTGAGTGTGCACTAATGTTCTCAGATAACATTACCTCTCTATGATGATTTGTTTAAAACAGAAATCCGTTTAGGGAAACGGATTGTGAAGAACTCACTTGTGTAAAGTACAAGGACTGTCTTACCTTTTTGGACTGGCTGAAGATAAGCACCTTTTTGTTACCAGTAGTTCATTTTCATTTGTACCAGAAAAATATGGTTTATTTCTTTTGATTCTTATGTGCAAAAGTTCACCCGGAAGGGAAATAAAATACCTCTTTGAAAAAGCCTGGCTACTCGTTCACAACTACCTTTTTGATTAGCTAGTGGGACTACAGATCCCAGGGGGCATTGTAAAGTCCCGGCTACATTAAGAAGAGGCCCCACTGAAGCTCCCTAGGCTTCCGCCTATAAGAGTGAGTAGGTGGGTGACAGTACTCACAAAGTTACTCCTTGGTGCAGGTGCTCTTGAGTAGACTATTTTGCAAAGGTACATAAGCACCTATGTTGTCTTTATAAAGTAGGTTCACTCTATGCTCTTATATACCTTGAAGAGAATTAAACCAGGCCCACCTTGTCTCAAAACCCAAATAGATAATATGAAAACTCCCTACAAGAGAACCACAAGTATTCTAAATAAGTGAGACAAAGCCATTATACATGTGAGCCATACCCTCCCAGCCCTGAGCTCCGGACTGCAGTCTCTCTTAAAGGAGCCTGTTGATAATCCCTCTGGAGAGGGACGGGCAGCATTCTATAGACCCCCCATCACAGGGAAGACAAGCTTAAGGGACATAGAGCTTCATGTTAGGCAGACTTCATGTTAAGGGAGACTCAAAGGATTCAAGAATTATCTTTGGGAGTTTGGAGAGTTGGTTTTCCAGGGGCTACCAGGATACTTGTGATGGATTGATACTGAACAAACTACCTGAGTCTTTACATCAGGCGCCTTCTCTGGCCCTTTTCAAATCTAGGCTGAAAACTCACCTCTTGGCTGCCGCTTTCAGATCTTGACTCACCTGATCCCCTTGTGTCATCTGTCTTGACTAGATTGTAAGCTCCGATGAGCAGGGACTGTTTCCTCCATGTCTGTGCGGCACTGTGCGCGTCTTGTAGCACTATGCAAATGCTCAGTAATAGTAGTAGTAGTTTCAGAGGCAGGTAATGTCACTGTGCACAGTAAGGAAGGAATGGGATTCTGGATTTCGCTCAAATGTCTTTCAGTAGTAGCTCAAGGCAAGTTGCATTCAGGTATCTTCCTGTCCCCAGAGGATTTACAATATAAGAGGATCAGTTTAAAAGCCTTAGTCATGACATAGATGTCCGAAAATGTGCATGTGGACGTCCAAATGACTGAGATGTCCCTGGAGCCATTTTGCAAATGGCTTTTAAAAACATCTCTGTTGCAGGGATGTCCAAGTAGGAAGGGGTGTGTGGTGCAGGTATTTCTGGGGTGGTGCAATGGACTTAGACATCCCAACTTGATTTCAGAACCTTTGCAGATGTCGGCCACCTCTTCCAAGTTTAGACTTGCTGCAGGCATGAATAGGCATTGGGAAGGTGCTTGTTATGATCATAAAGCACCTAGAGCAGGGATGGCCAATTCCAGTCCTGGTGCACCACAATCCAGCCTGGTTTTCAGGATGCCCCTAATGAATATTCATGAGATATATTTGCACACAATGGGAAGCAGTGGATGCAAATATACCTCATAAATATTCATTAGGGACATCCTGTAAACCAAGCGGGATTAAGAGGGTGTAAAGAAAGTATTGAGTTAAGTGACTAGCCCAAAATCATGAGAAGCAGCAGTGAGATTTAAACCCCAACCTCCAAGGTCCTAGCCCAGTATTTAAACCATTAGGCTATTAGATCTACCAGATTGCAAGCAGCCATTCTGGGGATGTCTTTGTAGATGTCCATGTTTGTGAACTCGTGCTTGCTCTCTCTTTAGATATTCTGGCTTAGACAGCCTAGATTGCACTTGGACGTCCTTTGCAAAATGTGCCTTCATGTTTGGAGAGTTAAATGACCTGCCCAAGATCACAAGGAGTAGTAGTAAGATTTGAATCCTGGCTTCTCTTGTACTCAATTGATTGCTCTAACCATTAGGCTACTCTTCCACTGTAGGCACCGTCATGTATGTCACCTAGAGGAAACGTTCAGTGTTTACACATGTGGAAGGTCATTTTATAAGAAGACATGTAGGGTTGGAGATGGAGGTGTCTATTTTATAAAGACATTAGGGTCCCAATATGCCAAGGGAGTAACACGGTTAGCAGAGCTGCTGTCCACATTAATTGCAGTGAACGGGATATTCTGAATATCAGCAGCTGTCATTCTACACACCCCGATACTAATCATTTTCCACTGGGGTGTGTCAGGGGCATTGCAAAGTGGCGTGGAGGTGTCGCTGATGGGTAACCAGGCAACAGTGATATTGAGCTGCTGCCTAGTTAGCAGTATGCAGTAAAAAAACAGGCGAAAGTAACTCTAACCTGATTTTCACCACAGATCGCTAACCGGGCAGCAGTTCAATATCACCACTGCCCAGCAAAAGCAGCTAACGCAAATATTCGATACCAGGGCCAGATATGATCCCGGCATTGAACATCAAGGTTTAATATTCAGCACCAGTGGCTAGCCGCATTAGTAGTGTTAGCCACCAGCACTGAATGTCAGGCCCCAGGTGCTAATACTAGCACAAATCCTACTAAAATAGCTCCTGGATTGCGGATGCCGACATTTATGCCTATTTGGGAGTAAGCATAAATGTTAGCAGGTAAAGTACATGAGTATGTTATAAACTATGCGGGAGGGAGGGGGATATTCAAAGCGAACAATGCAGTTAGCAGAGCTGTTAATTGCGTTAATTGCGCTGACCGGAATATTCAGCGGCATTGCTGAATTCCATGAGTACTGCCGCTGCATGCCCCAGTGCTGGCCAACGGGCATCAGGGCATTTTGAGAGTGGCATTATTGAGCTGCTGCCATCGAGATACCACAAAGCAGTGCAAGTTAGGCACCTGAAAGGGTAGTCTAAGTTCAGCGCCAAAGCTAACCAGGCAGCGGCTCAATATCGCCATTGCCCAGTTAGCTTCTTCCCTGGAAAGGGAAGAACCAGAGCTCAAGTACCCCAAAGTTGCAGAATCAGTGACCACAAGGAAGCGAAGGGTAGTGGTGGTTGGTGACTCTATTCTGAGGGGTTCTGAGGCGTCCATCTGCCGACCAGACTTGATGTCCAGAGAGGTATGCTGTCTGCCTGGTGCCAAAATCCAAGATGTCATGGAGAATTTGCAGAGACTCATCAAGCCCACTGACTATTACCCAATGTTGCTAATCCATATCGGAACAAATGATACTGCCAGGTATCCCTCTGAGCATATCAAAAGTGACCTCATGGCTCTGGGACATAGGGTGAAGCAGTTAGGTGCACAGGTGGTGGTCTCTTCAATCCTCCCTGCTGAGGGTAAATAGGCCAAGGCAGAGAGGCTCGCATCCTGCAGATGAATGCATGGCTGTGTGGATGGTGTCATTGAGAGCATTTTGGTTTCCTAGACCATGGGATGCTGTTCCAAAGGTTGCAGAGCAGAGATGGTATCCATCTGTCCAAGAAAGGTTGATGTGTCTTCAGTAGTAGACTGGCTAATCTACCGAAGAGGGCTTTAAACTAGATTCATTGGGGATGGGTGAAGAAAGCCCCCAGGTAAGTGAAAGCTCCCAGGTAAGTGATACATTAAATACCTTTATGGAAATGGGTAACAGGGGTAACATATAGAAAGCAGTGTGTATAAATGCCTGTAGCATGGGAAATAAGATCCCTGATGTTGAAGCTTTGGTGGGAGTGGCTGACTTGGATTTAGTGGCAGTTACATAAACATGGTTCACAGAAAACCATGACTGGGATGCAACTATACCTGGCTATACTTTATTTAGAAAGGACAAGGTAGGAAGAAGGGGAGGAGGAGTGGCACTATATGTAAAAAATAATATTAAAGCTTTGGAATTACAGAGTTTAAAACGGAGAGAGGAGGTATTGCGGGTTAAATTAGAAAGAGGGAAAGAGAAATCTATTTGCATTGGTGTGATATACAGACCTCCCTCACAAGAGGAAGAGGTGGACAGTGTCAGCATACATCAGCATGACATTATGCCTATCATAGGTGTCATGGCTTTTTCCCAGACCTTGGATTTCAAGCAGCTTTGTTACTCTGGTGATGTCAGTCTCCAAACTTAATGAGGGTAGTTTACAAGATGAGATTAGCTCTGACCCCCTGGTGATGTCAGTCTCTGGGCCTGATGAGATTGGTCTGCAGCCCCTCCTTGCTAAATCAAGTGATAGCAGACCTCAAACAAACCAAATTATGACAAGGGGAGGTGCTGAGGATTTTCACTATAAATACAGAAACACAAAAATAGCTCGCTCTCTCTGTTAATGGGACACTTCCTACTATGAGGCTCTGACCCATACTTCTCTCTCTCTCTCTCCCCCCCCTTTTGTTCTGTTCTTTCTCTCTATATTCTTCTTACTATGAGACTCTGACACACACTTCGCACATGCACACATCCACAGATGCAGCTCTGTAACAACCTTATAACTCTGTTCTGTACCTATGTAATAAGCCTATTTCTATATAGAACACTTTTTCCAAGCCACACCAGTTTTGGTTGTCTTATTTGTGCTGCTTACCCTACTGTCTCTGTGAAATGAACCCAGGACCAAACGGAGCATAACCAAAAGTAGAGAGCGGTGAAAGATTACATTTCCCAGAAGATAACATTTATGGGGGCCGTCTCAGACTTCACAGCAGATCTGATGTTTGATACATTAAAGTGTATTTCAGACAGGGTGCAACAGGAAAATCAAAAGCCCTTGTGATCATTTGTTTTGTGGGTTAGACAAGGTGAGATTTTTATTGTCAAAAGGCTCTGTAAGAATCCTGGATTTTAATATTACCTACATCTAGGGACATTACATAGAGTGGCTTGCAATTTTCTTATTTGTATGTAGAGGCTTGTTACAGTTTGTTACAAGGCACAGATTTTTCTCTAGTATTTGAGCTGCTAAGAAAAGACAGAGAGATAGTCCAGCTTTAGTTTGGAAGTGGTACACAGGTAAACAGTCCCTCATTGAATACAATATACATCTTTCCTGGTAACACTATTACCTCCTGTCCCTTTGCCTTTTATTTCTCAGTCTCCTGTCAGTAGGTATCTTGGTGAGAGCAGGCTTAAAGTTTGCTGCAATTGATACAGTAACTGACAATTCTGTTAATCTCCTAACACCCTTCTTACTATAATTTCATCCTAAACTTCCACCCTGTTAAAAGGTGGTAAGCACTTTTTATTCAGGTATAATTTTAAGGCGTGGTCTTTATGCCAGTACTCTTTACTGAACACCCATAAAATTTATGCCATTCCAACTATAATTCTAAGTCCCACTTCTTCATAAAAGTGAGCATTCCTCCTTCCAAGGTTGCACATTTGAGATAGTCGCATAAAACCAAATAAAAACATAATAAGCTAGGCCCCTGTACCAACTACATTCTTTCTGCAGTCTCAAATATGGAAGCCTTTGATTTTAAAGAACTTAAAGAAATTGTATTGACATACTGTAAGAGAAAAGGCGGTCCCTTTGAAGGGGAATTCCCTGAGGCATCATGGTATAATATTCAAAGTCAAATGTTAAACCATTATCAAGAATTCAAAAAGAAAACAAATAAAAGAAAATGCCTTTTTATCCAAGGCATATGCAGGGGGCTCATTAGCATGGAACAGGACAATACTGAACTGACTTCTCATGTACACAATTAACCAAAGACCTTGAGGAGGCACAAATTTGCATTTCTATGCAAAGGGCTCAGGTGATACAAGCCACAAATTCCTTTATAAATGTTAGTGAGCACTTAAACTTGAATTGAGGCACGTTAAGGATGAATTGGCCTCTGAAAGACAAAATAAATATAAGCTCTGCACTATTTCACCCTCAGCCCCCCTGCCTATGACACACCCTATAAACAAAAGAATACAGATGTATGTATAGCTGGGCTTAGGAATGGAAAAAATAAAGCAGAATCAGAGGAAGAAAATCCTGATAGTTTATCTCAGCCAGAACAGAGCAATAACCAGGACCTGTGTCAGAAGGATAATTCAGATGACTCAGACCCGGCACCCAGTACCAAACTCAGAGCACCAGTTAAAGTGATGCTGCAGGACAATTTAAAAGATAGGGACATGGAAAGGATAGTTGAGAAAACTGGCCCTATGCCTTTTAATGTTAATGACTGGTGCAAATGGGCCACTGATATTCTGATTCACTGGGGTCTAGGGAAATACAGAAGAAAACAATCAGACTATGATAGACTTATGCATCTGGCTCTGGGGCCACACTATTATAAAGTTGGCTCTCTCACTCACCCATACCAGTTGGTTAAAAGGGGCATTGATAAACTGTTTCACTGTTCTCCAATGCAAGTATTTAAAATTATTTCACCTGTACCAAATGATACACTGGAAGAGTTTGCATATAGAGCCTGGATTTTAAAAGCAGTTCTTAATGAGCAGGAGTCCTGGCCCAATGCAGAAGATTATGGGGAGAGCACGCATAAGGCATTTTTATTAGAATTGCTATCCCCTGAGATTACAAAACACCTTCTGTTATTTTCTGAAGACCCTAAAGCAACCCCTTTTGATACTTTAATGCTCAGAATTGGGTCTGTTTGGAAGACCCAGCCCTCGCAGCTCATAACAGTATCAGAAGCACGGAAGTGGCAAGCTGAGGGATCCTCCCAATACACAAAAAACACAGACAAAAGATACAGAGGACACACACCTTGGAGAGGACAAAGCAGAGGTACTTTTAGAAATTCCTCAGGGTACATTCCCTTTCAGGAGCTCAAAGCACAGAGAGATGGATTAGAAAAGGAGAAAATTAAATGGGAACAGGACAAACACATACTGCAGGTAGAACTAGATAAATTAAAACAGGACTTACAAGCAGCTCAGGACAAACACAAGGCTAGTGCATAGTGGTGTCCTGACCTCCTGGGTTCAGATATCAAAATGTCTCAAGCCTTCATAGCCCAGCCTGCCTCCGTTCTCTCAGCAGAGGACTCGATTCCAGAACCTCTGGATGATGAAACAGATACAGGCCTAGAATACAGTTTAAGACTTGTAACATCCTTGATACTGGACTCTTGTGGACGCCCCAATGTTATCAGTAGAATAGGGGGTCAGGATAAACTAGCTTTGATTGACACAGGGGCTGGAATTAGTTTTACAAACAGAGCTTCTCCCACTGCAGATCAGAAAAATAGGACATTTATGAAATTCAAGGAATTAATGACACAGCTTCCAAGGGTGTGGCTATCCCAGTTAAATGGGGTATCCCTGTGCACAGTGAACAAAACAAGGAAATGTTAGAAACCACTGCCTCCACTATAGTGAACACACCAAAAGAAATAATTGGAATTGACGTTCTCAACCAGTTAAATTTGGTGGTAGATATGGCTAATCTTAAATTGTGGCAGTATTCAGGAACTTCAAGTGCTTCTAAAACTTTAGTGCATGAAGTCATTCCCATGCAGTTAGCAACTCAGTGCACCAAGGCAGCCCAGCAGTATGATCTGTGTGTAATTCCCTCAGAGGTGGCTGATATTCCAGTCTGGGCACAAGACAAGTTAGATTGTGGGAAAATGCACACAGAAATACTGTTAGAAGGTGAGGATCCTCCACCACAGAAACAATTCCCAGTACCTCATCAAGCTATAGAACCAGTGACTAAAATTGTGAAGATACTGGAGGAGAGGGGTCTGATTAGACCTATTTCTTCCACATGCAATTCACCAGCCTGGCCGATAGTTAAACCGGGGGGTTCCTTCAGGCTCACTATGGACATCCGTGCCCTGAATCAAGTTTCAAAATCTGTAGTGCCCGTGGTAGCCTCATACCCTGAAATGATCTCTAAACTGAACCCCAAATGTAAATTTTTCTCTGTTTTAGACATATCCAATGGGTTTTGGAGTCTGCCCCTGGCCCTTGAATCCCAGAACAAAACAGCCTTTCAGTGGCTGAATAAACAATATGCATGGACTGTGCTTCCACAGGGCTATAAGGATTCCCCCTCAATATTCCATAAATACATGCAGGAAGCCCTGTCACTAGTGTCTTGCAGAGATAATATAATTCAGTATATAGATGACATTCTGATCCAGTCTGAGAATGAAGCTGTACACTGGAATCATGTAAGAGAAGTTTTAAAAGCCCTCTTACAAGCTGGTCTTAAAGTTAATCCTGCCAAGGCTCAACCGTGCAAATCACAGGTTTCCTTTTTAGGGGTTACTATTGGCGAAGATGGTAAATCTGTAGATTCTCAGAGGATAGAGCTGATACGGAAACTTCCACTTCCTACAGATCAGAAATCACTCCAGTCATTTCTAGGGCTCACTGGTTTCTGTCGTGACTTCATGCACAATTATGCTGAAGTGGCAGCTCCACTTTTACTCCCTGCTAAAAAGTAAAAGTTATGTTTGGGAGGAAGAACATACAGAAGCTGCAACTAAATTAAAGCACATTCTGACTTCTGCTCCTGTTCTTGCACACCCAGATCACACACAACATTTTTTCCTGTACCCTGTAGTTGGAGAGAACAGTATAGGTGCAGCTCTTCAGCTCTTCCCCAGTAGCTAGTTGAGTGCCTTCTGACCTGGGGGTCTCATCTTCCAGCACTATAGCAAAATTTGTTTTGTTGTAACTATCCATTGGGTTTTCATGGCAAGATACAGAAGTAGATTGCCGGGCCTTTCTTCCGCGCAGTTCAAGTTTTGTGTTGCCGCCGTTGTCACGGAAATGTGATCCTCCGCCAACACTATCCCATTCTGCTGCTGCCCAGATGGGTGGTTTGTCTTCGTCTGGCACCTCAGCTGAGACTTGTCCATCTTGGGAGACCCTGCCAGTAGTTAAACTACTGATAGTTTAGCTCTCAGCATCACTGATGCACACAAGCCCTCACAGCACGACAAGCTGCAAACCAAGTGAGGGTTTACTATGTTTCTATGAGGGGATTATTCAGCTTCAGCAGTCACTGTATTAATTTAAATTAAGATATAAATATATTCATCTCCACAATAGCTATAGCCAGCAGTGCTGAACAGATATGTAGTATCAACATAAAGAAACACCAGGGAAAAGGGAACACTGTAGCCCAATCTTAATGAGTCCAACAAGAATGCAGGCTCCACTCCTCAAAAGTATCAAACCAATTCCCAGACAAAATAAATAAATATTTTCGTCGGACAAGGAACCTCAGTCAAGAATTTCTTAACTGAAGGTTCATGTCCTTTTATTCAAATGCATTAAAACCTTTTAACTGCTGTAAAAGTTTTGATCAAAGAAGTACTTAACTGAAACCTCTGCACTATGACACAGTTCATCAATAATGGTGGAAAACAACACCGTCCTGCGTTTCGGGTTAACAAACTTCCAAACCCTGCTTCAGGTTAATGTCCACCAACGTGCGCATACAAAACCAAGGAAAGGTAAGATATTTAAACCCCCATCGACAACTTCACTCCGCTAACGAACTACTTCTATCTAAGCCTTTCACCCGCACCGCTAACTCCCGACTTCGCTCCTTTCACCTTGCTGCACCCTACGCCTGGAATAGCTTACCTGTGTCTATACGCCAGGCACCCTCCCTGGCCCTCTTCAAATCCAGGTTAAAGACCCACCTCTTCACTGTCGCATTCAAATCCTGGTTTCTATCCTTATCTTAACCTAACCCCCATCATTTTCATAACTTAACTGTGTGACCACACTAAGCTTTGCACTAAATTGTATTGTATAAATTGTATTGTGTCACTGTTGTGACTAGATTGTAAGCTCTGATGAGCAGGGACATGGGAAGGGGTGGCCTGCACAGAGCAACAGGTGCAACTACTCTTGCCGTATTGCTGGGCAGACTGGATGGACCATGCTGGTCTTTATTTGCCATCATTTACTATGTTACTATGACTGTCTCTTGTATACATGTCTGTACAGCGCTGCATGCGTGGAGCTATATAAGGGTTTAAATAGTAGTAGTAGTAGTAGTAGTAAGTGACGTTAGACACCGTGGGTTTAAATATCTTACCTTTCCTTGGTTTTGTATGCGCACGTTGGTGGACATTAACCTGAAGCAGGGTTTGGAAGTTTGTTAACCTGAAACGCAGGACTGTGTCGTTTTCCACCATTACTGATGAACTGTGTCATAGCGCAGAGGTTTCAGTTAAGTACTTCTTTGATCAAAACTTCTACAGCAGTTAAAAGGTTTTACTGCATTTGAATAAAAGGACGTGAACCTTCAGTTAAGAAATTCTTGCCTGAGGTTCCTTGTCCGACAAAAATATTTATTTATTTTGTCTGGGAATTGGTTTGATACTTTTGAGGAGTGGAGCCTGTGCTCTTGTTGAACAGATATTTAGTGGCATGTTTACCAAAGTGCGATTCCCAGTAGTGTGTGGTTTAGCACACGGTTTTTGTGCTGCTCTAAAAAATCCCATGCTACCCAAGTTGCAGGCAATGGGGCGAGGACTGGGCAGGCCAAGGTCAGAATTGAGGCAATGATGGCAAGTCGCGGCTAATGTGAACACTAGTAGCTCGTGCTAAGCGCACTCGCTGCCCATAGCACAAGTACGCAATGCCAGCTCAGTGGGTGGCATTAAGTCTACCCGCATGCTGACTTTTATGGTGCCTACTCAAAAAACAAAACCCCTCACCAGGTTAAAATTGTAATACAAAAGAAGATACACCCTGGTATACAAAACACAGTTTTCAAAACCCTTCAGGTAACCAATTTTTTTGTCGGAAAGGCCAGCCCAGCTAAAGAGGAACATACCTCAAGCCGTCGTGGCCCGTCCATTTTATTCATTTAACAAATAAAAAGCCACTTTGGAAACATCGTTTATCAGTACTTAGCTGGATCTGTGGAAAGTGGAAGAGCCGTAATTAAATTGCTACAGTCAGCTCACAGACGACGTGACACGTTTCGGGGTATTTTCAACGATCCCCTGTTTCAGGTCAAAGCCGCTGCACAAAACCGCTATGCCCACCGTCATGAGCTGTGAGCTGACTGTAGCAATTTAATTACGGCTCTTCCACTTTCCACAGATCCAGCTAAGTACTGATAAACGCTGTTTCCAAAGTGGCTTTTTATTTGTTAAATGAATAAAATGGACGGGCCACGACGGCTTGAGGTATGTTCCTCTTTAGCTGAGCTGGCCTTTCCAACAAAAAAATTGGTTACCTGAAGACTTTTATGGTGCTGCATCTTGGGCCTGTGCTAACCCAGGGAATGGGTGAAAATGCCGCCTGAAGTTAGCACAAGTCTCCTGCGTTGGTAGCATGGCCCACATGCGCATTACCGGCACGAGCCTTGGTAAACATACCCCTTAGTGCGGTGACTGAATATCACCACTATATAGATAATGTAGCTCTCCGCTCTCCCTCTGCCCCTCCACTATATACGTGAAGGCACATTTTAGAAAGGATATCGAGGTGCAAGCTGGGATGTCCAGGTGAAAACGTTCCAAATACCATAAGAGTGGCGACTGTGTACTTGCCCTCTAAAATCACTCTCTATCCGCCCCCAAAAGATACACATTTATGCAAGCACTAAACCCAACGGACTTGCGGCCACTTGCAAATTTCAGCCTGATTATAAAAATGGATACGTGCCCGATATGGATGGTGTTGGCCACAGAAACAAAGTTTTAGGACAGGGATGCCTATCCCCTGCTGCATATCTGTCCCAGCCATCCATTTTACGATTGGAGACGTGCGACGGTGTGTTGTCCCCAGGACAAGTGTTGCCATTTACCCGCATGTTTTTTTACCATGAGGAAAACTCTGAAATATGTGAGAGCCGCCTTCTGTACTCCCCACAGGTGTCTGGGTGCCGAAGCTGATGCCCTGGAGCGACATAGATGACACTGGATGTACAAAGGTTTTCAAAAATTACACATACATGTATATTTTTTAGAACCACCCATGACATACCTCCTCCTTGACATGATTGTGCCAAAGACATCTATATATCCTATATACCCCAGGGACATCTTATTTTATTTATTTATTTAACAATTATTTCTATACCGCTCTTTCACAAGTATCAAGTGCGGTTTACAATGAACAGTGTGTTATATGGTATGGATAGTATCATACCAAGTCATTTTACATAGAACAGATGAACTAGGTACAGATAACAGTATAAAGTTTAAACAGTGAATTATTAAACTATTATAACATATATACATAGTAACTATATACAAATTGTATCATATGTCGCGTGTGGTTGTATACTTTATATAAGCTTCAGGCACGTGAGTGTATGTTGTTTGAATTGTAGTAGTTAACCTGCGTCTCTTTGTGTCGTCTGGCCAGTCTCTGATCCTTGGTTGTAATGCAATGAGAATAAATGGGTTTTTAGTTTTTTTCTATATATACATATATATATATACATCTATATACATATATATATATACATCTATATATACATCTATATATAAACCCTCCATTGCCTCAGAAAAATCCACGTTATCAATGTCCTTGTTTAATGTACACTACCAAGTTTAAGTTACAATGTAAACCGCTTTGACTGAAATGATAAAGTAGTATAAAAACCCTGTTAAATAAATAAACATACTCTGCTTTCTCAAATGGCTCTGGGGGCGTCTTTGTGATCTGCATGTCTGAATGCCTGTTTTTAGACATCCAAATCATAAATAGAGCTTTTAAAGTGACCCCCATAGTGTTGGAGCAGTTAGATATATATCAAGCCCAACACTACTGCATAGTGGCTGAAAAACACAGGGCTGGTAGAGCTCTACTTTAGCAGTGACTGAAAAATACGGAACTCCATTTGAAAAGTGACTCTTATGTGTTTGAAGTGACATAAACTGAATTTAATTCAATTTAATTTAATATGAGCATATATTTCTGCTTGAACCTCACAGCTCAAGGCTGATTCCAGAAGACAAAATATATATCTCACATGATATTAGAAATATAACCACTATCGAAACAAAAAAAAAGAACTATATTAGGTAAGATTCCGACATACATCCTCCATTCATTTATTAAAGTATAAAACTTAATTACAGGGAGACATCAAGAATTATTAATTCACTTTAATCAGATAGATATTCTTGAAGCAACCATGTTTTTAAAGCACAGCAGAACTGAAGATAAGATGTTAATTCCCATAATCCTAAAGAAAGTAGATTCCACACAGTAGGACCCAGCCCGTAAATGATTTAGTTCTTCTTTCCTGTAAGTGTAAGGATCTTGCAGATGTCAAGGTCAATCTAATTTCCTTCCTTGAACATGGTAACCAATTAGATGCATATAGTGTAATAAATGAACTAAGGTAATCTGGAGCCCTATCCTGTAAAATTTTAAAGCTCAAATAAAATATGTGCCAGGGCAGCTTAACCAAACACAAAGATGTCACCCTCTCCCACCTGGTTCCTGAAAATAGGACACAAGGCTGACTGCTCCAGCCTCTCCAGCGCATTCTGCAGCAAAACCTAATTTTAATGGCGTACTTATTGCCCAAGCACATTTCATCTATCCATGAACTGTTTTCCTGCTCTGGTTCAGACCCAGTCATATGTACAGTAAATCTAGGTCACTTTTAACTCATGTTGTAATATCAGAAACAAGAAGGGCTCCCTCAACCAGTCCTTGTGTATATGTAAACCAGTACGCAGCACTGAAATATCACATTAAAGATAGGTTAGGCGGTTATATCTTTAATGGGATGATCAAAAAATATAACCAATTAAATCAGACTGTAGATATCATCCGGGTGAATATTCAGATCCCACAGCCACAACATTTAAATATAAGATGCATATTCAGTGGGGTCAATAGTCAAAAAGAGTTAGCAGGACCTGAAAACTGGCTAAACCCTACTGCGCTTGATAGTCATCGGCACTAAGTGATTAGTGCTGCGGAATATCACCACAGACCACCTCTGAAACATGCAGTTAGTTTCATGGCATCTGCGGGAAGCACTGGGATGGTCCTGGTGCCTTTCCAGTAAGCAGTAATATTGTGCTCCTAACCGGATAGGCAAACCCCATAAAATTTGGAGAGCTCAATAGCTGTCCTGACTTTGCATGGTTTCTGCTATGTCATTAACAGCTGAATATCACCGTTAAGCAGAAATTCAGTGTCGGATGATGGCTATCTAGTTTTAGTTTCAGCAGTGGCATCCAGGTGCTTTAAAAACACTGAATAGCGACCCCTCTGCTTCTATCTATATAGCAAGTGGCACTAAATATACACAGAGAGCGGCATCCCCCACTGCTGCCTTTATGGAGAACAGCAATATTCAGCCGCTGTCCTGACAGCTATCTAGTTTTATTTTGGACATTCCGTGTCCCCCCATCTCTATCTGGTTAGTGTTGGGGCAGGCCTAAGAATTTTCAGCGGCATTTAGCTATATAGCAGCTGCTAGTAAACAGATAAGCGCTTTTGGATAGCAGGCTGAAAGTTAAACAAATAACCCATCCAGTTAACGTTAGGGTAGTGATTTTTCCAACCTGGTTTAAATAATTAGCTTTAAACAGATAGTGCCAATATTACTGAACAATGAGTTATCTGGATAAAATTTCAGCAGGGGACAGGGTGGCAAATTCAAAAGAGATTTATTCATTAAATGTTCAAAGTTAACTGACTAAATCGTTTAAATATCAACCCCAAGAAGTTTTTCTTCTTAGTGTTCGTATTCTGAAGGTAATCCAGAGGCTAAACTGCATGAGAAAATCGTTTTGTCGCAGGATTTGCACTTTTGGAGAAGATTAAGTTGTCCTTTGCACACTAGACTCCAGCTCGCAGCAATGTGCCGATGAAACCCACAGAGACGATCAGGACCAAGTAGCTGATTTTCACATTCATTGCTCCACTGACATTACACAGGTCAGTTTGGCAGCAGGAGGTGAAAGTTCCTCCCGTAAGGATATTCATATTAGATGAGGTACAGGCGGAAGAGCAGCTTTTAGTGATAGAGGCAATGCTGAGGGCACCTAAACCAGCAAGAGAGAAACAACAAAACTCGCATTATTCTAAAACTTTCAGAAACCGCATCTACCCTACTTAGAAGGACCCTAGGCTCTAAAGAACTTGAGGAATGTTCTGGGCAGGCCGTCCCAAGGGCTGTGTGAGCAGAATGGCTGTACAGGACACAAGAAAGGAAGACATGCTGATGTTGTCGTTCAGCTTCCAGGAATGGTTATGGTTATGGTTATGGTTAGGCATTTGATATACCGCCCTTTACTTACGCATCAGAGCGGTTTACATGTATATACTAACAAATTCCTGCTCATGGGAGGATCGGGCGAGTTGCCAAGGTTCACAAACTGCACAAGGTGCATTTCTAGCTTGGGATGGTCCTGATTCTAGGTAGCGGGGATGTAGAAGTTACATGAAAGTAGGAGCTAGGAGTTACTACAGGGCCTGCTCAACCATTAGGTAACCAATCAAAAAAATCCCTTGTTTGGTAATGAATAATACTCAAGACAAAAAAAATCACCGCACTATTCCTCAAAAAACAACTTTAAATTACTTTTTGTCGGAATGCTTCGAGGGAGGTAAGAATTGAAATCTATCCACACCAGACGACACATTCCCTTTTAATCAAATTTTCATGTGAATACTAATTCGAAAAAAAACAAAACACTTATCTTTTAATGTCCCCAAAAGCTGAATTGAGCCATTCCAATTGCGGTATCGAAATGTAGAGCACTACGTGCACGTTTTGGGATTCTCATCCCTGTATCAAGTGCTGCTTCCATCCAAAACGTGCACGTCAAGCTCTACATTTTGATACCGCAATTGGAATGGCTCAATTCAGCTTTTGGGGACATTAAAAGATAAAAGAGTTTTGTTTTCTTCAAATATAGGGAGGAGTAGCCTAGTGGTTGGGGCAAGGTACTTCAGGCCAGAAGGTCAGGGGTTCAAATCCCACTAGAAGACAGCAACCTTGGGCTGGAAGGACTGGGTTTCTAGTCCCACAGATGCTCCTTGTGGTCTTGGGCAAGCCACCTAACCCTCCACTGCCCATGTTCCCTATAAGTATTAGTGTATGTGTCTCATATCCCCACATGTTAAATGTATCCCCCAATTGTGTTGTGACTGCTTTGATTGAAGGATAAGGTGGTATACAAAACTGTCTAAATAAATAAATAAATTAGTATTCACATAAAAATTTGATTAAAAGGGAATGTGTCATCTGGTGTGGATAGATTTCAATTCTTAACTCCCTCGACGCATTCCAACAAAAAAGTAATTTAAAGTTGATTTTTTGAGGGATAGTTTGGTGATTTGTTTGTCTTGAGTATTAACCATTAGGTAAGACATGACAGTTGAACAGGACAGTGGCTTCTAAGGGACTGCAAGGCGCAGAGGCAGTCAGAGTAAAACAATAAATCCCAATAGCCAAGCAAACTCAAAGAACCATCAGCACATTCTTTATCTGCAAAGAGGGCGGGCCCACACATGTTATGCTATGGCTATGTTATATTTAGGCACTTGATATATCACCCTTTACTGTGTGTAGTATGAGAGCAGTTTACAGATATATGCTAACAGTCAGTTTTTATTTACACATATGTACAAAGCAAAAGTTTAATGTTTAAAAGTATGATGTCTAATTATATGTTTTTTACAGAACTGCTAAGGAAGGAGTGGTTGTTAAGTTTAATTATCAAAATCTCAGGGAGGGCACCCAATAAAGCTGAAGGGCGCCCAATATCCTTGTGTGGTGTTAAATTCCCAAGCATTTCTACTGACACCTTTCCTCTCCTTACTCTTGACAAACTCTGCAGTATGTGTCCATGCTTGGAAGAAAAGACTGTGGAGAATACGCGGTGTGATCAAAAAGTACGGAGACTTGTTGTGTAGCTATATAACAATACGTCGCACCACGATGCTATTATGTGCTCTAGTTATGTGCTCTGCATGTGCAGAGTTTAGCGTGGCTGAAGCACACCTGTACTTTTTAAAATCAGGTGATATTTAGTATTGTGTAAAAGCAGTTCATCAGATTTAGGAGTGGAGGAGTGGCCTAGTGGTTGGGGCAAAGTACTTCAGGCCAGAAGGTCAGGGGTTCAATTCCCACTGGAGGACAGCAACCTTGGGCTGGAAGGACTGGGGTTTCTAGTCCCACAGGTGCTCCCTTGTGGTCTTGGGCAAGCCACTTAACCCTCCATAGCCCATGTTCCCTGTAAAATAGTTATCTCCAAGTTATAATGCCCTGTTCAATGTAATTTCAGTTTGTTCAATGTAAACTGCACTGATGCAGAATAGTGTGGTATATAAGAGAATGTAAATAAAATAAAAATTAAATAAATAAATAAATTTACAATGAGTGAAAAAAATTGACCAGTGAATTTGCATTAAATTCTGCCAGAAACTTGGAGATTCATGCAAAAAGACTTATGACAAGTTACAGCAAGTGTATGGCGATGAATGCATGCATCGTGCTCGAGTGTATGACTGGTACAATGCTTCCAAGATGGCCACCAGTGTTGACAGTGATGAATGTTCTGGAAGGCCATCCACAAGCAGGAATAAAGACACAGTTGAAGCAGTGTGTGTCACAATACACGCAAATCATTGATTGACTATCAGGGAGTTTGCTGATGACATAGACATCAGTTTCAGGTTGGCACGGTCCATTCTTACTGTTGATTTGAGGATGAGACATGTGTCTGAAAAATTCATGCCGAAACTCCTGTCCCCTGACCAAAAAAGAAGATTGACTGTCTGCAGCTAGGGAGTTATTGGAATGTTGAAAATGACTCAAATTTCATCAAAGAGATTATTACTAGTGATGAATCATGGGTTTATGGTTATGACCTGGAAACTAAGTCTCAATCCTCACATTGGAAGACTCCAGGCTCTCACAGACCTAAGAAAGCCCTTCAGGTGAGGAGCAATGTCAAGGTCATGCTCACAGTGTTCTTTGATTACCAGGGTATTGTTCATCATGAGTATGCTCCAAAAGGCCAAACCATCAATAAGGAGTACTATGTTCAAGTTCTGACTGGTTTGAGTGATGCAGTTCATCATAAGAGGCCCAAGTTGCACAGGAATGGTGAATGGTTGCTTCATCATGATAATGGCCCAGCTCACGCATCACATCTTGTCCAGCAGTTCTTGGCCAAACATCAAATCAAGCAAATCCGTCAGCTTCCCTACTCACCTGACCTTGCACCCTGTGACTTTTTCTTGTTTCCAAAACTGAAATTACCACCGAAAGGAAAGAAATTCAATGATTCGGAGATCATTAAGCAAAATTCAACATAGCAGCTTCATAGCATAATGAAAGAGGCATTTCAAAATTGCTTCCAGCAGTGGCAGGAACACTGGAGGAAGTGTGTTTTATTGGAAGGGGACTACTTTGAAGGAGACTGAATGTAAAAACTGTCAGTGTCAAGTGCCAGGGCCAGTGCTACCACGTAAGAGGGGTAAGCGCTACAGGGGGGTGCCAATGTCAGGGGGCGCCGGCACTAGTGCCCCTCCCTCCACTCCCAGCCTGCTTCCACCCAGCCCCCTTCTGCATCTCCCACCAGGGCCCAGGCCCAGAGACGAACAGATCTGCTGCTCATGGGACTTGTTGCTCCCGCGGGCACAAACTTCCCTTCTGGGCTGCAAGTGCGGACTTGTATGCAGAACTCTGCTGCCTGCAGTACTTGCTGCTCTCACAGGCATGGTCTTCCTGTCTGGTCTCTGATCCGCATCACAATCGCGGTTCAGACAGGAAGATCATGCCCGCGGGAGCAGCAAGTCCCACGGGCAGCAGAGCTCTGCATGCAGGGCCGCAAGGACAAGAAGATCATGCCGGCGGGAACAGCTCTTCTGCCCGCGGGACTTGCTGCATGATCTTTTTGTCTTTGCGGCCTTGCATGCAGAGCTCTGCTGCTTTGCGGCCCAGAAGGAAAGATCGTACCCGCAGAAACAGCAAGTCCCATGGGCAGAAGAGCTGCTGACCAGATCACACTGGTTGCAGGTCCTGAGGAGGGAAAACAAGGGCAGTTGTTGAAGGCTAGAGAGAGAGAGGGCAGAGAAGTTGGATTAGAATTAAAGGGGCAATGATTGATAGAGAATTGGGGCGGGGGTGAGACTGCGAAGGGGAAGTGAGAAAGGGACAGATTCCTGGAAGGGAGACAACAGGGAGGGGTAGGAGGATGGAGGGAAGATACTGGAGGTACTGGGTATGGAAGGCTAGGGAGACAGAGAGAAATACTGGACATAGAGGGGGCTTAGGAAGATAGAGGGGGGGGGGATGAACATGGAGAAAAATGCTGGAGGCAGGGGGGTTATAAAGAAAAACAGATGGCAGATTCTGGACAAGGAGGGGTCACAGGAAAATGGGAGATGCTGGACATGGGGGGCACAGGGAGACAGAGAGGAAATGCTAGATGCAGGGACTAGGGCGATCAAGGGGAGACACTTGACATGGGACGTGGACATACAGAGAAAGGGCACAAGGACAAGCAAGGAGGAGATTTTTGAGATGGAGTGAGGATACTGCATATGGGGGGTTATAGGGAGACTATGGGAAGATGCTGGGAATGGGGTGCAACGGAGGGAAAAGGGAGAGACAGGACACGGAGTAATAGGGAGAGAGGAGAGAAGATTGACATGGGGTAAGTGGGGTGAGAGAGACAGAGAGATGCTGGATGTGGGAGTAATAAGGAGGGGGTGATATGGAGACGGGGAGATGCGGGACACAGGGGGGTAGGAAAAGAGAGGGGAAAATGCTGGATACAGGGATAGGAAGAGAGGGGGGGACACAGAAGGATAGAGAAAGTGAGCGCAGATGCTGGGTGGAGGGAAAGAGGACGGGGAGAGAGACAGAGAGACACTGGATGGAGAGGGTGAGAGATGTTAGATATGAACATAGTAACTACTATATGGTCCAACTCAGCCCCATCCACATTTCGTGCGTGCCCACAGACCAGGAGTGTAGGACTTGGACTCGGCCTCTTAATAAACATGCCCCTTTATATTTTACACAGTACAGGGAAATGCATCTCTTTCTTTTTCTCTGGTGTTGCACTGTATGCAAAATCTAGCTTCTTGGGGTTTCAGTTTAATTTTTGTCTACATACTTTTATTTTTAGGTTGTAGTTTATTTTGGTTTTGCTGAGGTTCTGTGCTCCGAGTGTGTGACTGAGGTTAGATATTTTTTAACATGAAGTTTGCACATAGGGATCTGTACTGTAGTAATGTGACTTGTTCAGCTTTTCAAATAGGTCGTGATGTCCATCGTCGGGCGGGAAACTGCAGTCACGGGTTTCACCAGCTCTCAGCATGTCCACTCTACTCCCGGCTGTCTCAATCCAGTCCTGATTTTGCACAACCTCAACAAACAGTTTATCTTAACCTATTATTTGGAGCATACTCCGACTGGGAGAAAGTCCCACAAAAGTCCATAGACTCAAGACAGCGTGCTCTTCTGTGCTGCAGCTCCAGAATGAGTCTTGGCTTCAGATATTCCCCAACAGTACAGCAAATCCACATATCACAGCAAAGCTGTTGCAGCAAAGTCTCTTCACCTCTTTCTTAAAGTCCTCAGATAAGAGGCACAGTTCTCAGCTCCCTCCACCAGAAGAAGCAGTGAAAGCAGCCCTACCTCCCTTCCTTCAAGTTGTGCACTATCCACCTGAACCCTCCCACAGGCTGCCTCTTACAGTACCTCAAATGTCCATGGGTTCAGTGATTTCTTGTTCCAAAAACTCATTAGCTTCCATGGATTCCTCCTGGGCTTCTCCTCCCTTGCACTGCCTTCCAACCATATGCCTGCCCACACCCTAAGGCAGGGGTGGGCAATTCCGGCCCTCATGCACCACAATCCAGCCTGGTTTTCATGATGTCCCTAATGAATATTCATGGACCTATTTCCATACAATGGAAGGCAGTGGATGCAAATAGATCTCATGAATATTCATTAGAGACATCATGAAAACCAGGCTGGATTGTGGTGCACGAGGGCCGGAATTGCCCACCCCTGACCTAAGGCCTTGATTGCTGATTACTAGCCCAATCCACCTGTGTGCCCTCTCTTAATTGGCTCTCCTGGTCCTTCCTGGGGAGGGCCTTCCTATCCCAAGGGCTTTTGGGACATGTAGTGTGACTGCTGTTGTCACTTCCCCCTTCCCCCTGCTTAAACTTCTGTCAGCCTTGTCACAGGCTGACAGAACCTACCTCTTGGAGTACTGGTCTTATCTCATACATTCATCCTTTAACCATTCATTCAGGGACCCAACCTTAACCCTTTTATGCTCATCACCAGGGCACCACTCCCTAACATGTCCTCTAGCACCACAGTATGTACACATTTTGTCATACGGCTCTTTCTTGCTTTCTTGTCCTTATTTATGGACATTCCTTTCTCTCCCTCCTTGGGAAAGGGCTTTGCTGGAGGATGTGCTACTCTCCCCATCCTATAATCCTCTCATTGTACCTCTTCATAGGATAGGGACCTGTATTGGAGTAATAGTCCTATGGATTGGTCTCTGTGGAGGATGTGTTTCCCTCCCTTGGACTCCCATATCCCCAGGCTGACTGGACCTCCTCCCTTTCTTGAGGCCATGTCTTCTCCAGCAGCTGCCTCATCCACGGTGGCCAGCCGGTCCTTCTCCAGGAGGTGCTGAACAGACGCCTTTGGGGTCTGCTCCGACTGCGTAGGATTCTTACCAGTTTCTGGCACTGAAGGACCCTCCTGTGCTAGCCCCTCTTTACCCAAGGGCTCTTCTGTCCTACCTGCAACTTCCTCCTGACCAGGTCCTAAGGTACCAGGTGTTTCCTTATCGCCGCCTCCCGACTTGGAGTTTTCTTCTGGAAGCCCTTCACACTCTACAACGTTAATTTCTTCATTACCACGTTCTGGTTTGGGGTTCCCTGGACCTCTTCCAGAATCTCCATCTTGTTACTGCACTGCAAGTTCTCCGGCATACTCGGGAGTGCTTTTGCCAGGGTTTCCCGACGTACTCTCTTCCCTCTTCCCCCAATTCACCATCTGAGTGGACTGCTCTCTTGCCCCATTCTCGTGGGCCTCAATTCTACCCCTCCGCTCTAGGACGGACCCCTTACCCATTCTTCTGGTATTTTCTTGGGGGACTTTCCCTCTTACCTCCAAGTACTCTTCCTCCTCAATTCTAACCTCCTGAGTTCAGTGCTCTCTCAGGGGAATAATCAGGTCTACCCTTGTGATCAGGGCTCTTTTATACCAGCAGCCCCTTTTCCTGTGCCTGCGCTTCCCACATCCATGACAGCGCAGGTTCCTTAGCTTGGGCCTTTTCTGATAATGGCTATCTATGCCTCGCCTAGCCCCTTCACTAGGGTATGTGGCCTCTCTGCCCAACTGACATGTAGTAGCACTGAAAACATCCCACTGTGGCTCCTTCCTCCTAACTTGCCACTAATATTTCTTTCAATCCCTAAAAAGACTACTTAGGTTCATTCAGTAATTAAGTTAGACCCTATCTAAAATCCAGTATCTGACCTACCTCTATTACCACTTTCTACAATAAGCTTTTTATATTTTTGTTGGATTGCTTGCCATGAAAGGAAACCCTTTCTCGTAGCTCACCTTCAGTTTTTCTCTTATAATCAGGCCTCCAAGCCTAAAAAGCAATCGGAGGGACAACGCAACTAAGCGAACCCCTGATATACTTATCTTTATAGCATTATTCTACACTGCCACTTGATTTCCAAAAATCTCTCCAATGTCTCTGCAAGTCGCAATGTATAGTCGTGTTGCACTCTTGAATCAACTCAGAACACAGAACTTCACCACTACCCCCAGAAAACATACAGTGGTATTTCACAGCTTAATATAGAATTTGTGAATAGTATTTTGAAGTCTTGTACTCTCACAGCAGTGAATTCTCGCCAGAAGCCTGAATAATAAATATGGGGTACAGATCATCACACATTGGCTTCCATTATTTTACGTCTCAGTGTATCCCCCAACACTACTTGACTGCCAGCAGGAATGATCACTCATCCAGATCCTCTGAGGACCCCATTAATCCTCAATCTCTTCCTCAAACTTTTCGCTACTCCATACTTAAGAAATAATAAACTTAGTTCCGACATAGATTAATAGAAAAATGTCTGGACAGTCTCACACTACTGAATCCTTCCTGGAATCGCAACACAACATCATGTTTCAAACCTCTAAGTCTTCCGACTCTTCCTCAAGTGAACTAACAAATCTAACCCCCGTCTCCTTTTTATAGCTCTGTTAGGTTTTAATGCCCATCAGATGTGTCCACTTGTTCCATGAGCGTCAGGAGACCCACTACCCTTCAATCCTACCTACTAAATCCAGCTGCTTGAATAGATGTCTTCCATTAGAGCAAGTTCCACCAATCAGTCTCTAAATTCAGTCCATACGGTATCACAGTGTGTAACTGAAATATCCACCGCTGTTTCAAATAATGTAATTTAGAAACACAATCTCCTCCTCTTAAAGTTACGAGTATATGGTCCAAAACTCTCCACTTAAGATCCTCAAAAACATGTCCAAACTGGATTCAATGTGTTACCATAAGTGATGATAACACCTTAGAATTGATCCTAGATCGATATTCCTGAAGTCTTTTCTTCATTATTCTAGTAGTCCATCCTATATATTTCACCTGACAAGGACACTGAATTAAATACACAACAAATGTAGTCAAACAAGATGTATTACGTGACTTATACACTCTGTTTGTGGCAGGATCTCTCCAGTCTTGACCTATTAGCATGTATGAACAAAAATCACAATGTGAGCATACAAAATGCCCTCGCTCCTGGTTCTCTATTTCACTGTGGGCTCGCTCCAAGGTTGTATGAACAATTATGCTATTAATATTACGTCTCCACTGATAACCCACCATTAATGGTGCCTGAAAACACGAGTGTAGGGCAAGAATATGCCAGTGCTTCTTTAAAATTCTTGTTACTGCTGCCGAATTCGGCATGTAGGGCAAAACTCCTACAAACTTGGTTTCTGCCTGTATGGATTTAAGTTGATCCTGCTGGAAATGCCACCACTCAGGATGATTGAATGAGCTCTTTTATATGCTTTATAAGTTATTGAATGGGGATAACTCCTTTGCATCAATTGTTGTACCAAGTCCTTTGCATGCTTATGAAATTCTGCCAAAGTAGTACATAAACAACAGAGCTTCAAATATGGTCCTAGAGGCAGACCTTATCATAAAGGGCCTGGGTAATAACTTTTATATTTTAACAATGTATTTCTTTGCACTTCTTTATGGAACAAGGTAAAACATAGCCTTCTGAATCTTTGTAAATGATCAAATCCAGAAATTCAATTTGTGCATTATGATATCTCAGGGTAAATTGAATGTTAGACTTTATAGTGTTAATCCATTCAAAAACATTTCAAATCGTCCTCCGTACCAACCCACAAAAAAGAAATATCATCCAAAATTCTTTTCCAAAAAAGGGAATCTTAGCTTCTCCTCCCTTGCACTGCCTTCCAACCATATGCCTGCCCACACCCTACGGCCTTGGTTGCTTATTACTAGCTCAATCCACCTGTGTGCCCTCTCCTAATTGGCTCTCCTGGTCCTTCCTGGGGAGGGTCTTCCTATCCCAAAGGCTTCTGGGACATGTACTGTGACTGCCGTTGTCACAAGATATATCGATGTTCTAGGACCTGCTACAAGCGGTACGGACTTCTCAAGCTGTCTTTCCTGTTCACCGTGTGGTAAAGCAGATGATTCAGGATGAGTGGGATTTGCCGGAAGCAGGCCTGAGATGGGGTAGGGCATTCTCTCGTTTTTATCCTCTTTCAAATCAGGAGCGGGAGTTGTTTCGTTCTCCTCGTGTGGATGCAGCTGTTTCAGCTGTAACAAAGAAGACTACTATTCCAGTAGAGGGCAGTGCAGCCCTAAAGGATACTCAGGACAGAAAGTTGGATACGCTTTTGAAACAGGCCCTTGATGTTAGTGCCTTGTCATTGCAAGCTTCTATTTGTGGAGCCTGGGTTGCCAGAGCCTGCCTTCGATGGTCTCAACAACTTCAACAGTCGGAGGGAGAGTCCTTGGAGCATATGGCTGAGGGTGGTAGATTGGAATCAGGAGCTGCTTACCTGGCAGATGTCCATTATGATCTCATTCGCAGTTTGGCATGCTGTATGGCTTCATTGGTGGCTGCTCGTCGCTATCTATGGCTGCGTAATTGGGCAGCAGATTCTTCATCTAAGTCCCGGCTTAGTAAGCTTTCCTTTAAGGGGAAGCTTCTGTTTGGAGAAGACTTGGATAAGTTAGTCAAGGAATTGGGAGAGTCCAAGGGAAGTCGTCTTCCGGAAGATAAATCTAAGCAGGTGCGTACCCCGGTACCATCTCATGGGCAGGTACGGGATTTTCGACGCTTTCGAACCTTTTGCCAATCAGGGTTTCAAAGGGGAAGATTTTCTTCCTGAGGTCATGCATTCAGAGGTTTCAGGGGTATAGGTAGAGGCTTTTCTGCCCCATCGACTTCTGGTTTTAAAAAGACACAATGAAGTACGGAGGTGCAGCCCATAGGAGGTCGACTACGGGATTTTTATTCTGCTTGGACCCGAATAACCTCAGACCAATGGGTTCTGGAAATTATTCATGAGGGTTATTCTCTTGAGTTCGCAAAACCCATAACCAACTTTTTTATCCAGTCTCCCTGTGGAGCGTCGGACAAGGCTTTGACGATAAAGAACACTCTAACAAGGCTTCTACAGTTACGAGCGGTAATTCCGGTACCCAAAAGCCAATATGGCTGTAGTCGGTACTCGATTTATTTTGTAGTGCCAAAAAAGGACGGTTCTTGGCATCCGATTCTGGACCTCAAGAGTGTAAACCATTGCTTGCGGGTGCCACATTTCCGCATGGAAACTTTGCAGTCCATAATAGTTGTGGTAAGAAAGGGGGAGTTCTTAACTTTCCTAGATTTCACAGAAGCGTATCTGCATATCCCAATCAGAGCTGTTCATCAGAAATTCCTGCGGTTTGCAGTTCCAATTGGGCAATTTCAGTTCCAAGCATTGGCGTTCGGTTTGGCCACGGTGCCCAGGACTTTCACCAAGGTTATGGTGGTAGTAGCTGCAGCTCTGAGAAAGGAAGGGGTGTTGGTTCATCCTTACTTGGATGATTGGCTCATCAGAGCAAAGTCCAGACAAGAAAGTGTACGAGTCACGGCTCGAGTAGTTCAAATTCTAGAAAGTCTGGGTTGGATAGTCAATCGGAACAAGAGTCAACTGCTTCCATCCCAGAGTTTGGAGTACTTACGAATCCGATTCGATATACAAGCAGGGGCAGTTTTCCTGCCAGACCGTCAAATATGCAGTTTACAACTTCTGGTTCAGTTTTTAAAAATCAAATCTCCCACTGCATGGTGGTTTCTTCAGGTATTAGGCACAATGGCATCCACTCTGGAAGTGGTACCGTGGGCGAGAGCTCATATGCATCCTTTACAGAGAGCACTTCTTCGATGATGGTCACATCAGACAGGTTCCCTAACCCAGCGGCTGCCGTGTCCACAGGAGGTAAAGTGAGCTCTTTATTGGTGGCTCCAACAAAAGAATCTATCTGCGGGCATGCCTCTCGAATAGCCAGATTGGATTCCAGTCTTAACCGATGCCAGTCTGTCGGGTTGGGGTGCACACTGCAGGGGACTCTAAGTTCAAGGAACTTGGAGCAGACAGGAGTCCAGTTGGTCGATCAACATGTTGGAGTTGAAAGTGGTGTTCTTGGTGCTAAAGGCCTTCAAGAAGAATCTCTTGAACCAGTCAGTGAGAGCCTTATCGGACAATGCGACGGCGGTAGAATATCTCAATTGTCAGGGCGGCACAGGCAGCGTACCGCTCGAAGACCTAGCAGAGAAGTTATTTCTCTGGGTAGGGCCTCGATTACAAGCGTTGTCGGCAGCCCACATTGCAGGTGTAGACAACGTGGCAGCAGACTACCTCAGTTGAGTTCGCATAGATCTAGGAGAGTGGGTACTTCTTCCAGAGGTTTACTCTCGGATTGTCCACAGATGGGGAGTGCCACTAATGAATCTGATTTGTGTTTCAAAAAATTCTCAGGTCACTACTAGAGAGTAGTTGCCCAGGCTCTCGCACTAATGTGCTTTCCGTGCACACGCTCTGCCCATTCCCCATCCCACCCATGTTGACTGATTAACAAGTATTAGCACATGGTTGTGGACCAGCTGGCAAGTTAGCGATTGTAAGCTCTGATGAGCAGGGACTGCGTATACCTTGTAGCGCTATACAAATGATTAGTGGTAGTAGTAGTAGTAGTGTTACAGATGCTCTGTTGCTGCATGTTTAAATTGCCCATTAACCAGCTAATGGGCCTCAGCAAAAGGGCCCTTAAAGCCTTATTTTGCATAGGGTCTCTGCATGAGAAACTGGACATTCACAGATTCCCAGGTATTTCACAAAAGGCACACTCAATATGGATCTTTTTTTTAAATGATGGGTATAAAGTTCTGCAGGAGTGCACATCAGTGCCAGTACATCCAGTAGTAATGGCCGGTTTAGGTAAAAGCTCATTTAGAAAACAAGCGGCCTCGCTTGGGGTTTTGCACTTGTGCAGACACAAGTGTAGGTACTGATTTTACCACTCGCATCTTTAACTACCGTATTTTACAAAACTACACCACCAAGTTCAAAGAAGATTTCATGTGCACACATTTGGACATGGTGCTACACAGCAAAGAGGGAAGCTCAATGGGCCTCTTGATAAATGGTCCAAACACCTTCCCCTACCATGGAGTAGGCATAATGTTGACATCCATCCATCTGGCATCAAACTCGAAGACTCTAACCCGGGTGTGTGTCTGATGGAAGGTGTCAGAGGGGTGCATTCGTGTGTCTGTGTCATGGGGAACCTGCATGTGTGTGTGTGTGTGCATTCAATGGGGATTTTCTATCCCTACCTTTCAAAACCCTCTTTCCTACACTCTCTCTCTTTCCCTTCACCCAGTCCTGCACTTCCCCCTCTCCTCCCAACAAACTTTGCACTCTATCCTTAACCTGCCTTTCACTCCCTCAAGTCTCAGTACCTCATTTCACCCTGTCCCCACCCCAGTACTCTCCCTCCCTCCTCTCTAGTCCCACCTCTACCCTTATGCTTTCTCTGCTTTACACCTCTAACCCTGCCCCTTTGCTCCATGCTCTACCCCTTTCCCAGGCCTTCGGGCAGCTAGGCCACCGTCCCACTCTTCATGTTGGCAAGACCTAGGACTTTTGCCAGCGTAAGGTTATCAGATGTCCCCGATTTTAGAAATGTGTCCCTAATGCCTACCTGTTTGACAGCCTTTTGTCCAAGATTCCAGCAAAGGGAGCAGAAACAAATTTATTTTCAATTTAGTGCTTGAAGTATGTCAGTTTTTAGCATTTATATCTATTATCCTTTGCACAGTATGGGGGAAATGCATCACTGTTTCTGTTTCTCTGCTTGGAAGTGATAGCATTAGTGGCATGGGAAGAGACAGGATAATGACTCCACACCTTCTTTATTTGTACTAGCTCACAGCTTTCCAATACTAGAGCAGGGTGAGTTACTTCCCTGCCCCCAGAGGGCTCACAATCTAAGTTTGTACCTGAGGCAATGGAGGGTTAAGTGATTTTCCCAAGGTCACAAGGAGCACCAGTGGGAACTGAACACAGATTTCTTAGACACTGGACTGTTGCTCTAACCACTAGGCTACTCCTCAGCTCTATGTTGCTCGAGCTTGGAACTAAGGTGTCCCTTCCTTCCTCTTCCTCCCCTACACACTTTGGATAAGTGTCCCAGATTGACCTGCAAAAAAATCTGTTAACCTTATGCCAGCAGTTTTTGGCCACAGCCCCACTCTTCATGCTGGTGGGACCCAGGGTCTCCTGCTGGCAATTTCTGGTCACAGTCCCACTCTTCATGCTGGTGGAACTGGGGGACTCCCACCAGTGATTTCTACCAGCAGCCCACTCATCAAGCTGGCGGGACCAGGACTCCCACTGGTTCTTCAACCTACTGCTTTGAGAGGGAGGGGGGATATATGCAAAGAAACAGATACATACAGACAGACACACAACATCACCCATCCAGCTGGAGCCTCCCCACTAGACACTATCGCTTATGTGAAACACATCTAAAAATCTTAAGGAGTTTGACTAGACTCCTTTCAGAACATCAGAAGGATTGGTGGTGAAAGCTTGTTGTTTCCATCTATGGAGTATTTGCTATTTCAGTCCATATTTAGGTGAGGCAGCATTGTCTGCAGTGATGAATATGCTGATTCCATCCCATTTAGGCTACTGTAATAACCAGTGTGGGGGTTTTCTTCAGTGCCGATTATAGAGACTTCAACATGTGCTGAACACTGTCACATGGATACTGACTGAAAGAAGATTGTGAGATCATATTCAACGATTGTGAAGGCCTTACACTACCTACCTGTTAGGGTCCTTTTTACTAAAGTGCACTATGCCCTTAATGTTTGTTTTAGCATGTGGAACTGTCAGCTTGGGTCCGTGGTAACTGACAATGACTTTTTCAGACATATCGTCTGGAATAAATTACATCCGGAGCTAACAATGATAGATGAACTGCCGTCCTTTCACAAATTCTATAAAGCCCGGCTATTTAAAACACCTCAGAATGAATTTAGTGTTCATTGTTTCTTTTTAGCTAGTTTCTGTATATTATTCTCTGTTTTAATTTGCTTTATTTTATGCCCTATTTTTTAAGTTGTACTGTAAATCACCTTGCAGACTGATAGGAAAGCGGTAGTTTATTCATTGATGTATGTAAGTGAGCACGTACACGCATAAATCACATAGCCGCCATTCTATCTGTATGCTCTCGGAGCCCATCGCATGTACTGCCACTGAGAATGCACTCATGGGCGGAGCTTGGATGGAGTGTGGGTGGAGCTTACACTTATGCACGTAATTTATAGAATGTGGGCATCCGTGCGTGACATACACGTCATCATTACACCAGCTCTAGAACAGGTGCAAGTGAGCGCCAGAGCCAGTGTAAGGATAGGAGACGGCCTAGGCTAACCTCCTTCCAAGCGCCCCCCTGCTTTGATTGCTGGCACTGTCACCCTTCTTCAGCATGTGCAGCGGTGACAAGACTTTTGAAATGGCACCGAACTGCTGGAGTTACCGTTTAGCTCTGGTGCTGCAGTGCCATGCCTGCTTCCTCCCCGTTTCAATGTCACTTCCTGTTTGCATGCCCCCATGCAAAAGGAAGTGACATCTGAGGGGAAAGAAGCATGAATGACACCATAGTGCCAGAGCTGAAGGTAACTCTGGCATTTTGGTGCTGTTTTATATGTTTTGCCACCACTGCACTCAGGGCCGGACCTAGAATTAGTTCAAAGTGTTGGTGCCCTAGGTGACACTCAAGCTTTATACCCCCTCTCACTGTCAATATTTATTCTTTAGCTTGGAGTGCCCTGCTTTTGCTGTCCTCTGGAAGCTGCTGCCCTAGGCAACCACCTGGTTTGCCTAGTGGTTGGGCCGTCCCTGACAGCACTGGACACGCCTAGAGGCTCAGCACTCTAGCCAGCCTCCTAGTTTGCCTAATGGTAGTGCCTGTCCTGGGACCATGATTTAAATTTACATACATTAGTGACCACTGATGCTAGTATTTATAAAGTCAAAGCCATCTGTAAAATTGGGCACTAACTGCATGGCGCTTATAGAATTACCCTCCGTATG
Organism: Ichthyophis bannanicus; assembly: GCA_033557465.1. Lineage (NCBI taxonomy): Eukaryota > Metazoa > Chordata > Amphibia > Gymnophiona > Ichthyophiidae > Ichthyophis > Ichthyophis bannanicus. The sequence goes on from CM066031.1 coordinate 1,859,690,800, forward strand.
TGGCATCACAGTGAATGAAGTATGGGCTCAAGCTTGTTTCTTTTCTGTTGACACTGTAGAATCAAAGGTTCTTCAATGAACATGGAGTGTGGCCCCGAAGCTGTCTGCTTCCAGTAGGGAATGATAGAACTTACCGATTCCTCCCTTAATCACCCTGGTCTCGCAGTAGGTTTGTGATTCTGAGCAGTTGGCAGATTTTAGACACTGGCTGTTACTTGTCGCGGAGGTACATGTGTAGCACTGCAAAGACTGAACTGCAATGAGAGATCCATGTCATGTTAGTTAAACTGTACCATTGCAATTATAATACTGCCTCGACTTTGGCTGGTTTTTGTTTTTTTATTTTATTTAAAATTTCCAAATAAGCAACACAGATAACATAAGACAATTGGACCTGTGACGACTCATTAGTTCTGGAAAACCTTTAAACTTTTATTTACTTGAGCTGGTTGTACCATAATATTTATTAGTCATGAAGAAGCATCAAATGTGCAGGAGGGGCCAATATGAAGCCAAATGATATTCAGTTAAAGATAGCCAGATATTTTCAAATGGAGAATTTAGAAGATGGGTTTAGATGTAGGAGTAAAAAATGCAATGTCTGCCTTTGAGTCAGCCCTGACTCCTGGTGACTTAAAAGCTTCTGGGTTTTCTTGGCAGTGTCACTGGAAGTAGATTGCCAGGCCTTTCTTCCAAGGCAATGGAGGGTTAAGTGATTTGCCCAAGGCCACAAGGAGTGCTAGTGGGAACTGAACTCTGGTTACTTGGTTACCAAGCCAGTGTTCTAACCACTAGGCTACTCCTCCACTCCAGGAGTGCTGCTGGAGATATCTTAGAATTGTCAGATCTGCGATCGACTTATCAGGATAACTTCAACCAGATAGTGGCCATTGCTCCATCCAGCCAGCGTTTACCTCTGACTCCCCCTCATTTTAAAGAAATTGCTTTGACCAACCAGTTGTTTTGCATACTGGAAACTATAAATAAACATTTATCCAGTTAACCTGCAAATCTAACCAGGCAAATGCTTTTGAATATCAAGACAGAGGTATATTCAAAGTAGATATGCAATGGTATTTCAATTTATAATCTAAGCTACTCTTAAGGACCATTTTACCAAAATGCACTAAGCAGTTAATACTTGTTTTTGTGCACTTGTAACTGTGCATAAGGGCCTGTAGGGATATGACAGTTACCGTGGGCCCTTGTGCACAGTTATGGTTAGTTCCCACGATAACTGTAAATTGTATGTTGGAGTGGGGAATGAGTGGACTAGGGGCAGACAGCATATTGCAGTTAGCACAGGGGAACAGATCATGTGCTAACTATTTATGCTGCAATTAGCATACGTAATTAATCTGTGTAAATTAGAATCCAGTGTATTTGTTAAATCAGTCAGGGCCTAGTATCAGCAAAGAGCTTGTAGTTAAATTAAAAACTCAACAGGTAGCTTTCAGTTTAAGTTTAAAACCCAGCAAAGAACTTCTGGTTTAAATTTAATACTCAGTCAGAGCTTAGTATCAGCAAAAATGTTTTAATTTAAATCAAATCTGAGTATAACTTAGCATAAAAGGAAAAACAGGATCGATGTTCTTTAAGCAATAAATTGTTTTTAGAGACCTTTACAAAGAGGCCTTCTAGATAGGAGGCAAGAGACCTGTGAAATTGTTTTAAGTAGGTGTTAAAGCCAAGTGACAGATCAAAGGGGCATTTTGAAAGACTCCCTCTATCAAATCAAGGGCTGTGTGAATCATTCAGGAAATTGGTCACAGATTACCTTAGAAGCACAGGACAGGATACTGTGTAGCAGCTAACTTTTAATAAGTCTTCTTTTGCTCCCTCCCTCCCTCCCTGACTCCCACCCACCCCTGGGATAATTATAGCTTTATAGGTGTTTAAACCTCTTAAAGAGAAAGAAGTGTCATATTAATTCTCAGGTACAGCTGTTTATCCTCATCAGGTATACATTAAAGACCTGAGATTAATTAATCTTGAGGTGAACAAAGTCAATTAAACATATTAGGTATAGTATTATTAGTATAAGTATCCCCAGCAAACCTAAGTAAGTAAACAACTTAAATGCCTAAACACAACCTTAAAACTAAGATGCAGACAACAGTCCAGCAGTGAGATTGGGGGCTTTCCAATCTTTTGCATTGAGTGTCACATGTATGATTTTCTCCCAGCTGATGAGGGGTCTTACATGTGCACTAGGTGCAAGGAGCTCTTTGCTCTCAGGGAACAAGTCCGATCTCTGGATGCTAGAGTAGCAGACTTGGAGGACATAACGAAGACAGATAGGTACATAGACGAGACCTACAGGGATGTAATACTGAAGTCCCACCTCCAATCTGGCAGCAACCCTGGAGGAGAAAGGTCATGTGACAGGAGAGCATCACCCTGGTGTGGCAGGAAGTGATCTTGAAGCTAGGACCTGTCCTCCAGGTGATGTAAAACCCTCTTGCACTGACGAGGTTTCTCCAGGGTCATGTGCCCACAAGGGAAAGATTAGGATAGCCATTATAGTTGGTGATTCGATAATTAGGCATGTAGCTAGCTGGGTGGGTGGTGGATGTGAGGATCATCTGGTAACATGCCTGCCTGGTGCAAAGGTAGCAGACCTCACACGCCACCTAGACAAGGTCTTAGATAGTTCTGGGGAGGAGTCTGCTGTCTTGGTACATGTCGGTACCAATGACATAGGAAAATATGGTAGGGAGGTTCTGGAAGCCAAATTTAGGCTTTTAGGTAGGAAGTTGAAATCCAGAACTTCCATGGCAGCATTCTCCAAAATGCTTCCCATTCCATCCACAGGACCCAAATGGCAGGCAAAGCTCTGGAGTCTCAATACATGGATGAGACAATAGTGCAAGGAAGAAGGTTTTGGATTTGTTAGGAACTGGGAAACATTTTGGGGAAAGTAGGGGCTTTTCTGAAAGGATGGGCTCCATCTTAACCGGGATGGAACCAGGCTGCAGGCATTCACCTTTAAAAAGGAGATAGAGCAGCTTTTAAACTAGATAATAGGAGAAAGCCAACAATGATTCAGAACAATGCATCCTTGAAGGATACTAGCAAAAGATTGAAGTTAGGACATATCAACAGATTCCAATAAAGACAAAAGTAATGTGAATGCCCTTGAGTACAGAGCAGACAAAGCTTAAAGATTCAAAATTACCCCTGCCTGCTGATAGCCAGATTAATATGAATAAAATACAGCCTCTAAACCTTTGTATGCAAATGCTAGAAGTCTAAAAAATAAGATGGGAGAGTTTATTTATTTATTTATTTATTTAGCAAGCATTTGTAGCCCGCTCCTTCCAGCGATCAGAAGCGGGTAGGATTACTATTGTGAAACTGCCGAATCAAGGCAGGTACAAATTTTGTTTACATACAGATTGTCAGAAAAGCACATCATACAGAGTTAACACTTCTTAGCTATGGGGGAGTTCATTTACATATATACATAAATACATATATACAGGATAATCTTCTTGGACTGTCGAATCAAGGTAGGTACAAATTTTGCTTACATACAGATTGTCAGAAAAGCACATCATACAGAGTTAACACTTCTTAGCTATGGGGGAGTTCATTTACAGATATACATAAATACATATATACAGGATAATCTTCTTGGACACAGTGGTCAGGGGCTGCTCCATCTGTGGGTTTAGTTCAGGTTGAAATGTGATTGGAAAATGTGCGTTTTGAGTTTCTTTCTGAAGTCTAGAAGGTCATTGCTACTACTACTATTTAGCACTTATATAGCGCCACGCAAGCAGCGCTGTACAAAAAATACAAGAGTCATGCTCATACGAGCTTATAATTAAGTTGAGACAATACAGAGCATTGGTCAATTTGGTGCAAAGCACAATATGGTCGTTACAATTCAGTCAGGAAAATTGATGGGAGTCAGGTTGAGATAAAGGATAGACGTCAAGATCTGAAAGCGATAGTGAAGAGGTGGGTCTTCAATCTGGATTTGAAGAGGGCCATGGAGGGTGCTTGGCATACAGACAGAGGTAGGCTGTTCCAGCATAAGGTGCAGTAAGGTGAAAGGAGCGAAGTCGGGAGTTAGCGGTGCGAGTGAGAAGACTGGATAGAACTAATTTGTTAGTGGAGTGAAGTTCCCGGGAGGGGATGTAGGGAGAGATAAGGGATGAGAGGTATTAAGGCGCTGTGGAGTGAATGCATTTATAGGTCAGCAGGAGAAGCTTGAATTGGATACGGAACTGGATAGGGAGCCAGTGAAGCGATTTGAGGAGAGAAGTAATGCGGGCATGGTGAGACTGGTGGAAGATTTGTCGAGCAGCATGATTTTGAATAGATTGAAGGGGGAGGAGATGGCTCATGGGGAGACTGGCAAGGAGTAGGTTGCAGTAGTCGAGGCGAGAGGAGATTAAGGAGTGGATAAGCGTTTTGGTAGTGTGCTCAGAATGGAAGGGGCAGACTTTGCTAATGTTGTAGAGAAAGAAGCGGCAGGTCTTAGCTACGAGCTGGATATGTGTGGAGAAGGAGAGAGAGGAATCAAAGATCACCCCCAGATTGCAGGCTGAGGGGACAGGAAGGATCGTGGATTCATCTACGGAGACTGAGAAGGGGGGAAGAGGAATGGAGGAGTTGGGGGGAAAGACAAGGAGTTCAGTCTTGGCCATGTTCAACTTCAAACGGCGATGAGACATCCAGGCAGTGATGTCAGAGAGGCAAGCAGGATTGCTGGAGAGATATTAGGTGTAGAGAGGTAGATTTGGGAGTCATCGGCATAGAGGTGGTACTGAAAGCCATGAGAGGAGATGAGTGTGCCAAGGGACTGGGTATAGAGAGAGGAGTGGAGGAGTGGCCTAGTGGTTGGGGCAAGATACTTCAGGCCAGAAGGTCGGGGGTTCAAATCCCATTAGAGGACAGCAACCTTGGGCCGGAAGGACTGGGGTTTTCTAGTCTCACAGGTGCTCCTTGTGGTCTTGGGCAAGCCACTTAACCCTCCATAGCCCATGTTCCCTGTAAAATAGTTATCTCCAAGTTATAATGCCCTGTTCAATGTAATTTCAGTTTGTTCAATGTAAACCACACTGATGCAGAATAGCACGGTATATAAGAGAATGTAAATAAATAATTAAAAGGAGGGGGCCCAAGACAGATCCTTGGGGTACACCAACATGGAGCAGGATGGGAGAGGAGGAGGAGAACCAGGATAGTATGGAGCCCTTGAAACCAAGTGAGGAAAGGGTGCTGAGGAGAAGAGAAGAGCCACCAAAATGGTAAAGGGGATGGAAGGATACTTCTATGAAGAAAGGCTAAAAAGGTTAGGGCTCTTTAATCTGGAAAAGAGACGGCTGAGGGGAGATCTGATAGAAGTCTATAAATTAATGAACGGAGTAGAATGGGTAAACACAGATTGATTGTTTACGTTATCAGAATATAGAAAGACTAGTGGACATGCAATGAAGCTACAGAGTAAACTATTTAAGACTAATAAAAGAAAATATTTTTTCACTCAATGTGTAATCAAACTCTGGAATTTGTTACCGGAGGAGGTAGTAAAGGCTGTTAATGTAGCTGGGTTTAAAAAAGGTTTGGACAAGTTCCCGGAGGAAAGGTCCATAAACCATTATTAAGAAGGGACCCAGGATATCAATGCTTGACCCAGTACAAGCATTGCGGAACCTATGTCTTTTGGGGAAACTGCTAGGTACACATGACCTAGATTGGCCACTGTTGGAAACAGGATACTGGGCTTGATGGACCTTGGTCTGACCCAGTATGGCATATCTTATGTTCTTATGTTCTTAGATTGTGGTCGACAGTGTTAAAGAGATTGAGAAGGATGAGGACTGAGTAGAGGCCCTTAGATTTTGCCAGGAACAAGTCATTGGAGACTTTTGTAAGAGCTGTTTCAGTGGAGTGTAGGGGACGGAAGCCGGATTGTAGTGGGTCCAGGAGGGCCTGGGAGGTGAGGAAGTCGAGGCAGCGGCGGTGGACTGCTCGTTCTAGTAGTTTAGTTATGAAGGGAAAGAGGGAGAGGGGTCGATAGTTAGAAGGACAGGTAGGATCGAGTGAGGGTTTCTTGAGGAGAGGTGTGACAACAGCATGATTGAAGTCAACGGGGACAGTTGCAGTGGAGAGTGAAAGGTTGAGAATGTGAGAGATGGAGGGGACAACGGTAGGGGAGATGGGGTGTAGGAGATGGGTGGGGATAGGGTCAGAGGAACAAGTGGTGGGTTTGGAGGAGGAAAGAAGGAGTGTGGTTTCCTCTTCAGAGATTATAGGGAAGGAGGAGAGGGTTGCAGAGGAGGTATGGGTTGGGAGGGCGATTTGGGGAGGGGGGATAGATAGGAGGTGAGGAATTGAAGGGTAATGTTTTGGATTTTGTCATGGAAGTAGTCTGCTAGGGTTTGGGCAGAAAGGGAGGGCGGAACCAGGGGCAGGGGCACCTTGAGGAGAGAATTGAGGGTACTAAAGAAGCAGCGAGGGTCAGAGGCAAGGGAGTTAGTCAGATGGATGTAGTATTCTTGATTGGCAAGTGCTATGGCTGATTGGAAGGAATCAAGCATGAATTTGAAGTGTAGAAGGTCTTCCGGGGAGCGGGATTTGGTCCAAACACGTTCAGTAGAACGGGTACAGGTGTGTAAATAGTGGGTGGTGTATGACAGCCAGAGCTTGGGAACATAACGTTTGACAGGGTGTGGGGTGGGTGGGGCAAGAGTGTCAAGAGCAGAGGATAGTGCAGCATTATAAGAGGATATTGCTTCGTTGACGGATTTGGAGGAGATAATGGAGGAAAGAGATGGAGAAATGGTAGAGGAGAGGGTCAAGGGATCAATAATATGATGGTTTCTAAATAGGCTGGAGGAGACAGGACGAGGTTGAGACAACGGAAGAATTGAAAGAAATATCTTTACACCGGGAAGATTATTTCAACTATTTGATAAACTGAAGAGTAGCAAATCACCTGGACCGGATGGTATATATCCAAGTGTATTGAAAGAACTTAAATATGAGATTGCAGACCTGCTATTAGTAATCTGTGAACTGTCATTAAAATCATCTGTAATACCTGAAGACTGGAGGATGGGCAATTTTTAAAAAGGGTTCCAGGGGTGATCCAGGAAACTACAGACCAGTGAGTCTGACGTTACTACCAGGAAAAATGGTAGAAATCATTATAAAGAATAAAATTACTGAACATGTACATAGTCATGGGTTAATGGGAGACAGTCAACATGGTTTTATCCAAGGAAGGTCTTGTCTTGCTAATCTGTTATATTGTTTTGATGGTGTGAATAAATAGGTAGACAAAGGTGAATCAGTTGATATAGTGTATCTGGATTTTCAGAAAGTCTTTGAAAAGGTCCCTCATGAGAGGACTCCTGGCAAAATTAAAAAGTCCTGGGATTGGAGACAGTACAGCACTGTGGATCAGAAACTGGTTAAAAGACAGAAGGCAGACAGTAGGGCTAAATGGCCAATTTTCTGAGTGGAGAAAAGTAAATTGTGGAATACCCCAGGGATGTGTGTTGGGTCTGCTGCTTTTTAACATATTCATAAATGACATGGAAATGGGAATAACAAGTGAGATAATCAAATTTGCAGATGATATAAAATTATTCAAAGTGTTAAAACCCAAGAGCATTGTGAAAAATTGCAAGAGGACCTTGAAAAATTGAAGATTGGGCATCAAAATGGGAGATGAAATTTAATGTGGACAAGTTATGCACTTAGGAAAGAACAACTCAAATTATGGTTACACAATACAATGTTCCACATTAGGAACCACCACCCAAGAAAAAGATTTAGGTGACATCGTGGATAACATGTTGAAACCCTCGGCTCATTGTGCAGCGGTGGCCAGGAAAGCAAATAGAATGCTAGGAATCATAAGGAAAGCAATGGAGAATAAAACACAGGATATTATAATGCCTCTGTATCATTCCATGGTGCGACCGCACCTTGAATATTGTGTGCAATTCTGATCGCTGTATTATAAAAAGAATATAGCATTATTAGAAAAGGTACAAAGAAGAGCCATCAAAATGGTAAAGAGGGTGGAAGGATACCCCAATGAAGAGAGGCAAAAAAGGTTAGGGCTCTACAACCTGGAAAAGAAACAACTGAAGGGAGATATGATAGAGGTCTATAAATTAATGAATGGAGTGGAACGGGTAAATGTAGATCGATTGTTTATGCCATCAAAATATAGAAAGACTAGGGGACATGCAATGAAGCTACTGTGTAACCTATTTAAGACTAATAAGAGAAAATATTTTTTCACTCAACATGTAATCAAACTCTGAATTCGTTACCCGAGGAGGTAGTAAAAGCTGTTAGTGTAGCTGGGTTTAAAAAAGTTTTGGACAATTTCCTGGAGGAAAGGTCCATAAACCATTATTAAAGGGGACCTGGGAAATCCACTGCTTGCCCCAATGTAAGCATTGTGGAATCTGTGTCTTTTGGGGAAACTGCCAGGTACATGTGACCTGGATTGGCCACTGTAGGAAACAGGATACTGGGCTTGATGGACCTTGGTCTGATCCAGTATTGCATATCTTATGTTCTTATGCAGCAGATGCCTCCTAAACTGTGTGGTATTAGATGCACCAATAGTAATTGCACTGTTAGGCTATGTGTCTGCACGTTAACTACTGAGAACATGCAGGCCATACCCCTGACAGTTAATGCACATTAGTTTCAGTGCTAAACACGCTTTAAGTTCAAAACCGAGTGCACTGCAGTAAAATGACCCTCAGTTTGATAATAATCAATTATACCTGCACATGTTCAGATAGTGGTAGAACTGAGATTAGAGAAGGAAAGGGGGGGGGGGAGATTTGAGTCAGGCCTTTTCAGAAGTAGCTCAAGGTGAGTTACATTCAGGTCCAGTAGGAATTTCCTTGTCCCTGTAGGGCTTACAGCCTACGTTTATACCTGAGGCAATGGAGGGTTAGCTGGATTTGCCCAAGATCACAAGGAGCAGCAGTGGAATTTGAAGTCTGGATTTTCTGGGTCTCAGTCTGCTTTGCTATAACCATTAGGCTACTCCTCCACCAAGACCAAAGGAAGTTAAGGGATCGACCCACAATATACATTAAATTGAATGATTATTAAAAAGATGGAGCCGTGTTAAATAACGTGCATTACCGCGTATCATGGGCTGATAAATAGACCTCAACAGTATTTCCTCAGGATGAAACACTGTCAATTAGGGGGTCATGAGCATAGAGATGTCACCAGTGCCATTTTAGAAGCCAGGTCTGTGGACGTCCAAGTCTAAACAGGGGTGTGGTGGCGGTGTGCCTGGGATCTTCCCACTTGATCTCAGAAATGTCCTGAATGTCAGGAGTTTAGACTTGCTCCAGGCAGCAGGCACCTGAAAGGTAAAGCTTATTTTGGCTAAAAATCATCTAGAGGGTGTAGAGAAGAAAGCACTCCACATCCCCAGTAGAATTTCAATGACAGCAGCATTGGGTTTTGAACCTTGACTCGCCCATTCCTTGCTCATGACTCTAATCATTAGGCTATTCCTGATATTATCCTAGGGATGTCTATGTAGATGCCCTCACAGATCTCCATATTGGGCACGTCCACATTTGTGAAATCGTGTCTGCACCTGGATGTGCTTTTGTTTCAGATGTTCTGGCTTAGACATCACAAATTGCACTTGGACGTCCTTTCTAAACTCTCCCTCTTAATTTTTTGCCCCAGCACAGACTTATTCTTTTCTTAAATACTTGTAAAGAAGGTCATTTTGCATCCTTGTGTGGTTGCCAGAGCTATATTTCACGTTGGCCACATTTGATCTGTTTTATGGACTTCGCACCTCGGCAGCGTTGATTCGGGAATGAAGGTATGCACCCTTGCTCTCTTTATTGAAGCCTGAATGGGCTACATTAAAAAAAAATTTCTGTGTGTTCTAACCTACCAGTTCAATTTCCTTATGATACCTCAATGTCAACATAGGGCAGCTCACTTCCTCAGTCTACTGCATGTACCTATAGTACACTGCTACCTTTCTGACAGAAACTTGGAAAATAATGGCCACAACGCCCATCTAGTCTTTCCATGTGCCCTAAATGCTGGAAATATTTGACTCTCGATAATCAGTCCACTTCAAATTGGTTGGAATCTGGCTTCTACATTTTTTTAATTTTGTACTTATTTGGGTCAGTTCAGATTCCATAGGCAATAGCTGTTGAGCAGTCCTGTGCAAAAAAAAGAGCTTGGAAAACAGTTGCATGTGATTTAGAGGCATCAGGCCTCTTTATCTAAAAGAGCTTAACCCTCATCTGAGAGGGGAGGAGGGAAATCCCCCTGCTATACAGGCCCTCCTCCTGAAGATGGCACTGGAAAGTCTCCTGGGAGCCTAGGGAGGCTCAGAGTGAAGATGGGGGTGGACAATCTTCCCAATCCAGGTAGTGGAGATGGCAGTAGAGAGACTTTGGAGAGCCTAATCTAGGCTTGGGAGTCCAGTGGCAGATCAGCTCTGCAGCAGCAGAAAATCAGCTCCAGAGGGGGCTGCAGAATCAGCTCCAGAGGGAGCTTTAGCAGCAGAATCAGCTCCTGAGAGAGCTGCAGCAGCAGAATCAGCTCCTGAGAGAGCTGCAGCAGCAGCAGCAGCAGCAGCAGAGAGTCCATTCTGGACTACAAGCCAGAAGGGCCCAGCATCAGATCAGCTCATAGGGGAGCTACAGCAGAGAATCAGCTCCTGAGGGAGCTACAGTGGCAGAATCAACTCCAGAGAGAACTGCAGCAGAGAGTCCATTCCGGACTAGGAGCCACAAGACCCAAGGAGGTCCAGCAGCAGATTAGCTCTAGGGAGAGCTGCAACAATTGTTCCAGAGTGGCAGAAGTGCAAAACCCTCTCTGGATTGGAGGAGGTGGAGCCAAAGCTACAGCCTCAGTGAATGGACAGATCTACACAACCTCTCCTTTCACAACAAGCAGCCACCGGTCTAGTGCTCCAGCAATGGCTGAAACTTGGGGCTGGTGGACGAAGGGAGAGGGAGAGTGACAGGAGTTAGACCAGCGTATATTTTACATACATAAGTTTTCCATACTTACTACTCAACTGTTTACTAATCAATGGTTATAAATTCAATGGAACTATGTTTAGCTATTATCGTTATGTCAAAAAGCGTTATATACAGATTTTTTGTTTGAGATTTATTTAGTTTAATAGGTATTCAAAGTTTGCTGATTTTGACGATACTGGCGGCTCAACAAAAAGATCACAAAAAATAGTAAGTAGCTTATAATGCTGTAATAGCTACTATTTTGCAAATAAAAGTATTAGAGTTTAGAAAATAGGTTTAGATAACTGTAAGTTACTTAGTGTCAGAGTTATTGGTGCGTATATTGGCCTTGTATGTTTCTCATACGCTGGGCTAATATGTTGTCGAGACTAATTGCTGTCACGCGTTCGGTTCTAGGTGTTTCAATGGTGCAATATCAATGCACTGCATCAAAGGTGTTTTCACGTGTATCATATTCTGCCATCAGAATGGACTGTTGACAAACTATATGATATCATAATAAATTAAATGAAATGAAAACTGTTGTTTCAATAGTATCATACAGTATGTTTATGTCAATGAATATTGATGCTGAATCATAACTTTTCTGATCACTTGGAAGACAGACATTGGACCAGCGTATGAAAAACATACACTATGTGAAACTTCTATTTTCTGCAAAGCTTTAATATTTTTTTTTATTATTGCCTGTATTTCATAGTTGTTTGAGTGTAACAAATCTAATAAATCATCCAGAACAGAGAAAGAATATGCGAGCTGTCCAAAACGGGTTAAGTCATTACGTATAAGGTTATAGTTGGTTGTTTGAACTGCCTTATCTCTTATCCTGTATTGCTATTTTACCTTATCTGCTTCACCACTTATTATAATACAGGTTGTACATACTGCATTATTTTATCACAATACCTGATGTATATATTTTGTAAATAAATTGTAAATACTATTTAAACCAGCCTTGTTCAAAGCAGTATGTTTTAGAGAGGTTTCCTGGAGTGAAAGGAGGGAAATCCTACAGTTAACGCCTTTCTTCTCCAGGTGGAGACACCAGGGATCAAACGGACTAGGATCAACGGAGCCCACCCTCGAGGGGACTTTAGCCAGGCCGGTCCTGGACTCAGAAACGCACCCAAGGGGGCGCTACAGTATGAAAAGGGAAGTACTATTGGTAGATTTTTAATTTGCCAGATGTTGATTGGGATATCCCTGCTGCAGTTTCATATAGAAGTGGGGAGATCCTGGTTTCTCTACAGGGAGAGGTTTCAGGCAATAGGTAATGGAACCATGCAGGAGAGGGGTGATACCGGACTTGATACTTACAAATGAGAAGAGTATTTCTAATGTTGTAGTGGGTGATCACCTTGCGCGTAGTGCTCACCAGATGGTGAACTTCAAAAGTAGGACATGGATGGAGATGGTTCATTCAAAAGCTAGGGTCCTAGACTGCAGGAGTCGTTAGCTGGATGGGAACATATGGGCGAAGCAGTACAACAGTGAGCAAAAACGAAACAAGATATTTTAAGGGCAACAATTTTTTTTGTTAGGAAGGTAAAGAGAAGGAAAAAAGGAGGCCGCTATTTATTTATTTAACCCGCTATGGATTTCAAATGGAGTTGCTGAAAGGTAAGGAAAAAGAGGTTAGTCTTCATAAACTATAAGAGATCATAGAAAGAGGAAGACAAATAGCAATATCTGCAGAAGCTGATAATCAGGAAAGCAAAGATGCAAATGGAAGAAAAAATAACCAATACAGTAAAACATGGGGATGAGATTTCTTTTTAGGTATATTAGTGATAGGAGCAAGCGCAAGAGTGACATTATGAGACTCAAGGGTGACGGGGAGGAATATTTAGAGGCTGTTGAGGATAAAGTGGAATTGCTTAACAAATATTTCTGTTCTATGCTCACAGATGAAAGGCTGGGAATTGGACCTCATACTGTAAAATAAACACAAATAGAAATTGGAAGTGAGGTAGAACTCAAAACAATTTTCAGAAGGCTATGTTCATGAGGAGCTAGCAAAAACTAAAGGTGGGCAAAGGACATTGAAAGAACTTAAGGAAGTACTGGCGGCTCCGCTGGCAGACCTTTTCAATGCTTCTTTAGAATCGGAGGTGATCCTGGAGAACTGGAGACGGGCAAATGTGGTTCGTGTCCACAAAAGTGGAAATAATGAAGAGGTTGGTAGCTACTGACCTGTTAGTATGACCTCTGTGGCCAGTAAATTAATGGAAACGCTCATAAAGAGGGGATTGTGAATTCTGGAATCTAAGGTATTACAGGAACCAAGACAGTAAGATTTTAGTAGAGCTGGGTTTTGTCATAATGAATCTGATTGATTTCTTTGATTGGGTGACTAGAGAATTGGATTGAGGGAGGGAGGTAGGTGTGGCATACTTAGATTTTAGCAAGGCCTTTGACACCGATCCACACTGGGGACTTACAAATAAACTGAGTGTCCTTGGGATAGACCCTAAAGTGTCTGAATAAGAAACTGGTTGAGTGGGAGACGCCAGAAGGTAGTAGTAAATTGAGCTCATCCTGAAGATAGGGGCATTATCAGTGGCATTCTGCAGGGATCAGTCCCTGGTTCTGTACTTTTGAACATTTTTGTAAGTGATATTGTGGAAGGTCTGTTGGGAAAGGTATGCCTCTTTGCAGATGATATCAGAATCTGCAGCAGATTCAGCACTCTGGAAGGTGTGGATAACATGAGAAGAGATCTACTGAAGCTTGAAGAATGGTCAGGAATGTGGCAGCTAAGATTTATTACTAAGAAATGGAAGGTCAAGCGTTTGGGCTGCAAAAACCCAACAGAGCGGTACAGTAAAGTACTTCAATGCATAAAAGAAGAGAAGGACCTAAGCGTGATCATATCAGATGATCTTAAAGTGGCCAAAGAGGTAGAAAAGGTGATTATTTATTTAGCTGTATTTATATCCTGCTTTTCACTGGGTCAAAGTGGTCAATTGGGAGATACATTTAACATGAGGGGATATGACACACATACGTTAATACTTACAGGGAACATGGGCAATGGAGGGTTAAGTGGCTTGCCCAAGACCACAAGGAGTGCCTATAGGACTAGAAAACCCAGTCCCTCCGGCCTGAGATTGCTGTCCCCAGGTGGGACTTGAACCCCCGGCCCTCTGGCCTGAAGTACCTTGTCCTAACCACTAGGCCACTCCTCCCTATGGTGTGTGATTATAAAACCCAGAAGTTTGCTGGGGTGCATAGGAGAGGAATAGCCATCAGGAAAAAGGAGATAATAGTGTCTTTGTACAAGTTTCTAGTGAGACGTTATATGAAGGTATTGTGCATAGTTCTGGAGCCCACACTTTCAAAAGGATATAAACAGGATGGAGTTGATCCATAGGACAGCTGCTAAAATGGCGAGTGGTCTTTGTCATGGGGATAGACTTCAAGATCTCAATATGTATACTTTGGAGGAAAGACAGTCGAGGGGTGATATGTTAGCAGTGGCCTTCCTATGCTTCTCTGCACTAGAGCAGGCACTCCTCCTCTTGGCATAGTTCACGAGACTTTGGCCAGGAGGGGACAGCCACCAGGCCTGGAACAGAGGGAGCACGGCAAGCCACCCACCACGCTAAGATGGGTCCACTCTGTGGGCCCAGTATTTGGCACTTCCTTCCGAGCCACTGCTGCCCTTGGTATGCCACCATATGACAGAGACATTGAAATACCTTCATGAAATAAATGCATAAGCAGTGATCGTCTTCCAGTTGAAATGAAGCTCTGGAATGAAGGATTATAAGATGAAGGTGCAAGAGGATATACTCAGGAGTAATTTGAGGAAATATTTCTCTGTGAAAAGGCTGGTGGATGTGTGGAAAAGCCTCCCAGTGGAGATAGTGGAAACAGGAATTATATGTGAACTCACAAAAAGCATGGGACAAGTACAGAGGATCTTTGATGGAGAGGACGGGATTGTAGAACTTAATTGTTCTTATGGATAGGCCATATGGTCTTTATCTGCCATCATTTTCTATCTTCTGTGGTTCTATGTAAGCAACTGCACTGGTTGCAAACTTTTGATAGGCAGCGGAGGGTTGCCACTGCTGTTGTGTTTCCATTATGCATGTTGCCGAGACCATGGTCCCATATCAGCAACTCCACAAAGAAAATTCAGCCAGGACCTACGAGTCCTCTTGCGCTAAAAGGCCTGCTGCCCCTCACATGGGTTTCTGCTTTTCTGCTTTGCAATCACCGGGCAGTGGTTCAATATTGCTGATGCCCAGTTATCATTGGGCGTCGCCTGCAGAACGCCCTGACACAAGCCGGTTAGTATTGAGGCACACAGCGGCAGCACCCGCAGAGAGTCAGCGACAGGGGGATTAGCATGCACTGCTTCCCTCCTCATTTAAACAAGTCCACAGGAACACCTCTGTTTGAAGCACCCAGAAGTAAGGGCACCGGTGAAACCATACAGCTCTCTCCCCACAATTTTCAATCAGACCATTTTTCCTGGATAAATACCCCTAAAACAGACAGGTGCTACGTGAAGGTAGATGGACCATAAAATAAAGATGGATAGATGCACCCAGTAGGTTACAAAGCTGTATACACTAGGAAGGAGATTTAGATAGGAGGAAACTTTAAGGATCTGATGTGCATAAGACTTTTCTCCCCTTTGGTGTCTATGAAAAAGAGCTTAGCGAATCAGATCCTTAAACAGTAAGAGCACATTCCATTTAGACAAAATCACTTAAGAAAAATTCTAAAACACGTGTATGTAGGGGTCATTTTAAAAAAGCCCTTTCCATATTTCAGCAGTAATGGCAAAATGATGCCAAAGTCTCATGTTTTTTCCTCATCTGCACAAGGCCCTTTCTTGTCTCTATTGTGTATGATCAGGGAGGGTAATCAGAGAAGTTGCTTACCTGCCTGCACGCACAGGGCGGCAACCGCAAGGGAGATCAGAAAAGCTTTCATCTTCACCAGATCCTCGGAGACCACAAATAAGACCCAGCTGCTCCCGGAGACCTCTATTTATGTCCTCTGAATTTGTTTGTGGTTGCTACGAAGAGGTTTTAAAGCACTATGCCAACACTCAGAGAGCAGTGTGTTAGTCTGACAACATGCCACTCAATGCCAAGTTCACCCATGTCTAAGGCCAGTGAATGCTGGATCTGGAAGTCAGGAGGAAATAGCACATTTTTCTTTGGAAACCAACCTCAAAGAACCAAACCCTTAGCAACCACAAACAAGTTAGCAGGTGCTGAGGCATGGCAGCAAACAGACCATAGCGTTATTGAGCAACAGGGCATACGGAAATATTTGGGGATGGATGGGAAACTTTCAACAGGGTACACAGCTGAAATCTAAACAGCTAGGTTGCAGCTGAAAATTTGCTTTTACTTAGCTGCTTAGAACATAATCACATAGACTATCGCTGTACAGAGGACCAGGGGGAAATAGGCAATTGCCTACAGCACCAAGATTTTGGGTGTGGCAAAACTGGCTGGTACTTTAATTGTTTATTCTTCCTTCCGCAACCCCAGCTTATGGTATTCCTAGCAGTACAGCGGTAGGAGGAACAGCACCTCTGCTGAGTGGGGCCAGTCTTGCCGTACAAGCCACAAGACTGGCCCTGCATGGCCGAGGGAATTAGCTTTGTTCCTGTTATCCATGTGGGTTAAGACAGGGGCAGCCCCAGAGTGATGTGGGCTCACGTGTGTAGACTCATTGTGGGGCCTCATTTCATACATAGTTGCATAGCCACTGAGCCTCATTTGCATACCAAACGTCTTTGGCCAGAGCTATGGCCAGGTAAATGATGAGGGGGAATGATATGAGAAAAAATAATCCAGGTAGCCGTGAATTCAAGATCACGGTGCGCATTGGATTGGAACTGCAGAGCTGGAAAAGTCCAGAAACCAGCAACAGCAAAGCAAAACAAAATGAAACTGAAATGTCCTTAACATCTAAGTGTTCCTTGAACCTGAACGGACAAGATATTTTACATTTCAGACTGGCATCAAGAACACAAAACTGCAGGTCTCAGAGACAATCCATATTCCACTTCCCCCACCAACACCCTACAGCTGACGCCACACAAGTAACAAAAGGAAAAAGAGCCACAGCTAGGGCTGGCGCGACCATCAGGCGAGCTAGACAGGGGGCAATGCTTACTTCTGGTCATCGGCGCTGTCCCCTTCTGTCCCCCTCCGATGCAGACTTCAAAACCAGAAGTAGTGTCAGAGGGGGTTGGAAGAGGTGTTGTTGAGGCCAGGAACTGCAGCAGCAGCACTGGCGAGGGGCGCAACAGCAGCAGGATGGAGGGGACACTTAGGGTTTCCCTCTCTCTATAGACTACTACTACTACCACTATTAATTTTTAAAGTGCTTCAAGGCCTACGCAGCACTGTACATGCACACATAAAGACAGTCTCTGCTCATCAGAGCTTACAATCTAATTAAGACAGACAAGGCAAAAGATAAGAATAAGGACAGAATAGGGAAGGGTAAGGAGACACCAGGAAAATAAGGGATCGGGATGCAACAGCAGCCTCAAAGAGGTGAACCTTTCGCATGGATTTGAAAAGGGGTAGAGATGAGGCCTGATGTATAGATTCAGGTAGTTTGTTCCAGGCATCAGGAGCAGCAAGGCTAAAGGATCAAAATCTGGAGTTGGCAGTGGAAGAAAAGGACATAGAGAGAAGCAACCAGTGGAAGAGCGGAGTTCATGAGGAGGGGTGTAGGGAGAGAGGAGAGAGGAAAGGTAGTGAGCACTGTTCCCTCTAAGCTGTGCGCGTGTGCGTGCGCACACACCTCGCCGAGCGAGCGCACATACTTTATAACAGAGCGCACAAAAATTACGGTTCTGATTCTGATAGAAAACAACACAGACGTCTTAAAATTTAAAAGTTGTTGTGTATTTACGGTTTTCACAAGTTCTACAGTATTTTCTAGTGCAATCAATGTGGTGTACATACTGTATTCTGACGTGTAGTCAAATTTTAAAGTATATAACTCCGAGTGTCATTATGTGGCGCACAAAAATTTAACCTTCCTTCAAAAGCTGCACAGCTGATATTTTATGCGCACACAGCCTACAGAAAATTAGAGGGAACATTGGTAGTGAGGGGCAGTAGAATGAATGCATTTATAGGTCAGAAGGAGAAGTTTGAATTGGATTTGGAAATGGAAGGGAAGCCAGTGAAGATATTTGAAAATAGGGGTTATATGAATATATCGTAGCTGGCGGAAGATTAGTCATGTAGCAGAGTTCTGAACAGATTGAAGGAGAGAAAGATGACTCATACAGAGACCAGAAAGAAGTAGGTTGCAATAGTCAAGACGTGACGTAATTTGAGAGTGGACAAATGTTTTATTAGTGTGTTCCGATAGGAAGGAACACATTTCGTTAATGTTATAGAGCAAGAAATGACAGGTTTTAGCGATCTATTGAATATGTGAGGAGAGGAAAGGAAGAACTCAAAGATGACACCAAGGTTACGGGCTGAGGAAACAGGAAGTAGAAGAGTGCTATCTATAGAGAAAGATCTCTCTGCACTCAACTCCTGTCTCTCTGCTGTGGCTAATTGGCTGACTCTTCACTGTCTTCACCTTAACCTCACAAAGACCGTTGCTATTTGGTTCTCTTACGGTCATCCACCCCCTCTGTTGGCTCCCTCTTTCTCCGGTTCCCCAGTTCCTTTAGTTTCCACTTTCCGTTATCTCGGTGTTCACTTTGATTCTGACCTTTCCTTTCAGTCTCACCTTTCCCATGTCACCAAATCATCCTTTTTTTTCCTCCGTCAAATCCGTGCGGTGCGTCCTTTTCTGTCCCCTTCAGCTCTCTCTACCCTGTTGTTGTCCTTGGTCATGTCTCGTGTTGATTTTGCCAATTCTGTTCTCGTCAGTCTTTCTAAATCTCGATTATCTCGCTTACAACGTATACAGAATACCGCCGCTCGCCTTGTTTGTCATGCTTCTCCTCGCGATCACATTATACCCCTCCTTTTCCATCTTCACTGGTTGCCCTTCCCTTTCCATTCCCAATTCAAACAGCTCACCTTGGTTCATAAAGTTTTCCATACCGGTACTCCTCAATACCTTGCTGATCTCCTTTCCTTTCATTCTCCCCATCATACTCCTCGTTCTTTTCACCTCCACCGCCTTACCCTCCCTTCACCCGCATGCACTCACCTACAGTCCACCTGCTCTTCTGCTTTCTTCTTTATTGGTCCTGCCCTTTGGAATTCCCTACCCTCCTCCCTCCGCTTAGAACCCCACCATTCCACATTTAAACAGAACTTGAAAACCCACCTTTTCTCTCTGGCTTTCAATGTGCCCTCTCCTTTTGTATAACCTCCACTTCCCTCCCTCCCATTCATTCCTCTTGTTTCCTTCCCACCCCTCCCTCGTCTCTCCTGTCTATAGAAACATAGAAACATAGAAACATGATGACAGAAAAAGACCACAAGGCCCATCTAGTCTGTCCTTCCATAACAACAACTACAACAGTCCACTTTTTACCTTTAGAGATCCTCTGTGTTGGTCCCATGCTTTTTTGAATTCAGTTACTGTCCTCATCTCTACCACCTCCACTGGGAGACTATTCCACGGATCCACTACTCTTTCCGTAAAGAAATATTTCCGCATATCACTCCTGAATCTATCTTCCTTCACCCTCATCCCATGTCCCCTCGTAGCAGAACTTGCTTTCAATTGAAAGAGGCTCTCTCCCTGAACATTTATGCCACGGAGGTATTTAAACATCTCAATCATATCACCTCTATCCCGCCTTTCCTCTAAGGTGTACATATTAAGATCCTTAAGTCTGTCCTCATATGCTTTATAATGAAGACTACTAATCATCTTAGTAGCAACCCTCTGCACCAACTCCATCCTGTTCACATCCTTTTGAAGGTGCGGTCTCCAGAATTGCACACCATACTCCAAATGAGGTCGCACCAAAGACTTATACAGAGGCATTATCACCTCCTTTTTTCTGCTAGCCATTCCTCTCCGTATGCACCCAAGCATCCTTCTAGCTTTTGCCGTCGCCTTTTCTACCTGTTTAGCTACTTTAAGATCATCGGACACAACTACGCCTAGGTCCCGCTCTTCTTTAGTGGACAAAAGTACTTCACCTCCTATGCTGTATTGCTCCCTTGGATTGCTGCAGCCCAAATGCATGACCTTACATTTTTTAACATTAAATCCCAGCTGCCAAATTCTAGAGCATTCTTCAAGCTTAGCTAGATCCCTCCTCATATTATCTACACCTTCCTGGGTGTCTATTTTATTGCAGATTTTGGTATCATCCGCAAAGAGGCAAACCTTACCCAACAGCCCTTTGTGAAGAAGCTGTAACTTTCTTTTCCTTTTCAAGGCTTTGACCTTTTTCTTTTAATTGATGATTTTAATTGTACACCGCTTTGATTTTTTGAGAAAAGCGGTTTTTATCAAGAAACAAGAAACATAAACATAAAGGAGGAAGGGGGAGGAAGGTTTAGGAGGAAAGATAAGAAGCTCAGTTTTGGCCATGTTTCATTTCAAATGGCGGTGAGACAACCAAGTGGTGATGTCAGACAGGCAGGCAGTGATGCGGGTCTGGAGTGACAGAAAAATATCAGAAGTAGAAAGATAGATCTGAAAATCATTGACATAAAAATGATATTGAAATCCATGTAAGATGAGAGCACCAAAGAAATGGGTGTACAGAGAGGAAAGGAGAGGGTCCAGAACAGAACCTTGGGGTACATCAACTGAGAGAGGGATAGCAGTGGAAGTTGAACCACCATAACAAACGCTGAAAGAGCGATGGGAGAGATAAGAGAACCAGGACAGCACAGAGCCCCTAAAACCAAGTGAAGACAAGGTATCAAGGAGAAGGTGGTGATCAACAGTGTCAAAAGCAGCAGAAAGGTCAAGAAGGATGAGGATAGAGTAAAGGCCCTTGGCTTTAGCCAAGAATAAGTCACTGGAGACTTTGGCGAGTGCCGTCTCAGTAAAATGTAAGGGATGAAAGCCAGATTGAAGTGGATCCAGCAGGGCTTGAGAGGAAAGAAATTCAAGACAACAGCGGAGGGCTGCACACTCAAGAGGTTTGGAGATGATGGGAAGAATGGAGATGGGTCGATAATTAGAAGGACAACGAGGGTCAAGTGAAGGTTTCTTGAGCAGAGATGTGACCACAGCATGCTTGAAGGCTGCAGGAACAGTAGCAGTGGAGAGCGGGAGGTTGAGAATAGATGAGATGGAAGGGATGACAGAGGAGGAGATGGAGTTAAGGAGATGGGTGGGGATAGGATCGAAAGAGCAAGTAGTAAGTTTAGAGGCGGAAAAAAGAAGAGAAGTTTCTTCATCAGCGATCATAGAAAAGGATGAAAGGGTAACAGAGATTGAAGGGAAAGTATTGAGGGGGAAGAGGGATTTAATTGGGAACTGGAATGTAATCTTGTGGATTTTGTCATGGAAATAGTCGGCAAGGGTTTGGGCAGAAAGAGAAGGAGGGGTAGGAGGGAGAGGCACCTTGAGGAGAGAGTTAAGAGTTGAAAAAAGACGGTGGGGGTCAGTAGCAAGAGAGTTAGTCAGATAGACATAGTAGTTTTCCATGGCGAGTGCTAAGGCTGACTGGAAGGAGGTAAGCATGAATTTGAAGTGAAGAAGGTCAGAAAGGGAGAGGGATTTGAGCTAAATGTGTTCAGCTGAACAGGCACAGGAGTGTAGATAGTGGGTAGTTGAGAACAACAGGTTTGAGGTATAGTGCATCTCACAAGCAGGGGCGGCCCAAGGGGGGTGTGGGGCCATGTGTGGAGACTCGGTGCGGGGCCTCATTTGCATAAGTGGCCTTATTTGCATAAATATTTGCATAATGTTACCATACACTAACGTTTAGTAAACATGTCTCTTAATGAGTGTATGGATAAAGAAAGACTAAAAGATTTCTACATTACTATAATCCAGTGCCAACCGCCAGGCACATTAGGAACTACTACAAATGCTGCCTATTTAGAACCCATAGCAAACCCGCCGTATCCTGACAGCATTACCAGGACTCACAAAGCACCATACCCTACCTATCAAAAGGCAACACTGCAAATATTAAACCAATACATTTCAGAGAATACTGGGGAAAGAGAACAAGTGGCAATGTCAAATAGGAATTACATAAATAGAATACCTCAGCTCAGTTACACATGCAGAACATAGACCATCACCAAACAAGGAATCACAATTTAGAAACAGGAAGGCAATAATTAAACTGGGAACCCCAAAAGCCAAACTTGGAATGTACAAGAACACTGTAGAAATAAAACTATAAATTAATTTCCTCTTGTACCAAACAAAGCGCAGACGTTAATGATGCACATTTCCCAGAGCTTTCATATTCCAGTTAATAAATTCAAAATAAAGAGATATCTTTCTACCTTTTGTGCATTTTTTTCAGTTGCAATTGCTCCAGCCACTTTCTTCTGGTTTCTTCATGTTTTCTGCTAACTGTCCATCGTCTGCTGTCCATTTGTTCTTTCTTCTCTCTTCTAGTTTTTTTTTCCATTCTCTCTCTCTACATCTGCTTTGACATACTAATCTTTCTCCATTTGCTCTTTCCTCATTCCTATTTCATCCACACAAATTTTACCCCTCCATCCTCAATCCCCACTTACTCTCCCAATACCCGGCCAATTGTAGATTTTTCATCCCTCCCACACAAAATATTTTTCCCCTCTCCATTTTACTCTCCCAGCCCCATCCCATTCTAATCCTCCCCCAACATCAGCTCCCTTCTAGTTCCAGTCTCACCCAGCATCCATTCCCTTCTAGTCCCTGCATCAGCCCATTTCCAGTCCTAGCCCCCCATCAACCCATTTCCAGTCCTAGCTCCCCCATCCATTTTCAGTCTGAGTCCCTTCATCATCTCATTTCCAATCCTAGCCCCCATCAGCCCATTTCTAGTCATTTCCTAGCCCCACCATCGGCCCATGTCAAATCCTAGCTCCCCTCCACTCAGCCCAATTCCAGTCCAAGCCCCCCATGAGCCTACTTCCAGTTCTAGCCCCTCCATGAGTCCATTTCAATTCAAGCCCCCACCACAGCCCATTTCCAATCTTAGCTCCCCCCAACAGCCCATTTCCAGTCCTATCCTAGCTGCTCCATCAGCCCATTTTCAGTCCTAGCTCCCTTCCCTCACAGCCCATTTCCATTCCAAGCTCCCTCCCCATCAGCTATTTGCAGTTCAAGCCTCCCCTTCCACTCAGCCCATTTCCAGTCATAGCAACCCCCCAACCCATTACCAGTCCTAGCTCCCCCATCAACCCACTTCCAGTCCTAACCCCCCATCACCCCATTTTCAGTTTAAGCCCCCCCTATAACCCATTACCAGTCCTAACCCCCCATCAGCCCACTTCCAGTCTTAACCCCATCAGCCCATTTCCAGTCAGCCCCCCATAGCTCATTGCCAGTCCTAACCCCCCCCCCCATCAGCCCACAGCCCATTACCAGTCCTAACCACATCAGACCTCCTCAAGTCCTAACCCCTCCCCATCAGCCCATTTCCTGTCCTAGCCCCCCATAGCCCATTATTAGTCCTAACCCCACCATAGCCCATTAGCAGTCCTAACCCCCCATCATCTCATTTCCAGACAGCCCCCATCAGCCCACAGCCCATTACCAGTCTTAACCTTCCCATAGCCCATTACCAGTCCTAACCTCCCCAACAGCCCACAGCCCATTACCAGTCCTAACCCCTCCCCATCAGCCCATTTCCTGTCCTAGCCCCCCCCATAGCCCATTACCAGTCCTAACCCCCCCCCCATAGCCCAGTACCAGTCCTAACCCCCATCACCTCATTTCCAGACAGCCCCCATCAGCCCACCGCCCATTACAAGTCTTAACCCCCCCCATAGCACATTACCAGTGCTATCCCCCCAACAGCCCACAGCCCATTACCAGTCCTAACCCCCCCCCCCATCAGCCCATTACCAGTCCTAACCCCCATCACCTCATTTCCAGACAGCCCCCATCAGCCCACAGCCCATTGCCAGTCTTAACCCCCCCCCCCCCATTACCCGCCCAAACCCCCCCCCCCCCTCGCCTTATTGCAAAATTAAAAAAAAAAAAAAAAAAAAAAAAAGCTGGCTCTGGCTGCTGCCGCTGCCACCGTCGTGGCAGCGGCAGAATGAAGTGTCCCGCAGGGCCTCCTCTGCTCGCTGAGCCCGTCTGCAAGGGCTTTCAGATTCGCGAAGGGAGAGTGTCTCCCTCGCGTCTCTGTTAAGCCCGCAGGGGCTAATGGGAAATTTCCCATCTGCCCCTTTAGACGCGAGGGGCTGATGGGAAATTTCACATTAGCCCCTGCGGGCTTAACAGAGATGCGAGGGAGACACTCTCCCTTTGCGAATCTGAAAGCCCTTGCAGAGGGGCTCAGCGAGCAGAGGAGGCCCCGCGGGACACTTCATTCTGCCGCTGCCGCGGCGGCAGCAGCAGCGGCAGCAGCCAGAGCCAGCTTTTTTTTTTTTTATGCAATTTAAAAAAAAGCAGAATGTTCTTTGCGCGGGACCCCCTGAAACGCGGGGCCCTGTGCAAAAAACATTCTTGCTCAATGGACGGGCCGGCCCTGCTCACAAGACGTGGGATTGGAGGAGAAAGAGTATCCATAGCAGAGAAGAGGGCAGTATTACAGAAAACTATAGCCTCATCAACAGATTTAGAAGACAAGGTGGAAGAAAGAGGTGATGAGACAATAGTGGAGAGAGCCAATGAATCAATAGTATGAAGATTCCTAAAAAGGTAGACTCAGATTTCACTCCTTCTTCTTACCATTGCATCCTATGTTTTTCTACCACTTTTTCATCACTAATCCCAACCCTCCCATTCTCCACCTCTCTATATTTCCCCAGCTTCTTATCCCCAGTGTTTTAATAACCCTCCTCTTTCTTTCTTCCCCACTGTACCCAGCATCTCTCCCCCCCCCTCTCTATCACCACTCTCCAGCATTCCCCCCATATATCATCCGCCCCACTCTCTCTAATCCATCCAGCATCTCCTCCGTCTCTTTTTCTCCCTACCTCCCCAGCATCTCTCTTCACTTCTTACCTCCCCCATGCCCAGCATTCTCCCCCTTTCTCCCATGTCCAGCATATCCTCACCACCTCGCTGTACCTCCTCTGTCCAGCCTGTTCCCTCTATCTCCCTATGTTCCCTGTGCACAGGATCTCCCCTCCTTCCCATTCTCCTCTCCCCACATCTAACATCTTCCCTCTATCTCCCCATGTTCCCTGTGCACAGGATCTCCCCTCCTTCCCATTCTCCTCTCCCCATGTCTAACATCTTCCCTCTATCTCATTATATCCTATGCCCCATATTTCCCCTCCACCACCATATTCTCCATCCCCCATGCCCAATACTTCCGGTCTCTTTTCCCTTCCCCTGCCACATGACCCTAAATGTACCCTCCAATCCAATCAGACTCCCCCAACTGAACCCAACCAGCACCCCCCCCCCCCAATGCAGCCTTTCATCCTCCAGACCAATCACCTGCCCACTCGACTAATGTGATAAATAAAGAATATATTTTTTAAGAGATTAACCCCTTCCTGTCCCCGACAGCTCATCAGCAGCATTTGAATTACTAAGTGGGTAATATCTCTCCCCCCCCCCCTTCTTCTCCCCAGGAGTATAAGGAGACCTCTGTATTCTTTGTATAAGCTAATGTTCAGCTCTTTCTTGGGAAAGGCTCCTTGCTAGTGACAAGTCAATGATGTAGTGTATCTTGATTTTCAGAAAGCTTTTGACAAAGTCCCTCATGAGAGACTCTTGGAGAAATTAAAAAGTCATGGGATAGGAAGCAATGTACTATTGTGGATCAGGAACTGGTTAAAAGATAGAAAACAGAGATTGGATCTAAATGGCTAACTTTCTCAATGGACAAAAGTGAATAGCGGAGAATCCCAGGGATCTGAGTTGGACCCACTGCTTTTTAACATATTTATAAATGACCTGGAAATGGGAATAACGAGTGAGGTGATCAAATTTGCAGATGATACAAAATTATTCAGAGTTGTTAAAATACAAGAGGATTGTAAAAAATTGCAAGAGGACCATGATAAACTGGGAGACTGGGCATCCAAAAGGCAGATGGAATTTAATGTGGATAAGTGCAAAGTTATGCAGCTAGGAAAGAACAACCCAAACTATGGTTACATGATGCAAGGTTCCACAATGGGAACCACCACCTAGGAAAAGGATCTGAGCATTATTGTGGACAATATGTCAAAATCTTCTGCTCAGTGTAAAAGAAAGCAAATAGAAAGCTGGAAATCATAAAGAAAGGAATGGAAAATAAAATGAAGGATATAAAAATGCCACTGTATTGCTCCATAGTTCAACTTCATCTTGAATATTGTGTGTAGTTCTGATCACCAAATCTTAAAAAGAAGTATATCATAATTCAAAAAAGTACAGAGAAGAGCGACAAGAATGCTAAAGGGGATGGAAGGATATGCCTTCAAGAAAAGGCTTACAAGGTTAGGGCTCTTCAACTTGGAAAAGAGACAGTTGAGGGGAAATATGATAGAGGTCTATAAAATAATGAGTGGACTGGAACGGATAAATGTAGATAAGTTGATTATTCCTTCAAAAAGTAGAAAGACTAAGAGACATGCAATGAAGCTACAATGTAGCAAATTTAAGACTAATTGGAGAAAATATTTTTTCATGCAACGTGTACTCAAACTCTAGAATTTGTTACTGGAGGATGTGGTAAAAACTGTTAGTGTAGCTGAGTTTAAAAGAAGTTTGGACAAGTTCCTGGAAGAAAAGTCCATAAACCATTATTAAAGTGGATCTGGAAAATTCACTGCTTACTCATGGGACAATCGGCATGGAATCTGTATACCTTTTGAGAACCTGAGAGGTACTTGTGACCTGGATCGGCCACTGTTGGAAACAGGACACTGGATGTTATGTTCTAATGCTGTTTGTGAATCGATCTCCAGCCTCCGATCATGGAAAGGAAAAGTGACCCTGACAAGGCAGAAAGTTGTTTTGGGGGGAGGGCAGGTGCCAAATAGTATCTTGGGGAACTGATTTTACCTAGCCAAAGATAAGGCTGGACTTTGGCTACTTTAATTTATTGAGAAATCTATGATGCAATTTTGGTAGAGTCCTGCATCTATAGGTTCCCTTCTCCTTCAGGGGTATTGGATCATGATTACATGAGCCGTAGAATTTTGATTAGAGGAATGAGGGGGTAAACAAGTGGTATACAGAGCAGGTAACTCCACTCCTTAGTGGTGCATTTGTTTCTATAGAATTCATGATCATACAACCTTATGTAGCAATATTTGTAAATAGTTTACAAGCTTATGTAGCAAGTTTTTGTAAATAGTTTACCCCTGTTATCTAAGTTACTTGCCCTGTTATCTGTAAACTCATACATGTTAACTGTACTGAGCGTTTCTGTTCCATGTAAACCGCGCTGATGCCGAATAGTGCGGTATATAAGAGAATGTAAATAAATAAATAAATAAATAAATAAATGTACTGCTCACACACAACTCTCCCTGGACATCTTTCCTTACAGAAAAGGGAAATGGACATTTTTTTCTGCCCATCCCTGACCCACAGCCTGGCAGAGCACTGACCATCCACCCACTGAGACCAATAACCTTCCCCTGGATTTTCAAGATTTTTCTTCTAAAAGTCCAAGAAAACAGCAATAAAAAAGCACCAAATGTGTTTAGTTAGGAAACTTGTATTTATTTAAAAGCCAAGTACTGCGAGTAAATGAGCACTTTTGGCACACTCGATGGGTGAATGTGCAAACAGGTTGAACCGACTGTTTGAAATATAGAAATGTCTGGAAGATTCCTGTAAACCCTGTAATCATGGGAAGAGGCAGAGCGGTGCCTTCAAGCTTAATTTTTAACACCTGGGAGCTAATTTAACACTTCAGGCTGCCACATCTCCTCACTCTAGCAGCAGTAGTGATGGGGAGACCTCTGTGACCCTTGTACGCTTAAGACCCTGTCAGTCACACTCCCCTCTAACACCGTGCTTAGTGGCTGTTTGCTGTCGCCACTGCTGCAAGACAGGGAGATGTGGCGGCGGCCAGAGAAGGGGCAAAGGGAGAACAGCAGGAGGATGTTGCCGATGTCCACATTATTCTCAACTGGTGGAGCGTGGAACTTGTGGTAGAGTGGGGCCGTGTGCAGGCAGCATGCCCAAATTTACCTAGGATGTTGCCCAGGAGTGCAGCTTACTTTCTGCTGCATAAGAGAACTGACGGTTTTCTACATGATATGTTAGCACTTGAAACAGGGTGTTCAACCCGAAACGTGCATGTCGTGCTTCAGTTCTTCGAATCAGCTAAGTAAAGAATAACTGTTTTTGATTAAACTGATGGAGTTTTTTTTTTTTTTTTTAACTTTTATTTTCATTTTACAACAAACAAAGTAACAACACACCAAAAGAAACAAATACACACATACAATAAAGAAAGCAACCCCAAGTACCCCCCACCCCAATGCTTCTTCTCTAAGCTGATAAGAGTCATCATATAAGCGCTTACATACAACAATTATTGTACATCAAACAAACAGAAGTAGAATCTATGAGACCGGATGAGCATGTGACAAAGATTAATACAGAATCAAACAGTCAACTGAGAGCATTGAATAGTGTGAACATAATCGTTGAGCGTCTTCTAGCTAGACCAATAGTGAATGGTTTGAACGGAAGAGGCTGACATACAAGGTATTTGCGCATATTTACAATAAAGACAGATATGTTTCACCATTCATTAGAGCTCAAAAAAGAGCTATTTTCCCAATATTTCGTGATTAAGGAAATAGGAAATAGCAATGCCCAGCATAAAGGCTAAAAGGAAGTAAGCCAATTTAGGAAAAGAGGGGATCCCCGCAACTGAGCGGAGCCCCACAATCTTCCAAAAGAGGGGTTCCGGAAATTATAAAATAGAATGAAGACGACCCCAGACCCGACTCGAGTAATACTGTAATGCGGGACAATCATACTTAACAGGAGTTTAGTAAACCAAAGGCCACATGGCATGTCCAGCATCAAGCGCACTGGATGGCATTCCAATTGGCTTACCTATCAGGAGTATATGTCCACTTGGGATAGCAGTACTGAGGAGATAAGAAAAAATCTGATCTAGATTGTGAGTGATGGGGGGGCTGAGAAAAAGTGAGCTCTAAGTCGGAGGGGTGAAGCAGCTTCCATATAGCTACTCACGCAAAATCGTTCATCAGAGCTGGCAGGGTGTAGAGACTCTTGGGCGGACCACTCGTTCTAGGCGGCAGTCTATCTATCAAAGGATCAAATACTTGGTGGAAGTCACCGCCGAGTAACAGTAACAGGGTCATCCACATTCGGAGCATAAATACAAATACACGTAAATTCACTATCTCCAACCTTAAAATATACACAGGCCCAGCTACCCTCCCCATCAGAGCTAGTATCCATTACAGTGGTTAGCAAAGATTTCTCAACCAAGATGGCTACCCCGTACCGCTTAGAAACGGCGGGAGAATAGGCAGCCACCATATAAGGTTTAGCAGTAAGTTTCAGTGGTTCAACGGAGGTGAAATGGGTTTCCTGAAGAAACACTAAATCAGTATGGTCATGATTAAAATAACTAAGGATGGTCATTCTTTTGATTAGACTAGTGAGGCCTCTTACATTCAGTGATAAGAGCGGACATAAGGCCATACAACAAAGTCAAACATTCTGAGAAAGGAACATGATGGCGCACCGAGTTGCGCAATGTCCCTCATATCAACTATAAATGACTGTACACACGATATGATAGAAAATAAGCCAATGAAAAATCATGAAGCGCCCTATATAACAGTAGAAGCACCGGAGTGCCTTAGAGAAGAAGCAAAACCCCAGAAATTACTGGCGACCTGATGTCTGCGGGGTGAAACCCCAGAGAGGGCCTAAATTGAAACATATAACCGGTAGAGCTGTGCGTGCTCCGAATCCAACCGAGGTGCACATCATGGAGGAAAAGGAGACCAAGAAAGGTAGATATAAAAGAAAGAAAGGTCCAGGCAGTCTCTATTCCAGGCAATGATCACCGCATCGGGCCATTCAAAATGGCGGGCAGTTCCAACGGAGTCCATCCGAGTTGTTGACTTAGCGCATCTGGTCTGCCTCTTTGGAATCTAAAAATGTTGCTAGCAGAGCAGGATCTTCGAAGGTTCTAGTTTGGTTATGGAGAGTCACTCTGAGCTTCGCTGGATATAAGAGGCCAAAGCGAGCCTGTAACTGTTGAAGTCTAGGTCGAAAAGCAAGGAGTCCCTTCCGCCGGTCAACTGTGGGCTTTGCCAAATCGGGGAAGAAAGAGACTTTATGATCTTCAAACTGCAGATGTTGCATCACCCGGGCAGCTTTGAAAATTTGCTCAACTTGCTGATACCTCAGTAAACGAAAGATAATAGGCCGGGGGGTCGTCCGATTGAGTGCGATGTTGGTAGGAGCACGATATGCTCGGTCAATTTCCAGATCTCTGCAAAAGGTAATCTTCAGCAAGGAGGGGAGAGTTTTGACCAGAAATTCTCTGATATCTCCTGCTTCCGCCCCCTCTGGAACTCCTATGAGCCTTACATTGTTGCGACGGGCTCGATTATTGCAATCCTCTAACTCTTTTTGAAGATTCTGTATCTGACGCTCAGCCTTGTCCAGGTTCACCAAGCGCACCGCGTGCGAATCGAGGACCCCCGCCATGTTGTCCAGCCGTAGTGAAAGACCTTCAAGCCGGTCCTGAAGCATACCGAAATCTTCTCGCATGGCTCGGAGCGCTTCTCCGTTGGACTGTACCAGTTCCTTCACATCACGTATTTCCTCCAAGATCTCCTGTTGCATTTCGGGGCTTACCCGAAGTGGAACCATCTTTGGTGGGGAAGACAACTCTGTTTTGGAGCATTTTCCATGTGAAGAAGAGGGAGACCCGAAGTCCAAGCGCACTGGTTTGTGGGCCGCCATTCCCCCCAAGGCACCCCGGTAAGTTCGGTGTAAAATATTAGGTTTATGCAGATATTAAGTCAGGATTCTGAGTAGGCCCCTCAGGAGCTTCAGCGCGAAGCGTCTAACCCGCTGGACATCAGGCTCCGCCCCCAAACTGATGGAGTTTTTAAAGAAAATGATTAAATAGGATATAACCGAGTGGAGAACATGGTACTCAGTCCATGTCCCTTTCCAGTGTTATCCAACAAAAAGAGTTGAAAAAGTTTCACGAGGGGTTTAGTGATATATGTTTTGGGGAGATTATATTGGTATCACTAATTGGGGGCTTTTTTGTTAGGGCATAAGAGAACTGAGCAGACCGCCAAGCCCAATGCGAAATAGCGCTGCACTGGAATAGGCAGGACCTGCCTGGAATGGATGGATGAATTAGGCGACTCTCTAATCTATACTCGATGCATACACTAATGGTTCTCAGGAGGGGAGGGGTGAAAATGTTCAATGTCAGTGGGAATATGGATGGCGGTGGCTGAGGAACAGGGGGAGGGTGGACTGATTCAGTGGCTGGTTTCGGGGTCAGGGAGGTGGACGTTTCTCCACTGCATTTTCTGTAATCAGTAAGGAACACTTGTTAGAGGGCAAGTGGCTGTGAGGGGGGGGGGGGGTGAGGGGAGGGGAAGGAGTGGGCTGGGGGAAGATTCTATGGAATGGTCTTGCTTTTAAGACTTATAGTTGCTGTTGGTTGGAAAAACTCATAAAATTTGAAGTAAAAAGAAAAAAAAATTGCCTAGGGGCTGCCCTGGGCTAAGAGATGTATGCTGCTGGGGATGGAGAGTGAGGGAGTGAAAATTAAAGTTCCAGGAACTGGAGAGGTTCTGACAGGGACAGAGAGACCTACCCGGGGGACATAGAGAGGGCAGCCTACAAGGAGAGAAAAGGAGTGGGACAAATGGTGGACTGGGATAAACGAAGGGAGACAAATATTATGTGGGGAAGGTTTTCCGGGAGAAAGAGACTACATGGGGGAGTGAGGAACAGGGGGGGGGGGGGGGAGAGATCTACATGGGGAGCAGGGAGAGTGATGCTGTATCTGAAATGGGGCAGACTGAATGGGGGGAGGGTTGGGAAATTAGAATCCGAATGAGGGCATAAAGCATGAAACAGGATCCAGGAATGCAGAAAGCAAGGACCAGAGACAGGGGAGAAGGTAAGAGATAGAGAAGAAGATTGAACTGGTGAGGAGATGATGGGTAGAAGAAAGTAGATGAGGGCAGAAAAGGGAGCGTGTGCAAAAGGTGGAAATGAGTGAGTGGAAGACGGAGGGGATATGGGAGACTGGAAAGGATGAACGAGGAATGGAAGGACTGTGGTGGATTTAAAAGAGAGGAGAAGAAAGTGCGGATCAAAGTCAGAAAGAGCATGAAACAAATAGGAGAAAAATGCAACTGAAAATGGGAGACCCTGAAAAATAGAAGAAGAAAGCAATGAAAGTAGAAAAAAAAAGGCCAAAACAATATGATTAGAAAAATAAAATGCCCAGATGGCAAAGATTGTAACTTTTGTACCAGGCGGGCAAGGCAGGCTGCCCGGGCTCCTATTTCCTCTTTCTGAGTCATCGGTAGGTTTGCTTCCTCTCTGGACCCTGACCCCTCTTCTGCAGGTGAGGTACAACAAGGACGCCACCCCTCCATGAGGTTACAATATACTCCCATGACAGGTCCCCTGGAGGTTGGGGTGAGAGGCTGACATTGAAAATCAAGGGCCGAGGTTATTGCAAAGGGAGGGACTGATAATGGAAAGACATGGAACAAGAATGAGGCATTTAACAAAATCAGTTGGATGTCAGGGATGGATAGGTGAATAGTGAGTAAGAGCTGTAGAATCAAATAGGTTAAAAGTAATAGAAGAAACACTAGCAAATGCAATACAATACAATGCAATACAATACAATACAATACAATACAATACAATACAATATGATAAACCCATTCAGAGTAATAATATCACCAATGGTCTTCATACTTGGCCACACCACAAGACCCCAAACCACGCCAACAATTCCCTTTTCTGATCCCAGTGTTTCTGTGCGCGGAAGTATATCTCAACCGCCCACCATGGTTCTGACTTTACTGAGTGCCACTGTGTCTGAGAAAGCCCTCTTTGGACTATTTTAGCTCAGTTACGCTAGTGTTCTGGCCAGAGGTGTAGTGATGCAAGTTCTTCTACTCGCTGCCACTCCTGCTCGGCGGCTGCCTCAGTACATCGGGTAGATCTAAGACCCAGGGAGGTCTGCAGCACTCCGACACTGTAGACAGTCATGTCTTTGTAGGAGGAAATGCATTTGTTTTTCTCTCTGTAGTGCTCTAGATCTAGAGCCTGGCTGCTTGGGGTTTTCTGTTCCTAACGTGTAGTTCCTTGTTTATTTGGTGATAGATTTGCCAACTTGGCAGGACAGTGATCAGGTTGGAAAAGAGAAACAACCTCAGAAAAATAAACATGTCTAGTGTTTTAATTCTCGCCCCATGAAATAATAGATCTTTCCATTGTGCTACTTCCTCCCCAATCTGTTTTATCAATTTGTCTTAATTCAGGGAAAAGGGTGGGGACCAATCCTTTGAAATTAATATTCCCAAATATTTAAAAATCATAACAATTTGACATTGAAAGTTACATAGTACCATAATTTATTTTTTTAAATCCCTCTCACATAATATAATCATGGATTTGAAAAAGTGAACCAAGTACCCAGCTACCTTTCCATAGGGGTCTAACAAGGACAATAAATAAGCGAGGGAGTGAGAAAACCTCGTAAGAAGAATGAACATGCCATCTGTATAAAGAGAAGTTTTATGTTTCTTCCCATCTATCTTAATATCCAAGATATTCCTCGAACCGCAAATTCCCACTGCCTGTGGTTGTATAGATAAGGCAAAAAGCAAAGGAGAGAGGGGGCACCCCTGCCGCTTTCCTCTATACAATCTGAAAGGCGTTGAGGGATACCCACTAACCACTATTTGAGTGGAAGGGAACAAATACAGTATAATGCACATAGCCAACCAATAAAATTATCACCAAACCCAACTTGCTTCAAGACACTGAACAAATAATGCCGTCAAGCTATGCCAAAGACTTCTGTTTCTGACATTTAGCAAGCATCTGATATTGTCCACGACATACCTTTCTTTGATAAAACCGGTTTGATCTTGATGTACAGTCCAGGTAAGACAGTTCTCAAGGCAGAAGCTACGACACTTGATGAAAGCCTTATAATCAGTATTTAGCAGTGAAACTGGGCTTTATGAGCACACTCGCCTCATCTCTTCCCTCCTTCAGTGTAACTGAGATCAAAGCCTCATAAAAAGAGGCAAGTAGCCCCCCCCCCCCCCTCCGTAACCCAGTATCTGAATACCAGCATTAATAGCGGGGCAACACTGTCACTCAAAGGTTTGTTCAGTTCCACCAGTAAACCGTTGGGAGCAACTGCCTTGTTATTTTTAGCGGAGATATCGCTCTTTTGCCTCCTCAACTCTTCCCTGAACCTCTGGAGCAGATCTATTTATTATTTATATTTATTACAGTTTCTTATATACCGCGCTATTTAGAATCAGCGCGGTTTACATCATAACAAAACGACCATTACGACAAACTGTCAGGTTTTACATTGAACAGGAGTACAAACTTGGATAACTGGGTTAACTATATACATAATCTATCTACACTGCAGTGTGCGGGCATTTCTAGATTGGGTTATTTCTTGGAGGGGATATCTGGTTTAGTTGCTGTCTGGGAAATATTGGCGGAAAAGGTATGTTTTGAGAGCCTTTCTGAACTGATATAGATTGGTAATGGCTCTAATGTCGGGGGGTATGGTGTTCCAGCATTTTGGTACATAAAAACTGAATGCCCTGTTTGTGGTGTTCGTGTTGGACTTTGTTGAAGCCTTTGGTATTTGCTCTCTTTCTGTGCTTATCTGCTATTACACTGAGCAGCTCCTTCTGTCTGTGCTCTGCCGACTGCCCCCCCCCCCCCTCAAGCTCCCAGAGGTGATGTCGGCACTGATCTACCTGTCTAGCATTTAAAGAATATACCTTGCAGGGCTGCGTCTCAGTTCTCGCCTGCTATTATAAGTGCTGTCACCCAACTAGCTATCCCAGGGCTCACCAAACATGTCTATACTGCCACTTGGCCTATATAGCACTGTGCACATATAGAAAAGAAACAGTCCCTGTCCTACAGATCTTACAAACATTCAAGACAGACAAACAGAACAACTAGGGAACTGGGGTAATAATTAAGGGATTAAAAGGTGTGTGGGTGTAGACAGGGGAATAGAGGGTCAGGATCCAGAAGCAGACTGGAAGAGGTGAGTTTTTAGCCTGGATTTGAATTGGACCACGGATGGAGCCTGATGAACCAACTCTGGTGGTCTATTCCAGGCATAGGGTGCAGCAAGGTCGAAGGAACAGAGTCTGGATTTAGCAGTAGAAGAAAAGGACGTGGATAAAAGTGATTTTCTTGATAAGCGGAGCTGTCGAGAAGGACTGTTACTGCTGGGTAATTGGGGCAGGACCAGGAGTCTCCTGGGAGACCTATTGTACTCTCAGTCTCAGACGTCTACTCACTCTTTTTCAGAGATCAATAACCTATACTGAGCCCAGGATTGATTCTGAACCTGAATTTGACTTTACTGAAACCACATCAGCCATGCTGAGAGTATAATTCCACCCAGAGCAACAAGTAAAACAAATTAGTTCAACAGCTTACTGGTATTTGAAATAGGAATTGCAGGCACTGATAGCATTCATAAAGTCCTTGAGCCACCCTCAGTATTTACAGTCTGAGTGGATTTAGAGACACCTGAATTCTTTACTCAAGGGCATCTCTGGAGGCACCAGGCTATTTACCGTCTTGGTTAGGTACAGGAACATTCAAGGTATTGACAGCTTGACAGGTGTTGCAGTCTCAGTCCCAAATGTATCTCCCATTATCAGTCTTTCCCACCAGTACCTTCCACCGGGTCGTGAATGGTCCAGCCTCTCTTGACTCATTCCTCTGAGGTCTGGCATCTGTGAGGATTATTGGGTGTTCACTACCCAGACTGAGTAGCTGCATTTTGGCAGTTTGCCCTTACTGGGCAAGTTCCCCCTCCTTTTCTCTTTCTCCATGGTACAGTGGCCTAATGCCAAAGACCCTCATTGGCATAATCCCTAGAGTTGTATACCCCAGCCATTCTCTGTCTATTACCCTCCTCCAGGAGGAGCTAGATCCTGGAGACCCTTCCACCTGCTCCATCTCCAGGAAGGCTCCCCTAGGCTCCTTGTTCCACACTAGTCCCCTAAACCACAAGGGGTTTTCTCTATTACACTGAGAACCTCTTTCTATCTCTATTTTGCAGACTGCCTGCTTTAGTTCAGTGCCCAATTGCTGACCACGCTCCCCTGAGCTCCTGCAGGTGACGTCAGCTCTCCTCTGCCTGCCTGCTATTTAAAGAATATACTTGTACTTCGGGGCAAGCATCATGGGTGCGCACCTCCAGGAGCACCTCTTGGGAGTGACTTCTCTGGTAGCTTACTGGTGGCCTTAGATGCTCTAAGTTTGGTTGGAATTCCTTGTTTATTTTATTTGGGGTTTATTGGTTGTCTAGCTCCATGACTCTCTCCTATCCCAATTATATGGGGGCGCAGACCCTTTATGGTAAAGCCCTGGACACTCTTCCATGAACATGAAGTGAGAAATCTAATAGATTGTAGGAGCTTGACTTCTCTACCAAGTATATCAGCTTATTGTAAGGGGCTTGTTTACTAACAGGCACTAGGGCGTTACTCCTATGGAACATTAGGTGCAACACCTCTGCATTAACTATCAGGGGTGCAGAAAGCATTTCCCCAGCAGTTAATGTGGAGCCCTGTCCCTTAGTGCATGACACATTAATACGGGTGCACTTAGCCCACCTATTGAGATAGCGTTAGGTGATCCCGCGCTAATGCAGTTAGTGTACGGTGTGAATCCAACGCTGACTGTACGGAGCACACCACGCCTACTTTCCACCCACCCTTCCCACTCTTGGCCCTAATGTGGATTACACAGCGCAGGAATTATCCTGTGATGTCATGGTCTCGCATTAATTGGCAACATGTTTCCCAACATGCATTCAGCACGTGCCAGACCACATGTCGGCTAACGCTCTTTAGTAAAAGACCCCCTAAGTTTCCATATCAAATGTATGCACGGGTGTTAAATGTTAGATATCTAAGAAATAAATGTGCCTTGCTGAATGATCTTATCAGAGGGGTCAGGTGCCAGGTGTGCCAGGTGTGCCAGGTGTGGTGGAAATGTGGTTAAAAGAAGGGGAACTGCCCTATCTCTCCTGGGCGGCTCACCAGGATATTAGTTTCTCTTTAAAAATAGACAAAACAAGTTGTACCTTTACTGGCATGACCTGCTTTTGTCACTCATAGGGAGAGTAGCTCTGATCTAAATGGCTCTTCCTATAATACTGTACCCATTGCAGTCAATTAATCAAGAAAAAAACCTAATTTACAGCCAATCACCAAGGTTAAAATCCAAAAATAGTTATATCACACTATTTTATCGTGTTTTTATTTATATTTGTTTTTAAGTTATTTAATTTTTTCTCATGCTGCATTCACAGCATATGATATAACAATTGCAACTTTTCCACACCTAGGCCTATTTTACTCATTATGTCTCTTCAAATGCTTAATACTGTCTTAAAACCTAGCAAATCTTTCCCAGGAGAGCACCTACATCACTGGAACTGGATGCTATATAGTGCTATGTGGATACATTTATTTATTTATGTGCACTTTTATACCGCCTTTCCAAAATCAAGGCGGTTTACAAAGAACTCAGTTACAGTAACAATAACAGATTTACATCCAACGTAACTTACATTGAACTATGCTAACATGGTGCCAAGGTATCAGATGGACATAATAACTGTAACAAAGTTTCGCAAGGAGTTTGAAAGAACTTATTTACATGCAGCATTCTTAAGGGATTATGGCTGAATGTCAACCATAAAAAAATGTGCTATCATTCAGTACAAGTTATTTATGTAACTCTTTATGTAGTGGTGATGACCTGTGCTCTTGTAACAATGAGGAATACTGGGTTTACAATGAATGATCTTGCACACATTGTGTCAGGTAACTTTTGGGGTTTTTTTTAGTGCCATCAAGTCAGTGTTTACTCATAGCAACCCAGCTACCTCTGGGTTTTCCTTGGCAATATATCACTGGAAGTAGATTGCCAGCCTTTTCTTCCAAGGCAATGGAGAGTAAAGTGACTTGTGCAAAGTCACAAGGAGTGCCAGTGGGACTTAAACCCTTGATCTTCTGGGTACTAGGTAGTTGCTCTAACCACTAGGCTACTCCTCCACTCCACTGAAACTAGATCACTGAAATGCTCTCTGAATAAAGAAGTTTTTAGGAGCTTGTGGAAAACTTTAGGTTCCTTTGAATTCCTTAAGATGTCGGGCAGTGAGTTCTATAACATTGGTGCGCATAGGGAGAAAGCTTTCTTGGATTTAGTGGCATTACTATTCCTGAAGTCTGGTAGCACTGCCAGTAAGTCTATTCATCTACTTCTTCCTGTTCTTATTTCCGGTATCGACTGAATAAGTGATCTCAAGCTTGACTTTGAATCATCTTGGAGAGCTTGGAATATTGTATGAATTGCTTTGAACTTTATTCTGCAGTTAATTGGTAATCAATATACTTGGTTTAGTGTCGGTCTGATTGGAACTTGAGAGATTACTCTAACTGCTGTGTTTTGGGCCAACTGAAAATGGCGAAGCCTTTGTTTAGGGAGACCCATTAGTAAACTGTTACAAAAAATCTACAGTAGATGTGGAAAGATCATAGCTCGGATTGTAGATCTGAAGTCGCTTGCTGATAGGAGGAGTCTTAGCTGTTGGAGCATCTTCAGTTTTGAATAAATGGCCCTAGTAATGTTGCTTATGTGTTTAGTGAAGTTGAGCTGCTGATCTAGAATGAAACCCAAGTATTTCACCTCATTCTTTACCTGGAAGCTTGTTCCATTTAATTTTAAGGTCTTCGGAGAGGTGAAGGAGTTGTCTCTTGCCATGAACATGATTTCTGTTTTCTTGTAGTTGATCTGTAAGTTATGTTTGACTAGCCACGTTACAATGTTGGTAAAGCAAACTTCTATTTTTGTGAGAATTGGCTGTTTGGTATCTATTTGCAAGTACAACATTATATCGTCCGCATATAGATGGTAATGAATGTTATAACTCTGGATTATTTTGCATATAGGTTGAATATATACATTAAATAATAGAGCTGATAATGTCAAACCTTGAGGGATTCCTATCCTTTGGATGAATGGGGTAGATGTGCTAGTACCTATTTTCACTTGTATTGAACGATTAGATAGGTAAGAGTTGAACCACAATAACGTTTTATCTATTAGGCCAATTTCCTGCAATCTGATTAGAAGATCATGAATTATGGAGTCATAAACTGCTGTTATATCTAGAAATATATGGATGAAATCTGATCCTTGTCTTCCTGTTTCTTTTAATAGTCTGTCTGTTAGATTTAAGAGAAGAGGTTCCACTCCATGACCCACTCTAAAACCATGTTATTGTGGGTCGAGCAGGACAAAGTTATCAACGTGGTCCTGTATGTCTTTTCTAGGATTTTTGCCATAAATGGTAAACTTGAAATTGGCCTATATGAAGATGAG
This sequence comes from Ichthyophis bannanicus, assembly GCA_033557465.1. Classification (NCBI taxonomy): domain Eukaryota; kingdom Metazoa; phylum Chordata; class Amphibia; order Gymnophiona; family Ichthyophiidae; genus Ichthyophis; species Ichthyophis bannanicus. The sequence goes on from CM066031.1 coordinate 1,859,730,513, forward strand.
TCAGCTGAATCTAGGTCTTTGCCTTTAAAGATAGGGAGGATAGAGGTGGTTTTAAGGTCCTTGGGTATGTATCCTTGCTCTAATGAAGAATTGACCAAGTTGAGCATGAAGGGTGTAAGGTGGTCATGGGACAGTCTTATCCAGGAAGCTGGACATAGGTCTAGTGGGGATGTTGAAGTGTTCAATAATTTTATGGTATTATCCAGCTGTCTTTTGGAAATTAGAGTTAATTTGTTGCAGGTGTTGTTAGTCAGTGTGCTCACTACTTTGAGTAGAGGTTCCTTTAAGGAGTATTTGCCCACTTTTTCCATGTAATAATTGGCCATTACTTACACATTTGGAGAGAGAATAAAAGAGTCTTCTTTTGGGTTCGATATTAGTGCTTTCACAATGTCAAACATCTTTCTTAGCTTATTCAGAGCTGACATAAGTAGTTTGGTATGGTAGTCTCTCTTATTGTTGTTAATACCAGTTCTATATTCTGCTAGCTTACTTGAGTAGGAAGCTTTTTCCGTGTCACATGTTGATTTTCTCCACGTCCTTTCTAGTTTTCTTAGCTGTCTCTTGATGTCACAAATATCTTTTATATACCACACTGCACTCTTCCTTATTTCATTCCTGTGAGGGGTGGGACCATTAGTGTAAGAGGCTGTTTGGTTTATTATCCTGTTCCAGGTCCTTATTAGTGTATCTGTGTCTGTAGTGTCAGTAGGGAGCTGTGGCAGAATTTCCTTTAAGAACTCTTCCTTGTCAAATTTACTAAATTTTCTGGAGTTTGCATTAACTTGATTTGTATTAGATCCTCTAGATTTATTTGATATGATGAAACTAATGGTGTGGTGATCAGATCAGGGGACTTGTTGAATCTGCACATTCAGGTCTACAGTGGACTCTTTCAATTTGGTAGGAAGGAAAATGATATCTAGGGGTTTCCTTTTCTGTGGGTGGGTTCTTGCACTATTTGACAGTAATCTAGTGCATCCATCGTGTCTATGAAACCTTGTGAGTAGTGATTACTGGTTGATGGTATATTCAGGTCCCCTAGAATTATTATATGTTTGTTAGATGTGTTTTTGCAGCATATAAAATCTGTGATGGAAGAAAGCTCTTTTCCGTCTAATGATGGAGATCTATAGATTAAGCAAAAGAGTAAGTTCTTGTTTTCTATGCTAATATGTCCATGTCTTCGGAAAGTTCACAAGATACTTTTGAGAATTGTAACTCCCTATAATAGTTACTCCTCCTCCTCTCCTTTTTAGTCATTGATGGTTGAATATATCGTAGCCATCTGGTTTAATTTGGTTTTAGTACAGTTCATTAGCGGTGAGCCATGATTCGGTTACGAATACAATGTCCAGGTTATTGTCTATTTTGTGATCATTTATTATTGGAATCTTATTTCTTTTTGAGCGTAGATTGATTAGTGAGCATTTGAGGATAGATGAATCTTTTTTAGTTCTGCTTTTATTTTGTTCAGTCTCGACCAAGTTAATCTGAATGAGATGTTGCTTATGCTCTGGGTAAGCGTGCCATGGTTTGTAATTCCTAGATTACGTTTTATAACATTGCAGTGCGTGAATGACCGGTATTACGTGGGTGGGAGGCGAGAGGGTATGTGAAGTAGATAAGGCTAATGTTCCTATAAGGAAAATGGCAAATATTGGTCCCTGGAAATGCATTTTTAGAAAGTTATTCTGGGACTTGGAAAAGCAGCGGGATGGTCAGGCTTGAGTTAAGACTGAGGAGGATCCCCTTTACTGGACCTTTTCGAATAGCAGAATTATCACTGGGAGGTACAGCTTAATAACTCTGTTAATTGATTATAATTGAGAGGTGCTACAACTATCATAAAGTATTGAGGTATAAATTGATGTGCATACTGCTAGGACTAAGGTTTCAACTTTAGCCATGAGGAGTAAATTATAGCATACATATATAGAAATTTTCTTTAAAAACTAAAAATGGTATTTATTTATTTATAAGGATTTATATCCCGCTTTCTTCTACAATCAAAACAGTTTCCACTTCAAAAGAATGAAGTTGCATAGTGCTGAGGTGTAGGCATGCAGTGGAAGTATAGGATCGTTTCTGTATGTGTAATATATGTGTATCTTGATTATGAGATGTACTATATACAGTTTGAGCTATATACCAACGCCTGGGTTCTATGAAAGGCATAGAGTCTGTATATCATGCCTTCTGATAAAATAGCATGGAAGGTCCTTCTGGTTGTAGAGCTCGTGGTTCGCTTCAATGATATAAAAGGAGGGGAAGAGAATGGCTTTAAAGGTTCTTTGTGGAAAGCTGATCCTCTTTTCTTTGTCCTGCCTGCGTTCCCTGCTTAAGAGCCATGCCAACGGGCCCTCTGGTGAGGCACTCAGGCACAGGTGTACCTGCTGGTTCCGATGTTTAAATTGCCCCAAGGCCTCTGATTGGCCTTGTGCAGTAGAGCAGGGAGGCATCCTGCTTCCCACTCCTTTGTGCAAGGCCAATCAGGGGGTGAAGAACTGTGGGGCAGTTGAGATCTTCTTCTTACTGCTTACACAGCCATACCATGGTCACAACTTGGTCAGAGTGAGAGTTCCCCCACAGCATACACTGCTGTGGCAACTCAGGCCATGCTCATGACAAAGTCTCAGCCATTGACACAACCTCCAATGCAGACACATCCTTTGCAAACCGCTCTGCTTCAGGCCATACACACAATCCTCTGCTCCTCAACATGCACATTTGCAGACTAACGCTGGGAACAGCCTTGGCAATGTGAGGCACAGTGCAGTGCAGAAGGACACAGAACTCTGGAGAAACATACAGACACACCCGACCCACATCTCCACGCTGTAAAAAAGTGGAGATAGTTGGCATTCCTGCCTGCCACTTTGGTCTCTAGATCAGCTCAGACATTGTTAATGTGTACTCATTGTGCAGGCACTAGTAGCGCGCTCTTTCATTTATGCCCATTGTTAACGCCTGCTCAGTATGCCGGTGCTATCTGTCTGCCATTTCATCCAGCTGTGGATAGTGGAGCCTCTCCACTAGTGGGTTGCACTTTAAGCAGATCTGTCCCTCCCTACTCTGACATCGAGTCGGAGGAGGGAGGAACCAGACCTGCTTAAAGTGCTGTGAAAAGGCTTGGAGAGCGCATTTCAGCTGCCTGCTACTGTCCTGCCAGTGGCGGCAGAGCAAAAGCAGACAGCCGAAATGTGCCCCCCAAGCCTTTCCACCCTGTGCGGCTGCACCGCTTGCACAGGTTTAGGTACGGTCCCGTTTGCTTTTTTTCACATCAAGACACTAAAAGACAGCAAGAACAAACAGCACAGTTTATAAAACTAAATTATAACTAATTTTTATTTTGTTATAAACTACGTTATGGTTCTTGCTTTTTCTTTTTCAACATATTTTGCATCCACAGTAGGTACAGAGCAGAACCAGGACATTCACCCACAGCACTCAATATTTAAAAAAAAAAAATCTGATTCTGATCATCTCACTAACAGCAACAACAACCATTATTTTCCAGTACCAGGCATATTGTGAACTAATACAAAACCCTACAACAAAGATCAAATTTACCATACCATACCATATCAGCACAAACTTCCAAAATTCATACAAGGAGACCATCCAAAAAAGCATCACTGTAAATACTACATGGGCCCTGGAACATCCATAAACCTATTTGAAAAGCTGAACAAGTCAAATTACTACAGTACAGCATAGATCTTTATGTACAAACTCCATGTTAACAGAACACCTGACCTCAGTCACACACTCACAACATCGACCCTCACCAAGTACAGAATAAGTAACCACAATCTAAAGTAAAAATAAAAATATGTAGACAAAATTTAAATTGAAACCCCAAGAAGCCAGAGTCCACATATAGTGCAACATCAGATAAATAAGAGATGCAGGTCCCCAATACTGTGTAAAATATAAAAATAGCACAAAGTCCAATCACTAAAACAAAATAAAATTATTTTTTCTACCTTTGTTGTCTGACCATTTTATTCTCTGATCATGCTGGTCCCGATCTGAGGCTTCTGCTTTCCTGTCTTCTCTTAGCTGTCTTTCCGTGGTCTATGGTCCATCTGCCATTTCTTATCTCTTTTGTTTTCTTCACTTCCTTCCATCAGCCCATTTCCAGTTCCAGTAACCCTCCCCAGTATCAGTCCCCTTTCCAGTCCTTCCCTCCCAGTACCTTCCAATGGCAACTGCCTTGCATCCCCACAACTACTACTGGTGTCCATTCCCTTCCAGTTCCCCTCCTTCCCCACTGTCCAGCCCCTTCTAGTCCAAATACCATCCCAGATATCAGCTTATGTCCAATCTCAGTGCCACCCCCCCCCCACCAGTCAGCTCCCTTTCAGTCGCCCTAACCTTTGTCCATCCCCCTTCCAGTGCCATTCACATGTCAGCTCCCCTCCAGCCTCCTCCCCATAACCCAGCCACCTACCATTCCCATCCCCAAGTGTCAGCTCCCTTCCAGTCCCCTTTCATTACATCCCAGGTGTCAGCTCCTTTCCAGCCCCCTCCTTCCCCCATGTCAGCTCCCTTCCTGTCCCCTCCTTCCCCTGGTAGACCCTCTCATTATCCACTCCCATCCAGTCCTATTCTACCATCCTCCTGCATCAGCCCATTTGTAGCCCTAGCCCCTAGTTTTCTTCCAGGGCCAGCAGCACTCTCCTGCCCTCCCCATTAGCCAGTTTCCAGTCCCAGCCCATTTCCAGTCCTATCCCCCTTATCAGCCCACTCTAGTCCTATCTTTATCTTTCTTTATCTTTATTAGCACTTGATAGACCGCTGTTGTACAAACATTAAGCGGTGTGCAATAAAAACTGGTTACACACTACAAACCTAGAAAATGAACGCCAAAAAATAGACAGGAAAGAGGGGAGCAAAGTAAGACAGAGGCACTGCACACAAATATCAAATCATAGTACAGAGTGGCCTAAACTGTGCCACACAGATCACAAAGACAGGGGTAAGGGGAGGCGGCTATAGACAAGACAAAAGACAAGGACAGACAATACTCAGGGAAAAGCCTCAGGGGTGAGGTCAAATGCTTTCTGGAAAAGATGAGTTTTGAGCAAAGACTTAAACTGAGGATATGATGGTTCTAGCCGGAGGTGAGTTGGTAACATATTCCATAATAATGGTCCGAGAAAGAAAAAAGCTGAATGGCGTGTCTGTTCCAGATGGGCATGGGAAGGTGAAGGTAGGGATAAATGATTGGTATGGATGGAGCGAAGTTGTCGGTGAGGGGAGTGTAATGAAACACAGTCAGCTAAGTAGAGGGGGTTGCTGGTATGGATAGCGCGATGAACCAAAATCAAAAATTTATAGTGAAAGCGGTAGCGGAGGGGCAGCCAATGTAACCGGAGAAAAATCGGGGTAATATGTTCGAAAGAACGAGAAAAGGTGACCAGACGCGCTGCAGTGTTCTGGATGCATTGTAATCTTTGAAGTTGATAGTTAGGAAGATTGGCCAGGAGAACGTAGCCCTCCAATCAGCCCATTACCAGAACTAGCTCATTTCCAGTGCTAGCCCCCCATCTGCCCATTACCAGTCCTAACCCCCCGTCCCAATAAGTCCATTTCCTATCCTAGCCTCCCTAATCAGCCCATTTCTAGGCCTAACCCCACCAATCAGCCCACTACCAGTCCTAGCCCCCCTCCCAATCAGCCCATTTCCAGTTCTAACCTCCCCATCAGCCCATTTCCAGTCTAGTCCCCCTCCCAAACAGCCCATTTCCAGTTCTAACCCCCCATCAGCCCATTTTCAGTCTTAGCCACCCCCGATAGCCCATTACCAAACCTATCACTCTCCCAATCAGCCCATTTCCAGTTATAACCCCCCATAGCCCATTACCAGTCCTAACCCTCCATCAGCCTATTTCCAGTCCTAACCCCCCCCCCATCAGCCCATTTCCAGTCTTAGCCACCCCTGATAGCCCATTACCAACCCTAGCCCCCCTCCCAATCAGCCCATTTCCTGTTCTAAGCCCTCATAGCTCATTACCAGTCCTAACCCCCCCCCCCATCAGCCCACTTCCAGTCCTAGCCACCCCCAAAAGCCCATTACCAGCCCTAGTCCCTCCCGATCAACCCATTTCCAGTCCCAGCCTCCCCCATAGCCCATTACCAGTCCTAACTCCCCCATCAGCCCCCTGCCAGTCCTAACCCCCCCCCCCTGACCATTTCCAGTCCCAGCCTCCCCACCCCATGGAAATTGAAATTAAAATAAACTTGCTGCTGAAGCCGAAACCGCGGCCAGGAAATGCCCCATGGCTGCAACACTAGAGCCCTCTCCTCTCCCTCGCCGCCGGCATTACAGAGCCGCTAAGGGAGAATTTTCCTTTCTTGCAGCTCTGCTAAGCCCGCCAGCGCTGCAGAGCCGAGAGAAAGAGAAACTCTCCTTTCGCGGCTCTGTAAAGCTGGTGGCGAGGGAAAGGAGAGGGCTCTTCTGTTGCGGCCACAGGACACTTCCTGGCAGCGGCTCTTCCGTTGGATTTTTTTTTCTGAAGGCGGGGTGAGGCAGCTCTTTTGGGGGCATTTCTGCCGCCCCCAAAAGTTTGCTGCCTGAGGCCACTCTGCCTAATTATAGAGCCGCCTTTGGTGGAGCTGTGGTCATTAACAGGGTAAATGCGGGCATGAGTAAGTCTGCTGTGATCTCTGCATGCCCTTTTTGACAAGGTGTGTTTGGCAGGTGTTGGACGAGACATGTTGTCTGGTCTGTAGTTCGGAATGGCTCTGTTTGCTGCTGGCGGGAGCAGTGGCACTCGCTGACTACACCCTCACATCATGCTGACATGGCAACAAGCTGTCAGTGGGGGTGGGATGCAGTCCTGACCTGCTCCCCATGAGGCTTAGGCATGCAGCTAGGGCACCAGTTCTGGATGGGAGGGGGGCATAGGCGCACATGGGCAGCCACACTGCCCCCCCTCCAAACAACTGTTGCCAGCGTTACCCCATTCCCACGAACTGCAGATACATCTCAGGGGGTATTTCCATGGGAGGGTGCTTTCGGCAGGGCCTTGTGGGAGCTACAGCTGCTGGAACTACCAGCCTCTTCCTCCAGAATCAGTGGCAGTGGCAGTGGCAGCAGATGGGGAGGCCGGATGGGGTCTCTGCCTAGGGTGCCAGGGCCCCCATGTTGTGTATCACCTTTTCGCAGCATCAGCATGTTTGTGTGCTGTCACACTCACTGTGGGATCATGGCGGACATCACAGATGTGCAACCTGGACAGCTGCCTGGTCTGCCTTGTGCACCAGCAATTCCCACTGCATAACCCATGTGAAACCCACTTTGCCCCATTTGCACCATCAACCTAGTGCCCTTTCATACTTGGGCACTATGCTGTTACTGCTAATGGAGCACTACCATCACTACCTTGAGCTCACCTGTCTGTGGATCACATTGCAGATGTTGAAATAGGCTTGCTCCCCTCAAAATACCCCCTTTCCACAAAGTTTTATTTAGTGTTATGGTTCCAGCGTGAAAGGGTGCTACTGCACCAGGCATTAAGGGAGCACACGTTGTTAATGCCGACTCTCCGCCTACTGTTCCCTTAATGCTATGGGAGCCTTAAACTCTCATTAAAGCAGCGTTAAGGACACAAGCGTCCCGATAACCAGGGTTAAACAGCACCCTTTAGTAAACACACCCCTTGGACTTTTTGATTTCATACCCTGGCTTCTTATAACAGTGCTATCCTTTGATTTGCCTTGGTTTTGGTGTTCTGGTGCTGTATTCTTTGTTTTATGCTATTTATCCTTGCACGTTATTAATCATATTTGTGGTCTTTATAATTTAAATCATTTTTAAAATATAAGTGATTATGTAGCTTTTTCAGCACAGTCCGTCTTTTATTGGCTTTGGTGCTCCATTTCTATACTTTGTACTTCATTTCATGTTACACATTTTTATAGATTTAATCATGATTTTCACATTTTTAAAAATATAAGTGATATTGTGGGTTTTATGGCAGGATCCATCTGTTATGAACTAGGACAATTGTTCTTCATACATAATCCTCTCCCCTTAATTTACTCATAATTTTGCCCTCCTTTCCCCACATACAGTTTTAGTACAAGGGAGAATTGGAAGTTTGAGATATGTACCTTCAGGCGCAAAGACTAATAGCACGAACGCCTGGTCATTGTTTATAGCTCCTCTATTTCTTCTTATCGCATGTGCTGCCTTCATCCTCCATGTGTCCTCTCACATGGGTTCATCCATCTATGGCTCTACTGTTCCTTCCTCTTTTTAAGCAACATTATATGTGAATTTCTAGGGGTTTATTTGAATCTTTATGCATATAGACAGGTAGAATATCCATTATCACTGGTGTCCCTTACCCTTGTAAGGTTTATCTGTAGTATTTTGTTGTTGTTAAGTACTGTCGAGTCGGAGTCGACTCATGGCGACCCTCTGGATAGCTATCCTAAATTGTGTTCGGTCTTCAGTCAGGCGGCTCATTGTTGACAGACTGGTACCCATAGCTGCTGTTATTGTATCGATCCATCTCATTGCTGGCCTTCCTCTTTTGCGTTGACCTTCTATCTTGCCAAGCATAATGTCTTTCTCTAATGATTTCTCTCTTCGCATGATGTGTCCAAAGTATGAAAGTCGAAGTCTTGTCATCTGAGCTTCTAAAGAAAGCTTAGGTTTGATCTCCTCTAGTACTGACTGGTTTGTTCTTCAGGCAGTCCATGGTATACACAGTATTCGCTGCCAACACCATAATTCAAAGGCATCAATTTTCTTCCTATCTGTCTTTTTCACTGTCCAGCTTTCACATCCATATGATGTTATTGAAAATGCCATGGCTTGAACAAGTCGAATCTTTGTATGGAGAGTGACATCTCTGCTCTTGAGAATCTTATCTAGGTCTTTCATAGCCATTCTGCCAAGAGCAATGTATTTTACCCTATTGATATGTTTTAATTTGTTTTTTTATTTGCAGGTTTTTTTTTGTTTTGTATGTCTGCTTTTTATTTTCATTTTTTATGTTAACTAATAAATATTTCATTTATAGACTGTATTTTTTTTCAGTTTTTATGGTTTCTACAGTGCCTTGCAAAAGTATTCATACTCTTGGTTTTTGTCCTTTTTTGTCGCATTACCTACAACCTGGAATGAAAACGGAGGTTCATTTGGATGTTAGGTAATGGACCTAACAATATAGCCCAAATTGATGAAGCAAAATGACTATAAAATACCTTGCATATATAAAAAGACAAGTAAAAACTGAAAAGTTGTGAGTGTGTATGTATTCATTCCTTTTGGTATGAAACCCCTAAATATAAGGTCTGATCCAACCAATTAACCTCAGAAGTCACATAATGAGTTGTTTAGGGTCCACCTGTTTCCAATCAGTGTCACATGATCTCTGTATAAATACCTGTTCTGAAAGGCCTCTGACTCTGCAACACCACAAAGCAAGCAACATGAAAACCAAGGTGCACGCCAAACAGATCAGAGACAAAGCTGTGGAGAAGTATGGATCAGGGTTGCCTTATAAAAAAATATCCCAAATTCTGAATAGCTCACAGAGCACCATTAAATCCATTATAACAAAATAGAAATATGGCACCACTATAGACCTGACAAGAGAAGACCGCCCACCAAAACTCAGACCGGGCAAAGAGAGAGCTGCAAAGATCCACAGCAGAGATGGGAGTATCTATCTATAGAACCACTTTAAGCCATACACTCCAAAGAACGGGGCTTTATGGAAGAGTGGTCAGAAAAGAGCCATTACTTAAAGAAAGAAATAAGAAAACCCGTTTGGAGTTTGCACAACAGCATGTGGCGGATCCTCCCAAACACACGGAAGAAGGTTCTCTGATGAGATGAGAAAGAAATTTAGCTTTTTCGCTGTCATGGAAATGCCATGTGGCGTAAACCCAACACTTCCCATCACCCCAAGAACACCATTCACACAGTGAAACATGTTGGTGGCAGCATCATGCTGTGGGGATGTTTTTCATCTGCAGGGACGGGAAAACTGGTCAGAATTGAAGGAACGATGGATGGCACTAAATACAGGGCAATTCTTGAGGAAATCATGTTTCAGTCTGCATGAGATTTGAGACTGGGATGAAGGTTCACCTTCCAGCAGGACATTTACCCTAAACATACGGCTAAAGCTGGTTTAAAGGGAAACATGTAAATGTCTTGGAATGGCCTAGTCAAAAACCAAACTTCAATCCAATTGAGAATCTGTGGCATGACTTGAAGATTGCTGTACACCAATGCAACCCATCTAACTTGAAGGCGTTGGAACAGTTTTGCCTTAAGGAATGGGTGAAAATTCCAGTGCCTAGATGTGCTAAATTAATAGAGACATACCCCAAAAGACCTGCAGCTGTAATTGCAGCAAAAGATGCTCTACAATGTATTGACTTTGGGGGGTGAATACATATACACACTCCTGCTTTTAGGGTTGTTGTTTTTTGTTTTAACTCTTGTTTGTGTCACAATAAAGGATATTTTGCACCTTCAAAGTCGTAGGCATGTTCTGTATTTCACATGGTGCTAACCCCCAAAACTCCCATTTTAATTCTAGGCTGTAATACCACAAAACAGGACAAACTTTTGCAATACGCTGTATAATCTTCCTACCACAATATTATGTTATTGTTTAGGATGCTCTTCCTATATTCTTCATTTCTGTTGTATTTTTCTATGTGATTTTATAGTTCAAACTTATTAGCAATTAGTAATGTTCAGTTTTAGTGTTCATTATAACTTATGTTTACAGAGGCCCATTCCCCTGACAAAAGGCAGTGCCGAAAGAAGGCTGTGTCGGGTCCTGAGACTTTTAAGTGGTTTTCCTCAATAAAGTTTGTTTGTTGTTTACACCTAGTTTCTAGGTGTAACACATAGCAAAACCCAAAACAGCAGTTCAGGGGCAACAAAATCAGCTTTATTACTGGCCCAGCTGGGTCTCCTGGCTCTTCCTCCAGCCCCAGTTAAAGTTCCTACCTCAGAACTCTTTTGCAGGGCTTGCCTTGGAAGGACATCTGGCTCCACGGGCCTCTCACTCCTGCAGCCTGCTGAATTCTTAACCTCTCCCTGTGAGCTATGACCTCCCAGCCCTGAACTCTGGGCTGCAGACTCTTTAAAAGGGGGCTGTTGATAATCCCTTTGGAGACGGAAGGATTGCATTCTATATATCCCATCAAACAACAACATAGCCCCACAATTCAGGGCTGCTTACACATAAATGTGTTGGGACAGATGAGGTATACTGGAGTACTCATTTCCTCCAAAACCTTTGGGAGGACCACGCTAAGGTTCACTGGGAACAGCAACAAAAAAAGTGAATTGTTAAAGTTTAGATCTTGGTATGGTAAAATATTTAAAAAACGTTAGTGGTATTGTTACACTGAACGAATTGATTGTATTGCATTATATTTACCTGTATTATATTTTTTTTTAATCAAGTTGGTCATTACTCATGATTCACCTACCCAACTACATTTTGTTGAATATCTCATCCTGATTTGGTGTCTTCTCCACTCCTCCCCCTACTGGAGGTTGGTGCAAGGGGCTGATGCTGAAAGGAAATAGTTTATTATTACAAAAGGGTAGGGGTGGCATCTGGTGTACCTCATCCAGCAGAAAGCATCCCAGGTCCCAAAAAGAAGTCCAGCCACCGGTGACAGTGAGAAGAAAAAAGGACAACCGAGACTATCCGGTGTAAGAGTTTAATTATCACAGCACCCTCTTTCCCATCGCAGCCAGGCACGGGTTCTGCGACAAGAGCTAGGAAATTCTGCAGCATATCTGCATTAACATGCATATTTACTAAACACTCATTGGAACCCATATTCATCCGATTTCGTGGAGTTTCCAGTTCAGTTTTTATGCGCATCTTTCTATTTCTGATCTGTAATCGCTTATTCTGTATTGGGTGAGCGTCTGTCTTGTTCTGAATGTGATCGAGGTCAGGTATTCTGCTAGTGTGTATTTTCCTTGCAGGGATTTGTCACAGTCTCACTACCACCACACAAATTGCCCCTCTGCTTCACATTCACACACCTCTTTTCTCCACAGTCCCCCCTTCACTCATGCTGCTCAGATGTCTGTTATCCCACCTGAAATAACTCCTGGTTCCAATCCTCACTTCCCCTCTTTCCTATCCTCTGTCTCGGAGCTGGCAAAAAAGGGGACACTGGATATAGTTGGGGCCACATCCTCCTACTCCTCTGGTGCCCAGAATCTGACTCATGCAGTTCATCTTTAAGTTACCTTGAGTTTGGTTTTTGGAAAGGTGAATAATCAACCAAACCCAGTCAATAGAGGCACCATCATTCTGCTTGGGGTGACATGTAACCCTTTGGTTGCAGGGGTGGAGGCTATGACTGGCTGTTGTTGTTTTCCTCCAGTTACCAGCTCAGATGAGAGCGAGAGCCTTGGTCCATGACTATTGGGAACATTCCTTGGCAACAAGCAAATTTTGCAGCCCTTCCCCCACCACAGCATCCTAGGAGAGCAGGGTCCCCATCTGTTAATAAGAATAGCAACAATCTGAGCACATCCAGTATTCTACTTTGGCATGGGAAGGCTTTTTATTTTTTTTTATAAATTTCTTGAAAAATTATTATGGAGAAGTCACAATAGGCAGAAAGTCAACATCACACAATGCCTAGAACAAATCGCTACTTTGTAAATAGTTCTACAATGTTGCACTGTAATTGGTTACATGTCTTGGGATTGTTACTGTTTTATTGCAAAGAACCTATTCTCTGTAAAACTGTTTGACTTCATTATAAACCACCTTGATAAACATGAAAGGCAGTATATAAATAATGTCAAATAAATACAAATGTTTATTAAGCCAGGTTCGCTGTGGCAGATAATATAAGGCAAATCTTTGGAAGAACCAGGATTTTTTTTTTAAATTTTGTTTATACATATTCAGCAAATACAATAAAGAAATTCCAGAAATAAGAAAACAAAGCCCTTAAATTCCACATTCCAGGAGAAGTGGTATTCAGGAAATAAAGCTTAACTTTGTGTTTTGATAGCCCACACTATAGGGAACATACATTCAAACTGTAACATACAACCCCACCCCAAAAAACCCCACACAGTATATTAATAGTAGCCAAAAAGAATAAGTGGACTGAACCAGACAGATTTACTGTGTCAAAATCTAACCCTTGCCCATTCACTACCACCCTGGCAGGCAAAGCCCCTTAACTCTTGTCTGGACAACTTGCTGTTCATCCCAAATTTAACTTATCTTTGGGGTGAGTGAAAGTAGTACCGGGATGGATATTAACATTCTGCAATTTACTGGAACATCTGAACGTTAACAAAACCTGAACACATGATCAAAGAGAACCAGATTACTGGATACCTCAGCCAAAGAAGTAGCCCTTTTGTTCCCACAGGTGAGATAAGCGGCTATTCCTGTATTCTTGCTTTCGCCTCTTCCTGTGAATGAATATCTTTCTGGTCAGCCACCTAGCGTTCCTCTCATTTACCACTTCTAGTAGTAAAAGCAGTGTACGATGATTTTAATAAACTAAACTATATGAGAGCCATAGAAGATAACTAGAGACCTGACTTGCACTGCTGAGGAAGGGAGTGTAACTCATGTCAGTCACAAATGTATTAAATGAAGGCCAATTAAAACATCTTGCCCATGAAAAACAAACTTTAGTGGAGCTTTCAACTACAGAACTGAAAGGGGTCTAATAATCCCTGCCCCTTACCAATGACACAGGCGTCACTGCAGACACATTGGGGCTGATGCAATAGAGTACAGGAGGCATTGCACAGAGGTCCACACAACTTTTCTGCACTATTACAACTGCCCAGTACAATAATATGCACCAACATCAGCATGCAGCTCATTTAAATGTCACAGTAATGTAGGGATTAGCTATTAAACCCAGATGCAAAAAAGCACCCTATTCAGTACGGCTACTCTACAAACCCAACTTGCCTGAATGGTACAGTTCAAAAAAAATGTCTTACTGCTGCTTGGATGAACAACATTTTTTTTCCAAAGAAGCTGTTACTCTAACAAAACCAACATCAGATACAGGCCCCAGGATAGGTATAGCTACTAGAAAATTGCATCAGCTAGAAATTTCAGATAGGTCAGTGAGAAACAAAACAGCATGAAACCATGGGCTTTATTCAGAGATACAAGGACAGGCTGTTTCCAATCACGTTAAAGTGCAGCTCGGAACAGGATGCAAAGGAAAGCCATAGAGATGGCCAGAGCCACATAGCCGACCTTCACACTGGTTGCACTGCTGATGTTACACAAGAAAGAGTTGCAACAACTCGTCGCAGTGCCTGCAACACCCACATTGAGGTTAGTGGCAACACAGAATGGAACGCATCCCTTGGTGATGTACGAAGTCTGGGCACCTAAACCAACAAAACAAGAAAAGGAACAGTGAGATCAACTTTGGAACATCGATTAATTTTTTTTTTATTTTTTATTTTTAAATACAATGGGATTTGGGTCACAGACAGACAGTGTTCCCTCTAATTTTCTGTAGGCTGTGTGCGCATAAAATATCAGCTGTGCAGCTTTTGAAGGAAGGTTAAAGTTTTGTGCATCACATAATGACACTCGGAGTTATATACTTTAAAATTTGACTACACGTCAGAATACAGTATGTACACCACATTGATTGCACTAGAAAACATTGTAGAGCTTGTGAAAACTGTAAATACATAACAACTTTTAAATTTTAAGACGTCTTGTGTTGTTTATCAGAATCAGAACCGTAATTTTTGTGCGCTCGCTCAGCGAAGTGTGTGCGCACAGCTTAGAGGGAACAGTGGTCACAGACGACTGAACAAGTGACAGTGTACTGAGTTCTTTAGACGTAGGCATACACCATCACCTTTGAATAGCTTTAATATCCAAGGAAGAGGCTTAACATGATCAGACCTTTTCATTGGATAATTCTTTACTGAAGCCTGTGCTAGTATACAGTTAGTGCAACTAGGAGGTTGCAGGTAATTGAGAAGTTGAGAACCAGGCTGAGCCAGTGTCTCCCCCCCCCCTTTGTATCCTAAGTATTTCAATAGGAGGAGTGCCTCAGACTTAAATATGAGAGAGAGAGAGAGAGAGAGAGAGAGAGAGAGAGAGAGAGATCAGTGGCTTTAAGATTCCTAAATGTGCTGGTGACTGGAGGACGACATTATAGCAGGACGTGATCAAGTGTGAAAGTTGGTATACTACGGTCAGAGAGGTGGAGAACTGAGATGGAAAGATGTGAAGGTGAACAGTTGGAAAAAACACAACATTAAGACAGTGGCCATTCTTGTGAGTAGGGGCAGTAGAACAGAACTGGAGGTCAGATGAGGAGGTTAAGCAAGGCATTTCAGGGCAAGAGAGTCAGAGGGGTCATCAACAGGAATGTTAAAATCCAAGGATGAGGGAAGGGGAAGCTGTGTCCAGAAAGAGGTGGACTTGCCAGATCAATAAAGTCACAGCCACCTCTAGGGGTAGTGAAGTAAAATAGGTGGATGGTATCTTTATCTTTATTTAAAATTTCAT
Organism: Ichthyophis bannanicus; assembly: GCA_033557465.1. Classification (NCBI taxonomy): domain Eukaryota; kingdom Metazoa; phylum Chordata; class Amphibia; order Gymnophiona; family Ichthyophiidae; genus Ichthyophis; species Ichthyophis bannanicus. The sequence goes on from CM066031.1 coordinate 1,859,746,058, forward strand.
AGCCGTATGCCTGCTGGTCCTGGCGGTCTGTTTACAATAAAACAAAGGAGGCTGCAGAGAAAAGGAAACAGAAATGGGCCTTGGAAGGAACAAAAAAAAAAAAAAAAAAGTAGGGAGAAGCAGACCAAACATCAACACGGCCAATAGGGTGAGGCCTATCGGAGACAAAAATAGCTAACCACCATGACAAGAAGGCAGTGGTAACTGAAGCAGTCTTTAGAGCAAGAAGGTGCAGAGCATTAGAGATAGATGTTATGAAGGAGAGCTAGTTGGAAGTAGAGTGGACATGGCACAGAGCACTTGAAAAAAGGAAAAAGGAGGGAGGATAGAGGGATATGAATAAGATTAGAGGGGTTGCATTTGGTCTGCATAGAGTGAGAAAAATGCTGGGGGAGGGGGGCATAGGATTGGGATGGATATCCCCAGATGAGAGAAGGCAGGCACAACAGTGATTAGGGAGAGTTAGCGTTACTCTCAGTGAGTGGAAATGGCTGAACGAGGAGGAAGGCTATATGGGAAATGTAAGCCACAGGGAGGGTGGGTGGGAAGGAAGGTCACAAGGTCAGGAGGAGGACAGTGTCAGAGACGAAGGATAAAGTGTCTACCTAGTGAAAAAAGGAGAGACAGTGGAACAAGGAGACTGAAACACAGATCATGGCAAAAGCAGACACACAGATGGCAGATCCCAAAATGTTTGGTACAAAATTACAGGCACAGATCTAGAGTGGAGCAGAACCAAAGTAGAGCACAAAATTACATAGATACCGATAATTAAAAGCGGAAAAAAAAAAAAAACAAGTGAATGCAAATAAAGCTAGAAAATTCCAAGCAGTGAATTAGTACAAGCTGGCTCAGAGGATTACTTGGAAGCTGCCCTCAGACAGAGAATATAAAAAAAAAAAAAAAGTTTAGGAGCACATACACACAGATAATCAGGTCCTATACTGTATCTCTGCAGGAAGGGGTTCTATAGACCTGCAGTTCTACATTTAACAGAATTGAATTACTGTGGTCGATATTTTAGAACCCTTAGCTGGTCAGCTGAGAGGAAGATCACAAAATTTAGCAACACCAGCCAAACAGTACCATCAATATCCCCACCGACTGCTTCAGCACTATGTGGTTGATTGATACAGGGGTGGTCAGGGCAGAAAGTAGGCACACTGATGCTAACCAAGTAAGTGACAGCAATTATCTTGTTAGCCCAATATTCAACCAGGGCTTCTGTGGGTAACGTGGGCCACCTAAAAGGCTGTCGTAAGTTATTATCCACAGAAGCCCCAGCTGAACACCTAGCTAGCCTGCTAACTGCTGGCACTTATACAGTTAATGCTGCCCAGAGCCAAACTTGTAGCATGGATGTTTCGAATAAATCGGCCCCACTGTCTAAATGCAGCCAGCCAAACGTGTCTAGTGTGATAGAAAACTACAACCCTGGAGCTATAACAAAAAACAAAACAAAACACACACCACCACTTTCCTACATTAAAACATGCAGCAACTTAAGATAAAGACTGTTAAAGACATTTCATCTTTATTAGGGTGCTTGATTTATCACCCTCTCGAAGCCATCAGGGCTGTTTACAATAATGCAAAACAGAGGCCGAGGCCAGAGACGGAAAGGAACTACATCCTCAGATAGGAAAGCACACAGTCATACTAGGATTAAGAAGAGAAGGGGAAATGGCTTAGAGAGAGAGAGAGAGAGAGAGAGAGAGAGAGAGAGAGAGAGAGAGAGAGAGAGAGAGAGAGAGAGAGAGAGAGAGAGATCGATCGAGATCAAGAGGAGTCAGGAGAGGGATGGTCATAGGCAGCACATAAGACATGGGTCTTGATAAAGGACTTGAACTTGGGGAATGATTGTTCTTGGAGTGAGGAAGGGGGTTCCAGAGGGATGGTGCTAGGAAGAAAAATTCTGAGCGACGGGTGCATGGGCCGGGGAGGGGAGGTCAAGACGGTTAATGTGTATGGATCGGAGACTGCGAGGCATTGGGCAGTACTGCAAGGACTCTGCCAAGTACTGAGGGGTGTGCGTGTGAAGGGTCCTATGAGTCAAGGTCAGGAATTCAAAGGTAATGCAAGAGAATGGGAGCCAGTGTAATTAAATAAGAGATGGTATAATGTGACTATAATTGATGGTATGGTAAAGGATCCAGGCAGTGTTGTTTTGAATCATCTGTAGATGAAGTTGATATTGGGGGATGCCAGCAAAAATGACATTGCAATAGTCAATGTGTGAGATTACCAGGGAGGAGGATCCTCCTGAGAGAAGGGGACAAGACAGGACTTACAGCTCTGATTTGACGAAGGTAATAAGATCGGCAAGTGAGGGCGGAATGAGAGGTTGGGGGTCTAGTGTGACACCTAAGTAGTGGAATGAGGATATGTGGTATCAAGAAGAGGGGAAAAAGCTGGTTGGGGTTACCAAAACGTGAACCACATTGCAGATGTTTTTTGCTGGATTAAGATGAAGAAAGCTCGAGGTCAGCCAGTTAGTAACAAGTGAAAGGCAGTTGAGGGGTGAGAGATCCGGGTTGGTAGGGGAAATATGGCAAAGAAAAATGATGCCATCAGCATAGTAATATGTTGAGATAGCAGACTGCTGCAGCAGGAAAGTGAGAGTGAGAGGGGCCAGGAAGATGTTAAGAAATGGTGCGAGAACATCCCACAAAGGAGGGGGAAAGTGTGGGAGTCAGACCACGGAGAAGGAGCGGGAGCAGAGAAAGGAATGAAACCAGCAGAAAACTGCCCTGAGACCGGCCATTCTGAGATGTATTTAATTTATTTTTCTTATATACCGCGCTATTCAGCATCAGCGCGGTTTACATGTAACAGTAACTGTTCAGTGAAGACAATCTACACTGAACTTACAATATAACAGAAATGTACAATTTAACAGCATAGCTACATTACACAACTTATGTTGAGGAGCAGCTAACTATTTACATGTTGGCTTATCGGGTGAGATGAGAGAGAAGAATAGAGTGGTCAACAAGATCAAAAGCAGCTGAGAGGGAGATTGAGAAAAAAAACAGCTAGAGAATCAGCTAAAGAAATATCTCCCCCCCCCCCCCGACCGCAATTGTGAGAAAAGTGTGACAGTCATTAAGAAAAGATAGAAGGATAGATTTGGTGCTGTGGCCGGGATGAGAAGGGGATTGATGTGGGTGCAGAAGTGGGTGGAGTCTAGATACGTGGAGAGCTGAGCAAAGATGGCTTTTTTAGGATCTTAGCGATAAACAGAAAATTGGAGATGGGGTGGTAGCAGGCAGGATCACTTCGGTCAAGCGAGGGGGTTCTTGGTGAAGGGACGAACTAGTGCATGCTTCCAGAGTGTTGGGACACCACCAGAAACTGAACAGGAGTTAAGCATAAATAGCAGAACAGGAAGAAGTGCAAGAGGGCTCAGGAATCCACTGTGAAGGGACAGGGTTTAAGGTGCAGGTTGTGTAAATACCTTAATAATTAGCTAATTAAGCCTAACCAGATTATAGCAGGGATCCCCAAACTTTATGTGCAAAGGGACACACTGGAGTTTCAGCTCACTGGGGAGTTTGCTGAAAGAGAGCATAGTTAGTCACCTGTAACAGGAACAGCAGGAATAGGCCATCAAAGAACAAGGGATCACAATTTAGAAATAGGAAGACAATTAAACTGGGAACCCCAAAAACCAAACTTGGAATGAACACTGGAGAAATAAAACTATAAATTAAATTTCCTCTTGTACTAAACAAAAAACGCAGATGTTAACAATGCACATTTCCCAGAGCTGATATATTCCAGTTAATAAATTAAAGCATTTCTACCTTTTTGTTTGTGCATTTTATTTTTCAGTTGCAATTGCTCCAGTCATTTTCTTCTGATTTCTTCATGTCTTCTGCTAACTCTGCTGTCCATTTGTCTTCTCCTTTTCTGTTTTTCCCCCCATTCTCTCTCTCTACATCTGCTTTAACATACTGATGTCTCCTTTTGCCCTTTCCTCCAATTCTTTCTTTATTCTTTTCATCCTCTCAAATTTCACACCTCAATCCCCATTACTCTCCCAATATCTGGCCAATCTTAGATTTTTCTTCCCTCCCACAATATTTTTCCCCCTCTCCATCCTCTCTCCCAGCCCCATCCCATTCTAGTCTTTCCCCAACATCAGTTCCCTTCTAGTTCCAGCCCCTCCCAGCATCTGCTCCCTTCTAGTCCCATTTCAGTCCTATCCTAACCCCTCCATCACCCCATTTCCAGTCCAAGCCCCCCCTCTCCATCATCTATTTCCAGTCTTAGCACCCCTCCCCCCCCCCCCAAAGAGTTCTGCGGCTACCCAACAGGCTTTAGAGGGAGCTGGAGAGGCCCTGGCTTACCTCTGACAACCACCAAAATGAAGAACGCCTTTCTTCACTTTGGAAGCTGTATTGTAGTATAGGCCGCTAGTGTGCTGGAGGTCAAAGGGAACTTCCTGTTTCCTGGCACTCAGTGCACCAGCGGCCTATACTATAATACAGCTGCCAAAGTGAAGAAAAAAGGTGCTCTTCACTTTGGCGGCTGTCAGAGGTGAGTTGAGGCCTCTCTGGCTCCCTCTAAAGCTGCCCTGCCTGCCAGTGCCAAATGTGAGATGTTGGTGTGGGGCCCTGTGAAGTGCGGGGCCCTGTGCAAACATTCTCACACAATGGACGGGTCAGCCCTGCCAACTTGATAGCTCCGTTTGCCAAGGACCAAGTGGATCAGTTCTGCTCCAGAGTTGCCTTGCGCAACAGGTTGGCTCTGGTCACTTTCATTCTGCATTGGATTGGGGGGGGGGGGGGAGAAACCTTCTATATGCATATTTTCCCATACTCTCCTTGGAGGACTCAGCAGTTGCTCCAGACAGAGAAGGGTATAATGATCCTTATGCTGTATTAGCTCAGACGGCTGTGTTTTTTCCCCTCTGCTTCAACTCTCCCAGTGGGACCTTCAGATCCTTGGCCCTCACTAAGTGGATGCTGAGAGGCTCATCCTGTCAGAGCTTAACCTGCCTGACAGAGTAGCAGATATTCTGTTGGCCTCTAGGGGGCCTCAATGGGAAGGTCCTGTGCTTCCATGTGGAAGAGATTGATTCCTAGTGTACTGCACAAGCGCTGGATCCATTAGTTGTTCCATTGACAGTCTTCTTGGGTGCCTCCCACTCTGAGTCAGGTCTCCAAGCCAGCTCTGTAGAGGCCCACCTCAGTGCAAATAGGCTCAGCATTGCGAGGTGGAATGGTCCATATCTACTCAGCCTTAGTGGTTTGTTTCTTGCGAGACTTGCTCCTCTTGGTACCTCTGTTCAAGCCCCCAGTTGTAACTGTCCTTGATGGGGTCCTGGCACAGCTGATGTTAACTCCCTTTGAGCCTCTTGTCGCTTGCTCTTTGTGATCTTGACCTGGAAGGTCTTGTTCCTGGTGGCGATTGCGACCGCATGCCAGGGAAGTGGGCGCCAAGCTCTAGTGGCTCCTTCGCTGTAAGCCAGGTTCCATTGTACCCGAAAGTTCCCACACACTCATCCACTATTCCTTCTGAAAGTGGTTTGGCTTCCATTTTAATCAATTGTTCTACGGCCTTTCCTCTGAAGCCTTGTGCCATAAGGAAATGGTGCTGCACTGAACCGACTTCCGGCAAGCCTTGGGCCTTCCACCTCGTGTGCACAAGAGTCCAAAGGTCTCTCCAGGAGTTCTTTTGGCCCCAGCAAGCTAGGGGCTTCCATTTCCCAGCACACTCTCAGTTTGGATGGCTGACTACATCTTTTGTTTATGCCCAAACCTGGGCCTCAATTATGTGATCACAACTAAATGTCAGAGCCTTGGGTGCATTGCTGGCCAGCTTGCGCTTTGTTTCCATGGAAGAAATCTGCAAGGCTGCATAGTGGTCTTCTCTCCAGAAATTCTTGACTCACCGTCTGGATAAGGATTCCTGACATGACAGCAGCTTCGGCCAATCTGTACTTAGGCATTTGCTTGGTGTTAGACTGCCATCTCCATTCCACCATGGCCCTTCTGTCCTTCCAGGATACAAAAAATTCCTACATGAACGTTCATGTTCTGTGGCAATCTGTATGGTGAAGAGCCCAAGCCAGATGAGTTTCCCCTCTAGGAACTACTACTGCTGTTCATACCAGATTCTCCACTTAACATAAGATATGCCATACTAGGTCAGGCCAAGTCCATCGAGCTCAGTATCCTGTTTCCAACAGTGGCCAATCCAGGTCACAAGTGCCTGGCAAGTTCCCAAAAAGGTACACACATTCCACAATGCTTGTCCTGGGGTAAGCAGTGGTTTATGGACCTTTTCTTCAGAACTTGTCCAAATCTTTTTTAAAGCTAGGTATACTAACAGCTTTTGCTACATCCTCTGGTAATGAATTTCAGAGTTTGGTTACACATTCAGCAAAAATATTCTCTTATTAGTCTTAAATGGATTACAGTGTAGTGTCATTGTGTCCCCTAGCCTTTCTGCTTTTTGATGGCGTAAGCAACTGATCTACATTTACCCATTCCACTCTGTTCATTAATTTATAAACCTCTATCATATCTCCCCTCAGACATCTCTTAACCAAGTTGGAGACCTAAACCTTTAAGCCTCTCCTCACAGGGATATCCTGCCATACTCTTACCATTTTGGTGGCTCTTCTCTGTACCTTTTCTAGTTCTTCTATATCCTTTAAGATATGGTGACCAGAATGGCACAGAATATTCAAGGTGCGGTTGCACCATGGAACAATACAGATGCATTAATACCCTTTGCTTTATACTCCATTCCTTTCCTTATGATTCCTAGCATTCCAATTTGCTTTCTTGGCTGATGCTACACACTGGGCGGAGGGTTTCAATCAACGATAACACCTAAATCCCTTTTCCTGGTTGGTAGTTTCTAATATGGAACCTTGCATCGTGTAGCCATAGTTTAGTTTAGGCTGTTCTTTCCTAGCTGCATAACTTTGCACTCATCCACATTAAATTTCACCTGCCATTTGGATATCCAGTATTCCAGTTTATCAAAGTCCTCTTGCAATTTTTCACAATCCCCTTGTGTTAAAGCAACTTTGAATAATTGTGTTATCTGCAAATTTGATCAGCTCACTCATTCCTATTTCCAGGTCATTTATGAACAAGTTAAAAAGCAGTGGGCCCAGAACAAATCCCTGGGGTACTCCGCTATTCACCTTTCTCCATTGAAAAAATTGGCCATTTAGAAAGAAGGTAGGGGTCTAACCAGTTCCTGAGTCACAACAGTACACTGCCTCCAATTCCATGACTTTAATTTCACCAAGAGTCTGACAGACTTTGTCAAAGGCTTTCTGAAAATCCACATATAGAGTATTAGCCTCACCTTTATCTACGTGTTTTTTGGCCCTTCTTCCACTTTAGAGCTTGGAGTATCTCTGGTCATATATCTGGTCTGGGCTTCCAAGATAGTACTTTTAAACAATGTCCATGCTTAATCTAAATCTTTAACCTTTGCAGCTGCTCCTTTTAGTTTTTTCTTAACTATTTTCCTCATTTTATCATAGTTTCCCTTTTGAAAATTTAAAGGTAGTACTGTGACTTTCCTTGCCATCCTTACATTTACTAAATTAAATATGATCATGCTACGATTACTATTGCCAAGTGGCCCCAACACCCTTCTCTTGCACCATATCCTGTGTTCCACTAAGGACTAGATCCAAAATGGCTTCCCCTCTTGTCGGTTAATGAACCAGCTGCTCCAAGAAGCAAACATTTATTTCATCTAGAAACTTTATCTCCCTAGCATGTCCTGCCATGACACTGACACAGTCGATGCCGGGGTAATTGAAATCACCCATTACTGTGTTGTAACTATTACCCTTTTGAAGAGAGGCTAAAGGTTAGGACTCTTCAACCTAGAAAAGAGACGTGTGAGGGGAGATATGATAGAGGTCTATAAATTATTGAATGGAGTGGAACGGGTAAATGTAGATCTATTGTTTAGATCAGAATATAGAAAGACTAGGGGACATGCAATGAAGCTACAGAGTGACCTATTTAAGACTAATAAAAGAAAATATTTTTTTTCACTCAACGTGTAATCAAACTCTGGAATTTGTTACCAAAGGATATAATAAAAGCTGTTAGTGTAGCTGGGTTTAAAAAAGGTTTGGACAAGTTCCTGGAGGAAAGGTCCATAAACCATTATTAAAAGGGAACCGGGATGTCACTGCTTGATCCAGTACAAGCATTGTGAAACCTGTGTCTTTTGGAGAAACTGCTAGGTACTTAGATTGGCCACTATTGGAAACAGGATACTGGGCTTGATGGACCTTGGTTTGACCCAATATGGCATCTCTTCTTATGTTAGTTTCCCTGATTTCTTTTAGTATGTCATGTGTCTGTTTGTTCTGCCCAGGCATTGGGTAGAACACCCCCACTGCCATTGGCTTCCCCTTTTTACATGAGATTTCTATGCATAGATTCTACAGTGTATTTTGTTTCATGCAACCCCCCCCCCCCAAAAAAAAAACACAAAAAAAACCACACAAAAAAACACACACCAACCTTTAATCCTATGCGACTCAATGCCCTCTTTAAACAGAGTGCAACCCCTCCACCAATTTGATCTACTCATTACAATGTAGTTTGTACCCAGGTATCAGTCCCATTAGTTGTCCCCCTTCCACCAGGTCTCCAAGATGCCAATCATATGTAACTTCCCATTTAGTGCTATATACGCTAACTCTCCCATTTTATTTTTAGACTAGAGGTTGTAATTTGTTCATATTAATCTAGTTATCAGTTGATAAGGGTAATTTGAAATCTTTCATCTCTGTACTTAAAGGGCATCTGGGTTACCATTATCTTTACTGGAACCTCTGTCAGGAAGTCCTAACTTCCCTCTTTTGCTCGTATCCTGGGCGAGTGTCTGCTTTCCCCTATTATCTAGTTTAAAAGGTGCTCTTTTTAAAAAGGTTAATGCCAGCAGCCTGGTTCCACTCAGGTTAAGGTGGAACCCATCCTCCCTTCCCCGGAATGTTGCCCAGTTCCTAACAAATCTAAAACCCTCTTCTTTGCACTATTGTCTCATCCACGCATTGAGACTCGAGCTCTGCCTTTTTAGGTCCTGTGCATGGAAGAGGCATTTCAGAGAATGCTACCCTGGAAGTTCTGGATTTCAATGTCCTACCTAAAAGCCTAAATTTGGCCTCCAGAACCGCCCTCCCACACTTTCCTGTGTCATTAGTACTAACATGCATCAAGATAGCAGACTCCTCTCCAGCACTATCTTAAACCTTGTCTAGTTCTTGGTTCATCTTGCTCCATTGGGCTTGTTGGTCTCCTCGATTTTTGGTAACCTGTAGCTTGGGAGTCCCATATATGAGAACTTCGTTCTTGCTTGTCCACAGAGAAAGCATAGTTACGCACCTGTAGCAGGGCAGGTGTTCTCCGTGGACAAGCAGGAATAAGTCCTCACAGCCCTCCCACCACCGAGGAGATGTATTCTGCTACAACTGTTATCATACTGAAGAAACATAATGGCAGAAAAAGACCACATGGCCTATCTACTACAATAGTCCCCTTTTTTTCCTTTTGAGATACTCTTGTTGCATTCTTTTTTTTAAATTCAGATATTGTCCTCATCTCTATCACCTCCACTGGGAGACTATTCCACGCATCTACCACTCTTTCCTTAAAGAAATATTTCCACATATTACTCCAGAGTCTATCCCCTTTTACCCTCATCCTATGTCTCCACATAGCAGAGCTTGCCTTCAGTCAAAAAAGGCTCTCCTCCTGTGCATTTATGCCATGGAGGTAATTAAAGGTTTTATATCTCCTCTCTCACCTTTCCTCTAAGATATACTAATTAAGATCTTAAAAATTCTATCCTCAAATGCTTTATAATGAAGACCACTAACCATTTTAATAACCACCCTCTGCACCGACCCAACCTGTTTATATGGTCACGGCAGGTGGGTAGGAAGGTATGCAGACATGAAGCCTCCCAAAAGCTTCCAATAGAAGCTGGGGAGCATTCCCATGCAGGTCTCCATTGGTGATGCCACCCATACATGAGGGCTTATTCCTACTGACTATGCAGAACACCTGCTACAGGTGAGAAGCTACGCTTATCGATGTGAGACTATATACTGCTGCACCACCAGCCCTCTAAAGCATAACAGTGCTGCCACTTGAACCTTCAGGAAACTAAGTGAGGCCCTTGACAAAGCCATCCTAAAGAAAGGTGAGTAAGGAAGGGGGGGGGGGTCAGTTCAGTAATACTAGGACCAATCTGACACTCATGGCACCAATGCTCAGACACAAGACATGCATGTAGGCAAAGCTGGGAGAACCTCTCCTTGCTTTAATTATGGAAACCATGGCAGGAAAAGAATGTTTACATGCCAGATATCACCTCTCAAGAGCCATGCTATAAGTGAGAAAGGAGCTAGGTTGTCCAGAAGGACCAGTCCTTGTCACAAGTCCCCAGATTGTAGAAAGTCAGGAGGCAGCTTCTGAAGGAGCTGTATCTGGTCCCTGAGCCATGGCTTCTGTGACAATCCATCACCAACAGGACAACCCAATCAGCATGTTGCTCTAAGTAGTGAATGGACCAGAACCTCACCTTCCCGGAACAGATAAGAACATCCAAGGCAATTTACACTAAGATCTGAACTTTGAAAAACCTCCGCCCCTTATTAAACCCAGATTCCTTCCGTACCATTTGCCAAGCCCTAACCATCCCATCCCTTGACTATTGCAACCTCATATCACGGTCTTCCAAAACAAAGTATCCAACCTCTCCAAATGGCCCAGAATACTATAGCACGCCTAATCACAAACACACCCAGATAAGCCCACGTCACCCCCGTCCTCCAAGACCTCCACTGGCTCCCTATGCTGGATGGAATAAATTTTAACACCCTCACACTGACTCACAAAGTCATACACAATGAATCTGTCTTCTCTCCCTTCTCTAAGCCTAACACTAGATCACGTAAACCCAACTCTGCAGATACCCTAAACATCCCAGCACAAAAGAAAAGGTGTAAGCAGTCTACTTGCAACCGAGCCTTCTCTCTCTTTGCCCCCTCTGAATGGAACACCCTCCCATCTGACCTACAAGGCTGCTGAGACCACACTGAATTCCGTAAAAGGCTCAAAACCTTCCTCTTCCAGGAATACTTTGCACTACTCCTTTAAACCACAACCAGCCTAACGTAACTAGACCCCTTAAACAGACATCATTCTGCCCTGCCCCCCTTCCCCAATCTTACCTCAGCCTCCCCCCTTATAATTAGTTGCCTACCCTTCTGTAAATATGTAAAAAGTTAAAATTGACTGGTTGATTTTCCTGTTATAGTCTCAAGAAGTTTGTTCTGCTATGTTACATTCCATGTAAACTGTCTTGAATTGTAGAAAGACGTTATATAAAAAGTTTTAAATAAAAAATTACAGCTGCGGGAGAGAAGGCAAATGTTCCTCTTTACTCCCACAGCTGTTCAGAGGTCAGCCAGGGTTTTGGGCCTTCCCGGCTCTCTCTCTGCAGCTAGTCAGCTGTGGGGCTCCCCATGCCAAGGTGCAGGGCCATGTGCAGGCAACATTCTCACACAATGGATGGTAAGTTATATACAGATAACTAGGGTATGTGGAAGCTAGTCCTGATGCTATATATGAAGTGAATGGGTAGGGCAGTCACCACAGCCATATAAGGCTTGGGAGAAGAGCCAGGCTTTTGCATGCTTCCTGAAGGAAAAAAAGTAGCAGAGTTAAAAAGTTGCTCCTCTGGGAGAGAGAAATTGAGCATGGGGGCTACGCCTGAAAAAGCTCGTTAGGGATACTCCTATTACCCCTCTTCTCAAGTCACTTCATTGGCTCCCTATCCATTTCCACATCCGGTTCAAACTTCTCCTTCTGAACTACAGTATAGGTGCATTCACTCTGCAGCTCCTCACTACCTTTCCTCTTATCTTTCCCTACACCCCTCCTTGGGAACTCCGCTCTTCTGGCAGATCCCTTCTATCTGTGCCCTTCTCTTCTACTGCTAACTCTAGACTATGCTCCCACCTTGCTGCTCCTTATGCCTGGAAGGAACCGAGTCTGTACATTAGGCTTCATCTCTGGCCCTTTGCAAATCCAGGTTCAACATTTCTCCTCGCTGCCACTTTTCAGATCTTGATTCGCCTAATCTCCTTTGTGTTTTCTTACCATTCCCCCTAGATGTATTCTATGTCTATAGCTACTGTGTTGACTGTCTTGAGCTCTGATGAGCAGCGACCATCTTTTACATTTGGTCTGTGCAGTGCTGCGAATGTCTTGTAGCACTATACAAATGCTCCTTAGTAGCAGGATACTCCTTGAGGACCTTGGAGGCCTCAAAAGTGTTCAAAGGGCTAATTTATTCTTTAGATATTCTAGCCCATTTCATCCGAGGGCCTTGAAAATCAAGCAAAAGTTTTAAAGTTTAGCCCTATAGGTTACTGGTAGCCAGTGCAGTTTTTGCAGGAAGAGTGCATTATGGTCATGCCGCTTGCAACCCTCAGTTGGTTGTACTGCAGCACTTTGAATTAATTGGAGCTGGTGCAAATTTTGTGGTCTAAATATACAAGTTATTACAGTAGTCTAGCTGTGCAATTATCACAGCATGGATCATTTGATCAGACTTGCCTAGTCTAGTCTATATGTGGAGAGAGAATGCTTCTATCACCTGCAATTATCAGTTTAACCCTCGGATACACTTGGTAAATCGACTGACACGTATACACTACCCCCGGGTCACCCCTGACCCATATGTAGAAATATGGTGAAACATCTACTTTTGTTTGTAAAACATGGTTAAATTGTGAAGAATAAGACATACTTTTATGTATTTTTATAATACTTGTTATTAATTGACCCTTTCAAGTGAATAATGTGCAATGCTAGCCAAGATCAGGCAGGACAAGTTGTACAAGGTCAGATATATGCCGCATAATGTCAATACCTGTTAACTATTCAGTTGCAAGCTTAAAAATGTTGTGCAGCACTGCACGCTTTGCAAACTACAATAGTTCTATATTTATTCGCTAGGTGGACAGCAACAGTCAAAGTATGGTGCCATTATGTCAAGTAATGGCATGATGCACATTGTGACAAAGCGTTTCGGGTGTGGCATTGTTTACCTTTGTCGTAAAAAATTTTAATCCACAGAAACAAACAAGGAACTGATGTCAGGTGATGTCATAAATGTAAGCAAGATGTTAGAAGACACAGGATTGTAATGTGGACTTGGAGTGGTGACTTTCGTTGCTGCTATAAAACAATGGAGAGTGTTATTGTGCGAGTGTCGAAAATCACCCCTTGTTTGTTCAGCAGCTTGCAGTACTGTATAAAAACGTTATTTTTGCAAACCATATGTATGAAAATACTTAAAAATGGTTCGCTGAGGAATACCTAGAGTACCAAAATACAATTCCTTACCATTTTGAAGAAAAAACACAAAAACCGACACCCGGGTCACCCCTGACCCGGGGGTAGTGTATCCGAGGGTTAAGAAGTTGTCAAAGCTTGTGAGCTGCTGAATCTAGCAGTGTTCCAAGATGCCTGACCTGTGACCGGATTCAGGCAGTTTGCTTTTTGCCCCTTTGAGTTGCTGTTAAGCAAGTCAGTCAATTTGCTCAAATCCGAAGATCGATCTGGTTCAGAAGGTATGAGGAGCAGTGCATAATGTCAGCATAGATATGCTAGGTGTCCACCACAGTTTTAGTGGCCCCTTCAATGAGAGCTCCACATGGAGGTAACATGTATACTGTTCGTTAGCTGATTTGATGGTGAGCCCAGTGGGACCGTCTGTAGACTCTGATGGAGACCTTTAATTTTGATAGAGTGTGCTGCAAATTCTTTACTGGTCTATTGAGACTTAGAAGACCGATTCTGTTTTTTTTGGAGGGGGGGGTGTTACAGTAGACTGTTTTCTATTTTGAATAGCCGCTTGGTTGACATTTGACTGGGAATGAGGGTGGGGATTTGCAGTTCAGAGTTAATGATTGCGTTTGCATTACACTTTCCAACAAATGACAACTTTTAGAGCAGGGAGCCAAAACCATGTAAAATGAGAGCAGCCAGGAGACTTGGCTACTGAACGGCACCTGTAACATGAAAACAAAACTAAAACCTAAGTGTCCCCATGACTCTTACCAAAGCCTGCAGACTGAACAGAGGTTATGCAGTGGGTGTCTGAGTCACTACAGGAGACTGGAGTCAGGCAGTTCCAGTTACTGGTTTGTGCACTGCATTGAAAACATGTCAAGGCATCAGCTGCAAATGAAACAAGAGATGAAAAGGAGTTAAATCACAAATACTGACTTGTTCAATTGTTTTGCACAAGAGAGTCCTTGCAGATGGGCACAAGAATGGGGAAACCTGAAGAGAAATTGACTGATAGGTATGTCTAGTATGGCTACATCCTTGCCTGAGGCTGTAATACATTATGATGGCACGGAAGAGCGGGCTGAGAGAATGAGTACCCAGAGCCCAGCACAACAAGAGTAAAGCCAGAGGGAACCATACCCTGAGCAGAAGTGCACAGAGAATGGACCCAGGTAAGAAAAGCTAAGAAAAGACAGGTTGGGCCTGAACAAGTTGAACAGGCCTGAGCAAGTTGGGCAAGCCTGGACAAGTTAAACAGACCAAACAAAGCTGGTGATACAAAGTGCTCATAAGCCCTGAAGACTACAGTGCCGAAAGCTACAGTGATTAATGAAACAAAGGGAATGGCAGGGTGTAGTCAGAATGACTCAACACTAGCAAGAATAAAAGCCATTAATATGCTAATAAGGGTGGATCCCAGGGAAAGAGCCTTTGCCCCAAAGGAAAGAAGCCTCTGCAGACAGCCCCTACAACCTTTTACAGGCAGTACAGCAACTTTTGCACACGGAAGAAAACCTTTGTGCAGAGGTTGCTGGACATTTGCTACAGAGGGTATATAAGACAGCAATTATAGAGAATCAGACAGGCGGCCTTCCCTCTCCCCATCAGGGGGTTGGGAACGTTGCCTGCACTCAAATCCCTCAGACAGACACTTGTATATCTGTGCTTGCAGCTTTTTGCTTGTACCAAATAAAGGGTTTTGCTGACAAGTGACTGTGATCTGAGTTCTGTTTATTTTCCTGGTGTACGGCTCCCATGTGCCCAGGCAATTGGTAATACTGGTGATATTTGGGGAACTTTGTGGGGAAACCAGGCCCACAAACCCCTTTGAGTAAGGCCCCCCCCCCTAAAATTTAAATCTTGGATATTGGGAAGAGGTAGCAATATCTGCTAGCCTAGCATCTTCTCCTGCCCACTAGGACCAAGTCACAGAAAGTGGTTGTCAATTTGCCTGGGATCATACTGTAGATAGTGGCAAACACATTAGTTTACCTAGGGAGGGAGACCACATTCCTAGGAGCAGCTCCAGCAGCAAGCAAAGGGGACCCCAAAAGTCAGGCAGCCCAGCAGAGAGGCGTCCAGCCACACAAGACCCCTACAGAAGGGGGGGGGGGGGCAGGAGGTTAAAGATTTCTTGTCCAGCACTGACAGTCATCCAGTGTCAGAAGAGTTCCCCCCTCCCCCACCCAGAGGGCTACATACAGAAAGCCACCCCTGGCATCCTGGGACAGTAGAGCAGGGAGAAGCCTCCCCCACCAAGAGAGACTAGTGACATCAGTGACCATCTAACCAAAGCTCCTGGTTTTCATTTGGTGAGTGTGAAGCATGATTGAACTGCTTGGTGCAGAGCTCTTTGCTTTGAGCTTGAAACACCTTGCTGTTTCGCATGCCTATGGGATTTTCTACTTCACTGCCTCACTTCTATGGACAGTTTTGGCTACAGCCCAAATAGTTCCTGGTGGCTGTTGTTGCAAGCTAAGTGAATATCGCAATTTAAGTTAGTTAAAACTATAATTTTTGGTGTTTAGCACTATATTTGACAAATTTGTAGGTTCATTTTTCAACCATCTAAAAAGGAAGGTTCAGGTCTAGAAGGGTTTCCTCTAACAAATGTTGACATTTAATGTTCATTAGCTACAGCTCTTTTGAGTTTATGACTATAATAAATGACCAAAACAAAAAAAGATCAATCAATCTAGTGTTGAGGAGTAGCCTAGTGGTTAGAGCAACTGCCTAGTCCTTAGCAGATCATGGGTTTAATTCTCACTAGTCACTTTTCCTTCCATTACCTTGGAAGAAAAGGCCTGGCAATCTACTTCTGGTGATACATTGCCAAGAAAACCCAGAGGCAGATGGGTCGCTAGGAGTCAGCACTGACTTGAAAGCACCGTATAGTTCTTTTGTCATAAGCATATCCTGGCAATGCCCCAGTTTTTATACTATTTCTGCTACTTCCTTTAATTGATCTTATTTTATTTGATTCTTTTTTTGTGTCAAATGTGTGCATATAGAGTCCAAAGCCATTTCACTCGCCAATCTTTTAGGAGATATTGGACATTAAGGGGTTGAAATGCAAGGGAGCCATTAATGTAGTAGGATACTCCAGCCTCTCACCCGTCTCTGGTAAAACCCTTTCATGAGTAAGTTGTAACCACAGAGGGTTAGTTTCTTTGCTGTGCCTCACCCAGCAGGAGGGGGTCAGAGTCCAGAGCTGCTCAGTCACCAGTAACAAAGTATAGGATATGATGCTAGCAGTTTTTGATTTAGGATACCCCAGGTCAGGCTCGAGTCTTAGTCCAAAAAGGCAGACTCCAACATCTGGTTTGCTGAGCCTCATAGGCACAATCCAGTGCCTACTTTCTCCCATCTTTCTTCACACCCTGTGGCCTAATACTACTGACAGCAGAAGAGCTCTGTTTGGCACATTCAGTGATTCTCTAACCTGCTCTTGCTACTTATGGCATTTCCCCTACATAAGATACGCAGTGCATCACAGTGCAACGGCACCCTTGAGCTAGGAATCACATGGGCAAGAGTAGGTGAGAACCTCCAGCCCCACTGCATCACTGGTTATGTTCTGATGTCAGCTGTAATTGGGCCACTAGAAGATGTGGAGCAATGAACACATGGACCTTGATGCAAATTTTAATTTTGGGCTCCACTCCCCAACTACCCTCATTCTTGGGAGGTTCTCAGACAAACATCCCTCCACAATACCAATCCCATTTTAGATCCTTTCTGGTCTCCCTTGACCTTGTCCTCTAACTTTAACCTCCCCCCCCCCCCCATCCGATCCCTAGTTCGTCCTGTTCACACCTTCCAGTCCCCCCTATCCGATCCCTCCATCGGATGGAAATGTTAAGGGATACAAGTTCTTCCCCTTCCCCCCACTCAATGCTGCCTCTTGTCACCCAGTAACTTAAAATCTATGCAGCTCACGAGATATCTGGCACTACCTCTGAGGGGGTGGGGAGAAGGAAGCAACCATGGCAATGAGAAGGGCATTCAAAGCTAACAATAGATTGACAGCTTGGGGTGGGGGTATAAGGCTTCAGGTCTACCTAGGGCTCCAACACCTTGAACCTACTTTGGGGCCGGCCCTGCCACAGCACTAGGTTCTCCACAACTTTAATTTAATTTAATTAGCAGGTTTTTATATACCGCAGCTTCCATAGATCAGTTGCGGTTTACAATGAACAACAATGAACAAGCAAGGCTGTTTTACAAGGAACGGCAGTAAACATCAATGCTGTTTTTACATATAACAGTGTAAACAATAATGGGTTCAATCTATCAGTAACAGATTGATAGAATTGAGAACTATATACAGTGAACATGTTTAGAACTATAATACAATTTTAAATAGAATCTCTGGATATCTTACAAGGTTTTAGTACTTATTCCAGTTCGAGGGTCACTTATTGCTGGTGCGGCTATCCCTTTTCTTGTTGTATTGGAGAGTTTGATACGGAGGCATAATGTGTTGAGAATAAGTATGTTTTGAGTTTTTTCCTAAACTCCATGATTTGGGGTAATGATCTTAATTCAGCTGGGATGTTGTTCCACAGTATGGGGGCAGCATGGGAGAAAGCTTTCTTGTTCGTTGATTTTTTGGCTCTTATAAATTCTTTTGGTGTTATTAACTTATTTAATTGGTCTCGTCTTTGAAGGTTATGACTGGGTTCCTTGATGATTAGGTTATTTAATGTACAGGGTGCTGTGTTATTTAGGGCCTTGTATGTGGTTAACAGAGTTTTATACTGTATGCGGCATTGGATTGGGAGCCAGTGTAGGAACTCTAAGATAGGTGTAATATGTTGGAAGGGAACTGTTTTTATGATGGTCTTGGCTGCTGCATTTTGTGCTAGTTGAAGTTTTTTTAAGTTTTGATTTGTTATGCCTAGTAAGGTTAAGTTTGCAAAGTCAAAGTGGGGTGTTATGATAGCTTGTATTATGCGTTGAAAATCCTGTAGGTGCAATAGGGGGCGGAGTTGCTTTAATATTTTAAGTTTGAAATAAACTTTCTTTGTTATATTTCTTATCTGTGGGTCCATACTGAGGTGTTTGTCTAGTATTACTCCTAGGTACCATATTTCAGTTTTTATTGTGATATCATTGTTTTGCAGTGAGATCTGTGGTGGTGGGGTGAATGATGTGTTTTTGGTTACTATTAGGGCTTCCGTTTTTGCATGGTTAATGTATAAGTTATTTTCATTTAGCCAATTGTTTATTTCGCTGAGGCAAGTATTGATAAGTAATGTAGGGATGTTTGGTATAGTGAAGGGTACATACAACATTATGTCATCTGCGTAAATGTGATATAATACATTGTGTTTTTTGAATATTTGGCAAATGTGTTTTATGTATATATTAAATAGAAGCGCTGACAGGGCAGAACCTTGGGGGAGGCCTAGTTCCTGATTGTATGTTTTTGATGTAAGGTTACCGATGCGGACCGTTTGGGTTCGGTTGCTTAAGTATGAGGAAAACCATTTTAGAACAGTGGATTTTATTCCTATTTGTCACAATTTACTTATCATCGTTGTATGGTGAACACTATCAAAAGCTGCCGATATGTCAATGAAAATGAGTAGGAATGCCTGTTTTGAGCTATCAATGCCTCTTACGAGCGTATCAATTAGAACTGTTAGCAGTGTCTCCACCCCATGTCGAGGGCGGAACCCATACTGCTGATTGTCAAGGGGGGCTGAGCTGTCGATGTATTCCTGTGTCTGGATTTGAACTGCTTTTTCGATCAATTTAGCCAAAAATGGAATACTTGATATGGGTCTGTAGGACTTAGGTGATGATTTGTCAAGAGTGGAGTTTAATATAGGGCGGATTTGGGCATGCTTTAGTGATGGGGGTAAGTACCCATTTTTTAGTGAGAGATTTATTATGGGGAGTATGAATTGGGATAGTATAGATATCGAGTTTTTTAGCCAATTTACTGGGCATGGGTCAAGGAGTGAGGTTGTTGTATTAATATTTGTTATAATGTTCTTGAGTGAGAGAGTAGTTAGAGGTTGGAAGTCCGTCCATTCGTCAGTATGTTGTATTTGAGATGGTTGTTTAGGACTTGGTAACTGGGGGTGGGACGTAATTTTGTTCATGTAATAGTTTGCCATTTCCTGTGGTGAGATTTCTATGGTATCATTGCTGGAGAGGTGGTTGTTGTTTGTTAGCTTTTGGGCTATTGAGAATAGTTCTCTAGGTTTGTTTATTGCATTGTTTATTATAGAGGTATGGTAGTTTTTCTTGGCATTGTTAGTTGCGTGTTTATATGAATTAAGGAGAGTGATGTATGAGTCCTTATTAATGGTGTTTTTATTTTTCCTCCATTTGCATTCAGCTTTCCTTAGATTTTTTTTAGTAGGTGTAATGTGTTATTATACCAAGGAGCTTGGGCAGCTTTAGTACGGGTGTTCTTCTTGGTCACCTATTTATTAGCAGTTGCATTGTGAATGATTTCGTGCCAGCTTGTTACTGCTGTGTCAAGGTCCTGCGGTGTGTTAGATAGTTTGGGGATTATTAGGTCTAGAAATTCTTCTTCATTATATCTTTTAAATCTGTGGGGTAGTGTGGATGTTTGTGTTCGTCTTACTGTCGTGTTGTTAATTGTGATATTGAAGTTAATGAGGTGATGGTCTGACCAAGGGGTTGGGGTGCATTTGAGGGAGTTAGGGTTATAGGTTTTGTAGAGGACATCTGGCAGCAGGACCAGGTCAAGTGTATTACCTTTACTGTGTGTGCTGTTGGTTATTATTTGGTGAAAATCCATGTCTGTAGTGGCATCTCGAAAGAGGGAGGCATTTGATGCTGCTAAGGAGGGGAGGTTAAAATCACCGAGCATTATTGTTGGATTCTGGTCAGTGGAGGAGCTTAGGTAATCGATTAGAGGGTCAAGGCCTTCTGCTGATTGGTCTGTGGGTCTATAGATAAGACAGATTGTTATTGAGCCAGTTTTAATAATGAGTGTATCGATGTTTGTAGGTAGTTTGGATTGTAATTTTTTGGCTCCTAATTTTGGCACAGTTTATACAGCTCCTGCTGTCCCTGGTGAAGCCTCTTCAGGGACATGGCCAACCTCAAAATCATTTACTCTCACCCCACAGTACTGGCGCTTCTGCTTCCAGTGCATCAACTCTGATTCCATAAACCAAAGAGAGTCTCACTCAAGAGACAGACATGTAGAAGACAGGTAGTCTTTGGAGAAGATGGAATAGGTCTGCAGAGGAGTCTAATCCTGATCCTCTCTATCCAATGGGGATAATCCATAGCAGTTTACAAATGCTAGCAGGTACTGGATATATTCCCTTATCCCCAAAGGGCTCACATTCTATATGTGTGCCTGTGGCAGAGGGTTAAGTGGCTTGCCCAATGCCACAAGGAGTACCTATAGGACTAGAGACCCCAATCCCTCCAGCCTGAGGTTGCTGTCCTTCAGTGGGACTTGAAACCCTGACTCTCCAGTCAGGAATAGCTTGTCCCAACCACTAGTCTCCAAGTGGAGGTAGTAGTGACAAGGGCAGTAACTGAATTCAAGAAAACATGGGACCAACACAGAAGATCTCTAAAGGATAAAAAAAAAAGGGACTAAAGTAGTTGGCAAGGGAGGCTAGGCTGGATAGGCCATATGGACTGCCAGCACGTTTCTATGACATACTGGAGCAGTAAAAAGCTGTACCACAAATCCTGCTATTGGCTAGTGAAGGAGTTCAATCCTGCTGATACTCCTTGTGACTGGGCAAGTCACTTCACCATCTCCTGTCCGATTTACAAACTTAGGGCCCATTTCCTAACCCATGGTAGAGTAGAGTAGTGCTCATGCACTGTTTTTACCAGGAGTGTAACTACCACATGGTATCTTAGTATCCCAGTATTTATGAATCCTAAGGTAACTGTTCTTTGTTACTGCAGCCAAGAATTGCATGTTCCCAGCTGCAGTAATACAAAGAGTGGGCCCCTTATAGGAAGATGGGCCTGGTTGTTAATTAGATAAAGGATAAATGGGAATTTGGGGGGGGGGGGTGGAAGATGGGGTAGTTGCTCTTAGGTAGGGCTGGATTGAGAGGCTATGGAGCTGTATGGGTATCAGGCAGGCGTGCTGCCCCTTCCCCTTTTCCACTATCCACTAGAACAGGGATTGTCAACTTAATCCTCCAACATGCCTAATCTGGTTTCATGATATCCACAGGGAACATGCATGAGACTTGCATATAATGAAGGCAGTGCAAGTCTTGTGCATATGCACTGTGGATAGCCTGAAACCAGAATGAGTAGATATGGGGGAGGACTGGGTTGAGAACCCCTTTCCTAGTAGATAGTAGGGGGGGGGGGAGGGAGAATTTGCATTGCCTTCAGCTCTCATAAGAACATAAATGCCATAAAAAAGGACTCCAGGAATTTTTAGAAGACAGGGACAGCTGTCCTGCTACACATGTGTACTGGCTGTTGGAAAACGAGGAGCTGTAGTATCAGCAGTAGCTAGCGCGATAGCTTATGCAGCACAGGAAGTCATAAGAAGGGCTGATCTACTATGGAAATATATGTACAATTGTCCAACATCAAAAAAAAAAAAAAAATACCGATTTACCGAAGCATGCATGCTGCACTGATAAACTGATTTAGCAATGTTTATATACTGCTTTTCCCCAGGTCAAAACTATTTACATTGAACAGAGAATATCAGTTACATAGAATGGCTAACTATGTACAGGTAACCATTTAGGAGCAGTTAACATATATACAGTGAGACTCTATATAGGGTGGAGGTTAAGTAGTGGAGCTAAAATGCTCAGAATAGGAAGATCTTCAGGCATTTGCCGAAAGAGTGGAGGTCGGAGATATTTGAGTTTGGGAGTGTGTTCCAGAGAGATCGTGCTTATGAAACGCGAAGGCCCTTCTGCATGTTTGTTGGCTATTCTTTGTTCTGGAATGGGGTATGGTAAGTTTGTTAATTGTAGATAGTCTTCTGGGTCTGTTAGGATTAAGTGTTTGGAGCAGGGATTGAAGGCAAATAGTGGGGAGGCAATGGATGGCCTTGTAAATTAGTGGTAGGATTTTGTATTTGATCCTATTGGGGAGCGGAAGGCAATGAAGTGATTTCCCAAAAATGCCACACAGCATTAATACTGTAGGTGCCAGAAAGCAAATGCCAGGCTGAGGGTCAGCTTATTTCAGAGGTAAAGCTCTATAACCAAGTTACCTATAATTTGGGTGCACTGAACTGGGAAGAGATCACTAGTATCTAACCAGGAATGATCTGACTAAGTTCTGGATAGCCCACCGTGACACAAGAAAGGCAGGGCCAGCAAGGTGAAAGCTTCCATGGGAGACTGAGCAATGCAATCTGGAAACTGCTGAAGCTGCCCAAGGTGTAAAGTACACACGAGATCCTTTTATTCACAGTTTCTGCAGGATCTGCTAGTATTTCTTATAAAGGTACATAGGCACCTGTCTTTGAATGTGTATAAATAAGAGTCTTGTTATTAAGTTATTCCCTGAAACATGCAGCCCACTCCTCTGAATGCTACTGGGGCTAGAACTGCAGAGGTGGTATTCTGTTGCTGAGGGAGGGGGAGAGGGAGAGGGTTAGGTAATGGATGGACTTTGTGCCTTGGACAATCTGAAGTGTCTACTGCTCTGATGTTATGGAGGTGCCATCTGTGGGCATAGTGACAAAGTCTGCCTGCAACATTGAGGGGCTGAGGACCTTCCAGGGGCAGCTTGGCAATATTCTCTAGGAAGGAGTCAAAAAACAGGTGCAGGCTGTGGCTGTGCAGCTGGTTGAAGTTTAGGAGTTTGGGGTTTTAGGTTGGGGAAGACCCTAAGGTTGATAAGCAGCATGAGGCGGGTAAGAATAGTACCTTTTCATTTTAGAATAAAGATTTCTTGGGAAAGGCCTCTCTTGAATGGGTCATCTGTTACAATCTCTCCTTCTTTCTCCCTCCAGTCCTTGCCAAAAGGGTTTGTCAGTACATGGGATGTTGGCCGGTTTATCCTGGACCCTTTGTTTGAGGTCTGAGGACTGTAACAAGACCATTCTGTGAGCCCCAATGCAGACTGCTGAAGCTCTGCTGATGGACTCCAAGGCAGCAAAAGTGGCCCTGGTAAGAAACTTAAGTGTTCTGACTATGCCTAATGAGGGACTGGAATGCACCCTGCTTATCCTCCGGAAGCAGGGGAGAGAAAATCTCCAGATTCCTGGTGACATCCTTCAGAAACATGCCCATGTAAAAGCATGTAAGTGTTGATCCTGGAGGCTATCATGCATGCTTGGAAACTTTCATGCCAAAAGCATCGAGGATCATCTATTCTCTCTCAGGAGGCATGGATGGATGTTCTAAAAACCCTTGCTGATTCCACCACCATTAAGGGTAGGGAAGCAGAGGTTTTTGGAAAAGTGAACACTGGCACTCAGTACATAGTATCACGTCTCTTGCTAAACAGGAGGAACCATGAGCTTGGCTTCCCACATACTGAGCATAAGGTCCCGAAAGATATGATGAATTGGCAAGATGGCAGCCTCTTTGGGCATTGGAGGGTATTGGAGTATCTCAGCCCTCAGTTCCTTTTCCAAGGCCCCCATGATGGAGAACCCCCACTGCCATGTTACAGATAAAGTCCTGAAGGGACATATCCTCTGGTGGGGACTGACACCATTCCTAAAGTAGCCAAGGGTTCAAAGGATGTCAGACGTTCCTAGGAATCAAGCGATTCTGAAGAACTTGAAATCAAAGTCTGGCAAGAAATCAAAGTATCGGCGATCATGGCTTCCACCTTGAAACTTCATGGAAGTCGGTCAGTCAATGTTGATATTAATACTGAGGTATCAGAACTGAGAAGAATGGGAGCCTGAGTCTGTTGGATTCTGGGGGCATCGACCGGTTCCAACTGAGGAATCGGCCTCAAGTGCTCTAAAGATGTCGGCTTGAGCTCATAGGAGGCTTATCAATAAACTCAGTAGTTTTGGGATGGGTCCCAAGGTGGTAAACTGGATCAGAAATTGGTTGACTGATAAGACGACAGAAGATGATGGTAAATGGAGCTTACTCTGAGGAAAGAAAGGTGATTAGCAGGGTGCCCAGGGTTCGGTCCTGGGCCCGGTACTGTTCAATATATTTGTGAGTGATATTACTGAAAGACTGAATGGAAAGGTCTGTCTTTTTGCAGATGACAAACATTTGCAACAGAGTGGACTCCCGAGGGAGTGCTTAACATGAGAAAAGATCTACAAAAGCTGGAAGAATGGTCTAATGCTTGGCAATTAAGATTTAGTGCAAAGAAGTGCAGAGTCATGCACTTGGGTAGCAGAAACCCAAGGGAAATGTACGCGATAGGGGGCAAGAGGTTGGTGTGCATTGATCAGGAGAAAGACCTTGTGATTATTTCTGTAGATCTCAAGGTGGCAAAACAGTGCAACAAGGCAGTGGCAAAAGGATGAAGGATGTTGGGCTGCATACGAAGAGGAATTACCAGCAGAAAGGAAGAGGTTCTATTGCCACTGTAGAAGTCACTGGTGAGGCCTCATTTGGAATACTGTGTTCAGTTTTGGAGACCGTATCTTGCAAAGGATGTAAAAAGAATGGAAACTGTTCAGAGGAAGGCGACCAAAATGATTTTGAGCCTGCATCAGAAGCCTTATGACTTGAAGACCTAAATATGTACACTTTGGAGGAGAGGAGGGATAGCGGAGATATGATTCAGACCTTTAAATACTTAGAGAAATGAACAACCAACCCTCTTCCAAAGACAGGGAAGCTGTAAAACAAGAGGGCATAACAAGAAGCTTCAAGGTGGAATATTGAAAAGCAATGTCAGGAAACACTTTCATTGAGAGGGTGGTGGATGCTTGGAATGCCCTCCTGATGGATGTGGTGGGGGCAAATACAGTGACAGAATACAATGGATCCATTTATAGCAACAGAATAAAATCAAAATAAAATGAACCATTTAACTTCAACAAATAGGGGTGTCCTGCATGGAGTGGTGGGTTCACCCCTAAACAAAGACATGGGGAGGGGTGGCCTGCACAGAGTGGCACCTACTCCTGCCATCTTAATGGACAGACTAGATGGACGATACTGGTCTTTATCTGCCATCATTTACCATGATAGGTATGGTGCTCAGCTGTAGATTCGGTACTGAAGCCTGAACTCATGAAGTTCTTGATGTTACAGGTATCAAGGCTGCCAAACTCCTCTCAAGAGCCAGAATGCAGTAGTCCAGAGAGATGACAGATATCTGGGTAGAATCAGATACGGGGCTCTGAGCCACCATCTCAGAAGGAACCGGTAGCCCTCAGAAGGTAGATGTCTCAGGAGCGTCCCACCGGGGCTGTTTAACCAATATGAATTAGATGCACCTCTAGGGAAGTCATGATGCTTATGTTGCGACTTCTCTGGCATCAGAATTGGTCTTCAATGCCAAAGATTTGAAAAGAGACACAGATTTAGACCTACTTCTGTTTTGGGATTTTGAAGAAGCCTGAGACCCATGAGAAGAAGTCTATGCCCTCGAAGTGGAAGCCACTGAAGACAGAGTCCAAGGTAAACAATGACCAAATGGCCTGGTTCTGTTTTTGAAGGCCTGTCATTTTATTGGCACAAAGAATAAGTGGGTTCATGGTCACATTTTAAACAGTCATTTTTATCAGTGACTGAAATCGTAGTGGCACACTTGGTACATTTGTTTTTGAAACCACTGACTGGCTTTTCCCATGCCCGAAAAAATTGTCTTGAAGAGTGAAGACAAGGCTATGGTGGCCTAGAGGCCCAGGCCAGCAGTGAGACTCAATAGAAAAGAAAAAGAAAATTTTAAATAAATCAGGACTGTTGTCTGATTCTATAATACTGGTGTTGACGGGAAGTCAAAAGGCCTTTTAACATACCCCGAAGGGCACTGAAAAAAGTTAAGTGGTGAAAGGATGATGCATCCTACTGGTTCTGAGGAAAAATGAAGAGCTGAGGAGAGAAGATGGAAAGCTATCACACAGGTGCAGAGTGCTACTCCAAAAGCTTTTCCTATTGGATGCTGGGGGGCATTCCTGCATGGTCTCCATTAGGGACATTACCCTTATGTAAAGATTGCACTCTTGCTTGTTCCTGGAGATTAGTATAAGCATCTTATTCCAATCAATATAGTAACAAATGGGTGACTACTTCATCCTATTTTACAAATAAAAACCATGAGCATCTACTTCTCTTTATAGAAATAAGGGCACTGGTGACACCTACAAGTTGTTAAGCCACTAAAATGTAGGGGATGTAGAGAAATAAACAGCACTGTGGATTGTGTTGGAAAGAGATGGACTATTATCCATATTGGTGTAATCTACTGGCTGCCAACTCAAACGGAAGAAATGGATATAACCTTGATTGATACTGCAATGAAGGGAAATGTGATCATATGGGTGACTTTACAGGTTTTGAAGACAAAATACTCCAATTCACATCTGGTAAGTTAAAGTAAAAACGATTGTGGATGTCTTCCAAGAAACATTGCTTAGACAAATGGTGATGGAACCAACCAGAAAAAGTTTGAAGCTTGATCTAGTACTCACCAATGGAGATAGTATGTCTGTCTAATGTCTGGATGGATGCCCATGTGATCACCACATGGTGTGTTTGAGATAAAAGCCAAAATAGAGTCCAATCACAGCAAACTCCTAAGTCATAGATTTCAAGAACACAGACTTCAGTAAAATGGGAATGTTCCTGAAGGAGGAACTGGCAGAAGGGAGGCTATAAGTAAAAACGCTGTCAAACTGACAAGAAAGCATGGTAAGACAATATAGGATAAAGCTGAAAGACAGAATTAAGGATGGCAAAAGGAATGTGGAAGAAAAGATGGCTAAAGATATGAAGTGAGGGGACAAAACTATTTAGCTATATTTGGGAGAAGAGGAGAAGACCAGAGATAGAACTGCAAGACTCAGGTACCGAGGACAAGATTCATGGAAATAGACATAGAAACAGCAAACAAAAAAAAAATCTGTACTGTATTCATGAAAGAAAATTCTGGAGAAGGACCACGTATGACTGACAAATATAGAAGCGGGAATCAAGTAGATACCATACCATTCACGGAAGACTTTTTTTGAACAGCTTGTAAAACTGAAAATGACAAGGCCATAGAAACAGATGGGATGCATACCAGTATACTGAAAGAGCTCAGAAAGCATCTGGCAGGATCCTTAAAGGATGTGTTTACTAGATACTTGGAACCAGGGAGGAGGTTGACAAGATTGTTGGACTGGATGTGGTCCCTCTTCATGAAAGTTGTAATAGGGAAGAAGTGACCTTACCTCAGTGGTGGGAAAAGTAGAGGAATGGAGGCACTACTAAGAAAGCATAGTAGACTTCGAGATTCCAGTGCGCTGCACAATCCAAGGCAACATGGTTTTACCAGAGATAAATCATGCAAACATGATTATGCGACCAGATTACTAAATCAAGAGCATATAATTGATGTGATCTACCTAGATGTCAGCAAAGCCATTGATGACGTTCATCATAGAAGGTTTATCAGTAAGCTGAGCAGCCTGAGGATGGGTCCCAAGGTGGCAAACTGGATCAGAAATTGGATTGAACAACAAACAGAAGGTGGTGGTAAACTGAATTCACTCAGAAGAAAAGGCAGGCAAGTAGTGAAGTGCCCCAGGGATCAGTCCTGGGACTGGTACTGTTTTTTGGAAGGATTGAAAGGGGAAAAAATGCCTTTTTGCAGATGACAAAGATTTGCAACAAGAGTTGACTTCTCAGAGGACATCGATTATGTGAGGAAAGTTCTAGAATTGTCTAATATTTGGCTAAGATTTAATACAAAAAAGTGCAGTCATGAAGAAATCAGAAGGAATTGTATGCGATAAGGGGAGAGGTTGGTGTATACAGACCAGGAGAAGGACCACAAAATGATAGTAACTGAATATCAAGGTGGTGAAAAAAATTTGACAAGTCACTAGCCAAAGCCAGAAGGATGCTGGGCTGCATACAGAGAGGAATAACCAGCAGAAAGGAGGCAGTATTAATGCCCCTGTACAAATCACTGGTGAGGCCTCACCAGTATTGTGTTCTGCTTTGGAGAACCTTTTCATATCCTCAGATGAAGGATTCAGAAGAAGGCAAGCAAATGATTTGGAGCCTGCACCAGAAGATCATGAGACGTTTTGGCCTAAATATGTATAGAAAAGAGGGACAAGGAGAGGATACAGATGTTTAAATACAGCTTTTTCAAAGAAGGGGAAGCTGTAAGACTGGGACATAAACTGAAGCTGCAAGGAGGTACACTTTAAAAGCAACATCAGGAAATACTTTGTCATTGAAGAGGGGATGGAAGTGGTAGGGGCAAGAGCAGTAATGGACTTAAAAAATGGCAAGGGACAGACAGGATAGAACATCTCAGATATCTCATGATTCAGAGGGAGTGACTTGCATAGAGCAGCAGGCATCACCACTAGGCACCTTACTAGGCAGACTAGATGGACCATATTGGTCTTTATCTGCCATCATATACTGTTACTGTGTTACCACACCTTGAAGCCCCATTAGATTTGGTAGACTACATGCACCAAACACAGTAAACTCTTTCAATTAGAGTGCTATCAATGCCTTAGATGTTGCCTGGTTCTACCAGCAAGTTACCCAGATACAAGTGATCCGATTCTTGAGAAAAAGTTCATAACCTTAAGATCTCTTCAAAACCAAGCACATATCCAGAAGATAGAGATCTTTCTAATCTGACGTCTCCTTTCCTTCTTAAAGAGGAGGGAGGACCACTGAATGATTTGACATGAAAGACCAAAGCCATTTTTGGAAGTAAGGACAGCACTATGAGAATGGAAACCAAAGTTTCCATGAACAAAACAAGATTCTCCATGACAACGCATAAAGCTCAAATTCTCCTAGCAGAGCAAATCACCAAACTATGTCTTCAACATAAGCCTAATGAAAACCTCCTCAAAAGCTTGAAGTGAGCCACCATTATACCACCTCAACACAAGATTTACATCCAAAACCAGCTCAACAGAATGGATTGAAGTGTTTCACCCCCTAGAAACCTGGCAACGTCCAGATATGAAGCAAAGTTGTTGTTAAGTGCCGTCGAGTCGGAGTCAACTCAAGGTGACCCTCTGGATAGCTATCCTAAATTGTGTTCGATCTTCAGTCAGGCGGCTCATTGTTGACAGACTGGTACCCGTAGCTGCTGTTATTGTATTGATCCATCTCATTGCTGGCCTTCCTCTTTTGCGTTGACCTATCTTGCCAAGCATGATGTCTTTCTCTAATGATCTCACACAGTATTCGCCACCAGCACCATAATTCAAAGGCATCAATTTTCTTCCTGCCAAGAGCAATGCGTCGTCTGATTTGACTGCTTGTTGCTTCTTTATTGCTAGTTGATCCAAGTAGGTTAAAGTTATGCACGATTTCAATTTCTTCTCCTTCGACGATGAACCTGTTGATTATGCCAGTTGTCATGATCTTTGTCTTCTTTACATTAAGGTGCAGGCCCATTTTGAGACTATGTTCTTTGATTGTGAGAAGCAAATGTTTCAGATCATCTTCACTTTCAGCCAGTAATGTGGTATCATCAGCATTGCGAAGGTTGTTGATGAGTCTTCCACCAATCTTCACACCTCTGTTGTCTTCAAAGTAGACTCCCTGAATCTGTACCTCAGAGCAGGCAATAGTTGTGACCCAAGTCTTGATGGAATTCCTTCAGCCCTTGCTGAAGAAACTGCAAGAGCTGAGATACTGGCACCTGAAATGGAGGAACAGAAAGATAACACCAATACTCACTGTGGTGATCACAGACCTTCGGCAGGTCACTTGACCCCTTCACAGGCAAGGTGGAGGAGTAGCCTAGGAGTCAGAGCAACAGCCTAGTACCTGAGAGGTTGAGACGACACTCCCGCTGGCACTCCTTCTCACATTGGACAAGTCCCTCCACCCTCCATCACCTCAGAAGAAAAGGTCTGGCAATCTTCTTCTGATCATACCTTGCCAAGAAACTAATGCTGACTCCTGGTGACCCAGCATCCCTAAAGAGATAGTATGGGAGGATGCATAATACCCAGTGTCCTCATGCCAAAGTGGGCAAGGGGAAACACATGCTGCTGAAATAGGCATATGGCAGCTGGACCACAGTATAGGAAATGGCTCCGACCTAGTGCCCCTCCAATTTGGCATACTGGAGCTGCTAACCTCTTCCACATTAAGGAAAGCCACTCATCCAGACCACCTTATGGAGCAGCATAGTCTTAGTCAGCCATGCATCTGCACCCAGTAGGAGCACCCAGCTCTCAGTGTCTACCAGCACCAGACATAGGACCAACCCTCTTCTCGGGCTTCCTACCATTCCAGCAGGTACAATAGGGCCTCCCAGGAGACACTCATCAAGAGGTGTGGTCTCATCCATAAGAGACATGGTTCTTAACCAGACAGTCACTGGTTCCAGACAGTCCTAACTGGTCAACCCATCAGGAAGATGTGAGTCCTCATCCACAGAACATATGGCTCCTAACTAGAGGGTCACAGATTCTAGACAATCCTAATGGGTCAACTCATCAGGAGGATAAGTGATCTCATCCATGAGATGCATGATTCCTAACCCTGCTGGTTTCTACCCTCCACAAGCAGCCATCCCATGCGACTGCCTAGGTCCTTGAAGGTTCAGCCATCTCTGGAGTTGCTTGCCTCCTACCCAAAGTTACTGGTAGAAGCCTTGTGCCAGCCAGGTATGAGGAGCACAGACTGCTTCTGCTTTGCCTGAATTCCCAGCCTCAGCAACTCTCAGGTCTCTCTATATTACCTGCCAGCAGCTGCAGTAGTGCTTACATCAGGCCACATGTGCCTTAGTCGTGTCTGTGGCAGCCAGTACACTGGGGCTCCCTCCCACCGTAGAGCAATGAGCAGTGGGGGCACTCAAGAGGGCACAGCAAAACACAAGTGATCCCACTCCAAAACTAGAGCCTACCCCCGCAAGTGCAGGGAATGCTGAGGATAGCCTGCTAGTGCCAACGTTGCTGACTTGCAGCATTTACAACAATCCTCCTGTAACCCCAGCAATGGCCCCTCCTCCCCAGCACTAATGTTACTTGGCATCTCTCTCTTCTCTGCCATCTCTGGGCAACTTGCCCGATGAATTCAACCAGCAGGCGGACAAGCTCAGCAGACAGCGGCAACTGCATGAGTGGTCCCCCACCACATTGGTCATGGTTTTCCTGTTCTCAAAGTGCCTAAGGTGCTGCTCCAGATACCCACTGGAGTGGAGGATAGTGGCAGATATTTTGCATGCATTGGGGGAGCCATAAGCCGCTGTACGCACATCCTCACCACCATTCGTTTCCAAGGTCCTTCAGAAACCCATCTCCAACAAGGCCACAGTCATCCATCATCCACAGGGATACAGCCATAGCGGGGTTTATCCTAACCTTGAAGGCCCCATGCTACACAAACCCTGTTATTGTATCGATCCATCTCATTGCTGGCCTTCCTCTTTTGCGCTGACCTTCTATCTTGCCAAGCATAATGTCTTTCTCTAATGATCTCTCTTCGCATGATGTGTCCAAAGTATGAAAGTCAAAGTCTTGTCATCTGAGCTTCTAAAGAAAGATTAGGTGTGATCTCCTCTAGTACTGACTGGTTTGTTCTTCGGGCAGTCCATGGTATACACAGTATTCACCGCCAGCACCATAAATCAAAGGCATCAATTTTCTTCCTGTCTGTCTTTTTCACTGTCCAGCTTTCACATCCATATGATGTTATTGAAAATACCATGGCTTGAACAAGTCGAATCTTTGTATGGAGAGACATCTCTGCTCTTGAGAATCTTATCTAGGTCTTTCATAGCCATTCTGCCAAGAGCAATGCGTCGCCTGATTTCTTGACTGCTTGTTGCTTCTTTGATAGTTGATCCAAGTAGGTTAAAGTTGTTCACAATTTCAATTTCTTCTCCTTCAACAATGAACCTGTTGATTATGCCAGTTGTCATGATCTTTGTCTTATTTACATTAAGGTGCAGGCCCATTTTGAGACTATGTTCTTTGATTGTGAGAATCAAATGTTTCAGATCATCTTCACGTTCAGCAAGTAATGTGGTATCATCAGCATAGCGAAGGTTGTTGATGAGTCTTCCACCAATCTTCACACCTCTGTTGTCTTCATACAATCCTGCTTCTCTGATGATTTGTTCTGCATATAAATTAAAACAGGTAGGGGGAAAGTATGCAGCCTTGTCTTACACCTTTGCTTATTTTAAACCATTCTGTTTCTCCTTGTTCCGTTCAAACTGTTGCTTCTTGATCAATGTACAGATTGCACAAGAGAATGATCAGGTGTTCTGGTATACCCATGCTTCTTAATGTGGCCCAGAGTTTCTCATGGTTTACATAGTCAAAAGCCTTGTTATAGTCGATAAAGCACAAATAGATATCCTTTTGATATTCTTTAGTCTTTTCAAGGATCCATCTCACATCCGCAATGATGTCTCTCATTCCTCACCCTTTCCTGAACCCTGCTTGCACTTCAGGTAGTTCTTGTTCCAGGTATGGTTGTAGTCTCTTTTGAATAATCTTCAGTAGAATCTTGCTGGCATGTGGGATCAGAGCGATTGTTCGATAATTTCCACAGTCAGTTGGATCACCTTTCTTTAGTATTGGTATAAACACAGATCTTTTCCAGTCAGTTGGCCATGATGTTGTCTTCCATATTACTTGGCAGAGCCTTGTGAGTATGGTAACAGCTGCATCAGATTGCTGCAATACTTCTATGGGAATGCTATCAATGCCTGGTGCTTTGTTCTTTGATAAACATAAACCAATTACTCAGCCTTAGTATGGTGACCTGTAAGTGAAAACAATTTTTTGTCGGAGCTAGCCTTAGGGAGGTCGAAAGGACAAAACGACTCCCACCAAGCGGGCAGCTACTTTTATTCTAAAGGTTCTTCACAAAAAATTTTTTTTATATATATAACATAGAATCAGAACTTCTCAATGCTGAAAAACGCTGGTTTCTGAATTACACGACGCGCGCGTTTCGGGCACCTTTGCCCTGTCTCAAGTGCATCAACCAGGAATTATCTTATTTTTGCAACAGCTGACGAAAAAACGCTGTCGATGCAGCTCAGGTCTACATTTACAATGGCTAGTCCACCATGTTTAAAAGAAGAACTAACCAATCAAATGGGGATAACCCCCACATGAAGGGGAATCCCAATTCCGATTGGAGGATAGGAACAATGAAAAATTAGGAAAAATTGTTTTCACTTACAGGTCACCATACTAAGGGGGATGTTTACTAAAGTGCGGTAATCGTGATTAACGCACGTAAAGTACGTTTAACGATCGTTAGCATGTCCGAATGCGTGTTCTGACGTGCTAACGATCGTTAAACGTACTTTACGTGCATTAACTGCAGTTAACGATCGTAAACCTCCGCGGCGCGTTAAAACAGCACAGAAGGTGGAGAGTGGGCGGAGAGAAGGGGTCAATGGGCGGAGAGTGGGCGGGGAGAGGCTCCCCTCATACTAACGCGCTGAATTTCTGAGCTCAATTCCAACGCGAATGAAAACCTGTCGTTAAAGGCATTTAAAGGGAAGAGAAACCATTTCCGTCAGCAATGTACAGAAAAACCGGGGAAACCCACAAAACGTGAGCAGTGTGATACATGTGCACAGAACAAACTTTCACATAAAACGTTAGAAATGACACAAGAAACATTTTAAAAAGCATAATTCAGCTGGGCAACAGTGATAGCAATGGGCAACAAGGAACAACACTCCCTGGAAAGCACCAAATAAAAAAGAAATGATGTGTGGAAGGGTAATGGAGCTGTCCTGGGAGTGTTGTGTAATGTTGCCCAATGATATCATTGTTGCCCAGCTTGGTTATGGGTGTGTGCCCCTTTTCTGAGGTCTATTCTGAGGTTTATGTGCACCTTTGTCTGCATACAAGGTAAATGAGGCCACAGTAAACCTGTTGCAGAGCAGGGTTTCTGACTCGTCAGGCCGGTTTAACTAACTCCAGGGACTGCACTGTCTCTGTGGCCACAGTGTGGTGCAACAGACACAGCCAGTGCCTGTAAAGACCAGAGAGTCAGAGGTTCAAATCCCAGCTGGGTCTCCTGCCAACCCAGTCCCCATAGCTTTACCCACCACTAAACAGTGATAGTAAAGACACTCTTTTATTGCAGAGAACATACGCATGGCCTATATTTTACTACACCAAACACAGACACCAGAAACAGGCACATTACCTAAAGCAGAGTCCCGCAAATGCAGTCCTAGAGGGCCCCACACCATTCCGGCTTCATGCTGCTTCTAATAAAGATGCCTGTGCTGCATAGCTATGCACCACCCCCATGGTATGCAGATGTAGCTCATGCATATTTATGAGGGACAGCATGAAAACCCGAACAGTGTTTGGAACACCAGGACTGGAGTTGGGGAACTCTGCCGTAAAGCCGCAGCCAACAGGGCCACACACCCACCCACAGGCCCCATTGGCCAATGCCTCCTGAAGAGGCAAGACATTGGGCCATGCCTGTATCTCCCAATACTAGCAGTTGCATACCTTAGCAATGCCACCCTACACCTGGGTATATGGTACAGAGCTATCAAACGTTCCCTATGATAACTGGCAGATATCAATTCCTACATTAAGCACATTTTGCTCATTGAGCTCCACCATAACAATCATTCTGATGTCTGCGGTGTGTGCTGCAGGTCTGGTCTCTGACAGTGTTCACCACCCTGGGGAGTGACCCTCCAACAGCCTTGTGTACCATATCCATGCCTGTACTATGCCCATGACTGGTGTGGTGGGTATGGCTGCTGACCACCTCTATAGTAGCACAATGCTGGCATAGGTGTGGGGGTGGCTGTCTGTCTATCCATTGTGTGGTGGCTGCAAACACCTTCCACAGTCCACACTGCCAGCAATGTTGCCAGTATTGGGCTGCCAATGTGCATAATGAGGAGCAAGGTACTATGGGTATAGGCCGGACAGGGTGGCCTGGCCAGGGTGCATCTGCACAGGGCATAGGGCAGTGACAGGCACATTGTAGTGCCCGGCCACCACCTACACAGACAGGGTGACCTCAGTATATCCTGCTGAGAGATCACTCTCACCCTGACTGTGCAGTGACCACAGCATGGCTAGGCACTCCCATGGTGCTATCTTGTATTTCTTTCATGTGATAAATATGGGTTTCCTTTTGGGGCCCAGTCACTGATGTATCTGCTTGCTGTGTATGCTGACATCCCAGTTCTGGGTGCAGGCATCTCTACTGGGCACTAGCAGACTGTTTGCAGCTGGTAGGTGTTGTGATGGAGTGGCTTGCACCAGAGGAATAACAGATAGTGGTGGGGTGCAGTGGCTGATGGCTTGCACCAGGGGAATATCAGATAGTGGTGGGGTGCAGTGGCTGATGGCTTGCACCAGGGGAATATCAGATAGTGGTGGGGTGCAGCATAACCATATCCAGGCCTAATGTCTGTCTGCTATTGTGTTATGGATGTGTACAGAGCTGCCCTGTGGGGTGTCTGTCCCTCAGCAGGACTGGGGTTGATGTTCCCCTCTACTGCCACCTTTGCAGGGAGGTAGACTGTGGATCTTTTGATGGGAGACCCTGTTTGCCACCCTCAGTCCTGGGGGAGGAGGTGCATGGGGGCTACACCTGACTGAAACAGACAGAGATGTCCAAGGTGGTCCTGCAGTACCTACCTATCTCACACAGTAACACTGCTTTGGACCTGCGCCATGGCCTTTTTCAATCATGGACGGTGCTGTGGACCTGGTGCTGAGCGCCTCACTGCACCCTCAGGGTGAGCACAGTACCCGCACAATGTGACGGTGTGTAGCTACCCTGTGCCAGTACAACACACAGTCAGTACCCCCTACCAGGCCAAGGTGCTGTGGGGGTGCATTCCCCATGGTGTGTATCTGTGGACAGCTGATTTGCATGTGCAGGGCATCATGGGTGTGACTGGCACAATCCAACCCTGTGAAACCCCAGCACCTGCTCACAGGCTCTGATACACCATAGGCCATCGCACGTACATCTGCTAGCATAATGCATAGGTGCAAGACACCCTACAGAGTCTGTAATATAAGATGCCCACACTGGTTAAAACACACGTACCCACGCACGTAAAATCACACGTACCCACGCACGATTGTACGCGCGCAGCTACGCACGGGGCTATGCACGTACCAATGCACGCAACCTCTCACGCACCAACGTACGTGGCTGGGCACACTCCGAGGGTGTTTTTCTGACACCAATACTCAGCGTAACGAAAAACATGTCTCCTCTTTCCCTCTAATGTACAGGGTGATGCCTGGGACAGCCTTCTGCGTTAGGCACACTGGGGACTCGAACCCATGCTGCCTGTAACAGCGGTCAGTACCATAACCATTGTGCTACAGCTCTGTTTCAGTGCTTTGTGTCTGTACATCTTCTTACGTTTAACGCGCAGTGATGCGCCACGGCGCCCGGTAACGCTCGTTAATTTTTTTAACGTGCGTTAGTGGTGACGATGTACCGCCCATGTCCTTATTTGGGGTTTCTGTTACTACCACGGCTCCTAACGCGAATTGCACTAAAGCAGTTTAGTAAACATACCCCTGAGTAATTGGTTTATGTCTATTGATTTGCTCGGGCCTTAAGGTTTTTATCTCTTTTGTTCTTTGATAAGGCTTTCAATGTTGCTTCAACTTCTTCTTTCATCACCAATGGTTCCCGATCATAAGGTACAGGTTGAAATGGCTGTTGGTCCACTTGATCTTTATCATATAAAAACTCTGTATATTCCTTCCACCTTTTCTTGATCTTCTCAGCATCATTCAACATAGAATCTTGAGCATCTTGTAACATTCCAATTCGAGGCTGGAACTTTTTCTTTAACTCTCGTAGCTTTAGGAAAGCCAATCTTGTTCTTCCTCTAATAGTTTCTGCTTCTATTTCCTTGCAAGTGTCATTGTAGTACTTTTCTTTGTCCTGTCTTGCTGCACGTTGGAAATCTGTTGAGTTCTGCGATTGTCTCTTCCTCCTCTGGCTTTAGCTTCTCTGCGTTTCTGGGCAATTTTCAGAGTTTCTTCCATCATCCTTTTTGGCCGTTTTTGCTTTTTCACCTTTTGTAGAGACTTCTCGCTTTCTTCCAACACAACCTTCTTGATGTCATTCCATAACTCTTCTGGAGCTCTGCCATTTGTATCTAAAGCAGCAAATCGATTTTGCAGGCAGTCTTTAAATTCCAGTGGTATATTCTCAAGGTCATATTTTGCTGCATTCATGAGTGGTTTGCTCTTTTTCAACTTTAGCTTAAGTTCGCATACTAGTAGTTGATGATCTGTACCACAGTCAGCTCCAGGTTTTGTCTTTGTTGATATTACAGAGCTTTTCCATCGTTGACTTCCACATATGTAGTCAATTTGATTTTTATATAATCCATTCGGTGAAGTCCATGTGTACAGTCGCCGCTTGTGTTGCTGGAAGAAGGTGTTTGAGATGAATAGATCATTGGTCTTTCAGAATTCTATCAGTCTTTCTCCAGCTTCATTTCTGTTGCCAAGTCCATATTTTCCAAGTACTTTGCCTTCTTCTTTGTTGCCAACTTTTGCGTTCCAGTCACCCATGACTATCAGGATATCCTGTTTGCATGTTCTGTCAATTTCAGCTTGTACTTGTTCATAGAACTCTTCAATTTCATTCTCTTCAGCAGCTGTTGTTGGGGCATATACTTGAATTATAGTTGTGTTGATAGGCAATCCTCGTAGAGGAATAGAGATTAAGCGTTCGCTGAATGCATTGTATTTCATTACAGTTCTTGCAAGTTTCTTCTTTATTATAAATGCAACACCATTTCTTCTTTGTCTTTCATTTCCAGCATAGTAGACCATGTGATCATCTGATGCAAAGTGCCCCATGCCAGTCCATTTCAGTTCGCTGACATCCAACAGATCAAGTTGTACACGTTCCATTTCATTCTTGACCACCTCCAACTTCCCTTGGTTCATGCTTCGTACGTTCCATGTTCCAATGTGTAAGACATCTTTACAGCTTCTGACTCTCATTTCATGCGCAGCTACATCAGCAGTCAGACTTCCCGAGGGCTTTGATCCAACCACATCATAAATGCTGGCTTTACTCTGAAAAGTCTTCAGCTCTTCCCCAGTAGCTAGTTGAGTGCCTTCTGACCTGGGGGTCTCATCTTCCAGCACCATAGCACAACTTGTTTTGTTGTAACTATCCAATGGGTTTTCATGGCAAGATACAGAAGTAGATTGCCAGGCCTTTCTTCCACGCAGTTTAAGTTTGGTGTTGTTGCCGTTGTCACAAAAATGTGATCCTTCGCCGTCAACAGTGTCCCATTCTGCTGCTTCCCAGATGGGTGGTTTGTCTTGGTCTGGCACCTCAGCTGAGACCTCTCCATCTTGGGAGACCCTGCCAGTAGTTAAACTACCGATAGTTTAGCTCTCGGCATCACTGATGCACGCAAGCCCTCACAGCACGACAAGCTGCAAACCAAGTGAGAGCCTGAGCCCTGTATGAGACAAATCCTCCCCATGGAAACAAAGAGACCCCTCTTGCAGTTTGCAAAAAGCAGGCCTAGAAAGCCGGTGCCTGGTCAGACTACCCATAGACATTCATCTTTGCTTCAGCTGCCCCCCCCCCCACCCAATGAGGGTCTTTGGCCAAAGCTCATCCGAACATCAATATAGAAGTGGTTAGACTCCATGTTCTACCTCTGTTCATGTGGTGCGTGACACCACCCTTCTAGCCTCCCTGAGCTGTGCATTTGTTCTGGTCTGCTGTAGACCATCTCTGAAGCTGCAAAGACTCCCAGCAAATCACCTCGCAGAGGCTTAATGCAGGACCTCATCCAGAATTGGTACTAGTCTAGCTCATGGGTATAAAGAGCCCCTCAGTCTATGACTGTGCCTGACCCAGATCCTTTCGGGCATCCTCCCAACAGATTATCTGAGCCACGTTAGACAAGTCTACATCAAAAACTGGTTAAATATATATCTCCTCCACCTGAAGGTTCTGCTATTCGACAGCAGACCACTGCTCGTTTTAGGGCTCCTGATTGTCTCAAGATGTACGGAACCATCAGGGCTCAATTTTCTGAACTTCCCACCTGGCTTTTGTAACATTATATGCTTACATGCTGCCTGGGCTCCATTCGGGACATAGCCCTACACAAATAGCAAAAGATGCACTAGAAATCATAGAGTAGTGTGGAGTGTTTCTAGAACAATATGCTGCTCTGGGCTAAAGTAAAAAGCTGCCACCGCAGCCCTCCCAAGACTGTCTGGTGGGCCCCTGCACAGAAGGGGGGTCTCTGGACCCTTCCCCCAACAAGGCCTGGGCTGAATCCCCTTCCACAGCAGATACTGACTTTGTCCTATTCTGTGTTTTCCCCGGAGAGAGAGCCAGCCCCCTTCCAGACATGCCCACAATTTAGAGAACCCAGCAGAATTTCTACCCTCACAGGTGTTCATTAACACTCCTCCCAGCTCATTGCTTGCCACTGAGCACCTAAACTTACCCAGGAGTATTTTTTTTGACTGCCCTTGTGGCATGCATTATGCCACACAGACCCATCAGTGAGTAATAGAAAGCCTGTAGAAGATGCAATGCAGTTATAAGATAGCACATTCAAGACACAGATCTGTGGCTAGGGGATGCAATATTGGTGACCCAGATGGGCCACCTTTGGCAACAGCATACTGGGCAGGATGAGCCACTGGTCAGTCAGTATGGCACATCTACACTTGATAGGGATCAAGGCCCCCTCAGGCTATCTGAGCTGCATAGGACATGCCCTTCCTGTCTCTGGCATGACGACAGCTGCAGGGACGGCAGTTGTACAGAATGGCCAACTGAGAAACAGTGGACAAACAGGAATATAAATGTTAGATAAGTGAACCAATGCAAATCTATTGCTTGTAACTACTCCTCCCCTCCCGGTGATGGGTCCCCCCCCCCAATGCGGTGAAAAGCGGTATATAAGCACAGCTAAATAAATAAATGCAACCTCAGACAAAGCCATACAAGGCATCACTGCTTGGGATGGCCATGAATAATGAAAGCTGACTCGCCTCCCAATGTCCTTGGGCAGGTGCTCAAGCCCTAGCACTGCTATGCCCCATGACACCTCATGCTGTATACACTTAATCCCAGGTGAGTCAGTCATTCCCAAGAGGCATGCACCCAGTCTCAGGACCCCTTCCGAAGGCCACAGCTTCACAAGGTTAGGGCAATATGCTCCCAGGGTGTGCCACACTAGTGTCGAGTGAAAGTGGGCACTGGTTAGCACATAGTTAGTAAGCCTCGGTTACCACATCCACTTAATGGCTTCATCCTATCACAGCACTACACCGGCTGTGAAACAAAAAGCACCCCACAAAACAAAAACCAAACCACCCACCCACAGCACAGCCCCAGTTGGGTAGTCACCCACTATGGCTGACTCATCCTGCTTGTCCATGGAGAAAGTGAGGTTACTTACCTGTGATTGGGGGGGGGGGGGTTCTCCATGAACAGCAGGATAAGTCAGCCACACAAACCCATCCTCCTCCCCTCTAGCATGAGCCTACCTGCAGACAACTGGAGAACAGACTGAGGTGGTAGGTAAGGAGTGGGCATAGTGAGGTGGCCTGCACATGCTTGGAGAAGTTGTCTAGACTGAGCTATTGGACAGCTATCCATCCATGGTGCTGTTGGACAACAACATCACCCATGTGCGGCTGACTTATCCTATCAACGGAAAACCCATTACAGATAAGTAACCTCACTTATTTTCAGGTTAGTGATTGTAATGTATGATCTAATAGCTGTTATCTAACATTTCTTATATACTGCCTTTCATGATATCAAGGTGGTTTACATTGAACAAACTGAAATTACATTGAACAGGGCATTATAACTTGGAGATTAACTAGTTTACAGGGAACATGGACAACGGAGGGTTAAATGGCTTGCCCAAGACCGCAAGGCACACCTGTGGGACTAGAAACCCCAATCTTTCCAGCCCAAGGTTGCTGTCCTCTAGTGGGATTTGAACCCCTGACCTTCTGGCCTGAGGTAACTTGCACCAACCACTAGGCCACTCCTCCCAAGAGTTAGCTTAATGCTCTGGAACCACTGC
This sequence comes from Ichthyophis bannanicus, assembly GCA_033557465.1. Classification (NCBI taxonomy): domain Eukaryota; kingdom Metazoa; phylum Chordata; class Amphibia; order Gymnophiona; family Ichthyophiidae; genus Ichthyophis; species Ichthyophis bannanicus. The sequence goes on from CM066031.1 coordinate 1,859,787,580, forward strand.
TGTCAAGTTACCCAGTTCCAGCAGTGAAATTTTAAGCCAGTCCTAGACTTCTAATCTCATTCTGATGCATTATGGGACCTGCATCACTGATTCCAATGGGTAAATTCAGGGACTATAAATACCATACTGGATTACAATAAAAATTTAAAACCAGAACTGGCAAAAAAAACTCACTCCTGGACCTGGGTAACTTCGCAACTCTGTAGAACCTAGTGCAAAAATCTGACTTGACCCCGTTTCCTCACAGCCCCGAGGCTTTTTGACTGAATGCAATAATATTCTGTAGAAGCAAAACAAAGAATGCACTTTTAGATATTTAGTTTGAGAGTAGATTACTACAATTTCTCATGAGAATTTAGTGGCCTCCCCTCATCCTCCCCACCAAACTGAACAGATCACTTACTACTAGCCCTCCCCCCTTCCTTTGGTAGGAGAACAGAACTTATAGGGGCAATTTCTCCAAATGGGTTACTGTTGCGCATCAAACCTCACTCCTAAGCCAGGGTGTGTGGAGGAGCTGTACCTGTGTACATCCTCTGCTGGCTTCAGTCTGGTGTCTGAATGCATGGCGTCCTGTGGTCTCAAATGATCTGCTGGCTACATACAGTATGTTCAGATGCGAGATTGAATCTGGCAGAGTGAGGCACCCACCAGTAAAAACAATAGCAACTACTTTCCTCCTGCCAGTGGGAAGACCATGTAAACAGGGCCAACCCAACCATTAGGCAAACTAGGCAGTTGCCTAGGGCAGCAGCTTGGGTGGGGGGAGGGGGAGGTAGCAAAAAGGAGCAACAGCCAAAGTTAAGCACACAACAAATCAGTGCATGTTTTTACCTGCAAGAAAAAAATGCGGGATATGAAATAGTCCATTTACCCTTGTCTGTGGCTTTTTGAAATATCCCACAGACAGACATATTTAAAAGTGTGATGTCCAAATATACATTTTTTTTTTAGGATTCTTCTGGGAGGGATGGTATTGAGATGATTACAATTAAAATTTGCTAGTCCAAATCTTAGGGGAGAGTTTAAAAAAGCTAATTGCAAGGGGGCACAAGACTGAAGTTTTGCTCAGGCTTCTTAATGCTCTTGCATCAGCCATGTGTGGAAAGTGTGGTTTGTGTGCCCCAAAGACTGAACAAAAAAACCAAAACAAACAGGTTGCAAAGCACTTGCTTAGGCCACCATCTAGATTGCCTAGTGGTTGGTCCACCCTGAATAAATTAAACAAAGGAGCACCCACAGCACCGGAAAGCTATTCAAAAAACACAATAGAGCACAGATTGCGGTCATTACTCATTTCTACCTTTCTGGTATAAAGTTGTCATGGTGTGCTATATATAGTGCCTTAAAACAGACAAGTTGCATGCATAAACATACCAGAGTAAACATTAAAATAAAATGAAAGGCTATAAAAGAACCCAATAAAAATAGTATCGCCAACAAGCAAATGGAATACCATGACAGTCCCTCATTAAATGGTTCCAGACCTAAACAGAATTGCCCCCTCTAACACAATTAGCATTTTGGGACTTCAATTCCCTTTAAGGAAGGCAGGCATGCTATCACAGAAGTTTGCTAGAAATAATGAAGATTTGATCTCAATAAGTGGCAAAAGCCTTCAAAAATTGTGATGATGAAATTCCCCAAAGCAGTGTTCTACATACCGCGATAGGTGCTGTCTCACAAAGGAGCGCTCGAGAGGTACTTCCCTGGGTTTCACGAAGAGAAGTGGCCGAGCGGTTAGTGCAAAGGACTGAGAAGCAAGGATTGAAAGCCCAGTGGGTCCTGAAGTCACTCTCTCCCTGACCCCGTACCCACTTTTAGATGTCTGCTCTTCAAGGAAGGGACATTTCCCTGAACACCCCTTGCTGGTCTACAGCACCGCAAATAGCCAGTAGCATAACTAAGGGGTAGGTTTACTAATCATTTTAATGTACATTAAGTGCACACAAGCCTTTTATTTCTAGGCGGGCAGTGGCACTTAAACGCTCATTATGTTCATTAACCTTCAGTAAACATGCCCCTAAGTGTTATGTACATAGGAACACATGGTTACCAAGTTAGTGCATTTGAATGTATAGAACTGAGATCATCATCAATATAATCGGTGTACTCAAAGGAACCTTTGAAACAATCCAGGAAGGAAAAAACCCCACAAGACTTCAACAAGGAGGACTTAAAGATCTTTGTTGCAAGGATATTATAAGCATAGAATTCTACTGCCCGTCACCATGGGGTGGGAGGGGGGGGGCTTGTATTAATGTATTGCATTTTAGTTGCAAACTGCTTCGGGTTGTTCTTCTGTCTTAGACCCTTGATATATAAACATGATACCAGTATAGAATTGTGGCCAAGTTCCTCCTAGTCCCAAAGGTGCTCGTCTGTCTGTAGTCTTTAATGACTGATGAGGTGCTCTTTTTTACTGAGCATGGCTTTATCACACACCTAAAGAAAATAAATGCATTGCATGCGGGAGTAATAAACGGATACATCTCTTACCCGTCTGCATGCAGAGGGCTGCAGCCAGCAGGCAGAGGAAAGACCGAGTCATCTTCAGCTGAAGGTTTCAGAAACAGAGACTACAGAATCCTTGGCGAGAGCTCTTTATAGCTTGACAAAGACGGTACTGTTTCTGTTGCATTTACTACAAGCTGGTCTGTTTCACAAGAAAACGAAACTTAAGTGGAAAGCAATTAAACATCCGACCCCGCCTCCTCCTTCCATACAGCTCCTATCCCGGACAGCAATTAAGTGAGATAAAGGCAGAGCTCATTCTAAGTCCAGCCCTGTTTTCTCTCTGTACAAAACGAGCAGCTGCCCCAGACCCCCAACATAACAGGACCCATAATGCAAGATCCTTCATGATAGAAGCAAAAAAAAAAAAGGTGGGTGATATAGTCAAATGACCAAATATCAATCCAAGTTAGTTTGCTTGACGGATCTCAGGTCTGCAAGGGGGCCCACTCGCTAAAGTTTGCCTAGGGCTTTGTAAGTGATTAAAGTTAGCCTTGTGTATGCCACAGCATTATCTGCCTAAGGGATACTACTTTATACTGATCCAAGAACTGCTTTTATGTGTACATATCCCCCCACATAACCCCATTGCTTTATTTACCCTTAGATGGTCTCTGCACAGCACTAATTTTTCGTTTTGTGTCGTTTCCCATGTCATTTACAAGATTTTTGATTTCAGTCAGATTTTTCAATATTTCTTTTTTGTTTGAGAGATAATGCCTTCAGTAATGCACCCTAGTGCTCAACTAGTGTGTCTTATTGTGCAAAAGTACACAGAATTGAAATTGAGGGGTTTCCCCCCATTTTTTTAACATGAAACAACATGGAAAATACCTTTGGCCTTTCCCATGTGTTTTTAAACAAATGCCTTTAGTTGCAGGCACCCCACAACTGAATTCTCACCCCATGAGTATTACCCCACAGGTGAAATTCAGATACCTTGGGAGGGACTGAATATCTCTCACTACCTAGCAGAGACCAAGCCCTCCTGCTCCTCCTACTTTTCAGTTTGTAGCCTGAACAACATTTTCTCTAAGAGATCAAATTCCCCATTCTGAAAAACCAATTGAACCCAATTTAAGTAGTTTAGCGAGGGTAAATGTCAAGCTACTCATGAAGATCCACACCTGAGGACCTGATCTGGCAGAACCAGAGAATCACACACAGGGATCTGGAAGTTTAGGCAGGGACTTGAAACTTAAAAGCAAGCACACTGCTTTCTTTATAAATAATGAAATGCTCAAGGGGATTGGGATTTGTTGATTTTGTGAGGATTATGGCATAGAAAGTGAACCCTCATCCATGACCTCTACTCAACTAACTAAATCTTTGCATAACTGAGATATGGCTTAAAGATGAATAAGCTTCCCTCCATCAAGGTGCCTCTTCTCCCTCCCCCCCCCCCCCTGACATTTCTTCCTTAAGTCAGAAATGGTCCACCGTATAGGTGGTGGCGTTGTGATCATCTGTTCTTCAATTCTCCCTATCCCCCAGTTCCACCAGTTGGAATGCATTCTCTTTGTTCTTCCCCAGCTCTCCACCTAGTGAGACACTGGCTCAGGGCGCACCGCAATAGGGGCTCAGGAAACCTGCCTCACTGACTCACTTCCAACCTGCTTACTCCTTGCCTCCCCAGCTGTGGGAGCATTTGCTTTTGCTCTCATGACCATATTATTTTATTTATTTTTATTTTATTTATTTATTAACAATTCTTATATACCGCACTATTAGACATCAGCGCGGTTTACATTGAACAGAAAACATCCGACAGTTTACACATGTCTGGTCGTTACATTTAACAGGAAGTATAACTTGGCGAAATAGGGGAAACTAAATACAATGCAGGGTTATCTGATGAAGGATATCCTGGTTAACTATATACAACAGTGGTACAATAGTATATGGAACAACTTGTTATTTACATTGTGAAGTTGGTCTGTTGCGGGGTCTATCTGTTTGACCACTTCTGCTATAATTAATATTAATATTAATGCTCAATACAGCTACAAGATTTGCTCCTGTGGCTATAATATAGCCACAGATGCAAAAGCAAATGCTTCTGTGGCTATGTTGCTCAGGGACTGGGAGGGATAGCTGATACTGAGACTGGGAGGGGGAGCAGGAACTGGAATGGGGGGGTGGAAAATGGGCTAATACTCTGAGGGGACTAGGGGGATTGAAAATGGGTTGATATAGGGGTTGGGGGAGGTTTGACTGATACTGGCAATGAGCTGATACTGGGAATTTGGGGCTGGGATTGGAATGGACTGATACTGGGGCTGGGGGCTGACTGATATTGGTAATGGGCTGCTACTGGGAATGGGGGCTGGGACTGAGAATGGGCTCATACTGGGACTGGGAGGCTGGCTGATACTGGGGCTAGGGACTGGTATTGGAAATGGACTGATATTGGGGCTGTGGGAATGGAAAAGGGCTGATACTAGGTCTGGGGAGATAAGAACATTAGAACATAAGAAATGCCATACTGGTCAGACCAAGGTCCATCAAGCCCAGTATCCTGTTTCCAACAGTGATCAATCCAGGTCACACATACATGGCAGGTTCCCAAAAACGTACATAAGTTCCACAATGCTTTCCCCAGGGTAAGCAGTGGATTTCCTGGGTCATCTTTAATAATGGTTTATGGACCTTTCCTCCAAGAACTTGTTCAAACCTTTTTTAAACCCAGCTACACTAACAGCTTTTACTACATCCTCCGGTAACAAATTCCAGAATTTGATTATGCATTGAGTTCCTCTTATTACTCTTGAATGGCTTATTTATTTATTTTATTTATTTTAATAAACACTTATATACCGCACTTTCCAATAGATCAGGTGCGGTTTACAAATAACAATTTAAAGAAACAGAGACAACTATAAAGCCTGTTCTTTTTACATGGACATCAACGAACTATGTACAGTAGGCTTGTGCCTTAATACATAAAGCTAGAGCAGTTAAAGGTCCAACTACTATATACATAATAACTTTTTGTAGAGTGCATCACAACTATGTACATAAGATCATTGCGCATCTATGTACATTGTGTTTGGACTATATACATTTCAGTGCGGTTAGCCGAAAGCCATCATATGTAGACATATTGTTGCCGCGACAGGAGAAAGTGATTTAAGTTTTCATTATATGCTGTTACTTGGTTAGATGTTTAGACTTTCTTCTGTTATCCATTGTCATTAAGGGAGATGGAATTAGTCTGTAAGCCATAGTGTGACATGAATGAATGAGTTTCTAGTTTCTTACGGAATTCCTTGATATCAGTTAGTGTTCTGATTTCCTCAGGTAGTGTATTCCATAGGATGGGAGCCGAATGTGAAAATGCCTTATTGTTGTTGACTTTTTGGCTTTTATAAAGTCATTTAGAAACATAATTTTATTTGAATTTCCTCTCCTATGAACAGGTTTTGATGTTTCCATATTATTAAGTTTACCCAGAGTTAGAAGTATCGTATTGTTTAATGCTTTGAATGTAGTTATTAGTATTTTGTAGTTTATCCTGCAGTAGATTGGGAGCCAGTGCAGGTTGGCTAGAATGGGTGTTATGTGTTCAAATGTGTGAACCTTCATGATGGTTCTGGCAGCTATATTTTCTGCTAGCTGAAGTTTTTTTAGGTTCTGTTTTGTTATTCCTAGGAGAACTGTGTTAGCAAAGTCAAAGTGAGATGTGATGATTGCTTGTATTATGCTTATAAAGTCATGTAAATGTACTAGTGGGTGTAGTTGTTTGAGTATCTTAAGCTTGTAATGGATTTTTTTTGTTATGTTTTTAATGTGGGAATCCATACTGAGTTTCTTATCTAGAATCACACCTAGATATTTCACTTCATTTTTAGTTTTAATCTCGTGATTCTGTAGGGTAATAGAAGTTGGAGGAGTATATGATTGATTTTTTGTTACAAATAAAATGTCTGTTTTTGAGTAGTTGATGTGTAGATTGTGTTCTTTTAGCCATATTGTGAGTTCTTTGAAGCACTCAGAAATTAATTGTATTGGAGCAGTAGGGATCATGAATGGTATGTATAGCATTATATCATCCGCATAGATGTGGTAGTGGACATTAAACTGTTTAAAGATGTTGCAGACTGGTTGGAGATAAATATTAAAAAGAAGTGCCGATAGGGCAGATCCTTGTGGGAGACTGAGTTCCTGGTTGTATGTATTAGATGTTTGAGTATTGATTCTTACTGTTTGTGTTCTATTGCTTAAATATGATGTGAACCATTTATGTACTGTTGAATTTATTCCAATATGCTTAAGTCTATTAAGCATTATAGGGTGGCTTACACTGTCAAATGTAGCGGAGATGTCAAGAAAAAGAAGAATAAATGCTTGTTTAGTGTTATCGATTCCTTTTACAAGGGTGTCTAACAGTACTGTAAGTAGCGTTTCTACACCATGAAATGGACGGAAACTGTATTGCTGATCATCAAGAGGGGCTGAGGTATCAATGTAATCTTGGGATTGGATTTGCACTACTTTTTCAATTAGTTTGGCCATGAAGGGTATGCTCGATACGGGTCTATAGGAGTTGGGAGATGTTTTGTCAATGATACCATTTTTGAGTATTGGGCATATTTGTGCATATTTAAGGGTTGGGGGTAGGTACCCTTATTGTAATGAAAGCTGGATCATAGGTAATATAAAGGGGAAGAGAATTGGTAGAGTTTTCTTTATCCAGATTACTGGACATGGGTCTAGATAGGAAGTTGTTGTATTAAGATTAGAAATTATATTCTTGAGTGTGTCTTTGGATATTAGGTGGAAGTTTGACCAATTGTTTGTTTGATCATTTATTGATTTACTGTATGATTTTGGTAAACAAGTATTCTGTTTTATTTTGTTCTTATAGTGATTAGCTAAAGTCTGAGGTGATATATCAGTGATGGTAACGACTGAATTATATGAGTTGTTTGTTAAGTTTTGTACAATAGTGAAAAGTTCTCTAGGGGGTATGTTTTTACTAAACCGCGCACACGTGCGCGGCGCACATTAGCGCACGGCAATGATGCACTTAAGTGCTCTTAAGTGCCCCGCACGCGTCCACATCACACTAACGGGTCCGCGCACATGTGCGGTGCGCTGATGTGCGATAGAGGCGGGGAAAGGCGTACAGAGGGCGGAGAGACGGGGTCAATGGGTGGAAAGTGGGAGGGGAGAGGCTCCCCGCACAAGAGCGGGGCTGAAAATAGACCCAAAAATACCGCGAGTGAAAACCTCGCGTTAGAGCCGATTTAAAGGGAAGAGAAACCATTTCCGTCAGCAACAAAACCGGGGAAACCTACAAAACGTGAGCAGTGTGATACATGTGCACAGAACAAAATCGCAAATAAAAAGCAAAAATGAGCACAACAAATATGTTAAAAATTACAATTCAGCTGGGCAATAGTGATAGCAATGGGCAACAATAAAAAACACTCCCAGGAAAGCTCCAAAAAAAAAGAAATGATTTTTGGAAGGGTGTACGCTCCATAGACCCTTTCAAAAACTCATTTCAGTTTATTGGAGCTTTCCTGGGAGTGTTTTTTATTGTTGCCCATTGCTATCACTATTGCCCAGCTTGGTTATGGGTGTTTGCCCCTTTTTTCGAGGTGTTTTATGAGGTTTATATGCCCGTTTGTCTCCATACAAGGTAAATGAGCCCATAGTAAAATTGTGCAGAGCAGGGTTTCTGACTCGTCCGGCCAGGTTTCCTATCTCCAGGGACTGCACTGTCTCTGCAGCCACAGTGTGGTGCAGCGGACACAGCCAGTGCCTGTAGGACCAAAGGGTCACAGGTTCAAATCCCAGCTGGGGCTCCCACCAACCCAGTCCCCATAGTTTTACCCACCACTAAACAGTGATAGTAAAGACACTCCTTTATTGCAGAGAACATAAGCATGGTTCAAGCAACCATATTTTACCCTACACCGCACACAAACCATAACAATGGGCATTACCTACAGCCGAGTACCCCAAATTCAGTCCTGGAGTGCCACAACTCAATCAGGTCATATGCTTTTTCCCAGATAAGGACATGTCTGCATGTTGGCGGAAGGGTACAGGTGGTGGAGGGGGCAGTGGCTGCAAGCCACAGCAGACAGTGGCCTAGGCCTGTGCAGGCTGGCACCGTCCACCGCAACAGACAGGCTCTGTCGGATGTACAGTCATGGACTCCCCAGGGACTGCAGCATATCTATGGCAACACGGTGGTGCAGTGCACACAGACAGTGTGTGCAAGAACAGAAGGTCACAGGTTCAAAGGCCAGCTGGGGCTACTGCCAATCCTGTCCACATATTTTTCCCACAACTAAACCGTGATAGTAAGGACAAACCTTTAATGCTGAGAACATACGCATGGTTAATACACCTATATTTTACCACACCAAACACAGACACCATACACAGGCGCATTACCTAGAGTAGAGTCTCCCAAATGCAGTCCTGGAGGGCCCCACACCATTCAGGTTCCATGCTGCGTCTACTAAAGATGCCTGTGCTGCATATCTATGCACCACCCCCATGGTATGCAGATGTAGCTCATGCATATTTATGAGGGACAGCATGAAAACCCGAACAGTGTCTGGAACACCAGGACTGGAGTTGGGAAACTCTGCCGTAAAGCAGCAGCCAAAAGGGCCAGACATACCCACACACACACCCACAGGCCCCATTGGCCAATGCCTCCTGGAGAGGCAGGACATTGGGCCCTGCCTGCATCTCACAATACTAGCACTTGAATACCTCAGCAATGCCACCCTACACCTGGGTATACGGTACACACCTATCAAACGTTTCCTATGATAACAGGCAGATAGCAAGTCCTACGTTAAGCACAGTTTGCTCATTGAGCTCCACCATAACAGTCATTCTGATGTCTGCGGTGTGTGCTGCAGGTCTGGTCTCTGACAGTGTTTACCCCCCTGGGGAGTGACCCCCAACAGTATTGCGTACCACAGTGATGGCTAACCTTTTTGAGCCCGAGTGCCCAAACTGCCGCACAAAACCAAAGAATTTCCTCAAAGTGCCAGCACGTCAATTTGCATAAATATTTGCATAATGCTAACATACACTAACTTTTAGTAAACATGTCTCTTAATGAGTGTATGGATAAAGACAGACTAAAAGATTTCTACATTACTATAATCCAGTGCCAACCGCCAGGCACATTAGGAACTACTACAAACACTGCCCATTTAGAACCAATAGCAAACCCGCCGTATCCTAACAGCACTACCAGGACTCACAAAGCACCACACCATACCTATCAAAAGGCAACACTGCAAATATTAAACCAATACATTTCAGACAATAACAATACATGACCTACTGGGGAAAGAGAACAAGTGGCAATGTCAAAAAGGAATTACATAAACAGAATACCTCAGCTCAGTTACACAGTTGCAATTGCTCCAGCCACTTTCTTCTGGTTTCTTCATGTCTTCTGCTAACTCTCCATCATCTGCTGTCCATTTGTCCTTTCTTCTCTCTTCTAGATTTTTTTTTCCATTCTCTCTCTCTACATCCGCTTTAACATACTAATCTTTCTCCTTTTGCTCTTTCCTCATTCCTATTTCATCCACTCAAATTTTACCCCTCCATCCTCAATCCCCACTTACTCTCCCAATACCCGGCCAATTGTAGATTTTTTATCCCTCCCACACAAAATATTTTTCCCCTCTCCATTTTACTCTCCCAGCCCCATCCCATTCTAATCCTCCCCCAACATCAGCTCCCTTCTAGTTCCAGCCTCACCCAGCATCCATTCCCTTCTAGTCCCTGCATCAGCCCATTTCCAGTCCTAGCCCCCCATCAGCCCATTTCCAGTCCTAGCAACCCCCCAACCCAATACCAGTCCTAGCCCCCCCCCATCAACCCACTTCCAGTCCTAAACCCCCATCACCCATTTTCAGTTTAAGCCCCCCCTATAACCCATTACCAGTCCTAACCCCCATCACCCCATTTCCAGACAGCCCCCATCAGCCCACAGCCCATTAGCAGTCCTACCCCCCCCCAGCCCATTAGCAGTCCTACCCCCCCGCCCGCCCGCCCGCCCATTAGCAGTCCTAACCCCCCCAGCCCATTAGCAGTCCTACCCCCCCGCCCCCCGCCCCCCCCTGCCCTTTAGCAGTCCTAACCCCCCCTCCCTCCCTGCCCATTAGCATTCCTAACCCCCCCTCCCTCCCTCCCTCCCTGCCCTGCCCATTAGCAGTCCTAACCCCCCCCTCCCTCCCTCCCTCCCTGCCCATTAGCAGTCCTAACCCCCCCTCCCCTCCCTCCCTGCCCATTAGCAGTCCTAAACCCCCCCCTCCCTCCCTGCCCATTAGCAGTCCTAACCCCCCCTCCCCTCCCTCCCTGCCCATTAGCAGTCCTAACCCCCCCTCCCTCCCTGCCCATTAGCAGTCCTAACCCTCCCTCCCTGCCCATTAGCAGTCCTAACCCCCCCCCCTCCCTCCCTCCCTGCCCATTAGCAGTCCTAACCCCCCCCTCCCTCCCTCCCTCCCTGCCCATTAGCAGTCCTAACCCCCCCCCCTCCCTCCCTCCCTCCCCATTAGCAGTCCTAACCCCCCTCCCTCCCTCCCTCCCTCCCTGCCCATTAGCAGTCCTACCCCCCCCGCCCATTAGCAGTCCTACCCCCCCTCCCCTCCCTCCCTGCCCATTAGCAGTCCTAACCCCCCTCCCTCCCTCCCTGCCCTGCCCTGCCCTGCCCATTAGCAGTCCTAACCTCCCCCTCCCTGCCCATTAGCAGTCCTAACCCCCACCCTCCTCCTCCCTGCCCATTAGCAGTCCTAACCCCCCCCTCCCTGCCCATTAGCAGTCCTAACCCCCCCTCCTCCTCCTCCTCCTCCTCCCTGCCCATTAGCAGTCCTAACCCCCCCTCCTCCTCCCTGCCCATTAGCAGTCCTAACCCCCCTCCTCCTCCCTGCCCATTAGCAGTCCTAACCCCCCCCTGCCCATTAGCAGTCCTAACCCCCCTCCCTCCCTCCCTGCCCATTAGCAGTCCTAACCCCCCCTCCCTCCCTCCCTGCCCATTAGCAGTCCTAATCCCCCCCCTCCCTGCCCATTAGCAGTCCTAACCCCCCCCTCCCCTCCCTCCCTGCCCATTAGCAGTCCTAACCCCCCTCCCTCCCTCCCTCCCTCCCTGCCCATTAGCAGTCCTAACCCCCCCTCCCTCCCTCCCTCCCTGCCCATTAGCAGTCCTAACCCCCCCCCTCCCTCCCTCCCTGCCCATTAGCAGTCCTAACCCCCCCCTCCCTCCCTCCCTCCCTGCCCATTAGCAGTCCTAACCCCCCCCCTCCCTCCCTCCCTCCCCATTAGCAGTCCTAACCCCCCCTCCCTGCCCATTAGCAGTCCTAACCCCCCCTCCCTGCCCATTAGCAGTCCTAACCCCCCCCCTCCCTCCCTCCCTGCCCATTAGCAGTCCTAACCCCCCCTCCCCTCCCTCCCTGCCCATTAGCAGTCCTAACCCCCCCTCCCTCCCTCCCTCCCTCCCTGCCCATTAGCAGTCCTAACCCCCCCTCCCTCCCTCCCTCCCCATTAGCAGTCCTAACCCCCCCCTGCGCATTATCAGTCCTATCCCCCCCTCCCTTCCCCTTAGCAGTCCTTACCCCCCCCTCCCCTCCCTCCCTGCCCATTAGCAGTCCTAACCCCCCCTCCCCTCCCTCCCTGCCCATTAGCAGTCCTAACCCCCCCCTCCCTCCCTCCCTGCCCTGCCCATTAGCAGTCCTAACCCCCCCCTCCCTGCCCATTAGCAGTCCTAACCCCCACCCTCCTCCTCCCTGCCCATTAGCAGTCCTAACCCCCCCCCCCTCCTCCTCCTCCTCCCTGCCCATTACCAGTCCTAACCCCCCCTCCTCCTCCCTGCCCATTAGCAGTCCTAACCCCCCTCCTCCTCCCTGCCCATTAGCAGTCCTAACCCCCCCAGGCAAATTTTTGTTTAAAAAAAAGCAGTCTCTGGCTGCTGCCTCGGCAGATTGCAATGTCCCGCGGGGCCCCCTCCACCCGCAAAACCCCGCGGCAAGGGCATTCAGATTCGCGAGGGAGAGCGTCTCCCGCGCGTCTCTGTTAAGCCCGCAGGGGCTAATGGGAAATTTCCCATCAGTCCCTCGCGTCTAAAGGGGCTGATGGGAAATTTCCCATTAGCCCCTGCGGGCTTAACAGAGACGCGAGGGAGACGCTCTCCCTCGCGAATCTGAAAGCCCTTGCAGAGGGGCTTAGCGGGCGGAGGGGGCCCCACGGGACGCTGCATTCTGCCCTTGCCGCGTCCGCGGCAGCAGTCAGAGCCAGCTTTTTCTTTTTTTGCGGACCTTCACGCGTGCCAGCTGCAAGGCCTTCACGTGCCACAGCTGGCACGTGTGCCATAGGTTCGCCATCGCTGGCGTACCATATCCATGCCTGTACTGTGCCCAGGACTGGTGTGGTGGGTATGGCTGCTGAACCCCTCTATAGTGGCACAATGTTGGCATAGGTGTGGGGGTGGCTGTCTGTCTATCCAGTGTGTGGTGGCTGCAAACACCTTCCACAGCCCACACTGCCAGCACTGTTGCCAGTATTGGCCTACCAATGTGCATAATGAGGAGCAAGGTACCATGGGTATAGGCCGGACAGGGTGGCCTGGCCAGGGTGCATCTGCACAGGGCATAGGGTACTGACTGTGACATTTTACTGCCCGGCCACCACCTACACAGACAGGGTGACCTCAGTATGTCCCGCTGAGAGATCACTCTTACCCTGACTGTGCAGTGACCACAGCATGGCTAGGTACCCCCATAGTGCTATATAGTATTTCTCTCATGTGATAGCTATGGGTTTCCTTTTGGGGCCCAGTCACTGAGTTATCTGCTTGCTGTGTATGCATCTCCACTGGGAACATGCACTATGGCCTAACTAGCAGGCTGTTTGCAGCTGGTGTGTGTCTTGATGGAGGGCTTGCAGGGTGCAGTGGCTGATGACTTGCTGCAGGAGAATATCAGATAGTGTTGGGGGTGCAGCTTACCATATCCAGGCCTAATGTCTGTCTGCTATTGTGTTATGGATATGTGTAGAGCTGCATTGACTGCCCTGTGGGGTGTCTGTCCCTCAGCAGGACCGGGGTTGATGGTCCCCTCTACTGCCACCTTAGCAGGGAGGTAGAGGGTGGTTGTATTGATGGGATGACCCTGTTTGCCACCCTCGGCCCTGGAGGAGGGGGGGGTGGTGGTGGTGCATGGCCCACCTGGGGGTCCATGGGGGCTACACCTGACTGACACAGATGGAGATATCCAAGGTGTTTGTGCAGAAACTACGTATCTGAAACATTAACACTGCTTTGGACCTCCGGCATGGCCTCTTTCAGCCATGGAAGGTGTTGTGGACCTGGTCCTGGCCGCCTCATCGCACACTCAGGGTGAGCACAGTACCCGCACAATGTGACGGTGTGTAGCTACTCTGTGCTAGTAAAACACACGATCAGTACCCCCTACCAGGCCGAGGTGCTGTGGGGGTGCATTCCCCATCTTGTGTTCATCTGTGGACAGCTGATTTGCATGTGCAGTGCATCATGGGTATGGGTGGCCTAACCCTATCCTGGTGGCTGCAGCAGACTGTCTGTGTGGTGATGTGCAGGCTCTCTGCAGCCAGCCAGGGGCTTGCTAGTAGCTATAGAGCTGTAGCCCAATGGTTGCCTCACTGCCTGTGAAGCCAGAGGTCATGGGTTCAAACCCACAGGGGGGGGGGGTATTTGATAGGGTTGGCCAAAGTATTATCTTTGTTTTAATGTACATTTTTGATGCCAGCAAAAACAACCTCAGCGTACTGTACCCATATGTTGCCTCTGAGGGCGCTTTATAGGGCGCCCTATAGGGCACCTTATGGTTCCCATCCATATAAGGTGCACTATACATTATCCTGTGATGCAACTTATAGGGTACCCTATAGGGGACATTTTAGGGTGCCGTGGCAGACAGTGCACTTTAAAATGTGACTTATAGGACGCCTTATGTTGACACGCTTTGAGAGTGCCTTTGCTACTAATGATAATTAAAATAAAAATAAAAGAGCCTCCTAAAGCAATCTTCCCCATAATATGCATTGCCTCAGCCAGCCTTGTTCATTGGGCACTGTGGGGGATTGAATCCCTGATCCCTGCACCATTGGTCAGCATCTTAACCATTGTGTTGTGGCTCTGTTCCTGTGTTTGCACATCTGCGTGCCGCCTTATGCCGCCCAATATTGAAAAAGCCTCCTAAATCAATAGTGCACCGCCCTATGCCACCCCATATTAGACTGGCTCCTAAAGCAATGCCTCAGCCAGCCGTCCTTATTGGGCTCTGTGGGGGATCGAACCCCTGCTTCTTGCACCATTGGTACGTGCCTTAACCATTGTGCTGTGGCTCTGCTCTTCTGCTTGCCCATCAGCGTGCCACATATGCCTCCCGCGCAGCTGTCCGATGCGCTAAAGTGCGGGGCGCACAAGGGCGCCACGCACCTTAGTGCATCTGTCAATCACGGATTTCCTTTTTCAGCGTGAAACACCCACTCCTTATATGGCACCCGCACACTACCGGGGCCCGCACATTAGCAGGATTTTAGGAAACATACCCCTAGGTCTGTTTATTGAATTAGTTAGAATGACTGAGTGGTAGTTTTTCTTCGCATTTTCTGTTGCTTCTTTATATTTTTTAAGGTGGTTATAGTAGAGCTCATAGTATGTAGTTGATTTGGTTCTTCGCCATTTCTGTTCTATTTTCCTCAGATCTCTTTTCATTAATTTTAATGCGTTGTTAAACCATGGGGCATCTCTGCTTTTAATTCTGTTATTTTTATTGATTAAAGGTTTAGGAGTTCTATTGTGTGTTGCGGCATTGTTGATAATTTTATGCCAGTTTTCTATTGCTTCATCAAGGTCAGTTGGAGTGAGAGAAAGGTGGGGTATTATTTGGTCGAGAAATTCTTCCTCATTGAATTTCTTGAATCTGGTTGTTGGGGGCTGCATTACTCTATTTATTTTACTAGCATCAGTGTAGGTGAAGCTAAATTTTATTAGGTGGTGGTCAGACCATGGGACCGGTGTGCACTCAAGAGATGCCATGTTGAAATGTTTATGGAGTGATTCCGGTAAAAAGACAAGGTCTAGTGTTCCTCCTTTGTTGTGGGTTTTTGTATTAATGATCTAGTAGAAATCCATGTCAGAGATTAATTCTAGGAAGAGGGTTGACTGTGTGTTAGGTAGAGATGGGAGGTTAAAATCACCCAGAAGTATTATTGTGTTTGATTCTGTAGATGAGCTCAGAAGTTCAATTAGGGAATCCAATTTTTCTGAACTTTGTTCAGGTGGCTTATATTGTAGCTACATTGTGTGTCCCCTACAGTTTCTACTTTTACATAGAATAAATAACTTATCTACATTTACCCGTTCTACTCCATTCATTAATTTATAGACCTCTATCATATCTTCCCCACACTTGGTTTGCAGCTTGTCGTGCTGTGAGGGCTTGTGTGCATCAATGATGCTGAGAGCTAAGCTATCAATAGCTTTACTGGCAGGGTCTCCCAAGATAGAGAGGTCTCAGCTGAGGTGACAGACTAAGACAAACTACCCATCTGGGCAGCAGCATAATGGGACGGTGTTGTAAGCGACAGATCACATTTCTGTGACAAATTCAACAACACTGGAATTAACTGCGTGGAAGAAAGACCTGGTAAATCGACTTCTGTATCCTCCCACGAAAAACTAATGGATAGTCACAAAACAAATTGCATTATAGTGCTGGAAGATGAGACCCTCAGATTGGAAGGCTTCAAATGGCTACTGGGGATGAGCTGAAGACTTCTTAGAGGAAAGCCAGCATTTATGATGTGGGAGGATTTGCTGATGTAGCTGTGCATGAAATGAGATTTAGAAGTTATAAATATGTCTTACACATTGGGACATGGAACATACAAAGCATGAACCAAGGGAAGTTGGAGGTGGTCAAGAATGAAATGGAATGTGTACAACTCGATCTGTTGGGTGTCAGTGAACTGAAATGGAATGGCGTTGGGCATTTTGCATGTGATGATCATATGGTCTACTATGCTGGAAATGAAAGACAAAGAAGAAATGGTGTTGCATTTATAATTAAGAAGAAACTTGCAAGAACTGTAATGAAATACAATGCAGTCAGTGGACGCTTAATTTCTGTTTGTCTACGAGGAAAGCCTATCAACACAAATATAATTTAAGTATATGTCCTAACAACTACTGCAGAAGAAGAAGATGTTGATGAGTTCTATGAACAAGTACAAGCTGAAAGTGACAGAACATGCAAACAAGATATGATAGTCATGGGTGACTGGAACACAAAAGTTAGCAACAAAGAAGAAGGCAAAGTGGTTGGAAGATATGGATTTGGCAAAAGAAATGAAGCTGGAGAAAGATTGATAGAATTCTGCAAGACCAATGATCTATTCATCTGAGAGACCTTCTTCCAGCAACACAAGCGTCAACTGTACACGTAGACTTCAGCCAATGGATTGTACAGAAATCAAATTGACTACATCTGTGGAAGACAGTGATTGAAAAGCTTGATAACATAAACAAAGGCAAAGCCTGGAGCTGACTGTGGTACAGATCACCAACTACTAGAATGCAAACTCAAGCTAAAGTTGAAAAAGAGCAAGCCACTCATGAATGTAGCAAAATATGACCTTGAGAATATACCACTGGAATTTAAAGACTGCCTAAAAAATTGATTTGCTGCTTTAGATACAAATGACAGAGTTCTAGAAGAGCTATGTGATGACATCAACAAGGGTTGTATTGGAAAAAAGTGAGAAGTCTCTACATAAGGTGAAAAAGCAAAAATGGCAAAAATGGATGAATGAAGAAACTCTGAAAATTGTCCAGAAACACAGAGAAGCTGAAGTCAGAGGAGAAAGAGAGGCGATCACAAAACTCAGAGATTTCCAACATGCAGCAAGACAAGACAAGGAGAAGTACTACAATGAGACATGCAAGGAAATAGAATCAGAAACTATTAGAGGAAGAACAAGATCAGCTTTTCTAAAGCTACAAGAGTAAAAGAAAAAAAATCCAACCTCAAATTGGAATGCTACAAAATGCTCAAGGATCCATGTTGAATGATGCTGAGAAGATAAAAAAAAGGTGGAAAGAATATACAGAGCCACTATACCATAAAGATCAAGTGAATCAACAGCCATTTTAACCTATACCTTATGATCAGGAACCATTGGTGATAAAGAAGAAATTGAAGCAGCACTGAAAGCATTAATAAAGAACAAAGCACCAGGTATTGATGGCATTCCCATTGAAGTATTACAGTA
This sequence comes from Ichthyophis bannanicus, assembly GCA_033557465.1. Lineage (NCBI taxonomy): Eukaryota > Metazoa > Chordata > Amphibia > Gymnophiona > Ichthyophiidae > Ichthyophis > Ichthyophis bannanicus. The sequence goes on from CM066031.1 coordinate 1,859,805,391, forward strand.
ATCAGCAGATGCTGCTGTTGCCATACTCATAAGGTTCTGCCAGGAAATTTGGAAGAAAAGATCATGGCCAACTGACTGGAAAAGATCTATGTTTATATCAATACTGAAGAAAGGTGACCCGACTGACTATGGAAATTATCACACAATTGCTCTTATCCCACAGGTCAGCAAGATTGCACTCAAAATCATTCAGCAGAGACTATAACCATACCTGGAGTGAGAACTGTCTGAAGTGCGAGTAGGGTTCAGGAAAGAGCGAGCAACGACAGACATCCTCATGGATGTGAGATGGATGCTTAAAAAGACAAAAGAATACCAAAAGGATATCCATATGTGTTTTATTGACTACTAGATTGTAAGCTCTGATAAGCAGGGACTGTCTTTTACATGTCTGTGCAGCGCTGTGTACATCTTGTAGCGCTATACAAATGTTCAGTAGTTGTGGTAGTAGTAGTAAACCAAGAGAAACTCTGGGCCACAATAAGAAGCATGGGTATATCAAAATATGTGCTAGTTCTTTTGCACAACCTTTACATTGATCAAGAAGCAACAGTTTGAACGGAACAAGGAGAAACAGAATGGTTTAAAATCAGCAACGGTGTATGACAAGGCTGCATACTTTCTCCCTACCTGTTTAATTTATATGCAGAACAAATCATCAGACAAGCAGGCCTGTATGAAGACAACTGAGGTGTGAAGATTGGTGGAAGGCTCATCAACAACCTTCACTATGATGATGATGATACCACATTACTGTCTGAAAGTGCAAACAGTCTGAAACATTTGCGTCTCAAGATCAAGGAACATATGTCTGCACCTTAACGTTAAGAAGACAAAGATCCTAACAACTGGCAAAATCATTAAGTTTATCATTGATGGAGAAGAAATTGAAATAGTTGAAGCTTTAACTTACTTAGATCAACAATCAATAAAGAAAGGACTAGCAGTCAAGAAATCAGACGACGTATTGCTCTTGGTAGAATGGCTATGAAAGACCTAGAGAAGATTCTCAAGAGCAGAGATGTCTCTCTCCATACAAATATTTGACTTGTCCAGGCCATGGTATTTTTAATAATGTCATATGGATGCGAAAGTTGGACAGTGAAAAAGATAGACAGGAAGAAAATTGGTGCCTCTGAATTATGGTGCTGGCAACAAATACTGTGATATCATGGACTTCCCAAAGAACAAACCAGTCAATACTAGAGGAGATCAAACCTAAGCTGTCCTTAGAAGCTCAGATGACAAGACTTCGACTTTCATACTTTGGACACATCATGCAAAGAGAGAGATCATTGGAGAAAGATATAATGCTTGGCAAGGTAGAAGATCACCGTAAAAGAGGAGGCTAGCAATGAGATGGGTTGATACAATAACAGCAGCTATGGATACCACTCTGTCAACAATAAGCCACTTGGCTGAAAACCAGACAAAGTTTAAGTCAACTATCCAGAGGGTCGCCAGGAGTCAACACCGACTCAACAGCAATCAAAAACAACAACAACAACATAATATCTCCCCTCCGCTGTCTCTTTTCCAAGTTGAAGAGCCCTAACCTTTTAAGCTTTTCCTCAAAGGGATGGTTATAGTTATGGTTATGGTTTTAGGCACTTGATATACCACCCTTATCGTTCCATCCACTTCACCATTTTGGTGGTTCTTCTCTGTACCTTTTCTAAATCTGATATATCCTTTTTAAGATATGGTGACCCGAATTGCACACAATATTCAAGGTGCAGTCGCACCATGGAATGATACAGAGGCATTATAATATCCTTTGTTTTATACTCTATTTCTTTCCTTATGATTCCTAGCATTCTAATTGCTTTTTTGGCCACCGCTGCACACTTGGGTTCCAAAGTATTATCCACGATGTTGCCTAAATTGTTTTCTTTTGTGTTGGTTCCTAATGTGGAACCTTGCATTGTGTAACCGTAGTTTGGATTGTTATTTCCTAGGTGCATAACTGCACTTGTCCACATTAGATTTCATCTGTCATTTGAACGTCCAGTCTTCCAATCTATCAAGGTCTTCTTGCACGTTTCAGAATCCTCTTGTGTTTTGAATAAGGATTGTGAAAAGAGGAAGACTGAAGATTGTAGGAAGAGGACTGGAATAAAGCTACAGTTAGGTAAAAAGTTAAAATGAGAGAAATAGAAGGATCAATGTCAGAGAAAGATGTAGAGAAGGAAAGGACAAAGACAGGGAGTGTGAAGAAACACAAAATGGAAATGGGATGCTGGAAAAGGTCTTAGAAGACCAACAAGAGGAATTTCAAAACAAAAACCAGGACCAACCCAACTGGAACAATAAGATAATCAGATGAGAGTGTCAGTTTTTAGAGAATAAAATATGTCAGCTTTGAAAATGTGCATTTCTTAGAGTTTATTACAGGAGGAAATGCATTTCTGTTTCTCTTTCTTTCATGTTGGGGTTTTCCATTTACATTTTTGTCTTATGTACTGTCGTCCCCTCGCCTGGGCCAAAGGCTTGCAGGCATAGGGCTGCCAGTGTTTGTCCTTAAATAAAGAATTACTATCCTTGTCTCCAGCAGGGAACTCTGGGACTTGTAGTTGATTATTTTACTCAAAGACAAAGTAGTGTGAGACCGTTGGTTTTTAAGGCAAAAGAAGAATTTTTATTTAGGTTCCCATAAGCACTAAGGTTCAACGCAGACATAAGGATTATTCTCCAAGTAAATAATAACAGGAAACATATGCAACTGGAAATGAAGAAACTGAAAGAACCTTTAAACGTGTGCAGTTGTTTTCAGCAAAAACATTTCAGCAAGTAAATCACAGCTTCCTTTGTTCGTCCAGCACAGCTAAATTTCTTCATTTATCATGTGCTGCTTTGGTTGTCAAACTCTAGGTTAAGCAAGGGTTCTTTACCTTAGAAGAAGTTCCTGGCATTCACATGGCTAGGTAAAACCCTGCTTCTCAAAAGCTTTTTCTCTTAACACTTTTTATCACCAACTTTCAAACTTCTTTCTTACAGAAAGAACAATCCATAGGAGACTCCTCAGTAACAGAATCCTGCCCAAAAGAGTCAATTTGCATTTCTTCCTGTGCTACGAAATGCTTGTCTTTCTCTGGGTTTTCATGAACTCCTTCAAGCTTACTGTTCTGTAGGAACTTCTGAATTTCCTTCCACAGCTGCTCTCCCTGATATGGAATATTTGTACTGTACCTTGAGAGTGGGGCTTCTTTCCCTGGATCAATTGCCTCAGTGCTTCAATCATGTTCAACTCTGGTTCTCTGCCCTCGGCTGGGTTCTGGTCACTTCCAGTTGTAACCGTATTCACCCACCTTCTGGCAGCTTGAATTCTCTGTGCTGGTTCACGAACACTCTGCACTGCAATCTGTTCCTCGTTGTCAGCAACTCTCCCAGCCACCCATCTGCTGGTTTCTGAATTAAGAGTACCTCTCTTACAAGGACTGCTTCCTCTGTTGCTGCTTCCTTTCTTGCTGGAGCCATTCTCCAACTCGAAGTCAAACTTCCCACTTCTCCTTTTCCTCTCCTCTGAACAGGGCTTATAAAGCTGTTTCCTAACTAACACTCCCCTGTCTCTGCACAGGTGATTATCATTACCCTCCAAGCCTGCACTTACGTTAGAGCTTGGGTGTGGCTTGGTTTCAGCAACTACGTGCTTCTTTCCTTTGCCTGCAGTCTGAACCCTGTGAATGCCTTGCCTGTCTCTCACCTTAAAGGCATATTCACTGTTTTCTTCTGTTTCCATCGGCTCAGCACAGCTCTCATTATCACAGTACTTTCTTATTCTTTAATTGGTGATGGTCTGTTTTTCCATGTGCAGCCAAGATAAGAGTTTCTGTTAACATGTAGGTTTTCTCTAGGCATCTGTAACAGTTCAGCTTGTTCTCTTTTTCATCTGGGGGTTACTGGTGTTCTAGAATATTTGCAGTGCTGATTTGCCATAGGTAGGGTTGGTGCAATTTGAGTTATTAATGCTGGTGTCAAGTGTCCATTTGCAGGGTTTGGTTTTATGATGCTCAGTGTCTAGCTGTGGATTGAGTTATTGGTGTTGTCACTGATGTGAGACTAGAATTTGAATAGAATTTTTTGTATATTCATTTGTAAAGTGAAACACCCTACTTCTGCTCTGCATCTGTTTTTGGGAGAGTTTTATTGGTGAGTCTGGAAGTGTTCCATATGAATGAAAAATTATCTCCTATCAGACTGATATTTAAAGGCAAATAGGTGTCCGCTGGCAAATGCATAATTACTCTAACTGTGATTTTCAAAAATATGCAGATAATATCAGGCTTTTAAATTGCAGAATGGCCAGATATCTGTATACTTGTTGGGCATGTTAGGGGAGGAACGAGGGTAGGCCAGAGAATTATCCAGATATGGCAATATTCAGCCACTATTCAGATAAGCTATACGTTTAGTCTAGGTCTGCGGAATATCAGGCCTGGTATAAACAGATAATACAATGACCACACCATCACTCTCTGTATATTCAGTGCTATTATCTATATGGGTAGTGACAAAGAATACACAGATTAAGTTACATGGGAGGGTTGCATGTGGGCTGAAAATTTACCTCTGTTTTCACATCTTGCACTGTAAGGTTGGACCCAAGGAGGGGGGGCACGCAAAAGCAAAAGTTGGTTCAGGGTGCTAGAACCCCTTGTGCTGGCCGTGCCACCCATGTTGCAGGCAAAACTTAGACCTTCTACGTTCTTCGTTACCTAGGTCGTTCTGCCCCACAAATGCTATTGCCTTTCATTCCCTTTGATTGATCATTTCCTTTTTTTAAGTTAAGATTTTTACATATTACAATCTCAGACATGCAAAAGCGAAGATAAAGTGTGATCAATGGCCCACTTTAAGGAGATATCGATCATTTCCTTTAACGTTTTCCCTCCTCTTCACCTGCTTAGCTTCACCTCCACCATCTGAGGGTGTCTGGTCCAGAAATCTTAGACTGATTAATATGGAAACCTCGGCTAAGCACTACGATACTTTCCCTGCAGCCTTCGATAGCCTTCCTATTGCGAACCAAGATCTCAATATGTATACTTTGGAAGAAAGACAGGAAAGGGGAGATATGAAAGAGACGTTTAAATGCCTCCATGGCATAAATGGACAGGAAGAGAGCCTCTTTCAATTTAAAGAAAGCTTTGCAATGAGGAGGCATAAGATGAAGGTGAAAGAGGATTGATTCAGGAGTAATTTACAGATATATTTCTTTATGAAAAGAGTGATAGATGCATGGAATAGTCTTCCAGTGGAGGTAGTAGAGATGAGGACAATATCTGAATTCAAAAAATCATGGGACAAACACAGAGGTTCTCTAAAGGAAAAAGAGGGACTGTAAAACTTAGTAGTTGGTATGGAAGGGCAGACAGGATAGGCCATATGGTCTTTATCTGTCGTCATGTTCTGAGCTTCTGTGATGGAACCTTACTCTCTCCAAAGTCCTCAGTGTAGTAGCCCCTAAACGCTACTTTCCCCCTAAATGCAAATCGGAACAACTTTGATACCACTAGTGTCTCTTCTAAGATCACAAATAAAGAAGTCGGAGCGTATCCCTTAGCTCTCTGACATTATAAAGAACAACATCCTGATTATTGTAAATCTATCAATCAAGCTGAATGAACCTACTGTGTTACTCTACAAACTGCATGGCCAGCAGTAACCAAACCAGGAAACTTTTCAGCATTAATGCCAATCTCATGCAGCCTTTTCAAACAAATTTACTTGCATTTATGAACACCTCTTGGCAGACGACTTTGCAATTTTCTTTAAATCCAAGGTGACACCATCCGAGCTTCACTGCCTAATATGGACACATCGTCTACGCCCTCTACTTCCTCTGCTGATGACACTCCTTTCCAGTTATCTCTGTTAACTAAAGACACCCCATCATCCTCAAACTCCAATAAAACACTTAGCACATGGTCATCCTTTAAGAAGGTCACTACTTTTCTCATTAAGAAAAATCTGGTTTCAATGAAACCAACATCTCCAGCCGATCTCCTTCCTTTCTGACTCACACAGAACCCCCAATTAGGGTTTTCTAATACTCTCTGTACGATGGTAGACACCTCACTAACATCTAAAGAGATATCCTCCTTATGGAAACAAACCATCATCATCCCAAAGTTTAACCTTCCAACCCTTGATCCTTCTGTTCCCTCAAACTACTGACTCATTTCTAATCTTCCTTTTCTGTCCAAACTAGCCAAAAAAAGTTGTTCTTACATAGCTAGCGCCAGGGGCGGCTCAAGGCAATCTGCTGCCTAAGGCGAAGGATGAGAAGGTGCCCCCACCCCCCCCCCCTCCGTAGAGAGGGCGGGACTTTTTCAAAACTCCAATCAGGGACTGAACCAAAACAAAAAGCTGATTAGATTATATGGAGGAAATGCAAGATGTTTGCACACCAAGGAACTAAAAGAGAGCGAGAACCACAGCACAGTTTATAAAACTAAATTATAACTCATTTTTATTATGTTGCTATAAACTGCGTTATGATTATTGCTTTTTCGTTTTCAACATATATTTTGCATCTACAGAAGCCCCTTCAACAGTGGTTGCAGAGCAGAACCAGCACATTCACCCACAGAACTCAATATCTTTAAAAAAAAAAATCGGATTCTGATCATCTCACTAAGGAGTGGAGGAGTGGCCTAGTGGTTGGGGCAAAGTACTTCAGGCCAGAAGGTGGTGGGGGGGGGGGTTCAAATCCCACTAGAGGACAGCAACCTTGGGCTGGAAGGACTGGGGTTTCTAGTCCCACAGGTGCTCCTTGTGGTCTTGGGCAAGCCACTTAACCTTCCATAGCCAATGTTCCCTGTAAAATAGTTATCTCCAAGTTATAATGTCCTGTTCAATGTAATTTCAGTTTGTTCAATGTAAACCGCACTGATGCAGAATAGCGTGGTATATAAGAGAATGTAAATAAATAAATAACAACAACAACAAACATTCTCCAGTACCAGGCATATTATGAACTAATATAAAACCCTACAACAAAGTCACTGAGTATCTATACAGCAAATCTACCATACTATACCATATCAGCACTAACTTCCAAAATGCACATAAGGAGCCCACCAAAAAAAGTGTCACTGTAAATACTACAGTGGGCCCTGGAACATCTATACACCTATTTGAAAAGCTGAACATGTCAAATTACTTGAGTACAGTATACATCTTTATGTACAAACTCCATGTTAACAAAACACCTGGCCTCAGTCACACATTCAGAACACAGACCCTCACCAAATACAGAGTAAGTGACTTACAATCTAAAGTAAAAATAAAAATATGTAGACAAACTATAAACTGAAACCGCAAGAAGCCAGACTCTTCAAGCAGTGCAACATCAGATAAATAAGATATGCAATTCCCCCATACAGTATGAAATAAGATGATAACACAAAGTCCATTCACTAAAATGAAATAAAATTATTTTTTCTACCTTTGTTGTCTGACCATTTTATTCTCTGATCATGCTGGTCCCGATCTGAGGCTTCTTCTTTCCTGTCTTCTCTTAGCTCTCTTTCTGTGGTATATGGTCCATCTGTCATTTCTTATTTCTTCTTTTGTTTCCTTCACTTCCTTCCATCAGCCTATTTCAGTCCCAGTAACCCTTCCCAGTATGAGCCCCTTTCCAGTCCTCCCTCCCAGTACCTTCCAATGTCAACTTCCATTCCCATGACTGCCACTGGTGTCCATTCCCTTCCAGTCCCCTTCCAGTCCCCCTCCTTCCCCACTATCCAGTCTCTTCTAGTCCAAATACCATGGCAGCCCCTCTCAGCATCCACTCACTTCCAGTTCTCCCATCCCCTCGCACCAGCCCATTTGTAGCCCTAGCCCCCAGTTTTCTTCCAGGGCCAGCAGCTCTATCCTCCCCTCCCCATCATCAGCCATTCCCAGTTGAAGTCTCCCCCCCCCCCGTCATCTCACTTCCAGTGCTAGTCCCCCCCCCTCTACCCCATTACCAGTGCTAGCCTCCCCTAATCAGCCCAATACCAGTCCTACCCCCCCCCCCATCAGTACATTACCAGGCCTATCCTCCACTAATCAGCCCATTTCCAGTCCAAGCCCCCTGATCAGCTCATTTCCAATACTACATGTTTTTTTGAAGGAGTGAATAATCAGGTGGACAAAGGTGAGTCGGTTGATATTGTGTTTCTGGACTTTCAGAAAGTCTTTGACAAGGTCCCTCATGAGAGACTTTTGGCAAAACTAAAGAGTCATGGGATAGGAAGCAGTGTACTATTGTGGATCAGGAACTGGTTAAAAGATAGAAAGCAGAGGGTAGGGCTAAATGGCCAATTTTCCCAATGGAGAAAGGTGAATAGTGGTGTACCCCAGGGATCTGTGCTGGGTCCGCTGCTTTTTGACATATTCATAAAGGACCAGGAAAGTGGAACAACGAGTGAGGTTATCAAATTTGCAGATGACACAAAACTGTTTAAAGATGTTAAAACCCAAGAGGATTGTGAGAAATTGCAAGAAGATCTTGATAAATTGGAAGACTGGGCATCAAAATGGCAGATGAAATTTAATGTGGACAAGTGCAAGGTTATGCACCTAGGGAAGAACAACCCAAACTATGGTTACACGATGCAAGGTTCCACATTAGGAACTACCACCCAGGAAAAAGATTTAGGCGTCATTGTGGATACCATGTTAAAACCCTCGGCCCAGTGTGCAGCGGCGGCCAAGAGAGCAAATAGAATGCTAGGTATGATAAGGAAAGGAATGGAAAATGAAACAAAAGATATTATAATGCCTCTATATCGTTCCATGGTGAGACCGCACCTTGAATATTGTGTGCAATTCTGGTCGCCGTATCTTAAAAAGGATATAGCGATTTTAGAAAAGGTTCAGAGAAGAGCCACCAAAATGGTAAAGGGGATGGAAGGATACTCCTATGAAGAAAGGCTAAAAAGGTTAGGGCTCTTTAACCTGGAAAAGAGACGGCTGAGGGGAGATTTGATAGAAGTCTATAAATTAATGAATGGAGTGGAACGGGTAAACGTAGATCGATTGTTTTACCTTATCAGAATATAGAAAGACTAGGGGACATGCAATGAGGCTACAGGGTAAACTATTTAAGACTAATAAAAGAAAATATTTTTTCACTCAACGTGTAATCAAACTCTGGAATTTGTTACCGGAGGATGTAGTAAAGGCTGTTAGTGTAGCTGGGTTTAAAAAAGGTTTGGACAAGTTCCTGGAGGAAAGGTCCATAAGCCATTATTAAGAAGGGACCCAGGATATCAATGCTTGAACCAATACAAGCATTGTGGAACCTGTGTCCCTTGGGGAAACTGCTAGGTACATATGACCTAGATTGGCCACTGTTGGAAACAGAATACTGGGCTTGATGGACCTTGGTCTGACCCAGTATGGCATATCTTATGTTCTTATGTTCTAGTCCCCCATCAGTCCAACCCCATCCCATCAGCCCATTAAACATCCTAGCCTCCCCTAATCAGCTCATTTCCAGTGCTGGTCCCACCTCAACACCATTACCAGGGCTAACCTCCCCTAATCAGCCCATTACCAGTCCTACCTCTTCATCAACCCCTTACCATTCCTAGTCTTCCCTAATCAGCCTATTTCCAGTCCTAGCCTCCCCATGATCAGCTCATTTCCAATGTTAGCCCCCCATGAGTCCAGTACCAGTCCTACCCCACTCCATCAGCCCTTTACCAGTCCTAGCCTCCCCTAATCTGCTCATTTCCAATGCTAGTCCCCCCTCAGCCCATTACCAGTGCTATCTCCCCTAATTGGCCCATTACCAGTCCCAGCCCCCCCCCCTTGATCAGTCCATTCCCAGTCCTAGCCTTCCCTAATCAACCCATTATCAGTCCTAGCCCCTCCTCCATTCTGCCCATTACCAGTGCTAGCCCCCCCATCAGCACATTATAATCCTAACCCGCACTGTCTCCCCTTTGTCCAGCATTTCTCCCGTCTGTCCAGTATGTCCCCCTCTCTCTCCCCTTTGTCCAGCATTTCCTCCCTGTCTCTACCCTTTGTCTACTACTTATCCCCCTGTCTCCCCCTTTGTCCAGCATGTCCCCATCTCCCCCTTTGTCCAGCACTTGTTCCCATCTCCCCCTTTGTTCATCACTTCTCCCCCATCTCCCCCTTTGTCCAGCATGTCCCCATCTCCCCCTTTGTCCAGCACTTGTTCCCCTCGCCCCCCTTGGTCATCACTTCTCCCCCATCTCCCCCTTTGTCGAGCATGTTCCGTGTGTCTGGCTTTGTGAAGATTTCTTAACCGTTTTCTACCCTTTGTTCAGGATTTTTCCCCCTGTCTCCCCCTTTGTCCAGCATGTCCCCTGTCTCCTCATTTGTCCAGCATTTGTCCCCCTGTCTCCCCTTTGGTCCAGCATGTCCCCTGTCTCCCATTTTGTCCAGCATGTCCCCTGTCTCCCCCTTTGTCCCCTCTGTCACTCACCATTGTCTCTCCTTGTTATCCTCCTCCTGAAGCCATTCCCTCCACCTGCACCTCTCATCCGGTGGCGGCAGGGGCACTCCAGCTGTTTTAATTTTAGATTTTTCTGCCTCTGCCCTGCCTCTGCCTTCCCACCGCGTTTTTTTCCTGAAGAAATGCTTGCAGCAAAAATAAATAAATAAATAAAGCGGCGAGAAGGTAGAGGCAGGGCAGAGGCGGAAAAATCTAAAATTAAAACAACTGGTCTGCCACCGCTGCTGCCACCACACAAATCAACCTGATTGCTTGCAGCTGCAAGCTATCAGGCTGATTTATCTGATGCCGGCGGCACTCCGGATCTGTTTTAATTTTAGATTTTGCCGCTTATGCCCTGCCTCCCTGCCTTCCCACGTGGGAAATCAGAGGCAGGCCAGAGGCTGTAAAATCTAAAATTAAAACAGATCCGGAGAGCTGCCAGCATCGGGAGTGCCGCCCTCGTCAGAGTGCTGCCTGAGGCGATCGCCTCAGGCAGCCTAATGGAAGAACCACCCCTGGCTAGCGCAGCACATTGAGACTATGAATGCCTTTCGCCCAAAGCAATCCAGTTTCTGCTTAGGCTATAACACCAAAACAACATTAGCCTGTATGCTTAGGGACATCCTCACCATCCTAGATTGTTGTGGAGTAGTTCTCGTTTCCTTAGATCTTGCTGCCACTTTCAATCTCCTCATTTCCTTAGATCTTTGACCCTGTGAAAAGCGGGATATAAGTACAGCTAAATAAAATAAAAATAAATAAATAAATATCACTGCCATCTTTGAAAATCTCACTGCCATCTTTGATCTCACTACCACCTGCAATCTCATTGCCACCTTCGATCTCCTTGCTTCCTTCGATTTCGCTTCCACTTTCAATATCCTTGTTTCCTTTGATCTTGGTGCCACCTTTGATCTCCTTGTTTCTTTAAATCTCACTGCCACCTTTGATCTTTCTGCCACCTTCGATCTCCTTATTTCCTTCGATATCACTGCCACCTTCAATCTCCTTGTTTGTTTAGATCTCACTGCCACCTTCGATCTTGCTGGCATTCTTGATCTCCTTGCTTTCTTAGATCTTGCTGCCATCTTCAATCTTGCTGCCATTTGCAATCTCCTTTTTCCCTTAGATCTCACTACCACCTTCGAGATCCTCATTTCCTTAGATCTCGCAGCCACTTTGCTTCCCTTTACATTTTCCATCTATTGTCCACTGGCTTAAATTCAAAATCCTCTTATTCCATCCATGAGTCAGACAGGATATTCAATGACACTATCTTGATAGTATCACTGAATATCCCAATCAGTGGTACTTACAGGTATCTGTCTAGCAGGTGCCAATAAAGTCTCTGGCTATGAGCTCTGCAAGGAGTCCAGGAATCTCTGGACCTCCAAGAAATCAGCTTTTCCAATGAGAACAAGTAAGAAACAAGGTGATAATTAGCTGGTTCAGAGGCTATAAGAAATTGTTTCTTTAATAATGGGTGAGTTGTTGTCCATTGAATGGAAATAGGCAAAATGCCCTCAGGCAGAGAAGCATAATTGAAGAAAAATGCTGGATATCACATCTTTCATGGAATAAATCAGCTCAAAAGACATGGGTCTGGTGAACATTTGGTGAATGAGGGTCTCACAGAAGAACAGGCTATAATTGTTAGTACCGGGTACTCCTGTTTTGGCTGTAAGCCTATAAGAGGATCCTAATTCTAGAATATAAAGATTGAAGTGGTTAAGATGAATAGGATTCCTGTGTCAGGGAGTGATCCACTCAAGTTGCCACTTTTCATCCTGCAGAATGATTTGCCATACTAATAATGGAGGAAGGAGAGCTGAACCATTGTTAGTACCCTCCACAAAAAGAAGACTGGTCATGGTCTTGGCCCATAGTCACTTATGTAGGAGTCATCTCTCTGAGAGAATAGCAACATCACTTCTCCTATCCTGAATGTCAGCTAACTGCTTACCAATTATGCTTCAAGCCATCACTAGTATTGCTCCTTATCATTGAGGAACCCTTTAAGAAGATTATTATGAACCTCATGGGTCCATTGGAAAGGTCAATCAAAAGGCAACTATGTATTGTTAACTTAGACTACACTACCCGTTGTTGTTGTTGTTGTTAAGTGCCGTCGAGTCAATGTCGACTCATGGCGACCCTCTGGATAGCTATCCTAAATTGTGTGTGGTCTTCAGTCAGGCAGCTTATTGTTGACAGACTGGTGCCCGTAGCTGCTGTTATTGTATCGATCCATCTCATTGCTGGCCTTCCTCTTTTGCGTTGACCTTCTATCTTACCAAGCATGATGTCTTTCTCTAATGATCTCTCTCTTCGCATGATGTGTCCAAAGTATGAAAGTCAAAGTTTTGTAATCTGAGCTTCTAAAGAAAGCTTAGGTTTGATCTCCTCTAGTACCGACTGGTTTGTTCTTCGGGCAGTCCATGGTATACACAGTATTCGCCGCCAGCACCATAATCCAAAGGCATCAATTTTCTTCCTGTCTATCTTTTTCACTCTCCAGCTTTCACATCCATATGATGTTATTGAAAATACCATGGCTTGAACAAGTTGAATCTTTGTATGGAGAGAGACATCTCTGCTCTTGAGAATCTTATCTAGGTCTTTCATAGCCATTCTGCCAAGAGCAATGCGTCGTCTGATTTCTTCACTGCTTGTTGCTTCTTTATTGATAGTTGATCCAAGTAGGTTAAAGTTGTTCACGATTTCAATTTCTTCTCCTTCAACAATAAACCTGTTGATTATGCCAGTTGTCATGATCTTTGTCTTCTTTACATTAAGGTGCAGGCCCATTTTGAGACTATCTTCTTTGATTGTGAGAAGCAAATGTTTCAGATCATCTTCACTTTCAGCCAGTAATGTAGTATCATCAGCATAGCAAAGGTTGTTGATGAGTCTTCCACCAATCTTCACACCTCTGTTGTCTTCATACAATCCTGCTTCTCTGATGATTTGTTCTGCATATAAATTAAACAGGTAGGGGGAACGTATGCAGCCTTGTCTTACACCTTTGCTTATTTTAAACCATTCTGTTTCTCCTTGTTCCGTTCAAACTGTTGCTTCTTGATCAATGTACAGATTGTGCAAGAGTGCGATCAGGTGTTCTGGTATACCCATACTTTTTAATGTGGCCCAGAGTTTCTCATGGTTTACACAGTCAAAAGCTTTGCTATAGTCGATAAAGCACAAATTCCACATATGATGTACATTCCACAATATGATGTATATAGTGTATATACTTTCTGGTATGCGTTTTGTGTAAATAGTTAACATGTTATCCAAGTTAATCTCCCTGTTATCTGTAATTTACGGTGTAATCCCACCATAAAACCTCTTTGATGTTCCATGTAAACCGCACTGATGTCGAATAGTGCAGTATATAAGAGTATTAAATAAATAAAATAAATAAATAGATATCCTTTTGGTATTCTTTAGTCTTTTCAAGGATCCATCTCACATCTGCAATGATGTCTCTCGTTCCTCGCCCTTTCCTGAACCCTGCTTGCACTTCAGGTAGTTCTTGTTCCAGGTATGGTTGTAGTCTCTTTTGAATAATCTTCAGTAGTATCTTGTTGGCATGTGGGATCAGAGCGATTGTGTGATAATTTCCACAGTCAGTTGGATCACCTTTCTTTAGTATTGGTATAAACACAGATCTTTTCCAGTCAGTTGGTCATGATGTTGTCTTCCATATTTCTTGGCAGAGCCTTGTGAGTACGGTAACAGCTGCATCAGATTGCTGCAATACTTCTATGGGAATGCTATCAATGCCTGGTGCTTTGTTCTTTGATAAGGCTTTCAATGCTGCTTCAACTTCTTCTTTCATCACCAATGGTTCCCGATCATAAGGTACAGGTTGAAACGGCTGTTGGTCCACTTGATCTTTATTATATAAAAACTCTGTATATTCCTTCCATCTTTTCTTGATCTTCTCAGCATCATTCAACATAGAACCTTGAGCATCTTGTAACATTCCAATTTGAGGCTGGAAATTTTTCTTTAACTCTCGTAGCTTTAGGAAAGCCAATCTTGTTCTTCCTCTAATAGTTTCTGCTTCTATTTCCTTGCATGCGTCATTGTAGTACTTTTCCTTGTCCTGTCTTGCTGCACGTTGGAAATCTCTGTTGAGTTCTGTGATTGTCTTTCTTTCTCCTCTGGCTTTAGCTTCTCTGTGTTTCTGAGCAATTTTCAGAGTGCTTCCGTCATCCATTTTGGCTGTTTTTTCTTTTTCACTTTTTGTAGAGACTTTTCACTTTCTTCCAACACAACCTTCTTGATGTCATTCCATAACTCTTCTGGAGCTCTGTCATTTTATCTAAAGCAGCAAATCGATTTTGCAGGCAGTCTTTAAATTCCAGTGGTATATTCTCAAGGTCATATTTTACTGCATTCATGAATTGTTTGCTCTTTTTCAACTTTAGCTTGAGTTTGCATACTAGTAGTTGATGATCTGTACCACAGTCAGCTCCAGGTTTTGTCTTTGTTGATGTTATAGAGCTTTTCCATCGTTGACTTCCACAGATGTAGTCAATTTGATTTTTATACAATCCATTGGGTGAAGTTCATGTGTACAGTCGCTGCTTGTGTTGCTGGAAGATGGTGTTTGAGATGAATAGATCGTTGGTCTTGCAGAATTCTATCAGTCTTTCTCCAGCTTCATTTCTGTTGCCAAGTCCATATTTTCCAACTACTTTGTCTTCTTTCTTGCCAACATTTGCGTTCCAGTCACCCATGACTATCAGGATATCCTGTTTACATGTTCTGTCAATTTCAGCTTGCACTTGTTCATAGAACTCTTTAATTTCATTCTCTTCTGCATCTGTTGTTGGGGCATACACTTGAATTATAGTTGTGTTGATAGGCATTCCTCGTAGACGAATAGAGATTAAGCGTTCGCTGACTGCATTGTATTTCATTACTGTTCTTGCAAGTTTCTTCTTTATTATAAATGCAACACCATTTCTTCTTTGTCTTTCATTTCCAGCATAGTAGACCATGTGTTCATCTGATGCAAAGTGCCCGATGCCATTCCATTTCAGTTCGCTGACACCCAACAGATCAAGTTGTACACATTCCATTTCATTCTTGACCACCTCCAACTTCCCTTGGTTCATGCTTCGTACGTTCCATGTTCCAAGACATCTTTACAGCTTTTGACTTTCATTTCATGCGCAGCTACATCAGCAGTCAGACGTCCCGAGGGCTTTGATCCAACCACATCATAGATGCTTGCTTTACTCTGAAAAGTCTTCAACTCTTCCCCAGTAGCTAGTTGAGTGCCTTCTGACCTGGGGGTCTCATCTTCCAGCACTACAGCACAATTTCTTTTGTTGTAACTATCCATTGGGTTTTCATGGCAAGATACAGAAGTGGATTGCTGGGCCTTTCTTCCGCGCAGTTTAAGTTTGGTGTTGTTGCCGTTGTCACAGAAATGTGATCCTCCGCTGTCAACACTATCCCATTCTGCTGCTGCCCAGATGGGTGGTTTGTCTTGGTCTGGCACCTCAGCTGAGACCCGTTACCCAGATGCAATTCCTCTGCCTCGCCTAGAGATAAAAGCCATTCTTTATGAACTTGTACAGATCCACATGCACATTCAATGAAGAAATCATTATGAATTGGGAGTCATTTATATCCAGACTAATATGGGACCCCTTAAACTGATGGTCTTATAGAAAACTTCAAAAGGATACTGAAGAACTTGATGAGACAGGTAGCTGCACAAGATGGACAAGACTGGGATTTGTTCATACCATTTTTGTTGTTTGTGATAGATAGGTTTCTCAAAGTTACTCAAGATATACCCACTTTGAACCTCAATGGATACCACCCATGAGGTCTGTTGGACCTCACTAAAAAATGGGAAAAAGAATCCATGACTGGGAACATCTATGAATATATATACAGTCCTAAAGAAAAGAGTGGAATGGGTGAACATAGATTATTTTTTTATTGCTTCAAAAAATAAAAAGACTAGGGGCCCAATTCCAAGATGGGTCCTTTGGGGCTGCATGCCCCGGCAGGACGTGCAGCCCCGTAGGCCTCCCTGCCTCTATTCTCCCTCCAGCTCTCCCCGTACGTCCAGAGAAGCAGGACAGGGAGAGCCGGTGGGGGGCGAGAGTGGGTGGGATCTCGCCGGAGCAGGGACAGGCCGAAGTGGCAGGACATACAGGGCTGATTCCAGTCACGGCCCTGTATGTCCTGCAGAGTCATGGGGGACGGCTGCTTATTCCATCTCAAAGGTGGAATAAGCAGCACAAATGGCGCAATTGGGGCTGGGTGCAAGCCCAATCCTGGCCCCGGCTGGCCAGCTGTAGGTCGAGCGCTGAGGAAGAGGGGAGTCTGAGACATGGGAGCCAGGGAAGCATGCGGGGAAGACATCCCTGCAGGCATGAAGGTGCACACTGGGCCATCGTCAGGCATGTTGTATGCCGCTGGAACGTTTTGTTCCTGCGGTATAGAATTGGGTCCTAATGCGCCCGTCCTTCTTGTGGCCGTTCAGATGGCCCAGACATGCCCCTTTCAGAATCGGGTTCCATGGGACATGCAATAAATCTACAATATAGTCCATATAAGACTAATAGGAGAAAATATTTTTTCACTCAATTCGTAACCAAATTCTGGAATTCGCTACCAGAAGATGTAGTAAAAGCTGTTAGTATAGCTTGTTTGAACAAGTTCCTGGAGTAAAATTCCATTAACCATTATTAAAGAAGATCAGAGAAATCCACTGTTTACCCCTAGGATAAGCAGCATTGAGTCTGTGTAACATTTTGGGAACCTGACCGGTACTTGTGACCTGGATTGGCTACTGTTGGAAACAAGATACTGTGCTTGATAGATCCATGGTCTGACCTAGTATGGCATCTCTTATGTTCTTATGAATGGATTGAGGAAGTTAGACAAACTGTGAAAGAACACTCGGAAGAAGCCCAAGAGAAACAGGGGCCTCAAACTGGAAGTTTCAACTAGGCGATTGAGCTATGATCCTCTTCCCCATAGCTGAAAGCAAACTGTTAAAGGGGTGGTAATCTACTTCTGGTCACACCTTGCTTCGAAAACCCAGGGACTGCTGAGTCACCAGGAGTCGGCATTGACTTGATGGCATATGCATACATATACTTAGGGCCCCTATGAAATCACCAAGATCATTGGAACAGTTGACGACAAGGTACATCAGCTGGACAAGTAACAAATACACCACATCAATCTACTCAACCATTGGAGAGAAAGAGACAGTCTGGTGGGATTATCCTTTGCCGAAGCTCCTGCTCCTGACTACCCAATTCAAATTCCATCAGGCATGGATTCTCAGCAAAGCCAGGGTCAGGGAAAACAATAGAGATATTTTCTGAAAGACACTGGGTTGCACTTTCCGGGATTATGACGATATCATACCTAATCCAGGCATCACTGTTAAAGTTCACTCCTACAGAATGCCAGGCCCAGAGACGAGACACCTGAAGGGAGGTTTCTTGTAGGTTGTAAACGGGACTATGGAAAGAATCATCTAGCAAGTGGTTGACTCCCAGAGCCCTGGTTCCAGAACCAGATAGGTCACAATGATTCTATAATGACATTAGCTGAATGAATTAGATGTCAGGAATCAATGCCTACTCGCTACATTGCATAAACAAGCTAATTGAAAGACTAGGAGATTCGCAGTATCTCAGTATGCTGGATCTCATCAAGCGATACTGACAAATTTCCCTAACTCAGGGGGGGGGGGGGGAGGTGTAGTCAAACATAAGACTTGCAGGCTCTTTGAGAACTGCAAGGCTCTTCTATCCGGCCCATGTAATACTGCTAGAAGCTAGAGTGCTGGCTGACTCGGCCGTTTCTCCTCCACCAACCTCCGCCATAGTACAGCGATTGTCTCCTCCAGTGAACACTGAGATCGCCCCTCCCTCCTGGATCCTCTGTCTGTTCCTCCAGCAAATTCTACAATCAGACTATGGCCCCCCGGAGTCGGAGCAGTTTGGTTTTGTCTTCTCCGTATGCAGTGCTCTGGCTCAGAGCAGCAGCTGTTGCATCCCCTGGAGCACGGTGCACTGAGCTGCAGCATCAGTGAAGCAGAAGGGGGCAGTTAATGTTTGGTAGAATTCTTCTTTCCTGTTACTTTCAGAGGCTTCTGTATCCAAAGCAAGAGCGGCTCTCCTTTCCCCCAGATTGTGTATGCCTGTGGCTCAGAGCAGACGTTGCTGCCTCCCCTTCCCCAGAACTCCTCCAGAGCCCACGGTATTGAGGTGCGGCCTCCGTGAAGAGGGGAGCCAAGCTCCCTTTCTGCTGCTTTCAGAGGCTGTGGACAGAACGAGAGCAGTTTCTTTTCACTTCCTCCAGGCTCAGGGCTGGTGTTAGATATGCTGGGGCAGAAATTAAAGGGAGGAGGAGAGCCTCCCAATCCTAAAGTTGCTAGATACCCCCAATTTGGGGGGATTGTCCCCAATTTTAGAGCTGTGTCCCTGACTCCCACCTGTTTGGCAGTTTCCTGTCCCTGATTCCAGCAATGGGGACAGAGGGGTTGAAAAAATGATTTTCAATTTAGTAACATAGTAAATGACGGCAGATAAAGACCACTATGGTCCATCCAGTCTGCCCAGCAATATGACAAGAGTAGGTGCACCTGTCGCTCTCTGCAGGCCACCCCTCCCCATGTCTTTGTTTAGGGGTGGACCCACCACTCCATGTAGGACTCCCCTTGTGGTAGGCTATGGCCTAGGAATATGGTAGGCTATGGCCTAGTATGGTTTACTATTGTGAAAGGCCTATAAGTGAGGCCTGAGTCCCAACCCCCACTTGTGAATACTGTAGCTATAAGAATCGAAACTTAACTCAGTTTAACTGAACATAGCTAAGCAGAAACGAAACTTGGAAAATAGAAGAAAAACAAGTTTAATTGGTACTGATAAGGTGTGCTATGCTTCTATGGAATTAATTAACTCTGCAGAGAGCAAGGTCACAGTGCCTCTGCTTCCCATATGTTTTAACAAGCTCAGCAACCTTGGAGGAGAGAAAGTAACAAGTTGGAGACACTGACCATTGTAATTGGGACTAGAAGGGGGGCAACCAGGTGCTGGGCCCAGACCAGAGTCCCGATTGGGTAGCCATATCAGTACCGGGACCAATAGATGGGTGAGAGGGGTACTGGGACCAATGAAAAGTTTGCCTATGCTTAGAATGGACAAGAAAGCTATAAAAGTTGTTGTTTTACTAGAAGCCATTGCTCAGCCATTTTGAAATTGCTTATTGCTTGAGCCATGTGCACATTAAACTGGCTTGGATCCTTGAAAAGACTCCTGGATTTATTTATTGCATGCTTATCTGCTGCTACACCCTATTTGTTGAGAAGTTAGATGGTTCAGTTTATTTTGTTTTTATCCTGTTGCTTTAAAGGTTTCCGCTGTGCTTGTCCCATGCTGTTTTGAATTCCGTCACCATGTTTGCCCCCACCACTTCCATCCTTGCAGCTTCCTGTTATGCCCTCTAGTTTTACAGCTTCCCCATCTTTGGAAGAGGTTTGTTTGTTCATCATTTCTCTTTAAGTATTTAAAGGTCTGAATCATATCTCCCCTGTCCCTCCTCTCCTCCAAAGTGTACATATTTAGGTCTTCAAGTCTCTTCTCATAAGGTTTCTTACGCAGGCTCCAAATCATTTTGGTCTCCTTCCTCTAAACCAGGGGTCGGCAACCCGCGGCTCCGGAGCTGCATGCGGCTCTTTCTCACCTTTGCCGCGGCTCCGGAGCACACTGCCCGCCCGGTGACAGGCAATAGTGTTGTAAGCTCCCTCCCTTCTTCTGCAGCCGCGGCTCCCTGCCTCTTAGGGAACCGCAGCTGTGCTTTTAAAATCATCTCGGAGCCCTTCCTGTCTTTGACGGGCTCCGTGCAGCATTGTCCCGCCTCTAAAGGAAGTTTGGAGGCGGGACAATGCTGCACGGAGCCCGTCAAGACAGGAAGGGCTCCGAGATGATTTTAAAAGCACAGCCGCGGTTCCGTAAGAGGCAGGGAGCCGCGGCTGCAGAAGAAGGGAGGGGAGCTGACATGGAGGGAGGGAGCAGATATGGATGGAGGGAGGGGGGCTGACATGGAGGGATGGAGGGGGCTGACATGGAGGGAGGGGGCAGACATGGAGGGAGGGAGCTGATATGGATGGAAGGAGGGAGGGGGGCTGTCATGGAGGGAGGGAGCTGATATGGATGGAGGGAGGGGGGCTGACATGGAGGGAGGGGGGCTGACATGGATGGAGGGAGGGGGGCTGACATGGATGGAGGGAGGGGGGCTGACATGGTGGGTGGATGGAGGGAGGAGGGGCTGACATGGAGGGAGGGAGCTGATATGGATGGAGGGAGGGGGCTGACATGGAGGGATGGAGGGGGCTGACATGGAGGGAGGGAGCTGATATGGATGGAGGGAGGGAGGGGGGCGACATGGAGGGAGGGAGCTGATATGGATGGAGGGAGGGAGCTGATATGGATGGATGGAGGGAGGGGGGCTGACATGGAGGGAGGGAGCTGATATGGATGGAGGGAGGGGGGCTGACATGGAGGGAGGGAGCAGATATGGATGGATGGAGGGAGGGGGGCTGACATGGAGGGAGGGGGCTGACATGGAGGGAGGAGCAGATATGGATGGATGGAGGGAGGGGGGCTGACATGGAGGGAGGGGGGCTGACATGGAGGGAGGGAGCAGATGGATGGATGGAGGGAGGGAGCAGATATGGATGGATGGAGGGAGGGGGGCTGACATGGAGGGAGGGAGCAGATATGGATGGATGGAGGGAGGGGGGCTGACATGGAGGGAGGAAGGGAGCTGATATGGATGGAGGGAGGGGCTGACATGGAGGGAGGGAGCAGATATGGATGGATGGAGGGAGGGGGGCTGACATGGAGGGAGGGAGCAGATATGGATGGATGGAGGGAGGGGGGCTGACATGGAGGGAGGGAGCTGATATGGATGGAGGGAGGGGCTGACATGGAGGGAGGGAGCAGATATGGATGGAGGGAGGGAGGGGGGCTGACATGGAGGGAGGGAGCTGATATGGATGGATGGAGGGAGCAGATATGGAGGGAGGGGGGCTGACATGGAGGGATGGAGGGGGCTGACATGGAGGGAGGGAGGGAGCTGATATGGATGGATGGAGGGGCTGACATGGAGGGAGGGAGCAGATATGGATGGATGGAGGGAGGGGGGCTGACATGGAGGGATGGAGGGGGCTGACATGGAGGGAGGGAGCTGATATGGATGGATGGAGGGAGGGGGGCTGACATGGAGGGAGGGAGCTGATATGGATGGAGGGAGGGAGCTGATATGGATGGATGGAGGGAGGGGGGCTGACATGGAGGGAGGGAGCTGATATGGATGGAGGGAGGGGGGCTGACATGGAGGGAGGGAGCAGATATGGATGGATGGAGGGAGGGGGCTGACATGGAGGGAGGGAGCAGATATGGATGGATGGAGGGAGGGGGGCTGACATGGAGGGAGGGAGCTGATATGGATGGATGGAGGGAGGGGGGCTGACATGGAGGGAGGGAGCTGATATGGATGGAGGGAGGGGGCTGACATGGAGGGATGGAGGGGGCTGACATGGAGGGAGGGAGCTGATATGGATGGAGGGAGGGAGGGGGCTGACATGGAGGGATGGAGCACTGGTAATGGGGTTGAGGGGACGAGCACTGGAAATGAGCTGATTAGGGGAGGCTAGGACTGGTAATGAGCTGATGGGGGGTAGGACTGGTATTGGGCTGATTAGGGGAGGCTAGCACTGATAATGGGGTTGAGGGGGGATTAGCACTGGAAGGTACTGGGAGTGAGGACTGGAAAGGGGCTGATATTGGGGAGGGTTACTGGGACTGGAAATAGGCTGATGGAAAGAAGTGAAGAAAACGAAAGAAGAGATAAGAAATGGCAGATGGACCATAGACCACAGAAAGAGAGCTAAGAGAAGACAGGAAAGCAGAAGCCTCAGATCGGGACCAGCATGATCAAAGAATAAATTGGTCAGACAACAAAGGTAGAAAAAATAATTTTATTTCATATTAGTGATTTGACTACAAAATCATCATAATTTTGAAATCAAATATTGTTACTTGTTGTTGTGATATTTTCTGGCGGTTTTTTTTTTGGTGCGAAGGAAGAGGGGTTGTCTTATACGGCGAGTATAGGCCAAACACCTATATTTTAACAGGAAAAGTAGGGGGTCGTATATAGCATTAAGGTAAGAAACAATATATGCAGTGTTAGATTTGTTTTAAATGTCGCAATGGTTTTGCGGCTCCCAGTTTTTCTTTTTCCCTTCGGAAACGGGTCCAAGTGGCTCTTTACGTCTTAAAGGTTGCAGACCCCTGCTCTAAACAGTTTCCAGTCTTTTTACATCTTTTGCAAGATATGGTCTCCAAAACTGAACACAGTATTCCAAGTGAGGCCTCACCAGTGACTTGTACAGTGGCATAAGTACCTCTTCCTTTCTGCTGGTAATCCTTCTTTGTATGCAGCCCAACATCCTCCTGGCTTTTGCCACCGCCTTGTCGCACTGTTTTGCCACCTTGAGATCATCAGAAATAATCACACCAAGGTCTTTCTCCTGAACCGTGCATACCAACCTCTCACCCCCTATTGCGTACGTTTCTCTTGGATTTCTTCTACCTAAGTGCACGACACTGCACCTCTTCATATTAAATCTTAACTGCCAAGCATTAAACCATTCTTCCAGCTTTTGTAGATCTTTCCTCTTGTTATCCACTCCCTCGGGGGAGTCCACTCTGTTGCAAATTTTTGTGTCATCTGCAAAAAGACAGACTTTTCCATTCAGTCCTTCAGCAATATCACTCACAAATACATTGAACAGTGCCGGGCCCAGGACTGAACCTGTGATTTGAATATGTCGCTTTTTAGATTTTGCATCCATTCTCTTATGTTTTGCAGAGTATGGGGGAAATGCAGCACTGTTTCTATTTCTCTGTCGATTTGTCTGCTTGGTAGTGATATTCTTGTTGTCATGGGATGGAGGGGGTGGTACAGAGGGTAACGATTCCTCTTCTCTCTTCCACACTTTGTTGCTCAAACCTGGAACTAAGGTGTATCTTCTTTCCCCCACCCAGCACCCAAACACACTTCCGATAAGTGTACCAGATTTGCCTTCAAAAATTCAGGTAACCTAACCCATTCCCCTTTCCTCCCTCTATCCACCCACCCCCAACAACTACCACAAAGCTTTCAATATCTCTTTCTCTCCCATCAACATTCCCAACCCTGCTGTGGCCTGCATTTAATATAACATCCTTTCAAATTCAACAGTGATGTAGTCAGCGGCATTCCTTGTCCCTGGCTCCCTGGGCTGGCACACCTCCTTCCAGCCGGTGTCCCCCTCTGTGGTGTGATACACTCCACCAGGCCCACACTTCCGTGGCAGTGCTTACCTAATTTGAGAGACTACAGCTGGGAGAGAGAGCCAATGGGCCTGGACAGTATGGCAAACCACTCGGCTCTTAGGTAAGCTTTTCGCGCTGCCACAGAAGTGTGGGCCTGATGGAAGTGCACCCCCCTCCTGGCGGCACTTGGGGAGGCTGCACCCACTGCCCTGCTCTTGGTATGCTGTTAGATGTAGTGATACATTTTATCTGAAAAATACATAAATAAGGAGGACTTTTACTAAAATGTGTTAAGCAATTAACTGGTGAATTAGTATGGGCTGCTAGCACAGTCGTGCGCTAACAGTTACTGCGCCTGTTCAACGTAAGCACAAGGCAGGTCCTTCCTGCTCTGTACAACCATTAAAGAGTGCGGTATAGAAAAGCTTTTAAATAAATAAACAGTTACTGCACTGACGTAAGAGGCAGCACACGCTACTTCCTACTTTAGCTGCACTGTGCTAGGGGGCAATTTGTGAACAAGGTTCTCTCTAAGGATCAGTAGCTTATGTGGAGAACGTTCAGCCCATGTGCAAAAATGTCTACTGATTAAATCTTTGAGCAACTGTGTGCAGTAGAAGCTATTGATTAACCTTAAGGAAATGAGCTCTTATTGTTAACTTTTAAAATTCTTAAAATTTTTGCTCAAATAAAACTGTTGCCTGCTTATTTTATAGGCACTGCTTTTTCAAACTGGCCAATCAGAATCAGTGAATCTCCTATTACATTCCTTTCAAGAGCTTATATCCTACTTGAAAGTGACTTTTCCAAATTACCCTCATTATTTATATATTTACAAAACAAAGTTTAATATTTAGAAGTAGGGGGCTCGATACTGATTTGGGCAGGCTATGCACCCCTACGGTGCATAGCCCTGCCCACTGACCCTTAACCCCGGATATTCAATGCCAGGGTCATATGCGGCCTCGGCATTGAATATTCAGGGTTGGCTGCAAAAGTCAGAAGTCGCGGTAGCGAACTAGGCAGCAGTATTGCATGCTGCTCATTTAGCTCCTGCGCCTTAAAGATAGGCGAGGGTTTTCCTCGCCTATCTTTAAAGCGCAGACCACTAACCGAGCAGCATGCAATATCGCTGCTGTTCGGTTAGTGCTTGTCGCCGCCTCTGCTCCGCCTTGGAATGCCCTGGACATGCCCCAATGCTAACGGGATAGCATCAGGGCGCGTAGGGGAGTTAGGAGCGGATATTCAACGGCACTAACCATGTAAGTGCCGTTGAATATCCCCATCTATGGCATTTACGTGGTTTACTGGGCTGTAAACTGCGTCAATGTCTTTCGAATATTGTGCCCATGATGTCCAAATGTGAACTTTCATAGGATTGTTCTGGGAAGGATGGTATCGAGATGATTGCAATTGAGCTTAATAATCGAAATCTTAGGAAGAGGGGCGCTAAGGGTCTAAAATCTAATTGCGAGAAGACACAAGACTGAAGTTTCACCTAGGGTGCCCAATACCCTTGGACCGGCCCTGATCGCAGGCCAGTCCACCTTGCTTCCCATGCTGATTCTAACCCTTACATGTGATAATTTACTTAACAGTGGGAGACGTTAAGCTATCTGGAGCGCACTGGGATAAAGTGGAGAAATAGCCTGATGGTTAGAGCATTAGTTTGATCCTGCAGCTGCTTGTGACCTTGGGCAAATCATTCAACCCTCCGTTGTCTCAGATACAAATTTACGGGCTGATGCAGAAAGACCAACGTGCCCTTTATACGATTCGTGGAACAGAGTGGTGGATCTGTGGAACAGTCTTCCAGTGGAGGTGGTAGAGGTGAGGACAGTATCTGAATTCAAAGAAGCATGGGACAAACACAGAGGATCTCTAAAGGAAAAAAGGGGACTGTTGTAGTGGTTGATATGGAAGGACAGACTAGATAGGCCATGTGGACTTTTCTGTCGTCATATTTCTATGTAACTTATACGCACAACTTCCGACTGGTCAAATGCAGAAAAGAGACTGACACATGCGTAAACAGCAAAGGAAAAGCAAGAGCACACAGTAACATAAGGGTATTTAAATTATAGGCTCATGAGCTGCACGTATTAAAGTGGCATGCTAATATTTTCCGTACCCAATGCAGAGAAACGCATAGAGAATTTTGTAACCAGCTAAAGCGCCAATTCTCTATGCCAGCATCTGAGGTGGCTTAAATGTCCTGCACGTGCCACAGGCAGTATTTTGATGGCATCGGGGGCTTTTCCCAATGCCTGATTATCTGAGGGGAAAGCATTGCCCATGAGCTCCCACATCTGAAGCACCTGCCCTGCACAATGCACCTCGGGATGCACCAGTTAGGGTCAGACTGCCATATAAAGCAGTGTTAAACTGGGAGAGCAAACCAAATACATTTGCACAGAAGTTGGCACAAGTTTGGCATACTCTCCCAGAGAAACAGAGACACCACATTACTAATTTGCATATGCACCTCAATTATGCACTGTGTGGGGTTAGGTGCTATCATTTTTCAAAATGGCGGTGCAGGGCTGGGAGCACGTGGGCAACGCTCCTGCGCCATTGTAAAGGTACTGGGAGGGGGTGGGGGGATCGGGGCTGCTGGGCCACCAGGGATTGATTTCTGTTGGGGGGCACTGGCTCCTGGCAGAAATTTGAAGTCATTGGGGGCGTTCCCCGATGCCTGGATTACCTGAGGGGAAGTTTGACACTTCACCTCAGATGATCCAGGCATCAGAGAAAGCCCCTGATGCCATCAAAATAGTGTTGAGGTTCATGTGCAAATTAGTAATGTGGCATCTCTGTTTCTCTGGGAGAGTATGCCAAACGTGCACCGACATTTGTGCAAATATGTTTGACTTGCTCTCCCAGTTTAATACTGCCATTGGCGCAGCAGTTTAATGTGTGATTAATGTGCATATGCACCCCTTTCTGTATGCCGACACTGAAGGCGCACGCTGTTGGTGTGCTGTATAGAGGCGTACACCGTTAATAGCACACTATTTCAGAGCTGGCTCTCTGCATTGACCCGTTAGATTGTAAGTCCTCTGGGGAAAGGAAAAATACCTACTGTACCTAAACATATCTCACTTGAACTACTGAGAAAAAGTGTGAACTAAATCAAATTTTTAATCAAATTCTTTTTAACATCTTTGTTAGTGATATAGCGGAAGGGCTGTCGGGTAAGGTTTGCCTCTTTGTGGATGATACCAAAATCTGCAATAGAGTAGACACCCAGGAAGGTGTAGATAACATGAGGAGGGATCTAGCTAAGCTTGAAGAATGGTCTAGAATTTGGCAGCTGGGATTTAATGTTAAAAAATGCAAGGTCATGCATTTGGGCTACAGCAATCCAAGGGAGCAATATAGTATAGGGGGTGAAGTACTTTTGTCCACTAAAGAAGAGCGGGACCTAGGTGTGGTTGTGTCTGATGATCTTAAAGTAGCTAAACAGGTAGAAAAGGCGACGGCAAATGCTAGAAGGATGCTTGGGTGCATACGGAGAGAAATGGCTAGCAGAAAAAAGGAGGTGATAGTGTCTCTGTATAAGTCTTTGGTGCGACCTCATTTGGAGCACAGTGTGCAATTCTGGAGACCGCACCTTCAAAAGGATGTGAACAGGATGGAGTCGGTGCAGAGGGTGGCTACTAAAATGATTAGTGGGCTGCATTATAAAGCATATGAGGACAGACCTAAGGATCTTAATATGTACACCTTAGAGGAAAGGCGGGATAGAGGGGATATGATTGAGATGTTTAAATACCTCCGTGGCATAAATGTTCAGGGAGAGAGCCTCTTTCAATTGAAAGCAAGTTCTGCTATGAGGGGACATGGGATGAGGGTGAAGGGAGATAGATTCAGGAGTGATATGCGGAAATATTTCTTTACGGAAAGAGTAGTGGATCCGTGGAATAGTCTCCCAGTGGAGGTGGTAGAGATGAGGACAGTAACTGAATTCAAAAAAGCATGGGACCAACACAGAGGATCTCTAAAGGTAAAAAGGGGACTGTTGTAGTTGTTGATATGGAAGGACAGACTAGATAGGCCATGTGGTCTTTTTCTGTCATCATGTTTCTATGTTTCTAAATTTCTCTTTATCAGTTAGCAAGCATCTGGTAGAATGAGGTTTACATGTGTAGAGGAGTAAGGACATGAAACAGAAGCTTGAATAGATATACAGTAAATATGATTACTTATCACAAAAGTAAAGAACCCAGTGCAGCCCACACTTACCAACAAATATGTTTCTCTCCTCCTCTCGATGGAAAGCCTCTTCATGCTGAACACGAGTAAAAATCTTCTGCGCCACTTCTTGGCTGGGGTCTTCTCCTTTTGGTTTCTTTGCTGGACAAATGGCAATCTTCTTCAACTGGCTGTTGGTTTGGAAACCCCTTATGAGATAGGGTTTGGGGTCTATAGGCTATAATGTCTTTTGCCTACCATTAGTTGCAGACAGGTGAGATTAGGTGCAGTGCCTTGCAAGCATTTCATGACTGGTCCAGCGCTTATCCTTTGCATTGAGAAGA
Organism: Ichthyophis bannanicus; assembly: GCA_033557465.1. NCBI lineage: Eukaryota > Metazoa > Chordata > Amphibia > Gymnophiona > Ichthyophiidae > Ichthyophis > Ichthyophis bannanicus. Next base: position 1,859,833,767 of record CM066031.1, read on the forward strand.
GGGAAGCATATTGCGGATAACAGTCCCACTGTAGAATGAGGGTGAAGGGGGTGGGATTGAGCATGCCCACTTTTAAATTATCTACATTGTGCATTTGGGGATTATCGGTGGTCGCAAAGAACCTGAAGCAGGGTCTCTTGAATGTATTTACCCGAAACACAGGACTGTGTCGTTTCACCACTGAATATTTTTGATGCTGCGATGACTTGGGAACTTAGCTAAGTACTTCTAGCTTTCAAATTTTTGTTGCAGTTTTTAAATGTGTACTGCAATTTGATGAAAATGGACTGTGCCTTCCAGTTGAGGTGTCCTTGCCTGGGGGTAATTCTGTCCGACAAAAAGATGTGTTTTGGAGGTATTTCATGTTGTTAGGATCTGCCTTTTGGAGTTACTGTGTTGTGGGGTTGGCAGTATTCTTGAGCCCCTTTTGGGAATTTTTTGTTCACTTTTAAATTACAGCAATGATAACTCTGAACTGCCTGATTCACGTAAAAATTAAGGGCCAGATATTGAAAGCGATGAACATGGTTAGCAGACCTGCTAAGTCCATGAATCGTAAGGACCATTGTGGCGGACGTCGCTTAGCGGGGCCCCGATCCACTGAGTCTGAGTCCTCCTGAAAAGTAAGTGAAGGAAAAGACAAGACAAGACAAGACATACAATTTCCAGGCAGTTTACCTGTGTTTATTTCTGCTAGCAGATGACCAGTCACTTAGTCACAGCAAACTGGTAATTGATACAAACCTTGCATGTCATTTTATATGCATTCTGTTACATAGCTCTGACATGAAACACCCACGTACCCTCTCCCTCTCCCTCCCCCTCCCTTTTTGTTCCCTTTCATGAGCATCTCTGAAAGCAAGGTTATTGGCCAGCTACCAAGTGTGTAGATTATAGTGGTTAAGCATGCATATGAGGGCAAAGATAGTTCAGCAAGATAGCGATCAGGTGTTAAAAGGTGTTAAAAGATTATAGATTATTTGGTCCATTTCTGAGGTCTGCCTATGTCTGAGAGGAGAGGGGTCAAAAGGTTCCTTTCGTCATGAAGCCTGTAGTGGAAAGACACCTTTTGTGGAAACCTACATGTCTGGGTAAATATGGGCTTCTGACTGGTTACACGAGGAGTGGCTCTGGTTTGCAGCCCCTCTGTGGTTAGGCTCCATTTCCTCTCGAAAACGTCAGCCAGCTGCAGCTTACAAAACATAATTTATTGTGATGATTTTGCTTTTCTCTGCTGCTCTGTCTCCCTATATCTGAAACTACAGGCCCCTCAGCCTGCAGTTTGGTTCAAGTGTTGCTCTTGGCCTAGGGTTGCCAACTTTTTCACCGAGAAAAACCCGACACCTGTGGCGCGCCATGCTCCACCCATTCTCCGCCCCAGTCCCACCCCTGCCCCTCCCCCAGCCCCACCCACAAAAATTACTGAGGATTCACTCACACCCCCCTTCAGTGCTGGTTCACTCACCCCCTCCCCTCAGTGCTGGTTCACTCACTCACCCCCCCCCCCCGCTGACTCACTCACCCCCCTCCCCTGCTGGTTCACTCACTCACCCCCCCTCCCCTGCTGGTTCACTCACACCACCCCTCCCCTCCCCTCCCTGCTGGTTCACTTACCCACCCCCCTGTCACTCACTCACCCCCTCCCCTGCTGGTTCACACACACCCCCCCCCCCCCGTCCAAGCCGCTGCTTCTGCTTTGTACAGAGCAGCGGCTGCAATACACTTACTTAGAAAAGTAAAGACAAACTGTGTGAGGAGCCCTCCGGTCATCGCAGCGCCCGAGGAAGTGATGTCATGGGGGCAGGCTCCTCACAGGTTGTCTTTCCTTTTCAAATTAACTTTATTGCAGCTAAAGTTAATTTGAAAAGGAAAGACAACCTGTGAGGAGCCCGCCCCCATGACATCACTTCCTTGGGCTCTGCGATGACCGGGGGGCTCCTCACACAGTTTGTCTTTAGTTTTCAATGGAAGTGTATTGCAGCCGCTGCTCTGTACAAAGCAGAAGCAGTGGCTGCACTGCTATGGGGAATCGCGTTCGTGCCGCAGACTTCGGGACAAAAGCTGTTTTTTTGCTCTGGCTGCTCCAGATCTTGCGGCCAGAGCAAAAAAACGGCTTTTCAATGGCTGGTTTTACATCTGTGCCGGCAGCCGGCCTGGCCGTGGAAAAACCGGCTGTTTGGCAACCCTATCTTGGCCCAATCATTGTCTTTTCTTTATTCCATGTAATGCCTCCTTTTCCAATCTCACCATGATATTCGGCTAAATATCCTTGGATGCTGATTGCAGGCGGCACCCAGCGATCATCGAGCAGCGGCTGAATATCGCTGCTTTCTAGTTATCCTTAAAGGATGGCCTGACTTTCACCACTGAAGCTAACCGGGCAGTGGCTGAGGGTCGTCGCTGGCTTCACTGCTCGCTGGTCGACCCGGATATTCAATGCCAGGGGATGGATATGGCCCCCCAATTGAATATCCAGCTCTTAATCTTAGTGGCGACTGCTAACTACTTTATAATGGCTAGCTGCTGTTGCTGAAGATTGGGCCCTGTGCATCCTACTCACCATCTGCTGTGCCTAGGAATTTAAACTCTACCTAAGGAAATTAGAAGGCTGTTTTTAGCTGAGAAATTATCATTCAGGACATGGGCATTGAAGTGTAAGCATACGTGCTGGGTGGGAAGTGTGGGCTACACTGTCTTCTTCATTTGTGTGGATAACATGCTGTGTGTATTTTTCATATCTATTCCAGTGCCTGTGGGCTAGAACATCTTCCGTTCTTTCAGTTTCATTTCCTTGCTCTTGAACACATGTAAACCTCATTCCACCAGGTGCTTGCTAGTTACTGTTAAAAGCGCGTCTCTCAGATAATTTCCTTAACATGACCATGAACACTTTCCCCTTCAGTGCAGCCCTTCATCCCAGACAATTCTCTCTTGCCAGCTCTTCTGCCTGTGCCAATGTACTTTGACCCCTATTCAAAGTGGCCTCCCATGCCTCCTTCCTTCCCCATACTACCTCCATTTCAGTTGTCTTATTTCTGAAGAAGGTATTTCTCCTTCCCCTGTTCTGTCTCGTCTGTCCTTCCTGAATACAGACAGTAACACAGAGGAGATAATGATAGACAAACACAAATTGTCCCAATTATTCTGTTCTCCACTGCTGAGGATATATCCCAGCTGAGAGCAGAAGAAGCTTGACTACAAGGAAGATACAACTCTTTCTGTGGCCTCCCTCTCCTGCTCTACCAAACCACTTCTGCCTTTAGGTGCACCCTCTATTGGTGGTGTGTCACACGCAGCTCCAATATGTCACTCATCAGCTTTACTGTCCGCCTAATATGGCTCCCAAGAAAGAGGCGAATTGCCAGTCTCGTCTGCATGGGTGGTTGGCACACTTTTGGCCATATCTTCCTTCAGACACATAGCTATAGAAAGTATATATTGATTTGAGTATTACTATTTATTTTAGTGTAGTATAATAATTAGATTTGGCGGTTTTGTTGGATTGGGAATGTTATTTTTGTTTTGGTTTTTGGTTTTTCTTGTACCATGCTTTGAACACCCAGTTTGAGAACGTATGTAACAATTATTTTTAAATGAAAAAAGAAAAGGTCTGCCCATGCCTCAGTTTCTGCATTCAGTTGAGTCTAATGCTTGCAGGGTTTGGGTCCCAATAGTTGTTGGGGTCACCCCCACCCTCCAGCCTCTTAAAGAATTGCTTGTAAGCACTACCTGGCAAGGAGACAATACATTTACATGGAAAATGCAGATAGGAAGGGGTCTCTAGGCCTCAGGGCCAGAAATTGCTTCCTGTGAAGCTGTGTACTCCTAGAAACCTCCAGGAAAACAGAAAGTAGTATCCTTGTTCTTAAAATAAGCCCTGAGTACACTTACTTTGTCAATTTCAGACAAAAAAAGATACCACCAAGGTGGCCCTATGCAATATTTTGTCTGTGGAGTCCTCCTAGAAAGCCGAAAAGGTTCTGACTCTCATTAGCCTGTAAGCAGTCAAACTCCCCCTCCTTACCACTCTGAGATATAACCTCAGCAGGCAAATGAAACCACTTTGTGATAGAAATATCACCAGTTCATTTTAACACTTCAAGGAAATATTTCTTAAAGAGAATCTCAGGAGAGACAGGATGAGTGAAATGAAAATTAAGCAAACACACATTTTCAGCTCTAAGAATAGTTTCTAAATTATTTAACTCATTATGGAGAATCATAGAATCCTTAATGGTGGATACATTTGTAGCCTGCAAAACCTGCAGCTGAGTATTCAGATATTTTAGAGTCCACATTCTGCAATTTAGCAACCGTTTCTTGAGAAAACACACATGATGTGTAAGACCTACCAAACTGTTTGCTATAACATCAGCATGAAGAGTTAAATGAGAAACTGGGTGATTAATTCAGCACAATTCTCCTTGACCTTGGAGAAGCAGATTCAGACACTGAAGATCATGGTGCAACCGAAGTTTAGAACAGGAATGTGCAGGGAGAGCGGGGCCATAAGTGAACTGTAACACATCAAGGACGCAGGATACAAGCTACTTGAAAGAAACAGATATATTGTAGAAAGAAGTGAGACATGAAGTCTGGGAAACAAAACTACAAAGAAATAAAGAAAGAAATAAGATAAGAATATATGTGTTCGCAGGCAGGTACGTGCTGGAAGGCTTATAAAGAAAATAGGAGAAGAGGTGTATGTGGAGAGTTAGTGAGGGCAGATCACGGAGGTGGGCGATACCGACCTCTCTCTTAGGTAAGCTCATGCAATCTGCTTGCTAGGTGTAATTAGATATATACGTGTGCTTCTATAATAAAGATTTCTTGGTGGGCGCTGCAATAATTGGTTTGGTATGCTTGCTTGCATGTGTATGTGTGCCTGAGGGGGGAGGGGTGGGTATAGCATGGTAAGGCAATTCTGGGTAATGCCCCAACAATTCGGAGTCACTAGGTGAGTGTCCAAGGAGTGTCGCCTCCGAACCTGAGCGGAAGGTAACCGCTAACAATGCAGAAACAGATGATGAAAGTCATGTTTCTATACGTGAAAAAAACCCAAACCCCTAAATCTTTCAAGGTAATATCTTAGGCAGGAGAGGCAGATTCCCCCTTCAGAACTGTAGGTAAAACAACTGGAGAAGGTAAAGGAGCTACATCAAGGACCGGTGTTATTAAAATCTCAGAGTCACAATCCACCATAACAGTAGACAATATAGGGGGCAACAGAGTGGGAGGAGACCGCTCAACAGAGCTTAACAAAGCTCCTTTTGGAGAAAAGGGTGATACAGTCTTGGAGGCATGTCCATAGGTCCGTATATAGTACTCACATTCTTGGCAGACCCCGATTGACTTTTGTTCTTCTGTTTACACTGTCCCACAGCAAAAACTCACATCAAGAACTCTCATGGTCTAAACTGCCAGGCACCCAGCGTCCAAGTGCACTCCGCTGGTGCTCTAAAGGGGTGTGACTTAACCCTTTCAGCATTCCCCTTCGGGCCACACCCTGCAACCGAGTGCATGGCCGCATGTTGGTTCTTAAATCTTTCAAGAATCCTTGCATTTGGAGAAATTTATCTCAGATAGGAAACAGCGGGTGGGTGTTTATCAGGAAATGTTAGAGTATTAGCCACTTGTTTTTGTTACCGTAGGAGTATGCTTTGTTATTGTCTTTTAGTTTCCTGATCTACCAATGTATCTCCTCATGATGTGGGCTACTGTGTATTTTCTATTATATCCTTTACTGGAAATGTTTGTTTTTTTCTTATTATTATATGTTTATGTGATGCAATTTTCTTTGTTTTGGTTGGAAGTGTAATATTTTTCAAACTTGAATAAAAACAAAACAAAAAAATAATTGCTTGTCAGTGCTGAAAGCCAAACCAGTTGCATCCAATACTTTAGAGGATCAAAGTAGATAGAATCCATCGGAATTCCAGGCGGTGGAAGGGTGAAGAGGTAATGTGTTGGAGCTCCATTTGTTCCTGACCCTTATGCTCTCCAGAGTCTCTCCCTGACTTGGATCCCCTCTAAGGTTTTTGGGATAATCATACTAGAAGAATGGGAATGTGTGTATATAGGAGTTGGGGAAGGGAATAGGAGGACCCAGAAGGGAAGGGGCTTCCTGATACCATGTGATGACATCAGTCCAGGCACTTTGGTCTGCAGCCCATTCCCCTGCTACCTTTTTGAAAGGGGTCATTAAAGTTTCCAAACTTACTTTCCTTTCTTAAAAATGATTATCAACTGATGGATGATCTGACAATCTTATTTATTTATTTAGACAGTTTTGTATACTGCCTTATCCTTCAATCAAAGTGGTCACAACACAAGTGGAGAATACATTTAACATGTGGGGATATGAGACACACACACTAATACTTACAGGGAACATGGGCAATGGAGGGTTAAGTGGCTTGCCCAAGACCACAAGGAGCACCTGTGGGACTAGAAACCCCAGTCCTTCCGGCCCAAGGTTGCTGTCCTCTAGTGGGATTTGAACCCCTGACCTTCCAGCCTGAAGTACCTTGCCCCAACCACTAGGCTACTCCTCCCTCCCTCCTTACCTCACTAGTAGCTTGGATATTAACATAAGGTGGTCGTTCAAGAGAGCTGTATTATTCCATATAATGACATTGGCAAAGATTTTAGTATTATTTAAAAGGCAGAGGGAAATCTCCTTTCTCGGAAATTCAAGGCAAGTATAATTTGTATTTTTCTATCCTCAGAGAGCTTATAATATAAGTTCATACCCGAAAGGGTGGGGGGGGGGTTAAGTGACTTGCCCAATACCACAAGTAGTGGACATTGAATCCTGTTTTACCTGGCTCTCAGCCACTGCTCTGACCATTAGTCTGCTCCTCCACGCTTAATCAATTTAAATTTTTTTATGATTTGTATTTTATGCCTATTCATGCATTTGTATTTTAATGCAAAAAAAATGCAATGTGTGCCCTATTTTAATAAGTAATTTTTAATTGGTTGCAGCTATGTATTGGTTTTTAATATGCTATGAGCTGCCATGGGTGGTCCAATTGGTCCCATAAAGTGGGATACAAGTGTAAAGAACAGATTATAAAAGAATCAATAGGCAAAAGAGAGTGATGGTCATAGGCCTAATATGAGGAGGTGATGTGAGGGGTGACACCTCCCCCAAATGATATGAATGATGGTGCTGAATTTTCCTTTCTTCCCTCCCTATATAAACTCCTGACCTCTTTTGCCCACTTATAGTAAGTAGATAAACTACACTGATGTTGCTGGTGCATGGACTTCACTCGAAAGAAAGGCAGAGACCGGAGTGTCTCAGGAATCAGTTCTGGGGCTGGTTCTGTTTGATACAGTATCTTCATGACTAATGTTGCAAAGTGTTTCAGGAGAAGAAGGTGACATTTTACTTACCAGTTAATGTCCTTTCCTTTAGTCCTGCTAAATTAGTCCAAACAAGTGGATTGTGTTTCCCTACTAGCAGATTGGTGGAGACAAAGAAACCATGAAAAGCCAGGTTTCAATGACATCATTCCTATGCCTCTATTTGCCTCAGTCACCAGAGGTCCCTCAGTATTGGTCCCAAAGCATATAGGAGAAAACATGGCAAGCTTCACACAACCTCAGTCATAGGCCACAAATTGTAATAAACAGTTGAGAACTATGAACCTGCAAAGTCAAGTATAAAAATCATATTGGACCCAAGGGAAATGCTGCAGAAGAGCAGAGCAAATACACTTTCAAGGGTGGGCCCTGGACTGGTCTAACAGGACTCAAGAAAAGGACATTAATTGGTAAGTAAAATGTCACCTTCCATATCATCTGCTAGATCAGTCCAGACAAATGGGATGCATCAAAGCTACAACACCACTGGGCAGGAAGAAGACACAGTAGCTTGCAAAACTCTTGATTGTGATGTTATATCAATAACTTATGATATTTACCTATCTGAAATTGCAATAATTACAGTAATTATAAGCAACAAGGTCTCAGACTTATGTGGGTGCTTTTATTCAGACTTTAACGTATCTGATAAGTATGCACCCTTTTTGCATCAATGACCTCTAACACGTTGCTTAATATTATAACTTATAGCTTCTTAATCCACCTTAATCAAACTGATTCCTTGAGCAAATTGTTTCCTTATGCCAAAATACAAAACAGTGTTTAGCTTATTATGCGTAATCCCCAACACCAAAACTCAGTGCCTTCTCTGCGTTTCACTGTTATCCAGTTTCTTCAGGGGGTTCTCTTAAAAGCACTCTATTGTGTATGTCCTCTACGTTATTAGGTCTTGTACTCCTCATATTCCATGAGCCTACCGGCTTTTTTGGGAAGCAGAACAAATCACAGCCAAGAAGGTAGTCTTGAGCATCAAATCCTTTAAGGTACTGCACCTCAATGGCTCAAGGGGTCCACCATCACGATCCTGAGTGCCAGACACAGATCCCAGGAATGGATCACAGACTGAAGGGGAGGGCACAAATGCCGAACTCCCCAGAGAAAATATGAGACATCTGGGTGCAAGACCAAGAATTGCCCACCACAAGACCACGCAAACAAGTCAAAGCTGCCACCTGAATCTTCAGGGAGCTAGGTAAGAGACCCTTCTCTAGGCTATCCTACAGAAAGACCAACAGGGAGGACACCTTGGGTGTCTCAAGAGTCAAGTGCCGTGCGCCGCATCAACACTCAAAGAGGTATCATATCTGAACGTAGGCTAGCTTGGTAGACCTCCTCTGGGCACCAAGTATAGTAGAGAATACTGCAGGAGAGTAGTCCTTATGCACTAACAGTCTTCTTTCAAGAATCATGCCATAAGCGAGAAGGGAGCTGAATCATCCAGGATGATAGGTCCCTGCTACAATAGCCGCTGACACAGAGGCAACAGCAACCGCCTGCAGGAGCTGCATCAGATCTCCGAACCGTGCTCTCCATGGCCAGTCTGGCACCACCAGAACAATCCTGCCCAGATGGCGCTCTCTATGCTGAATCACATGCCCCACCAGGCGCTACAGAGGAAACGTACAGCCACCGCTGACTGGACCAAGTTTGGGTCAGGAATCATAAGGAAAAGAATGAAGAATAAAACCAATGATATTATAATGTCTCTGTATCCTTCCATGGTGAGACGGCACCTTGAATATTGTGTGCAGTTCTGGTCACCATATCTTAAAAAGGATATAACAGCATTAGAAAAGTACAGAGACGAGCCACCAAAATGGTAAAGGGGATGGAAGGATACCCCTATGAGGAAAGGCTTAAAAGGTTAGAGCTTTTCAACTTAGAAAAAAGATGGCTGAGGAGAGGTATGATAGAGGTCTATAAATTATTGAATGGAGCAGAATGGGTAAACATAGATCGGTTGTTTACTCCATCAAAAAGTAGGAAAACTAGGGGACATGTAATGAAGCTACAATGTAACCAATTTAAGACTAATAAGAGAAAATATTTTTTCACTTAATGTGCAATCAAACTCTGGAATTCGTTAAAAGCTGGTAAAAGCTGGGATTAAAAAAGGTTTTGACAAGTTCCTGGAAGAAAAGTCCATAAGCTATTATTAAGGAGGACCAGGGAAATCCACCGCTTACCCCAGAATAAGCATCATAGAATCTGTGTAGCTTTTTGGCAACCTGAAAGGTACTTGTGACCTGGATTGGCTACTGCTGGAAACAGGATACTAGACTTGATGTACCTTGGTCTGACCCAATATGGCATATATTATGTTCTTAAGTTATGTTCTTAAATAAAAGAAGGCCCAGAACTGAGCCTTTGCACACCCAGGCAACCAAAACTGAAACCATGCAACAGCCACAAAACCACACCACACAGGACCAAAGCAGTCATCCCATGGGTGCGTGGTGATGGTACAGCAAGATGACGTGTAACTACTGCTAAGGCTAGAAATGGAATAGTCCTGCACACAAAGCACAAAGATTTGGCAAGGGGCTTGAAGGGATCTCTTTGTTGTTAAGTGTCGTTGAGTCGGTGTCGACTCATAGCGACCCTCTGGATAGTTGTTCTGAACTGTGTTCGGTCTTCAGTCAGGTGGCCCATTGTTGACAGCGTGACAACCATAGCTGCTATTATTGTATTGATCCATCTCATTGCTGCCCTTCCTCTTTTGTGTCGACCTTGCCAGGCATAATGTCTTTCTCTAACGATCTCTCTCTTTGCATGATGTGTCCAAAGTATGAAAGTCAAAGTCTTGTCATCTGAGCTTCTAAAGAAAGCTTAGATTTGATCTCCTGAAGTACTGACTGGTTTGTTCTTTGGCAGTCCATGGTATACGCAGTATTCGTCGCCAGCACCAAAATTCAAAGACATTGATGCCTGTCTATACTTTTCACTGTCCAACTTTTGCATCCATATCATGTCATTGAAAATAATATTAAAACAGAGCATGCTCAGATATTTTACATCTCAAAGTAGATTTGCTTTATTTCAGTATAGATGCAAGTGTGTGCCTTTGCGATTAGATGCTTCATTAAAAATTAACTCCAATGTAGGTACCTGTGCCTCAGAGCCATATTCACCAGAGCCTCAGAGCCAGATTCACCAGAGCCTTTCTTTATTCAGAAAAATTCATAAGCGCCTACAGAGAAAGAACAGATTGCAAGAGGATGGAATAAAAAGGATTTATTTATGGAACACTTGCCCTCTGAAGGTTTTCCTGAGGAGACTTATTTCAAGTCACTTCTGAGGTACTAAAATTTAGTCTTCGTGTTTGAGACGGTGGATAGATTTTTTTAGTGCTGTATACAAATGCACAGTTGCTACAGCGCGTTGGGAGTTTTACAGAATTTTAAGGGCTAAGTAATTGATTGCTCACAATATGATTTACATAAGCTTATAGACCTCAAAGGAAGTGAAGGTGAAGCAGACACCCATTGAGGCTGTATTACTCTGTTTTTTTTTCTGCTGTGGTACCCTTGAGTCCGCCATGATTTTATACTTGACTCTGTAGGTTACTCTTCTTCTCACAGCATTCTGTTTCTACTTTCCTGTACATAGTTTGCTTATTTATTTAGCAATTATTTCTATACCGCTCTTTCACAAGTATCAAGTGCGGTTTACAATGAACAGTATGTTATATGGTAAGGGTGGTATCATACCAAGTCAGTTTACATAGAACATATTGAACTATTTACAGGTAACAATATAAAGTATTAACATTATAATTATTAGAACATTAAACTGTTAGAACATATATACATTGTTGATATTTACAATTATGTCATGAATTATAAATTGTGGTATATATCACTTGGGTTGTATTTTAATTTATACTTCAGTTGAGTACTTAATTGTTGCCCACATTTGAAGTTGTATGAGGCTTGCTTTATATCTCATATGCTTTTGGATGAATATTGAGAGACTTCTGGTGACTGGGGCTGGTGGAAGCATGGGGTGATGTCACTGGAGCCTGGGCTCTTTGTTGGTCATTGTCTCCACTGGTCTGCTGGTGGGGGAGCATGGTCCACTTGTCTGGACTGGTCTAGCAGGACTCAAGAAAAGGACATTATCTGGTAAGTAAAATGTCACCTTTCTTTCTCTATAACATCAGCAAACTTCGCCCCTCCCTTTCTGAACACACTACTAAGATGCTTATCCACTATTTAGTCACCTCCTGTCTAGACTATAGCAACCTCCTCTTTGCTGGTCTCCCTCTGAATCATCTCTCTCCCATCAACCTGTTCAAAACTCAGCTGAAGGCTAATCTTCCACCAGCCTCGATATTCTCATATAACCCCTCTTCTCAAGTCACTTCATTGACTCCCTATCCGTTTCCACATCCAGTTCAAACTTCTCCTACTGACCTATAAGTGCACTCATTCTGCTGCTCCTCACTACCTTTCCTTTCTTATCTTAAAGATCTTAATATGTATACATTAGAGGAAAGGCGGGATAGAGGAGATACGATAGAGACGTTTAAATACCTCTGTGGCATAAATGCACAAGAGGAGAGCTTCTTTCAATTGAAAGCAAGCTCTGCTATAAGGGAAACGGAGTAATATGAGGAAATATTTCTTTCTGGAAGAATGGTAGATGCATGAAATAGTCTCCCAGTGGAGATAGTAGAGATGAGGGGAGTATCTGAATTCAAAGAAGCATGGGACATAGAAGATCTCTTAAGGAAAAGAAGGGCCTTTAGTATTTGCTATGGAAGGGAAGACTAGAAAGGCATGTGGTCTTTTTCTGACATCATATTTCTATGTTTCTATCTCTCCCTATATCCCTCCTTGGGAACTCTGCTCTTCTGGCAGATCGTTTCTATCTGTGCCCTTCTCTTCTACTGCCAACGCCAGACTTCAAACCTTCCACCTTGCTGCTCCTTATGCCTGGAACAAACTACCTGAGTCTGTGAGTCAGGCTTCATCTCTGGCCCTTTTCAAATCCAGGCTGAAAGCTCACCTCTTCAAGGCCTCTTTTGGATCCTGATCCGTTGAGTCTCCTACGTGTTTCCTTACCACTCCCCTAGAGGTATCCTTGTTCTCAGCTGTTGTGTTGTCTATCTTGACTAGATTGTAAGCTCTGATGAGCAGGGACCATCTTTTACATATGTCTGTACGCTGCGTATACCTTGTAGGGCTATACAAATGATCAGCATTAGTAGTTGTAGTAGAGTAGTAGTAACCTTTCCTATTTGTAAACATTAAGCTTTGTTTTTTGTGATTAACCTCTGACTTCCTCTTTTGGCAGCCATGGTACTTGGGGCTGGGGATTGTGTGTTCTTCTGGGTTTGACTGCAGTTCTCTCTTCTTGAAGCAGTTTTATCTGAGGAGACCTCTGCACTTAAGAACGGAAGCCTAGAAGGCAAGCAAGTGATAAGTGGATCTGATTCAGTTCAGGGTGCCAGGTCAGAGGTGCACTGTGTTCCCTCTTCTGGATGTGCTCAGTCTTTTTCTAGATGATTTGCTCTTAGTAATACACAAACAAAGAGGACAGTTGACCTCTGTGATCTTCCGCTACTGGAGGGGAATAGAGACCAAAGACCTGTAAGTGTTTGTTCACAGGGTCAATTCCCGACTATCTGTGATTTCTTTACAATAGTAGCCTATCAGTTTTACTAATGGCTCTTCAACCGAAAGGTGACCAAGTCTTCTCTGTGGCTGTACTGACAGCTGAAACCTGTACCAGAAATAATCTTACAGTACTAGTCTGGCATTTACTTACATAGGAAAATATTTATTAAAGCTGGTGGTGGGAGCAAGCAGGGGATCTTGCGTCTCCTGGCTGATCTGGTCAGTCTCTCTGGGGAAGCCCATAGATGACACAGGACTAGTGATTTACTGGCTGGAAAAGCTGAGGTTGGTGATCAACTATCCCAGGAAATAGAATATCTGTGGGGTTTGGTTCCATACTCTCCTGGTTCATGTTTCTTCACAATGGAGCAGTGTCTCAAACTTCAGAGCCAATTCAGGGCATTTTGTGCTCAGACTGCTGCATGGGCCTGGCACTGTTTCCAGCTTCTTAGATCCATGGCATCAACCTTGGAGCTGGTTCCATGGGGCAGGGCACACGTGTCCTCTGCAGAGACACCTTCTCTCTCTGTAGAAGGTGCCTCTGCACCCAGTTCCCTGTTCCCAGTTGTTTGAAAAATCGAGAAGCAGTTGCAGTGGTGATTGCAGTCCCACCATATGATGGTCAGGTTGTCACTGAAGTGGGTGCTAATCACTGGGTGATAAGCACCTTGGATACCAGTTGGCTCAGGGGCTCTGGTTCCCTAAGGAGGCCTTCTGGGCAATATGTCGCTTGGCGGCAAGGGCAATCCAGCAAGCCCTGGAAAGATTTCCACCTCTCCTGATGGGCAAAGTGGTCCAAGTGTTCTCTGACAATGTTACAGCTGTGGTGGAAGTCAGCAAGTAAGGCAGAACTTGGAGTGTCGGAGTGGCTCTCAAAGTTGCAGAGCTGTGTTGATAGGTGGAGGAGTATCTGATTGCCCTGTCTGTAGGGCACATTGCCGGTGGTAACAGTGTGCTTGCTGACTTTCTGAGTTGGAGCACCATGGGTCCAGGCAAGTGGGAACTCAGCCTTTACATGTGCAGCCTTATAGTGCTGAAGTGGTATCTTCCAGTGTTCAACTTGATGGCCATTCAGAAGAATATCAAAGTAGAAAACATTTTCAGCCACAGGAAAGATTTTTGAATATCGAACTTGGACGCCCTGTGTCAGGAGTGGCCCAGGAGAGATTGCTGTCTCTCTTCCTTCTGTGGCCCTTGGCAAACTATCTTCTATTCAGATTTTGGATGCACCCAGATCTGATGATTCTAGTGGCACCAGACTGACCTCACAAGCCTTGTTGCCTCAGGAGAGGGGTATCCTTTGGCAGAGACCCTTAATAATGGAAGACCTCAGTCCCTTTTTGCTTACAGTCTGACCCTTGAGAGGTATAGGGTGTCCAAGATGAACTACTCTGGAGCAGTAGAAGACACCCTGCTTAAGGCCTGAAGGGCTTTCGCAACCTTGACATGTGCTAAGAGTCTGGTTAGAAACCAGGCAGGCAGGCAGACATGCTCGCGGTTTTGACCTTCTTACAGTCCAGTCTGGACCAAGGCTTATCCTTGAACTTGTAAGGTTCAGGTGATTGCCCTGGCATGCTATAAGAGTTGAGTCCAAGGAATGCCATTGGCAGTGCACCTTAATATTTCCTGCTTCCTCAAGGGAAAGAAATAAATCCATCCACCGGTGCATCTGATTGTTCCTCAGTGCAGCCTCTCTCTGCTACTGAAGTTGTTGAAATATTAGGAAGACTTTCCAGTGATTTGACCCTTAGGGTTCTGTTCCTGCTGGCCATAGTGTCTGCTAAGTGGGTGTCAGAACTGCAGACATGTCCCACAGTAAACTTTTTTTTTGGTCATCTCGATGACCTTTTTCTCTCAAAGGTACTATCCTTCTTCCATTTTAACCTGGCTGTGGTTCTATCCTCCTTCTTGGAGGAAGAACTTCTGAAGCACTCATCACTATGTCTAATGGACATGCAGAGGGTGTTGATCATATCCCTGGAGGTTACCATTTCCTTTCACCAGCTGGATCATTTTTCTGGCCTCTTTGGCGGCCCAAAGAGAGGACTGATGGCAGCCAAGTCTTCTATTGTTTGTTGGATTAAGGAGGCCATTGGGTCAGTGTACCTTCTGACTGTAAGTGGGTACCAAAGGGAGTCAAAACTCACTCCACTAGGGCACAAGACTTCTCCAGAGCAGAGTCTATCTTGGTATCTCCAAAGGACATGTGCAGAATGGTTACCTGGTCACCTCAAAGTACTTTTGTGAAGCACTACAGACTGCATGTAGGAGCCGGAGCAGATGATGTGCATAGGCCTCAGAAGCCCAACTGCTACCACAGGACTGCTATTCTTGTCCGGAGAGCCAAAGTATGGGCATGTTCATTTTCAGTAATGGGCCTTGTTATGTAGAACGCCTTACTGTTAGCCATTAGACAGGCATGTGATTATTTATGTTTTAAAAGTTCCTCAAAACTTACTTATTCTCATTGATATAGGTAAGATCTGGATCTGTTGTTGATGAAGAATTAAGTGTTGTAACAGTTGGTTATACTTTATGCAAACTATTACACTTTGCATGTTTTTATTTTAAATTGCCCAGTTACAATGTGATGGGCAGAAAATAAATGTCAATAATTGAAATGAAGGACTGAGGAGATGCAGCAGAGGTGTCTATGGGGCCAGTCAGGATGAGGAACAATTGAAGGAAAGTGGTGCAATGGGGGGAAGAGGGTAAATGGAGAGGGTAGGAAGGGTTGGACACTACATAGTACACATGGGCATACTGTATAAATACAGCAAGAAGATAGTCATGGATTAAGAGGGGAAGGGGATGGGGGAGAGGTGGAGCATGAACTTGGAGGTGGTAGGAACTCAAGGAGAGAGAACAAGAATTTGAATTGAGAAAACGGGAACAGCAGGGTCTGGAAGATCAAACAGAAATAAAGATGCAAGGAGAGAACAAAGCGGAAGACTCGGGGATTGGGCGGCACAGGGGGAGAGAGCATGGGGATTCAGGGGAAGATCATGGGACAGTGTGTGGAATGAACAGGGACTTCGGATGAGTGGGATGGGGGTCTTGGGAATGGGGTATTTTGGGTGCAAGTAGGAGAGAATGTGAGTTGCTTCAGGAAAGGAGGGGAAATGGTGGGAAAGACAGAGGTCTGGGATGAAAGAGTGAGGACTCAAGTATTGTGCTGGTGAATGAATTCTGGGAGGACTGAGTGATAGAGTAGGAACATAGAGAGCGAGAGCAGGGAGAGAGTAGAGAAGTGATAATGGAATGGAAGGAGACAGCAGTGATTTGGATTAGGTTTGGGAAGGCGAGTGAGCAGGGACTATGGGGTTGAATGAGGATGGGGGAGAGAGATGATGTTGCTGAGGGACAGGAGAGCAAGGACTAGAGGACTGTGTTGTAAGGAAAAGATAAAGAAGAGGAATATGGCAAGAGTGGGACCAATGAGAATAGATAAAGGTAAGAAAAAAGGTTGTTTTTATTTTCTCTTTAGTGACTGAGGAGGCCTATTGGTGTTCTAGCACCAGTTGTAATATTTTCCATAAGTAGGAATGAGTCTTTTGAGTTTGGTGTGCTGTTACAGTGTGGCAGTTTGTTATATAGGCTCTGAATGCCATTTTTTCAGGGAGCTATTACTTCATAGTCTGTCTGGTAGTGAAGAGAGTTTGTGTTGCTGCTGCTGACAGGACACCTGAATTTGAACATATTTTGGTATATGGAAATGCCCTAATTCTGCTGAACATCTGTTCTTGAGGATGCTTCTGTGGGTATGGGGTATGTTTGCAGAATTGGAGGTGCTGGATTCACACTGAGATTCTGTCCCAGACTTCATTCCCATGTAAGAGGGTTGGTTGCAGGGCTAGAAAAATGTTTAGAAAAGTTAGATGCTAGCCAAAACTTTGTGAGCCAGGGAAATATAATTTTTAAATTTGGTAGGTTTCTTTTAGAATAAAAAATGGCTAATGGAAAAGTAGATGACGGCAGATTCAGGCAGAAATGCCCCTCCCAGTCTACCCAGTAAGTTGTATGTTCTTTAGAGGGGATTTCATTACCCATTTCTTCATTTAGAGCTGTAATTATTAGCTGCGGTGGCCATTTTGTGAAAACATCAAGAAGGTTTTTTAATTCATTGTGGGATATTGCGATGTATTTTGAGATGTTGTGTCTTTATAGTAGACTTCTTTTGGTCAAATTAAATTGAGAGGATACTGTCTCTTGAAACACATTTAAGTGTACTTACACTGTTTCCATTAATGTGCAACTCCCCGAGTTCATAATATTGAAAGTGTCACTCATGATGATGTCTGGCAGCTGTTGCAGAGAAGTTACTTAGAAATCCTCAGAAATTGTTTGTTAGTAGTAGTAGGGCAGGGAAGAGGAAGGGAAACTGGATTTACCGGTAGTTCAGGCCTTTTCAGGGCGAGTTACATTCAGGTACAGTAGCTGTTTCCCATCCCCAGAGGGCTCACAATCTAATTTTGTATCTGAGACCTACTACTACATACCTAGGGCCCACCCATGTTAACTTTGAGTCTCTGCCCAGAAAAAAATCAGGTCTGGCTATGTCACCAATGCAATCTTTATATACGAGTATACTTCAATTTCTCTAGTGTCGCGTTGCATGCAGACTCTGGTTTCTTGGGGTTCTGGTTAAATTTTTGTCTACATATTTCTATTTGCAGTGTGTGGTCACTTTTTCTGTACTTGGTGAGGGTCCATCTATGTTCTAAGTGTGTGACTGAGGCCAGGCATTCTGTTAGCATGGAGTTTCTATGTACGAATCTGGCTTGTCCAGTTTACCCAGTAGGTATATGGATGTTCTAGGTTCCACTGCAGTATTAAGAACATAAGAACACAAGATATGCCATACTGGGTCAGACCAAAGGTCCATCAAGCCCAGTATCCTGTTTCCAAAGTGGCCAATCCAGGTCAACAGACGCCAACAACCCTCCAGGAAAAGATAAGCAAGACAACCTGCACTGCACAACCTGTAGCCTCCATTGCTACCTCACTGCTTGTGATGATAACATACACTGCATAGCCCCTCTCTGTTCCTCTTCTATGGCTCCACGTTTTATTTATTTATATTCTCTTATATACCGCGCTATTCTGCATCAGTGCGGTTTACATTGAACAAACTGAAATTACATTGAACAGGGCATTATAACTTGGAGATAACTGTTTTACAGGGAACATGGGCTATGGAGGGTTGAGTGGCTTGCCCAAGACCACAAGGAGCATCTGTGGGACTAGAAACCCCAGTCCTTCCAGCCCAAGGTTGCTGTCCTCTAGTGGGATTTGAACCCCCGACCTTCTGGTCTGAAGTACCTTGCCCCATCACATCACATTGTTTTCCTTTTCTTCATACTCCCTAACTGTTTCCCCTCCTACCAGCACCTTCTCTCCTTCCCTCCTTATCCCCCCTTTACCATCCTCACTTCCCCCTCCATTCTGTCTTCTAACCAATCATCAGCTCTTGAGCTTCATCGCTTTCTCCCTCTCATTCAGCCATCTCCTCTCTCTCTAAGGCAACCTCACACTTGTTTCCGCCGTACTGTCTCCTCTCTACTCCGTACTCTGCTACTCCTTCTCCTTCTCTCATCTGGAGATATGAACCCCAATCCTGGCCTCCCTAGATTTCCGTCTCACTCTGAGAAGAGATCTTCATGCAACATCTCTAATCTTATCCATATCCCTCTCCTTTCCCCTTCCACTCTCCCTTTCTCATGTGCCTTGTGGAACACACACTCTGTCTCTAATAAACTTGCTTTTACTCATGATCTCTTTATCTCTAATGCTCTACATCTTCTTGCCCTAACTGAAACCTGGCTCCTCCCAGACAATACCGCATCTACTGCTGCTCTCTGCCATGGGGGCTATCAGTTCTCCCACACGCCTCGTCCCACTGGCCGTGGTGCTGGTGGTGTTGGGCTTCTACTTTCTCCCTCTTGCCAATTCCAACCCCTCCTGCTGCCTCAGTCTCACTCCTTTCTCTCTTTTGAAGTCCACTCCATCCGCCTTTTCACTCCACTTCCTCTCCGGGTGGCTGTTATTTATCGTCCTCCTGACAAGTCTGCTTCTACCTTCCTCACTGACTTTGACTCGTGGCTTTCCTTCTTTCTGGATTCCAATTCCCCCACTCTTATTCTTGGGGATTTTAACATTCATGTTGATAACCCCTCTGATCCTTATGCTTTAAAGCTCCTCTCCCTTACCTCCTCGTTTGACCTCCAACTTTGTTCCACTGCCCCCACTCACCAGCATGGCCACCTGATATTTTCCTCTAGTTGCTTACCCTCAAACTTCTGTAGCTCAGTTCTTCCCTTATCTGACCATCACCTTTTAAGTTTTAATCTTCATCACCCACTGCCTCAGCCTCATCCTGTCTCCTCCAACCTATTTAGAAATCTTCTTGCCATTGATACCTTGCCTCTCTCTTCCACTATTTCTTCAAGCCTTTCTGCCACTATATCATCCAAGTCTGTTGACAAGGCAGTAACTTCCTATAATGCTGCACTCTCCTCGGCTCTGGATGCTTTCGCTCCACCCACCTCACATCCTGTGAGACGTTCTGCACCCCAGCCTTGGCTTTCATCCACTACCCGCTATCTACATTCCTGTGCTCGTTCTGCTGAGCGTGCTTGGCTCAAATCCCGCTCCCCTGCAGACTTTCTACAGTTCAAGTTCTTGCTTGTCTCTTTCCAGTCAGCCATAGCTCTTGCCAAACAAGACTACTATGTCCATCTGACTAACTCTCTTGCCTCTGATCTTTGTCGTCTCTTTACTACTCTCAGCTCTTTCCTCAAAGTGCCTCCGCCTCTGATTCCGCCCTCTCTTTCTGCCCAAACCCTGACTGTTTCCATGACAAAATCCTCAAGATCACCCTCCAATTCCCCACAAAGTCAGCTACTTCCCCCCTCCCCCTTTTCACTCCCTACTCTCTCCCCCCCTACCTCTGCTACCCTCTCTTCCCTTCCTGTGAACTCTGCTACCCTTTCTTCCTTTCCTGTGATCTCTGAAGAGGAAACTGCATGCCTCATTTCTTCCTCCAAACTCACCACCTGCTCCTCTGATCCTATCCCCACCCGTCTCCTAAGCCCCATCTCCTCCACCATTGTCCCTTCCATCTCTCATATTCTCAACCTATCGCTCTCCACTGCAACAGTCTCTGCAGACTTCAAGCATGCTGTGGTCACACCTCTCCTCAAGAAACCCTCACTTGATCCCACCTGTCCTTCTAATTATCGACCCATCTCTCTCCTTCCCTTCATTTCTAAACTACTTGAATGTGCAGTTCACTGCCACTGCCTCGACTTCCTCTCCTCTCATGTCCTCCTGGATTCTTACAGTCTGGCTTTTGTCCTTTACACTCTACTGAAGCGGCTCTTGCCAAAGTCTCCAGCGACTTGTTCCTGGCAAAATCCAAGGGCCTTTACTCTGTCCTCATCCTTCTTGACCTCTCTGCTGCTTTTGACACTGTTGACCACAACCTTCTCCTCGATACCCTGTCCTCGCTCGGCTTTAGGGGCTCTGTACTATCCTGGTTCTCCTCCTATCTTTCCCTTCGCTCTTTCTATGTGTGTTCTTGTGGCTCCTCCTCCTCTGCTACCCCGCTCCCAGTTGGTGTACCCCAAGGATCTGTCCTGGGTCCACTCCTTTTCTCTCTTTATACCCAGTCCCTTGGTGCGCTTATCTCTTCCCTTGGCTTTCAGTACCATCTATATGCTAATGACTCCCAGATCTACCTCTCTACGCCTGAAATCTCTCCGGCAATCCAGACCCAGATCTCAGCCTGCCTTTCTGACGCTGCTGCCTGGATGTCTCACCGCCACTTGAAATTGAACATTGCCAAGACTGAGCTTCTTGTCTTTCCCCCTAAAACCTTCCCTCCTCTTCCTCCTTTTTCAGTCTCTGTGGATAACTCTGTACTCCTTCCTGTTTCCTCAGTCCGCAATCTAGGGGGTTGTCTTTGTCTCCTCTCTCTCTTTCTCCACACACATCCATCTGATAGCTAATACCTGTCACTTCTTTCTCTATAACATCAGCAAAATCCGCCCCTTCCTTTCGGAACACACTACTAAAACGCTTATCCACTCCTTGATCACCTCCCGTCTTGACTACTGTAACCTGCTCCTTGCTGGTCTCCCTTTGAATCATCTCTTTCCCCTTCAATCTGTTCAACACTCTGCTGCGCGGCTAATCTTCCGCCAGCCTCGTCATGCCCATATTACTCCTCTTCTCAAGTCACTTCCCTGGCTCCCTATCCGTTTCCGCATCCAGTTCAAACTTCTCCTGCTGACCTATAAGTGCATTCACTCTGCAGCTCCTCACTACCTTTCTTCTTTTATCTCTCCTTACAACCCCTCTCGGGAACTCCGCTCTTCCAGCAAACTGCTCCTATCTGTGCCCTTCTCTTCCACTGCTAACTCCAGATTTCGCTCCTTTCACCTTGCTGCACCTTACGCCTGGAACAAACTACCTGTGTCTGTACGCCAGGCACCTTCCCTAACCCTCTTCAAATCCAGGCTGAAAACTCACCTCTTCGCTGCTGCTTTTGGCGCTTGACTTTCCTGATCTCCTTCTCCTTCCCTTGCTTTATCCCTGCCCACACCTTCTGTGTTTGTCTTAAGTAGATTGTAAGCTCTGATGAGCAGGGACTGTCTCTTACTTGTCTGTGCAGCGCTGCGTACGACTTGTAGCGCTATACAAATGCTCAGTAGTAGTAGTAGTCGTAGGTCACAAGTACCTGTCAGGTTCCCAGAAGATAAACTGATTCCATGCTGCTTATCCCAGGAGTAAGCAGTGGATTTCCCTGGCCCTCTTTAATAATGGTTTATGGACTTTTCCTCCAAGAACCTGTCCAAGCCTCTTTTAAATCCAGCTATATTAATGGCTTTTATACAGTATTTTTAAAAAATATGAATAAAAGAGTTTGTCTCCTTAACTATGGGGGATGTTTACTAAACTGCGGTAAAGTTACCAACGGTAAGGGCAGCGTTAAGATGCCTGAAGCCATATAAGGCAGAGGGCGGGTAGGGGGTGTGCTGGCATTAGGATGCCTTGGGCCGTTTAACGTGAGCTAATAAGACCAAGTGCGCTAAAGTGAAAAAGTGCCTTTTGTTAGGGCACCTTAAAGGTGTCTTAACGTAGGGCACCTTAAGGACGTATTATCTTAGAGCATCTTAATTTAGGGTGCCTTAAATTAGGGCATGCACCTTGAGACACAAAAACGGCTGTAGCCTAAACACTGAATAGAGCACCAAGGAATGCCACTGTAAAGGTGATGGAAGGAAGGACAGGCGGGAGTTGATGGACCTGCCATATCTGCGGGCATCCTATGTGGCAGTCAATAAATTGGATGAGCATGTGGGAGGCAGCTGTACCAATGCACAGGAGGGTGCCAATGTAAAACGGTGCAATGTCAGTGTGTGGCATAGGATGGGGAAGACGTGTCTCCCAGTGGAGGCAAAAATGTTTGCAGAGACAGGTGGATAGAGTAATAGTGGTGACGTGCAGATCAGGCACAGGAGCTGTGAGCATGAAGAGCTGAAATGCGGAAAAGAGTTTCAGTGATGTTCATGGAGTAGCAGCCTGCACAAGAAGGCATTAAAATACACAGCCGACAGAGGCAGATAGATGGGCCGAAGAACGGATGGCGGCTGAGGAGAGGGTGTTATAGGGCTGGCAATGCCGATGTGCAGAGCCCTGACTGTTATAGGCATTAAAATGATCTGAGTAGCACAGTCAAAAGTAATATTAAAGCTGTGAAATGCAGGGGACATGGGGAAAAGATGAAGCGCTGTGGATTGTGCTGGAAAGAGGAGATGGCGCTGTCATCCATACTGGTGTGGTCTACAGGCCTCCAACTCAAACCAAAAAAATGGATAGAGACTTGAACATTGATATTGCAAAGATAGCCATGAAGGGGGAAGTGATCATATTGGGTGACTTTAATCTACCCGATGTGGATTGGAGTATTCTTTCTGCAAATCTGGAAAGAAGTAAAAAAAATTGTACATGACTTCCAAGATGCAGTAGTTAGACAAAAAGTGATGGAACCGACCAGGGAAAGCTCAATGCTGGATTTAGTGCTCACCAACGGTGATAGCGTGTCAAATGTCTGGGTGGGTGCCCATGTGAGCAGCAGCGAACATCACACAGTGTGGTTTGAGATAAAAGCCAAGGTAGAATCCAGTCACAGCAAGCTCAAAGTCCTAGACTTCAAAAACACTGACTTCAATAAAATGGCCGGGTACCTGAAGGAGGAGCTGGCAGGGTGGGAGGGAATAAGAGAAGTGGAATTGCAATGGGCTAAACTAAAGGAGGAAATAAAAGGGGCAACAGATACATATGTAAGGAAAGTAAATAAAAACAAGAGGAAAAGGAAACCTATTTGGTTCTCCAAAGAAGTGGCTGCACAAATAAAGACAATAAACACATCTTTCACAAAATTTAGACATTCACAAACAGAGGAACACAGTGAGGAATACAATATCAAACTAAAAGAGACAAAAAGAGAAATAAGGATAGCAAAACAAAGGCAGAAGAAGAGATGGCTAAAGATAAGAACATAAGAGGAGGAAAATCAGAGGTGGAATTGTAGGACACAAAAGTGCTGGGAACGGATTTGTGGAAAGTGACATTGAAAAAGCGAAAATGCTAAACAAATACTTCTGCTGTTTTTACTAAAGAAAATCCTAGAGAAGGACCATCTGTGACTCCCAAATATAAAACTGGGAATGAAGTAGATACCACACCATTCACAGATGATGATGTGTTAGAACAGTTTGCAAAACTGAAAGGCCACAGGACCGGATGGGATACATCCCAGGATACTGAAAGAGCTCAGAGAGGTTCTTGCAGGGCCGTTAAAGGATGTTTTTAATAGATCCTTGGAGATAGGAGAAGTTCCACAGGACTGGAGAAGGGCTGATGTGGTACCTCTTCACAAAAGTGGTAATAGGGAAGAAGTGAAAAACTACAGGCCAGGTAGCCTTACCTCAGTGGCGGGAAAAGTAATGGAGGCACTCCTGAAAGAGCGAATAGTGGACTTTCTCGAAACCAACAGGTTGCATGATCCGAAACAACATAGTTTTACCAAAGGATGATTTTGCCAAACATATCTGGTTGAGTTCTTTGACTGGGTGACCAGAGAACTAGATCAAGGGCATGTGATGGATGTGATCTACCTAGATTTCAGCAAAATCTTTGATCATGTTCCTCATAGGAGGCTTATCCATAAACACAACAACTTGGGAATGGGTCCCAAGCTAGTGAACTGAATCAGAAATTGGTTAACTGACAGATGACAGATGGTGATGGTAAACAGAACTCACTCAGATGAATGGAAGGTGATTAGCGGTGTGCCCCAGGGTTCAGTCCTGGAACCGGACTGTTCAATGTATTTGTAAGTGATATTGCTGAAGGACTGAATGGAAAAGTCTGCCTTTTTGCAGATAACACAAAACTTTGCAACAGAGTGGACTCCCCTGAGGGAATGGATAACATGAGGAAAGATCTACAAAAGCTGGAAGAATGGTTTAATGCTTGGCAGTCAAGATTTAATGTGAAGAAGTGCAGTGTCATGTACTTGAGAAGCAGAAATTCAAGGGAATTGTATGCGATAGGGGGTGAGAGGTTGGTGTGCATGGACCAGGAGAAGGACCTCGGAGTGATTGTTTCTGAGGATCTCAAGGTGGCAAAAGAGTGTGACAAGGCCATGGCAAAAGCCAGAAGGATGCTGGGTTGCATACAGAGAGGAATTACCAGCAGAAAGGAAGAGGTATTAATGCCACTGTACAAATCGCTGGTGAGGCTTCACTTGGAATATTGTGTTCAGTTTTGGAGACCATATCTCACAAAGGAAATAAAAAGACTGGAAACGGTTCAGAGGAAGGCGACCAAAATGATTTGGAGCCTGCATCAGAAAACTTATGAGAAGAGACCTGAAGACCTAAATATGTACACTCTGGAGGAGAGGAGGGACAGGGGAGATATGATTCAGACCTTTAAATACTTAAAGGGATATGTTTACTAAATGGCGGTAAGGGAGCAGTCTTTTCTGTATGTTAAAGGCAATGATAAGGGGTTACTGAGTGGTAAGTGTGCTGGGTGTGTCAGAGGCATTCCAATGTTAAGGGGTGGTAGTGGACACTTACCGTGCAGTAACAGGACATTAAGCGGTGGTACGGGACACTTTTTGAGTGGAGGAGTAGTCTAGTGGTTAGAACAGTGGCTTGCTAACCACACAACCATGGTTTGATTCCACACCTCCCCCCCCCCCCCAGCACTCCTTGTGGCCTTGAGTAAGTCACTTAACTCTTCATTACCTCAGAAGAAAGACCTGGCAATCAACTTCTGGTCACACTGCCAAGAAAGCCCAGGAGCTTCTGGGTTACCAGGAGTCAGCATTGACTTGAAGGCACACTTTGCATTGCAGTGGACACTTACTGTGTGGTAATAGCACATGCTGTGGGAAGGTGTCTGTCATACACCCTAATGCAGAAAAGCCACTGAAATGCTGAAAGGGGGGTAGGGAAGCCATTGGAGAAGGTATGGATGCAAGCACAATTGGTAGCTGATGGAGTTGACTCACCTGATGCCTGACAATGTGGCAGTATATGTGATGAGCATGTTTGACTGTTCAGCAGGCCTAAGCTGTTGACTAGGCAAGATAGGTGGTTGCCTAGTGATGCTGGCAGTTGATGTTGGCAGTGTCATGGGTGGGTGGTTCTGGCAGCAGAGTCAATGGAGGTGATGCAGCAGCAGGGGGCGCTGTGACAGGCATGCAGTCCTAGATGCCCCTGAAAGCATACACTGTGCCATAACTTATATTATAGTGTCTGTGAGGTGTGGACATGAATCCAGGTGTACTGTCAGTGTGTGGCAAGCCATAGGCCAGGACAGTGTCTGGGTGGAGGCAGCATGTGCCTGATGTGGGCAACAAAGGGAGGATTGTCCATGAGTGTTCATGTGGAGCAGTCACAAGACAAAAAAATCAATGTGCGCTTGGAAGTTATGGACTACACGATACCATAGAGACTGCAACACCATGTATAAGTCTCTGATAGTTTTTCTTTTCACTCATGTCCATAGACATTGGAAAGGGGTGGGCCACATGGGCCCTGGTCTCACCAAAATTCATAGCCAGCTGGCAGCAGACTTCTCGTGGAGATCCCATCCCCAAAGGCAGAAAGATCGCAGCAAAGACCCTTCCTGTCTGCCTGTGGAGAAACGGATCCCCGTGAGCAGAACAGGAAGGGTCTTTGCTGCGATTGTGGCTTCCGTTCTTCTTTTGCCCATGGGGGGTGGGATCTCCGTGGGAAGCTTGCTGCCTTCTGGTTGTGATCATGGCGGCAGCAGTTGCCTGTAATGATCCCATCCCCCATGAACAGAAGAAGAAAAGCCTTCCAGTCTGCTCGCAGGAGATCGGATCCCCGCAGGCAGAACAGGAAGGGTCTCTACCCGCAGGGCGGAACTTAGGGAGATTCTTAGGCCCTTCTGCTGCCCCTGCATATGTCTTTCCATTCATTGGACAGAATAGTCACTAAGGGCTGACACTTCCATCAACAAAGTCTGTACGTATGTTCACCTCTTCTACCATAATGTTTGGTTTCGCTGCAACTTTTTGTTATTTGGATTTGAAATGCCACCAGTGACTACAATCTCTCCACCCTTACTTCTTTTAGGGTAGGGGCTTTCAATCCAGTCATCAGGACACACCTAACCAGTCAGGGTCTCAGGATGACCACAATGAATATGCATGAGAGCAATTTGCCTGCAGTGCCTCCGTTGTATGCAAATCTCTCTCATGCATATTTATTGTGGTTGTCCTGAAAATCCAACTGGTTAGGTGTGTCCTGAGGACCGGGTTGTGAACCCCTGTGTTAGGGTCATGCTCCCAATGTGTTTTCCTTACTGCAATGTTATGGTGTGTTCACAATAGCCAGTGGATGAGCTGCATGGTCTTATTGTGCCTTTCTATATACTGGCCTTCTGATATTAGCACGCCAAATTCAGCACAGAGATATATTTTGGTCAGTTAGCAATGAATATGATTCTTTGGCCTCAGAATGACCATGTCCATTGTCCACTTGCTGTGCTGCAAAAAACAACCGCTCATCCTTCGTTTCATCTTCCCTTTCTTCCAGGGCTGGCTCCACCGTTAGGCAAGATGAAGCAGTTACTGAGGCAACATCAGGCCAAGCAAAACCATAGATCCTGTCGGCCACATAAATCCCAAGAACCATCAGCAGATCCTTTTATCTGCAGGGCCCTATATTAAAAAGCTTTTACAGACCTGCAAACCATATAAATGTCTCTTTGTGGGATAGTCCGTGCCGCTGAATGTGCACAAGTGAATAATTGCTTAGCATTGGAGCGTTCCGGGCTGGCACCCATCGCTAATCAGGCATCAGCCATATTGGGCTCCTGCCCGGTTCTGGCCAGGTTCAGCAAAGGCTGGCCTTACTTTCGCCATGGAAGCTAATGGGGCAGCAGCTGAATATTGCTGTTGCCCAGTTAGCTTCCGGGTTCTGGGCCAACCTGGATATTCAGGGCCAATGACCGGATATGGCCCCGACATTGAATATCCAGGTTTAAAGTTTAGCAACAACGGCTAGCCACGTTAGATCAGCTGCCACTGCTGACTATCGGGCCCAGATATCCAATTATACAGTTTTACAGGAGGGATGGTGTTGGGATGATTGTGATTGTTGAGTTTACTTATCAATGTCTCAGAGGGGCGTAAGACTGAAGGTTTGCCTAGTGTGCCCAATACCCTTTGCACTGATCTTGGTTTCTTCTCCATTGAGGGAAGGGATCACTCTCTCTATCTTCCACATCTACTACTACTTATCATTTGTATAGCGCTACAAGTTGAACACAGCGCTGTCCAGACCTGTAAGAGACACTCCCTGCTCCTAAGACCTTGCAGTCTAGTCAAGACAGACTGGGGATTATCATATATCTAGTGGAATGGTAAGGAAACACATAGGAGGTGAACAGGATACTGGGGGGGGATCAGGATCCAAAAGCAGTCTCAGTTTTTAGCCTAGATTTGAACAGGGCCAGAGATGGAGCCTGACGTACTGACTCAGGTAGTCTGCTCAGGGCATAAAGAGCAGCAAGGTAGAAAGATCGAAGTCTGAAGTTGGCAGTGGAAGAGAAGGGCACAGGTAGAAGGGATCTGCCAGAAGAGCGGAGTTCCCAAGGAGGGGTGGGTGCCAAAAAACCCTGTGGCAAGCAGTACTACTGAGGGTAACTTTCATAGTCCACTGGACCACTGTTCCCTCTAAGCTGTGCGCGTGTGCGCGCACACATACTTCGCTGAGCGAGCGCACATACTTTACAACAGAGCGCACAAAAATTAGGGTTCTGATTCTGATAGAAAACAACACAGACGTCTTGAAATTTAAAAGTTGTTATGTATTTATGTTTTTCACAAGTTCTACAATGTTTTCTAGTGCAATCAATGTGGTGTACATACTGTATTCTGATGTGTAGTCAAACTTTAAAGTATATAACTCCGAGTGTCGTTATGTGGCGCACAAAAATTTAACCTTCCTTCAAAAGCTGCACAGCTGATATTTTATGCGCACACAGCCTACAGAAAATTAGAGGGAACATTGCACTGGACACAGATACTTTTATGAAGGCATGATAGCACCATCGAGGTGTTAGACACACACTCAGAAAGAGGGGAGAACAGGATTTCAGAACTGTTTTCTGGCCCACTGGAGTGATAAAGACCACTGCACAATACAGCTTTCCCCTGCTTGTCGTGTTCATGCAGTGAAAAACCTGTATCCCTTTGGCTTTAGGCTGTGATGCAGTGCAAAATGGAGAAAGTGGAAGGAAGCTATAGAGGATGATTTCAGAAGTCTCATGGATATTTTCAGGATGTGTTTTGTTCAGCATGGCCTATATTTTATAAGCGTGTGGCCAATCTGAAAAAACAGCCCTGAGGTCTCTGTCTTTTTGCCTCACATTTCTCTGGTTTTGACACTCGGCTGCATATGAGGCTGTTTTTTGGAGTGACTGTGTATGATGCCCGGGGTCCCTGAGGAATTGCCTGCTCCAGACTGGAAAATCCTGATCCTTGAATCCTAGCCTGCTTGTTCCTTACGGTGTTCCTTATTCCGTTAGGGAGTATCCTACAAAAGGGGACTCGTGCCTTCAAGTTGCCAGTTCTTAAGCCACTGTTCTGCATGGCTAATGTCCCAATGACTGTGCATTCCCTGCCGATTTTGGATGCTCAGATACAGCAATGTATCTGGCGGAGGCCTAGATGAACAGGGTCTTTCCTTGTTTCTTCGTGGGTACCCTCTCAAAAGGTAAAGTTTCAGGGCATGCACTATTCCGTAAGTGCAGTAAATGTGGCAGGGGGCGCCGTTGTTCAAGGACACCATGTGATGCAGGTAAAATGAAAAAATAAAATATACAGAAAAGCTGAAGCTGACAAAAGAAGACTTTGGGATATGTCTACTAAGGTGCATGAAGGATGCCTCCTTATTGTGCCTTTAACGTGTGAAAACGGCCGTTTAAGGGCCTCTGCGTGCAGTAATGGCAGGTGCAGGGAAGAGGTGTTACCATGGAAAGGACACTAGTGGCCGATTAGCGGGCAGTAAACCTACAGTGGCTATTAAGAGCGGCAAGCGTGTGGGTTAACGCACGGAAAGGATGGTCGCTGCAACGCAGGATAAGGTGCCTATCTAAAAGTCAAAACTGAGGTGCTGGATGGGAGCAAAGGGAATAAGTGACGGACATGTTACCACCGTATGTCCTATAAGTGTCAGTGAGTGTGAGGACAGTGTGGGAGGCAGTTGAACTGTATCAGTGAGAGGTGGTCATATAATCCGCTGTGATGTCAATGGATGGCATAGAAGTGGGTACGAGTGTGCCATGGAGGAGCGACCATGACCACGATGTAGGCATAGCAAGAATGGCTGGGCATGAGCGGTGACCTGCACATCCTCTGCCGGTAATGTGTGTGTGATATGCCCTGAGGAGCAAAGTACCATGGTACAGGCAAGGGTATAGCAGCTGTCAGGAGAATACCTGGGTGATCATGATGCCTATATAGAGATGGATGTGCTGAACAGTGCATGGAGGTAGAAGAGAGTGCTGTACAGCCTTGCTGCCTCAATGTACTCCTGCTGGAATTTGGCAGCCAATATTGTGCACATGGATGCTTATGTGGGAGAAATCATATCAGTATTGTATGTTACATTAAGCATCACAAAAACAATCTTCTTTGTCAGTGTGACAAACCAAGCATGCAGCATAATGCATTATTCAGGTCTGTGACACTGAGGTCTGAAGTTTCTGCTCTGAATCCCAGCAGGAGTAGGAAATGGAGAATGTCGCAGTAATCCCCTTGTCGTGATCACAGAAAGGATGGTCAAGTAATCGTGGCTTGACAGATGCAGCAGGCCACTATAGAAAGTGCAGTGCTATGTGTGCACACTTGGCTGGTCTGGGAATGGCTTGGTGACCACCTCAGCACCGATGTGCATGGCAGCAAGTATGGGCCCCAACAACTCTGAGCCAAAAACATGTTGGATAGCAGAAGCCACCTCAATATGGACAGCCATAGTAGCCTCTTGGTCTGAGAAGTACTATGGTTATCAAAGGGATGATAGTTTGAATCCCACTGTGTGTAGACTCATACAGGTGACATAAGTAGACATTGCTGCTGTGAGTGATGTCTACTTATGGTGTGGCAGTGTTTACTTGTGGTGTGGCAGTGTTAACTTTTTTGATGGCTTGATAACATCTGACATTTGGCTACACATCCTTCAAGGGCAGAAGGTTGGCTAAGGAGGGGGTGCATTGTAGCAGCACTTCCTGTTTGAAGCACTCGTATGAAACAGGCTCACATGCCAGCAGCAGGGAAGGAAGTACATTGAAGGGTTGTATGGGATGCGCTGAAAGCATATGATGAACATCAACCACAGCTCTAATATGGACAAAGAACTGCATGCCACTTTGTAAAGCCTGCACTCAATGGGCAATGTACAGAGCACTCGCAGAATCATGGCACATGTGGGCCCCAAAGTTCCAAACCACACAAATGATCCAACCTCCACCTAGGCACACCAGCCCCACTTCATGCAAGGCCCTCCACTGCTGGTGCTGCATCTGCAAATATGTCAGTCTTGTCTAATGCAATAACACAGAGTTTATAGATAGTTGTGCTAGTATAGTGACATGGTAACCACCCTATATATCAAAGACCAACAGTTCAAGACCCACTGGCCATATCAATTGTAAATAAGGTTAGAAAGTGTCCCCCTGGTATCATGTAATAGACCTAAAACTTGGCACTTATATCTAATGTGGGATAAGACAAAGAATCCTGTGTCTACTACAAATGTATCAAACGCTGGATCCTGCAAGGCACAAATGTAAAAAAGACATTGTAGGTGGAAGAAAAGAAGCACATAGGAAAACCTTGAGAGATTAATAGTATCAAATTTGAGTACATCTGTTGGCATTTACTTGTCTGACTCCAAAGGCTGCTACAATCTTTTGCTAAACTCTTGAATAAATGCATGCCACTCACACTGCAGATGAGGAGACTTTACTGTGTGTAAATCTCCCCAACAAGGCAGGACCCTGGCCCCTTTGCAGCCCAACTGTGCCCTGCTCAGGTGTCCCTTATGTGACCTTACAAATGCAGATAACCTCTATTGTAGCACCACAGGAAACATCCAAGAGCATCTATATTTATTTATTTATTTTATTTATTTATTTTACAGTTTTTATATACCGCGCTCTTTGGTATCAGCGCGGTTTACAGATAACAAATTTCGCATTAGAACAGTCCTTTGCTTACATTATAACAGTGTCTTTTGCTTACATTATAACAGGGTCAGTAACTTGGAGACAACATGGTAAACTATATACAAGCTATATACAGAAAGATAAATTACCTCTGGAAATTTACAGTTAAATTGGGTCATAAATTTGGGTGTGCAGAGCGTCTAGTTCGTGTTCTGTTATGGCTATGTTGTTGGAATGTCAGAGGCTGTGTGAGTGATTTGTGAGATGGGGGGAGGAGGTGTAGGGTTAGGGCCTAAAAGATGATGACAGAATAGGTAGTGTTTGAGGGCCTTTCTAAATTGAGAGAGGTCTTTTATTGATCGGATATGAGGAGGGAGATTATTCCAGCAAGTTGGAGCGAATAAGGTGAAGGCCCTGTCTCTGGTTGTTTGGTTACATTTAGTGTACTCCTTTGGTACGACAAGGGTATTGGCGGCTGCGGTTTCACATTACTCTCATCTTCCATTAACACCCTACAATCATCCTGACACATATGCCTGTAACAACTTGACAAGTAACTTGTCTGTGGTCCAAAGACATAACAGCCACACATCTATACAACTGCCTGCAACCAGAAAGTGCACCTGTACAGATAAGACTGTGGCCACATCGGGGATGTTGTTCTGACATTAAGCAGTACTTTATCCGTCCATCTAGCACAGCACAGACTAGTGCAGGCTGGTAGAGGGAACAGATAAAGTCTGGGCAAGAATCCTAGCGCATGCTCTGAGAATCTTACTTGTTCATAATAAAGCATCAGCAAACTCTGCTTTTCGCCATGTAACACCAACTGGTCTTTTACAAACTAGTCTGAGCCTCAACAGCATTCCTTTTCTGGGTCACCGGAGTATATTTTGAGCTCTCATCTCACTCATAGGAACTTCTGGAAGAGTTTGGAAATCACCAGCTATACAAATGTTTTGCTTCCCAACTGTGATATAAGCAGGTCAAGTGTGTCCTTTATTTGGGTCGTTCCGTTGGCTTACTAAAAGCCTTGCAAATAGTTCAGTACACCACAGCTCACTTAATAACTGGGTCTAGGCATGAAGGCCGTGTTACACACGTTTAATATGATCTACACACTGCTAAAATGCAAAATTCTATCTATAATGATTACGACCTTGAAGGCAGCTGCCTCAGTTTATGTGAATTATAACAATAATGAAATAGTGTGAGGAATATCTCTTCTACCAAGTGGAATTGACTCAAAAGAAAGAGGATATTCATAATGTAATAAACTGGCAGATAGGACTTGGCATTAAGCTGACACATCTGCTTGAGGCCTCAGACAAGGACACTTGGGGGGTTTGGCATGAGATGAAAATACAGCATTGGCGTGCTTCCAAAAGCTTGTGCCAGCATTAAAGCTACTCATGCCAGTTCCTGTCTACCAGCGTATTAAGTTATGAATACTCTTTCTTTTGAGCCGGCTTATCTGAAAGCATTGTTCCTGGTCTGTGTGCTAACAGTCACTGCGTTTAGCAGAAGCAGCTCTGCTGGGAGCTCCATCTGTAAAATGTATCGCAGTTCAAGACTGGTTTCCAGTGCTAGCCCAGTACTATGGAAATCCTTTTCGCAAGGGGCTTCCATGGAAGTTAACAGCTAGTGTTCAGAAAAAAGATTAAGGTGTATTCTTTTTTTTTTTTTTTTTGAAACTTTTATTTTCATTTTGCAACAAACAAAAGAAACAACACACCAAAGGAGACAAAACAAGTATACAATAAAGAAAAGTAAACCCAATTACCCCCCACCCCCACGCTTCTTCTCTAGCTGATTATGTCAGCATGTGAGCGCTTCCAAACAACAGTGATTGTACATCAAAACAATCAAAAGAGTATCTGCGATACAGAATAATCAGGAGACAAAGATATATATAAATTTAGACAGTCAGATGAGAGCATTGAGCAGAATGTACATAGTCATTGAGCATCTTCCATTTAGACCGATGATGAGGAGTCTGAATGGGGGAAGCAAACATACGAGGTATTTGTTCATATTTACTGTAGAGACAGACATGATTCCACCATTCATTGGGGCTCAATTGGGAGCTATTTTTCCAGTATTTCGTAATTAGGGAAATAGCAATGCCTAGCATAAAGTCCAAAAGGAAGTAAGCCGTCTTTGGAAGAGAGGGGATCCCCGCAGCTGAGCGAAGTCCCACTATCCTCCAAGAAAGGGGCTCTTGAAAGTGCAAAATAGACTGGATACGACCCCAGACCCGACTCCAGTAATACTGTAGTGCGGGACATTCATACATAACATGAGGTAGTGAACCAATGGCCGCATGACATGTCCAACAATTATTGCCCTGAGTAGTGTTCCATTTGGCTAATCTGTCAGGAGTGTAAAAACACCGGTGGGCTAGAAAGAAGAGTGTCTGAGTGAGTGAGGCGGATCGGGAGACCCGTGTCACTCTACTCCAGACAAGGCTCCATTGCTCCGGGGTCAAGGTCACATGCAATTCTCTCTCCCATGCTTTCTGCGCTATAGGGGTATCCCTAGTTATAGCATTACATAAGGTTTTGTAAAAATTGGATGCTACACCCGGTGAACTACCGATAGATCGGATAGTCTCCAACCAACCTTGTGTAGGGGAGGCCGATGGCGGGAGCACCTTAGCACTCCTAAGGCAATGCTGAAGTTGCACCAACTGAAAGTAGTGTTTCGCTGGGAGACCAAATTCAATTTGCAATTCACTAAAAGTTTTCCAGCGACCTTCATGGAACAACTGACTAGGAATCCAAATGCCCCTAGTGTACCAGGGGCTCCACGCCATCGGCTTATTTTGTATTCGAAATCGAGGGTTGAACCAAAGTGGGAGCTTGTCTAACGGACAGAGTCGGGAGTCTAAAGATTGCATGAGAGTATTAAAGGCACCTAAGGTGTCTAAAAGCATTGGTGGAAAGTGGGAGTCTGATGGGAGAGTCATACCAGGGAGAAAAGTAAGAGGAATCGGCTTGCAAAGGTCCTCTTCTATGTCTAGCCACACAGGTCTACTCGGTACTGGATCTTCCAGCCAACGAGCACCTTGTTTGAGAAGAAAAGATTGATGATACTTCAGGAAATCAGGGAATCTGACACCCCCATTTTCCTTATCTGCTTGCAGCTTATGTTTCGCTATCCGAGGTGTCTTGTTTTGCCACAAGTATCTAGTCAGAAGGCCCTCGATATCTTTATATATACGTCGAGGGAAGAGACAGGGCACCATTTCTAAGATATAATTCACTTTCGGAACAATCATCATTTTTATGGTTTCTAATCGACCCCACCAGGTAAGCGTTAAAGGAGTCCAGCGGTGAGTAAGCGCCCGGACTTTAGAGGTTAAGTCTTTGGCATTGAAGGAGATAGTGTCTTCCAAAGGAGAACAATAGTGAACCCCAAGGTATTTGACCATGCGAGGTTGCCATACAAAGGGGAAGGATTGCATATCTGCCTGATGAAGCAGAGGATTTAATGGAAAGGCTACCGACTTGGTCCAATTTATCTTATAACCGGACAGTTGTGAGTATTTACCAATTTGCTCTAGGACAGCCGGTACTGAGTCTATTGAGACAAAAAGCATAAGATCATCAGCATACGCTGAAATTTTGATTTCCCTATGGGTGAAGGGGACTCCATGAATCTCCTCCGATTGCCGGATTAGTAAAGCCAAGGGTTCGAGTGCAAGATCGAAGAGGAGTGGAGACAGTGGGCATCCCTGGCGAGTGCCGCGTTGAAGGGGAAAAGGCTGAGACTTTAAAGCATTTGCGCATATACTGGCTGTAGGCTGAGCGTACATGGTGCGAAGACAACGGAGAAAACCTTCCCCGAATCCGTACCAGCGGAGGACTGCAAACAGGAAGGGCCACTCTAAACGATCAAAGGCCTTCTCAGCATCAAGCGAGAGGCCAACAAATGGGCGATCAAGATTAACTGCGGTAGTCAATACATGGCATAGAGTCCGAGCATTGTCAGCAGTTGATCTACCAGGAATGAAACCGCATTGATCTGGGTGTATTAAGGTAGGCATCCTATCCGAGAGCCGGGTAGAGAGAATGGTGGCAAAGATTTTATAGTCCGCGTTTAGGAGGGAAATTGGACGATAATTAGCTGTTAGTTGCGGGTCTCTCCCCTCTTTCTCAAAAACTACTACATTTGCCATTGAAAAGGACCCAGAAGGAGAACCCTCCTCGGCCAGAGCAGAAAAATAAATTTTCAAAACTGGAGCTAAATCAGCGTGAAAGGTTTTGTAGAATTCAGCGGGGAGACCGTCTGGGCCTGCGGCTCGACCTGAGGCACATTTCTTAATAGCAGAATGAATTTCTGAGACAGTAAATGGTGTGTCCAAGGCCACTCTATCTTCGTCAGATAGGGTCGGTCTTTGTACTCCTGAAAGTAAGCGTTCAAATACATCTGGCTCAAAATCACATTCAGATTGATAAAGCCGAGTATAAAAGTCACGAAAGAGTTCTAAGATTTCGGTATCTTTAGTGACCAAGCCCCCCCCGACGGATTACGGAGGGCGGTAACACGCTTGGCTTCTTTTCGACCTTTTAGGGCATTTGCTAATAATTTGCCAGCACGATTATTTTCCCGATAATATAGCCCTTGTTGTGATTCAATATTTTTAACAGCAGCAGTGTGCAAAAGCTGATTGTATTGAAAACGCAAGCGTTGTAAACGGAGTAAAATACATGGGTCAGTACGGGACGTGAGGAGCCGCTCCCCAGCTTGTATCTGCTGCTCTAGAGTCAGTAAATGCTGCTTTCTTTGTTTCCCCTGCCGAATTTGATAGCTAGTTATAGTGGCACGGATAGATGCTTTAAAACCCTCCCACCAAGCCCAGCCCGCTGTGTCATGGGGTGAGTTAAAATGAAAATAATCTTGGATAGCGGCCTTTATATCAACCTGAAAATCTTTTTGACCCAGTAGGGATCTATCAAAAAACCAAGCTCGGGGAGAATCGTCCCGCGCAGTGACACGTAATGATAAAGATATGGCAGCATGATCTGAAATATGGAGAGGATGAGTCCTAGTCGTGTCTACTTGAGAAATCAGTGCTTTGGAAATGAGAAAGAAATCTATTCTAGATTGGGAGTGATGGGGGGCAGAAAAGAAAGTGAACTCTAAGTCGGAGGGGTGAAGCAGCCTCCATATATCTACCAGCGCAAGATCTTGCATCAGAGCTGTAAGGGTAGCAAGACTCTTGGGTGGACTACTCGTTCTTGGCGGCTGTCTATCTATCAGAGGGTCTAACACTTGATTAAAGTCACCACCAAGTATTAATGGAGTATTGGCAGAGGCCTGTGCCAACTGCGCAATACTTGCATAGTAAGCAGGGTTGTCCACATTCGGGGCATAAATGCAAATACATGTAAATTCACTATCTCCAACCTTGAGATGTACTCGGGCCCATCTACCCTCCTTGTCAGCGCTAGTATCAATTACAGTAGCTTGCAAAGATTTCTTAACCAGAATGGCTACCCCGCACCGTTTAGAAACGGCGGGAGAATAGGCAGCCACCATGTAAGGCTTAACATTGAGTTTCAGTGTTTCAGCAGAGTTTAAGTGCGTTTCCTGAAGAAACGCTAAATCAGCATGCTCATGGCTAAGATAGCTAAGGATTTTCTTTCTTTTGATTGGACTATTAATGCCCTTTACGTTGAGTGATAAAATTTTACATAAAGCCATTCAGACAAGTTAAAAATTCTGAGCATGATGGCGCACCTAATTTCACAATGTCCCTCATATTGACTGTAACAGGCTGTACATATGGCATAAAAGAAAAGAAGCTTAGATAATACAATGAAGCGCCCCACATTAAAGAAGAAAAACCGCAGCGCGGTAGAGAAGAAGCAAAACCCCAAAAATTACTGGCGACCATGTGTCTGCGGGGAGAAGCCCCAGAGAAGGCCGAAATTGAAAAACACATAACCTGTAGGACTGTGCGTGCTCCGAATCCGACCGAGGCACACATCATGGAGGGAGAGGAGACCACAAAACAAGAGTCATAGAAAGAAAGAAAGAAAGTCCAGGAAGTCTCTGTGCTTGACTATGACCGCCGCATCGGGCCCTTCAAAATGGCGGACAGAGCCGGCGAATAAAAGTCCACGTCGTTGAATTAGCGCATCTGCTCTGCTTCTTTGGAGTCTAAAAATGTTGATAGTAGATCAGGATCTTCGAATGTCCTGGTTTGGTTGTGAAGAGTCACTCGGAGCTTCGCGGGATACAACAGGCCAAAGCGAGCCTGTAGCTGTTGAAGGCGAGGGCGAAAAGCAAGGAGTTTCTTCCGTCGGTCAACGGTAGGCTTTGCCAAATCAGGGAAGAAGGAGACTTTGTGACCTTCAAATTCCAAATGATGGTTCGCCCGGGCAGCATTTAAAATTTGCTCCACTTGTTGATATCGTAGCAAGCGAAAGATAATAGGCCGAGGGGTCGTTCGGTTGAGCGCCATGTGGGTAGGAACACGGTGTGCACGATCGATTTCCAATTCTTTATGAAAGGTGATCTTCAGCAAGGAGGGAAGAGTTTTGAGCAGGAATTCTCTCATATCTCCCGCTTCCGCCCCCTCCGGTATTCCAATGAGCCTCACATTGTTGCGACGGGCTCGATTATTGCTATCTTCTAACTCCTTTTGCAGATTCTGTATCTGGCGCTCGGCCTTGTCCAGTGCGCCCAAGCGCACCGCGTGCGAGTCGAGGACCCCCGCCATATTGTCCTGCCGTAATGAGAGACTTTCAAGTCGGTCCTGGAGCACTCCAAAGTCTTCTCGCAGGGCTCTAAGCGCTTCTCCATTGGACTGCACCAATTCCTTCACGCCGCGTAGTTCCTCCAAAATCTCCAGGTGCATTTCGGGGTTTTCACGAAATGGAACCATCTTCTGTGGGGAGGACACCTCTGTTTTGGAGCGTTTTCCGTGAGAAGAAGAAGGAGACCCGAAGTCCAAGCGCGCTGGTTTATGGGCCGCCATCCCCCCCGAGGTACCCCGGTCAGCCCGGAGCGAAATAGTAAGTTTGTATAGGTATTAAGTCAGGATTCTAAGTAGGCCTCTCGGGAGCTTCAGCGCGAAGCGTCTTACCCGCTGGACATCAGGCTCCGCCCCCCAAGGTGTATTCTTTTTATGCAACCTTTTTCCTAATTGTTTGTGTATGTTATATACCTTGGTATGTGTATTATTAGTTAGCTTTTATTTAATTTTTTACCCTTCTAGAACTAAACGTAGCTGCATAGACACCCCTAAGGTCCTGTGTCTTTTTTTTGCCCCAGTACCTCTAATGGCTCTATCAGAGTTTGGTTTAACCCCTTGGCTGACTCATCCAGCTAATCTCAATGATATAATGTTGGGAGGATCCTTGCTCTGACCTGGTTTAGAAGGAGGATTGTAAATTTGGAGGACATATGTAAGGGGAATAAAATCTCAACCTTAATTCAAATCTCAATCTTTGGTTCCACAGCCATTGCATTGCAGCTTGGCGCCTCTGACCCCTAGCCAAACACCTAAGAAAGGGAGAAGTGATGCAACGCTGTATCTAAAGCTCCCTCCCATCCCCCTCCTCAGTACACCCCTGCTCATAGCACACAGACTTGCCTGCATCTCTCTGCACCTGCTGCAAGTCGGAATCAGACTGAAAGAACTTGAGAGGGGTGCAGTTAGTAGATTGACACGATGGTGCTGCACGGCGCTATTCCTCTTCTACACCGAGATCCTCATCTCCTCCTACCCCTGCCAATGCCTTCTTCAGGAGCCCCACCACCTAAGTGGAAGAACAAATGGAGCCAAGTGAATGCAACAGAGTGTAAAATAACAAAAGCAAGTGCTATCAATATTTTGCTAGTGTGAACAAAGTCTCCAGCAGAGACTAACAATAGAGAGAGGCTAATAGAGTATGTCAGAGATGCTCAAATCCCAGGACCACAACCCAGATGGTACCCGCTAGGTTTAATATTGCCCTATTGTCGATCACTCTGTCTCAAATTTAGATGTTCATATTGGAACATGCACCTAGGCACCAGCGCTGAACATTTAAACCCGGATATTCAATGCCGGGGTCAGATTCGGCCCAGGTATTGAATATCTGGGATAGTCGCATAGGCCGATCAGAAACCAGGCAGCGGCGATATTGAGCCACTGCCTGGTTAGTGATATGCTGCCAAGGTTAGGCCAGGGTTACCTGAACCTGGCTATCACCGCATATCGCTAACCGGGAAACGGCTCAATATTGCTGCTGCCCAGTTACCGATCAGCGCTGCCTCTGCTTTGCCCCGGGGCGTCCCCAACATGCCCCAATGGTAACCGCTTAGCAGTGAGATATGTAAGGCTGGAAGTTGCAGATACTCAGTGCCACTAACCGTGTTAGTGCCGCTGAATATCACGTTCACCGAAATTAACATGATGAGCAGCTCTGCTAACCATGTTAATCGCCTGGAATATTGGGCCATTTGTTCCTATATAGAAGAAAAAGCATTAGTCTGTATTCACTTTTAAAATATATTCTAATGGCCTCTCCCAAAAAAACTAATAATTCCAAGAATTAAATGACGGATGAGGTCATGTGGACACAACTATCTTGCAATGCAGCTTTCCACATTCTCTAGACATCTGTAATCTTCTCTCCCGTATTCTAGCAGAAGTGTTAAAGTTTCATGGTTTGTTTTCAGTTTCCAAAGTCACAGAAAACTATCACTTGCATAACTTTTATAGAGATATTTACAATACTGAAGTTAAAGAATGAACTTTAAAGATAACAATATACCATACTGCACATCATCAGAGCGGAGGGCTGAGCTCAATGGGAAATAAGGCAGATGAACATTTAGGGGGAATTTGCACTCTCCACATGTAAAGCAGCACTGTTCAATATCTATATAGAACCAATTTATCAAATAATAAAAAAAAATCAAGATTGCTTATGACATCTACGCAGATGACATAATGCTGTTTATGCCCTTCAATATTAACACACCCAACTTCAACCCCATAACTTCATGCTTCGAAGAAATTGCAACCTGGCTCAAAAACTATGGTTTAAACATCAACTATAAAAAAACTGTTAATAATTACCAGAAACCAAAATACAGCCCACCTCAAAATATACCTTTTGATGACTTTAAACTAGAAGTAAAGGAGAAATTAAAATACTTAGGTATAACATTTGACAGACATCTCTCTTTCAAAACCCACATTAAAAACATAACAAGAACAATATTCAACAAGATCAGACTACGGCAGCACATAAAACCTCTACTACAACATTCTGATTTTAGAACTCTGATGCAAGCAATGATTATCTTATTTATTTTATTT
This sequence comes from Ichthyophis bannanicus, assembly GCA_033557465.1. Lineage (NCBI taxonomy): Eukaryota > Metazoa > Chordata > Amphibia > Gymnophiona > Ichthyophiidae > Ichthyophis > Ichthyophis bannanicus. The sequence goes on from CM066031.1 coordinate 1,859,874,882, forward strand.
ATTTATACATTTCTTCTATACCGCCCCTTCCGGAGATCAAGGGCGGTTTAAAGATAACAATTGATCAACTTTTACATGGAACAGTGGTATTAACTATTTACAAGGAACATATTGAACAAAGAAACTTGTGTATCAACTTTTTATTTACATATATAAAGGAGTCAGCTTATTCTTATCTTACTTCCTTCTTTAGATGGGTAGAGCAAGGCTCTGAGGCTGTTTAGGTAGGGAGGGAGGGGGGAGGTTAGCCAAAGGACTGGAGAGAGGCTCATGTGGTGCCTTTACACAAAAGCGGAAGTAAGGATGTGGTTGAAAACTACAGGCCGGTTAGTTTAACTTCGGTGGTGAGTAAATTATTGGAAACTCTGCAGAAAGAGAATATAGTGAGGTTTCTGGAGTCCAGCGGATTACAGGATCCGAGGCAGCATGGATTCACCAGAGGGAGGTCTTGTCAGACAAATCTGATTGATTTCTTTGACTGGGTGACCAGGGAGTTGGACCGAGGGAGAGCTCTAGATGTGGTGTATTTAGATTTCAGTAAAGCCTTTGACACTGTTCCTCACAGGTGACTTATAAACAAACTGAGCACCCTAGGGATGGACCCTAAAATTACTGCTTGGGTTAGAAATTGGTTGGGTGGGAGGCGACAAAGAGTACAAGTAAATGGAGCTCACTCTGAGGAGAAGGATGTTATCAGTGGTGTGCCCCAGGGATCTGTCCTTGGTCCGATTCTTTTTAACATCTTTGTTAGTGATATAGCGGAAGGGCTGTCGGGTAAGGTTTGCCTCTTTGCAGATGATACCAAAATCTGCAATAGAGTAGACACCCAGGAAGGTGTAGATAACGTGAGGAGGGATCTAGCTAAGCTTGAAGAATGGTCTAGAATTTGGCAGCTGGGATTTAATGTTAAAAAATGTAAGTTTGGGCTGCAGCAATCCAAGGGAGCAGTACAGTATAGGAGGTGAAGTACTTTTGTCCGCTAAAGAAGAGCGGGACCTAGGTGTGGTTGTGTCTGATGATCTTAAAGTAGCTAAACAGGTAGAAAAGGCGACCGCAAAAGCTAGAAGGATGCTTGGGTGCATACCGAGAGGAATGGCTAGCAGAAAAAAGGAGGTGATAATGCCTCTGTATAAGTCTTTGGTGCGACCTCATTTGGAGTATGGTGTGCAGTTCTGGAGACCGCACCTTCAAAAGGATGTGAACAGGATGGAGTTGGTGCAGAGGGTGGCTACTAAAATGATTAGTGGGCTTCATTATAAAGCATATGAGGACAGACTTAAGGATCTTAATATGTACACCTTAGAGGAAAGGCGGGATAGAGGTGATATGATTGAGATGTTTAAATACCTCTGTGGCATAAATGTTCAGGGAGAGAGCCTCTTTCAATTGAAAGCAAGTTCTGCTACGAGGGGACATGGGATGAGGGTGAAGGGAAATAGATTCAGGAGTGATATGCAGAAATATTTCTTTACAGAAAGAGTAGTGGATCCATGGAATAGTCTCCCAGTGGAGGTGGTAGAGATGAGGACAGTAACTGAATTCAAAAAAGCATGGGACCAACACAGAGGATCTCTAAAGGTAAAAAGTGGACTGTTGTAGTTGTTATTATGGAAGGACAGACTAGATAGGCCATGTGGTCTTTTTCTGTCATCATGTTTTTATGTTTCTATGTTAGTGGGTTGGTTCTGTATTTGTTGGGTGGATGTTTGTGGGAGGAGAGGGGTTTCAGTTGGGTTTTCAAAGTGCTCAGTGAAAAGGAGTGTTTTGAGTCCTTTTCTGAATAGTTGGAGATTTTTTGCCATACTGAGTGTTAGTGGAAGTTCATTCCAGAGTGTGGGGGCAGCAAATGAAAAAGCTCTGGAACTTGTGGTTTTCTTTGTCCTGCAGATGGTTTTGGGTGTGACAAGTGAGTGACTTGCATTTTGTCTGCGTGATCTGGATTCTGGTGGGGAGTGTAGGTAGGTGGTTAGGAGAGAGGGGGAGATGTTATTGAGCAGTTTGAATGTTGTAAGGAGTATTTTGTATTTTATCCGACTGTTTATTGGGAGCCAGCGTAGTTCATGTAGAATTGGGGTTATGTGATCAGCTAGATGGGCTTTAGCAACCACCCTGGCAGTGACGTTCTGGGCTCTTTGTAGTATATTTGTGTTAGTAAGTGGTAGGCCGTTCCGTATACTATTACAATAGTCGAAGTGGGGGGTAATTAGTGAGTTGACTACAGATTTGAAATCATGGGTATCGAGGAGGGGTCTTAGGTGCTGTACTGTTTTTATTTTAAAGAATACAGTTTTTACTGTTTGCTTTATTTGGGGGAGCATACTAAGGGTGTGATCTAGTATTACCACTAGGTATTTTACCTCTTGTTTAACAGGGATAGCTGTGTTGTTGATTATCCCTCACATTGACTATTGTAATAGTTTACTACATGGCCTATCAAAAATATCCCAGCACCCACTCATAATGGCACAACATACAACCGCATGAATTATTTACAGCTCACGTCGTATTGCTCATATAGCCCCAATTTTTCCTAGTGATTACTTTGAAGTATTGTAAGGAGTGTGTTTAGTACAGTTGATTCTTGTATAAAATAGGCTTAAGCCCCTTTATAGACATTTGCCTGTTGTAAAATTATCACCTTAACACACAGAAGAAGGATATTAAGACTCATAGTCAGGGCAGAATTAAGGCAAACTAGGCACATACCTAGGGCACACACGTTTAGGAGGGGTTCTTTCAGATGTATCATTTACAGCAGTGGTTCTCAACCTTTTTTGTACTGCGACCCTTTTTACCATTTGTCAACTTCTGATGACCCCCAATGATAAAATCAAATGTGTCTCTCTTCCTTTACACTTAACGCATTGTCGCTGTAATCAATTGTTGAATTATTAATATATTATAGGCCTTTGCAATATGTTTTTATTTATAAAATTTACTTATTTAAACCACAATAATTAATCACAATAACAAGTAACAATATTTGATTTCAAAATTATGATGATTTTGTAGTCAAATCACTAATATGAAATAAAATTATTTCTTCTACCTTTGTTGTCTGACCAATTTATTCTCTGATCATGCTGGTCCCGATCTGAGACTTCTGCTTTCCTGTCGTCTCTTAGCTCTCATTCTCTGGTCTATGGTCCATCTGCCATTTCTTATCTCTTCTTTTGTTTTCTTCACTTCTTTCCATCAGTCTATTTCCAGTCCACGTAACCTTCCCAGTATCAGCCCCTTTCCAGTCCTCCCTCCCAGTACCTTCCAATGTCAACTTGCATTCCCATGACTGCCACTGGTGTCCATTCCCTTCTAGTCCCCCTCCTTCTCCACTGACCAGTCCCTTCTAGTACAAATACCATGGCAGTCCCTCTCAGATCCACTCCCTTCCAGTCCCATTCTCCCATCCCCTCGCATTGGCCCATTTGTAGCCCTAGCCCCCAGTTTTCTTCCAAGGCCAGCAGCTCTATCCTCCCCTCCCCACCATCAGCCCATTTCCAGTTGAAGCACCCCCAATCAGCTCACTTCCAGTGCTAGTCCCCCCTCAACCCCATTACCAGTGCTAGGCTCCCCTAATCAGCCAATTACCAGTCCTAACCTCCCCGATCAGCTCATTTCCAATGCTAGCCCCCCATCAGTCCATTACCAGTCCCAACCCCCCCCCATTGATCAGTCCATTCCTAGTCCTAGCCTTCCCTAATCAACCCATTACTAGTCCTAGCCCCCCCCCGATCTGCCCATTACCAGTGCTAGCCCCCCATCAGCCCATTATAATCCTAACCCGCACTGTCTCTCCCCTCTTTCCAGCATTTATGCCCTGTCCAGTATGTCCCCCTGTCTCTCCCCTTTGTCCATGTCAGCCCCCTCCCTCCCTTCATGTCAGACCCCCTCTATCCATGTCAGCCCCCCGCCCTCCCTCCATCCATCCATCCATGTCAGCCCCCCCTATCCATGTAAGCCCCCTCCCTCCATGTCAGCCTCCCCTCTGGCCATGTCAGCCCTCCCTCCCCCATGTCAGCCTCCTCCCTCCCCCATGTCAGCCCCGTTGCAGGTTCCCTCCCCCCTCCTCCCCTCTCCCTATGTCTGCCTGCTACTGTCCTGTTCTTCTGCAGCCGCAGTTCCCTGTCTCTTAGGGAACCGCGGCTGTGCCTGTGAAGCCATTGCGGAGCCTTTCTGTCTCTCGACGGGCTCCATGCAGCATGTCCCGCCTCCAAAGGAAGTTGTTTACCACTTCCTTTGGAGGCGGGACAATACTGCACAGAGCCTGTCGAGAGACAGAAAGGCTCCACAACATTTTCACAGGCACAGCCATGGTTCCCTAAGAGGCAGGGAGCCGTGGCTGCAGAAGGGAGGCGGTGAGTTTGCCGCTGATGAGAATTGGACTCAGCAGCGGCAGCAACTTGTGCGATTTTTTTATTTTTATATTTTTTAACTGGAGTGAGGTGACCCCTGCTAAATCCACAGGTTGAGAACCGCTGATTTATAGGCTCATAAGACAGGTGTTTTGGCTTCGCCTGACTGAAGACCGAACACAGTTTAGGAAAACTATCCAGAGGATCGTCATGAGTTGACACCGACTCAATAGCACTTAACAACGACAGCAAGTTAGCTTCCGATAGAAAGAAGAGAGAAAGAGTGTGTGTGTGTGTGTGTGTGTGTATGTGTGTGTGTGTATGTGTGCGTGCGTGCGTGTACCTGGTGGTGGGGAAATGACAGCCACTGCTGGCTACAGAGGTCTGTCTGTTCTCCCCAACCGCTGTTACTTCCTCCTCTGCCTGTTTTCCTATGTAGTCAGAAAAGAGAAGCTCCATTTGTGGGATTTTTCAAATGTATTTATATCGGGGCAGTTTCTCCAAGTGGGTTAGTTTTGCGCATACCATGACAGTCATAAACCTCACTTCTAAGCCAGGGTATGTGGAGTATGATCTCAGTTGCTCACATTTACTGCTAATGCTCGACAAAGTATTTGCATCGAGCCAAAGATAGCTTCCTTCTAGAGTTCGTAAAATAGTTTGTCAAGATAAGCTTGGAAATTCTTCATTATCAAGCTTGTGACTCCCAGTACAAAGGGAAAGATTTCTGTACCTTTCTGTCACATTTTCTTCTTCTCTGACTGCATTTCTTGGTACTTCAGCATCTTCTGTCTCTTTACGCAATTCACAAAATAATCATTTGGAACTGACAGCTCTATTATCAATGCTGTTCTAGTGTTTTCTTCTTTACCACCATGTCAGGTTTCCTCGCATCCAGTTTCTTATCCGTCAGAATGGGAATGTCCCAGGTGATCAGCACCTCTTCTTTCTCTGTAATTCTCTTTGGTTTATTTATTTACATTCTCTTATAAACCGCGCTATTCTGCATCAGTGCGGTTTACATTGAACAAACTGAAATTACATTGAACAGGGCATTATAACTTGGAGATAACTATTTTACAGGGAACATGGGCTATGGAGGGTTAAGTGGCTTGCCCAAGACCACAAGGAGCACCTGTGGGACTAGAAACCTCAGTCCTTCCGGCCCAAGGTTGCTGTCCTCTAGTGGGATTTGAACCCCTGACCTTCCGGCCTGAAGTACCTTGCCCCAACCACTAGGCCACTCCTCCACTCCACTGATCCCAATGCTTTTCGGGCACAGTGATGTTGTAGTAACACAGTAAATGACGGCAGATAAATACCAGTATGGTCCATCTAGTCTGCCCAGTAAGATGGCAAGAGTAGGTGCATCTGCCACTCCGTGCAGGCCACCCCTCCCCATGTTTTTGTTTTAGGGGTGAACCCACCGATCCGTGTAGGACACCCCTGTATGTTGAGAAATTAGTTAAGTTTATTTTGATTTTATCCTGTTGCTGTAAAGGGATCCACTGTGTCTGTCCCATGCCATTTTGAATTCTGTCATTGTATTTGCCCCCAATACTTACATCGGAAGGGCCTTCCAAGCATCCACCACCCTTTCAGTGAAAAAGTATTTCCTGGCATTGCCTTTCAATTTACCCCCTTGCAGCTTCATGTTATGCCCTCTAGTTTTACATCTTCCCCTTCTTTAGAAGAGGTTTGTTTGTTCATTATTTCTCTTTAAGTATTTAAAGGTCTGAATCATATCTCCCCTGTGCCTCCTCTCCTCCAGAGTGTACATATTTAGGTCTTCAAGTCTCTTCTCATAAGGCTTCTGATGCAGGCTCCAAATCCTGGGCTGAAATTATAATTCTCTCATCCAACTCTCATCTGGATCCCTCTTCCCCCCACTCTTGGCGATTTCAATATTCACGTCGACAACCACTCTGACCTCCATGCCTCAAAATTCCTCGCCCTCATCTCCTCGTATGACCTCCAACTCTGCTCCACCGCCCCCACCCACCTACACGGCCACTGCCTTGACCTAATACTCTTCTCCAATTCCTCTCCCTCAAACTTCCGCAACTCAATCCTTCCCTCATCTGACCATCACCTTTTAACCTCTACTCTTCAGCTTCTGCCACCTCAACCTCATCCTGTCTCATCCGACCTATTTAGAAACATCCATAATATTGACCCCCTGACTCTCTCCTCCACCATTTCTCCATCTCCATTATATCCTCCAAGTCCTTCAAAGAGGCACTATCTTCCTACAATGCTATACTCTCCTCAGCTCTTGACACTCTTGCCCCACCCACCCCGTGTCCAGTTAAACAATCTACTCCCCAGCCCTGACTTTAGCCCACAACCCATTATCTATGCACCTGCACATGTTCCGCCAAGCATGCTTGGTCCAAATCCCGCTCCCCGGAGGACCTTCTATACTTCAAATTCATGCTTGGTTCCTTCCAGTCAGCCATAGCACTTGCCAAACAAGACTACTACATCCACCTGACCAACTCCCTTGTCCCTGATCCTCATCGTCTCTTTAATACCCTCAATTCTCTCCTCAAAGTCCCTCCGCCCCTGGTCCCACCCTCCCTTTCTGTCCAAACCCTAGCCGACCACTTCCATGACAAAATCCACAAGATTACTCTCCAATTCCCCAACCCCTCATCTACCTCCCCCCTTCCCAATTCTTCCCCCATCTGTACTTCCTTTGCCACCTCTCCTCCTTCCCTCCGATCTCTGAAGAAACCGCACTCCTTCTTACCTCCTCCAAACCCACCACCTGTTCATCTGACCCTATCCCCACCCATCTTCTCCACCCCATCTCCTCCACCATTGTACCCACCATCTCTCATATCCTCAACCTTTCACTCTCTGCATGAAGCCCAGTTATTACCTTATGGTTCTGCACAAGCTGCAGAATTGGTAGCGCTTACTAGAGCCTGTGAATTATTTGCTGATAAATGTGTTAACGTTTATACAGATTCCAGGTATGCCTTTAGGGTGGTGCATGATTTTGGTCTCTTATGGGGGCGTAGGGGTTGGAAAACGGCAGACGGTAAACCAATTTCTCATGCACAATTGGTTAATGAACTGCTGGCCTCCTTATGTAAACCCAAAGAAGTCGCCGTTATTAAATGTACCACACACAGATATGACACTTCTATGTATTTATTTATTTACATTTTCTTATATACCACGCTATTTCCCATCAGTGCGGTTCACATGGAACATTTAACATACGCATTTCACAGGATGATCTGCGTTTACAATTAAAACAGGTAATAGAACTTGGATCAAGAACGTGGATAACTATTTGCATCTGTACAATAGTAATTAGGAGGTCCATTTGTGCTGCGTTGGTCAGCTCGATGTTAGGGTTCCTGTGGAGCTGTCGTCAGGGTAATGCAGTAGGAAGAGGTGATGTTTCAGCACCTTCCTAAACTGTGCTATTGCCTCTCAAAGTAATGCCTTAGCTGATCTTGCAGCCAAACAGTGTGCACATGCCCAAATTGAACTTTTACGTAGTAATAATATCTCTCAGGGCATGCCGACAGTTTCTTATTATTTGTCTGATCCTTTACTGTCTGAGTATTATGTTTCCCCTCTTGAGCATTCTTTTCCTCTGCACTACTTGCAGGCTGCTGCAGATCCCGAGGATATTATGTATTGGGAACAGCATAATATGAGTTTAAATTAAGCACAGATTTGGCAGGAAAAAGGGGGAGGGGGCGAAGAGGGCTACCAAAAGCGGCAGCCCCTCTCTTATTTGGTCAAGTACATGGGGTAGGGCATAAAAACAGAAAGACGGTTCTTAAGGAGTTACAGGAAATATTTGTTTGTAGAGATTTGCCTCATTTAGTAGAATCACATCTGAGTCAATGCTTAGTATGTGCTAGGAATAATGTTCAGAAGGGAAAAGCAATAGGACAATTGCAACATTTACCCCCACCCCAAGGCCCTTTTCAGGCCCTACAAGTACATTTCACATGTATGCCACGATCGATAGGGGGTTATAAGTATTTGTTGGTCATTGTAGATAGGTTTTCAAAGTGACAAGAGGCTTTTCCCACGACTAAGGAAGATGCTAGAACAGTAGCAAAAATTCTCTGTAAGGAAGTTATTCCTGGCTTTGGGTGTCCCCTTTCTATAGATTCTGATCAGGGACCAGCGTTCACCTCTAAGGTGTTACAACAGATTACTCAGATGTTTGCCATTGATTGGAAATTTCATGTCCCATATCACCCACAGTCATCAGGGATAGTAGAACAAATGAATTGAACAATTAAAGAAAAATTTAAAAAGGCTACACAACACGCTCCAGGAAGGTGGCCAGTGTATCTGCCAGCTGTATTGGCAGAAATTAGGCTAACCACCGGGGCATCTGGATTCTCTCCTTTTGAAATTCTGATGGGACGACCCTTCCCCTTATCCTGGAAATGGCCCGAGGGAACGGTGATAATGGCGGATGACTTGTTGCTAGCACAGGAAGAATATGCTACACAGCTAGCTAAATATTTGTGCATGGTGTCTGAACAAGTGTACAATGCTTTTCCTTTTCCTTCTACAAAACCAACGCACCTGTTCCGCCTGTGAGACCGTGTGCTGGTAAAGCTGTTTCATAAGAAGGGCCAGTGGGACCCGCCATTTGGAGATACGGAGGTGATTATTGCAGTTACTCGCAAAGCCATGCTAACTGATAAGCATCCGACCTGGGTACATGCCTCACGCGTCAAGAGTGCACCGGAGGATTCCTGGAAGACGCCTGACTCGCCCCAGCCATGAGGACCTTGGACGCAGGCAAATCGGACAGAGAACAATGCAACTTGGATTCAGGCCCTGCAGAGCTCCACCACTTTTTTGTACTCTTATACACCTGTTTCCACGGTGGCTGATGTACCCGAGCGCGCCACCACTGACCTCCAGTTAATAATGTCTGCTTAACTGTCCTTCAGAAGACTGTTTGGCTGTTCCTATAGTGGGCCTATGCAGGCCCAAAGGGGGGATTGATAGGGGAAAATAAGGCTTAAAGTGTGTGTGTGTTCAGGAGGACTAGGAGGCCCGCAGGGGAAAATGGGGATCCTGTACATATCTATATATGGAAAGGAATGTGCTGTGCTAAGACAAATTGATTGTTCTACACGGAGACGACTAACATCTGTGAAGTTACTGATAAGCTGTGGTGGGCCTCAGGGGATGAGTTGATGACGTATGTATATGTTTCTGTTAATGTATAAAAGACAGACAGCCCCTCTAACCTGTGGAATAAACTTACAAACTACTCATATGTGAGTGTGTGTGTTTGTTCCCCTGGAATTCCAGACAGAGAAGGTAAGGTGTCCTCGGCCCAGGGGATTAACGGACGTCCCGAGGGTAAGTGGTATATAGTGCTGGGAAAGGAATAACCCACACTTACAAAACATACATCTAAAAGTACAAAAGAATGGTTAAAAAGGAACAATTGATCATTTTAAACTGGCTTGATCTCAATCTAGTTGAGAACCTTTGGAAAGAGCTGAAATCTGCCATTGGTAAAAGGAATCTTGGAAACATTCATGAGCTGGAACAAATCGCAGTTGAAGAATGGGAAAAACTACCAGCAGCCAGATGTACGAAACTTATAGATGCTACAAGAAATGTTTGGAGGCTGTCATTACTGTCAAGGGTTGTGCAACCAAATATTAATGAAGGGTGCCATTAATCTTGTCCTGGTCATATTTTGGTTTTTTTCTCAGAAATTACTATATCTATGTTACACAGACATCTTTTTTTCGTAGTTGTTGTATACCTTTGAACATACTATTAAAATATTATGATGAAATACAGTTGAAATATTTCCAATTATTTCTCAAGATACTGTACACAACATACAACATATCTAAAATGCAAGCGTGCCAATAATGTTGACCACAACTGTATGCCTAGGGCCCTTCCAGGGATTAACCCTGCCCTGCTCAGAGTACTGTGCTTTAGAAATTCATAAAGATAAATAAAGGTGGTGTTCATGTTGTTGAAGAAGAAACAACATGTCTTATTGCAAATATCATGGTTCAAATGAGGGTCACAATTCTCAAAATCAATCAGTCAAGAAAGAAAAATTAAAGATGTTGCAATTAATCTCAATTATTAAACAAGTGCAGAGCGTGGCTCGTGGAATTCTTTCCAACCCGCGTGTGTGTGTGTGTGTGTGTCTGCGTGTGTGTGTGAATGTGGTGTCTGTATGAATAAGAGTATGAGTGTGTATATATTGCTGTTGGAATGTTTATTTATTTTATTTATTATTTATTACATTTGCTTATATACCGCACTATTCGGCATCAGCGCGGTTTACAATATAACAAAACGACCAAGACAACATTCTGTTTGGTTTTACAAGGAACAGGAGTAACAACTTGGCTAACAGGGTTGAACTATATACAGCGATACTAATTACAACAACAGGGTTTATTATCTGTTTTGTGTGTGGGCATATATATTTTTGTGGGTTAATAGGTCTATATGTCTTTTAATGAACATACACGTGTTTGTGTTTCATTGCATGTGAGCTTACAAGGTTATGCACCTAGGGAAGAACAACCCAAACTATGGTTACACGATGCAAGGTTCCACATTAGGAACCACCACCCAGGAAAAAGATTTAGGCGTCATTGTGGATACCATGTTAAAACCCTCGGCCCAGTGTGCAGCGGCGGCCAAGAGAGCAAACAGAATGCTAGGTATGATAAGGAAAGGAATGGAAAATAAAACAAAAGATATTATAATGCCTCTATATCGTTCCATGGTGAGACCGCACCTTGAATATTGTGTGCAAATCTGGTCGCCGTATCTTAAAAAGGATATAGCGATTTTAGAAAAGGTTCAGAGAAGAGCCACCAAAATGGTAAAGGGGATGGAAGGATACTCCTATGAAGAAAGGCTAAAAAGGTTAGGGCTCTTTAACCTGGAAAAGAGACGGCTGAGGGGAGATATGATAGAAGTCTATAAATTAATGAACGGAGTGGAACAGGTAATCGTAGATCGATTGTTTACCTTATCAGAATATAGAAAGACTAGGGAACATGCAATGAAGCTACAGGGTAAACTATTTAAGACTAATAAAAGAAAATATTTTTTCACTCAACGTGTAATCAAACTCTGGAATTTGTTACCGGAGGATGTAGTAAAGGCTGTTAGTGTAGCTGGGTTTAAAAAAGGTTTGGACAAGTTCCTGGAGGAAAGGTCCATAAACCATTATTAAGAAGGGACCCAGGATATCAATGCTTGACCCAGTATAAGCATTGTGGAGCCTGTGTCTCTTGGGGAACCTGCTAGGTACATATGACCTAGATTGGCCACTGTTGGAAACAGAATACTGGGCTTGATGGACCTTGGTCTGACTCAGTATGGCATATCTTATGTTCTTATGTCTGTGCAGGAACCTCTACAGGTCTTCCATTAGTACACATCAGAATTTTCACAATCATTAATGTTCAATATATCCCTTCAAGAATTATCTGCTGTTGAAAAATCAGTCCTGGAAAAAGGTGTATCATTTGTTCCAACTCAGAGATATGATCCATTCCCAGTTACAAGTCCAGTTGCAAACATTTTTTCAACATTTGCGAATAGCGTGGTATTTTTCACAAACTCCATCTGAAGCAGGTTTGTCCACTCTCAATGTTCTTCCTTTTAAATCATCGTGGTCACCTCCAGGCCCGATTGATTATAATATTCAGGCATTTCAACAGTTGGTTTTACATGAGGCCTCTCAAATACCTATAACCTCAATGTATAAATACTAGACCTTTTCATGAGCTGAATGGAATATCTTGCATGGCTTGATGCGGGATTCTACTATCACCACTAAACCAGCAAATAAAGGAAGTGGAGTAGTTGAATGGTCCACTAAAGACTATGGGGGTCATTTTGGAAGCCCTGTCTGTGCTATGGACATCCAAAAATGTGCACAGAGACCTCTCCAGGGCTATTTAGAAGCCAGCTCTGGGTATGTCCTTAGCATGAGGATGTCCAAGTCTGAATGGGGAAATGGTGGAGGCATAGCCAAGGTGTTCCCAGGAACCAGGATGTGTCTGCCAGATCTCAGAAACATCATGGACATCAAGATGCTAACTGGGTAGTGGTCCAATATCATTGCTACCCGGTTGGCTGTGCAGCAGTTTCTCCAGGGCGCCCAAACTGGATATGCAATGCTGTTAACGCGGCATTGAATATCCTGGATTAAGGGTGAGCAGGCAGGGCTATTCACCTAACTCAATATTGGGATCCTAGATTTATTTATTTATTTATTTTATTTTTATTTAGCATTCATTTATATACCGCTACTTCCAGCAATCAGTAGCGGTTCGATTACATATTGGAATTTGTCAAATCATGACATAAACTTTTTGAGGTATAAAACAATGATTTGAAGGGAAAGCACAACACACAGTAAATAGGTTATGAAGAGAGGAGCAATAATTTACATATGTACATTTTTACATAACTGCAACCCTGTTTCATTGGGTGGCATCTTGTAGACCACCTGGTCCTACGAGTCATTCGAGAGGGATATCGCATACGGTTCTTTGCATCGCCTTGCCAGCGCACCAAACCAATCAGCAAGACCCCTCCCCACCTACAACCACCCATGGCCACAGAACTGATGCACCTCCTGACCTCCCGCACTATAGAGGAGGTGCCATCAACCAAGATCAACTCTGGATTCTACTCCAGATACTTCCTTATTCCAAAAAGGTCAGGCAGAGTGTGTCCCATCCTAGACCTACGCAGGCTGAACAAGTTTATCACCAAGGAGAAGTTCCGGATGTACTCTCTCAACTCCATCCTCCCCCTGATTCAAGCCAGCAACTGGATAGCATCCCTGGATCTGCAGGAAGCCTACACCCGCATCCGCATTCACAAATCATACAGGAAGTACCTCCACTTCAAAGTATTGGGGCAACTCTACCAATACAAAGTCCTTCCCTTCGGACTGTCTCCGGCATCATGCATCTTCACAAAGTGTGCGGCCGTAGCAACAGCGCACCTCCGCAAGCAAAACATCTCCATCTTCCCCTACCTGGACAACTGGCTCCTCACAATGCGGCTTGAAAAGTGAATAAGCTTAAGCCCGCCGCTGCTTGAAAAGCCCGCCGCTGATGGAGCAGACTCAGGGCTCTTCCAGACAGAGGGGAAGGGGCCGCGGGACAGCTGATTCTGCCGCTGCCACGGCTGCAGCAGCAGAAGCCAGGTTTTTTTTTAAAATTGACAGTTGATTCTGCCGCTGTCACGGCTGCAGCAGCAGAAGCCAGTTGCGGGCCGCACAAAATTCTCTCGCGAGCCGCATGCGGCCCGCGGGCCGTGTGTTTGAGACCCCGGCTCTACATCAGCAAACAAGGGGGAACCGGGTCACACTCCCTCTGCAAGGAAGCGCTGATGATATGGTCACTGGCCCTGGAAAACAAGTGCAGATTGCGGGCCTCTGATTCTGAAATATGGCTCTGTGTAGATGCCCCTACAGACATCTATATCAGGCACATCCACGTTTGTGAAATTGTGTCTTCACATGGACGTGTTGGCTTTTTTTCAGACATTCTTTAGACATTTTTTAGACATCCCTGATTGCACTTGGATATCCCTTCTAAAATTCCCCTCCACAAAACTAAGGCCGTTAAAAAATTAAGTGATTATAAACTTCATCAAGCCTTGCTAGATGATCTGACAAAAAGTGTGCAAGCAGAAATTTGGGGAGTGGTAGAACATGAGTTTTACCACAATTTGATATCTTAAAAAAAAAAAAAAACATTTCTAATGGTGTCTTCTCCTACACCTTCTCAATTTTATGCGGTGCCTAAGATACATAAATCCGTGAGCCATCCCCTAGGCCGTTCCATCGTTATAGAGCTAGGCTCTGCTTTGGAACATTTATTGCAATTTCGGCATTAGTGGTTGGGGTAGATCTTATGTTAAGGATTCCAACCAGCGCAGCCACCGGCCTGATTGGCGTCGGGGAAGGGAGCAGATTGGTAAGTTCCTCCCTGCTCCCCACCACAAGGCCAATCTGGCCAAAGAACACCACCGGCACCAGCTGTTTAAATTTTGAGCCGCTCCAAGGTACACCCGCGTCTGGTGGGCCCGCGCCTGAGGGCCTCGCCAAGGGCCCTTTGACGTGGCACTTAGGCGGGGCACTGTAGCAAAGACGCCTCCACCCAAACAGCTGAATCCACGGAAGGGTCAGGCCAGTGGAAATAGAACCAAAGTCTCATGTGATAACTATACAAGTAAGCATCCACCACTCCACTCCATTGCTACTTCACTGCTACCCCTTTGCGTGCAAACTACCACATACTGCACTGCTTGTAGAATCCACTACTACCTCATTGCCTGTAATTATCGTACTGCACTGCTTGTAGAATCCTACGCTATCTCATTGCCTGTAATTATCATACTGCACTGCTTGTAGAATCCTCCGCTATCCCATTGCCTGTAATTATCATACTGCACTGCTTGTAGAATCCTCCGCTACCTCATTGCCTGTAATTATCATACTGCGCAGCTTGTAGAATCCATTGCTACCTCATTGCCTGTAATTATCATACCGTGCTGCTTGTAGAATCCACTGCTACCTCATTGCTTGTACTTTAACATATACTGCTTAGCCTGTAGAACCTACTACCTCACTGCCTGTAATTAACCTACTGCACTGCTTGTAATATAACATACTGCATAGCCCCTCCCTGTTCCTCCTCTATGGCTCCACATTATATTATCCTCCTTTTCTCCATACTCCCTAACTGTTTCCCCTCCTCCCCACCTACCCTCTCTTTACCATCCGCAATTCCCCCCCATTCTGTCTTCCAACCAATCACCAGCTCTCGAGCTTCATCACTCTCTTCCATTCATTCAACCCTCCCCTCTCTCTCTAAAGCAACCCCACCCTCGTTTACGCCGTACTGTCTCCTCTCTACCCCGTTCCCTGCTACTCCTTCTCCTTCTTTCATCCAGAGATATCAACCCTAACCCCAGCCCACCTAGACCTCCTTCTCATCCGGAGAAGAGATCTTCACGCAACTTATCTAATCTTATCCACATCCATCTCCTCTCCCCTTCCACTCTCCCTTTCTCATGTGCCTTGTGGCACACACACTCCGTCTCTAATAAACTTGCTTTTACTCATGATCTCTTCATCTCTAATGCTCTACATCTTCTTGCCCTGACTGAGACCGGGCTCCTCCCAGATGATACCATATCTACTGCTGCTCTCTGCCACGGGGGCTATCAGTTCTCCCAAACATCTCGTCCCACTGGCCGTGGTGTTGGTGTTGGGCTTCTACTTTCTCCCTCCTGCCGATTCCAACCCCTCCTGCTGCCTCAGTCTTACTTCTTTCTCTCTTTCGAAGTCCACTCCATTCATCTTTTTACTCCACTTCCTCTCCAGGTAGCTGTTATTTATCGACCTCCTGATAAGTCTCCCTCCTCCTTCCTCACTGACTTTGACTCATGGCTTTCCTTCTTTCTGGATTCCTCTTCCCCCACTCTTATTCTTGGGGACTTTAACATTCATGTCGATAACCACTCCAGTTCTTATGCTCTAAAGCTCCTCTCCCTCACCTCCTTGTTTGACCTCCAACTTTGTTCCACTGCCCCCACTCACCAGCATGGCCACTGCCTCGACCTAATACTCTTCTCTAATTCCTCACCCTCGAACTTCCATAGCTCAGTTCTTCCCCTAACTGACCATCACCTTTTAAGCTTTAACCTTCATCTCCCGCTGCCTCAACCCCATCCTGTCTCCTCCAACCTTTTTAGAAACCTTCTTGCTATTGATCCCTTTACTCTCTCTTCCACCATTTCTCCGTCTCTTTCTTCCACTATGTCATCCATGTCTGTCGACGAGGCAGTAACTTCCTATAATGCTGCACTCTCCTCGGCTCTGGATGCTCTCGCCCCACCCACCCCACGTCCTGTGAGACGTTCTGAACCCCAACCCTGGCATTCACCCACTACCCGCTATCTACGTTCCTGTGCCCGTTCTGCTGAGCGTGCTTAGCTCAAATCCCACTCCCCTGAAGACTTTCTACACTTCAAGTTCATGCTTGTCGCTTTCTAGTCAGCCAAAGCTCTTGCCAAACAAGACTACTATGTCCATCTGACTAACTCTCTTGCCTCTGATCCTCGCCGTCTCTTTACTATTCTCAGCTCTGTCCTCAAAGTGTCTCTGCCTCCGATCCCTCCCTCCCTCTCTGCCCAAACCCTAGCTGACTACTTCCATGACAAAATCCACAAGATCACCCTCCAATTCCCCATTAACTCAGCTACTTCCCCTCCACCCTCTCTCCAATCCCTACCCTCCCCCTTCCCTTGCTACCTTCTCTTCCTTTCCTGTCATCTCTGAAGAGGAAACTTCACACCTTCTGTCCTCCTCCAAACTCATCACCTGCTCCTCTGATCCTATCCCCACCCATCTGCTAAGCTCCATCTCCTCCACTGTTGTCCCCTCCATCTCTCATATTCTCAACCTTTCGCTCCTCACTGCAACTGTCCCTACAGACTTCAAGCATGCCGTGGTCACACCTCTCCTCAAGAAACCCTCACTTGATCCCACCTGTCCCTCTAATTATTATCTCATCTCTCTCCTTCCCTTCATTTCCAAACTACTTGAACATGCGGTTCACCGCCGCTGCCTCAACTTCCTCTCCTCTCACGCCCTCCTAGATCCCTTACAGTCTGGCTTTCGTCCTTTACACTCTACTGAAACGGCTCTTGTCAAAGTCTCCAGTGACTTGTTCCTGGCAAAATCTGAGGGCCTGTACTCTGTCCTCATATTCCTTGACCTCTCTGCTGCTTTCGACACCGTAGACCACAACCTTCTCCTCGATATCCTGTCCTCACTTGGCTTTAAGGACTCTGTACTATCTTGGTTCTCCTCCTATCTCTCCCATTGCTCCTTCAGTGTGTGTTCTGGTGGCTCCTCCTCCTCTGCTACCCTGCTGCCAGTTGGTGTACCCCAAGGTTCTGTCTTGGGCCCGCTCCTTTTCTCTTTCTATACCCAATTCCTTGGCGCGCTTATCTCTTCCCATGGCTTTCAGTACCATCTGTATGCTGATGACTCCCAAATTTACCTTTCTACACCTGAACTCTCTCCGGAAATCCAGACCCGGATCTCTGCCTGCCTTTCTGACATTGCTGCCTGGATGTCTCACCGCCACTTGAAATTGAATATGGCCAAGACTGAACTTCTCATCTTTCCCCCTAAAACCTCCCCCCCTCTTCCTCCTTTCTCAATCTCTGTGGTACAGCTCTGTACTCCTTCCTGTTTCCTCGGCCCACAATCTCGGGGTTGTCTTTGACTCCCCTCTCTCTTTCTCCACACATATCAATCTCATAGCTAAGACTTGCCACTTCTTCCTCTACAACATTAACAAGATCCGCCCTTTCCTCTCTGAACACACTACTAGAACACTTATCCACTCCTTTATCACCTCCCGTCTTGACTACTGTAACCTTCTCCTTGCTGGTCTTCCTTTTAATCATCTCTCTCCCCTTCAATCTGTTCAACACTCCATATTACTCCTCTTCTCAAGTCACTTCACTGGCTCCCTATCAATTTCTGCATCCAGTTCAAACTTCTCCTGCTGACCTATAAATGCATTCACTCTTTGACTCCTCAGTACCTCTCCTCTCTTATCTCTCCTTACAATCCCCCTTGAGTACTCCGCTTTTCTAGCCAACTGCTTCTATCTGTGCCCTTCTCTTCTACTGCCAACTCCAGACTTTGCTCCTTTCAACTTGCTGTGCCTTACGCCTGGAACAAACTTCCCCTGTCTGTACGCCAGGCACCTTCTCTAACCCTTTTCAAATCCAGGCTGAAAGCTCACTCTTCGCTGCTTCCTTTGGCTCCTGATTCACCTAATCTCCTCCCCCCTCCCCTGTTTTTACCCCTCCCTACACGTTTTGTGTTTTGTCCTAACTAGATTGTAAGCTCTGATGAGCAGGGACAGTCTCTTACATGTTCTGTACAGCTCTGTGTATGACTGGTAGCGCTATATAAATGCTCAGTAGTAGTAGTAGTACTAACTGACCATCAGGATATACTAAATAGCTGGTTATTAGTCACAATGGTTCTTACATCTTTCTATATAAAAATTCCTCAGGATACTGTTATATCTATCCAGCAACTAAAAAACCCAGAGGATTTTTTGGCTCAGAAGAAACACTTCTTCATTTCATTACTACGGCTTGTGCTTAAGAAGAATTACTTTAAGGTTAAAGATCAATATTATTTACAGGTGCGTGGTACTGCCATGGGATCCACGGTAGCCTCATTGGCGGCTTGTTTATATGTTATGATTTTTTTAGGAACAATATGTGCAGGGCCGGGCCAAGAGTTTCTGCAGTCCCAGGCCCTGCCCTGTATGCTGCCCTTTCTCCTGCTTCAGGTGCCGCCCCCCCCCCCCCCTGGCATCCATCTACCCACCGGGGGGACGGGGGCGGCATATTGATTCTCACTTTGAAGCGGCAGCAGTTCAGCCACGGCTGGCTTTAAAACTCTCACACACGCGCTCATGGACTCCCCTCCTTCCCCCTCTGACGTAACGTCTTGTTGAAGGGGGCAGGAACAGCAGGCTATGGGGTATGTTTACTAAGCAGTGGTAGCGGCTGCTGTGCAGTATTGCAACTGCATCCCCGTTGAATTCAATGGGGCCGCGGCTCCAATACCGCACGGCAACTGCTACTGCTGCTAGGTAAACATACCTCTATGATTGCATGCGTGTGTGTTTTAATATTTGCCGCCACTTCAAAGGAGGAGCATGCCACCCACCATGACCTGCTGCCCTAGGCACCTGCCTAGCTCACCTAGTGAACGAGCCGGCACTGAATATGTGTATACCTCACGTTTTTGGATGCACATATCGACTTGGGCATGTTACTTCGATGGCATCTTTTTCATTTGACCTGGATATAGAGCTATTTTTGAGCAGTGTTTGTTTGGATTAGAGTAATAGCTGCAACCAGAATTTCTGTTTTAGTCCTGCGGTGTTTTCTTCAGCAGTTTTCTTTTTGGATATCAGTATTATTAAAGATGATGGTGTTTTTCAGATGTCAGTATTCCTGTAAGAATGCAGGCCCCAACAGTCTATGGAGTTACACCAGTTTTCATGCGTGATCTCTCAGGAACAATATTCCTTATGGGCAATTTTTACACTTATGGCATCTATGTTCTACTATGGAAGACCTCAAAATCCAGGCACAAGCTATGGCTTTACATTTTCAACAGAAGAAATATTCTACAGTATTTCAGTTCTTAAACAAGCTTATATACACACTAAATATATTAATTGAGATCTACTATTGTTTTAAGGGTCATGATTGAGTATGTGTTTTGCCCTACATCAGTGCTTTTTTAACTTTTATCTGATTTCTTTTTTAGTGCCATCAAGTCAGTGTTGACTCAGCTACCTCTGGGTTTTCTTGGCAGTGTATCACTGGAAGTAGATTGCCAGTCTTTTCTTCTGAGGCAATGGAGGGTAAAGTGACTTGTCTGAGGTTGCAAGCTGAGTGCCACTGGGAATTGAGCCCTTGGTCTTCTGGGTATGGGGCAGTTGCTCTAACCACTAGGCTACTCCTCCATGCCCCCTTGTCTCCCATATGACCTAATTTTAACAAGTGAAAAATCATGTGACACCCCCCCCCCCCAGATGATGATGAAATCAAAGTAGCAGATCTACAGCCTCCGTCCGCTCCTTCCTCTCATCTAAAGCAGGAAGGCAGCAGCAACAGTACTGGAAACAGCAGCAACAATCAGCACAGGGCCCCTTGTGTCAGTGTGCAGTGCATGCTCACAGAACCCACGACTCAGCATGAGGTTTCCAGTCTAACAGGAGGGGACAAGCGCCTATGAATGTTCACTTGCTCACAGGTCACATGCTCTTTGGGGACTGCTGCTACCTGGCATAGGTCACAGTGAAAGTCCAGAGAGAAGGGGAAATGACTGTGTTTCTGTGACCCCCATCCAATGCCATACCTGGCTCTGTGTGAGTGGTGCACTTGCACAGGGCGCAAAGAAATAGGGGCGCATTTGGGGCTGCCAACTTTGGCTCCTCCCCCCCCAAGCTGCCTGCCCTTGCTCAGCTACAACCGCTTTTAGTGTTGCCTTGTCAGTGGCAGCAGCGACATCCAATCAAATTGTACTTGCATATTGGCCTGATCCCTCCCTCCTCTGACGTAATGCTCATGTCAGAGGAGGGAGAGACCAGACCAGCCATTAAAGGGCGGAGTCGGAAAGACCTGCCTTTTTTTTTTCATTTGGATGTCGCTGCTGCCACCGTCAAGGGAACACTAAAAGCGTCTGTGGCTGGGCAAGGGCAGGCAGTGTGGGAGAGAACCGGCTGCATATGGAGAGATGCATGGGGCAAATGACAAACCTTCTATTGGGGGGGGGAGGGGCACGCCAGATGTGCAAGTCGCACAGGATGCATTTATGGCTTGGTACAGCCCTGACCCCATCCATTGATTAAGTGACCCTATTTGGGGTCCTGACCCCACGTTTGGGAACCACTACCCTACATGGAGCAAGCCTTCCAGAGTAAGCGCATCCATACACCCCACATTTCAACATGTCCCTAGATTTGCTTTTGAGCGAAGAAGGAACGTATGTGATTGTCTGGTGCATGTTTCATCACCAGTTGTGACGCTCCTTTTTCTCAGATACCCAAATGCCATTTGAAGTGGGGCAAGTGTGCTGCTTGTCAATCTGCTCTGGCATCTGAAGTTTTACCAATCTGTAGATGGGGGTTCGCGTCCCACTCAAGGCATCCACAGATTACATGCTGTTGTATGTCCTTGTTCTAAGTTACACGTTGGCAAAACTTCATGGAAAATTAAAATGCACATCATTGAACATTGTTCAGCTATTTGGACTGCAAAAACATTGCCTTCATTGGATGGAGTGTTCTCATCAATTAACAGATTTGCGATTCATTGTGATTGAAGCACTTGCAAAGACTTACTCACTTAATAATCCTTATAGTGATTCCTCATAGTTTGAACAGTTAGATTGAATGGCATTATTTTCTACAACATATTGGTTTTCAGTCGCAATACATCTGATTTAAAAGTTTCACATTTATTTTTTATACTGCTTTATCATTTCAGTCAAAGCAGTTTACATTGCAACTTAAACTTGCTAATGTACATTAAACAGGGACTTTGATAACTTGGATTCTTCTGAGGCAATGGAGGATTAAGTGACTTGCCCAAGGCCACAAGGAGTGCTAGTGGGAATAAAGCACTGGTCTCTGGGTCTGCAAGCCAGTGCTCTGTCCGTTAGGCTACTCCTCCATTCCGCATGACTATTCACTGACGTTTGTTGACGTATCCCCGTGATCCACTCCTTAAAACATGCCTGAGAGAATTAACTTGCTAGTCCTTCATTCTGAAGCACACTTGGGCTCTTCAAAGACACTGTGAATAAATGTTCTTTGCTTTATTCGTATGACAATTCACATAGATTTTGGAATTGACTGGATTGCTTTACAGTGTTGCCCTCACGAAGCTCCCTCTAGGAATGAAACCATCGGTAAGGTTGGGGTGCATATTGTTCTATCCAAAGAGTGAGCATAATATATTTTCAGCATGATTCAGAATGATGAATGGCAATAACAAGATAAGTTTTTTTTAAATACTCATTATGAAAGCAATGATTGGAACTCATTATGGAAGTTGATGGAAGTGCAGTTTTGTGGTTAAAAAATATATAACATTTTATAAAAGGCAAAGATGAATTTTGTCGATGTAGTTACTATTTTACATCATGAAGATATGAGTTTCTTTCTTGACTCATATTGCGTTTTAAGGGTGCTTAGTTCTACAATGTATTGATAAATCTCTTGAGCTTTTGTTGTTTTTCCTTCACATTTATATAGTAGCAAGAGTGAAGATTTGATATGGCAACATTGTCTTTTTTGTCTGTGCATTCTTGCGTGTGTGTGTGTGTGTGCATATGCACGCTCTCTGGCATTTTTTTAGTTGGTGGGGGCCTCCTTTCTCTTCTATCTCCCACCACATGCAGAAACAAAATTTGTACAGCAGAGTAAGTTCTGCCAGGAACTTGTGACCTGGCTTGGCCACTCTGGGAAAAAGGGTACTGGGCTTGATGGACTTTGGTCTGACCCTGTATGATATTTCTTATGTTCTTAAGTTCTCCCAACTCTCTTCCTCCTTTCCTGTGACTAGAGCAGTATTCCAGTGCTCCACCCCCTCAGTGAGCATCCACATCAGGAAGACTTTACAGTAGCCTGGATGGACAAAAGGGCCGGTGGGAAGGAGTTTAAGTCCCAAGCAGATGCTGGAAATGGCTTGGCCGAAGTTGCTGTCATGCTGAGAATCCCCATCAAGACAGCAGCAGGCTGTGAAGGTGTGGACTGAGGACCATGTAGCAGCCCTACAGATCTCCACGGTGGAGCCCGAGCACAGATTTGCCACCAAAGTGGCCATAGCTTGGACATTATGAGCCATGACATGATGGATGTGTCCATAGGGCCACTCTATTCTGATGAAATCTGGTCTAGGTTGCATGTGCCACGAGGGCTTGGAGCTCACTAACTCTCCAGGCAGAGGTAACCACCAACAGGAACAAACCTTCCAGGTCAGGTTTTTTATGCTGACAACCTCATTGTCCTTCATCATTCCTGTCCTCTCCAGCTAGATTTCTCCCCCTTCAACTCTTGCCTTATCTCAGTTGCTGACTGGTTAACCTCCAACGCCTCCACCACAATATGGCGAAAACATTAGCCATCTGGTTCGCTCATGGAAGCCTCTCCCCCCTGACAGCTCCAATTCCTGCAGGATTCCCCGTTCCCCTAGTGTCCTCCTTCTGTTATCTAGGAGTTCTCCTTGACTCTGATCTCTCTTTCAAGGATCACATCTGCCAAATCCGAGCCATCCACCCCTTTCTCACTCCTCAAGCTGTTACTACTGTCACAGGAATGAAAAGTAGCTGTGCAGGACAGGCATACAAATGAAAGAGATCAGAGAGGAATCAAACCTATGACCATTAGCACAAATATTGATGCATAAACCGGTAGGCCACACCACCAACCTGAGGTCATTAGCAAAGGCTGCATACAAGAACACTGCAGGGCATCACACAAGAAGCCTGCTGTCTGCCAGGATAGGCAAACCTCCAAAAGTAACCATGATGAAATGCACATGCAGATCTGGTGTGTACAGATCAGATCACAGTCTGTAATTGGGACCAGAGCCACATATAACTACATGCACACACACAATGAAATGTTATGCAGTGGATACAGCATGCAAAAGAGGAAAGAACCTAAACCCAAAGGGCGGCAGGGGATGCTCTGTGGAGCAGGGCAAAATATGGAACAGAACAGGAGAGAATTGAGCCTGTAAACAAGTGTGCCGCAGAGCAGCTGAACCACAGCAATGCCACTCCCCCAAGTGGACTGCCATGTAAACACTACAAAGAAAGAGACATATGTAACAGCTAATATGTGATGGATAGGCAGCACAGAGGGCACACTTTGGTGTACAGTGAAGAGATGGAAAGGTGTGTGCATAGGTGATGAAGCTGCAGGTACCTAATGGTCAAGTTAGCACAACAGAAAAAAAAGTAAACCCCATGTGGGGATCAAACCTGAAGCCCATTTCCCATGCTGTGTTGCACCAACATAGTCAGTCACATGCACATGCACAGTATACACATGTCTGTAACCACGATCCCAAACAATCACAATGAGCACAATGCAAAAATATTACCTCAAAGAGAAGGTGTGTATGGGAACCTGTAACACCCAGTGATGTGGCAAATGGCTGGCAGATAGACAGCTGGCATTGTACAAGGATGTGAGCACAGGTGGGCCAAGTACATGACCAGGAGAGAGAGACAGGAGGTGATCTGAGGAGCAGACACAAAGGAGAGGAGGGGAGGTGAGGTGAGGTGCAGGCGTGAGGTGGAGCAGAGGAGCCGAAGGGCAGGGGAGGGGGGAGTAGGCGAAGAACAGGAGGGGTGAAGATGTGTGACAGGGAGGGAGAGGGCACAGAGGGCAGTGAGATGGAGCGGCAGGACATGGCAGAGGGGGAGGAAGGTGAGACACATGTTCAGCGGGACCCAGAGCCACCAGGGAGAGGTGGGCCTGTGGTGATGGCTGCAGGCCCATCGTGTGTGTCACAGCCCATCCAGGGGCCACCCAGTGCCAAACGTAGGCGTATACTGGTGCCAGCCGAGGACCAGAGGAGGGCTGTTAGATTCAGCCAGCAGGAAAACAACATCCTGCTGGCCAGTGTTTTGTAGCGGTATGAGGTGCTCTACGGCTGGCTGAGCACAAGCACCACTGTGGGCACACGGATACATGTGTGGGAGGAGATCCAGGAGGCTGTAGCCCAGGCAGGGGAGCCAACCAGGGACCTGGATAGCCTTAGGAAAAGGTTTAATGATATTAAGCCTGGTGTCCGTGCACACATGGTGGCGGAGAGGCGACATGCCATGGGCACCAGAGGGGCTGGTCCCTTTGCCCCAAACCTGACACCCCTGGAGCAGGAACTCGCAGACCATCTTGGACCCATCTACCTGCGTGGACTGCCTGAAGTGCTGGACACCGCCCATCCACAGGCAGGTAGGTCAGAGATATGTTACACATGTACAACTCACGGCCCAGTACATGCCAGCCATGGACGGGAAGGTGGAGGCCTATGTCTTGAGAACATGTGTGTCCTAACACAGGCAACTAGGGTCCACATATCCAGTGAAACATGGCTGTGTAGGTACAGGGTGGGTGTGACAGGTACCTGGGGCTGCTTGCACAACATCCACAGTCCTGGATATCGTAGAGCACTGCACAGGTGTACAGAACCGGGGGGGGGGGGAGGCAGTCCTCCAGCCAGACAGAGTGCCACCCCCCCCCCCCCTTGACTACACATGAGTGGGCCGGATGACCATACATACAGGGGGATACAACACCCTCTACCCCATGAACACAGCACATGCAGCAGTACATGGCATATAGGTCACACAGAACAGCATACATCTGCAGCCAGGCACACACCACTATATGACAGGGGGACACAGACAGGAGGGACATACAACTAGGCCAGAAAACATTGACCTGGGGGGACCCACACACACCACCTGTAACAGCTATGACGTGTGTATGAGATTACCTGTCCAAAGACATATCCCAGACCAGTGACAGAGGAAGGGCTATCACACTGTGATGGCAAGGTAGACGCAAACAAACCCCAATGACCACATCACACAGATGTCCAACACATCATTGTCCAACATAAAGTGTGTATCCCCCACCCACCCTCACAAGACATTGGGGTGCACATTGCCAAAGCCGTACCAACTGCACCTAGCCAAGACCCCACACCACCTGGGGCCATCATCTCTACAGGTACTGCAGTGCCACAGACACATTCCCATGACCCCCACCCACGGTGAAACCACATGCCCAGCATCACTCCACCCATCCCCTGAAATAACCCACCACACACACCGAGTATATGATAGCTGTCCACACACACTGCACAGTGGCTACCAAAGCGGCAGACCCCACACACATCTGGCTTACATGGACGAATGCTGCAACACCTGCCATCCATACCACTCAGGCCAATGCATACACATCGCTCACATACACTATGACAGGCCACAATCCCACTCAGGGCTCACACACGCACCCTGGCCACATGTAACACTGAGCCCACATCCAAGGTCACATGCAGAGTGCATATCTAGTGCTGCATATAGTGGGGCTGCCAGTCTCAGCCCCATTCCCCCCAACATAAAAGCAAGTGTGACACAGCTCCACCAGTGCGAGAGGCCGCCCCTCCCCCCATCAGGTACAGCAAACTGTACGCACATGTGCTGTCCCCATTGTAGGTGCAGGAACAGCAGGTACGCATACACCACATTGCTGTTGGCGGGGATGTACTACACAGGTGTAGATATCTGACCTGCGCTAACTCATCCTTGCTGTGTACCCTGTTCTAACACCCAGGTGACATCCAGGCCATGGAGGCATATGAGGAGGGGGATGTGCTGGCGCCAGAGGATGCCGAAGGGCCAGAGGCCGGCGAGTCCGGGGATGCGGACAGTACTGGTGGGGAGACCCCAGGAAACGTTGTGCTGCCCGAGGCAGAGGACAGGGCAGCGGATGCCATTGCACAAGTGGGGGCCAGTAGCAGCAGCACACGGGCTGTGGAGGATGCAGAGTCAGAGGGGAGTCGCCACACAATGCAGGCGCCGGGGACATCATGCACCCAACACACCAGCATGGATATCATCCTTGCAGAGCTGCAGGCTCATACTGCCTCAGTAAAGCACGATGCAGAAGGTGGGTAACAGAATACACAACAAGCCCCCTGGGGGTTGATGTAACATCCATAATGACATTCCATGTGCCCCCTAATATTATGACACCATAGCACAAAGTTCTGTATTTGTAGTGGGGGGGGGTGCCATGTGCACTCCCCCCCCCCACTTGTAGCATGTGCCATCTGGTGTCATCATGCTAATGAGCTCATACATCTGCCTACTATTCACCACAAAATACCCCATGGAGACGTATAGTGGTACACACCTACCCCAGATCACCTATACAGTTTACCCGTCGGACCCTTCTCCCTGGGTAGTGGTATGTAGCAAAGATAGTCAGGGTACTCAGTACTGTGCGTCAGGTTTAGAGTGAACAGCACCCCCCAGATATCTATTGGTGTGCCATGAATCCCCACATTATCCAACCTATCCCATACGACCAGTGCGCAGATACAGCAGTGACACACTGAAGTGAAACACAGTATCATGTGTCATATCTGTGATCTCCACGATCCCCAGCAGGATCATTTCCTGGCCTGTGGATGGATCATGGGACACACAGATGTAAACATGGTACTGCGTTGCTAGCCATCGCATACATGATTGGTCTGCGGACTAGTCTGTTGGGATACGCCAGACATGTGCATGAGTCACGGTGGGGGGGGGGGGGTGCAACACATGTTTCACACATCACCTTGTGTCTCACCCACAGCCACTCATCAGGTTCTGATGGGCATTCAGGAGATGAGCCAGATGCGTGCCACAGCTGAGGTGATGGCAGCGGCGCTACGACGAATTGCAGATGCTCAAGGGGCCATGGCAGGGCGTTCCCAGCAGCCAGCCCCAGCCCCAGAGGCAGCACCAGCAGAACTAGAACAATGGCATTGCTTGGGCCGTGGTCGTCGTGGACGTGGGCGGCCACGCAGGTCTTGATTGTGGGGAACAGGTCACTGTGTGCCAATAAAGATGACTAAACCTGATTATACCTATGTGCCCGTTTCCGGTGTTTGCCACTGTACTCCCCTGAGTACCCTGTCCCCCATATTGTCAACATGGTCACATGTGCTCCCCATTTCCCTTAGGGGTGTGGTGTATTCACTACCACCAATCAACGCACAGACCTTATACCATGCCCTTTGTGCCATGAACCATGCCATGTGTGCACCCTTCTACCTATGCGTGGAGGTATACCCTACCTCTCCAGTTAAGCAGTAATATGTTTATGGTGGTACATGTATGTTTTATGGATTGGTCACTCTCTCACACCCCATATCCTCTCCATTGCTCCACCCACATGTGTGCCATTCCCTCTGACCCACACCAGGGCCTACGTGGCTGTTTAACTGTAGATGTTTGTGTAAGACACAGGCAGACATAGGTAACTAGCTACAGTCAGTTGTTCACTCTCCCCCTGCACCTGTAGTGAGCCGCTGCTCCCCCTCCAGACCAACATCCACCTGTCTTGGCCTCACCAGCTATCCCCCTGTGCAGCTCCTGGGTACAGCAGTCCATCTTATCCTTCCTGGCACATACCTGCTGCTTTGTCAAATATAACCCACCACTCTAAAATAAACCATGAAAGTGAAGTATGTCTTCCTATATGGCTTCAAATTCAATCACATTTTCATGCAACAAAAGGTCTCAGACTCTTTGGGCGTCCAGAGACCAACTTTCGTATATCTTCTGAATATCGCCCCAGTTGCATCAATGACCTTTTATTTTAGTCGCTTTTTAACTCAAACGTTATTGATTATTGGTATAGTTGCTATTTGACTTAAACATATTTGATTTTAATTGTACTGAAACAGTGCTTAGCTTTTGATGTTGTCCCCAGCGCCATCTACCGCGCTGTTTCTGTGTTTCACCAGAATTCGGTTTCCTCAGGGGGTGGCTTTAAAAGCACTGTAATACAAATTGCCATATTTATTTAATCCACACTTTCTACTGTTTAATCGAATTCAAAACATCCATATGTAGCCAGATGTAAGAATGACCACATACCCTCAGTTCAGCAATTCAGCTCTCCAAAATCTGGATTGAGTCATTAACGTTCACTGTCTGAGCCGAACGGCTTACAAAAGACGCCACGCATGCGGGCTAGGCTTTTAAATTCATTCAAAACCAGCCCACTCTCCGTTGGGGACGACATCAAAAGCTAAGCACTGTTTCGGTACAATTAAAATCAATTATGTTTAAGTCAAATAACGACTATACCAATAATCAATAATGTTTGAGTTAAAAAGTGACTAAAATAAAAGGTCATTGATGCAACTGGGGCGATATTCAGAAGATATACAAAAGTTGGTCTCTGGACGCCCAAAGAGTCTGAGACCTTTTGTCACATGAAAATGTGATTGAATTTGAAGCCATATAGGAAGACATACTTCACTTTCATGGTTTATTTTAGAGTGGTGGGTTATATTTGACAAAGTGATTGCTCTGAAAAAGGACCAAATTTAGGTTTGTGTGACATACCTGCTGCTGGCCGTCCCCCCTATTCCCCTACGAGCATGGTGCATCAGATATGCTGCCTACACATGACAGGCAGCAAGCATGTGTCCATAGCTGGTGGTACACACAGGTCCCCATCAGTGCCAGTGTGTGATAGGTAGTCCTTGCAGACACACCTAGGATACACCTGTATCCATCTCTATTTCCCAGTCACGTCTAGCCCTTGTGGACTATGATACACCCAGAATAGTGTGGATGCCATGGTCACATGTTATAAGTGAAGGGGGGTGTTTGGACCCAAAAGCGGATTATGTAGAGCCCACCAACCAGCCCTCTGTAGCTCAGGGTGGGGGAACAGGATCTCCCACCAACAGATCCACATTCTACATCTCTGAAATGGTGGCAGTAGAGGGGACCATCAACCCCAGTCCTGCTGGGGAACAGGCACCCTACAGGACAGTCAACGCAGATCTGTACGCATCAATAAGGCAATGGCAGGCAGACAGACAGAATGCTGGAAAAGCTCAGCTGCCCCCCACCACTATCTGACATTCACCAGCAGAGGGCACAGTCAGTCTCCACCCACTGTACCCTACAAGGTGTTCTGGCCATACACATACTAACTGCAGACAGTCTGCTAGCTAGCACATAGTGCATGTTCCTGGAGTAACTGTGTGCACACAAAAATGGGATGTGAGCGCACACACACCAAACAGGTATGTCAGTGATTGGGCCCCAAAAAAGAAAACCCATAAACATCATCTGAGAGAAATACCACATAGCACTATGGGGGAACCTAGCCATACCATGGTCACTGCTCAGTCAGGGTGAGAGTGACCTCCCAGCATGACATGCTGTGGCCACCCTGTCCATGCAGGTGGTGGTCGGCCACTACAATGTCCCAGCCATTGCCCTATGCCCTGTGCAGATGCACCCTGCCCAGGCCACCCTGTCTGGCCGATACCCACAGTACCTTGCTCCTCATTATGCACATTGGAAGGCTAACACTGGAAACAGTGCAAGCAGTGTTGGCTCAGAAAGGTGTAGGCAGCCACAACACACTGGATAGACAGACACACACTCCCACAGCTATGCCAGCATTGTGCAAATATAGAGGTTTTTGGCAGCCCAGGCCACCACACCAGTCCTGGGCACAGTGCAGGCATCGCTATGCTACGCAATACTGTTGGGGTCACTCCCCGGGGTGGTAAACACTGTCAGAAACCAAAACAGAAACACACTCCACAGATATCAGAAAGGTTGCTATGATGCAACTCTGTCAACAAATTGTGTTTAACTTAGGATTTGTTATCTGCCATTAATCATAGCAACCTTTTGATATATGTTTAACGTGTTCCCAAGTTAAGGGCGGCATTGCTAAGGTATGTAAGTGTGAATGTATTGGGAGATGCTGCTCCGCGCGGGGCCCAACAGCCTGACTCTCCATGAGGCTTTGGATAGTGGAGCCTGTGGGTGTGGGTGCTGCTCTATGGCTGAGTTTCCCTACTCCGGTCCTGGTGGGCCAAACACTGTTCAGGTTTTCATGCTGTCCCTAATGAAAATGCATGAGATGCATTTGCATACAATGGGGCGTGGCATACAATTGCAGCACAGGTATATTTATTAGGGACAGCATGACACCTGAATGGTGTTTGGCCCTCCAGGATAGCATTTGGGAAACTCTGCTCTAGGAATTGCACATGTTTATGGTATCTGTGCCCTGTAGGGTAAAATATAGGCGTTTATGGATTGTTTATTCAATCTGCAATAACAGTTCCGTCTTTATTGCCACGGTTTAGTACTTGGTAAAATATGGGGACATGGTTTGCAGGAGCCACAGCTGGGGCTTGAACCTGTGACCTTCTGACCCTGAACACACTGGCTGCGTGTACTGCATCAAACTCTTGTCACAGAGGCAGATCATTCCCTGGGGCTACCATTAGTGTTCATTGGACCGACCTTGTCTGTTGCACCACACGGCACCCACCTAAACACGGCTTGGCCTTGGTCTGCTGTGGGCAGATGCCACTGCCCCCACCACCACCAGCACCCCTCCACCACCATGCTGACATGCCCTTATACCAGTGGTGCTGGTGGTGCGCAGTCCCAGGCCATCCAGTGTGCCAGTAGGCAATTGCCTATGGTGAGGGTTCTCATGTAGGGGTGCCTACATGGACATGCGCGCTTCCCCCCGGCACCGCATGCCAATGTTCTGTGCCCTTGGGGGTACCTGTTGGGTAATATCCCCTGTGACACTGTGGGACACACACTCGTGCCCATGTTGGACCCTCGTCAGTTGCTGTCTTGCTGCTTTACAGTTTCGGCATTCCTATGTGCCACCTAGGCATCTGCCTAGTCCGCACTGTGCCCCAGTTGGACCACAGCATAACAAACCTGCCCAATATAAAGGAGAAAACCCTGCTCACCTCTATTTCAATGTGGGATCATTCACTTTGTAGGGGGACAGAGCATAGCCCCTTCCAAATATGATATCTTCCTTTTTACGCTTTGTCAGTAGTGTGCTTTATGTTTATCATTAGTAGCACTGTTGGCCAGCTTGGTTATGGGGATTTGAAATGTGGTTCTGGTCATTTAACATGTTTGTTTGCCTTTTTGGTTCGTGCACATGTATCACTACTATCACTTTTCGGGGTTTCCCTGGCTTTGCTGTACATTGCTGACTGAAATGGTTTCTCTCTCCTGCAAATGTGCCTCTAGCGCGAGGTTTTCACTGGCGCTAATTTTCAGAGCTCCATTTCATGGTGTTAGTGTGCATGGGGCCTCTCCCTGCCCACTCTACGCCCATTGACCCATCATCTCCGCCAGGGCCGGATTTAGCTATACGCCATGTACGCCATGGCGTAGGGCCCACAGCTGCAAAGGGCCCACAAAAATTGAAGTAGTTAGGCTTTTCTTTTTAATAAAATAAAAAAAAACCTGCTGGCTGCCGCCGCGGGGCCCCCTCTGCTGCCGCGGCAGCATGGACTGACCCGCGGGGGCCCCCTCTGTAAGCTCGGTCCCTCCCTCCGTGCCTCCGTGTCTCCCTCCGTGCAGGCGGTTAGAGACGCGAAGGCCGACGGTCACCTTCTGCCTTCCCGGCTCTGTTAAGCCCGCAGGGCTGATGGGAAATTTCCCATCAGCCCCTGCGGGCTTAACAGAGACGCGAAGGCAGAAGGAGACAGTCTGCCTTCGCGTCTCTAACAGCCTGCACGGAGGGAGACACGGAGGCACGGAGGGAGGGACCGAGCTTACAGAGGGGGCCCCCGCGGGTCAGTCCATGCTGCCGCGGCAGCAGAGGGGGCCCCGCGGCGGCAGCCAGCAGGTTTTTTTTTTTAAAATAAATTTTACTTTAGGCCGGGGGAGGGGGTAGGACTGGTAATTGGGGGGGCTGGGACTGGGGCTGGAAATGGGTTGGGACTGGGACTGGAAATGGGCTGGGACTGGAAATGGGTTGGGGGGATTAAGGCTGGAGGTGGGCTGATGAGGAGGACTGGTAATGGGCTGTGGGCTGTTGGGGGGGGGTTAGAACTGGTAATGGGCTTTGGGGGGGTTAAGACTGGTAATGGGCTGTGGGCTGATGGGGGCTGTCAGGAAATGGGCTATGGGGGGGGCTAGGACTGGAAATGGGCTGGGGGGGGGTTAAGACTGGAGGTGGGCTGATGGGGTTAGGACTGGTAATGGGCTGTTGGGGGGGGGTTTAGAACTGGTAATGGGTTTTGGGGGGTTTAGACTGGTAATGGGCTGTGGGCTGATGGGGGCTGTCTGGTAATGGGCTATGGGGGGGCTAGGACTGGAAATGGGCTGGGGGGGGTTAAGACTGGAGGTGGGCTGATGGGGTTAGGACTGGTAATGGGCTGTTGGGGGGGGGGTTAGAACTGGTAATGGGTTTTGGGGGGTTTATACATGTAATGGGCTTTGGGCGGATGGGGCCTTTCTGTAAATGGGATATGGGGGGGCTAGGACTGGAAATGGGCTGGGGGGTTAAGACTGGAGGTGGGCTGATGGGGTTAGGACTGATAATGGGCTGTTGGGGGGGTTTAGAACTGGTAATGGGCTTTGGGGGGGTTTAAGACTGGTAATGGGCTGTGGGCTGATGGGGGCTGTCTGGTAATGGGCTATGGGGGGGGTTAGGACTGGAAATGGGCTGGGGGGGTTAAGACTGGAGGTGGGCTGATGGGGTTAGGACTGGTAATGGGCTGTGGGCTGATGGGCTGATGGGGGGGGTTAGGACTGGCAATGGGCTATGGGGGGCTGACTGGAAATGGGTTGATGGGGTTAGGACTGGAAGTGGGCTGATGGGGGTTAGGACTGGTAATGGGTTATAGGGGGGGCTTAAACTGAAAATGGGGTGATGGGGGGTTAGGACTGGTATTGGGTTGGGGGGTTGCTAGGACTGGAAATGGGCTGATGGGTGGCTAGGACTGGAAATTGGCTGATGCAGGGACTAGAAGGGAATGGATGCTGGGTGAGGCTGGAACTAGAAGGGAGCTGATGTTGGGGGAGGATTAGAATGGGATGGGGCTGGAAGAGTAAAATGGAGAAGGGAAAAATATTTTGTGTGGGAGGGATAAAAAAATCTACAATTGGCCGGTATTGGGAGAGTAAGTGGGGATTGAGGATGGAGGGGTAAAATTTGACTGGATGAAATAGGAATGAGGAAAGAGCAAAAGGAGAAAGATTAGTATGTTAAGCAGATGTAGAGAGAGAATGGAAAAAAACTAGAAGAGAGAAGAAAGGACAAATGGACAGCAGACGATGGAGAGTTAGCAGAAGACATGAAGAAACCAGAAGAAAGTGGCTGGAGCAATTGCAGCTGAAAAAAATGCACAAAAGGTAGAAAAATATCTCTTTATTTTGAATTTATTAATTGGAATATGTCAGCTCTGGTAAATGTGCATCATTAACGTCTGCACTTTGTTTAGTACAAGAGCAAATTAATGTATAGTTTTATTTCTACAGTGTTGTACATTCCAAGTTTGGCTTTTGGGATTCCCAGTTTAATTATTGTCTTCCTGTTTCTAAAATGTGATTACTTGTTTGGTGATGGTCTATGTTCTGCATGTGTAACTGAGCTGAGGTGTTCTGTTTATATAATTCCTATTTGACATTGCCACTTGTTCTCTTTCCCCAGTAGGTCATGTATTGTTGTTCTCTGAAATGTATTGGTTTAATATTTGCAGTGTTGCCTTTTGATTGGTAGAGTATGGTGCTTTGTGAGTCCTGGTAGTGCTGTTAGGATACGGCGGGTTTGCTATGGGTTCTAAATGGGCAGTGTTTGTAGTAGTTCCTAATGTGTCTGGCAGTTGGCACTGGATTATAGTAATGTAGAAATCTTTTAGTCTTTCTTTATCCATACACTCATTAAGAGGCACGTTTACTAAAAGTTAGTATATGGTAACATTATGCAAATATTTATGCAAATGAGGCCCCTTATGCAAATGAGGCCCGCACCCCCCTTGGGCCGCCCCTGCTGGGGCCCACAATTTTTGTTGGCATAGGGCCTCACTCAAGGTAAATCCGGCCCTGATCTCCGCCCCTGGGGAGCCTTACTCTGCCCTCTGGGGAGCCTTCCTCCATCCTCTGCACACCTTAACGCCGCTGCAGACATTATCGCGTGATACGTAACGTTCTCACACGGTAAAGCGCCATTATCGCGCGATAACATCACGTATCACGTGATAACATCACAGCTGCGACGTTAGCGACATTTAGTAAACATACCCCTAAATGTTTTTAAAAAACATTGTAAAGTTTGAATTTTTCCACCCATAAGGTGAAATTAGACCTTACCTGCTAATTGTCTTTCCTTGAGTTCCCTCCAGGCCAGTCTGCTTTTTTTCCTTGGTCCCGCTTTATGGAATTCCCTCCCCACCCCTCTCAGACTGGAACAAAACTATGTCACATTTAAATCCCTCCTGAAAACCTATTTGTTTTCTTCTGCCTTCGACCTCCCACCCCTACTTAATGACCATGTTTTTCTGTGTTGTCTATTTCTCCTGTCTCGTCTGCTTGACTGTGCCCTATTTCTTTCCTATGATATATTGTAGTTCCTTTTTTTCTGGCTTTTAGCCACCTTGTCATTTTATGTTTGTACAGCGCCTTCATGTTACAAAGGGCGGTATATCAAATGTAATAAACATAAGCACAGTGGGCAAGAAGCCAGAGGCTCAAAGGGGGCAGAGAGGAGCTGCTTGAGAACCACATTGAGATCCCATGCCACCGGTGGGGGTTTGACCAGAGGTTTAGAAAGGAAGCCCCACATGAAGCGGGTCACTAATGGGTATACAGAGATGGGTTTATCACCAGTCCCATGATGGTACACCCCATCGTGCTTACATGCTCTCAGATGGAATTGGATTTGAGACCCAAGTTAGGTGGCGCAGATAAGTTAGCAGCAACTTCACTGTACAAGAATAGGGGTCCTGGGCCCTGTCTGTGCACCAGAGAGCAAACCTGTGCCAATTGAAGGTGTAAGAATGGCGAATAGAGTCCCCACGGGAGGCCAGGAATACATTTTCCACCTCCTCTGGGAGGTTGAGTTCAGAGAGGACTACCCTCTCATCATCCATGCTGTGAGGGCCAGAGACTTCACACTGGGGTGAAACAGGGTCCCGCCGTCCTGAGAGATGAGATCTGGGTCAGAGCCCAGTTGAAGAGACTTCTGCTGAGAGAGAAGAAGCAGCAGAGGAAACCACAGCTGCCTGGGCCAATGGAGGGCAATGAGAATCATGGTGCCCTTGTTGGCTTGGAGTGTGAACAACATTTTTGCCACTAGACGAAGTGGGGGATATTTTATTTATTTATTTATTTATTTATTTAACATTTGCATATAGCAGCCCCATTCCCCAGTTCAGGACAAAGGCTTAATGACACCCTGGTACAGAAATGAGTCACTTGGGCATTGAGTTGAGTGGCAAACAAGCCAATCACTGGAGAGCCCCACATCCTGAAGATGAGGTCCATCACCCTCTTGTAGAGAGTCCATTCATGTGGTTGGAGGACCCTGTGGTCCATTACTGCACTTGCCCGGCAGGTACACCATCCTGAGGTGCATGCTGTGGGTAACAGCAAACCTCCATAGCTGAACCACTTCCTAGCAGAGGAGGTACGACCCCATGCCTCCCTGTTTGTTGATGTAGAACATTGCCACTTGATAGTCTTCATTCAGATGGACAATCTGGTTGTTGGTCGGTTGCATCCTGAAGGCATGGAGAGATTCACAATGGCATGGAGTTCCAGAAAATTGATCTGGTGCAAGCTCTCCTGCTTCAACCAGAGGTTCTGCGTGCGCAGGCCATTGAGATGTGTTCCCCAGCCCAACTTGGAAGCATCCATGGTCAGCATCAGGTGGGGCAGGGGGGACCAGAAGGGAAGTCCTCTGAGCAGATTCTGCAGCTGATACCACCAGTGGAGGGAGTTGACGAGAGACAAAGTGACTGCCACTCTGTCCCTGAGGCAGCCTGTAACCTGACACCATTGAGTGCACAGAGTCTATTGCACCTGTCACTTGTGTAGGCGGGCCAATGATGTGACGTGCAATGTGGAGCCAATATGGCCTAGTAACTGCAGAATGTCTCGCGCTGTGGTAATCCTGCTTTACTGGATCGCACTGACCACCTCAGTGAGGCATTTTGCATGGTCCGCTGGTAAGAATGATCTGGTTTGAGTGATATGGAGAAGAGCCCTGATAAATTCCAGCTGCTGTGAGGGCTGGAGGTATGACTTCAGGCAGTTGATGATGAACCCCAGGCTCTCAAGTACCTGAATGGTGAGGGAGGCCGAGCAACACACACCATCCGGTGTGGAGGCCCTTATGAGCCAGTCGTCCAAGTAGGAAAAGACAAAGACCCCCAGGGTTCCCAGGTAGAAGGTCACCACTTCTAGAAACTTTGGGCCCAATTTTCAAAGGCAGTTACAAAGGTAACAGCCTATGTTGCCTGTGTAAATGCCTTAACCGGGATTCTCCAAAGGCACCTATACAGGTTATGCCTTTGGAATATCCTGGTTACGTCCCTATTGTGCCCAGATGCTATCCACTTAGCATTGGGGCATGTTTGGGGAATTCTGAGGTGGAGCAGAGGTGGGGAATGGAACTAAGCAGGTGGCAGTGATTTTTCAATGCAGCCCACTTAGTGCTCTGCACCTTAAAGATGTTGTTGTTGTTGTTGAGTGCTGTCGAGTCGGAGTCAACTCATGGCGACCCTCTGGATAGCTATCCTAAATTGTGTTCGGTCTTCAGTCAGGCGGCTCATTGTTGACAGACTGGTACCTGTAGCTGCTGTTATTGTATCGATCCATCTCATTGCTGGCCTTCCTCTTTTGCGTTGATCTGCTATCTTGCCAAGCATGATGTCTTTCTCTAATGATCTCTCTCTTTGCATGATGTGTCCAAAGTATGAAAGTCGAAGTCTTGTCATCTGAGCTTCTAAAGAAAGCTTAGGTTTGATCTCCTCTAGCACCGACTGGTTTGTTCTTTGGGCAGATGAGGAAAACTCTTACCTATCTTTAAGTCGCTGGGGCTAAACGGGCAGCATCAAAAATTGCTGCTACTCGCTTAGCTACGGAAGCTATTGGCCTGTGCAGCATGACCCAGATTTTCATTTTCGGCACTGTGGAAATGAAAATCTAGGTTAAGGGGGTCAGCGAGCAGGCTATGTGCTGATGTGGTGCATAGCCTGCCTAAATGAAAATCAGACCCTTTGTGAAGACCATGGGAGATGATGCTAGCCCAGAAGGCAGAACGCGATACTGGAAGTGTTGTCCGCTCAACTTAAAGCAGAAGCACTGCCTGTGGAGAGGATAGATCAGGATGTGGGTGTACGCATTCTTCAGATCTAAGAAGCAGAGCCAATCATTCTTTTGGAGGTATGGGAGCAGTATCCCCAGAGAGATCATCTTGAACTTTTCACTCACTAACAAGTAGTTGAGGTTCCTGAGATCAAGGATGGGTCAAAAACCTCCGATCTTTTTGGGAACCAAGAAATACCTGGAGTAGAAACCTCATTCGACCTATTCTAGTGGTACCAATTCTATAGTGAGGATGGCCAGCAGGGCCTTGACCTCCTGCAAGAGAAGATCATGATGCAGTGGGTTGAGAGGGTACTCTCTGGGAAAGAATGTGGGAGGCAGCTGGGCAAAATGCAACAGGTAACTGTTCTGGACATTTCTTAAAGCCCAGATGTCCATGGTCACTACGGGACACCTGTGAGCAAAGTGGACCAGCCAACCCCTCATCTGTGGGGGCACCTCTGGGGTCAAGGATAGATTGGCCATGCTCCTTAGGAAGCAGTCAATACCCCACCCCAGGTTGTGGCTGCAGGGTAGGCCTGACCTTCTGAGGTTTAGGGAGGCACTGCTGGTGCAGGCCTTGTGTCTTCTGCTGGGCCGGCGGTGCACTCTGGCCGTCCTGATAGCTAGGATAGCTGGGGTTATCCGTGTGCTTGTGTGGGTAATATTCCTTCTTACCCACAACTTTCTTTCTAGAGGGATCTGTGGTTTTCCTGGAGAGCTGGGTCATGGTGAGCTGCTCCTTCTCCAGTTCACTGGCCTTATCCTCCATGGGCTTTCCAAAGAGGTTTCCCTCTTGAAGACAATGTCAGTCAACTTGTCTTGAACCCATTGCTCGAGGTCTGAAGACTGGAGCCAGGCCAGATTGCAGGCACCAATGCCAACTGCTGCCACCCAACTGACTGACTCAAAAGCATCATAGGCCAGCCTGCTCATGTATTTTGAGCAGTCCTTTCCTCACCACAGTAGAGAATGGAAGTTCTCCAGTCTCAGACTCAGGTGGTATTAGGGTAGAGAACTCAGAGAGGTCCACCATGACGTCCTTGAGGAACATGGTCATATAGAGATGATAGGATAGAATCCGTGCCACCAACATAAATCCCTGGTAATAGCACCTCCCAAAACCATTGAGGGTATGAACTTTCTTCCCTGGTGGAATGGAGGAGTGAGTTTTGGAACTCTTTATGTGGCACATGTCCGACTCAACCACCATGGAGTTATGGGGCAGTTGAGGCTTCTCAAAGCAGGGGCTCTTTTATACCCTGTAGAAGGAATCCAACCTTCTGATGATGGCTGGCACAATCAGTGGGTTTTCCCATAAGCAGAACATCAGATGCTGGAGGATGCGGTGTACAGGACCTGTCACT
Organism: Ichthyophis bannanicus; assembly: GCA_033557465.1. NCBI lineage: Eukaryota > Metazoa > Chordata > Amphibia > Gymnophiona > Ichthyophiidae > Ichthyophis > Ichthyophis bannanicus. The sequence goes on from CM066031.1 coordinate 1,859,914,145, forward strand.
GCCTCTTTGGGAGGCAAGGGATATTGGAGGATTTCAAGTTCCTCCACCCTCGGTTCCTCTTCTGCCTTCAGAGGGAATGGGAGGGCCTTTGCCATCTTCTGGACAAATTCATGGAATGAGATGTCCTCAGGTGAGGACTTGCATCTCTCGTAATGAGGCAACGGATCTGAAGGGATGTTTTTATGTCTCTTCAAGGCCAGGGACTCCTCTTCTGTCTCCCATCCATAGGCATTGGACTCAGACAAAAAATCAAAATAGCGCTTCTCCTCTTCCCAATATCTCCACTGCTCTAGCGGGGCAGATAGGGTTTGAGGCTCCTGATGCCGTCACACTGTGGCATCAGACCTGGAAGTGCTTGGAGAGATGGCTGTTAGTGCTGAGATGGAGCCTGATAACCGACCCAAAGGATCTGCGAGACTCGTCAGGGCGTGGGTCTGTAACAAAGGCTGGACCACTATCAGTGGAGCCACTGCAGATGGCAGGGCCGGCACTGACATTGGAGCTCCTGAGAACAATGGGACAAGTAAGATCTGAGCCGCCAAGAATGCCACCATGCTCTGCTTGAGGGCCTGTAGGAGCTCGGCGAGCATCACCATCTCAGAGATCATTGAGCCATACCACCCTACCCCCCAAGTCGTGCCACCCTCCAGCGGAACCACCCCCCACAACTTAGCCGTGTTCCCCATGCTGAGCCATACTACCGTTGATTCAGGCAGTGGAGTCAAGGGGGAGGTGGCTCATCTCGGCAGCTGGCCATGTGCTTTAGTATGCATAGCCTACCACTTCAGAACCCCTTCTGATGCAACTTCAGGGGTTCAGAAGTGGCAAGCCATGTGTGCTGAAGCACATGGCCGGCCACCAAGTCTAGCTGCTCCCCCCTGCTGCCAGAATCAGTGGCAGCGGGGAGTGGCTCAGCATGGAGGGGAAGGGTGGCACGGCTCGGCATGCAGGGGGGGTTGGCGTGGCAGGCCATGTGTGGCGAAGTACATGGCCTGCCATCCACAGAGATCTGCCACCCTAGGCAGCCTCCTAGTCTGCCTAGTGGACAGGCCAGCCTTGGCTCTGTGGAAAAAAGAAGACTGAGGAAAATGTGGGTCAGGGTGGGGGACAGGATCTCCCACCAACAGATCCACATTCTTCATCTCTGCAATGGTGGCAGTAGAGGGGATCATCAACCCCAGTCCTACTGAGGAATAGGCACCCTACAGGGCGGTCAATGCAGATCTGTACGCATCACATGGGGCACTGGCAGACAGGTAGTAGGCCTGGAAAAGCTCAGCTGCCTCCCACCACTATCTGACATTCACCAGCACACAGCTCAGTCGGTCTCCACCCACTGCACCCTGCAAGGTGTTCTAGACATACACATGCAAACTGCAGACAGTCTGCTAGCTAGTACATGTTCCTGCAGGAACTGTGTTCACCCAAAACTGGGATGTGAGTACACACACCAAGCAGGTATGTCAGTGATTGGGTCACAGAAAAAGGAACTCATAGATATCACTTGAGAAAAATATTGCATAATACTATGGGGGAACCTAGCCATGCCATGCTCACTGCTCAGTCAGGGTGAGAGTGACCCCCCCCCCCCAGCATGACATGCTGTGGCCACCCTGTCCGTGCAGGTAGTGGTCGGGCACTACAATGTCCCAGCCATTGCCCTATGCCCTGTGCAGATGTATCCTGCCCAGGCCGCCCTGTCCGGGCCATACCCACAGTACCTTGCTCCTCATAAGAACATAAGACATGCCATACTGGGTCAGACCGAGGTCCATCAAGCCCAGTATCCTATGCACATTGGCCTCATTATGCACATTGGCAGGCTAACATTGGAAACAGTGCAAGCATTTTGGGCTCAGTAAGGTGTAGGCAGCCACAAAACACTGGATAGACATACACACACTCCCACACCTATTTCAGCATTGTGCAAATATAGAGGTGGTTGGCAGCCCTGGCCCCCACACTAGTCCTATGCACAGTGCAGGCATTGCTATGGTACTCAATACTGTTAGGGTCACTCCCCGGGGTGATAAACACTGTCAGAAACAAAAACTGAAACACACTTCACAGATATCAGAAAGGTTGCTATGATGAATCTCTGTCAACAAATTGTGTTTAACTTAGGATTTGTTATCTGACATTAATCATAGAACCTTTTGATATATGTGGAACGTGTTTCCAAGTTTAAGACGGCATTGCTAAGGTATGCAGGTGCTAGTACTGGGAGATGCTGCTCCACGCAGGGTCCAAAAGCCTGACTCTCCATGAGCCATTGGATAGTGGAGCCTGTGGGTATGGGTGTTTGTGCCGCTGTTGGCTGCTGCTCTAGGGCAGAGGTTCCCAACTCCGGTCCTGGTGGGCCAAACACGGTTCAGGTTTTCATGCTGTCCCTAATGAATATGCATGAGATACATTTGCATACAATGGGGATGGTGCATGCAAATGCATCTCAAGCATATTTCTTAGGGACAGCATGAAATCTGAATGGTGTTTGGCCCTCCAGGACTGCAGTTGGGAAACTCTGCTATAGGGACTGCACATGTCTATGGTGTATGTGCTCTATAGGTTAAAATATAGGTGTTTATGGCGTGTTTATTTTATCTGCAATAAAGGTTCCTTCTATATTACCACAGTTTAGTACTGGGTAAAATATAGGGACATGGTCTGCAGGAGCCACAGCTGGGACTTGAATCTGTGACCTTCTGCCCCTGAACACACTGGCTTTGTGTACTGCAACAAACTGTTACCACAGAGGCAGGTCATTCCCTGGGTATCCATTACTGTTTGTCAGACAGATCTTGTCTTTTGCAGTGCACGGCACCCACCTAAACAGGGCTTGGCCTTGGTCTGCTGTGGGCAGATGCCACTGCCCCTCCACCACCAGCACCCCTCCGCCACCATGCTGACATGCCCTGGTGCTGGTGGTGCGCAGTCCCAGGCCATCCAGTGTGCCGGTAGGCGGCTGCCTATGGTGTGAGATATGGGGTAGGGGTGCCTACATAGCCATCCACGCTTCCCACCGGCACCGCCTGCCAATGTTATGTGCCCTTTGGGATACCTGCTGGGTAATGTCCATTGGGGCACTGTGGGAAACACACTCATGGACATGTTTGCCCTTGGTCCGCTGCTGTCTTGCTGCTTTTCAGTGTCTGCATTCCTATGTGCCAGGTAGACATCTGCCTAGTCCACCCCAGGCCCACTGCATGTGCCATCTGCAGCCACCTGCAGCCCCCTGTACCCCACTTACATCATCACCATAGTGCCCTTTCCTACGTGGCCACTCTGCTGTTGCTGCACATGTGAAAGCCACATAAGCAAGCTGCCCAATATACACCACAGCCAACCCTCATCAACACTATCAATGTTGGAACATTCACTTTGTAGGGGGAATCAGAATTGACCCTTCCAAAAGTGACATCTTCCTTTTTATTCTTTATGGGTAGTGTTGATTACCGTTTATCCTTGTTTTTTCTATTGGCCAGCTCGGTGTTTTGTATTTCTATTTTGGTTCTGGTCATTATCTCTCTGGTTTTTGCATGTTCTGTTACTGCACATGTATCACTACTATCACTTAACTGGGTCTCCCTGCCTTTGTTGTACATTGCTGACTGAACTGGTTTCTCACTCCTGCAAATGTGCCTCTAACAAAGGTTTTCACTGGCATTAATTTTCAGACCCTGATTTCACAGCGTTAGTGTGCCTGGAGCCTCTCGCCGCTCACTCTCCGCCCACTGACCCCTTATCTCCGCCCTTTGGGGAGCCTTACTCCACCCTCTGTGCACCTTAACGCCGCCGGAGATGTTATCGTGCGATACGTGACGTTATCGCACGGTAATGCGCCATTATTGCGCGATAACATCATGTATAGCGCAATAATGTCGCCTCTGCGATGTTAGCGCTGTTTAGTAAACATACCCCTAAGTACAGTAATTTCCCAAATTCCCACTAATGGACTGCATTGCACTGCAGAGTTTGCAAACTTCCCAAAACCCATGGGGGATTCACTAAATATGGGACAGGTGGGATAACATGTACACTCTTCATCTACAAAGGCAGAAACAACTTACAACTACAGTTTATCAGGTGACTTGTTTATTTATACTACAGGCTGCTTATGGTCTGCTTTTGTTTTGTGGAAAGCAGAACTACAAATCCCAGCATGCAAGGTGCTGAAGTTGAGACTGGATCAGCCTGTCTCAGGAAAAAAAAAAACACAGCGAAATGGCAACTCTGGCCTGACTGGGTACAAGGTGCTTCTTTAGAGGGTCAATTTTAAAAAAAACCTAAAAGCTAAAATAAAAAAAACTCTCCACCCCCAAATGAATAGTCAAGTTGTGAAAGCATAAATGTGTTGAAGCAAGTTTTTGGTCTTCGATAAAGAAAGTGATGTGGATGCTGATGTCCGATTCCCCACCCCCATGCATTAAAGTCCAGCTTGTGTCAGGAGAACCATGAAACCTGCTGGGATGATCAAGACCAAGTAGCTGATTTTCACACTCGCTGCACCGCTGATGTTGCACAGATCGTTTTGACAGCAATTAACAGATGTGCCTGCCACTCGCAGATCGATATTTGTCGAGAAACAAAATCGGGCACAGGATTTGGAAATGGAGATGCCTGTGGAAGAGCCTAAGCCAGCACAGAGAAAAGAAGTCGACAAAAAGAGAATCTGTTATTAAGAGGGATTTTGATTTCCTCACACCCTTGCTCAGATAAATAATAAATACATGATGATAACAGTAAGACTGATTCATTTACATCCTGCCTGTCTAAACAATGCTAAACGGGTTATAGCCTAAACAATCATAAAACGGAAACAAACCATTTAATAGAGTAACAAAAACATGAAAATAATCATTAATAGACAAAAACTTTACACCAATATCAAACACTTCTTCCTTTCTGAAGCTTTCAAACTGCAGAGCAAGAGAGAGACTTCGGGGTGTATTTACTAAGGTGTGCAAATGGTTGAATTTTAGCATGCGTTAAGCAGTTAGCACAGGATGATGCTAATGGCAAGCCAACATTAAAAACAGCTAGTGCGTAAAAATCCCACACTAACTCCTTAACGCACAATGAGGCAGGAACTGGGCAGAGAGTGGGTGTACACTGCACATTGGGATAGCACAGGGGTAATCAGCATGTGCTAATTGTCAATGCTGCAGTCAGCACGGGTGCATTTAACAACACCTCAATGGGTGGCATTAACTGCATGCACCTTAATTACAAATGCTAAGGATGAGCATTAGGGAATGCATCAGTACAGTACCTTATATTTTTATTTATTTCTGTGTTTGGTCTTCAGTCAGGTGGCTCATTGTTGACAGAGTGGCGCCTATAACTGCTGCTGTTGTATCAATTTATCTCATTGCTGTCCTTCCTCTTTTGCGTTGACCTAACTTGCCAAACATGATGTCTTTCTCTAAAGTAGGAAGGTCAAAGTTTTGTCATCTGAGCTTTTAAGGAAAGCTTCGGTTTGATCTCCTCTAGTACTGGCTGGTTTGTTTTTCGGGCAGTCCATGGGATGTACTGTATTTGTCACCAGCACCATAATTCAAAGTCATCAATTTTCTTCCTGTCTATCTTTTTCACTGTCCAATTTTCGGAAAAATGCTGGGTCCACCCCAACAGTCAGTATGGGGCCACTGCAATTACTGCTTTTTATTTTTGGCTCCAAACGTATGTTAAGGGCAAACACTTACAACACTTTAGTAAACATACCTCTTAGAGTGAAAACAGGGTGCATGGGAAGAGCTAAATCAGGTGAGTTATCATTAGGATTAATTGAGGTAGGGGCAACTTAAATTGAGTGAAATTGCAAGGAATGACACCTCATAGGCAAAGCTGGCTCGACCACTAGGCAAGTCTAGGGGTCACCTAGGGCAGCAGAAGTCAAAGCAGATCAAACTCAAAAAGCCATCAGCAGATTCTTTTACCTGCAGGGAGAGCGAGCACACACATACATACAAAGCAAATTTTAGTATGATGCCCAGTTAAGCATTCTTTGAGATGTGTTGAGTGTGTTGAAATGATCATGTTGAGTTGAGATGATCACGATTGTTGAGTTGATCAATTGTTGAGATGATCATGATTGTTGAGTTTAATTAACAAAATGTGGGAGGTGGAGCGTTTAAGGCTGAAGGTTTGCCTAGGGGCACTCAATACTCTTGCAACAACCTTGCTCATAGGAGGCTATATAAATCTGCTAGTCGGGTGAGCAGAATGATTAGATGGGATTCACTTGAGGAGAGCGTCAGTGCAACCAGGGAAAGTTGCAGGAAATCAGAACTCTATCCCATAACCAAATTGATAAGGCAGAATCACAGAGTGGGGTGGATGGATAATGCATAGTAACATAGCATATGACTGCAGATAAAGACCAGTATGGTCCATCTAGTATGCCCAGCAAGGCGGCAAGAGTAGGTGCACATGCTATTTCGTGCAGGTCACCCCTCCCCATGCCTTTGTTTAGGGGTGTACTCACCACTCCATGTAGGTCACCCCTATTTGTTGAGATAGTTATGTTTGTTTTGATTTTATCCTGTTGCTATAAAGGGATCCACTGTGTCTATCCCATGCCATTTTGAATTCTGTCACTGTATTTGCTCCCACCACTTCCATCGAGAGAGCATTCCAAGCATCCACCACTCTTTAAGTGAAAACGTTGTAACACACTTTAGTAACTACCTCCCTGAACGGTTTATTGATATCCTTTGTTTATTGCTGTGGTGCGTTTCCCCAGTATTGTAACGCATGGAGAGTACTGGGTTAGCAAAAGAATGGTGCAGCTCTGAACCCAAAATTAATTCTTTCTGGATTTATCTCACATCTATTTTGTAGTAGTTCAAAGCAAGTTACATTCAAGAACAGTAGGTATTTCCCTGTCTGCAGAAAATTTACAATCTAAGTTTGTACCTGAAGCAATGGAAGATTATTTGACTTCTTAAGATCACAAGGAGTCACAGTGGTTTCCAAATTCTGGGTTCGTTGTGTCTCAGCCTGTTGCTCTGACTATTAGGATACTCCTTCACTCCATTACAATATATACAATATACATTACAATATCTTGCAAAGGATATAAAAAGACTGGAAACAGTTCAGAGGAAGGCGATCAAAATGATTTGAGAAGAGACTTGAAGACCTACATATGTACACTCTGGAGAAGAGGAGTTTCAGGGGAGATATGATTCAGACCTCTAAATGCTTAAAGAGTATTACTGAACAAACAAACCTCTTCCAAAGATAGGGAAGCTGTAAAACTAGAGGGCATAACATGAAGCTGCAAGGGGGTCAACTGAAAGGCAATGTGAGGAACGCATGTTACTTAGCCCTTAACACACGTTAAAGGGCAATAAGGTATATTATTTTACTGCAAAACACAATTTGCCACTGCAATGAAAGTTAAACACTAATGCAATGCATGCTTAACACTTCATTAGTATGCAAATCAAAGAGCAAAAGCTCAAAGCTGATCTTATGTTTTCCAGCCAGGTCTTTAACACATGACCTGATGCTCCCAGTCACATAATTATTAAAGGGACTGGCACAGATTTTGGAGCAACCCCCCCCCCCCCACCCCCACACACACACAAAAAAGACTCCCTGAAACTTTGAGAACACTTCCCCTTGACACATCCTCCCATCCATCCACATTCCTTCATAATTGCTCTCTCCCCCCTTTCCGAGACCACTCTCCCTATGAGAGAGCCCCCTGCTTGCCCCAGTTCTCCTGCCTGTCACAGTGCCATATTCAAAATGGCGCCCATGAACTCCTAGCGCAAGTCTTGTGGTAACTACCAATAGGGTTGATGCTAAAGCAGCTATCTGGCACAGAATTCCAATACAAAAATCTTGATGCAAACTTGTCAGGTGTCATTTTTCAGAGCTGGGTGTTCAAATATGGCTGCCCACATCAACAGCCTGCAATTGTATGTCTTAGCTAATGTAACCAACCTCTGGATCTGTTTAAGCTCATCCACATAGAGGGTCAATCAGAGCTGGGGCAAGTTTCCCCTATATCTCCACAACACCCTCTCTCTCCATGTGTGAGTTATCTGATAAGTGTGATAATTCTATCAAGGACCCAGGTGTAGAATTAAAGTGATTTTCATGTAAGGAATGAATCACAGCTGAAAACCGAAGAGTTCCAGTATGTATTTAGAGATGCAATCTGAAATGAATAGTCACACATAACAAGCAGTATTGTTCAGATTTGGTTAAAATCAGTCTAGCACAGCGGTGGGGAACCTGCAGCCTTAAGGCGCCATGCAGCCTTTGGAGCAAGATGTGCGGCCTTCTGCAGCCTTCTTAAACAAGTTTTCATATTGTTATATATATAACAATGATTAACATATGTGAACTAATTTTGGCAATATGGCGATTCCGCTAAGAGATGATTCTCGGTAAAAGCCGTTATCTGGCTGCGATAAGGTGGTATCACTTATCTAATTGTAGTTCTTGGAGGCGATAAGAGGTCGCCCGAAATGTCCGTTGCCAGCGACATAGGTACGGGGAACTGGCAATAGACACTACACCTGATAACAGATGCTGACAAACGCGGAACTGGCGTGGCATAACATCACGCCTTCGGATAAATATATCACGATGAGACTAAGAGGAGAATGCGGAGGAAGAGTAAGGGTTGGATTTTGAATGAGAGAATGCATTAGCGAATCAGTTTGGAGTTGGCAGTGAAGCGTAGTGGTCGCGCATGCGAGTCAAAGTGTGTCGCGTAGAGGAGAGTGTGCCTCAGCCTTGGCGTGTGTAGGACGTAAAACCACGGTACGAGGAGTTACCCAGTGTGTGACATTGAATAAATTCTCAACATTTTCGTTCAAATTTATATGTGAAGAAACAAATTCATGATTGCAAAAAAAAAGAATTGGTGCTAGTTTTGAAACCGAAATTTCTTCTCCACCTTCTGGCAACACTGTGGTGACATTTACTTACTGGCTGGCATAGAGAGTGCAGCGTTTGTGGTTCCTTCCTTCAGAGTGTGTTTGTCACTTATTACATTTTTTTTTTGCTTTCCATCATGTCGAAAAAAACAAAAAGGTCGCTGAAAGAAGAACACAGAGGGGTATGTTTACTAAACTGTCTTAATGTTACCGGCGCTAGTTGCAGCGATAATGTGAAGGATGCCATATAAGGAGTGGGCGTTCCAGCAGCAAGGTAGCAAGAATCTGTATCGCACGATAGTGGGCGTCGTGGCACGTTAACGCGCATTAACACTAAGTTCATGCCAGCGCCGGGTCAGAAGCTATAAAGATGTAGCCCACTGGTTACTGCAATGACTATGAAGGCAGAGGTCATGGGTTTGATTCTGCAGTGGTGTTATGTAAGAAGGCTGTCTGAGGCATTACCTTTTAATGTAGATCTGTGCTGTCTGAGGCATTTCCTTTTTGTAATTTAAATCAGTGCTGCCAGCAAAAACACTCTCACAGTGCCGTAACCTAAGGTGCCGAATAATGCACCCTATAAGGCACTCCAGAGGGCACATTATAAAGTGCCCTGTCCGCTAAGGCACCTTATAATGTGCCCTATAGGGCGCTTTATAGGGTGCCTTATAGGGCATGTTATAGGGTGCCGTATAGGGCACCTTAGGCTACGGCACTGTGAGGGTGTTTCTGCTGGCAGCACTGATTTAAATTAAAAGGAAAAGCCTCATACAGCTGTATTAAATAACACTACGATGGCATCAAACCCATGACCTCTGCCTTTGTAGTCATTGAAGTACCAGTGGGCTACATCTCTATAACATCTAACCCACTGCTGGCTGGCTACAGAAAGACTGCAGGTCACCACACAAACTGTCTACTGTGGTTAACAGGATAGGGTAAACACACCCGTACCCATGATGCACTGCACCTGCAGATCAGCAGCCCATATCTGATCACAAGATGGGGTATGCGCCTCTATAGCACCCCAGCCTGGTAGGGCGAACTGACCATGTGTGTTACTGGCACAGAGTAGCTACAGACTGTGACATTGTGAGGTTCCTGTGCTCACCCTGAGGGTGAGGTGGGTCGCCCAGCACCAGGTCTGCAGCACCTGGCTTGGCTGAGGTAGACTGTGTTGTAGGTCCCCAGCAGTGCCAGTGTGTGATAGGTTGTCCTTGCAGACACACCTAGGATACACCTGTGTCCATGTGTATTTCCCAGTCACGTCTAGCCCTTGTGGATTATGATGCACCCAGAATAATGCATATCCTATGTGGATGCAATGGTCAATAAGAGAAGGGAGGTGGTTGGACCCAAAAGCAGATTATGTAGCACCACCCAACCCACCCCTGTGGGTCAGGGTGAGGAACAGGATCCCCCACCCCAACAGGCCAGCGTGGGGAACAGGATCCCCCACCAACAGATTCACATTCTACATCTCTGCAATGGTGGCAGTAGATGGGACCAGCAACCCTAGTCCTGCTGGGGAATAGGCACCCTACAGGGCAGTCAATGCAGATCTGTATGCATCACATAGGGGACTGGAGGACAGGCAGTAGGCCTGGAGAAGCTCAGCTACCCCCCCCCCCCACCACTATCTGACATTCACCAGCAGAGGACACAATCAGTCTCCACCCTGCAAGGTGTTCCAGCCATACACATGCTAACTGCAGACAGTCTGCTAGCTAGTACATAGTGCATGTTCCTAGAGGAACTGCATGTACCCAAAAATGGAATGTGAGCACACACACCAAACAGGTATATCAGTGATTGGGCCCCAGAAAAGAAAAGCCATAGATATCACTTGGGAAAAATAATGTATAGCACTATGGGGGAACTAGCCATGCCATAGTCACTGCTCAATCAGGGTATGAGTGACCCCCCCCCCCGACCACCTTGTCCATGCAGGTGGTGGTTGGGCACTACAATGTCCCAGCCATTGCGCTATGCCCTGTGCAGATGCATCCTGCCCAAGCTGCCCTGTCCAGGTCATACCCACAGTACCTTGCTCCTCATTATGCACATTGGCAGGCTAACACTGGAAACAGTGCAAGCAGTGTGGGCTCAGTAAGGTGTAGGCAGCCACAAAACACTGGATAGACATACACACACTCCAATACCTATGCCAGCATTGTGCACATATAGAGGGTTTTGGCAGCCCTGCCCGCCACACCAGTCCTGAGCACAGTGCAGGCATTGCTATGGCATGCAATACTGTTGGGGTCACTCCCCGGGGTGGTAAACACTGTCAGAAACAAAAACTGAAACATACTCCACAGATATCAGAAAGGTTGCTATGATGAATCTTTGTCAACAACTTGTGTTTAACGTAAGATTTGTTATCTGACATTAATCACAGCACCCTTTTGATATATATGAAACGTGATCCCAAATTTAGGATGGCATTGCTAAGGTATGCAGGTGCTAGTATTGGGAGATGCTACTCCGCGCAGGGCCCAAAAGCCTCACTCTCCATGATGCTTTGGATAGTGGAGCCTGTGGGTGTGGGTGTTTGTGCCCCTGTTGGCCGCTGCTCTAGGGCAGAGGTTCCCAACTCCGGTCCTGGTGGACCAAACCTGGTTCAGGTTTTCATGCTGTCCTTAATGAATATGCATGAGATACATTTGCATACAGTGGGGGCGGGGCATACAAATGCAGCAAAGGCATATTTATTAGGGCCAGCATGAAACCTGAATGGTGTTTGGCCCTCCTGGACTGCAGTTGGGAAACTCTGCTCTAGGGATTGCACATGTTTATGTTGCTCTGTAGGGTAAAATATAGGCATTTATGGCATGTTTATTTTATCTAATGAATAATAATAATCCCCAGGTTCGGTAACAATAAACTATCATAAAAAAGAACCAAACCCAAATCTGAATTATAGTAAAATGCAATGTGTGCCTTCGAGTCAGTCCTGACTCCTGGCGACCCAGAAGCTCCTGGGTTTTCTTGGCAGTGTCACCGGAAGTAGATTGCCAGGCCTTTCTTCCGAGGCAATGGAGGGTTAAGTCCTCTATCTAAATTAATTCTTTTTTGTTGGAGCAGGCTGGAGACGACTGAAAGAGAAACCCAGCCGCACCAGACAGCCTGTTCCTTTTTAATCAAACAAAGTATATTCAGTACTTAACTAAGAGATGTCCCAGGATTTTACATGATCTCATTGACCGGTTGGCTCAGAGAGGATATCCCGATAAGGTGATTAGGTCCGCTTACCGTCAGGCCCTTTACACCCATCGCGACTGGTTGTTGGATGAGTCCTATCAATCACAAAGCTCTTCTTCTGGTGAGTCTGATCATATAGTGGGAGTACTGCCTTATACTACCTTGAGCACATCTATTGTGGCTATACTTCGTAAACACTGGTCTATTTTAGGATTACACCAGTGTTTTCAGAAGCCCCTTCGAATTGCTTTTTCTAGGGGACCCAACTTGCAAAACAAATTGGTTCGAGCTGCAACCTTGATTGATTGCCCTACATCTCCTGACCCTAATGTTCGGGGCCATTCTATATGTTCAAATTGCACATTTTGTGCTTCTTCTCTTACTGGAATAGATTGGATTCACCCCAATACTGGTCAGGTTTTTACAAGACGATGGGCAACTTCTTGTGATTCTGCCTATGTTATTTATGTTTTGCAATGTACTTGCCCCTTGATTTACATTGGTAGAACCTCGTGAAAAATTAAAATCAGACTCAGTGAACACGCATCTAGAATACAGGTGCTATTGGCGCCGATTGTGGAACATTGTATAGCTCACCATCATCGGTTTGGGGTGGATGTTTCCTGGACTATGTTGGATTATATCCCACTGAACCCCTGGGGTGGGAATCGGTTAGCCTTACTGCAAAGACGAGAGCAACAATTGATTTTTGAAATGAATGCTGTTCATCCGACGAGTCTGAACAAAGAAGTGGATTGGTCTAGCTTGCTGTGACATCACCTATGACACCAAGGGATTCCCCGGTGTCAGTGGGGTCTCCCATTTGGTGATTGGTGCTTCCGATGGATTGACAAATGACATTAGCCAATGTGTGTGATTCACCTTCTATTTCCAGTGTTTGCTGCTTTCTATGGGTTATTCTAAAGAGGGATACTAGCGGGACTGTGAACACTTGACACAGGGCTTTGGGCCCGAAACGTGCGCGTCATGGATACGCTGCCTTAGACCGCTACTACACAAGGAGATTGTATATGATGGATATGAAAAACATTTCACTGGGACATCTCTTAGTTAAGTACTGAATATACTTTGATTAAAAAGGAACAGGCTGTCTGGTGCGGCTGGGTTTCTCTTTCAGTCGCCTCCAGCCTGCTCCAACAAAAAAAGAATTAATTTAGATAGAAGTACTATAATTCAGATTTGGGTTTGGTTCTTTTTTATGTTTATTTTATCAGCAATAAAGGTTCCGTCTTTATTACCATGGTGTAGTACTGGGTAAAATATGGGGACATGGTTTGCAGGAGCCACAGCTGGGACTTGAACCTGTGATCTTCTGCCCCTGAACACACTGGCTGTGTGTATTGCACCAAACTGTTGCCACAGAGGCAGATCATTCCTTGGGGATACCATGACTGTTCCTCAGACAGAACTTGTCTGTTGCAGTACACAGCACCCACCTAAATGGGGCTTGGCCGTGGTCTGCTGTGGGCAGATGCCACTGCCCCCTCTGCCACCAGCACCTCTCCATCACCATGCTGACATGCCCTTGTGTTGGTGGTGCTGGTGGTGCGCAGTCCCAGGCCATCCAGTGTGCCGGTAGGCGGCTGCCTATGGTGCGTGATATGGGGTAGGGGTGCCTGCATAGACATCTATGCTTCCCCCCGGCACTGCCTGACATGGTTATGTGCCATTTGGGGTACTTGCTTGGTACTGTCCCCTGGGACACTGTGGGACACACACTCGTAGACATGTTTGCCCTTGGTCAGTTGCTGTCTTGCTGGTTTTCCGCTTCTACATTCCTATGTGTCACCTAGGCATCTGCCTATTCCTCCCTGTGCCCCAGGTGCTCCACTGCATGTCCCTCCTGTAGCCCCCTGTACCCCATTTGCAGCCTCACTGTAGTGCCCTCTCATACTTGGGCACTATGATGTTGCTGCACATGTATCACTATTATCACATTTTTTGGTTTCCCTGCCTTTGATGCACATTGCTGACTGAAATGGTCTCTCTCCCATGCAAATGTGCCTCTAGCGCAAGGTTTTCACTGGCGCTAATTTTCAGAGCTTCATTTCACGGAGTTAGTGTGCATGGAGCCTCTCCCCGCCCACTCTCCGCCCATTGACCCCTTCTCTCCACCCCTGGGGAGCCTTACTCAGCCCTCTGGGAAGCCTTACTTCACCCTCTGGGCACCTTAACGCCGCCGAGGACATTATCGCGCGATACGTGATGTTCCCGCACGGTAATGCGCCATTATCGCACGATAACATCACATATCACGCGATAACATCGCAGTCGTGACATTAGCCCCATTTAGTAAACATTCCCCAGAATGTTTAGCGATGAGTGGGAGTTGCAATACTACGTTGTTTCTGAGAAGGATAAAATGAGCTGTTTGCTCTGTGATTCTGTGATTTCAACGGTAAAAAAATACAATGCACATCAACACTACTCTACTCATAAGGACAATAAATACGTTAAGCTAGAAGGTAAATCCTGAAAGATTGCTTTACAAAAATTGAAAGAAGGGAAGCAAAAGCAGAGGCTGTTATTCCAATCAGTGCAGAGTATCGGAAACACTACTACAGAAGTTACTTATAAAGTGGCGTATATACTTGGGAAAAAAGCTAAGCCATTTAGTGATGCAGAAATTATAAAAGATGGCATCATAGAGGTTGTAGGATGCTTAGATCCTGATAAGGTTAACAAATACAAACCACTGCCTCTTTCAAGAAGAACTAATGCTGATCGGCAGCATGAATTAGCACTCAATGTAGTAGATCAACTGAAAGAAATAATCCAAAAAGGAAATGTGTACTATTCAATAGTGCTGGATGAATCAACTGATTGCACTGACTCAGCGCAGGTATTGCATTTTATTTCTGCCATAACTAAGGATTTTCGTGTTTATGAAGAGTTGCTTACTCTGAGCACTCTAAAGAGCAGAACGCGAGGAATCGATGTGTTTAACGATTTTAAAGACAAATGTCATGAATTCGGACTGAATCTGGCTAATTTAGTAAATGTATGCACAGATGGTGCACCTTCTATGACAGGGAAGAACGAAGGCTTTATCGCACAACTTAAGAAAGAGGTTTCAAGCCAAAATGATCTTACCTCTTTTCATTGCATTTTGCATCAACAAAGGAGCATGTTTACTAAACTGCATAACGTTAACGTGCGCTATGTAACTTTAATGCGCATTAGCATTCCCGGCCGTGGTAAACCCCGCAGAGGGTGGAGAGAGGGCGGAGAGAAGAGGTCAAAGGGCGGGGAGTGGGCGGGGAGAGGCTCCCGCGACACCAACGCGGGGAACTGAAGGGCTGAAAAGTAACGCAAGTTAAAACCTGGCATTAGAGCCACATTTGCAGGAGAGAGAAACAATTTCAGTGTCAGCAATGTACAACATAGGTAGGGAGCCCAAGAAAGGTGTTAGTAGTGCTCCATTTTCAGCAACAGCATAGTGCCCAGGTATGAAAGGCCACTATGGTGATGCCGCAAATGGGGCATGGGGGCTGCAGGCGGGACATGCAGTGGGGGCAACTGGAGCACAGGGTGGACTAGATGGATGCCTAGGTGGCACATAGGCACACAGACAATGGAAACCAGCAAGACAGAAACTGACCAGGGTCAAACATGCCCATGAGTCTGTGTCCCACAGTGTCCCATCCAGGGGACATTACCCAGCAGGTACCCCAAGGGGCACATAACATTGACAGGCAATGCCGGGAGATGCGTGGACAGCTATGTAGGCACCACTACCCCAGAACCCACACCTTAAGCAGCCGCCTACCTGCCCACTGGATGGAAGACCCCATTTGGTGGTCAACTGTAAGCCGCTGTTCTGCATGTGCAATGCATCATGAGTGCTGGTGGGGTTACCCTATCCTGGCACACAGAGCAGAAGGTTTAGAAACATAGAAACATGATGACAGAAAAAGACCACATGGCCTATCTAGTCTGTCCTTCCATATCAACAACTACAACAGTCCACTTTTTACCTTTAGAGATCCTCTGTGTTGGTCCCATGCTTTTTTGAATTCAGTTACTGTCCTCATCTCTACCACCTCCACTGGGAGACTATTCCATGGATCCACTACCCTTTCCGTAAAGAAATATTTCCGCATATCACTCCTGAATCTATCTCCCTTCACCCTCATCCCATGTCCCCTCGTAGCAGAACTTGCTTTCAATTGAAAGAGGCTCTCTCCCTGAACATTTATGCCACGGAGGTATTTAAACATCTCAATCATATCACTTCTATCCCGCCTTTCCTCTAAGGTGTAAATATTAAGATCCTTAAGTCTGTCCTCATATGCTTTATAATGAAGCCCACTAATCATTTTAGTATCCACCCTCTGCACTGACTCCATCCTGTTCACATCCTTTTGAAGGTGCGGTCTCCAGAATTGCACACTATACTCCAAATGAGGTCACACCAAAGACTTATACAGAGGCATTATCACCTCCTTTTTTCTGCTAGCCATTCCTCTCCGTATGCACCCAAGCATCCTTCTAGCTTTTGCCATCGCCTTTTCTACCTGTTTAGCTACTTTAAGATCATCAGACACAACCACGCCTAGGTCCCGCTCTTCTTTAGTAGACAAAAGTACTTCACCTCCTATACTGTATTGCTCCCTTGGATTGCTGCAGCCCAAATGCATGACCTTACATTTTTTAACATTAAATCCCAGCTGCCAAATTCTAGACCATTCTTCAAGCTTAGCTAGATCCCTCCTCATGTTATCTACACCTTCCTGGGTGTCTACTCTATTGCAGATTTTGGTATCATCCGCAAAGAGGCAAACCTTACCCGACAGCCCTTCCACTATATCACTAACAAAGATGTTAAAAAGAATCGGACCAAGGACAGATCCCTGGGGCACACCATTGGTAACATCCTTCTCCTCAGAGTGAGCTCCATTTACTTGTACTCTTTGTCGCCTCCCACCCAACCAATTTCTAACCCAAGCAGTAACTTTAGGGTCCATCCCTAGGGTGCTCAGTTTTTTTATAAGTCGCCTGTGAGGAACAGTGTCAAAGGCTTTACTGAAATCTAAATACACCACATCTAGAGCTCTCCCTCGGTCCAACTCCCTGGTCACCCAGTCAAAGAAATCAATCAGATTTGTCTGACAAGACCTGCCTCTGGTGAATCCATCCTGCCTCGGATCCTGTAATCCGCTGGACTCCAGAAACCTCACTATTTTCTCTTTCAGCAGCGTTTCCAATAATTTACTTACCACCGAAGTTAAACTAACCGGCCTGTAGTTTTCAACCACATCCTTACTTCCACTTTTGTGTAAAGGCACCACATGAGCCTCTCTTCAGTCCTTTGGCACCACTCCCGACTCCAACGAGGCATTGAAAAGGTCAGTCAGTGGAGCTGCTAGAACGTCCTCAAGTTCCCTCAATATTCTAGGGTGCATCCCATCCGGTCCCATCGCTTTGTCTACTTTAAGTTGAGCTAGTTTCTCACGAACATAGTCTTCTGAAAATTGTTCAAGATGTCCCTCGCTTCTGTTCCTATTTGTGGGTGTTTTCTGAGGTCCTGCTCCTGGTTCTTCATCTGTGACCACAGAACAAAAATATTTGTTAAGCAATTCCACTTTATCCTTATCAGCTTCTACATATTCCCCCCCTGCACCCTTGAGTCTGACAATACCACCCTTGCCCTTCCTCTTCTCACTAATATATCTGAAAAATGTCTTATCCCCCCATTTTATTGCATTGGCTATTTCCTCCTTCTTTTGAATCTTTCCCTTCTTGACTACTTTGCTACCTTCTCTAAGTTTTTCCAAATACAGATGCCTGTCTTCCTTTTTCTGTGATCTCTTGTATTTCATGAAGGCCTCCCTCTTTTTATTCACTTTTTCAGCTACTTCCTTAGAAAACCATAGCGGTCTCCTTTTCCTTTTGCCTTTATTTACCATTTTAACAAAAAGGTTGGTTGCCCTTAAAATATCCCCTTTCAGTTTTGCCCACTGTTTTTCTACATCCCCCAGCTGTTCCCATCCCACTAACGACTCCCTGAGGTATTGGCCCATCTTCGCAAAGTTAGTCTTCCTAAAGTCTAAGATCCTCACCTTGGAATGGATTCTAACAGCCCTAGTCCTATACTGAACCACACCATCTGGTGATCACTGGATGCAAAATGATCTCCCACTACAACATCAGAAACACTTTCACCATTGGTAAGCACCAAGTCCAGTATGGTCCCTTCACATGTGGGGTCTGTTACCAATTGCCTGAATAGTTCTCCCTGTAGAGAATCCAGGATCTCCTTACTTCTAGATGATACTGCAGCAGGAATGTGCCAATCAACATCTGGCATATTGAAATCTCCTAGCAGTAGCACTTCCCCTTTCCTAGCAATGCTGCGTATGTCTTCAATTAACTCTCTGTCCACCTCTTCCTCTTGTGAGGGAGGTCTGTATATCACACCAATGCAAATAGATTTCTCTTTCCCTCTTTCTAGTTTAACCCACAATGCCTCCTCTCTCCCTTTTAAGCTCTGTAATTCCAAAGCTTTAATAGTAGTTTTTATATATAGTGCCACTCCTCCTCCCCTTCTTCCTACCCTGTCCTTTCTGAATAAAGTATAGCCAGTATAGTTACATCCCAGTCATGGTTTTCTGTGAACCATGTTTCTGTAACTGCCACTAAATCCAAGTCAGCCACTCCCACCAAAGCTTCAACATCAGGGATCTTATTTCCCATGCTACAGGCATTTATACACACTGCTTTCCATATGTTACCCCTGTTACCCATTTCCATAAAGGTATTTAATATATCACCTACCTGGGGGCTTTCACTTACCTGGGGGCTTTCTTCACCTATCCCCAACGAATCTAGTTTAAAGCCCTCTTCAGTAGATTAGCCAGTCTACTACCGAAGATGCGTTGACCTTTCTTGGACAGATGGATGCCATCTCTGCTCTGCAACCCTTGGAACAGGCGGGACCTGCAGTCCTTCTGCCCCCAGCCATTGCTATGCAACAAGCCATACAGGTATAGCCTACTGGTTAGTACACTGACATTCTAGGCAGTGGTCATGTGTTTACTTCTTCGTTGTTCCCTCCTGTCCATGTCAGATATTTTGCATGCCTGTGACAGTCATATCTTTTTCAGATCCGTGCTGCCAGCCCATAATACCCACACCACAGTTGCCATCACTCCTTATTCGGCATTATTAGGCACAGAACGAGGCACGTTACAAGGCGCCTTACTAGGCACAGTACAAGGCACGTGCCTTGTACTGTGCCTCATAGGGTGCCTTGTAATGTGCCTTGTACTGTGCCTAGTAAGGTGCCTTGTAGCATGCCTTATAACGTGCCTTATGATGTGCCTTGTATTATGCCTAATAAGGTGCCTTGTAACGCACCTTATGAGGCGCCTTGTAACGCGTGTTACCTGACATGGCTTGTCATAATGATGCACTGCCCATTCCCTTATATGGGCATCCAGGGAACCTAACGCAGGGAACGTTACCGCAGTTTAGTAAACATACCCCAAAGTCTCTGTGCCAAATCCACTGTTTTAAATGACACTTTGCAGAAAGTTGTAGGAATTGTGAATTATATTCGAGCAAATGCAACGAGACATCGACAATTTCGTGAGATGCTAATGATGGATAATGAGGTAATTATTGTTGATTTGCCCTACCATTCCAAAGTGCGCTGGTTATCACAAGGACAGATTTTAGTCAAAGTTTTGTATTTGCGTGAACAAATAATCTAATTTTTAGAGGAAAGGAATGAACACTGTGAATTATCATGCAAGGAGTTTCATAGCAATGTTGCTTTTCTGTGTGATATAATGACAAAGCAAAATAACTTGAACATTTCATTGCAAGGTAAAGCATAGTTACTCACCTGTAACAGGTGATCTCTGGAAACAGCAGGAATTTAGTCTTCACATATGGGTATCATCAGTACCGACGGAGCCTGCGCGGGAACGCTCTCCAGCATCCAATAGGAACACTTTTGGGAGCATCCCTCAGCACATGCACGCTGCCTTCCCGCCTTTCCAACTGTCCTTCAGTTAAGTTTGTAGCTGAGTGAAAGTATAGAGGGAGAGAGGAAAGAGACAAAGAGATAGAGAGACAACTCCTAGGGGAGGTGGGTGGGTTGTGAAGACTAAATTCCTGCTGTTCCCAGAGATCATCTGTTACAGGTGAGTAACTACGCTATCTCCAGGAACAAGCAGGAATGTAGTCTTCACATATGGGTACTCCCTAGCTGAAGATGTTAGGGAGATAGCCCCAGGAAGGTACCACCCTAGAAGGTGGGATCCTTCCTCCCATGGATCTCTGGCATTCCACCAGGGTTGGTGGGTAGGAGTTGATTTAGGTTTGAAAGAGATTTTGAAGAACAGCTTGGCCAAAGAAGGCATCCCAACGGGAGGCTTTATCCAAGTAGTAGTGGACTGTGAAGGTGTGTACCGAAGTCCAGGTGGCTGCTTGACAAATGTCATTGATAGACACAGAGTGGAGATTAGCCATAGAAGTTGCCATGGCTCTCACGTTATGTCCGCCAGGGTGCTCGGACAAATCTCCCCTGGGGTGGATACAATAATCAATCAGGCGACACTCTGCTTATTCCATAATAAAAGAATTTATAGGGGCAAAAACAAAAAGTAAGGAAGTTACAAGCAAAGCTATAAAGAGTCTGCCTGATGCAGACAGCGTTCTCTGGCTCTGAATAATAGTGAAAGAGAAGGCTGTCCCGCCCACACTCGGCCGTTACCTCTGTTATATACTCCTCTGCAGCAAATAGTTCCAGAACATTCTGCATATATTTGCAGGCTCTGCCCTGGGACCCTTCCCATTATCAGGTTTCTGTCTTGAGGCCCTTCACTCAGTATCATATAACTAAATGTGCTGTAGGCCGTTCCCTGCTGGGCTGCTCGGTCTGGGCTGCTCGGTCCCCGCCCTGCATCTTCTTCTTTGTTTCACTGTAGTTTCGCTTGGGTGATTTTCGCTTCAAGCACAAGTTAGAATCTTCAAGGCTTAGTTCTGCAAACTTTTTCATCAACCTTATATTAGGCTGGCATCTGCTCAATTCTGTAAGTCCACTCTCTGCACACCCCTGTTCAGAGTCTGGTATCCTACATGTTTCAGCAGGGATTATACATGTTGTCAATCACAGCCCACATGCAGTTCTTCTGTGCCATTTAGAAGTTAGTCAGCTCTTTGGGATAGGATCATAACTTCCAACATTATTATCAAAGTAAGCCAAATTAAGTAAGCCAAATTAGTCCTTAACCCCTACAGTTATGAGCTGTGACATGGTCCTGAAGAGGAAGACCCTTACTCTCATAAGCAAAGGATATGCATTGGGCAATCCAATTAGATAAAGTTCTTTTGGAGACTGGAAGTCCCAAATGACTAGGGTCAAAAGCTATAAAAAGTTGTGAGGACTTTCTATGTTGCTGTGTTCTTTGTATGTAAAAGGCTAAGGCTCTTTTACAATCCAAAGTATGAAGGTTTCTTTCGGCATTAGAGGCATGAGGCCTCGGAAAAAAATACAGGAAGATAAATTGATTGATTTAAATGAAAAGGCGAAACCACCTTTGGCATAAAGTGTGGATGAGTTCTAAGAACAACCTTATCATGATGAAATCTAGTATAAGGAGGATCAGCCACTAAAGCTTGCAATTCACTAATGCGATGTGCAGAGGTGATTGCAATTAGGAAGATGACCTTCCAGGTCAAAAACGTAAGGGCTGCAGTAGATAAAGGCTCAAAAGGCAGCTTCATGAGCTGCCCCAGAACTAGATTTAGATCCCATGCCACCAGTGGTGGCTTGATGGGAGGTTTGGTTAATAGAAGGCCTCTCATAAATCTTGATAAAAGTGGATGAGAGGAAATTGGTTGTCCATTCAGAGGCTTATAAGAAGCTGGAATTGCACTAAGATGGACTCTTACCAAATTGGTCTTTAGACCAGTATTCGATAAGTGAAGGAGATACTCTACTATCGATTCTAAGGGTATGACCAGGGGGTTTAATCCCTTCTTGGAGCACCATATCGTAAAACGTTTCCACTTGAACGCATAAGATCTTCTTGTGGAATGTTTCCTAGAAGCCTGATGGATATCTTTTACTTGTTGGGACAGGCTGAAATCTTGGAGGTCTAAGCCTTCAGCAACCAGGCCGTGAGGTGCAGGGACTGGGGATTTGGATGCCATAGCGTTCCGTTCTCCTGGGAAAGGAGATCCGGAGCATGCCCTAACTCCAGAGGTGCCGCTTGAGAGAGATGTAGAAGCAGGGAATACCACGTTTGGCGTAGCTATCATGGTGCTATGAGAATCATGCGTCCCCTGTCTCTCTGAAGCTTGAAGAGTGTTTTGGGGATGAGGGGAATGGGTGGGAAGGCATAAAGGAAGTCCTGACCCCAGTGAAGGAGGAAGGCATCCCTGGCCTGACAGTTGTGAGCTGGAATCCTGGAACAGAACTGGGGAAGTTTGGCATTCAGTGGACTTGCAAAGAGGTCTATGTCTGGAGTGCCCCAGAGATGAAATATTTTTGCCACCTGATCTAGGTGGAGGGACCTCGTGAGGCAGCATTCCTCGACTGAGTTTGTCTGCCCAAAGGTTTTGAATGCCTAGAAGATATACCACTAGAAGGTGAATTTGATGCTCTCTGGCGAAGGCCCACAGTCATAAAGCTTTGTTGCATAACGACAGAGAGCCTGTTCTGCCCTGCTTGTTCACATAGAACATGGCTACTTGATTGTCCGTCTGGATGGGACTGTCTTGTAGCTGAGCTGGGCGTGGAATATTCGAAGAGCTAAATAGATTGCTCTTAATTCCAGGAGGTTTATGTGTAAACCAACCTCCTGTGGAGTCCAGGTGCCCTGGGTAGAGAGATGATTCAGGTGTGCTCCCCAACCCACCTGTGATGCATCTGTTCTTAGGGTGGCCTGAAAGAGGGGTTGATGAAAAGGAGACCCCACTGTCAAATTTTCTAGTGATTGCCACCATTGGAGGGACAAAATTAGTCGTTGAGAGATTATTATTTTGTCCAACAAATGACCTGTGGCCTGTGTCTCCTGTGTGGAGAGGGTCCACTGAGCTGCTCGCATGTGGAGGCGAGCATATGGGACTACATGAACTATGGATGCCATATGTCCCAGTAACTGCAGTAGCTCTCGAGCAGTGAAGGAGGATTTGCCTACTACTTGAGAAGCTAGTTGCATTATGCGAAGACACCGGGTTTGTGGAAGGAAAGCCCTTGCCTGTCTGGTATCTAGACAGGCTCCTATGAATTCTAGGCATTGGGAAGGAACTAGTTGCGATTTTGGGAAGTTTATTACCAATCCCAAGTATTGGAGGATTCTCATTGTACGGGACAGTGCAGTACTGGCCTCTGCAACTGTAGGGGTTCGAATGAGCCAGTCGTCTAAGTAAGGGAAGACGAAAATCCCCAGGGTTCGTAGAAATGCAGCTACTACTGCCATGCATTTTGTGAATGCCCTTGGTGCTGAAGCCAGACCAAAGGGAAGAACCCTGTACTGGAAATGTTTCCCCCGAAAAGGAAACAGAATTTCCTGTGATCTGGATGGATGAGAATGTGAGTGTATGCATCCTTTAAGTCTAGAGAGGAAAGCCAATCCTGGCTTTGAAGGTATGGCAGAAGAGTTCCTAGAGAAATCATTTTGAATTTCTCTCGAAACAGATATTTGTTCAATTCTCTGAGGTCGAGAATGGGTCTGTGTCCTCCTGTTTTCTTTGGAATAAGAAAATAGGGGGAGTAGAACCCTGCACCCCGTTGAGGAATGGGTACTTCCTCTATTGCCCCTTGGGCAAGAAGTGTGGAGACCTCGTGATCTAGCAGATTGTCTGCAGAGGTTTGAGAATTGAATTGCTTTAGAATTGTAGGAGGGGGCATGCTGTGAAAATGAAGCTTGTACCCTAACCCTTCTCCTACAATGGACAAAGTTCAAACTTCTGCTGTTATCTGATGCCATCTGTTGGCAAAGTGGCATAACCTGCCCGGAATATTGGGGGGTTGGGGACCCCTCAGAGGCAGGAAGGCAAAGCTCTCTAGGAAGGAGTCAAAGCCCTTGAGGGGGCTGAACCTGGAGAGCTGGTTGGGCTCTCGGGCCTTTTGGCTTCTTTTGCTGTCTAGTTTGTCCCTTTTGGGCAACCTGACTTTGAGTTTGACTCTGCTGGGTATAGGAAGGATAAAACTTCCTCTTTTTGGTAAAAGAGGGTTTTTTATAAGGCTTCCTTTTGGCTGGAGTGGCTGTAGACTTTGACAATCTATCTAAGGTAGAATTGCCAGCATCTAACTCGTTAGCCTTTTCCTGCCAATTCTTGCCGAAGAGGTTCTCCCCCGTGCAAGGAATGTTGCCTAACTTGTCCTGTACCCAAGTCTCCAAGTCTGATGCCTGTAGCCAGGCAATCCGTTGTGCGCCAATGGCAATAGCAGAGGTTCTGCAGATGCATTCGAAACAGTCAAAGGCTGCACGATTAACAAACTTGGAGACATCTTGAGCATGCTTAACTAGAGCAAGAAAATCTTGTCTCTTGTCATCTGGGAGAAATGGGCTCATATGTTCCAAGTCTCCGGTGACTTCCTTGAGGAACATTCCCATATATAGGATATATGAACTGATCCTAGCTGAAAGCATAGAAGCTTGAAAAGTCCTGCGTCCAAAAGCATCCAGAGTCCTGCATTCACGACCTGGAGGATTGGATGCATGCCTCTTTGCACTTTTCATCCTACGCATGGCTGATTCCGCTACCATTGAATGGTGTGGCAGCTGAGTTTTCTGAAATCCAGGACATGGCGGAACTCGATACATAGTATCAAGTCTCCTACAGTGAGGAGAAGTAGTCAGAGGTGTCTCCCACATTCTGAGCATCAAGCTATGCAGAATTTCATGGATAGGCAGAGTGGCTGCCTCCTTAGGAGCTTTAGGATATTGGAGAATTTCCAATTCCTTTGCTCTGGGTTCCTCTTCAGGAGCAACTGTGATTGAAAGACTTTTGGCCATATCACGGATGAAATCCTGAAATGACATGTCCTCTGGAGGTACATTCTGCGTTGTGGAGAAGAGGGATCTTCTAGGAGAAAACCTCTAGTGCCAGCAGAATTGTCAGATTCTTCGGAATCAGAGGAATCGAAGTATTCCTGACCCCGATGCGCTTGCAACGCACGATCCCAGTACCGATCGAAGTCGGTACCGAGCCGACCCGGTACCGCTCTGTCAATTCCAGCCAGAGATGGCATGGGAAGGGTTCCCACCGGGGCCGGTACCATCGGTGTTGGTACCAGTGTCTGTACTGGTGTTGGTACCGGCATCGTTGTCGATGTCGATGTTGGTACCGGTGCCCGTGGGACCACCGGTACCGCAGATGAAAGAAGAGCTGCGATGCTGTGCTCGATAGCGAGGAACCTCTGGTCTATCGACGCTGCTGATGCATGAGTGTTGGCACCGGTAAGGACAGCCGGAACCCCTGAGCATGGCACAGGTAGTTCTTGTGAGGTTGAGGCCTCAAGAACATCCTGAAGCCCCATCGATGCTTTGGAAGCCGAAGCCTCCCGCCTGGGCTGTTTTGCCGGTGTGGTTCCCTTGAGGGCAATGCCGATGGCCTCTCGATGCTTAGCAGGAGAGCTACCCTTTGAGAACCGGCTTTTATGTTTAGTTACCTGAGATCCATGGGAGGAAGAAGAGACCCTTGACGATGTCGATGGAATGGATCTGGCATCCGAAGAAAAGAGGGTACTGAGCTTTGCAGTCCGGTTTGGTCTTCCTTTTAGTCATCCCTATACAGGAGAGACATTCAGTTGGAGAATGTTCAGGTCCTAAACATTTCAGACACCAATCATGGGTGTCAGTGACGGAGATGGTACCGCCACACTTAGTACATTTCTTAAAACCACTAGTTGGTTTTTCCTTGTTTTAGGAATATGGGGCCTAGTGCCCAAAATGGCGCCTAGCACCAAAGAGAAAAGTTTCTGAAAAGAAACAGTCTAAGGTTTTGGTTTTTTTTAATGAAAAGAAAAGAAAAGAACCGGCAGAACCGGTAGGTGTCGTGCGGAAGGCAAACGCGACCACAAGAAAAGAAATTTAAAGGCGGAATTTTCTGTGGTGACAGGGAATAGATCCTGTCAGCTCCGCGGAAAATGAAGAACTGAAGAGGGAAAGTTAGAAAGGCGGGAAGGCAGCGCACATGTGCTGAGGGATGCTCCCAAAAGTGTTCCTATTGGACGCTGGGGAGCGTTCCCGCGCAGGCTCCGTCGGTACCGATGATACCCATATGTGAAGACTACATTCCTGCTTGTTCCTGGAGATCACCAAGTCTATATATGATATGTGGCGAGAAATAAAAATATTCAGAAAAAAATTTACATTTCTTAAATCACTTCTTGGCCGAAATGAGCTTCCTGAAGAGCAGTTCTCTCACCTAGTAAAAATGATTAATGAAGAAAAATATTCTTTTGAACTTTTCAAACAATATGAATCGGTTATAGACTCGCTAATCAAGGAATACAATGAAAGGTTCAGAAATTTTGAGAAGCATGTCATGACCCTTAAATTGGCTTTTCAACCTCACTTAGTTGATGTATCTGAGGCCCCAGAGAAGCTGCAGATGGAGTTAATTGAGTTCTCGGAAGATGATATTCTGAAGTCGCTGTTTGACAGCAAAAAAAGATACCATTCAAATATGGAAAAATGCCGTCGAATATCCTCACCTCAGGGAACACACACGACGCTTGCTCTCCTGCTTCTCAACAACATATCGCTGAGAATCTACATTCTCCTACTTAACACAAATTAAGACATCCTTAAGATCACAAATTACAGATGAACACCTAGAAGACCAGTTAAGACTATGTACATCCACGTTGCAGCCTGATATATCACTGCTTTCTCGCAAAAAACAATCTCAGAAGAGTCACTGAAAGGTAAGCAGCTAGCTTAGTTGTTTAAAATAAGATATACCGTATATACTCGAGTATAAGCCGACCCGAATATAAGCCGAGGTACCTAATTTTACCACAAAAAACTGGGCAAAACTATTGACTCGAGTATAAGCCGAGGGTGGGAAATGAGGCACCTACTAGTCAATGTAAAAAATAAAGATATAGCCCTCTGCTGTTTCCCCAGCTCCTTGGATGACATCTCTAATTCTTCTCTGTGATCATAGAATAGCATTTTATACCATACTTCCACTCTTAGGGATGGATGCTAGATCACTTAAAACATATCATAAACTGGGAACCCTCCCTTTGCAAGAAAGTTCCCCATTTTAACAAACAGACACTGGAAAGATAACTTTTGTATAGATCAATAGGTGGGGCATTGGTAATCTAAGTCCACCTATTTACCGTTAGGCTAACGTTTTATGTGAAGGCACATTTAGATAGTATGTGGAGATCGGAATTGAGACGTCAGAGTTGGAGCCTACTTAATTCCGAAGGTATTTCAGAAACAGCTCTGCCAAATGTGGAGCGGTTTCTAAAATACAGATCCACGTGCGGTGGGAGGAGCCATTGTACAAAGTTACACATGGGAAAAACTGATGGAGAAAACCTGCCGGCTTACATTTGCAAGTGTCGGCATTTCACAGCGTGCACATGTCAATACTGGTGCATGTGCAGCTGAGCCGTTTTGCAAATATAAAGGTGTAGCTGCTGCAGCTTAACTACAGAGGGTCTATTTTTATCTACCGGTAAATACAATTTAGAAAGGACGTGCTCCGGCGGCCAGCTGGTATTATGGACGCTGTCCTTAAATAAATATTACCTTTGTGCTGATTTACTTGCTCCATGATGGGGAAAAGGAAGGGGAAGGTCACATACCCCGAAGCTGATCTTCCGCCCAAGCAGCAGCCCATAACCAAGTTTGTTACCATCAGAGCTATGCAGAGTTCTGCTGGGGTTAGCGTCAGAGCTGACTTGAAGGTGGTCCTTTCGACCTCGGTTGTGAGTCTGAGCCCCGAGCAGCGTGTCCCACCTGATGAGCCTTTTCTGCTGTCCGTTGGACCGGATTCCTGGCTGCAGTCACACCTAGATGAGGTAGTTGCTGTTTCGCCATCTTTGGGGGCAATGCCGAGCAAGGGGTTGCTGCTGAATGCTCCTTAGCACCCGCCGCTCGCACAGCGCCCCCTGCTAGACATCTGCAGACGTTGACTCGAGTATAAGCCGAGGGGGCCGTTTTTCAGCACAAAAAATGTGCTGAAAAACTAGGCTTATACTCGAGTATATATGGTATATATATATTTGTATTGAAACATTGTTAGTATGCACTCTGCCATATGGCAGTATACGATACTTGAAAGGGTTAATTCTGTATAAAAGCTAAATTAGTATTAAATTATTTGCATTTTACAGTAATTTTTTTTTTTTAGAATGTGGCCTTCTTGGAAGGATGTTAGCTCTCATGCGGCCTTCAAATGAGAAAAGGTTCCCCACCCCTGGTTTAGTCGATCATACCGACTTAGGTTTTCTTTTTGTTTTCTTTTCTTACTTTTTAGCATCTTTTAACCCTTCGGGGTTCTTTCCCTCCAACAGCAGCTCTCTGATTTAACTTTACCAAGGCAGTATTTTTTGGCATGTCTATGGCTTTAAGAAATGCACCAAGTGTGGCAAGACCATTTTGGCCACTGACCGCCACAACTGGTGCTTACGATGCCTTGGACCCAATCATCAGCTGGCGTCTTGCAAACCTTGCCTGCAAATGAAATGCTGAAGACTAAATGATCAGGAAAAACAGCAGTAGTCCCTTTTTGGCTCAACAGATTCCATATCCTCAGCCCCAACTGTGCTGTCAGCGCCTACCAAGGTGACCAAGGGGAAGGAACTATGTACCCAGTCTGAGCAGAGCAGCCCGAGTAATGAGAAGAGACTTTCTGATGAGATCCAATCAATATTGAAGGGCAAGCACCACGAAAAAAATCTGGGGGCAGTGTCATCACAGCCCTTTTCGACACGATGTGGAAAGCAATGGCCGGAAGCGACTGGCCAGGTTTTCCCGGCAGGAGGAATTGACCTGGACAATGGAGCCAACCCCCATTGCTCTGGAGGGTAGCTAGATGTCTCCTGATGCACCAATCATCGTGGAGTCCCCAACCGAGGTGTCAACACTGGTGTCTGCGGCTGCAGCATAGGCCCCCTCACAGGTGGTTCTGGAAGAATGCCTTTGAGCCCTCAAAGCTCACTTGGCAGCAGTTGTAGCCTTATGAAATGCAGGCTTTGTGGTGCTGAGATTGTCATCACCGTACTCCATTCAGCCCTTTCTGGAGACACGTGCCCTGCCCGCCGAGGTAGGGATATCGTGTGTGAGATCAGAATCGACTTCGGTTCTTGGAGCGATCTCCCTATCCAACATGTCAGAATCAGAGGCCCAGGGGCATCGATATTGGTGCACTGGGTGACATGGGGGCCACTGACGACCTCCCTCTCCCAAGACAAGGAACTGGTGGGAGGAGAAGATTCAGCACTACTTCGACTTCCTCTAAGAATTCGAATCAGAATGGGAGACCGAGGAGGAATCGACAGCGTTGGACCTTTGGTCTCTGGACCTCCTATCTGACCTGCTGCCTCCCCCTGAGCAATGCAGTTCACTGCTGGAGAACATGTTCTTCCAAGACTTCATTAGGGACAGGGCCATGGCCATCCCCTTTTCTCTGGAATCAAAGGAGGAACCAAGGGTGGAGGAACTGGAGCTGCTCTGAGAGATGGTGATGGCCCCCAGGGAGATGGTGATGGTTCCCGTGCATGATGTCATGCAGATGTTGCTACTGCAGCTGTGGGAAACACCTCTTATGGTTCCCATCATCAGCCATAGACTCAACTCCCTATACCGGGTCCAGTAGGCCCCAGGCTTCAAATAACCTGTTACCACACAATTCCATCATGGTTGAATGGACCTTGAAGTGGACTAAAAGCTTCAAGATTCACTCTTCAGTGCCTCTGGGCCATGAGACTTGAACCCTGGACTCCTTCATGAAGAAATGCTATCAGGCTTCCATGCTGGTCACCAAGGTCTTTGCTTACCAGACCTATATGAGCATGTTCCTCAAGGATCTAATGCTGGGACTGAAGGACTTTGCTACCCTCATCCCCGAAGACCGTTGTGAGATGTTTCGGGGCCTAGTCGTCCATGGCAAAGACTGCTCAAAATTTATGGTACGTGGCGCCTATGATGCCTTTGAGTATGTGGGTAGGGTAGCTGCGGAGGACATCGCTACCCACAAGCTGGTGTGGCTGCCGTCCTTCAACCTTGGGTCCAGGACAAGACTGTCAATGTTCCCTGCTGAAGGAAGAACTTCTTTGGGAAACCAGTAGAGGAGAAGGTGGAGGAACTTGAGAACCCCCACAGCTAAGGGGGCGGCTCATCTACTTCATCCATTGGTGGCCCCTCATCACCTTAGATGCCTGGGTGCTGCAGATCATCCAAAGAGGATATCAGCTGCACCTCACCCAGTTGCCACCCCCATGGGTCCACAGGGAATACCCTATGAGTCCCACACACCAGAGCCTGTTGCAGAAAGATGTTTTCATTCTGCTAGCTGACTTAGCCATTGAGCCAGTTCCCACAGCTCAGGTCAGTCAGGGATTCTAGTCCAGATAATTCCTGGTTTCTAAAAAGACCAGCAGGTTCCAGCCCATCCTGAACCTGTGAAATACAAGCATTAAGGAACCTGTGTCTTTTGGGGAAACTTCTAGGTACTTGTGACCTGGATTGGCCACGGTTGGAAACAGGAAACTGGGCTTGATGACCTTGGTCTGACCCAGTATGGCATATCTTATGTTCTTATGTTCTTAAGATGGTCTTACTAAGGACGCTGCTCCCATACCTTCTTCAGGGCATTTGGCCATGCTCCTTGGATCTCAAAGATGTGTACACACACATCCTGATCCACCCAAGTCACAGACAGTATCTACACTTTGTGCTGGATGGCCAGCACTTTCAGTACTGAGTGCTTCCCTTCAAGCTGGCCTCAGCCCCACAGTTCTTCATGAAGTGCCTGGTGGTCATAGTCACTTTCCTCTGGACCATGGGAGTATTCATCTTCCTGTATTTGGATGACTGTCTCATCCAAGGGCCCATGCCAGATCATTCCGACAGCCTGCCGAGCTTGCCATTTAGGTGCTCGAACGACTGGGCTTTGCAATCAACTACCCGATGTTCCATCTCCAACCCACGCAGCAGCTGGAGTTCATTGGGGACCTCTTCAGCACCACTCAGGCATTGGACTTTCTTCTGGTGGACCTCATGCAGTGGCTCATCAGTGGCGGGAGATGTGCAGTGCCAGTGCCACATGACAGCCCATGGGACATTGAGGGTCCTCAACCACATGGCTGCCACGGTACATGTCACCCCTCAGGCCTGTCTCTTCATGTGCCAAGCCCAGTGGAGCTTAAGCATGCAATGGAAACAGGCGACAGGCTGCCTTTGGAACAGGCACCCCTGATATGGTCCTTCGCCTTGTGGCTCAATCCAGAGAATCTGCAAAAATACCTCCCATTCCAATCAGCAGCCCCTCGCAGGACACTCATGACAGACGTGTGCAAGCTTGGCTGGGGAGTGCACCTGGATGGCCTACCCACCCAGGGCCTGTGGTCAGAGCAGGAGAACCTGCTTCAAATTAACTTTTTCGAGCTCTGGGCACCTCAGCGCATCTGTCAAATCATGTTCTTCTGATCCAAACGGACAACCAGATGACGATATTTTATATGAACAAGCAGGGGGGCATAGGCTCATACCTCCTATGTTGGGAGGCTGTTTGACTGTGGCTGTTCACCCTGCATTATGGCATGGACCTCTGGCAACTCACCTACCCGACGAGCATAATGATCTAGCAGGCAAACTCAGCTGGGTGCTTCAACCGCACAAGTGGACTCTCAAGAATGGTGGTGCACCAGATTTTTCAGGAGCAGGGAACTCCAGTGGTGGACATCTTCACCACGGTGCACAATGCCCAAGTGGCTCAGTTCTAGTTTTGGAGGCTGGTCGGCAATTGCCTGGCCTCAGATGCCTACCTCCTCCACTGGGGGGAGGCTTGCTGTATGCTTACCCCTGATACCACTCGTGGCGAAAACCCTCCTGAAGCTCCAGGCCAAGGATTCTATGATCCTCATCACCCTTTACTGGCCTCGGCAGCCATTGTTCCCCCTGCTGCTGCAGTTCTTGCAGACAAAGCCTCGCCATATGGGTTCCACCCCAGACCTCATCTCACAGGAGGGCAAAACCTTGCTGCACCTCAGTGTCTGCTCTTTGGCCGTCATAGCATGGATGCTGAGTGGATAGTACTCTCCGAGCTCAATCTTCCAGAGGGTGTTACGAACATCCTTCTGGCATCCTGCAAGGACCCAATGCATAAGGCCTATGCACTAAAGTGGCAGGTTTGCTACCTAATGTTTGATGTAAACCGCCTTGATAACATTGAAAGGTGGTATATAAGAAATGTTTAATTAATTAACTAATTAATTAATTATGCACATGCAGGACACTGGACCCCTTCTCTTGCGCTGTGGTCCAGCTGTTGGAGTACCTTCTGCACTTCTCCGACTCCAACCTTAAGTCCAATTCAGTGCAAGTTCACCTCAGCGCAATAGGGGCATACCATTGCGGCTCCAAGGGGAAGTCCATCTTGGCCCAGCTTCTTGTGGCCCGATTCATGAGGGTCTGCTCCTCTCGAAGCCCCCGATGCTGGGTTGGGATCTCAACGTGTAACTCACCCAGTTGATGTGGGCCCCATTTGAGCTGCTGGACTCATGCCCCCTAGAGTTTCTGACCTGGAAGGTCTTCTTTTTGGTGATGGTAATGTTGGTACGATGCATCAGCAAATTCCAGGCTCTGGTTGTTCACCCCCTCCCCCCCCCCCCGTATACAAGTTTCTATCAAAACAGGGTGGCTCTTTTCACACACACACACTTTTTGCCAAAGGTAGTCTCTCCGTTCTACCTCAATCAGTCGATAGTCCTTACTGACTTTCTTCCACCGGCCTCACGCTAACCAGTCAAAGGCGACGTTGCATATGTTGGACTACAAGCTAGCGCTGGCCTTCTACCTGGACTGAACGAAGGCACACTAACAATCCACCCTGCTGTTCTTTTCCTTCAACCCTAGTAGGCTGAGTGCCACTGTCTCAAAGCACATGCTATCCCTCTGGCTAGTGGACTGCATTACTCACAGATATTTCCAGGCTGGGTTGAACCTTGAGAGTCACATTACAGCTCACAACGTCCGTGTGATGGCTGCATCGGTGGCCAACTTATGCTCTGTTTCTGTACAGGAAATCTGCAGGGCTGTGAAGTGGTCTTTGATCCATACCTTTGCAGCCTATTACCACCTGGATGAGGATTCCCAAAGGGACAGAAATTTTGGCCAGGCCATGCTCTGGCATCTCTTTGGGTCTTAGGGGTATGTTTATTAAGCAGCGATAGCGGCTTCTGTGCGATATCAGAGCTGTGGCCCCATTGAATTCAATAGGGCTGCGGCTTAGATATCACATAGAAGCTGCTACTGCTGGTTAGTAAACATACCCCTTAGAGTCAACTCCTGCCCACCGGCCCTTCTGTCCATCCAGGCTACCTGCAAAAACCCCTCAGGTCGAGGTCTGATGAGGATGCTGAATCAGACGAATCCCTAGGTGAGACCAGCTTACTGGGGTTTTTTTTTGGCTTCTCCAGTTCATTGCCCCTTTTGGGTGGTTGCTTCCCTCAGGTTCCTGCAGCTTGGGAGTCCCATATGTAAGGACTTACTTCCTGTTTGTTCATGGAGAAAGCGTAGTTACTCACCTGAAGCAGATGTTCTCCGTGAACAGCAAGAATAAATCCTGGTCTGTGGTGGGCCTGTCTGGGTGTGGCTGGGTGGGTGTGGCTGCCTGTCTGGGTGTGGCTGCCTGGAGCAGAACTGGGGCAACTGGTGATTCTGTGGACTTGCGAACAAGTCCACCACTGGCCGTCCCCAGGTCTGAAAAAGCCACTGGACTACTCCCCTGTCCAGCTGCCACTCGTGGGGCTGCAGGATCCTGCTTAGTCTGTTGGCTAAGTAATTGTCCTGGCCTGGCAAGTACACTGCTTTGAGGAACATGCCATGTTGGACACATGCAAAGGAGCACAGATTCAGATCCATGCAAAGGAGCACAGATTCAGGGTCTCTTGACACAGTAGGCAGGACCCCGTGCCCCCCTGTTTGTTCACACTGAACATGGCTACTTGGCTGTCTGTCTGTATCAAGACCGTCTGGTGGGCCAGAGTCTGACAGAAGACTCGCAGAGCCAAACAGATGGCACAAAATCCCAGAAAATTGATTTGTTGTGTGCTGTCATTCAGAGACCACACATCCTGAGTACAGAGACCCTGGCAATGGGCCCCCCAGCCCAGCAAGGATGCATCCGTGGTTAGAATCCTTGTGTGACGAGGAGCCTGGAAGGGCAGCCCTGCCTCCAAGTGTGCTGGATGAAGCCACCATTCCAAGGACTGCACTAGCCGCCTGGATACTTTGATTCTGTCTCTGAGGCAGCCTGTGGCCTGTGTCCACTGATCTCTGAGGCACCATTGAGCTGTGCGCATGTGGAGGTGGGCATCCAGTGTCACATGGACGGTAGAGGCCATGTGCCCGAGGAGGCACAGAAAGTGTCTTGCTGATACCTGAGAAATGCGACTTACTTGACTTGTCAGGGCCAGAAGCCTATTTGCCCTGTCTGTTGGCAGGTAGGCCCTTGCCTGTAGTGTATCCAGTCTGACCCCTATGAACTCCAGTTGTTGAGTGGGCACTAGACTGGACTTGGGATAATTTATCACAAATCCTAGGTGTTGGAGCACCTGGATGGTGTGAAGAGTGACCTGTTGGACCTCCATGGCTGAAGTGGCTCTGACAGCCAGTCATCCAGGTATGGGAAGACGAAAACTCTTTGCAGTCTGAGGGAAGCAGCCACCACCGACAGGCATTTTGTGAATACCCTGGGGGTGGAGGCCAGGCCGAAGGGAAGTACCTTGTACTGGTAGTGATTACCTCCCTCCACAAAACGTAGGTATTGCCTGTAGTCTGGGTGTATCAGGATGTGTGTACAGCATACACATCCTTTAAGTCTAAGGAGTATAACCAGTCTACCTGGTGGAGGTAAGGCAGCAATATTCCAAGGAAGAGCATTTTGAATTTCTCCTCACCAGGAATTTGTTGAGGTTGCGCAGGTCGAGGATGGGTCTGAGGCCTCCTGTCTTTTTTGGTATCAGAAAGTACCTGGAGTAGAAGCCCTTGCCCTGCAGGTGGTGGGGCACCGGTTCTACTGCCTGATCTGCGAGAAGACTCTGTTGTGGCTTTTGTTAGCTTCCTTGAAATGCTCAAAGAAATCAAGGAAGCTAACAAAAGCCACAACAGAGTAGTAATAATGGGTGATTTCAATTACCCCGGTATCGACTGGGACAGTGTCACAGCAGGACAAGCTAAAGAGATAAAGTTTCTAGATGAAATGAATGACTGCTTCTTGGAGCAGCTGGTTCATGAACCGACCAGAGGGGAAGCCATACTGGACCTAGTCCTTAGTGGAACGCCAGATCTGGTGCAAGAAATAAGGGTGTTGGGACCACTTGGCAATAGTGATCATAGTATGATCATGTTTGATTTAATCAGTGGAGGACAGATAGTAAAGGAATCCACAGTACTACCTTTTAACTTTCAAAAGGGTGACTATGATAGAATGAGGAATATAGTTCGGAAAAAACTAAAAGGAGTGGTTCCAAAGGTTAAAGACTTACAGCAAGCTTGGGTGTTATTTAAAAATACTATCCTCGAAGCCCAGACCAGCTGTATTCCACGCATTAAGAAAAGTGGAAGAAAGTCCAAAAAACTGCCAGCATGGTTTAAAGGTGAGGTCAGAGAGGCTGTTGCTGCCAAAAGAGCAACCTTCAGAAAATGGAAAAAAGAGCCAAATGATGAAAACTGGAAACAGCACAAGCACTGGCAAGTTAAATGCAAAGCATTGATAAGGCAGGCAAAGCGGGAATTTGAGAAGAAACTTGCTACGGAAGCAAAAACACGAAATAAAGACTTTTTCAAGTACATTCGTAGCAAAAGGCCTGTGAGAGAGTCAATTGGACCATTAGATGATAGAGGGGTAAAAGGTGCAATAAGAGGAGACAAGGCTATAGCAGAGAGACTGAATGAATTCTTTGCTTCGGTCTTTACTGAGGAAGATGTAGGGGTGTTACCCAAGACTGAAGTGGTATTTAAAGGTGATACTGCAGAGGAATTGAGAGAAATATCGCTACACCGGGAAGATATATTACAACTATTTGATAAACTGAATAGTAGCAAATCACCTGGACCGGATGGTATACATCCCAGAGTGTTGAAAGAACTGAAATATGAGATTGCAGACCTGTTATTGGTAATCTGTGAACTTTCATTAAAATCATCTGTAATACCTGAAGATTGGAGGGTCGCCAACGTAACACCAATTTTTAAAAAGGGTTCCAGGGGTGACCCGGGAAATTACAGACCGGTGAGCCTGACGTCAGTACCAGGGAAAATGGTAGAAGCCATCATAAAGAACAAAATTACACAGCATGTAGATAGTCATGGCCTAATGGGAGACAGCCAACATGGCTTTAGACAAGGAAGATCTTGTCTTACTAATCTGATCTGTTTTTTTGAAGGTGTGCATAAACAGGTAGACAAAGGTGAGTCGGTTGATATAGTGTATCTGGACTTTCAGAAAGCTTTTGACAAGGTCCCCCATCAGAGACTTTTGGCAAAGCTAAAAAGTCATGGGATAGGAGGCAGTGTACTATTGTGGATCGGGAACTGGTTAAAAGATAGAAAGCAGAGGGTAGGGCTAAATGGCCAATATTCCCAATGGAAAAAGGTGAATAGTGGAGTACCCCAGGGATCTGTACTGGGTCCGCTACTTTTTGACATATTCATAAATGACCTGGAAAAGGGAATAACTAGTGAGGTAATCAAATTTGCAGATGACACAAAACTGTTTAAAGTTGTTAAAACCCAAGAGGATTGTGGAAAACTGCAGGAGGATCTGGATAAATTGGAAGACTGGGCATCCAAATGGCAGATGAAATTTAATGTGGACAAGTGCAAAGTTATGCACCTAGGAAAGAACAACCCACACTATAGTTACAAGATGCAAGGCTCCACATTAGAAACCACCACCCAGGAAAAAGATTTAGGAGTCATCGTGGATAACATGTTAAAACCCTCCGCCCAGTGTGCAGCGGCGGCCAAGAAAGCAAATAGAATGCTAGGTATCATAAGGAAAGGGATGGAGAATAAAACAAAGGATATTATAATGCCTCTGTATCGCTCCATGGTACGACCGCACCTTGAATATTGTGTGCAATTCTGGTCACCGTATCTTAAAAAGGACATAGAGTTATTAGAAAAAGTACAGAGAAGAGCCACCAAATTGGTGAAGGGGATGGAAGGCTACTCCTATGAAGAGAGGCTAAAAAGGTTAGGGCTCTTTAACCTAGAAAAGAGGCGGCTGAGGGGAGATATGATAGAGGTGTATAAATTAATGAATGGAGTGGAACGGATAAACGTGGATAAATTGTTTACGCTATCAGAATATAGAAGGACTAGGGGGCATGTAATGAAGCTACAGGGTAAACTATTTAAGACAAATAGGAGAAAATATTTCTTCTCTCAACGTGTAATCAAACTCTGGAATCTGTTACCGGAGGATGTAGTAAGGGCTGTTAGTATAGCTGGGTTTAAAAAAGGTTTGGACAAGTTCCTGGAGGAAAGGTCCATAAACCACTATTAAAAAGGGACCCAGGATATCAATGCTTGGCCTAGTACAAGCACTGCAGAACCTGTGTCTTTTGGGGAAACTGCTAGGTACGTATGACCTAGATTGGCCACTGTTGGAAACAGGATACTGGGCTTGATGGACCTCGGTCTGACCCAGTATGGCATTTCTTATGTTCTTATGTTCTTAAGACCTGATAACTCATTCAGAAGAAGGTACCGGTGAAGGGGAGACATGAGGGGCTCTCCTGGAAATTAAGGAGCAGGCACCTGGGTCAAATGAAGGAGATAGCCCTGATGGACTATCTGCAGTACCCAGGCATTGGTGGTGATGGCTGTCCACCTGTGGGCATACAGGGCAAGCCTTCCTCCTGTGTGTTGCCTGTCTCCTGTGGTGAAAGGGGCTATGCTGGAACAGTCAAAAGCCACTACCAGGCTGGGCCGGAGCCGGTGCCTGTGGTATGGGAGCTTTCTGCTTACGCGGGCCATGTCCCTGTCCCTTGGCCTGCTGCCCCTGTTGGGGAGCCGGGGAGGCCTGAAAAGAGGGGTAGCTTCGGTAAGCAGCACCCTTCCTCGGGTAAAAGGGCTTCTTACCCAAGCCCTTCTTCTTAGAAGGGGCAGAAGTCTTCTTTGAGAGCCATGTTCTGGTCATGTACTCGGACTTGATCTCAGCAGCCTTGTTGGTCATGGGCTTGCCAAAGAGGTTCTCTCCCTGGCATGGAACATCGACCAACTTGTCCTGAACCCATAGCTTGAGGTCAGATAATTGTAGCCAAGCCTGGCGGCATGCACCGATGCTCGCCGCAGCTACCTGGGCCGCCGACTCAAAACCATCATAGGCTGCTCGAGTCATGAACTTCGAGCACTCACGGACACCGGTGAACAGACTCTTGAAGTGCTGCAAAGGTCCCTCGAAGAGCCCAGCCGTGAACCCGGCGAGTTCCTTCGCCAGATCCCTTAGGTACATGCCCATGTACAGCTGGTAGGCCTGGATCCTACATGTCAGCATAGACCCCTGGAATCACTTCTTGATGAGATCATCCAACTTGCGGGCCTCCCTGCCAGGAGGCACCGAGGAATGCGTCTTCTGGCTTTTCAGCCTGCGCATGGCCAAATTCCACAACTATCGTGTTGTGCGGCAATTGTGCTTTTTGAAACACAGGGCTCTTACGGACTCGATAGATGGAATCGATCCGCTTGCTGACCACCAGCGCCGACGCCGGTGTCTCCCACATGAGAAGCATGAGTCTCTCCAGGATCGGAGGCACGGGTACAGTAAGGGCCCCCTGAGGGGGAGAGTCATGGAGGATCTCGAGCTCCTCGGCTCGAGGATCCTCCTCGGACTCCGCGGGGAATGCCAAAGCCTTTGGCATATCCCTCACGAAGTTCAAGAACCTAGTGTCCTCCGGGGGGACGTTCTCCAAGGCTCAGACACTGGGGAATTGCGCGGGACGACCCTGTGCTGGCGGGTATCCGGGGACTCTTCGTCCTCCATCTCCCACCCCGAAGCCTCCGAGGAGGAATCGAGGGGCTCCGGCATCAAGGGCCCCGGTCTTGACCACCCTGATGACCTCGGCCCCAAATGGAAGGTCAAGGGAGACCTTGGCCAAGGATCGACTTGAGATCACATGGTCTCGAGGATCGGCTCGGCCTCCGGGGTCGACTTTGACATTGGTAGCCCGGTAGTCAGGGCAGATGGACCGGTAAGGCCGGCTATCAATGCCCGCTGCTGCTCCATGAAGGCAGACATGCTGCGCTCCAGGGCCACCATTTAGAGACTGAGCTTAGAAGCCTCCACAGCCCCCGAGTCGGCCATCAGGCACGATGCTGGTTCCCCTGTAGGGGAGTCTTCAACAAGAACCGGTACTTGCCTCGGCTGTTCCGTATCCCTTCGAGGAAGCTTCGCTGGGCGCTCCATCTCCGAGGATCCGGGCCGACGTTTGGGGCTCCGTGACCTATCCTGGGCAGGGCCTGGCCATTTGGAGCCATCCACCGACGCCACCTTCGAGAATTTTTTCTTCCTCCGGTGTTCCCGCAAAGAAGACCCCCCCTCTCCAAGGAACCTCTATGACGCTTGGGCTCGGAGTGCTCCCCCCGAGATGTAGAGGCCTCAGATGAGGTCCGGAACCGCAAAGTACGGACTCATCAAAAATCCTATCATGCTGCTACTGGCAGCTTCTCAGGGCCTTCAAGGACATTTTCCTGCACGGGCCACAAACCTTCAGGTCGTGGTCAGGCCTGAGGCACCAGAGACAGCAGTCATATGTATCGGTGAGGGACATGAGTTTTGTACATCGATCACATTTTTTAAACCCGCTGGCAGCCATCGGGGGAAAAAGGGCCCCTGCAAGGTCGAAGCCTCGGGCTGCCAGTGAAAAAGAAAAAGAGTGCAAACGCTAGTCACAAAGGACAAAAACCGAAAAATCAAGTCGGACTTGATACCGATGTACCGAGCTGAAGGCGGGAAGAGGAACCGATGTCGATCCAGTAGGAAAAAAGAATTTTTTAAACTTTTAAAGATTTTTTCGCGGTGACACGAGAACAACGTCCGGAGGGCTCCGCAGAAAAAAGGAGACTGAGCAAGATGGTACCCTTGGCCGGGAAGGGGACCGCGCATGCGTGATGCAATTCCCAAAGACTTTCTTTGAAAGCTGGGGATTTGCTCCGCACGAAGGCTCCGTCGCCGCTGATGTCACCCATATGTGAGGACTGACTTCCTGCTTGTTACTGGAGAAACAACAATTACAGAAATATTAAAAAAGTAAGTATGAATAAGAAACCAAAAAGGCTTGACCCAGTACAAGCATTGTGGAACTTGTGTCTCTTGGGGAAACTGCTAGGTACATATGACCTAGATTTGCCACTGTTGGAAACAGAATACTGGGCTTGATGGACCTTGGTCTGACCCAGTATGGCATATCTTATGTTCTTATAAATCGCCAAATCCCTAGACTCAGTACTTGGGTGGAAGACCCTCCTGCCACAATAACAGCCATGAGTTATTTAGAATTAAGCATCAACTTTGTAAAGTGGGATTTTTTGCCTATTCTCCTTTGCAGAATAACTCAAGCTCTTTCATGTTGGCTGCAGATCGTCTGTGGAGAGCAGTCTGCGAATCTGGCCACAGAATGTCCACTGAATTCAGGTCTGGCCTCTGACGGGGCCACCGAGGACCTACTGAGACACTTCACTATTGCCTTATGCTTAGGATCATTGTCAAACTGGAAGGTGAATCTTCTCCCTAGTTCCAGCTCTATAGCAGACTGGAACAAGCATTCATGCAGGACCTAGCTTCACTCTGTACCATCTACCATGACACTGTATTTGGAGCTGCAGTGAGATAACCACAGGGTTTCATTTAAGATATGCACAGGCAAGAAAAATTCAGTTTTGTTTTGTTTTTTTTCATGAATTTCACACAATTTTTTGGTGTTTTTTTTGGTTAGTTTCACACATTCATTTTAATAGGGAAATTGTAGTGCTTGCTAAATTGATTTAATTGATTTAGGGAACACAATTGTTTAAGGTGCCTTGGTGAACTGAATGCACGCTCCTAGATTTCATACTTGTACTGATATACTAGAGATGCCAGAGAAGCAGCAAAAGGAATTCTGATAATAAAACTATTGAAAAAAGAGGGGTTGAGCAGGATCTAGGTGTTGTGCATGCAGCACTGTTACCAGCGTTAGCCTGCAAATGTGCATAATGAGGAGCAAGGTATTCTGAGTATGGCCCGGACAGGGCAGATTGGCCAGGATGTATCTGCACAGGGTGTAGGGCAATGGCTGGGACACTGTAGTGCCCGACCACCACCTGCATGGACAGGGTGACCACAGCATGTCATGCTGTGAGGTCACTCTCACATTGACCATGGCATGTCTATGTTCCCACATAGTGCTCTACCCTATCTGTCTCCTGTGATTCCTGTGTGTTCCCAGTTCTGGGGCCTAATCACTGAGGTACCTGCTTGGTGTTTGTGCTGTACATACTACCTCTGGGTGCACATGGCTCCTCTGTGAGCATACACTATA
Organism: Ichthyophis bannanicus; assembly: GCA_033557465.1. Taxonomy (NCBI): domain Eukaryota; kingdom Metazoa; phylum Chordata; class Amphibia; order Gymnophiona; family Ichthyophiidae; genus Ichthyophis; species Ichthyophis bannanicus. The sequence continues at coordinate 1,859,956,004 of CM066031.1, forward strand.
GACTGGCTTGTGGACTGTCTGCGGTTAGTCTATGCATGGTTGGAACACCTTGTAGGGTGTTGCAGGTGCAGTCTGACTGTGCCATCTGCTGGTGAGTACACAAAAATACAATAGCCCTTGTTGCCTGAACGATGACTATACAGTAATTATAACAGTTTTTTCGTTCACGGTTAACTCCAGTTGGATTAGAGTATCTAAACACAATTCTTCAAAAGACTTTTTTAACTTCCGAGGTCTCAGTTCAACAGAAGCAAGGCCTCGTAGACCTCCGTCATAAAAAGGCCATTTGCTCAATAACATCAGTGACCTCAATGGAAATTTCAACAGTTCCCTTAATACACAGTGAAATGCTCCTTTCTTATTATACCACTAGCAGCTTCAAACTTGACACAAAAACAATGCAAAGAAATGCCATTCTTCCCGCTGTGTAAAAGGGGTCTGCTTGCTCGTATTTTTCTTTAAGATCCCAACGTCAATCCCCGGCACCGCTTAGACGTTTCACTAGGTGTTTCCTCAGGGGATCGTAATGAATCAGTGATGCTGCCCACGTTCTCGCTCCCGACTCAATCAGTCCAAACGTTACTGATAATGGACCGATTGAGTCGGGAGCGAGAACGTGGGCAGCATCACTGATTCATTACGATCCCCTGAGGAAACACCTAGTGAAACGTCTAAGCGGTGCCGGGGATTGACGTTGGGATCTTAAAGAAAAATACGAGCAAGCAGACCCCTTTTACACAGCGGAAAGAATGGCATTTCTTTGCGTTGTTTTTGTGTCAAGTTTGAAGCTGCTAGTGGTATAATAAGAAAGGAGCATTTCACTGTGTGTTAAGGGAACTGTTGAAATTTCCATTGAGGTCACTGATGTTATTGAGCAAATGGCCTTTTTATGACGGAAGTCTACGAGGCCTTGCTTCTGTTGAACTGAGACCTCGGAAGTTAAAAAAGTCTTTTGAAGAATTGTGTTTAGATACTCTAATCCAACTGGAGTTAACCGTGAACGATAAAACTGTTATGATTACTCTATCTGCTGGTGAGTGGCAGAACGTGGTGTGGGGCAGTTGAGGTTTCCCAGTTCTACCCCTAGCATTACTGCTGGTCTGCCATGTATGGCTCTGGCCCACCAGCCCTGGAGGGCTATCTTTCATCAGCAGGACTGGGGTTTCTGGTCCACAGCCATTCCTCAAAGTCAGGCACCTGTCCCTCCACACCCTCCACCTATGAAATGGGTGATTGTGGGCCCTTTGGCGTATATAGTGTACACTACTTTGACCTGTAGCAGCAGTGCTACATGAACCTCATGCGAGTCTAGCCACCCCTTTGCCCTGATAACAGGTGCCCATGGCAGCCAGAACCTAACACTGGGCACACACTAATCTGGGTAGTGTCTGGTCCCAGACAGCCACATGTGACTGCAGAACAGAGATGGACACAGAATTATTTTCAGTTGCACTGCTAGGAACACCTGTCACACACTGGTAGTGATGGGGATGTGCAGCAGGACCTATCTCTAGCACCACATGTACTGCGGACCTAGTGCTGGGCACCCATCCTAGCCCTCAGGGTGAACACGGAACCTGCACAATGGCATGGTCTGTAGCTACTCTGTGCCAGTATCATGCACAGTCAGTCCGTCTTACCAGGCTGTGGTACCGGAGAGATGCAGACCCCATTTGGTGATCAGCTGTAGACCGCTGTTCTGCTTGTGCATTGCATCATGGGTGCTGGTGGGGTTACCCTATCCTGTCACACAGAGCAGATGGTTTGTGCGGTGACCTGCAGTCCCTTCTGTACCCAGCCATTGCTATGCAACAAGCCATAGAGGTATAGCCCACTGGTTAGTATAATGACATTCTAGGCAGTGGTCATGGGTTCAATTCCTTGTTGTTCCCTTCTTTCATGCCTGTCTAACTCAGATATTTTGCATGTCTGTAACAGTCATATCTTTGCAGATCCATGCTGCCAGCCCATAATACCCTCACCACAGTTGCCAACAATCCTTCAGTCCATCTATCTGCGTCTGTCAGCTGTGAGTCCTGTCTTCCTGTACAGGCTGCCACCCCATGTCCTGAACTGGTACCATTTCCTGCATTGCACCTCTTTGTGCTTGCCTTGCCTGTGCTTGATCTGCATGGCACCACCACTCCTCTGTCCACACTTCATTGTAACTATCCTGCCACCTCTGCCTCCACTGGGGGACACGTATTCCCATTATCTGCCACCCACTGTCTTTCCAGTACTTTACATTGCCAACACCCTGTGCTGTGGTACAGCTGCCCCTGACATGTTTGTCAACATTACTGGCAGCCACCTGGGATGTCTGCAGATATGGCAGGTCCAGCAGCTCCCAGCTCTCCCTCCTTCAATCACCTGCTCATTGCCTTTCCTCGGTGCTCTATCCAGTGTTAGGGTTACATCTGTTTCTATGCCTCACAGATCATGCATGTCATCCTGAAGCACCTTGCAGCCCTTAGGGCACACTAACCTAGGGCACCGTAACATTGTTAGGGCACCTTAACCTATGGTACCATACCCCAGGGTGCCTTCTAAGGTGCCTTGACCAGAAGTGCCAAGCACCCTATATGCCTAAGGTGCTTTATAAGGCGCCTTATAGGGCGCCTTAGCCTAGGCGCCTTACAAGGCACCTTAGCCTAAGGCACCCTATAAGGTGCCTTGTATGGTGACGTTAACGCGCGTTAGGCACCTTGTAACGCGCGTTACTTGACATGGCTTGCCGTAAGGATGCACTGCCCACTCTCTTATATGGGCATCCGTAAAATTACTGGGGAACTTAATGATGGTAACATTACCGCAGTTTAATAAACATACCCCTAAGGCATAAGGAAAGAGGACGGAAGTGCCAGGTCAAAGGAAAACGTGAACTAGTGCACTGTAAGCACATTTTCAACAAATATTTACAGCCTCCATGTGTTTTTATTAGTTTGAATTGTTTTTAATAGCAGTTCTTTAACTGGGATGTAGCAATGCATTAGAGTGTCTGACCACATGATTCTAGAGATAAGGGGACAGGGTGGCAAGAGGGGATGGAGAGTTCCAGGCCGTCGACAAATGAGATGACCCTGAGCAGACTTTCAGCAGAGTCTGAACAGACTCCATTTTGATTTGCATGTACAGAACAAAGACATGTGGAGGATAATTTCATAACCAGACGCCTAGTTTCAGGCCCCCAGAATGTGCCTGTCTGAAGCCTATTTTATAAAAAACAGGAACCTGCTTTTCTACTTTATAAAATATGGGCATAAGGGGTGGAAAACAGGCATTGAATCTAAGTGCAAGCACTTACACCAGTCAAAGGACTGCATAAATGCCCACACCTAAATTTCTGCATAAAGAACAAGATTTTATAATTTCTGTATGTAAATTTATGTTCTGCCCATGCTCCTCTCAAGCTTCACCCCTGTGCGTGCCCTCAGTGAAAGTTTGCACCATTGGCCTGATGCATGTGCTTCTAAAATAGTGACCAGCTAAAGTACACAACATAAAGGCCCCTTCGTGGTCATAAGTCACTGAGAAATGCACCGATGGTGCATAACATTGTGCAGCTCCTTTTAAGACTGCTTCCAAAATGCTCCATTTCCAGACTCTAAAGGTTCTAAAGGGGGCGTGGCTCTGCAAGACCAGCATGCTACTCACAGGAAGTGAATGAAGGTAGGCAAAAAACAGAAGTCACCAAAAGAAATGGGTTTCGATAGTGCAAGGGTTTTTTTCTTCTAACTGTGGGGGATGCCATGCACAGAGCCCAGCAACAGCAATGTCATAGGTAGACATAGACATAGACATGAGACATGAGACATGAGACAGGGACCCCCCCCCCCCCCGGTGCTGAATAAGCGGTACTGATGCCATACAGTGACCAATATATCCAAAGAAAACTGAGCAACCACCAGCTGCACGTACACGTGTGGTGTCTAACTGTCAGCAGTTGTCCAAGAATATCTTCGACTGCCTGGAACTGACTGCGGAAGTCTGAAATGTTTGGCCTCTGACCTGGTCATATCTGTACAAGGTGGCTAGAGGGACAGTAAAAGTGGGGACATGCAGAATGACATGATCCTGCAAAACTCATACCCACCCAAAAAACCCTACTCCTTTCTGGCCTGGCATAAGTGCCTCCCTCACTTGGGGGGGGGGGTCATAAAAGTTACTGCTGGAGCAAAAGCAGAAGTTGCTACAACAAAGAAAGATGAATGATGTTGCCCACAAGGAGGAAAATATCCCCCAGAAAAGGCCTCCTGGTGCTGTTCACGATCTTCTGTGAGAACGAGAAATCGATAGCCATATTTGATTACTTAATAATTGAATTAAGGTTACCAGATGTCCTCAATGTATGGGGATTGTCCCCGATTTTAAAGCCATATCCCCCAACTCCCACCTCTTTGACCCCCTCCGGTCCCTGATTCCAGCAATCGGGACAGAGGGGTAGAAAAGAAATGTTATTTTCAATTTAGTGATTTGAAGGTCAGTTTTTAGAATTTACACCCATCATCTTTATAGTTTGCATCACTGTTTCTATTTCTTGGTTGCTTGGCTGCTTTGAAGTGATATTGCTGCTGTCATGGGATTAGGGTTGCCAACCGGCCGGTTTTCAGCCGGCCTGGCCGGTTTTTCCATGGCCAGGCCGGCTGCCGGCACAGATGTCAAACCGGCCGTTGAAAAGCCGGTTTTTTGCTCTGGCCGCAAGATCGGGAGCGGCCAGAGCAAAAAATCGGCTTTCCTCCCGAAGTCCGTGGCGCGAATGCGAACGCGATTCCCCATAATAGTGCAGCCGCTGCTTCTGCTTTGTACAGAGCAGCGGCTGCACTACACTTACTTTGAAAAGTAAAGAAACTGTATGAGGAGCCCTCCGATCATGGCAGAGCCCGAGGAAGTGATGTCATGGGGGCGGGTTCCTCACAGGCTGTCTTCCTTTCAAATTAACTTTATTGCAGCTAAAGTTAATTTGAAAAGGAAAGACAGCCCGTGAGGAGCCCGCCCCCATGACATCACTTCCTCGGGCTCTGCGATGACCGGAGGGATTCTCACACAGTTTCTTTACGTTTCAAAGTAAGTGTATTGCAGCCGCTGCTCTGTACAAAGCAGAAGCAGCGGCTTGGGCAGGGCAGGGCAGGGGTGTGAGTGAACCAGCAAGGGGGGGGGTGATGGTATGATTAAACCAGCAGGAGGGAGGGAGGGAGGGAGAGGGGGGGGTTGGTGTGAGTGACCCAGCAGGAGGGGGTGAGTGAGTGACAGGAGGGGTCGGGTGAGTGAACCAGCAGTGGAAGGGGGGGTGGTGTGAGTGAACCAGCAGTGGAGGGGGGGGGGTGTGAGTGAATCAGCATGGGAGGGGGGTTGGTGTGAACCAGCAGGGGAGCGGGGTTGGTGTGAGTGAACCAGCAGGGGAGGGGGGGTGATGGTGTGAGTGAACCAGCAAGGGGGGGTGAGTGAGTGACACGGGGGTGGGTAAGTGAACCAGCAGAGAGGGGAGGGGAGGGGGTGAGTGAGTGAACCAGCAGGGAGGGGGGGCGAGTGAGTGAACCAGCACTGAGGGGAGGGGGGGTGAGTGAACCAGCACTGAGAGGGGGGTGTGAGTGAATCCTCGGTAATTTTTGTGGGTGGGGCTTGGGGCGGGGCAGGGGCGGGACTGGGGGAGGAGAATGGGTGGAGCATGGCGAGCCACAGGTGTCGGGTTTTTCTCGGTGAAAAAGTTGGCAACCCTACATGGGATGGACAGGGGAGGGGGGCAGGGTAATGACTCCTCTTCCCTCCTTCACCCCTTGTTGCTCAAATCTAAACCAAGATATCTCTTCCTCCCCCTTCCCCACTTCGGCTAAGTGTTCCAGATTTGCCTGCAAAAAATCTGTCAGCCTTAAATTGAGTGTATCTGAGTATGGTGGTGTTGGAATTCATATTTTCACCAAGATCCATAATATACATATCTGCTGTCTTGTTTTCTATCACATCTAAATCAAGACTACCGCTACGTCAAGAAGCAGGTGAACACCTGGCTTCCCTGAAGCCGTTAATGGCTGTGGCGACCGACTTTCCAATCACTCACATCCTGAAACAGAGACCAGATCCACATCTAGTCAATCTAATCGCCCATTTTCCTTGATCCCAACCCTTTGTCTTATCCATCTGGCCTGTCTATAGGCAGCAGCTGCACCTGCCCGCTCTTTTGCCTTTAGGACATTTCCTTATATAGTGCTAACACTGCGGGCCTCCTAACTCTGTCGTGCGTATCCTATCTGTGTTATCTGAATGTTAAATCAGACTGCCTATTAAGTTATATCGTGCATATTCAGCTGACATTGTATCATATTTCTCATTTGAATGTTCTTCTGAGCTGTTTTAAGGTACATATTACTGATATTTTATCACATGGCCTATCTCCAAGTGTATCTCACTGTTTATTATGCCAATGGGGTCCCTTTGCTTTGCTGCGCTGCTAGTACAATGCACGTTGTTTATCTGCTGTTCACAGCCTTGGGTGAATTGCTTCATAAAGGTGGTTAAGTGACTTGTGCAAGATCACAGGGAGAAGCAGTGGAATTCCAACCTGGCTTCCCTGGTTCTCAACCCACTGCTCTAAGTATTAAGCTACTCCTCCACTCTTGTGTTTTTTTGTATATGTGTTGTGAAAGTGCATTTCCCCAATTTGTAGTCCCATTTCCCAGAGACCCCTCAACAACTCTAGAAGCCTATGGGCGTGCAGAGGAGGAATGGCCAGAGAGCTGGAGAGATTATCTGTCCTCTCTCCCTACACCCCTCCTCGTGATCTCCGCTCTTCCTCTGGTCTTCTCTCTATGCCCTTCTTTTCTAATACTAACTCTAGATTTCGATCCTTTTACCTTCCTGCCCCTTATTCCTGGAATAAGCTTCCTCTGTCCCTACATCATGTCTCCTCTCTCACCTCTTCCAAATCAAAAAAAGCCCACAGGTAAGTGAAAGCCCCCAGGTAAGTGATGCATTAAATACCTTTATGGAAATGGGTAACAGGGGTAACATATGGAAAGCAGTGTGTATTAATGCCCGTAGCATGGGAAATAAGATCCCTGATGTTGAAACTTTGGTGGGAGTGGCAGACTAAATAAATTTAGTGGCAGTTACAGAAACATGGTTCACAGAAAACCATGATTGGGATGTAACTATACCTGGCTATACTTTATTCAGAAAGGACAGGGTAGGAAGAAGGGGAGGAGGAGTGGCACTATATGTAAAAAATAATATTAAAGCTTTGGAATTACAGAGCTTAAAAGGGAGAGAGGAGGCATTGTGGGTTAAACTAGAAAGAGGGAAAGAGAAATCTATTTGCATTGGCGTGATATACAGACCTCCCTCCCAAGAGAAAGAGGTGGACAGAGAGTTAATTGAAGACATACGCAGCATTGCTAGGAAAGGGGAAGTGCTACTGATAGAGGATTTCAATATGCCAGATGTTGATTGGCACATTCCTGCTGCAGTATCATCTAGAAGTAAGGAGATCCTGGATTCTCTACAGGGAGAACTATTCAAGCAATTGGTAACAGACCCCACGCGTGAAGGGGCCATACTGGACTTGGTGCTTACCAATGGTGAAAGAGCTTCTGATGTTATAGTAGGAGATCATTTTGCATCCAGTGATCACCAGATGGTGTGGTTCAGTATTAGGACTAGGGCTGTTAGAATCCATTCAAAGATGAGGGTCTTAGACTTTAGGAAGACTAACTTTACCAAGATGGGCCAATACCTCAGAGAGTCGTTAGCGGGATGTGAACAGCTGGGGGATGTAGAAAAACAGTGGGCAAAACTGAAAGGAGATATTTTAAGGGCAACCAACCTTTTTGTTAAAATCTTTATCTTATCTTTATTTACATTTGATATACCGCCCATGTTGAGGCATTAGGGCGGTTTACAATAAAATATTAAAACATTGCTGCGGAAGGAGAAAGGAACGCCATATTTGAGACAGGAAAGGAACAGAGAAAACAGCAAAACACAGACAATAGGCTAAGGAGGTCATTCTTTGAGTTCATAAGCTTGTTGAAACAGGTGGGTTTTGAGCAAATTCTTGAATGTTACATTAACAGATTCTAAATGGAGTGAAGACGGCGGGGCATTCCAAAGTGCTGGGTTGAGAAAAAAGAATGCAGCATGTCGAGTCTGTTCCAGGTGAGCTTGGGAAGGAGATGGGAGAGTGAGGCGATTGGCATGAAGGGAGCGCAATTGGCGGTAGGTAGTATGTAAAGAGATGAGATCAGACAGGTATAACGGGGTTGATGAATAGAGCGCCCGGTGGGTTAAAATTACTATTTTGTATTGGACCCGAAAGCGAAGTGGCAACCAGTGAAGACTAAACAAAAGTGGAGTAACATGATCCGATCGTCAAGCATTCGAAACAAGTCATGCAGCTGTATTTTGGATTAGTTGTAAACGTTGAAGTTGATAAAGAGGTAAATTAGCCAGTATTACTTTGCAATAATCTAATCTACTAATTACTAGTGCAACTGATAAAGTGACAATGGATGATGGGGGCAAAAGTGAGAGGACTGCTCTAATCTGTCTAAGAACTGAGAATGAACGGCGAATAAGAAGAAATAAGTGTTCATAAAAAGAGAAAGAGGAGTCTAAAGTGACGCCCAGATACTGGAAGGAAGATACTAGGAGAATGGAAGTGGACACAAGTTGTGAAGCAATGGTAGGACATGGAGTGCTTAGGTGCTGGTAAATAAAGGTAAAAGGAAAAGGAGACCGCTATGGCTTTCGAAAGAGGTAGTAGAAAATGTGAAGAAAAAGAGGGAGGACTTCATGAAATACAAGAGATCACAGAGAGAGGAAGACAGGCATCTATATTTGGAAAAACTTAGAGAAGCTAGCAAAGTAGTCAGGAAAGCAAAGATTCAAAAAGAGGAGGAAATAGCCAATGCAATAAAATGGGGGGATAAGACATTTTTCAGATATGTTAGTGAGAAGAGGAAGGGCAAAAGTGGTATTGTCAGACTCGAGGGTGAAGGGGAGGAATATGTAGAAGCTGATGAGGATAAAGCAAAATTGCTTAACAAATATTTCTGTTCTGTGTTCACAGATGAAGAACCAGGAGCAGGACCTCAGAAAACACCCACAAATAGGAACAGAAGCGAGGAAAATCTTGAACAATTTTCAGAAGACTGTGTTCATGAGAAACCAGCTCAACTTAAAGTAGACAAAGCGATGGGACCGGATGGGATACATCCTAGAATACTGAGGGAACTTGGGTACGTTCTAGCAGCTCCACTGACTAACCTTTTCAATGCCTCGTTGGAGTCGGGAGTGGTGCCAAAGGACTGGAGAAAGGCTCATGTGGTGCCTTTACACAAAAGCGGAAGTAAGGATGTGGTTGAAAACTACAGGCCGGTTAGTTTAACTTTGGTGGTGAGTAAATTATTGGAAACGCTGCTGAAAGAGAAAATAGTGAGGTTTCTGGAGTCCAGCGGATTACAGGATCTGAGGTAGCATGGATTCACCAGAGGCAGGTCTTGTCAGAAAAATCTGATTGATTTCTTTGACTGGGTGACCAGGGAGTTGGACCGAGGGAGAGCCCTAGATGTGGTGTATTTAGATTTCAGTAAAGCCTTTGACACTGTTCCTCACAGGCAACTTATAAACAAACTGAGCACCCTAGGGATGGACCCTAAAGTTACTGCTTGGCTTAGAAATTGGTTGGGTGGAAGGCGACAAAGAGTACAGGTAAATGGGGCTCACTCTGAGGAGAAGGATGTTACCAGTGGTGTGCCCCAGGGATTTGTCCTTGGTCCGATTCTTTTTAACATCTTTGTTAGTGATTTAGCGGAAGGGTCGTCGGGTAAGGTTTGCCTTTTTGTGGATGATACCAAAATCTGCAATACAGCAGACACCCAGGAAGGTGTAGATAACATGAGGAGGGATCTAGCTAAGCTTGAAGAATGGTCTAGAATCTGGCAGCTGGGATTTAATGTTAAAAAATGTAAGGTCATACATTTGGGCTGCAGCAATCCACTAAAGAAGAGCGGGACCTGGGAGTGGTTGTGTCTGTTGATCTTAAAGTAGCTAAACTGGTAGAAAAGGCGACAGCAAAAGCTAGGAGGATGCTTGGGTGCATACGGAGAGGAATGGCTAGCAGAAAAAAAGGAGGTGATAGTGTCTCTGTATAAGTCTTTGGTGCAACCTCATTTGGAGTATAGTGTGCAATTCTGGAGACCACACCTTCAAAAGGTTGTGAACAGGATGGAGTCGGTGCAGAGGGTGGCTACTAAAATGGTTAGTGGTCTTCATTATAATGCATATGAGGACAGACTTAAGGATCTTAATATATACACCTTAGAGGAAAGGCAGGATAGAGGTGATATGATTGAGATGTTTAAATACCTCCGTGGCATAAACGTTCAGGGGGAGAGCCTCTTTCAACTGAAAGCAAGTTCTGCTATGAGGGGACATGGGATGAGGGTGAAGGGGGATAGATTCAGGAGTGATTTGCGGAAATATTTCTTTACGGAAAGAGTGGTGGATCCGTGGAATAGTCTCCCAGTGGAGGTGGTAGAGATGAGGACAGTAACTGAATTCAAAAAGCATGGGACAAACACAGAGGATCTCTAAAGGAAAAAAGGGGACTGTTTTAGTTGTTGATATGGAAGGACAGACTAGATAGGCCATGTGGTCTTTTTCTGTCGTCATATTTGTGTGTTTCTATGGGCAGGGCCGGATTTACCTATACGCCATGGCGTAGGGCCCACAGCCGGCAGGGGCCCACAAAAAAAGAACAAGTTAATTTTTTTTTAATACAATTTTAAAAAAAACCTGGTGGCTGCCGCCGCGGGGCCCCCTCTGCTGCCACGGCAGCACCGACTGACCCGCCGGGGCCCCCTCTACAAGCTGAAGCCGTTGGTTCGTTCCTCCCTCCCTCCCTCCGTGCAGGCTGCAGGCTGTGAGAGACGCGAAAGGAGAGTGTCTCTCGCGTCTCTGTTAAGCCCGCAGGGGCTGATGGGAAATTTCCCATCAGCCCCTGCGGGCTTAACAGAGACGCGAGGAGACACTCTCCCTTCGCGCCTCTCACAGCGTGCACGGAGGGAGGGAGGGATCGACGGACCGACGGAGTCAGCTTGCAGAGGGGGCCCCCGCGGGTCAGTCCGTGCTGCCACGGCAGCAGAGGGAGCCCCGCGGCGGCAGCCAGCAGGTTTTTTTTTTAAATTAAATTTTACTTTAGGCCGATGGGGGGGGGGTAGGACTGGTAATGGGCTATTGGGGGGGCTGGGGCTGGAAATGGGCTGGGGGGGGTAGGACTGGTAATGGGCTATGGGAGGGTAGGACTGGTAATGGGCTATTGGGGGGGTAGGACTGGGGCTGGAAATGGGCTGGGGGGGTTAAGGCTAGAGGTGGGCTGATGGGGTTAGGACTGGTAATGGACTGTGGGCTGTTGGGGGGCTTAGAACTGGCAATGGGCTTTGGGGGGGTTAAGACTGGTAATGGGCTGTGGGCTGATGGGGGCTGTCTGGTAATGGGCTATGGGGGGGCTAGGACTGGAAATGGGCTGGGGGGTTAAAACTGGAGGTGGACTGATGGGGTTAGAACTGGTAATGGGCTGTCGGCTGATGGGGGGGGGTAGGACTGGCAATGGGCTATGGGGGGCTGACTGGAAATGGGTTGATGGGGTTAGGACTGGAAGTGGGCTGATGGGGGGTTAGGACTGGTAATGGGTTATAGGGGGGGCTTAAACTGAAAATGGGGTGATGGGGGTTAAGGACTGTAAGTGGGTTGATGGGGGGCTAGGACTGGTATTGGGTTGGGGGGTTGCTAGGACTGGAAATGGGCTGATGGGTGGCTAGGACTGAAAATGGGCTGATGCAGGGACTAGAAGGGAATTGATGCTGGGTGAGGCTGGAACTAGAAGGGAGCTGATGTTGGGGGAGGATTAGAATGGGATGGGGCTGGAAGAGTAAAATGGAGAAGGGAAAAATATTTTGTGTGGGAGGGATAAAAAATCTACAATTGGCCGGGTATTGGGAGAGTAAGTGGGGATTGAGGATGGAGGGGTAAAATTTGAGTGGATGAAATAGGAATGAGGAAAGAGCAAAAGGAGAAAGATTAGTATGTTAAAGCAGATGTAGAGAGAGAATGGAAAAAAATCTAGAAGAGAGAAGAAAGGACAAATGGACAGCAGACGATGGAGAGTTAGCAGAAGACACGAAGAAACCAGAAGAAAGTGGCTGGAGCAATTGCAGCTGAAAAAAATGCACAAAAGGTAGAAAAATATCTCTTTATTTTGAATTTATTAATTGGAATATGTCAGCTCTGGTAAATGTGCATCATTAACGTCTGCGCTTTGTTTAGTACAAGAGCAAATTAATGTATAGTTTTATTTCTACAGTGTTGTACATTCCAAGTTTGGCTTTTGGGATTCCCAGTTTAATTATTGTCTTCCTGTTTCGAAATTGTGATTACTTGTTTGGTGATGGTCTATGTTCTGCATGTGTAACTGAGCTGAGGTGTTCTGTTTATATAATTCCTATTTGACATTGCCACTTGTTCTCTTTCCCCAGTAGGTCATGTATTGTTGTTCTCTGAAATGTATTGGTTTAATATTTGCAGTGTTGCCTTTTGATTGGTAGAGTATGGTGCTTTGTGAGTCCTGGTAGTGCTGTTAGGATACGGCGGGTTTGCTATGGGTTCTAAATGGGCAGTGTTTGTAGTAGTTCCTAATGTGTCTGGCAGTTGGCACTGGATTATAGTAATGTAGAATTCTTTTAGTCTTTCTTTATCCATACACTCATTAAGAGGCACGTTTACTAAAAGTTAGTATATGGTAACATTATGCAAATATTTATGCAAAAGAGGCCCCTTATGCAAATGAGGCCCCGTACCCCCCTTGGGCCGCCCCTGCTGGGGGCCCACAATTTTTGTTGGCGTAGGGCCTCACTCAAGGTAAATCCGGCCCTGTCTATGGGGTATGTTTACTAAACCGTCTTAATGTTACTGGTGCTAGTTGCAGCGATAATGTGAAGAATGCCATAAAAGGTGTGGGCGTTCTGGCAGCAAGGTAGCAAGAATCTGTATCGTGAGATAGTGGGCGCCGTGACACGTTAACGCGCGTTAATCCTAAGTTCATGCCAGCACAGTGTTAGAAGCTATAAAGATATAGCCCACTGGTTACTGCAACGACTGCAGAGACAGCGGTCATGGGTTTGATCCTGTAGTGGTATTACATGGCTGTCTGAGGCATTACCTTTTAATTTAGATCAGTGCTGTCTGAGGCATTTCCTTTTTGTACTTTAAATCAGGGCTGCCAGCAAAAACACCCTCACAGTGCCGTAACCTAAGGTGCTGAATAAGGCGCCTTATAAGGCACTCTAGAGGGCACATTATTAAGTGTCCTGTCCCCTAAGGCACCTTATAATGTGCCCTATAGGGCGCTTTATACGGCACCTTATAGGGTGTGTTACAGGGTGCCGTATAGGGCGCCTTATAGGGTGCCCTGTAGGGCGCCCTATGAGGCACCTTAGACTATGGTACTGTGAGGGTGCAATTTGCTGGCAGCACTGATGTAAATTAAAAGGAAAAGCGTAAAGTGAGACAATTTACCTATCACCTCATTACGTGGTGAAGTAAGCGCAGCGATCCTGTGTTTTTGGCGTTGGCATTTCAGCTGCCACAGAAGCAGAGAGCTCACTTTGTTACCATATTTGTAATGCTGTTGGTGAGTCCTAAGCAACCGAGAGGCAATGTCCTCTGTTTCTAAAGCTGCAAACATTCCCCTTAACTTGCTAGCTGTTGCCACACCAAGGGGCAGCCCCCCTGCCGATGGTGAGCTTCAGATGCTTAATCTTAGTATGCAAGTCTTCTTGCTGTTGGAGTTTTTGCTTCTTGAAAGCAGTCGCCAAAGAGATCAGTTGGCCTTGTAGGACCGTCTTCCCCACCTCCCATACAGTACATAAGAAAATAAGATATGCCATACTGGGTCAGACCAAGGTCCATCAAGCCCAGAATTCTGTTTCCAACAGTGGCCAATCTAGGTCATATGTACCTAGCAGTTTCCCCAAGGGACACAGGTTCCACAATGCTTGTATTGGTTCAAGCATTGATATCCTGGGTCCCTTCTTAATAATGGTTTATGGACCTTTCCTCCAGGAACTTGTCCAAACCTTTTTCAAACCCAGCTACACTAACAGCCTTTACTACATCCTCCGGTAACAAATTCCAGAGTTTGATTACACGTTGAGTGAAAAAATATTTTCTTTTATTAGTCTTAAATAGTTTACCCTGTAGCTTCATTGCATGTCCCCTAATCTTTCTATATTCTGATAAGGTAAACAATCGATCTACGTTTACCCGTTCCACTCCGTTCATTAACTTATAGACTTCTATCATATCTCCCCTCAGCCGTCTCTTTTCCAGGTTAAAGAGCCCTAACCTTTTTAGCCTTTCTTCATAGGAGTATCCTTCCATCCCCTTTACCATTTTGGTGGCTCTTCTCTGAACCTTTTCTAAAATCGCTATATCCTTTTTAAGATACGGCGACCAGAATTGCACACAATATTCAAGGTGCAGTCTCACCATGGAACGATATAGAGGCATTATAATATCTTTTGTTTTATTTTCCATTCCTTTCCTTATCATACCTAGCATTCTATTTGCTCTCTTGGCCGCTGCTGCACACTGGGCCGAAGGTTTTAACATGGTATCCACATTGACGCCTAAATCTTTTTCCTGGGTGGTGGTTCCTAATGTGGAACCTTGCATCGTGTAACCATAGTTTGGGTTGTTCTTCCCTAGGTGCATAATCTTACACTTATCCACATTAAATTTCATCTGCCATTTTGATGCCCAGTCTTCCAATTTATCAAGATCCTCTTGCAATTTTCCACAATCCTCTTGGGTTTTAACAACTTTAAATAGTTTTGTGTCGTCTGCAAATTTGATAACCTCACTCGGTATTCCACTTTCCAGGTCATTTATGAATATATCAAAAAGCAGCAGACCCAGCACAGATCCCTGGGGTACACCACTATTCACCTTTGTCCATTGGGAAAATTGGCCATTTAGCTCTACCCTCTGCTTTCTATCTTTTAACCAGTTCCTGATCCACAATAGTACACTGCCTCCTATCCCATGACTCTTTAGTTTTGCCAAAAGTATCTCATGAGGGACCTTGTCAAAGGCTTTCTGAAAGTCCAGATACACAATATCAACCGACTCACCTTTGTCCACCTGATTATTCACTCCTTCAAAAAAACATAACAGATTAGTAAGACAAGATCTTCCTTGTCTAAAGCCATGTTGGCTGTCTCCCATTAGGTCATGACTATCTACATGCTGAGTAATTTTATTCTTTATGATGGTTTCTACCATTTTTCCCGGTACTGATGTCAGGCTCACCAGTCTGTAGTTTCCCGGATCACCCCTGGAACCCTTTTTAAAAATTGGTGTTACATTGGCGATCCTCCAATCTTCAGGTATTAGAGATGATTTTAATGATAGTTCACAGATTACTAATAGCAGGTCTGCAATCTCGTATTTAAGTTCTTTCAACTACCTTGGATGTATACCATCCGGCCCAGGTGATTTGCTACTCTTCAGCTTATCTAATAGTTGTAATACATCTTCCTGATGTATCGATATTTCCTTCAATTCTTCCACACCTTTAAATACCACTTCAGTCATGGGTAACATCCCTACATCTTCCTCAGTAAAGACTGAAGCAAAGAATTCATTCAATCTCTCCGCTATCGCCTTGTCGCCTCTTAGTGCTTCTTTAACCCCTTTATCATCTAATGGACCAACTGACTCTCTCACAGGTTTTTTGCTACGAATGTACTTGAAATGGTCTTTACTTCGCGTTTTTGCTTCCGCAGCAAGCTTCTTCTCAAATTCTCCCTTTGCCTGCCTTATCAATGCCTTGCATTTGACTTGCTAGTGCTTGTGCTGTTTCCAGGTTTCGTCGTTTGGCTCTTTTTTCCATTTCCTGAAAGATGCTTTTTTAGCAGAAACAGCCTCTCTGACCTCACCTTTAAACCATGCTGGCAGTTTTTTTGACTTCCTTCCACTTTTCTTAAAGCGTGGAATACAGCTGGTCTGGGCTTCCAAGATAGTATTTTTCAACAACAGCCAAGCCTGATGTATGTCTTTAACCTTTGCAACTGCTCCTTTTAGTTTTTTCTTAACTGTGTTCCTCATTTTATCATAGTCTCCCTTTCAAAAGTTAAAAGGTAGTACTGTGGATTTCCTTACTATCCCTCCTCCACTAATTAAATCAAAGACGATCATGCTATGATCACTATTGCCAAGTGGCCCCAACAACTTTATCTCTTGCACTAGATCTGGTGTTTCACTAAGGATTAGGTCTAATATGGCTTACCCTCTGGTTGGTTCATGAACCAGCTGCTCCAAGTAGCAGTCATTAATTTCATCTAGGAACTTTATCTCCCTAGCATGTCCTGACGTGACACTGACCCAGTCGATACCGGGGTAGTTGAAATCACCCATTATTATTACTGTGCTGTAACATTTGTTAGCTTCCTTGATTTCTTTGAGCATTTCATCATCCATTTGGTCATTCTGGCCAGGCACTCGATAGTACACCCCCACTGCCATTGCCTTCCCCCTTTTACATGGAATTTCAATCCATATAGATTCTACAGCAGATTTTGTTTCCTGCAAAACTTTAATCCTTTCTGACTCAATGCCCTCTCTAACATAGAGAGCAACCCCTCCACCAATTTGATCAGCTCTATCATTACAATATAGTTTGTACCCAGGTATCACAGTGTCCCACTGGTTGTCCTCCTTCCACCATGTCTCTGATATTCCAATCATATCTAACCTTTCATTTAGTGCTATATATTCTAACTCTCCCATCTTATTTTTTAGACTTCTAGCATTTGCATACAAGCATTCTAGAGAATGTATTTTATTCATATTAATTTGGCTATTGGTAGACATGGGTAATTTGGGATCTTTAAGCTCTGTCTGCTCCATACTTGAGGGCATTTGGGCTACTTTACTCTTTTGTGGAACGTCTCTGCTTTTGGTAGTATCCTTCAAAGATACATTCTTCCATCCGCTCTTGGGCGACTGTCGGCTTTCCCCTAATATCTAGTTTAAAAGCTGCTCTATCTCCTTTTTAAAGGTTAATGCCAGCAGCCTGGTTCCATCCCGGTTAAAGTGAAGCCCATCCTTTCGGAAGAGCCCCTCCTTTCCCCAGAATGTTCCCCAGTTCCTAACAAATCCAAAACCCTCATCTCTGCACCATTGTCTCATCCACGCATTGAGACTCCGGAGCTCTGCCTGCCTTTTGGGTCCTGCGCGTGGAAAAGGAAGCATTTCGGAGAATGCTACCCTGGAAGTTCTGGATTTCAACTTCCTACCTAAAAGCCTAAATTTAGCCTCCAGAACCTCCCTACCACATTTTCCTATGTCATTGGTACCGACATGTACCAAGGCAGCAGACTCCTCCCCAGCACTATCTAAGACCTTATCTAGGTGGCGCATGAGGTCCGCTACCTTCGCACCAGGCAGGCATGTTACCAGGCGATCCTCACGTCCACCAGCCACCCAGCTATCTACATGCCTAATGATCGAATCACCAACTATAACGGCTGTCCTAACCCTTCCCTCATGGGCACATGGCCCTGGAGAAACTTCCTCGGTGTGAGAGGGTTTTACGTCACCTGGAGGACAGGTCCTAGTTACAGGATCACTTCCTGCCACACCAGGGTGATGCTCTCCTCTCACGTGACCTCTCTCCTTCATGGCAACAGGGATGCTGCCAGACTGGAGGTGGGACCTCAGGACTATATCCCTGTAGGTCTCGTCTATGTACCTCTCTGTCTGTCTTATGCTTTCCAAGTCTGCTACTTTAGCCTCTAGAGAACGGACTCGTTCCCTGAGAGCAAAGAGCTCCTTGCCCCTAGTGCACACGTAAGACCTCTCACCAACTGGGAGAAAATCATACATGTGACACTCAATGCAAAAGACTGGAAAGCCCCCATCCTGCTGCTGGACTGCTGTCTGCATCTTAGTTTTAAGTTTGTGTTTAGATCTAAGTTCTTTACTTACTAAGGGTTGCTATGGATATTTATACTATCCATAGCATAGTAAAAGTGGAGGTGTCCCCATTATCATTAAAATCAAGATATTCCTTCCACTTGATACATAATGCCTTCACAAAATCTCTCTTTTTTTAATGTGTTGGGGGAGTGACCACGAGTACCAAGGACACTCCTCATCCACTACTTCCCACCAAAGAGAAAGCAAGACATGATCTGAAGATCCTATCGAAACTATTGTCACCCGAGACACTGATGATAGTAGGGAGCGAGATATTAACCAATAATCAAGGTGAGAGTAGGTGTGGTGGACTGATTAGAAAAAAGTGTAGTCCCGCTCCCCTGGGTGTAACAGATGCCAGGCGTCACAGAAATGGCAGTCATCCATCAGAGCCGCCAACTGTGGGGATTTGAGAGAAGACACATTACCATGCCCCATTCTATCCACATTCACAAAAACACAGTTAAAGACACCGCCAATAATGATCTCCCATTGTACAAATGCAGAGATCACTCTCAAGAGTTCCTGCAGCTATCTCCTTGGGTGTAACATAAACATTGACAAATGTAAGTAAAGCTCCACAGAAGGAACCCACCAGAATTATGAAATGGCCAAAAGGATCACTGTGCTGGTTAATCACATGAATAGGGGAGGTACAAGAAAACATAGTAACCACCCTGCGCCGGTGCAAAGAGAAATTAGAGGCAAAAACCTGTGGAAACTTTGAGTAGATAAACCGAAGATGGCCTGCAGGGCCAAATATGTCTCCTGAAGAAAGATCAGCTCTGCACGTACTCGCCGGATCTGATTGAGAACTCATCGCTGTTTGATGGGATCATGGAGCCCCCTGACATTCCAGGTAATGATTTTAGTCAGTGGACCTCAGGAATGGTGCAAACGAAAATCCCTACTGCGACGCTAAGCCCAAGCACATCACCATGGGCCAAAAAAAGATCCCTGTCACATACCACTGCTATTAGTAATTTTGCCTCACACTGATATACAGAACACAATTCCTCCCCTAACCCTCCTCTCAAAGTCCCCCACCCCCACTTCTTACCTTCCCTTCCCACCTCCCTAATTCCCTCTGTCCTGTACCATAAAGATGGAAACACGTCACAATACTAAGAACCAGAAGAGGTCAGGCAAAGCCTTTACCATTACAAAAAGAAAGAAAAGAAGGATAAGATCTTTAAGCCACTCCCCCATCCAAGATCCCCCCTAAGTAAAGTCCCTACCCTCTCGTAACTAAATATCTGAATGTGTTCCTAAAGACTACCTAGCCCCTTAATGGTCAGCCACTTCTAAAAGGTGAACCCTGTAAGTGCCATACTCGGGGCATTTTCCAGGAAATTAAAACTAAATGTGGTAAAATGAGTGCTATCCCATCCCAAAGGCAAACAACAAATGATGTTGTATGCAAGCATAACAGGATAAGAAAATTCAAAAAGATATTTTGCATCAAATACTGAATCTAACATGCTTTTTGAGAACAGTATCATAGAACAAAGAACAATAGCATCAGTCAAGTGGGAGCAGTGGTATCCATTGCTTTTGATAGGTTAGATAGGTGGAGGGGTGTCCCTCTTGTGTGTGAGCATTTGGATGTGATAGATGTGTGGGGATCCTGCACCCCCAAGAGAGGGATTTTACCCCTATTTTGAGAGCACATTCCAGTCAGTCTCACATAGACTATGGGGCATGTTTACTAAACGGCGGTAAAGGAGCAGTCTTTTCCATGTGGTAATGGCAGTGATAAAGGGTTACCATGTGCTAAGTGTGCTGGGCGTGTTAGAGCCGTGCTGCATTAAGGGGTGCTAATGGACATTTAGCGGGCGGTAACAGAACATTAAGGGGTGGTAGAGGACACTTAGCGAGTGGTAAAAGGACATGCTGCGTTAAGGTGTCTTGCATGCACCCTAATGCAGAAAAGCCTCTAAAACGTTGAAAGGGGGGCAGGGAAGCCACTGGAGAAGGTATGGATGCAAGCGCAATTGGTAGCTGATGGAGTCGATTCACCAGATGCCTGGCTAAGTGGAAGTATGTGTGATGAACATGCTTGACCATACAGCAGTCCTATGCTGTTAACTAGGCGAGATAGGCAGCTGCCCAGTGATGCTGGTAGTGGGTGTTGGCAGTGTCATGGGTGGGTGGTTGTGGCAGCAGAGTCAGAGGAGGTGATGCAGCAGCGGGGGTGTGCTGTGACAGGCGTGCAGTCCTAGATGCTCCTAAAAGTATACACCATGCCGTAAATTATATTATAGTGTCTGTGAGGTGTGGACAGGTATCCAAAAGTACTGTCAGTGTGTGGCATGCCATAGGCCAGGACAGTGTCTGGGTGGAAGCAGCATGTGCCTGATGTGGGCAGCAAAGGGAGATTGTCCATGAGTGCGCACGTGGAGCAGTCACAAGAGAGGTGTGCATGATATGGCTAACTGCTGCAAATGAACCCTGAGGGCCATGGTGGGGCAGCTTACTGCCAGTAAGCTGCCCTACCATGAATCTCCCTGACGGTCAGATGGTAGATGCAGGGCTGTGCCATGGATCTTCCAAGCAGAGAGTTTGCAATTTGTGTGGTGAGTGGATGTATGAGATCATACAGGCCAAAAGCATTTGGTGTGTGTGGACCAAAAGTAGCAGTGTCATGGGGTACATGAAACACCATTTGTGTGGGTGGGCTGGTGCCTCAGCCTGTGAAACTGCAAGACAATACACCCGACAGAGTGGCATGATAGAAAGGGACAAGTTGAACCCATTTGCCCCATGTGGGGCAAGTAATGATGGCAGAACGGTGCAGGGGATGGCTATGCAACGAGTGTTAGGTACCTGAATGTACGAGATATATTGAAACGCATCTATACCAGTTGACCCAGCCATCTGCTACATCATTGACCCACTGCAATGCGCCATGGTAGAGACACTAAAGCCATGCTCACAGATGTTCATGATGGGGAATGCTATGTTGGGCTACCCCACCGTATTGCCATAATGCATAGAAATGTAGAAGAATGATTGTGTGCAGGTCACAGCAGAGACAGGACTATGCGAGATGGGCAAGCTTACCCTGGCATAAAATGAACAAGTGGGACTCAAATCCCAGACTTTTGACTATGGAGACATTGCATCAACCAGTAGGCTACATCTCTAAACAGTGCTACACAACCTGCAGATCTCTGATCAAACTGTTTGCTGTCTATGCAGGTATAGGTTGGGCCCTCCACAATCCATGAGGCACTGCACATGCAAAACAGCGGTCTGCTGCTGAAACATAAATGGAGAAGGCACTGAACCAGCATATCAGCTAACTAAGACGCACTGGCTGCATGTGCTACATACACATAACAACAGCAAGCCATGCTGCAGAGTAATTTCAGCTATCACCCTGAGAGTGAGGAGGGGTGCCCAGCACCTGGTCCACTGAACTTACACTGTTAGAGATGGTCTCTGCTGCTGAGACACATCACTGCTAGTGTGTGGTAGATATTGTTTGTACTGTGTTATGCTTTTTCTTCTTGGTTTCCTCTATGCTGTAGGTGATGGGGCCCTGTATGCTGTAGGTGATGGGGCCCTGAATTCTGCCCATGTTGAACATCACTCTTTGTTAACAGTGTAGACTAGGAGATAGTGTTAATGTACTGCTGCTATGGACAGCCACTGCAGTTGGAGTGTATAGGCTGATGGGGGGCTATGGCTACTGTCCTGAAGGGACCCTGGTGAGTAGGCCATGAGCCACTGCTGCCCCAACCATAGAGAACTAACAATTTTATTTATTTATTTAGACAGTTTTTGTATACTGCCTTATCCTTCAATCAAAGCGGTCACAACACAATTGGGGGATACATTTAACACATGGGGATATGAGACACATACACTAATACTTACAGGGAACATGGGCTATGGAGGGTTAAGTGGCTTGCCCAAGACCACAAGGAGCATCTGTGGGACTAGAAACCCCAGTCCTTCTGGCACAAGGTTGCTGTCCTCTAGTGGGATTTGAACCCCCGACCTTCTGGCCTGAAGTACCTTGCCCCAACCATTAGGCTACTCCTCCCTCCCAATTAATTACAGCACCTGCAGAAAGACTGCCCTGCTGCCATTCAATGGGCTGTGTCAGCCAAGCACAAACCAGCTACAGCAGGTCTGCTGGTCAACATGAATGGTATATGCATAGTGTGACCACAAGTACTCTGCCTTGAGATACTCAGCATTGACAACCAGACATTTATCCAGTGATTAGCATTCCTAGACAAAGAATGCATCCACATCACTGGAGCCAAACAGTATAACAGAGCTATGTGGATACATAGCTGTGCCGTGGTCACTTTTTGGTCATAGTGAGAGTGCCATCTCAGCATAACTAAAGTGGCCACCCAGGCAATGCACGTGGCAGACAGGCACAATAGCATCTCAGCCAGTGACCCTACTAGTGTGGCAGACACATCCAGGCCTATCTGCTCTGTTTCAGGTGATACCCACAATCCTCTGTGTTTCCTTATCCACATTTTCTAAACAGGCTGGAAGAAACTCAGACAATGTGAGCCAAAATGCAGTGCAGAAAGTCAAGGACAAAGGGGAGCCATACACACAAGTATACACTCTCATTGGTGTACTGAGCAAAAGAGGAGATGGTTGGCATTCCTTCCTGACACTCCTGTCTCAGTGTCAGCTCAAGGATTGATAACGTGTGCTCTGTTTGCATGTACCATGTGCTATTGGCCCCAAGTTCCTCCCCTAGCCCCCCATGGCCTTCCCCTCTTGTTCTACGGCAGGGATCCCATCTCTTGCAGGAAGAGAAGAAAATGGCTATGATTGCGGCATATTCCTTCTGTCATGGCAGCCTTACCTCCTTTCTGAAAGGATCCAATCTCCCATGGGTAGGGTGGAAGGCCACCGTGATTGCAGCAGACTTCTTCTGTCCACCTGCGGGAAATCAGATCCCCTTGGGCAGGAAGGGAAGGCTGCCGTTATCACAGTAGACTCCGGCCCACAGGGATCTCCTGCAAGCAAGCAGAAGTAGTCTTTGCCACGATTGCAGTGGCCTTCCATCCTCTTCACAGTGATCTGATCTCCATTGGGCAGATAGAAGGAGTCTGCTGCAATCATGGCTGCTCTGTGGATGGCAGGCAGAATTTTGGTGGGGCCAGGGCTCGTGTGGCCCATCCCGTTCCAATGCCTATAACAGTGATGGCTAACCTTTTTGAGCCCGAGTGCCCAAACTGCCGCACAAAACCAAAGAATTTCCTCAAAGTGCCAGCACGTCAATTAAAGCCCCATTTGCATAAGGTGCTTCATTTGCATAAATATTTGCATAATGTTACCATACACTAACTTTTAGTAAACATGCCTCTTAATGAGTATATGGATAAAGAAAGACTAAAAGGTTTCTACATTACTATAATCCAGTACCAACCGCCAGGCACATTAGGAACTACTACAAACGCTGCCCATTTAGAACCCATAGCAAACCCGCCGTATCCTAACAGCACTACCAGGACTCACAAAGCACCATACTCTACCTATCAAAAGGCAACACTGCAAATATTAAACCAATACATCTCAGAGAACAACAATACATGACCTACTGGGGAAAGAACAAGTGGCAATGTCAAATAGGAATTATATAAACAGAATACCTCAGCTCAGTTACACATGCAGAACAGACCATCACCAAACAAGGAATCACAATTTAGAAACAGGAAGACAATAATTAAACTGGGAACCCCAAAAGCCAAACTTGGAATATACAACAACACTGTAGAAATAAAACTATATATTAATTTCCTCTTGTACTAAACAAAGCGCAAAAATTAATGATGCACATTTCCCAGAGCTGACATATTCCAGTTAATAAATTCAAAATAAAGAGATATTTTTCTACCTTTTGTGCATTTTTTTTCAGTTGCAATTGTTCCAGCCACTTTCTTCTGGTTTCTTCGTGTCTTCTGCTAACTCTCCATCTGCTGTCCATTTGTCCTTTCTTCTGTCATTCTCTCTCTACATCTGCTTTAACATACTAATCTTTCTCCTTTGGCTCTTTCCCATTCCTATTTCATCTACTCAAAATTTACCCCTCCATCCTCAATCCCCACTTACTCTCCCAATACCCGGCCAATTGTAGATTTTTTATCCCTCCCACACAAAATATTTTTCCCCTCTCCATTTTACTCTCCCAGCCCCATCCCATTCTAATCCTCCCCCAACACCAGCTCCCTTCTAGTTCCAGCCTCACCCAGCATCCATTCCCTTCTAGTCCCTGCATCAGCCCATTTCCAGTCCTAGCAGCCCCCCAACCCAATACCAGTCCTATCCCCCCCTCATCAACCCACTTCCAGTCCTAACCCCCCATCACCCCATTTTCAGTTTAAGCCCCCCCCTATAACCCATTACCAGTCCTAACCCCCCCCTTCCAGTCAGCCCCCCATAGCCCATTGCCAGTCCTAACCCCCCCATCAGCCCACAGTCCATTACCAGTCCTAACCCCATCAGCCCACCTCAAGTCCTAACCCCTCCCCATCAGCCCATTTCTTGTCCCAGCCCCCCCATCGCCCATTTTAATTCCTAAACCACCCCATAGCCCATTACCAGTCCTAATCCCATCATTCCACCTCCAGTGTTAACCCGCCATCAGCCCATTTCCAGTCCTAACCCCACCCAACAGCCCACCTCAAGTCCTAACCCCTCCCCATCAGCCCATTAGCAGTCCTAACCCCCCCCTAGCCCATTAGCAGTCCTAACCCCCCCTCTCTAGCCCATTAGCAGTCCTAACCCCCCCCCATAGCCCATTACCAGTCCTAACCCCCATAACCCCATTTCCAGACAGCCCCCATCAACCCACAGCCCATTAGCAGTCCTAACCCAACCTATCCCCTTAGCTGTCCTAACCCCCCACTAGCCCTTTAGCTGTACTAACCCCCCCTCCTATTACTTTAGCAGTCCTAACCCCCCCAGCCCATTATCAGTCCTAACCCCCCCCTAGCCCATTAGCAGTCCTAACCCCCCCCTACTAGCCCATTAGCAGTCCTAACCCCCCCCCAGCCCATTAGCAGTCCTAACCCCCCCTAGCCCATTAGCAGTCCTAACCCCCCCAGCCCATTAGCAGTCCTAACCCCCCCCTAGCCCATTAGCAGTCCTAACCCCCCTCTCTAGCCCATTAGCAGTCCTAACCCCCCCCATAGCCCATTACCAGTCCTAACCCCCCATCACCCCATTTCCAGACAGCCCCCATCAGCCCACAGCCCATTAGCAGTCCTAACCCCCCCTAGCCAATTAGCAGTCCTAACCCACCCTCCTAGCCCATTAGCAGTCCTAACCCCCCCCAGCCCATTAGCAGTCCTAACCCCCCCAGCCCATTAGCAGTCCTAACCCCCCCTCTCTAGCCCATTAGCAGTCCTAACCCCCCCCATAGCCCATTACCAGTCCTAACCCCCCATCACCCCATTTCCAGACAGCCCCCATCAGCCCACAGCCCATTAGCAGTCCTAACCCCCCCTCCCCCATTAGCAGTCCTAACCCCCCCCTCCTAGCCAATTAGCAGTCCTAACCCCCCCCCAGCCAATTAGCAGTCCAAATCCCCCCCAGCCCATTAGCAGTCCTAACCCCCCCCTGCCCATTAGCAGTCCTAACCCCCCCCCTGCCCATTAGCAGTCCTAACCCCCCATCACCCCATTTCCAGACAGCCCCCATCAGCCCACAGCACATCAGCTTTCCTAACCTCCCCCCTCCTAGCCCATTAGCAGTCCTAACCCCCCCTCCTAGCCCATTAGCAGTCCAAACCCCCCCCAGCCCATTAGCAGTCCTAACCCCCCCCCCTAGCCCATTTGCTGTCCTAACCCCCCCCCTCCTAGCCCATTAGCAGTCCTAACCCCCCCCCCTAGCCAATTAGCAGTCCTAACCCCCCCCAGCCCATTAGCAGTCCAAACCCCCCCCCACCCCATTAGCAGTCCTAACACCCCCCCCCCCCCCCCGGCAAATTTAAAAACAGAAAAAGCGGGCTCTGGCTGCTGCCGCAGACGCGGCAGCATGCAGTGTCCCGCGGGGCCCCCTCCGCCCGCTAAGCCCCTCTGCAAGGGCTTTCAGATTCGCGAGGGAGACAGCGTCTCCCTCGCGTCTCTTGTTAAGCCCGCAGGGGCTAATGGGAAATTTCCCATCAGTCCCTCGCGTCTAAAGGGGCTGATGGGAAATTTCCCATTAACCCCTACGGGCTTAACAGAGACGCGAGGGAGACGCTGTCTCCCTCGCGAATCTGAAAGCCCTTGCAGAGGGGCTTAGCGGGCGGAGGGGGCCCCGCGGGACACTGCATGCTGCCGCGTCCGCGGCAGCAGCCAGAGCCCGCTTTTTCTTTTTTTGCGGACCTTCACGCGTGCCAGCTGTAAGGCCTTCGCGTGCCACAGCTGGCACGCGTGCCATAGGTTCGCCATCGCTGGCCTATAAGTTGTAGTGGGTGGGGTCCAAAAGAGGGAGAGACTGCAATTAAGACTGATGGAGATTAGATATTTTTTTGATGGGGACTTGATTCACACACAGATGTCAGAGGCCCTTATCCTCTGCCACTGCCCTCAGGCCTTGACGTACCACCCCTTCCTCTTGATCTGCCATTGCTAGCCCATCTCCTTCCAAAAGGGGCGGTATAGAAAAACTGCTTAAATAAATAAATTTGCCACTGCCCTTCACCCTTCCTAGTTATTTCATAGTCCACAGCGAACTGCCTTCCAGACCTGCCAATTAAAAACATAAGAAAAGTGAAGACGAAGCTCCATTGAGCCCAGTATCCTGTCTCCACTAGGGTCAATCCTGATCACAGGTACCCCAGCAGATCTCAAACAGTTGCTCTAATTCTCATATTTACATGTAATCAGAGTGTCATTGAGTCTCTTCTTCTCATTTCTCTTCTTTTGCTGGGGTAAAGGGAGAGGATAGCTTGGCCATGGGAGCAACAAAGGAATATGGTGTGGTCAATTTATCTGAGAGCATTTGGGAGTCTAGCTTGTGGGAAGGACTGGGGAGATCTCACAATGGGACTATAAATGCCACACCTTTGGAGGGAAAATTATCTTTTGAGTCCTCTGAGCAAGCACCCTGTTCACCTCATCCAAGAGGCAGATGAAAGAGGGAGTTGGTGCAGAGCATGGTGGTGGAGGTTCACGTCAGGACGTTGACCTTTTACTTGGGGAACTACACTCCCATCCCATAAAGTTTGCACACAGGTATAGTGTGGAGGTGACCATCCAAAGGGCTGGCTCACTGGGATCTCCAAGGATCCAGGGATTGGAGAGAAATGAAATGCAAGGGAGAGGCGAGAAGCAAGGATACCTTGCCTGATACTCAGGGAAGAGGAGAGTCTGCAGGTGATTGTGTCCCCAGGATATATTCCTGTTACTCTGGGGAGGGATCCAGGAAAAACAAATTCAACAAGGGATCTTGGGATAGCTCAGGGCACTTTCTCCAAGTGGGTTCGTTTTATGTATACCGTGGCAGCCATGAACCTCACTTCTAAGCCAGGGTAGGTACAGTATGATCTCAGTCTCGCAAATTTGCTGCTAATAGTGTAGTGCTCGCATCATGTCAAAGACAGCCTCCTTCTGTGAGGAGGTCAGATTATTGGACTGAGTGATGTGAGAGAGGAGAATTATCTGCCTGCCATAGGAGAGGAACTATTAAAGCAGTACATACGAACGTAGTGACAATTTTTAAAAAGGGTTTCAGGGGTGATCGGGGAAACTACAGACCGGTGAGCCTGACATCAGTACCGGGAAAAATGGTAGAAACCATCATAAAGAACAAAATTGCTGAACATGTAGATAGTCATGGCTTAATGGGAGACAGCCAACATGGCTTTAGACAAGGAAGATCTTGTCTTACTAATCTGCTATGTTTTTTTGAAGGTGTGAATAAACAGGTAGACAAAGGTGAATCGGTTGATATAGGGGCTTGTATACAAAGCCGCGGTAGCGGTTTCCGATCGTTAGCGGAGCCGCAGCCCCATAGTGTATTTGGACTTTCAGAAAGTCTTTGGCAAGGTTCCTCATCAGAGACTTTTGGCAAAACTAAAGAGTCATGGGATAGGAGGCAGTGTACTATTGTGGATCAGGAACTGGTTAAAAGATAGAAAGCAGAGGGTAGGGCTAAATGGCCAATTTTCCCAATGGAGAAAGGTGAATAGTGGTGTACCCCAGGGATCTGTGCTGGGTCCGCTGCTTTTTGACATATTCATAAATGACCTGGAAAAGGGAATAACGAGTGAGGTTATCAAATTTGCAGATGACACAAAACTATTTAACCCTTTCAAGGCCTACTGGAAAATGTTTTTAGCACCACTGTATATAGCCCACCTTGTACATAGCTCAAACCACCTTGTACATAGCTCAAACCAATCTAGCACACAATACAACACACACTCAACTAAATTTCACCCTCACTGCATGCATAACACACTCACTTTACCAGATTGTTTGCTGTGATACCACCTTGATTATTAAGATAAGGCGGTTTAGAAATACTGTTAAATAAAATACTGTTAAATAAATACTTTAAATTTTTAATCCACATTCTGCAGCCTGGTTAATTTTTGCATATTTCAGGAAATTTGTACCCATCTTATTCAATATGTTCTAATAGTGATTTTCCTTCTGCTATGGTCATGTATTATATACCATTTGATAGGAATATTTAGTCAGAATTTTGGATCCCAAGAGTTTTGGGCTCGGCCTGGAAAGGGTTTTAAAGTTGTTTAAACCCATGAGGATTGTGGAAAATTGCAAGAGAATCTTGATAAATTGGAAGACTGGGCATCAAAATGGCAGATGAAATTTAATGTGGACAAGTGCAAAATTATACACCTAGGGAAGAACAACCCAAACTATGGTTACATGATGCAAGGTTCCACATTAGGAAAAAGATTTGGCGTCATTGTGGATAACATGTTAAAACCCTCGGCCCAGTGTGCAGCGGCGGCCAAGAGAGCAAATAGAATGCTAGGTATCAAAAGGAAAGGAATGGAAAATAAAACAAAGGCTATTATAATGCCTCTGTATCGTTACATGGTGCGACCGTACCTTGAGTATTGTGTGCAAATCTGGTCGCCGTATCTTAAAAAGGATATAGCGTTATTAGAAAAGGTTCAGAGAAGAGCCATCAAAATGGTAAAGGGATGGAAGGATACCCCTATGAAGAAAGGCTAAAAAGGTTAGGGCTCTTTAACCTGGAGGGGAGATATGATAGAAGTCTATAAATTAATGAATGGAGTGGAATGGGTAAACGTAGATGATTGTTTACATTATCAGAATATAGAAAGACTAGGGGACATGCAATGAAGCTACAGGGTAGACTATTTAAGACTAATAAAAGAAAATATTTTTTTACTCAACGTGTAATCAAACTCTGGATTTTGTTACCAGAGGATGTAGTAAAGGCTGTTAGTGTAGCTGGGTTTAAAAAAGGTTTGGACAAGTTCCTGGAGGAAAGGTCCATAAACCATTATTAAAAAGGGACCCAGGATATCAATGCTTGAACCAATACAAGCATTGTGGAACCTGTGTCTTTTGGGGAAACTGCTAGGTACATATGACCTAGATTGGCCACTGTTGGAAACAGAATACTGGGCTTGATGGACCTTGGTCTGACCCAGTATGGCATATCTTATGTTCTTATCTTTATGTGAAATGAAGAACTTGAACCTATCTCAACTGAAGAAACGTCAACCAGTTGCTTGATTTATTTAACAGGTTTTTAATACCTCTTTATCATTTTTAGTCAAAGGAGTTTACATTGTAACTTCAATTTGATAATGTATATTAAATAAGAAGTTCAATTCTTCTGAGGCAATGGAGGGACAAATGACTTGCTTGTGGTTTCTTGGCTCCCAAACCAGTGCTCTAACCACTAGGCTAGTACAGTTGCTGCAAGCTTACCCCACTGGGACACTCATTAAAGTGAGGTTTGTTACTTTACACCATGTGGAGTAACTGAATTGAGCAAACCCCTATGGATAAGAGGGACTTTTCTATACCCCTTCTACTGCATCTCTTCCTCAAAGACTGTCCTGGGACAAGCTTCCGCTCCAGGCCACTTGGAAACCCAACAGAAAAACTTCAACTTTATGTAAGCTCCTAGAAGCACTGGGTTGTAGGGATCCACCTGAGAGGCCCCTTATATAAGTATCAACCATTAGGTGTCTCATGCTCCCAGTGTGAACCCCTCTTCTCATGCATGGGAGCTACTTAGAGGATAGAGTGATTTAAGCAGCAACCAGCCCCTTTCATCTTTGATGACATTCCCATTTCCATGACCTCTCCCAAACAGGAAGATCTCAGGAGTCAGCAGACTATGGATAGGATACAGACAATGAAAAGGTGCTGGGGATGGAAGACTTGAAGACAGCTCTGGTCATGAGACAGGAGGGTCGGGGCAGAATGAAGTTGTTGTGCCATGCTAGTGAGGCTTAGCTCTGTGAAGGGTAGTGGATGGACCATGGACAAAGCAAGTAGAGATAGTCAAAGTCCTGGAGGAGTGGTGAGAAAGGGTAACAATGGGAAAAGGATGGGGAAAATTGGGAAAGTGGGGGTGGGGGGGGCGAGTGGCTGCTGCAGTTTGAGGAAAACAACTGGTAGCAAATGCAAGAACTTAACATGAAAATACAGCGATACTGGGGAGGGGTGGGGGTTGTACTCATTAAGTGAACACATGAGCAACATCACAATGGCAGAAATGTGTCTCTCTTTCCTTCCATGTGTGTGTGTGTGTGTGTGTTTTCCCCTCTCTCTTTATGTGCACGTATGTATTTTTGTCTTTCTGTGATTGGGACAATATTATATAGTTTCCTTTTAACAATGTGGGCAACAATAAAAGTACAAACATCTAAAGGTACAAAAGTACTCCATGTGCAGATTTTTAGGCATTAAGCATAGGAAACTTTTCTGCGCAGAGAATTTTCTCAGGTAACAGCTTACGAGTATTTTTCTGGGCAAATTTCCTTTGAAAAATGTCTTAATACTGCTTTCACTCTGTGTCCCGTCAGAGGCACCAAAGAAAACCAAATGTCATTTTCTCTCGATTTATTTGTTTTCAAAGTAATACAACATTGCAGTCTTGCTAGGTTTAAATCTGGAACACACTACCTGAAAAATCTCTCTCCTAAGGGCAGGAAATCCCACTCTTTGCGACACTCCATCCTTACCATATTTACCATTCCCTGTCTTTCGGAGTTCTGCTTTTTCTGTTGTGGATACTCACCGATTCTTCCAGATGTCATCGTGGTCATGCAGTAGGAAGCAGAGCTTTCACATATGCTTGGTTTCAGGCATTTCCAGTTGCTCGATTCATCGGTACATGTGAAACATGTTAAAGAGTGAACTGCAGTGAGAAAAATATTCTTTTTAAAGCTGGCATTGTAACCGACTGTTCCAGAAAAGCTTTGAGAATTGAGGAGGTTTCACATATATAAACATGACAGCAGAAAAAGACCACATGGCCTATTCTAGTCGGCCCTTCCATATCAACTACAATAGTCCCTTTTTAGCCTAGGCTAGCTATTTTTTGGCCATAGGGAAGTGTGCTTTGGTTTAGTTTGGATAATATGTGTAGCAATTAGGAAGGTGGAGGTTTAAGATGGAGCCAGCATTGACGGTATCTGCAGCGATAAGGACTAATGCAGGAGTGAGGGAGGGTGAATGGCACGATGTGGAGGACTTGATTTCCAACAGCGCGATACTCAAAAGGCTGTTACACGTTTGGCGTGGTGCCGCACGTTAAGGTAATTCTCTAAGGGTTGTCTACTTTTGCCCACGTTCCAATGTGCACATCTACTTTTCACTATAATATAGTGGCGGGAGTCATAAAATACGCATGCCAAACCTAGGCTTGAGCGCTTACACCAGCCATAGTCTTGGCATAAGTGCACATTCTTAGATTTGTAAACTTACGGGCATAAATGTCGACTCCGTCCATGCTCGCCCCCTCTGAACGTATGCATCAGTGGTCCGATGCACGCACTTAGAGAGTAGCCATTGGCGCACATAAGTCATGGGAAATGCATGATTTCCACGCATAGATGACATGTAACTTTATGCAGCTCGTTCTAAAATGACTCCCTATATGCTTTTCGTTTTGCTACTGCTACTTTGTATCATTTGTATAGTATTAGACGGCATCTGCAGCTCTTGGACATATATGAGGCGATCTCTACTTATCAGAGCTTACAAGCTGTGTGAGACAGAAACACAACAGAGAGGGGACTAGAGACGGTCTTGACACACGGGGTGATAAACAGGAGATTGAGGATCAGGATTCAGAGCAGCAATAAATATAGTGTAAACATATAGTCCTCTCTATGTACAGTGAAAGAGGGGTGAGGGCGTTTTTGGGGCAGTGCTAACTATACATATAGGTTACCCACATATAGATGCTGATTTACAACCTCTTTATGTACAACTTGTACAACTGTTTCAGGCACAGAAAAAAACAGGAATAACCTGAAGCATCTGAGCCAAGCGTATAAGCTGTACACATATAGTCCTGCTAAATATGCAAATAATTCATATAGATTAGCATAACATTTGCGTAAAATTGGCTCCTTTAAATTTAAATCGCTCCCTTGGATTGCTGCAGCCCAAATGCATGACCTTGCATTTTTTAACATTAAATCTCAGCTGCCAAATTCTAGACCTTTCTTCAAGCTTAGATAGATCCATCCTCATGTTATCTACACCTTCCTGGGTGTCCTACTCTATTGCAGATTTTGGTATCATCCGCAAAGAGGCAAACCTTACCCGACAGCCCTTCCACTACATCACTAACAAAGATGTTAAAAAGAATCGGACCAAGGACAGATCCCTGGGGCACACCACTGGTAACCTCCTTCTCAGAGTGAGCTCCATTTACCTTTACACTTTGTCGCCTCCCACTCAACCAATTTCCAACCCAAACAGTAACTTTAGGGTCCAACTCGAGGGTGCTCAGTTTGTTTATAAGTCGCCTGTGAGGAACGGTGTCAAAGGCTTTACTGAAATCTAAATGCACCACATCTAGGGCTCTCCCTTAGTCCAACTCCCTGGTAACCCAGTCAAAGAAATCAATCAGATTTGTCTGACAAGACCTGCCTCTGGTGAATCCATGCTGCCTCGGATCCTGTAATCCGCTGGACTCCTGAAGCCTCACTATTTTCTCTTTCAGCAGCATTTCCAATAATTTACTCACCACCGAAGTTAAACTAACTGGCCTATAGTTTTCAACCACATCCTTACTTCCACTTTTGTGTAAAGGGACCACATGAGCCTCTCTCCAGTTCTTTGGCACCACTCCCGACTCCAATGAGGCATTGAAAAGTTCAGTCAGTGTAGCTGCTAGAATGTCCCCAATTTCCCTCAGTATTCTAGGGTGTATCCCTTCTGGTGCCATTGCTTTGTCTACTTTAAGTTTAGCTAGTTTCTCACAAACACAGTTTTCTGAAAATTGTTCAAGATGTCCCTCGCTTCTGTTCCTGTTTGTTACTCAGACCAGGAAGTAAATTGTCCCTTTCTCCTCCCCTCCCTCCCCCACTCCACACATTTCTGATAAATGTCCCATAATCACTTTCCATCCCTTCACATTAAATTTCATTTGCCATTTAGACACCCAGTCCCCCCACATTTCCTCAAAATCCACTAGAATTTCCTGCACACAGCCCTATAATTCCTCTCTGTTCTAAAGGTTTCCAGGCACTTTTGTTTGCAAACTTGTTATTTTGTTATGTTCCTAGAACATGACAAAGGAACTGAGAGCAGCTGAGTCCTGCATAAAATGTTTCAGTCTTGCACTGTTGAAGCATTTTTAACAGGGGCTATACATTTCAAGCAAAAGTAAGAGTTTGTGGCTTTTTAAATTATAGCTTTCTGCATGTGAGCTCTTCAAAGGGTTTTTATTACATTTTTAAATAAAAGTTACATTTTGTTGGTGCTTTAGTTTAAAAACTCTGCTTTAGTATCTTTCTCAGCTCTTTGAAGCTACTAACACCTAGGTGTTAGTTCCCTCCCTACCCCCCAACTCCCACCCACCCCCAGTGACCAGTCTTGCATTATAGGGCACCTCCCCAATTAACTACACCCAGGGACTTGGAACAGCACATTTTAAACATACTTAAAGAGATTTAACTGTTTTTTCTATGAAAGGACAGCTGGGAAACCAGCTGATACTTTGGTAGGTCTCTCTCTCTTTTGCTTCAACAGATACCTAAGCTCTATCAAGTGAACAATGGCTGGGAAAAATCATATCACCCAAGCTGTTGCCCTCATTACAGCTTCTGCCTCTGTCCAGACAGAGATCCCAGTGCCAGTTGAAGGACTGGCTCCATGGCATAAATGCAGAGGAGGAGAGCCTCTTTCGAATGAAAGCAAGTTCTGCTACGAGGGGACATGGGATGAGGGTGAAGGGGGATAGATTCAAGAGTGATATGCGGAAATATTTCTTTATGGAAAGAGTCGTGGAAAGTCTCCCAGTTGAGGTGGTAGAGATGAAGACAGCATCTGAATTCAAAGTAGCATGGAACAAACACAGAGGATCTCTAAAGGAAAAAAGTGGGCTGTTGTAGTTCTTGATATGGAAGGGAAGACTAGATAAGCCATTTGGTCTTTTTCTGTCATCATGTTTCTATGTTTGTATAGCTTGTCATAATGTTATGATCCTATGACAATTAAACTATGTTCCATGTAAAACCCTGTTGAGCCATGTATGTTGTTCCTCATGTAAACCACTTTGACTTGTAGAAACAGCGGTATAGAAAAATAGCTAAATAAATATTTATTTATTTATTTAGCTGTATTTATATCCCGCTTTTCACTGGGTCAAAGCGGTCAATTGGGGGATACATTTAACACGAGGGGATATGACACACATACTCTAATACTTACAGGGAACATGGGCAATGGAGGGTTAAGTGGCTTGCCCAAGACCATAAGGAGCACCTATAGGACTTGAACCCCTGGCCCTCCGGCCTGAACCACTTGAACCACTAGGCCACTCCTCCCACTAAATGAATAAATGAAATAAATTTCATTGCGCAACTGGAGTGACCTTGGGAAATCCTGCAGCTCTGCAATCACATGCTAAACACATGCTAGAAACTGTTCTGAGAAAATGTACTTTAGATAGGCAGTGATGTCAAATAGCAGGAGATGAGATAATGTGTGGGATACTTACAGTATACGCAAAGCTCCACATCTGGAAATTCCACTCTAGCTGTGCAAATTATGGGATCTATTTGCCCACCCAATGCTTGCTGAATAGCACCAGATACAAGTGTCCCACGGCTGAACAGAAACCCTTGTAATTTTTTGGGTTGGGAGGGGGTATATCAGAACAGGTGAACATCCATTTGGCACAGCTGAGAGAAGTATGTGGGGCATGCTAGATACAGAATTACCTCAGGCTTTTCTTTAAGATTCTATGTCCTGCCTTTCATTTGCAAGGAGTCCTTGCTTCCAGCGGGCTTCTCTTTCTCATGGATATCGTTCTGATTTCTATTCCCCCCCACCCCCACCACGGGCTGCACCTCCCATGAGTACAGCTCTGGTCTCCTCCAGGCTGGCCTTCTATCTAGTATAATTTTGAGCTTCTTTTTCCCCCTCCTCTGAAGTGCCATTCACTTGAGAGCAGCTCTTGGTTCCTCTTCTACACCCTCCCCCCCAGGTGCCCTTCCCTCAGGAACAGATTGTAGCTTCTTGTCCCCCTCCCTCATATGATGCCTTTACAGGGTTCAGGTCTAGGTTCTTCTGCCTAGGCCACCTTTCCTTTAATTTCTATTCTAAAGAACTAAAGAATGCAGCAATACAGTGTTACTAACACAAGGTTCATATCGCAGTACAGCTCTCAGAAGAGTCTGAGCCCTCCCAGGAATGTTGGAATTTGCTTATGATGTGGGTTTACTTCATGTCTTGTCAGTGGAAGCTCAAGTCAAGTTCCAGTAGATATTTCCCTGTCCCCAGACAGCTTACCATCTACGTTTTAGTACAAGGGGGGGGGGGGGGTGGTGTGTTTTTTTTTACTGCCAGCACTGATAAGTCAGTGCTGACTCCTGAGTTTTCTTGGCAATGTATCACCAGAAGTAGATCGCCAGGCCTTTTCTTCCAAGGCAATGGAGGGTAAAGTGACTCACCCAAGGTCACAAGGAGTGTCAGTGGAATTTGAGCCCTGGATTCTCTGGTTCTTGGCCATTGCTCTACCCACTAGGCTACTTCTATACTGCAAGGGTCTTGCTTAGTGGAGGAGTAACCTAATTATTAACATAGGTGATAAAGAACCAGAGAACTCACTGCTTCTCCTTATGACCTTGGAAAAGTCACTTAACCCTCCATTAACACAAGTACAAATGTATGGCCCGATATTAAGGCCGTGGTAGTTACCGTGGGCAAATGAACCCAGACAGCATCCTCTGCTGAATCTCCGGGTTCAGCGCTGACAGATGTGGCTAGAGGGGATATTCAGTGACAACATGTGGACAGTGCCACTAAATCTCTCTCTCTCTCCTTGAACATTGGCTCCTTCTGGGGACAAGGAAATATCTCCTGTAGCCAGGTGTAAATGTGTCTACACCCTATTGTAATTCATCTTGAGCTCAGATTAAGAAAAGGAAAGTAGTTTAAGGTGAGTTATATTAAGGTACAGCATGTCCCCAGAGGGCACAGAACCTAAGTTGTACCCGAAGCAATTAAGGGTAAATCTCACTTGCCTAAGGTCAGAAGGAGCAGCAGTAGTAGGATTTGAAGCCTGGTTTCCCCGGCTCCCCAACCGGTGGCAGAAATTCAAATTGAGGGCCCCCAAAGCAGGGAGAATCTACCTTAGAAGATACGCGAGCAGCTATAAATAGGCCCCCTCTTTCTCTGGGCCCCCCTGAAGAACTTACATCTAAAATCCAAATATTGCCAAGGAAACACAGAAAGGGTCGAGGGTATCTAAGGTTTTTGTCCTATGCTCTGCTCACGGGAACAAAACTTAGTGAATCAGCCCCAAAGTGACAAAAATACTGAGGGAACCACCCAGAATGGACCCTCCCCCCCCTCCCCCCTCCCAAAGGTCCACAGTGGAAGAAATCAGGACTAACCTAAGACCTTAGAAGTGAATTGTTTTAATTAACTGACTGGCAAAGATTATTCTAGTCTCTTTAGCCCTGTGCAAACATCCCCCCCCCCCCCCCCCCCCAATCTCCTTATCGCTATTGTTGACTGCTGGAATACTCTCCTGTTTCACATGTCTTTACAAGCCCTAGCAATAGGTGCTGCGCCTTATCCCTCAAACCCCACAAAGCAATTTGCTGAGTGAGGATTACCTCGGTGCCTGCCTTTAAATCAATGTGAGCCCTGTGCTCATCCATAGGTCCCTGAGGGCAGAGTGTACAGAACGATACCTCTCACAATCTGCTTGAAAGGAGCTGGGAAATAACTGTCCTTCGCGGTGTTGCGGATCTGATTTTTTCAGCCTTCATTCTTCCAGAGCATCTTAATCAGATTATAAACCAGTAACCCCTACGGGGACCAGCAGTGCCCCCCTCCCCCCCCCCCTGTTGGTACACATTGTAATCCAAAATGATCATTTTTAGATACCTTATTGCCTGGAAAATGAATGAATTACTGACAGGTTCGAGGCTGGGTGATTTGGAGAGATCCTCTCGTCGTTCATCTATTTCATGGAGCGTAAAAGACTGAAGGACAGCACGGCTTACCTGTGTGCACACAAAGAGCCGCAGCCAGCAGGGAGAGCACAATTCTCAGCATCCTGTACCGAGTCTAGATTCCTCCACTGGAACCTCTTTTGTCTTATGCTCACCACCAGTCTTTGCCAGAGTACTGTTTCTATTTCTGGGCTTTAGCAAATGGGGGACTATGTCACACCCAGTGTGTCATATGCCAGATAAAGATTGGTTTTCCCATTCGGATGGACACACCTATTAAGGTTGGACATTGGTCAGATTTATTAAAGCCACAGTCTCTATTGAGAGAAATTCCTGGCACTCTAACATAGATAACAACTTAACTCTTTCAACAGCTAGGCACTTTGAGGCCTTACAATTAAATGTTGAGTTTTGAAATGGTTTATTAAATCTGTAAATGACTGCCAGGAATTTTTTCCTATAATTTGTAGTGATTGAAGGGAGCACTAGAAAGAGGAG
Source organism: Ichthyophis bannanicus (assembly GCA_033557465.1). Classification (NCBI taxonomy): domain Eukaryota; kingdom Metazoa; phylum Chordata; class Amphibia; order Gymnophiona; family Ichthyophiidae; genus Ichthyophis; species Ichthyophis bannanicus. Next base: position 1,859,994,165 of record CM066031.1, read on the forward strand.
AGGCAGTGTTCATAAGAACATAAGATATGCCATACTGGGTCAGACCAAGGTCCATCAAGCCCAGTATTCTGTTTCCAACAGTGGCCAATCTAGGTCATATGTACCTAGCAGTTTCCCCAAGGGACACAGGTTCCACAATGCTTGTATTGGTTCAAGCATTGATATCCTGGGTCCCTTCTTAATAATGGCTTATGGACCTTTCCTCCAGGAGCTTGTCCAAACCTTTTTTAAACCCAGCTACACTAACAGCCTTTACTACATCCTCGGGTAACAAATTCCAGAGTTTGATTACACGTTGAGTGAAAAAATATTTTCTTTTATTAGTCTTAAATAGTTTACCCTGTAGCTTCATTGCATGTCCCCTAGTCTTTCTATATTCTGATAAGGTAAACAATCGATCTACGTTTACCCGTTCCACTCCGCTCATTAATTTGTAGACTTCTATCATATCTCCCCTGAGCCGTCTCTTTTCCAGGTTAAAGAGCCCTAACCTTTTTAGCCTTTCTTCATAGGAGTATCCTTCCATCCCCTTTACCATTTTGGTGGCTCTTCTCTGAACCTTTTCTAATAACTCTATATCCTTTTTAAGATACAGCGACCAGAATTGCACACAATATTCAAGGTGCGGTCTCACCATGGAACGATATAGAGGCATTATAATATCCTTTGTTTTATTTTCCATTCCTTTCCTTATCATACCTAGCATTCTATTTGCTCTCTTGGCCGCCGCTGCACACTGGGCCGAGGGTTTTAACATGGTATCCACAATGACGCCTAAATCTTTTTCCTGGGTGGTGGTTCCTAATGTGGAACCTTGCATCGTGTAACCATAGTTTGGGTTGTTCTTCCCTAGGTGCATAACCTTGCACTTGTCCACATTAAATTTCATCTGCCATTTTGATGCCCAGTCTTCCAATTTATCAAGATCCTCTTGCAATTTTCCACAATCCTCTTGGGTTTTAACAACTTTAAATAGTTTTGTGTCATCTGCAAATTTGATAACCTCACTCGTTATTCCACTTTCCAGGTCATTTATGAATATGTCAAAAAGCAGCGGACCCAGCACAGATCCCTGGGGTACACCACTATTCACCTTTCTCCATTGGGAAGATTGCCCATTTAGCCCTACCCTCTGTTTTCTATCTTTTAACCAGTTCCTGATCCACAATAGTACACTGCCTCCTATCCCATGACTCTTTAGTTTTGCCAAAAGTCTCTCATGAGGGACCTTGTCAAAGGCTTTCTGAAAGTCCAGATACACAATATCAACCGACTCACCTTTGTCCACCTGATTATTCACTCCTTCAAAAAAACATAACAGATTAGTAAGACAAGATCTTCCTTGTCTAAAGCCATGTTGGCTGTCTCTCATTAGTTCATGACTATCTACATGCTGAGTAATTTTATTCTTTATGATGTTCCCTCTAGTTTTTTCCAGGGTTTGAGTGAATCCCTTGATACCTTGTCCTCGCTTGGTTTTAAGGGCTCTGTGCTATCCTGGTTCTCTTCTTACCTCTCCCACTGCACTTTCAGTGTTTGTTCAGGTGGATCCTCCTCTATTGCCATCCCGCTCTCAGTTGGTAGACCCCAAAGGTCTGTCTTGGGCCCACTCCTTTTCTCTACACGCATTCCCTGGTACATTCAAATTCTCCCATGGCTTTCAGTATAACCTTTATGCTGATGACTCTCAGATCTACCTGTCTACACCTGAAATCTCTCCGGCATCCAGGCCCGGATCTCTCCCTGCCTATCTGACATTGCTACTTGGATGTCTTACTGACATTTGAAATTGAACATTGCCAAAACCGAACTTCTTATTTTTCCCCCTAAACCCTCCCCTTCCTCCTTCTCAGTCTCTGTGGATAATGCCCTTCTCCTCCCCGTTTCCTTGGCTCGCAATCTTGGGGTCATCTTTGACTCCTCCCTCTCCTTCTCCACACACATCCCACTGATAGCTAAAACCTGTCATTTCTTTCTGTATAACATTGGCAAAATACCGTCTGCACAGACTTATCCACTCTTTAGTGACCTCCCAACTAAATAAACTATTGCAATCTCTTCTTTGCTGGTCTCCCTACCCTTCAATCTGTTCATAACTCAGCTATATGCGTAATTAGGTTTATATACTGCTTTCTACCAGACACAGCAGTGTACATTCAGGTACTGTATATATAGTTTTTCCTTGTTCCTGAAGGGCTCACAATCTATGTTTTGGTACCTGAGGCAACAGAGGGCTAAGTGGCTTGCCTAAGGAGCACCTATGGGACTAGAAACCCCAGTCCTTCCAGCCCAAAGTTGTTGTTCTCTTGTGGGATTTGAATCCCTAGCCCTCAAGCTTGAAGTAACTTGCCCAAACCACTAAACCACTCCTTCCTGCCAGGGGTCTGGTGATCTCAATGTGCTCATATAAACCCTCTTCTCAAGTTGCTTCATTGGCTCCCTATCCATTTCCGTATCCAGTTCAAACTTCTCCTGCTGATCTATAAGTGCACTCACTCTGCTGCTCCTCACTACCTTTCCTTTCTTATCTCTCCCCTTCTCTCCCTACAGCTGTCTTCGGGAACTCCGCTCTTCTGGCAGATCTCTTCTATCTGTGCACTTTTCTTCTACTGCCAACTACAGACTTCAATCCTTCCACCTTGCTGCTACTTATGCCTGGAACAAACTACCTGAGTCTGTAGGTCAGGCTTCATTTCTGGCCCTGTTCAAATCCAGACTAAAAACTCACATCTTCAAGGTCGCTTTTGGATCCTGATGTGCTTAGTTTCCTATGGGTGTGATTCTGTGCCACGAATAGTGCCTTCCCCGGCCGCATCTAACTTCCTCGCTGGTTGTGCGGGGAAGTTAGACGGGGGCGGGGAAGGGGCAGCTCGGGGGCGGAGTATGGGCGGTCGCCGGCCATGGAAGTACAGGGCTGATTCTATTGTCGCCCCTGTACGTCCAGGGCCGGCGACATGTGCAGGGAAGTTATTCCACCTTGGAGGTGGAATAACTTCCCTGGGCTTTTTTTTGTACTGCCGGGGTGCGGTTGGGGCAGAGGGGGTGGGGGCCAGAAGACATTCCCCGCAGCCCAACCCTGGCCTTAGGAGGCCAGATCGATGGTCGGGCTGCAGGGAATAAACACTTAGCCAGCAGCTGGCATCGCGGCTTTTAAATGGAGCTGCGGTGCCATGGCAACCAAATGCCATGGCGCCGTGGCTCCACTTTAAAGCCCTGACTGAGTTAGTCAGGCAGGTCATGTACGTGCAGGCCAGACTGAATTGCATTCCGGCATGCAGGTACATGATTGATCGCAATTCTGATCCCATGGGGCTAGATATGCCCGGCGGGATCAGTATCGCGATCCCCTCTGTACGTCCGGTTCAAACCGGACGTACAGAGGGGATCTACGTCCGGAATGGAATGAGCCTTTATGTGTCTCCTTACCATTCCCCTAGATTTATCCTAGTCCCTAGCTGTTGTGTTGTCTGGCTTGACTAGATTGTACTGTAAGCTCTGATGAGCAGGGACCGTCTTATACATGTGTCTCTACAGCACTGCATATGCCTTGTAGTGCTATACAAATGATTATTATTAGTAGTAGTATGGTTGGGCATGTACCTTTGCACCCCTTCCCCCTTTTCCGCAGGCAGTTTGTACCATACTGTCTCCACTTACGGCTCCTGACAGCTCACCAACCAGTGGTTTCCAAACCTCTCCTGGAGACTCCCAAAACAGTTGGGTTTTCAGGATATCCTTTATGAATAAGACCAAAGAAAGCAACAAAAGGAACAGATACCAGACTGCCAGAGTTTTTCCGGTTTGATAAAAACCCCTTTCTTTATTGCCCCAAAAATAAAGAAAGGGGTTTTTTATCAAACCTAAAAAACTCTGCCAGTCTGGTATCTGTTCATTTTGTCCTATCCATTATGAATATTCATGAGACAAATTTGCATCCACTGCCTCCACTGCATGCAGATCTACCAACTCCATATTCACTGTGGATATCCTGAAAACTCCAGCAGCGCTGCTGTCACTTTGGAGAGCAGAGGGGAGGGTTTGCTGCAACTGCTGGACAGCAGAGGGGAGGGTGTACTGTCACCACTGGAGAGCAGGGGGGAGGGTGTGCTGCCACTGCTGGAGAGCAAGGGAGAGGGTCTGCTGTCGCCACTGGAGAGCAGGGGGGAGGGTGTGCTGCCATCGCTGGAGAGCAGAGGGGAGGGTGTGCTGTTGCCATTGGACAGCAGGGGAGAGGGAGTGCTGCCACCGCAGGAGAGAAGAGGGGAGGGTGTGCTGTCACCACTGGAGAGCAAGGGGGAGGGTGTGCTGCCACTGCTGGAGAGCAAGGGAGAGAGTGTGCTGTCATCACTGGAGAGTAGGGGGGAATGGTGTGCTGCCACTGCTGAAGAGCAGGGGGGAGGGTGTGCTGTTGCCACTGAAGAGCAGGGGGGAGGGTGTGCTGTCGGTGCTGGAGAGTCAGGGGGAGAAGGGTGTGCTGCCACTACAGTGGAAGAGGGAGGGAGGGTGTGCTGTTGCTGCTGGAGAGCAGGCAGAGGGTGTGCTGTTGCTGCTAGAGAGCAGGGGGGAGGGTGCACTGTTGCCAAAGGAGAGCTGGGGTGAAAGGGTGTGCTGAAGCTGCTGGAGAGCAGGGGGGGAGGGTGCAATGTTGCCACTGGAGAGCAGGGGGGAAAGGGTGTGCTGTCACTGTTGGAGAGCAGGGTGGAAAGGGTGTGCTGCCACCACTGGAGAGCAGGGGGGAATATGGTGTGCTGTCACTGCTGGAGAGCAGGTGTGTGAAGGGTGTGCTGCCACCACTGTAGAGCAGGGGGGAGGGTGTGCTGTTGCTGCTGGAGAGAAGGGGGAGGGTTTGCAGTTGCCAACAGAGAGCAGTGGGGGAGGGTATGCTATCACCTCTGGAGAGCAGGGGGGAAAGGGTGTGCTTTCTCTTCTGGGAGCAGGGGGGGAGGATGTGCTGTCACTGATGGACAGCAAGGGGAAGGGTGTGCTGCCACCACTGGAGAGCAGGGGGGAGGGTGTGCTGGCTGGAATACAAATTCTGTTTCATCACAGATTTGAACCTAATAAAAACCTTAGGCTGTAATGCACCAGGCACTCCCGCGGAGTTTGAGCATTTCTCCTTACCTTGAGAATGGCCCATTCTCTAATAATCACAACAAGCGCACGTCTGGCCACTGGCTTTCTGCACAATATCCGTCACTAGCGCTATATCGCTTCAGGATATGGCAGGGGCGTCTTGCCAAACTCACACAAGCACACAACCTTCACAGCCCTGCAGAAGAGGAAGAAATAAATTTAGCTTTCCTTCCGCTTCCCACCAGAGGAACAGGAAAGTCCTTTTATGTGTAATCTCGTTTTTTATACCATGTCACCGTGCCACCAAAGCACAGGGGACATTCACGGACCAGCGGGAGTATCCCACTTCTGACACCAGCTGAAAGGGGGCTTGATTGACAGTCCCTTGTGGGTCACTCCAGGCCCGTGAAGCCTCCAACCCTCATCTGCAGTATTCTGCTCCAGTTGGCTGGACTCCAGGGGAATAAAACACACCAAACACAAAGTGGGAAAGTGTGCCTGTTTATTCCAAATAGTAACAGTGCAGTCTTACTTTTATAGAGTTACAAACATATGAATACGTCATAAATCCACCCAACAGCCTAGTGCCAAGCCTAGCACTGTCTATCAAAAACCGTACCAAAAGGTACCAGTCTCATCCTCAGGTTTATAGAGAACAACACATTCCTTTCTAGCTAGGTATTTTCTAACTATCCTATTTCCCTTGAGATCCAGCTACGCAGCAAGAAATTGAGCTCTCTGTATACAAGGCTTATACAGTGATTACAAATAGATATGCTTATACATATATAGATAGATACTTATTTTCCCCAACAGGTGTGCTTTCTCTTCTGGGAGCAGGGGGGGAGGATGTGCTGTCACTGATGGACAGCAAGGGGAAGGGTGTGCTGCCATCACTGGAGAGCAGGGGGGAGGGTGTGCTGTTGCTGCTGGAGATCCAGGGGGGGTAGGTTGTGCTGTTGTGGCTGGAGAACAGTAGGGGAGGTGTGCTGCCACAGCTGGAGAGCAGGGGGTGAAGGTGTGCTGCCACCACTGGAGAGCAGGGGGGAGAGTGTGCTGCCACTGCTGGAAATCAGGGTGTGTGTGCTGCCATCACTGGAGAGCAGGAAGAGAAGGGTATGCTGTTGCTGCTGGAGAGCAGGGGGGAAGGGTGTGCTGCCACCACTGGAGTGCAGGGTGAGGAGGGTGTGCTGCCACTGCTGGAGATCAGGGGGGAGGGTGTGCTGGTGCTGCTGGAGATCAGGGGGAGGGGGTGTTATTGCCTCTGGAGAGCAGGGTGGAGGTGTACTGCCACCACTGGGGAGCAGGGGGAGGTGTGCTGCCACCGCTGGAGAGCAGGGGGGAAAGGGTATGCTATCCCTTCTGGGAGCAGGGGGGGGAGGATGTGCTGTCACTGCTGGAGAGCAGGGGGGAGGGTGTGCTGAAACCACTAGAGATCAGGGGGAGGGTGTGCTGTTGCCGCAGGAGAGCAGGGAGGAAGGTGTGCTGCCACGACTGGAGAGCAGGGGGGAGGGTGTGCCGCCACTGCTGTAGATCAGGGGGAGGTTGTGCTGCCAACACTGGAGAGCAGGGAGGGAAGGGTGTGCTGTTGCTGCTGGAGAGCAGGGGGGGAAGGGTGTGCTGCCACCACTGGAGTGCAGGGGGAGGAGGGTGTGCTGCCACTGCTGGAGATCAGGGGGGAGGGTGTGCTGTTGCCGCTGGGAGATCAGGGGGGGTGCTGTTGCCTCTGGAGAGCAGGGGGAGCTGTGCTGCCACTGCTGGAGAGCAGGAGGGAGGGTGTGCTGCCACCACTGGAGAGCAAGGGGGAGGATGTGCTGCCACTGCTGGAGATCAGGGGTGGGTGTGCTGCCACCACTGGAGAGCAGGGGGGCTGGGTGTGCTGTCACTACTGGAGAGCAGAGGGGAGGGTGTGCTGCCACCACAGGAGAGCAGAGGGGAGGGTGTGCTGTCACTCTGGACAGCAGGGGGTGGGTGTGCTGCCACTGCTGGAGAGCAAGGTAGAGGGTCTGCTGTCGCCACTGGAGAGTAGGGGGAGGGTGTGCTGCCATTGCTGGAGAGCAGAGGGGAGGGTGTGCTGTTGCCACTGGATGGCAGGGAGGAGGGTGTGTTGCCACTGCTGGAGAGCAGAGGGGAGGGTGTGCTGTCACCACTGGAGAGCAGGGAGGATGGTATGCTGTCACTGCTGGAGAGTGGGGGGGGGAGGGTGTGCTGCAACCACTGTGGAGGAGGGAGGGAGGGTGCGCTGTTGCTGCTGGAGAGCAGGGGGAGAGTGTGCTGGTGCCACTGGGGAGCAGGGGGAAGGTGTGCTTTTGCCGCTGGAGAGCAGGGGGGGTGGGTCTGCTATTGCCGCTGGAGAGCAGGGGGGGAGGGTGCACTGTCGCCACTGGAGAGCCGGGGGGAAAGTGTGTGCTGTCACTGCTGGAGAGCAGGGCAGGAAGGGTGTGCTGCCACCACTGCCGAGCAAGAGGGAGGGTATGATGTTGCCAACGGAGAGCAATGGGGGAGGGTACGCTACTGCCGCTGGAGAGCAGGGGGGAAAGGGTGTGCTATCTCTTCTGGGTGCAGGGGGGGAGGATGTGTTGTCACTGCTGGAGAGCAGGGGGAGGGTATTCTGCCACCACTGGAGAGCAGGGTGAAGGGTGTGCTGTTGCTGCTGGAGATCAGGGGGGGCGAGATTGTGCTGTTGCCACTGGAGAACAGGAGGGGAGGTGTGCTGCCACAGCTGGAAAGCAGGGGGTGAAGGAGTGCTGCCACCACTGGAGAGCAGTGGGGGGAAGGTGTCCTGCCACTGCTGGAGATCAGGGGGGAGGATGTACTGCCACCACTGGAGAGCAGGGAGGGAAAGGTGTGCTGTTGCTGCTTGAGAGCAGGGGGGAGGGGTGTGCTGCAACCACTGGAGTGCAGGGGGAGGAGGGTGTGCTGTCGCTACTGGAGAGCAGAGGGGAGGGTGTGCTGCCACTGCTGGAGAGTTCGGGGAGGGTGTGCTGTCACTCTGGAGAGTAGGGGGGAGGGTGTGCTGCCACTGCTGGAGAGCAAGGTAGAGGGTCTGTTGTCACCACTGAAGAGCAGGGGGAGGGTGTGCTGCCACCACTGAAGAGCGGAAGGGAGGGTGTGCTGTTGCCATTGGACAGCAGGGGGTGCTGCCACTGCTGGAGAGCAGAGGGGAGGGTGTGCTGCCACTGCTGGAGAGCAAGGCAGAGGGTGTGCTGTCATCACTGGAGAGCATGGGGGGAAGGGTGTGCTACCATTGCTGTAGAGCAGGGGGGGAGGGTATACTGCTGCCACTGGAGAGCAGGAGGAGGGTGTGCTGTTGCCACTGAAGAGCAGGGGGGAAAGTATGCTGTCACTGCTGAAGAGTGGGGGGGGGGGACTGTGTGCTGCAACCACTGTGGAGGAGGGAGGGAGGGTGTGCTGTTTATGCTGGAGAACAGGGGGAGGGTGTGCTGGTGCTGCTGGAGAGCAGGGGGGAATGTGTGCTGTTGCTGCTGGAGATCGGGGGGGGGGGGGTTGGTTGTGCTGTTGTGGCTGGAGAACAGGAGGGGAAGTGTGCTGCCACAGCTGGAGAGCAGGGGGTGAATGTGTGCTGCCACCACTGGAGAGCAGGGGGGAGAGTGTGCTGCCACTGCTGGAAATCAGGGTGTGTGTGCTACCATCACTGGAGAGCAGGAAGGGAAGGGTATGCTGTTGCTGCTGGAGAGCAGGGGGGAAGGGTGTGCTGCCACCACTGGAGTGCAGAGTGAGGAGGGTGTGCTGCCACTGCTGGAGATCAGGGGGGAGGGTGTGCTGTTGCTGTTGGAGATCAGGGTGAGGGGGTGCTGTTGCCTCTGGAGAGCAGAGGGGAAGGTGTGCTGCCACCACTGGGGAACAGGGGGAGGTGTGCTGCCACCGCTGGAGAGCAGGGGGGAAAGGGTGTGCTGTCCCTTCTGGGAGCAGGGGGGGAGGATGTGCTGTCGCTGCTGGAGAGCAGGGGGGAGGGTGTGCTGAAACCACAAGAGATCAGGGGGAGGGTGTGCTGTTGCAGCAGGAGAGCAGGGGGGGGGGGGGAGGTGTGCTGCCACCACTGGAGAGCAGGGGGAAAGGTGTGCTGTCACTGCTTTAGATCAGGGGGAGGTTCTGCTGCCAACACTGGAGAGCAGGGAGGGAAGGGTGTGCTGTTGCTGCTGGAGAGCAGGGGGGGAAGGGTGTGCTGCCACCACTGGAGTGCAGGGGGAGGAGGGTGTGCTGCCACTGCTGGAGAGCAGGGAGAGCAGGGGGGAGGGTGTGCTGTTGCTGCTGGAGATCAGGGGGTGTGCTGTTGCCTCTGGAGAGCAGGGGGGTGTTGTGCTGCCACTGCTGGAGAGCAGGAGGGAGGGTGTGCTGCCACCACTGGAGAGCAAGGGGGAGGATGTGCTGCCACTGCTGGAGATCAGGGGAGGGTGTGCTGCCACCACTGGAGAGCAGGGGGGCTGGGTGTGCTGTCACTACTTGAGAGCAGAGAGGAGGTTGTGCTGCCACCACTGGAGAGCAGAGGGGAGGGTGTGCTGTCCTCTGGACAGCAGGGGGGTGGGTGTGCTGCCACTGCTGGAGAGCAAGGTAGAGGGTCTGCTGTCGCCACTGGAGAGCAGGGGGGAGGGTGTGCTGCCACTGCTGGAGAGCAGAGGGGAGGGTGTGCTGTTGCCACTGGATGGCAGGGAGAAGGGTGTGTTGCCACTGCTGGAGAGCATAGGGGAGGGTGTGTTGTCACCACTGTAGAGCAGGGAGGATGGTGTGCTGTCACTGCTGGAGAGTGTGGGGGGGAGGGTGTGCTGCAAACACTGTGGAGGAGGGAGGGAGGGTGTACTGTTGCTGCTGGAGAGCAGGGGGAGAGTGTGCTGGTGCCACTGGGGAGCAGGGGGGAAGGTGTGCTTTTGCCGCTGGAGAGCAGGGGGGGTGGGTCTGCTATTGCCGCTGGAGAGCAGGGGGGGAGGGTGCACTGTTGCCACTGGAGAGCCAGGGGGAAAGTGTGTGCTGTCACTGCTGGAGAGCAGGGCAGGAAGGGTGTGCTGCCACCACTGCCGAGCAAGAGGGAGGGTGTGCTGTCACCACTGGAGAGACCGGGGGAGGGTGTGATGCTGCCAAAGGAGAGCATGGGGGGGGGGTACGCTACCGCCTCGGGAGAGCAGGGGGGAAAGGGTGTGCTATCTCATCTGGGAGCAGGGGGGGGAGGATGTGTTGTCGCTGCTAGAGAGCAGGGGGAGGGTATTCTGCCACAACTGGAGAGCAGGGTGGAGGGTGTTTTTTGCTGATGGAGATCGGGGGGGGGGGGGGATTGTGCTGTTGCCACTGGAGAACAGGAGGGGAGGTGTGCTGCCATAGCTGGAGAGCAGGGGGTGAAGGAGTGCTGCCACCACTGGAGAGCAGTGGGGGGAAGGTGTCCTGCCACTGCTGGAGATCAGGGGGGGAGGGTGTACTGCCACCACTGGAGAGCAGGGAGGGAAAGGTGTGCTGTTGCTGCTGGAGAGCAGGGGGGAGGGGTGTGCTGCAACCACTGGAGTGCAGGGGGAGGAGGGTGTGCTGTCGCTACTGGAGAGCAGAGGGGAGGGTGTGCTGCCACTGCTGGAGAGTTAGGGGAGGGTGTGCTGTCACTCTGGAGAGCAGGGGGGAAGGTGTGCTGCCACTGCTGGAGAGCAAGTTAGAGGGTCTGCTGTCACCACTGCAAAGCAATGGGGAGGGTGTGCTGCCACCACTGAAGAGCGGAGGGAGGGTGTGCTGTTGCCATTGGACAGCAGGGGGTGCTGTCACTGCTGGAGAGCAGAGGGGAGGGTGTGCTGCCACTGCTGGAGAGCAAGGCAGAGGGTGTGCTGTCATCACTGGAGAGCATGGGGGGAAGGGTGTGCTGCCATTGCTGTAGAGCAGGGGGGGAGGGTATACTGCTGCCACTGGAGAGCAGGAGGAGGGTGTCTGTTGCCACTGAAGAGCAGGGGGGAAGGTATGCTGTCACTGCTGAAGAGTGGGGGGGGGAGTGTGTGCTGCAACCACTGTGGAGGAGGGAGGGAGGGAGGGTGTGCTGTTTCTGCTGGAGAACAGGGGAAAGGTGTGCTGGTGCTGCTGGAGAGCAGGGGGGGAAGGTGTGCTGTCACTGCTGGAGAGCAGGGCGGGAAGGGTGTGCTGCCACCACTGGAGAGCAGGGGCGAAGAGTGTGTGCTGTCACCACTGGAGAGAAAGGGGGAGGGTGTGCTGTTGCCAATGGAGAGCAGCGGGGGAGGGTGTGCTATGGCCACTGGAGAGCAGGGGGAAAGGGTGTGCTGTCTCTTCGGGGAGCAGGGGGAGAGGATGTGCTGTTGCTGCTGGAGAGCAGGGGGAGGGTGTTCTGCCACCACTGGAGAGCAGGGGGGAGGGTGTGCTGTTTCTGCTGGAGATCGGGGGGGGGGCATGGTTGTGCAATTGCCACTGGAAAACAGGAGGGGAGGGTGTGCTGCCACAGCTGGAGAGAAGGGGGTGAAAGTGTGCTGCCACCACTGGAGAGCGGGGGGGGGGGGAGGGGGGTGTGCTGAGACTGCGGAGATTAGGGGGGAGGGTGTACTGCCACCACTGGAGAGCAGAGGGGAGGGTGTGCTGTCACTCTGTAGAGCAGGGGGGGAGGGTGTGCTGCCACCACTGGAGAGCAGGGGTAGGGTGTTTTGCCACTGCTGGAAAGCAAGGGAGAGGGTCTGCTATCGCCACTGGAGAGCAGGGGGGAGGGTGTGCTGCCACCGCTGGAGCGCAGAGGGGAGGGTGTGCTGTTTCCACTGGACAGCAGGGGGGAGTGTGTGCTGCCACCTCAGGAGAGAAGAGGTGAGGGTGTGCTGCCACTGCTGCAGAGCAAGGGAGAGGGTGTGCTGTCATCACTGGAGAGCAGGGGGGAATGGTGTGCTGCCACTGCTGAAGAGAAGGGTGAGGGTGTGCTGTTGCCACTGGAGAGCAGGGGGGAGGGTGTGCTGTCGGTGCTGGAGAGTCGGAGGGGGGAAGTGTGTGCTGCCAGCACTATGGAGGAGGGAAGGAGGGTGTTCTGTTGCTACTGGAGAGCAGGCGGAGGGTGTGCTAGCGCCGCAGGAGAGCAGGGGGAAGGTGCGCTGTTGCTGCTGGAGAGCAGGGGGGAGGGTCTGCTGCTGCTGCTAGAGAGCAGGGGGGGAAGTGCACTGTTGCCACTGGAGAGCAGGGGGGAAGGTGTGCTGTCGCTGCTGTAGAGCAGGGCAGGAAGGGTGTGCTGCAACCACTGGAGAGCAGGGGGGAAGGTGTGCTGTCGCTGCTGGAGAGCAGGGCAGGAAGGGTGTGCTGCAACCACTGGAGAGCAGGGGGGGAAGAGGGTGTGCTGTCGCTGCTGGAGAGCAGGTGTGTGAAGGGTGTGCTGCCACCACTCTAGAGCAGGGGGGAGGGTGTGCTGTTGCCACTGTAAAGAAGGGGGGAGGGTTTGCTGTTGCCAACAGAGAGCAGTGAGGGAAGGTGCGCTATCACCACTGGAGAGCTGGGGAGAAAGGGTGTGCTGTCTCTTCTTTGAGCAGGGGGGGAGGATGTGCTGTCACTGATGGACAGCAAGGGGGAGGGTGTGCTGCCACCACTGGAGAGCAGGGGGGGAGAGTGTGCTTTTGCTGCTGGAGGACAGGAGGGGAGGTGTGCTGCCACAGCTGGAGAGCAGGGGGGAGAGGGTGTGCTGCCACTGCTGGAAATCCGGGCGGGGGGGGGTGTGCTGCCACCACTGGAGGGCACTGGAGGGCAGGGAAGGAAGGGTGTGCTGTCACTGCTGGAGAGCAGGTGTGTGAAGGCTGTGCTGCCACCACTGTAGAGCAGGGGGGAGGGTGTGCTGTTGCCACTGGAGAGAAGGGGGGAGGGTGTGCTGTTGCCAACAGAGAGCAGTGAGGGAGGGTGCACTATCACCACTGGAGAGCAGGGGGGAAAGGGTGTGCTGTCTCTTCTGGGAGCAGGGTGGGAGGATGTGCTGTTACTGATGGACAGCAAGGGGGAGGGTGTGCTGCCACCACTGGAGAGCATGGGGGAGGGTGTGCTTTTGCTGCTGGAGAACAGGAGGGGAGGTGTGCTGCCACAGCTGGAGAGCAGGGGGGAGAGGGTGTGCTGCCACTGCTGGAAATCCGGGGGTGGGGGGGTGCTGCCACCACTGGAGGGCAGGGAAGGAAGGGTGTGCTGTCACTGCTGGAGAGCAGGTGTGTGAAGGCTGTGCTGCCACCACTGTAGAGCAGGGGGGAGGGTGTGCTGTTGCCACTGGAGAGAAGGGGGGAGGGTGTGCTGTTGCCAACAGAAAGCAGTGAGAGAGGGTGCGCTATCACCACTGGAGAGCAGGGGGGAAAGGGTGTGCTGTCTCTTCTGGGAGCAGGGTGGGAGGATGTGCTGTCACTGATGGACAGCAAGGGGGAGGGTGTGCTGCCACCACTGGAGTGCAGGGGGAGGAGGGTGTGCTGCCACTGCTAGAGATCAGGGGGGGAGGGTGTGCTGTTGCCTCTGGAGAGCAGGGGGAGGTGTACTGCCACCGCTGGAGAGCAGGGGGGAAAGGGTGTGCTGTCCCTTCTGGGAGCAGGGGAGGGGGAATGTGCTGTCGCTGAAGGAGAGCAGGGGGGAGGGTGTGCTGAAACCAGGAAGAGATTGTGCTGTCGCTGAAGGAGAGCAGGGGGGAGGGTGTGCTGAAACCACTGGAGATCAGGAAGGAGGGTGTGCTGTTGCTGCAGGAGAGCAGGGGGTGGGGAAGGTGTGCTGCCACCACTAGAGAGTAGGGGGGAGGGTGTGCTGTTGCTGCTGGAGAGCAGGGGGGAGGGTGCACTGTTGCCACGGTGGAAGAGATCAGGACTAATCTAAGAACTTAAAAATGGGTGTGCTGTCCCTTCTGGGAGCAGGGGGGGGGAGAATGTGCTGTCGCTGAAGGAGAGCAGGGGGAAGGTGTGCTGCCACCACTAGAGAGCAGGGGGGAGGGTGTGCTGCCACTGCTAGAGATCAGGGGGAGGTTGTGATGCCACCAATGGAGAGCAGGGAGGGAAGGGTGTGCTGTTACTGCTGGAGAGCAGGGGGGAGGGTGCACTGTTGCCACGGTGGAAGAGATCAGGACTAACCTAAGAACTTAAAAATGAATTGTTTTAATTAACTGACTGCCAAAGATTATTCTAGTCTCTTTAGCCTTGTGCAAACATCCCCCCTCCCCCCCCCCCCCCAACCTCCTTATCACTATTGTTGACTGCTGGAATACTCTCCTGTTTCACATGTCTTGTCTCCTGTCTGTCTCTTTCTAAAAGGCAGCTGGTTTACAAGCCCTAGCAATAGGTGCTGTGCCTTATCCCTCAAACCCCACAAAGCAATTTGCTGAGTGAGGATTACCTCGGTGCCTGCCTTTAAATTAATGTGAGCCCTGTGCTCATCCATAGGTCCCTGAGGGCAGAGTGTACAGAACGATACCTCTCACAATCTGCTTGAAAGGAGCTGGGAAATAACTGTCCTTCGCGGTGTTGTGGATCTGCTTTTTCAGCTTCATTCTTCCAGAGCATGTTAATCAGATTATAAACCAGTAACCCCTACGGGGACCAGCAGTGCCCCCCCCCGCCCCCCCCCACCGCGCTAGGCACTTTGAGGCCTTACAATTAAATGTTGAGTTTTGAAATGGTTTATTAAATCTGTAAATGACTGCCAGGAATTTTTTCCCATAATTTGTAGTGATTGAAGGGAACACTAGAAAGAGGAGAGGCAGTGTTCCCTCTAGTTTTTTCCCGGGTTTGAGCGAATCCCTTGATACCTTGTCCTCGCTTGGTTTTAAGGGCTCTGTGCTATCCTGGTTCTCTTCTTATCTCTCCCATTGTACTTTCAGTGTTTGTTCTGGTCGTTCCTCCTCTATTGCTATTCCGCTCTCAGTTGGTGGACCCCAAAGGTCTGTCTTGGGCCTACTCCTTTTCTCTACACCCAGTCCCTGGCACATTCAAATTCTCCCATGGCTTTCAGTATAACCTTTATGCTGATGACTCTCAGATCTACCTGTCTACACCTGAAATCCCTCCGGCATCCAGGCCCGGATCTCTCCCTGCCTATCTGACTTTGCTACTTGGATGTCTTACTGACATTTGAAATTGAACATGGCCAAAACTGAACTTCTAATTTTCCCCCCTAAACCTACCTCTCCCCTTCCTCCTGCTCAATCTCTGTGGATAATGCCCTACCCCGGCCCCCCCCCCCCCCCCCGTTTCCTTGGCTCGCAATCTTGGGGTCATCTTTGACTCCTCCCTCTCCTTCTCCACACACATCCCACTGATAGCTAATACCTGTCATTTCTTTCTGCAAAATCCCCTCCTTCCTTTCTGAACACACTTTAGTGACCTCCCACCTAGACTATTGCAACCTCTTCCTTGCTGGTCTCCCTCCGAATCATCTCTCTCTCCTGCAATCTGTTCATAACTCAGCTGCACAGCTATTTGTTTAATTAACTAGGCGTACATACTACTTTTCTACCAGTCCAAGTGGTGTACATTCAGGTACTGTACATATATATATTCTTCCCTTGTCCCTGAAGGGCTCACAATCTATGTTTTTGTACCTGAGGCAACAGAGGGTTAAGTGGCTTGCACAAGACCACAAAAAGCACCAATGGGACTAGAAACCCCAACCCTTCTGGCCCAAAGTTGCTGTCCTCTAGTGGAATTTGAACCCTGGCCCACATGATATAATTTACCTCAACCACTAGGCTACTCCTCCATACCAGGCTCCTACCAGGCTTCTGCAGCCTTGATATGCTCATATAAAACTGCTTCTCAAGTTGCTTCATTGGCTGCCTATCCATTTCTGCATCCAGCTCAAACTTCTACTGACCCTTAAGTGCACTCATTCTGCTGCTCCTCACTACCTTTCCTTTCTTATCTGTCCCTATCTCTCCCTACCTCTGTCCTCAGGAACTCTACTCTTCTGGCAGATCTCTTCTATCTGTGCCCTTCTCTTCTACTGCCAGACTTCAATCCTTCCACCTTGCTGCTACTTATGCCTGGAACAAACTACCTGAGTCTGTACGTCAGGCTTCGTTTCTGGCCCTGTTCAAATCCAGGCTGAAAACTCACGTCTTCGAGGCTGCCTTTGGATCCTGATGCGCTTAGTTTCCTATGGGCCCGATTCTGTGCCATGAATAGTGGGGATGGACGTTCCTTTTCTGGCCGCATCTAACGTCTCTGCCGGTTGTGTGGGGAAGTTAGATGGGGTTGGGGAAGGGGCGGCTCGAGGGCAGAGTCTGGGCGGTCGCAGGCCCTGGATGTAAAGGGCCGATTCTATTGTCGGCTCTGTATGTCCAGGGTCGGCAACGTGTGTGGGGAAGTTATTCCACCTCCAAGGTGGGATAACTTCCCTGGATGTTTTTTTTTTATACTGCCGGGGCACAGATGGGGCAAGGGGGGCCGAGGACATTTCCTGCAGCCAGACCCTGGCTTTAGGAGGCCAGATCGGTGGTCGGGCTACAGGGAATTAACACTTTTATCCGGCAGTTGGCATCGCAGCTTTTAAATGGAGCTGTGGTACCGCGGCTCCATTTAAAAGCCCTGACTGAGTTAGTCGGGCAGGTCATGAATGTGCAGGCCGGACTGAATTGCAGTCCTGGCCTGCATGTACATAATTGATTGTGATTCTGATCCCGCAGGGCTAGACATGAACCACGGGATCAGAATCTCGATAACGTCCAGAACAGAATGAGCTCTTATGTGTCTCTTTACCATTCCCCTAGATTTATCCTAGTCCCTAGCTGTTGTGTTGTCTGGCTTGACTAGATTGTACTGTAAGCTCTGATGAGCAGGGACCGTCTTATAGACTACTCTAAAATAACAAACTGCCTCACACAAATGACAAGATGGTGTCAAAACAACAACCTCGCAATCAACTACAGCAAGACTGAGACACTAATCATCACTCGTAACCCAGACTTCATCCACCCACCGGACATCAAGATACAAAATACAACCATACCAATAAAATCGGAAGTAAAATACCTCGGAGTGACTCTGGACAATGAACTGAACCTCAAGACACACGTAATCAAAACAATCAAAAATGCGTACTACAGAATGAGAATCATCAGAAGACTGAAAACCCTCCTCGCCACTGAGCACTTCCGTACCGTATGCCAAGCACTAATAACCCCCTTACTGGCCTTCTGCAACCCAATCTACCTTGGACTAGCAAAACAAACACTCAAACCACTACAACTAGCACAAAACACCGCAGCCCGCATAATATCTGGATCAACAAGACATGAACACATCACACCTATTCTGAAAGACTTACACTGGCTCCCAATCAGTTCACGCATCAAATACAAAACAATCATAAACATATTTAAGATCAAACAACAAACTTCAGCTAACAGCCTGCACACCCTCATACAACCAGACACCAGCACACGCCCACGAAGAAAAGGAACCTCCAACCGAGTCAGCACCCCAAGAGACTTCAAAAACACAAGCAAGGATACCACAGAAAGAGCACTCTCCCTGGCTGCACCTACAATCTGGAACAACCTCCCAGACGATCTGAGATCAACGACGGACCTCAAAGACCTTCGCAAACAGTTGAAGACAACACTGTTCATAGAACATTATGGACACGTCACATGATCTAACTACCAGGAACAACCAACATACCCCCCCCTCCGACCCACTGAAAAGAGAATGTATAACGGCACATGTTGTTTCTTAACACTAAATGTATAAAAGAATGTACTATAGAACACGATGTATCATAGCGCACAATGTACATAGCTCAACATAATCAAACACACAACACAACATACACACAAGTCACAATATATTCTTCACTGCATGAAAAACACTATCACTCCTTTTGATTGTTTGCTGTGAAACCGCCTTGATTGTAAGAAAAAGCGGTATAGAAATACAGTTAAATAAAATAAATAAATAAATGTGTCTGTACAGCGCTGCGTATGCCTTGTAGTGCTATACAAATGATTAGTAGTACTAGTAGTATGGCTTGGCATGTACTTTTTGCACCCCCCCCCCCCTTTTCCCACAGGCAGTTTGTACCATACCGTCTCCACTTACAGCTGCTGACAGCTCACCAATCAGTGGTTTCCAAGTCTCTCCTGGAGACTCACAAACCAGTTGGGTTTTCAGGATATCCTCTATGAATATTCATGAGACAAATTTGCAACCACTGTCTCCACTGCATGCAGATCTACCTCCTGCATATTCATTGCGGATATCCTGAAAACTCCAGCAGCACTGCTGTCGCTCTGGAGAGCAGGGGGGAGGGTGTGCTGTCACTTCTGAAGAGCAGGGGGAGGGTGTGCTGTCACTCTGGAGAGCAGGGTGGAGGGTGTGCTGTCACTCTGGAGAGCAGGGGGGAGGGTGTGCTGTCACTTCTGGAGAGCAGGGGGAGGGTGTGCTGTCACGACTGGAGAGCAGGGGGGAGGGTGTGGAGAGCAGAGGGAGGGTGTGCTGTCACTCTGGAGAGCAGGGGGAGGGTGTGCTGTAACTCTGGTGCGCAGGGGGGAGGGTGTGCTGTCACCTCTGGAGAGCAGGGGGAGGGTGTGCTGTCACCTCTGGAGAGCAGGGGGAGGGTGTGCTGTCACTCTGGAGAGCAGGGGGAGGGTGTGCTGTCACTTTTGGAGAGCAGGGGGGAGGGTGTGCTGTCACCTCTGGAGAGCAGGGGGAGGGTGTGCTGTCACAAAGGATAGCAGGGGGAGGGTGTGCAGTCACATTTGGAGAGCAGGGGGGTGGGTGTGCTGTCACTCTGGAGAGCAGGGGGAGGGTGTGCTGTCACTCTGGAGAGCAGGGGGAGGGTGTGCTGTCACTTTTGGAGAGCAGGGGGGAGGGTGTGCTGTCACCTCTGGAGAGCAGGGGGAGGGTGTGCTGTCACTCTGGAGAGCAGGGGGAGGGTGTGCTGTCACTTTTGGAGAGCAGGGGGGAGGGTGTGCTGTCACCTCTGGAGAGCATAGAAGCATAGAAACATAGAAACATGATGACAGAAAAAGACCACAAGGCCCATCTAGTCTGTCCTTCCATAACAACAACTACAACAGTCCACTTTTTACCTTTAGAGATCCTCTGTGTTGGTCCCATGCTTTTTTGAATTCAGTTACTGTCCTCATCTCTACCACTTCCACTGGGAGACTATTTCACGGATCCACTACTCTTTCCGTAAAGAAATATTTCCGCATATCACTCCGGAATCTATATCCCTTCACCCTTATCCCATGTCCCCTCTTCGCAGAACTTGCTTTCAATTGAAAGAGGCTCTCTCCCTGAACATTTATGCCACGGAGGTATTTAAACATCTCAATCATATCACCTCTATCCCGCCTTTCCTCTAAGGTGTACATATTAAGATCCTTAAGTCTGTCCTCATATGCTTTATAATGAAGACCACTAATCATCTTAGTAGCAACCCTCTGCACCGACTCCATCCTGTTCACATCCTTTGAAGGTGCGGTCTCCAGAATTGCACACCATACTCCAAATGAGGTCGCACCAAAGACTTCTACAGAGGCATTATCACCTCCTTTTTTCTGCTAGCCATTCCTCTCCGTATGCACCCAAGCATCCTTCTAGCTTTTGCCGTCGCCTTTTCTACCTGTTTAGCTACTTTAAGATCATCGGACACAACTACGCCTAGGTCCCGCTCTTCTTTAGTGGACAAAAAGTACTTCACCTCCTATACTGTATTGCTCCCTTGGATTGCTGCAGCCCAATGCATGACCTTACATTTTTTACATTAAATCCCAGTTGCCAAATTCTAGACCTTTCTTCAAGCTTAGCTAGATCCCTCCTCATGTTATCTACACCTTCCTGGGTGTCTACTCTATTGCAGATTTTGGTATCATCCGCAAAGAGGCAAACCTACCCGACAGCCCTTCCGCTATATATCACTAACAAAGATGTTAAAAGAATCGGACCAAGGACAGATCCCTGGGGCACACCACTGGTAACATCCTTCCTCAGAGTGAGCTCCATTTACTTGTACTCTTTGTCGCCTCCCACCCAACCAATTTCTAACCCAAGCAGTAACTTTAGGGTCCATCCCTAGGGTGCTCAGTTTGTTTATAAGTCGCCTGTGAGGAACAGTGTCAAAGGCTTTACTGAAATCTAAATACACCACATCTAGAGCTCTCCCGCGGTCCAACTCCCTGGTCACCCAGTCAAAGAAATCAATCAGATTTGTCTGACAAGACCTGCCTCTGGTGAATCCATGCTGCCTCGGATCCTGTAATCCGCTGGACTCCAGAAACCTCACTATTTTCTCTTTCAACAGCGTTTCCATTAATTTACTTACCACTGAAGTTAAACTAAACTAACCGGCCTGTAGTTTTCAACCACATCCTTACTACCGCTTTTGTGTAAAGGCACCACATGAGCCTCTCTCCAGTCCTTTGGCACCACTCCCGACTCCAATGAGGCATTGAAAAGGTCAGTCAGTGGAGTTGCTAGAACGTCCCCCAAGTTCCCTCAGTATTCTAGGGTGTATCCCATCCGGTCCCATCGCTTTGTCTACTTTAAGTTGAGCTAGTTTCTCACGAACACAGTCTTCTGAAAATTGTTCAAGATGTCCCTCGCTTCTGTTCTTATTTGTGGCTGTTTGCTGAGGTCCTGGCCCTGGTTCTTCATCGGTGAACACAGAACAAAAAAACTTGTTAAGCAATTCCGCTTTATCCTTATCAGCTTCTACATATTCCCCCCTGCACCCTTGAGTCTGACAATACCACGTTTCCCCTTCTCTTCTCACTAATATATCTGAAAAATGTCTTATCCCCCCATTTTATTGCATTGGCTATTTCCTCCTCCTTTTGAATCTTTGCCTTCTTGACTACTTTGCTAGCTTCTCTAAGTTTTTCCAAATACAGATGCCTGTCTTCCTCTCTCTGTGCTCTCTTGTATTTCATGAAGGCCTCCCTCTTTTTCTTCACTTTTTCAGCTACTTCATTCGAAAACCATAGCTGTCTCCTGTTCCTTTTGCCTTTATTTACCTTTTTAACATAAAGGTTGGTTGCCTTTAAAATACCCCCTTTCAGTTTTGCCCACTGTTTTTCTACATCCCCCAGCTGTTCCCATCCCACTAACAACTCCCTGAGGTATTGGCCCATCTTCGCAAAGTTAGTCTTCCTAAAGTCTAAGATCTTCACCTTGGAATGGATTCTAACAGCCCTAGTTCCTAATACTGAACCACACCATCTGGTGATCACTGGATGCAAAATGATCTCCCACTACAACATCAGAAACACTTTCACCATTGGTAAGCACCAAGTCCAGTATGGCGCCCTTCACGTGTGGGGTCTGTTACCAATTGCCTGAATAGTTCTCCCTGTAGAGAATCCAGGATCTCCTTAACTCCTAGATGATACTGCAGCAGGAATGTGCCAATCAACATCTGGCATATTGAAATCTCCTGCAGTAGCAGTAGCACTTCCCCTTTCCTAGCAATGCTGCGTATGTCTTCAATTAACTCTCTGTCCACCTCTTCCTCTTGTGAGGGAGGTCTGTATAGCACACCAATGCAAATAGATTTCTCTTTCCCTCTTTCTAGTTTAACACCACAATGCCTCGTCTCTCCCTTTTAAGCTCTGTAATTCCAAAGCTTTAATAGTAGTTTTTACATATAGTGCCACTCCTCCTCCCCTTCTTCCTACCCTGTCCTTTCTGAATAAAGTATAGCCAGGTATAGTTACATCCCAGTCATGGTTTTCTGTGAACCATGTTTCTGTAACAGGGGGAGGGTGTGCTGTCACTGTGGAGAGCAGGGGGGAGTGTGTGCTGTCACTTCTGGAGAGCAGGGGGAAGGGTGTGCTGTCACTCTGGAGAGCAGGGGGAAGGGTGTGCTGTCACCACTGGAGAGCAGGGGGAGGGTGTGCTGTCACCTCTGGAGAGCAGGGGGAGGGTGTGCTGTCACTTCTGGAGAGCAGGGGGGAGGGTGTGGAGAGCAGGAGGGAGGGTGTGGAGAACAGGAGGGAGGGTGTGCTGTCACTCTGGAGAGCAGGGGGAGGGTGTGCTGTCACTCTGGATAGCAGGGGGAGGGTGTGCTGTAACTTCTGGAGAGCAGGGGGGAGGTGTGCTGTCACTTCTGGAGAGCAGGGGGAGGGTGTGCTGTCACTCTGGAGAGCAGTGGGAATGGTGTGCTGTCACTCTGGAGAGCAGGGGGAGGGTGTGCTGTCACTTCTGGAGAGCAGGGGGAGGGTGTGCTTTCACTTCTGGAGAGCAGGGGGGAGGGTGTGCTTTCACCTCTGGAGAGCAGGGGGAGGGTGTGCTGTCACTTCTGGAGAGCAGGGAGGAGGGTGTGCTGTCACTCTGGAGAGCAGGGGGCGGGTGTGGAGAGCAGGGGAGGAGGGTGTGCTGTCACTCTGGAGAGCTGGGGGAGGGTGTGTTGTCACTTCTGAATAGAAGTGGGAGGGTGTGGTTTCACTCTGGCGAGTATGGGGAGGGTGTGCTGTCTCTTTGGCGAGCCGGGGGAGGGTGTGCTGTCAATCTGGAGTGCAGGGGTAGGGTGTGCTGTCACTTCTGGAGAGCAGGGGGAGGGTGTGCTGTTACTTCTGGAGAGCAGGGGGAGGGTGTGCTGTCACTCTGGAGAGCAGGGGGAGGGTGTGCTGTCACTTCTGGAGAGCAGGGGAGGGTGTGCTGTCACATTGGAGAGCAGGGGGAGGGTGTGCTGTCACTTCTGGAGAGCAGGGGGGAGGGTGTGGAGAGCAGGGGGGAGGGTGTGCTGTCACTCTGGAGAGCAGGGGGAGGGTGTGCTGTCACTTGGGAGAGCAGGGGGGAGGGTGTGGAGAGCAGGGGGAGGGTGTGCTGTCACATTGGAGAGCAGGGGGAGGGTGTGGAGAGCAGGGGGAGGGTGTGCTGTCACTCTGGAGAGCAGGGGGAGGGTGTGCTGTCACTTCTGGAGAGCAGGGGAGGGTGTGCTGTCACATTGGAGAGCAGGGGGAGGGTGTGCTGTCACTTCTGGAGAGCAGGGGGAGGGTGTGTGGAGAGCAGGAGGGAGGGTGTGCTGTCACTCTGGAGAGCAGGGGGAGGGTGTGCTGTCACTTGGGAGAGCAGGGGGGAGGATGTGGAGAGCAGGGGGAGGGTGTGCTGTCACTCTGGAGAGCAGGGGGAGTGTGTGCTGTCACTTTGGAGAGCAGGGGGAGGGTGTGTTGTCACTTCTGGAGAGCAGGGGGAGGGTGTGGTGTCACTTTGGAGAGCAGGGGGAGGGTGTGCTGTGACTTCTGGAGAGCAGGGGGGAGGGTGTGCTGTGGAGAGCAGGGGGAGGGTGTGCTGTCACTCTGGAGAGCAGGGGCAAGGGTGTGCTGTCACTTGGGCGAGCAGGGGGGAGGGTGTGGAGAGCAGGGGGAGGGTGTGTTGTCACATCTGGAGAGCAGGGGCGAGGGTGTGCTGTCACTCCGGAGAGCAGGGGCGAGGGTGTGCTGTCACTCTGGAGAGCAGGGGGGAGGGTGTGCTGTCACTCTGGAGAGCAGGGGGAGGGTGTGCTGTCACTTCTGGAGAGCAGGGGGAGGGTGTGCTGTCAGTCTGTGTGCTGTCACTTCTGGAGAGCAGGGGGAGGGTGTGCTGTCACTCTGGAGAGCAGGGGGAGGGTATGCTGTCACTCTGGAGAGCAGGGGGAGGGTGTGCTGTCACTTCTGGAGAGCAGGGGGAGGGTGTGCTGTCACTAATGGACAGCAGGGGGAGGGTGTGGAGAGCAGGGGGAGGGTGTGTTGTCTCTTCTGGAGAGCAGGGGCGAGGTTGTGCTGTCAGTCTGTGTGCTGTCACTTCTGGAGAGCAGGGGGAGGGTGTGCTGTCACTCTGGAGAGCAGGGGGAGGGTATGCTGTCACTCTGGAGAGCAGGGGGAGCGTGTGCTGTCACTTCTGGAGAGCAGGGGGAGGGTGTGCTGTCACTTTGGAGGGCAGGGAGAGGGTGTGCTGTCACTTCTGGAGAGCAGGGGGAGGGTGTGGAGAGCAGGGGGAGGGTGTGTTGTCTCTTCTGGAGAGCAGGGGCGAGGGTGTGCTGTCACTCTGGAGAGCAGGGGGGAGGGTGTGCTGTCACTTCTGGAGAGCAGGGGGAGGGTGTGCTGTCACTTTGGAGAGCAGGGGGAGGGTGTGCTGTCACTTCTGGAGAGCAGGGGGGAGGGTGTGGAGAGCATGGGGGAGGGTGTGCTGTCACTTCTGGAGAGCAGGGGGAGGGTGTGCTGTCACTTCTGGAGAGCAGGGGGGAGGGGTGTGTGGAGAGCAGGGGGAGGGTGTGTTGTCACATCTGGAGAGCAGGGGGAGGGTGTGCTGTCACTCCGGAGAGCAGGGGCGAGGGTGTGCTGTCACTCTGGAGAGCAGGGGGAAGTGTGTGCTGTCACTCTGGAGAGCAGGGGGGAGGGTGTGCTGTCACTTCTGGAGAGCATGGGGGAGGGTGTGCTGTCACTTCTGGAGAGCAGAGGGAGGGTGTGCTGTCACTGTGGAGAGCAGGGGGAGGGTGTGCTGTCACTCTGGAGAGCAGGGGGGAGGATGTGCTGTCACTTCTGGAGAGCAGGGGGAGGGTGTGTTGTCACTTCTGGAGAGCAGGGGGAGGGTGTGCTGTCACTCTGGAGACCAGGGGGAGGGTGTGTTGTCACTTCTGGAGACCAGGGGGCGGGTGTGCTGTCACTCTGGAGAGCAGGGGGAGGGTGTGCTGTCACTTCTGGAGAGCAGGGGAGGGTGTGCTGTCACTCTTGAGAGCAGGGGGAGGGTGTGCTGTCACTTTGGAGAGCAGGGGGGGGAGGTTGGGCTGTCACTCTGGAGAGCAGAGGGAGGGTGTGCTTTCACTCTGGAGAGCAGGGGGAGGGTGTGTGCTGTCACTTCTGGAGAGCAGGGGGAGGGTGTGCTGTCACTTGGAGAGCAGGGGGAGGATGTGCTGTCACTTCTGGAGAGCAGGGGGAGGGTGTGCTGTCACTTTGGAGAGCCTGGGGAGGCTGTGCTGTCACTTCTGGAGAGCAGGGGGAGGGTGTGCTGTCACTTCTGGAGAGCAGGGGGGAGGGTGTGGAGAGCAGGCGGGAGGGTGTGCTGTCACTCTGGAGAGCAGGGGGAGGGTGTGTTGTCACTTCTGGAGAGCAGGGGTGGAGAGCAGGGGGGGGGTGTGTTGTAACTTCTGGAGAGCAGGGGGAGGGTGTGCTGTCTCTTCTGGAGAGCAGGGGGAGGGTGTGCTGTCACTCTGGAGAGCAGGGGGATTGTGTGCTGTCACTTTGGAGAGCAGGGGGAGGGTGCTGTCACTCTGGAGAGCAGGGGGAGGGTGTGATGTCACTTCTGGAGAGCAGGGGGGAGGATGTGCTGTCACTTCTGGAGAGCAGGGGGAGGGTATGCTGTCACTCTGGAGAGCAGGGGCGAGGTTGTGCTGTCACTCTGGAGAGCAGGGGGAGGGTGTGCTGTCACTTCTGGAGAGCAGGGGGAGGGTGTGGAGAGCAGGGGGGAGGGTGTGCTGTCACTCTGGAGAGCAGGGGGAGGGTGTGCTGTCACTTCTGGAGAGCAGGGGGAGGGTGTGCTGTCACTCTGGAGAGCAGGGGGAGGGTGTGTTGTCACTCTGGAGAGCAGGGGAGGGTGTGCTGTCACTTCTGGAGAGCAGGGGGGCGGGTGTGCTGTCACTCTGGAGAGCAGGGGGAGGGTGTGCTGTCACTTCTGGAGAGCAGGGGGAGGGTGTGCTGTCACTCTGGAGAGCAGGGGGAGGGTGTGCTGTCACTTGGGAGAGCAGGGGGGAGGGTGTGGAGAGCAGGAGGGAGGGTGTGCTGTCACTCTGGAGAGCAGGGGGAGGGTGTGCTGTCACTTCTGGAGAGCAGGGGGAGGGTGTGCTGTCACTCTGGAGAGCAGGGGGAGGGTGTGCAGACACTCGGGTGAGCCGGGGGGCGGGTGTGCTGTCAATCTGGAGAGCAGGGGGAGGGTGTGCTGTCACTCTGGAGAGCAGGGGGGAGGGGTGTGGAGAGAGCAGGGGAGGGTGTGCTGTCACTTCTGGAGAGCAGGGGGAGGGTGTGCTGTCACTCTGGAGAGCAGGGGGGAGGTGTGTGGAGAGCAGGGGAGGGTGTGCTGTCACTTTGGAGAGCAGGGGGAGGGTGTGCTGTCACTTCTGGAGAGCAGGGGGGGAGGGTGTGGGGAGAGCTGGGGGTGGGTTTGCTGTCACTCTGGAGAGCAGGGGGAGGGTGTGTGCTGTCACTTCTGGAGAGCAGGGGGGGGTGTGCTGTCACTCTGGAGAGCAGGGGGAGGGTGTGCTGTCACTTCTGGAGAGCAGGGGGAGGGTGTGCTGTCTCTGCTGGAGAGCAGGGGGGGGGGTGTGCTGTCACTCTGGAGAGCAGGGGGAGGGTGTGCTGTCACATTTGAGAGCAGGGGGAGGGTGTGCGGTCACTCTGGAGAGCAGGGGGGGAGGTGTGCTGTCACTTCTGGAGAGCAGGGGGAGGGTGTGCTGTCACTTTGGAGAGCAGGGGGAGGGTGTGCTGTCACTTCTGGAGAGCAGGGGGAGGGAGGGTGTGCTGTCACTTCTGGAGAACAGGGGGAGGGTGTGTCGTCACTCCTGGCGAGCAGGGGGAGGGTGTGCTGTCACTTCTGGAGAGCAGGGGGAGGGTGTGCTGTCACTCTGGAGAGCAGGGGGAGGGTGTGCTGTTACTTCTGGAGAGCAGGGGGAGGGTGTGCTGTCACTCGGGAGAGCAGGGGGAGGGTGTGCTGTCACTTCTGGAGAGCAGGGGGATGGGGTGCCGTCACTTCTGGAGATCAGGGGGAGGGTGTGCTGTCACTTTGGAGAGCAGGGGCGAGGGTGTGCTGTCACTTCTGGAGAGCAGGAGGGAGGGTGTGCTGTCACTTCTGGAGAGCAGGGGGAGGGTGTGCTGTCACTCAGGAGAGCAGGGGGACGTGTGTGCTGTCACTTCTGGAGAGCAGGGGGGAGGGTGTGCTGTCACTCTTGAGAGCAGGGGGGGGGTGTGCTTTAACTTGGAGAGCAGGGGGAGGGTGTGCTGTCACTTCTGGAGAGCAGGGGGAGGGTGTGCTGTCACTTCTGGAGAGCAGGGGGAGGGTGTGCTGTCACTCTGGAGAGCAGGGGGAGGGTGTGATGTCACTTCTGGAGAGCAGGGGGAGGGTGTGCTGTCACTTCTGGAGAGCAGGGGGAGGGTGTGCTGTCACTTCTGGAGAGCAGGGGGAGGGGGGAGGGTGTGCTGTCACTCTGGAGAGCAGGGGGAGGGTGTGCTGTCACTCTGGAGAGCAGGGGAGGGTGTGCGGTCACTTCTGGAGAGCAGGGGGAGGGTGTGCTGTCACTTCTGGAGAGCAGGGGGAGGGTGTGCTGTCACTCTGGAGAGCAGGGGGAGGGTGTGCTGTCACTTCTGGAGAGCAGGGGGAGGGTGTGCTGTCACTTTTGGAGAGCAGGGGGAGGGTGTGCTGTCACTCTGGAGAGCAGGGGGGAGGTGTGCTGTCTCTTCTGGAGAGCTGGGGGAGGGTGTGCTGTCACTCTGGAGAGCAGGGGGAGGGAGGGTGTGCTGTCACTCTGGAGAGCAGGGGGAGGGTGTGCTGTCACTCTGGAGAGCAGAGGGGGAGGGTGTGCTGTCACTCTGGAGAGCAGGGGGAGGGTGTGCTGTCACTTCTGGAGAGCTGGGGGAGGGTGTGCTGTCACTCTGGAGAGCAGGGGGAGGGTGTGCTGTCACTCTGGAGAGCAGGGGGAGGGTGTGCTGTCACTTCTGGAGAGCAGGGGTAGGGTATGCTGTCACTCTGGAGAGCAGGGGGAGGGTGTGCTGTCACTTCTGGAGAGCAGGGGGAGGGTGTGCTGACACTTCTGGAGAGAGCATGGGGGAGGGTATGCTGTCACCCTGGAGAGCAGGGGGAGGGTGTGCTGTCATTTCTGGTGCGCCGGGGGAGGGTGTGCTGTCACTCTGGAGAGCAGGGGGGAGGGTGTGCTGTCACTTCTGGAGAGCAGGGGGGGGTGTGCAGGAACTTCTGGAGAGCAGGGGGAGGGTGTGCTGTCACTTCTGGAGAGCAGGGGGAGGGTGTGCTGTGGTGAGCAGGGGGAGTGTGTGCTGTCACTCTGGAGAGCAGGGGGAGGGTGTGCTGTCGTGCTGTCACTCTGGAGAGCAGGGGGGAGGGTGTGCTGTCACTCTGGAGAGCAGGGGGAGGGTGTGCTGTCACTCTGGAGAGCAGGGGGAGGGTGTGCTGTCACTTCTGGAGAGCAGGGGGAGGGTGTGCTGTCACTCTGGAGAGCAGGGGGAGGGTGTGCTGTCACTTCTGGAGAGCAGGGGGAGGGTGTGCTGTCACTCTGGAGAGCAGGGGGGAGGTGTGCTGCCACTGCTGGAGAGCAGGGGGAGGGTGTGCTGTCACTTCTGGAGAGCAGGAGGGAGGGTGTGCTGTCACTCTGGAGAGCAGGGGGAGGGTGTGCTGTCACTTGGGATCAGGCGGGAGGGTGTGCTGTCACTCTGGAGAGCAGGGGGAGGGTGTGCTGTCACTTCTGGAGAGCAGGGGGGAGGGTGTGCTGTCACTTCTGGAGAGCAGGGGGAGGGTGTGCTGTCACTTCTGGAGAGCAGGGGGGAGGGTGTGCTGTCACTCTGGAGAGCAGGGGGAGGGTGTGCTGTCACTTCTGGAGAGCAGGGGGGGGGGTGTGGAGAGCAGGGGGAGGGTGTGCTGTCACTTCTGGAGAGCAGGGGGGAGGGTGTGCTGTCACTTGGGAGAGCAGGGCGAGGGTGTCCTGTCACTCCGTAGAGCAGGGGGAGGGTGTGCTGTCACTCTGGAGAGCAGGGGGAGGGTGTGCTGTCACTTCTGGAGAGCAGGGGGAGGGTATGCTGTCACTCTGGAGAGCAGGGGGAGGTGTGCTGTCACTTCTGGAGAGCAGGGGGAGGGTGTGCTGTCACTTCTGGAGAGCAGGGGGGAGGGTGTGCTGTCACTTCTGGAGAGCAGGGGGAGGGTGTGCTGTCACTCTGGAGAGCAGGGGGAGGGTGTGCTGTCACTTCTGGAGAGCAGGGGGAGGGTGTGCTGTCACTCTGGAGAGCAGGGGGAGGGTGTGGAGAGCAGGGGGAGGGTGTGGTGTCACTTCTGGAGAGCAGGGGGAGGTGTGCTGTCACTCTGGAGAGCAGGGGGAGGTTGTTCTGTCACATATGGAGAGCAGGGGGAGGGTGTGCTGTCACTCTGGAGAGCAGGGGGAGGGTGTGCTGTCACTTCTGGAGATCAGGGGGAGGGTGTGCTGTCACTTCTGGAGAGCAGGGGGGAGGTGTGCTGTCACTTCTGGAGAGCAGGGGGTGGGTGTGCTGTCAGTTCTGGAGAGCAGGGGGAGGGTGTGCTGTCACTCTGGAGAGCAGGGGGAGGGTGTGCTGTCACTTCTGGAGAGCAGGGGGAGGGTGTGCTGTCACTCTGGAGAGCAGGGGGGAGGGTGTGCTGTCACTTCTGGAGAGCAGGGGGAGGGTGTGCTGTCACTCTGGAGAGCAGGGGGAGAGGTGTGCTGTCACTCTGGAGAGCAGGGGGGAGGATGTGCTGTCACTCTGGAGAGCAGTGGGAGGGTGTGCTTTCACTTATGGAGAGCAGGGGGAGGGTGTGCTTTAACTTATGGAGAGCAGGGGGGTGGGTGTGCTGTCACTCTGGAGAGCAGGGGGGAGGGTGTGCTGTCACTTCTGGAGAGCAGGGGGAGGCTGTGCTTTCACTTCTGGAGAGCAGGGGGAGGGTGTGCTGTCACTTCTGGAGAACAGGGGGAGGGTGTGTGCTGTCACTCTGGAGAGCAGGGGGGAGGATGTGCTGTCACTTCTGGAGAGCAGGGGGAGGGTGTGCTGTCACTTTTGAAGAGCAGGGGGAGGTTGTGCTGTCACTTCTGGAGAGCAGGGGGAGGGTGTGCTGTCCCTCTGGAGAGCAGGGGGAGGGTTGGCTGTCACTCTGGAGAGCAGGGCGAGGGTGTGTTTTCACTTCTGGAGAACAGGGGGAGGGTGTGCTGTCACTTCTGGAGAGCAGGGGGAGGGTATGCTGTCACTCTGGAGAGCAGGGGGAGGGTGTGCTGTCACTTCTGGAGAGCAGGGGGAGGGTGTGCTGTCACTTTGGAGAGCATGGGGAGGGTGTGCTGTCACTTCTGGAGAGCAGGGGGAGGGTGTGCTGTCACTCTGGAGAGCAGGGGGAGGGTGTGCTGTCACTTCTGGAGAGCAGGGGGAGGGTGTGCTGTCACTTCTGGAGAGCAGGGGGGAGGGTGTGCTGTCACTTCTGGAGAGCAGGGGGAGGGTGTGCTGTCACTTCTGGAGAGCAGGGGGAGGGTGTGCTGTCACTTATGGAGAGCAGGGGGTAGGGTGTGCTGTCACTCTGGAGAGCCGGGGGGAGGGTGTGCTGTCACTTCTGGAGAGCAGGGGGAACGGTGTGCTGCCACTTCTTGTGAGCTGGGGAGGGTTTGCTGTCACATTGGTGAGCAGGGGGAGGGTGTGCTGTCACTTCTGGAGAGCAGGGGGAGGGTGTGCTGTCACTCTGGAGAGCAGGGGGGAGGGTGTGCTGTCACTTCTGGAGAGCAGGGGGAGGGTGTGCTGTCACTCTGGAGAGCAGGGGGAGGGTGTGCTGTCACTCTGGAGAGCAGGGGGAGGGTGTGTTGTCACTTCTGGAGAGCAGGGGGAGGGTGTGCTGTCACTTCTGGAGAGCAGGGGGAGGGTGTGCTGTCACTCTGGAGAGCAGGGGGAGGGTGTGCTGTCACTCTGAAGAGCAGGGGGAGGGTGTGCTGTCACTCTGGAGAGCAGGGGGAGGGTGTGCTGTCACTCTGGAGAGCGGGGGAGGGTGTGTTGTCACTTCTGGAGAGCAGGGGCGAGGGTGTGCTGTCACTCTGGAGAGCAGGGGGAGGGTGTGCTGTCACTTCTGGAGAGCAGGGGGAGGGTGTGCTGTCACTTCTGGAGAGCAGGGGGAGGGTGTGCTGTCACTCTGGAGAGCAGGGGGAGGGTGTGCTGTCACTTCTGGAGAGCAGGGGGAGGGTGTGCTGTCACTTCTGGAGACCAGGGGGAGGGTGTGCTGTCACTTCTGGAGAGCAGGGGAGGGTGTGCTGTCACTTCTGGAGAGCAGGGGGAGGGTGTGCTGTCACTCTGGAGAGCAGGGGGAGGGTGTGCTGTCACTTCTGGAGAGCAGGGGGAGGGTGTGCTGTCACTCTGGAGAGCAGGGGGAGGGTGTGCTGTCACTTCTGGAGAGCAGGGGGAGGGTGTGGAGAGCAGGGGGAGGGTGTGCTGTCACTTTGGAGGGCAGGGGGAGGGTTGTGCTGTCACTCTGGAGAGCAGGGGGAGGGTGTGGTGTCACTTCTGGAGCAGGGGGAGGGTGCTGTCACTTATGGAGAGCAGGGGGAGGGTGTGCTGTCACTTCTGGAGAGCAGGGGGAGAGCAGGGGGAGGGTGTGCTGTCACTCTGGAGAGCAGGGGGAGGGTGTGCTGTCACTTCTGGAGAGCAGGGGGAGGGTGTGCTGTCACTTCTGGAGAGCAGGGGGAGGGTGTGCTGTCACTCTGGAGAGCAGGGGGAGGGTGTGCTGTCACTTCTGGAGAGCAGGGGGAGGGTGTGCTGTCACTTTGGAGGGCAGGGAGAGGGTGTGCTGTCACTTCTGGAGAGCAGGGGAGGGTGTGGAGAGCAGGGGGAGGGTGTGCTGTCACTCTGGAGAGCAGGGGGAGGGTGTGCTGTCACTATGGAGAGCAGGGGGAGGGTGTGCTGTCACTCTGGAGAGCAGGGGGAGGGTGTGCTGTCACTTCTGGAGAGCAGGGGGAGGTGTGCTGTCACTTTGGAGAGCAGGGGGAGGGGGTGCTGTCACTCTGGAGAGCAGGGGGAGGGTGTGTTGTCCCTTCGGGAGCGCAGGGGGTGGGTGTGGTGTCACTTGGGAGAGCAGGGGGAGGGTGTGCTGTCTCTTCTGGAGAGCAGGGGGAGGGTGTGCTGTCACTTCTGGAGAGCAGGGGGAGGGTGTGCTGTCACTTCTGGAGAACAGGGGGAGGGTGTGCTGTCACTTCTGGAGAGCAGGGGGAGGGGGTGCTGTCACTCTGGAGAGCAGGGGGAGGGTGTGCTGTCACTCTGGAGAGCAGGGGGAGGGTGTGTGCTGTCACTCTGGAGAGCAGGGGGGGAGGTGTGCTGTCACTCTGGAGAGCAGGGGGCGGGTGTGCTGTCACTCTGGAGAGCAGGGGGAGGGTGTGCTGTCAGTCTGTGTGCTGTCACTTCTGGAGAGCAGGGGGAGGGTTTGCTGTCACTCTGGAGAGCAGGGGGCGGGGTTGCTGTCACTTCTGGAGAGCAGGGGGGGGGTGTGCTGTCACTTCTGTAGAGAAGGGGGGAGGGTGTGCTATCACTTCTGGAGAGCAGGGGGAGGTTGTGCTGTCACTTCTGGAGAGCAGGGGGGAGGGTGTGCTGTCACTCTGGAGAGCAGGGGGAGGGTGTGCTGTCACTTCTGGAGAGCAGGGGGAGGGTGTGCTGTCACTCTGGAGAGCAGGGGGAGGGTGTGCTGTCACTCTGGAGAGCAGGGGGAGTGTGTTGTCACTTCTGGAGCGCCGGGGGAGGGTGTGCTGTCACTCTGGAGAGCAGGGGGAGGGTGTGCTTTCACTTCTGGAGAGCGGGGGGAGGGTGTGTTGTCACTTCTGGAGAGCAGGGGGAGGGTGTGCTGTCACTCTGGAGAGCAGGGGCGAGGGTGTGCTGTCACTCTGGAGAGCAGGGGGGAGGGTGTGCTGTCACTCTGGAGAGCAGGGGGAGGGTGTGCTGTCACTTTGGAGAGCAGGGGGAGGGTGTGCTGTCACTCTGGAGAGCAGGGGGAGGGTGTGCTGTCACTCTGGAGAGCAGGGGGGAGGTGTGTGCTGTCACTTCTGGAGAGCAGGAGGGAGGGTGTGCTGTCACTCTGGAGAACAGGGGGAGGGTGTGCTGTCACTCTGGAGAGCAGGGGGAGGGTGCGCTGTCACTTCTGGAGAGCAGGGGGGAGGTTGTGCTGTCACCTCTGGAGAGCTGGGGGAGGGTGTGCTGTCACTCTGGAGAGCAGGGGGAGGGTGTGTTGTCACTTCTGGAGAGCAGGGGGGAGGGTGCTGTCACTCTGGAGAGCAGGGGGAGGGTGTGCTGTCACTTCTGGAGAGCAGGGGGGGGTGTGCTGTCACTTCTGGAGAGCAGGGGGAGGGTGTGCTGTCACTCTGGTGAGCAGGGGGAGGGTGTGCTGTCTCTTCTGGAGAGCAGGGGGGAGGGTGTGCTGTCACTCTGGAGAGCAGGGGGAGGGTGTGCTGTCACTTCTGGAGAACAGGGGGAGGGTGTGCTGTCACTTCTGGAGAGCAGGGGGAGGGTGTGCTGTCACTCTGGAGAGCAGGGGGAGGGTGTGCTGTCACTTCTGGAGAGCAGGGGGAGGGTGTGCTGTCACTTCTGGAGAGCAGGGGGAGGGTGTGCTGTCACTCTGGAGAGCAGGGGGAGGGTGTGCTGTCACTTCTGGAGAGCAGGGGGAGGGTGTGCTGTCACTTCTGGAGAGCAGGGGGAGGGTGAGGGTGTGCTGTCACTTCTGGAGAGCAGGGGGAGGGTGTGCTGTGCTGTCACTTTGGAGGGCAGTGAGAGGGTGTGCTGTCACTTCTGGAGAGCAGGGGGAGGTGTGCTGCAGGGGGAGGGTGTGCTGTCACTCTGGAGAGCAGGGGGAGGGTGTGCTGTCACTTTGGAGGGCAGGGGGAGGGTGTGCTGTCACTTTGGAGAGCAGGGGGAGGGTCTGGAGAGCAGGGGGAGGTGTGCTGTCACTCTGGAGAGCAGGGGGAGGGTGTGCTGTCTTCTGGAGAGCAGGGGGAGGGTGTGCTGTCACTCTGGAGAGCAGGGGGAGGGAGGGTGTGCTGTCACTTCTGGAGAGCAGGGGGGAGGTGTGCTGTCACTTGGAGAGCAGGGGGAGGGTGTGCTGTCACTCTGGAGAGCAGGGGCGAGGGTGTGCTGTCACTTTTGGAGAGCAGGGGGAGGGTGTGCGGTCACTCTGGAGAGCTGGGGGAGGGTGTGCTGTCACTTCTGGAGAGCAGGGGGGAGGGTGTGCTGTCACTCTGGAGAGCAGGGGGAGGGTGAGCTGTCACTCTGGAGAGCAGGGGGATGTGTTGTCACTTCTGGAGAGCAGGGGGGAGGGTGTGCTGTCACTTTTGGAGAGCAGGGGGAGGGTGTGCTGTCACTCTGGAGAGCAGGGGGAGGGTGTGTTGTCACTTCTGGAGAGCAGGGGGAGGGTGTGATGTCACTTCTGGAGAGCAGGGGGAGGGTGTGCTGACACTTTGGAGAGCAGGGGGAGGGTGTGCTGTCACTCGGGAGAGCAGGGGGAGGGTGTGCTGTCACTCTGGAGAGCAGGGGGATTGTGTGCTGTCACTTTGGAGAGCAGGGGGAGGGTGTGCTGTCACTCTGGAGAGCAGGGGGAGGGTGTGCTTTCACTTCTGGAGAGCAGGGGGAGGGTGTGCTGTCACTTCTGGAGAGCAGGGGGAAGGGTGTGCTGTCACTCTGGAGAGCAGGGGGGAGGGTGTGCTGTCACTCTGGAGAGCAGGGGGAGGATGTGCTTTCACTTCTGGAGAGCAGGGGGAGGGTGTGCTGTCACTTCTGGAGAGCAGGGGGGAGGGTGTGCTGTCACTCTGGAGAGCAGGGGGGAGGGTGTGCTGTCACTCTGGAGAGCAGGGGGGAGGATGTGCTGTCACTTCTGGAGAGCAGGGGGAGGGTGTGCTGTCACTCTGGAGAGCAGGGGGAGGGTGTGTTGTCACTCTGGAGAGCAGGGGGAGGGTGTGTTGTCACTCTGGAGAGCAGGGGGAGGGTGTGCTGTCACTTCTGGAGAGCAGGGGGGAGGGTGTGGAGAGCAGGGGGAGGGTGTGTTGTCACTTCTGGAGAGCAGGGGGAGGGTGTGCTGTCAGTCTGTGTGCTGTCACTTCTGGAGAGCAGGGGGAGGGTGTGCTGTCACTCTGGAGATCAGGGGGAGTGTGTGCTGTCACTCTGGAGAGCAGGGGGAGGGTGTGCTGTCACTTCTGGAGAGCAGGGGGAGGGTGTGCTGTCACTTTGGAGAGCAGGGGGAGGGTGTGCTTTCTCTTCTGGAGAGCAGGGGGAGGGTGTGGAGAGCAGGGGGAGGGTGTGTTGTCTCTTCTGGAGAGCAGGGGCGAGGGTGTGCTGTCACTCTGGAGAGCAGGGGGAGGGTGTGCTGTCACTTCTGGAGAGCAGGGGGAGGGTGTGGAGAGCAGGGGGAGGGTGTGGAGAGCAGGGGGAGGGTGTGTTGTCTCTTCTGGAGAGCAGGGGCGAGGGTGTGCTGTCACTCTGGAGAGCAGGGGGAGGGTGTGCTGTCACTCTGGAGAGCAGGGGCGAGGGTGTGCTGTCACTCTGGAGAGCCTGGGGAGGATGTGCTGTCACTTCTGGAGAACAGGGGGAGGGTGTGCTGTCACTTCTGGAGAGCAGGAGGGAGGGTGTGCTGTCACTCTGGAGAGCAGGGGGAGGGTGTGGAGAGCAGGGGGAGGGTGTGTTATCACTTCTGGAGAGCAGGGGCGAGGGTGTGCTGTCACTCTGGAGAGCAGGGGGAAGTGTGTGCTGTCACTCTGGAGAGCAGGGGGAGGGTGTGTTGTCACTTCTGGAGAGCAGGGGGAGGGTGTGCTGTCACTTCTGGAGAGCAGGGGGGAGGGTGTGGAGAGCAGGGGGAGGGTGTGTTGTCACTTCTGGAGAGCAGGGGACGGTGTGCTGTCAGTCTGTGTGCTGTCACTTCTGGAGAGCAGGGGGAGGGTTTGATGTCACTTCTGGAGAGCAGGGGGAGGGTGTGTTGTCACTTCTGGAGAACAGGGGGAGGGTGTGCTGTCACTCTGGAGAGCAGGGGGAGGGTGTGCTGTCACTTCTGGAGAGCAGGGGGAGGGTGTGCTGTCACTTTGGAGAGCAGGGGGAGGGTGTGCTGTCTCTTCTGGAGAGCAGGGGGAGGGTGTGGAGAGCAGGGGGAGGGTGTGTTGTCTCTTCTGGAGAGCAGGGGCGAGGGTGTGCTGTCACTCTGGAGAGCAGGGGGAGGGTGTGCTGTCACTTTGGAGAACAGGGGGAGGGTGTGCTGTCACTTCTGGAGAGCAGGGGGAGGGTGTGGAGAGCAGGGGGAGGGTGTGGAGAGCAGGGGGAGGGTGTGTTGTCTCTTCTGGAGAGCAGGGGGAGGGTGTGCTGTCACTCTGGAGAGCCTGGGGAGGATGTGCTGTCACTTCTGGAGAACAGGGGGAGGGTGTGCTGTCACTCTGGAGAGCAGGGGAGGGTGTGGAGAGCAGGGGGAGGGTGTGTTGTCACTTCTGGAGAGCAGGGGCGAGGGTGTGCTGTCACTCCGGAGAGCAGGGGCGAGGGTGTGCTGTCACTCTGGAGAGCAGGGGGAAGTGTGTGCTGTCACTCTGGAGAGCAGGGGGAGGGTGTGCTGTCACTTCTGGAGAGCAGAGGGGAGGGTGTGCTGTCACTCTGGAGAGCAGGGGGAGGGTGTGCTGTCACTTCTGGAGAGCAGTGGGAG
This sequence comes from Ichthyophis bannanicus, assembly GCA_033557465.1. Taxonomy (NCBI): domain Eukaryota; kingdom Metazoa; phylum Chordata; class Amphibia; order Gymnophiona; family Ichthyophiidae; genus Ichthyophis; species Ichthyophis bannanicus. Next base: position 1,860,030,539 of record CM066031.1, read on the forward strand.
GGTGTGCTGTCACTCTGGAGAGCAGGGGGAGGGTGTGCTGTCACTTCTGGAGAGCAGGGGGGAGGGTGTGCTGTCACTTCTGGAGAGCAGGGGGAGGGTGTGCTGTCACTCTGGAGAGCAGAGGGAGGGTGTGCTGTCACTTCTGGAGAGCAGGGGGAGGGTGTGCTGTCACTCTGGAGAGCCTGGGGAGGATGTGCTGTCACTTCTGGAGAGCAGGGGGAGGGTGTGCTGTCACTCTGGAGAGCCTGGGGAGGGTGTGCTGTCACTCTGGAGAGCAGGGGGAGGATGTGCTGTCACTCTGGAGAGCAGGGGCGAGGGTGTGCTGTCACTGTGGAGAGCAGGGGGAAGTGTGTGCTGTCACTCTGGAGAGCAGGGGGAGGGTGTGCTGTCACTCTGGAGAGCAGGGGGGAGGGTGTGGAGAGCAGGGGGAGGGTGTGTTATCACTTCTGGAGAGCAGGGGCGAGGGTGTGCTGTCACTCCGGAGAGCAGGGGGAAGTGTGTGCTGTCACTCTGGAGAGCAGGGGGGAGGGTGTGCTGTCACTCTGGAGAGCAGGGGGGAGGGTGTGGAGAGCAGGGGGAGGGTGTGTGTTATCACTTCCGGTGTGCAGGGGCGAGGGTGTGCTGTCACTCTGGAGAGCAGGGGGAAGTGTGTGCTGTCACTTCTGGAGAGCAGGGGGAGGGTGTGCTGTCACTCTGGAGAGCAGGGGGAGGGTGTGCTGTCACTCTGGAGAGCAGGGGGAAGTGTGTGCTGTCACTCTGGAGAGCAGGGGGAGGGTGTGCTGTCACTCTGGAGAGCAGGGGGAGGGTGTGCTGTCACTTCTGGAGAGCAGGGGGAGGGTGAGCTGTCACTTCTGGAGAGCAGGGGGGAGGTTGTGCTCTCACCTCTGGAGAGCAGGGGGAGGGTGTGCTGTCACTCTGGAGAGCAGAGGGAGGGTGTGCTGTCACTTCTGGAGAGCAGGGGGAGGGTGTGCTGTCACTCTGGAGAGCAGGGGGAGGATGTGCTGTCACTTCTGGAGAGCAGGGGGAGGGTGTGCTGTCACTCTGGAGAGCAGGGGGAGGAGGTGCTTTCACTTCTGGAGAGCAGAGGGAGGGTGTGCTGTCACTTCTGGAGAGCAGGGGGAGGGTGTGCTGTCACTCTGGAGAGCAGGGGGGAGGGTGTGCTGTCACTTCTGGAGAGCAGGGGGAGGGTGTGCTGTCACTCTGGAGAGCAGGGGGAGGATGTGCTGTCACTCTGGAGAGCAGGGGGAGGATGTGCTGTCACTCTGGAGAGCAGGGGCGAGGGTGTGCTGTCACTCTGGAGAGCAGGGGGAGGATGTGCTGTCACTTCTGGAGAGCAGGGGGAGGGTGTGCTGTCACTCTGGAGAGCAGAGGGAGGGTGTGCTGTCACTTCTGGAGAGCAGGGGGAGGGTGTGCTGTCACTCTGGAGAGCAGGGGGGAGGGTGTGCTGTCACTTCTGGAGAGCAGGGGGAGGGTGTGCTGTCACTCTGGAGAGCAGAGGGAGGGTGTGCTGTCACTTCTGGAGAGCAGGGGGGTGTGCTGCCACCGGAGCAGGGGGGGGCACTGCAGGGGGAGTGAAAATAGGGGAGGCCTTCAGCAAGATTTGGCTTGGGGGCCCCCCACTAAAACTTTTGCCACTCTTCCCAATGCATCCCCTTCTTTCTCCTTGCACTTTTTTTCTACCTCCACATCACAGAATGAGGAGTCCTAGGTGCTACAGCAGCATGCTGAGAATTAGGAAAACCACTGATTCTTCTTTTGCTTTAAGGGTGTGAGGGGTGTCCCCCATTCGCTGAGTGGCTCTGGATCCCACACCCCCCATCTTCCTAGGATCAACCCTGCTTGAATGAAGAAAGACCCTGGGGAGGAGGTAGGGGGGAAAAGCTGGTGCTTTTATGGGCAACACGGACTTAGGGATGGTAGACAGCAGGATTCTGTGGACAACTAGGAAAGCAGAAGAGCGTACAGCCAAATTGTGTAGAGACTGAGAGAGGAACAAGGACAGACATTTAGTGGGATTTAGATGTATGCTTTCATCAAAATGCTGTCAGCTGTTTGGGCCTAAAAATGTTTCTGTGTGCAAATCACTGTTAAATTGCATATGCAAAAAGGTTGTAGCACATTTTATTTATTTAATTATTTATTTAAAGTTTCTTCTATACCGCACTATTCGTCATCAGCGCGGTTTACATGGAACAAAAACATCTCAGTACATTTAAACAAGTATGAGTTTACAGATAACAGTTTAAGAACTTGGATAACAGAGAAACTCTATTAATAATAACATTCCATTAACTATTTACATAAAATCAACAAAGTCATCTGTATTTATAAATGTATATACAACTACATTGCTTAATTCTAGTACATTTGGGTTTTTGTTAAGAACTGGAGGTATTTATTGCATGTAACTCTCCTTGCCGTAGGGCAGCAGGGTAGTCCTGCGGGGGGGGGGGGGGGGTATTCTTCAAGGTCTTTGATGCATGAATTAAAGAGGTTTGGACTCAGGATTGGGTGCTCCAATTTCTTTACCATAACCAAAATTTGTTCAAATTCACAACATAAACAAATGAATTCTTGTTCAACAACTAACAGTCTTTGTTAACACTGGTTGTGTTCTTTCCTAAGTTATTTGTGTCTGTGATCCCGATTTAAATAGTCAACATTTGCTGTTACATAACAGAATCTTGGGTTAGGACTCCACTGGAATTAGCAGAAAAAAACACACTCTTTACTGTCTCCTCAATGGGATCCTTTTTCCTCTGACTCTTCTTGTATTATATTCACAGATAAAGCCTGCTGTACCTTTCTTCAGTAAGTCATTCTTCTCCTGTACTGCAATCTCCTTTCAAGGCTTAAGACAAGCCCACTCCATCTCTCTCTCACCATTCTGGCTGGCTCTCAAATCTTTACACGCTGACACAAAACTTTAACATCAAGCGTATGAATCAACACAGACAAGTAAAATAAAAGACTGACCCAGAGATGACCCTCTGCACACAGCAAACTGAAACCAACAACCACAAAACCAGACCAGAAGAGAACCAGGGAAAACACATCTTGCACCCTGTACACATCCCCAGAGGGGGAATGCTACAGATAGATGGCATGTACCTACTGCTACGGTTAGAAATGGAATTGCCTTCACAAAAAGAAGGATTGGTAAGGGACCTGGAGGGATCCCTTACACACACATAGAAAGTGTGCTTTAAAGAAGAATGTGCACAGAAACTTGAAAAAGCACATGAGAATCACAAAACCTTTGTTTAAAATGAAAGTTAACCAAACTATCTTTTGGCCATGCACATCCTTAGTAGGGAGTCAGCATGTCAGTGGGAGCATGTTGGGCTGGGAGTTTGCGGGAAGGTGAAGAAGAGCGAAGAAGTGGAAAGACGGGAGACATTGAGAGGTGCTGGCAATAAATGGGGCTTGGAACAGGATGAGTCAGAAGGAAATGGAAGAGCTGAGGAGCAGGTGAAAGAGGGGGAACTGGAGACTGGTAGAGGCTGGTAGAGGGGGAACTGGAGACTGGTAGAGGCTAAGAGAAAGAAGAAAGATGCTGGAAGTCAAGGAGGGAGGGAGTGACAGAGAAGAAGCTGGGGCTAGTGAAGGGCCAAGAGGCAGAGAATGTAGATGAGGGCTGGTAAGGAGTTGAATACAGAAGGTAAAAACTGAGGACTCAGAAGTTGGTAAAAGACAGAACAGAAAGCTGGGGAGGAAGTGAGAGAAATGTGAGGGATAAGGAAGAATGATAGTGGGGATGGAGAGCTGATAAATAGTGGAGAGGTGCAGTTTTGCATGACAGTGGCCAACCGAGTGCAAATATCGGGCAGATCCCAAAAAGTAGATCTATTTCCCATAATTCATTTCCAGGGATGTGCAAGGCCTCTTCCAAGTCTACCGGGCTAATAATCTTTTATGGACTTTTCCTCCAGGAACTTGTCCATTTCTCTTTTGAATCCCATTATGTTGGTCGCCACATCTTCCAGCAACAGATTCCACAGCTTAATTATGTGCTGTGCAATAAAGAACTTTCTAGGATTTGTTTTCTATCTGTTGGTATTAGTTTCATGGAGTGTCCTTGTTTTCATGTTTGAAAAGTTCAACAACTGTTCCCTATTTATCCTTCCACCCCAGTCATAAACATAGAAACACAGAAAGAGAGAAAATGAAGACCATATGGCCTATCCAGTCTCCCATCCATAAGAACTATTAAGTTCTACAGTCCCTTCCTCTCCCTCAGAGATCCTTCATACTTCTCCCATACGTTTTTGAATTCAGATACAGTTCTCATCTCCACCACTTCCACTGGTAGGCTGCTCCACACATCCACCACCCTTTCCATAAAGAGATATTTCCTCTCGCGCCCCCTGGCCGACTGAGACATTGGAGTCCTCTGACTTGGCGGAAGCTGGACAGTGGCTTTAAGTGTGGCCAGCCATAACTGGTGTCTTCAGTGCCTCGAGCCCAACCATGAGCCCTCCACCTGTGCTCTCTGCTTGCATATGATATGCAAGTGGTTCAGGAACCAAGAAAAACAGCATGAATTGCTGTTCGTGTTCTCCAAGTCTTCAGTATCAGCACCAGCATTGATGTCAGTGTTGACACCTTCGAAGACCTCTGCCGAGGCTTTGGCTTCACGTGGGGGCTGGGCTCACTCGAAGCCAAAGGGTTGTGGTACATTGGATTGACAGCCATCCTTTGACGAGAGACAGCTCCAGAAGGACCGACCTTCCATCCCATCAAAGTCAAGGAGGGATGCCAAGAACCGGGATAAGTTCTACAGTCACCGGCATCACTGTCCCTTTTGGTAAGAATCTGAAGATGAAGGCCGAGAGTGACCTCTGAAGCTGCCCTGGCAGGAAGAGTTGCCTCTCAAGGCCCAGGAGGGCTGTTGGGTGACTCTCAATACTGTCACCATTGTGGAGTCCCTGACAAAGGTACCGAAGCCGAAGGCCGCAGTTACTGCCCCAATCCCCATGCCTTTGGACACCGAACTCCTAGCTGAGCACATGCAGGCCCTTGAGCACAGCTTGACTGTATTCCTGGCCTCGCAGACTGCCCAGGACTCAATGCTCTCGGGTTCCTCGATGCTGAGGCCACCCCAAGACCCGATAACCTTGGATTTCTTGGTGTTGAGAGTGACCTCATCCATAGCAGGTGCATCCCTGTTGGGGAGTGCAACCCATCCTGGAGCTCCATGCTCTCTCCGGCCAGGGAAACAGTTTGGATAGGAGGTTGAAGTCACTCTCGGTGCCCTAGGGTTCTCCCCAAATGCCTCCGGGTTGGAATGTTCACAGTCCCTGACTCCATCCCCCTCTCATCGTCAAAGCCATGAGGAGTCGAGTCGGTATTGTGATTTCCTCACAGACTTCGATTCCGATGGGTGGGAGACTAAGGAGGAATCTCCAGTGCCCAAGCGCCATCGAGACATCCTCTCAGATCCCTCTCCACATTTATGAGCGCAGGAAGTCCCCACCGGAAGATATCTCCTTCCATGAATTTGTGAGGGACATAGCCAAGGCCTTGCCTTTTTCCATCAAGGCTGAGGAGGAGCCCAGGGCAGAAGAATAGAAGATCCTCCAGTACCCTTCCCTCCCAAGGAGGCTATTACAGTTCCCATCCACAGGATCCTTGAGTGGCTGCTTTTTCACATGTGAGAGACTTCTCTCACTGTGTCCCAGTGAGTAGATGGTGGACTCTATGTATCGAGTCCACAAGAGCCCAGGCTTCAAGAAACTACAGCCCCCACACAATTCTAAGGTCATGGAGTCAGCCATGTGGAGAATCAAGAACAATAAGTCCCACTCCTCCGTGCCCCCAGGCAGGGAGGCCAGGACCTTGGATGGCATTGGCAGAAAGCACTACCAGGGTTCCATGTTGGTGACCTGCATTCAGGCCTATCAACTCTACATGGGTATGTACCTCAGGGATCTAGCGGGTGATCTGGCTGATTTCTCGACTATTGTTCCAGAGGAATAGACTGAGTGTTACTCAGGCTTCTTTCCAGAGTGAAGAAATGTTCAAAATATATGACCCGGGCAGCTTATGATAGCTTTGAGTCAGTGGCCTGGGTGGCTGCCATGGGCATTAGAGCTCATCTCCTAGCTTGGCTGCAGTCTTCTGACTTAGAGTAGTGGGTACAAGACAAGCTGGTGTATGTCCCCTGCTGGGGTAAGAACCTCTTTGACAAGCCCATGGAAAATGGACAGTTAGAGCAGGAGCAATTAACAATGAATACACTTTCTCATAAGATGGATGACCCTCTAAGAAGAAAGCCTTGGGAAAGAAGCCTTCCTATCCCAAGAAGAAGTACTATGCCAGCTACTTGCCATATCATCCCTGTCAAGGCTCTCAGCAGAGGCAGCAGCAGAAGGGTCAAGGCCAGCACCAGCACCAGCACCGCCACCCCAAGCCCCAGAAGTCACAGCCTGCACCACAGCCGCATCCTAGAGGAGGATTTTGACGCCATCCTAAGGAGCATGGCTTCCTTTCCCATTCCAACCATGGTTCCACCTCAGGTAGGAGGCAGATTGATCCATTTTGCCCATAGGTGGCCAACAATAACATCAGACTTCTGGGTCCTCAAAATAGTTTGGGAGGGGTACCTGTTGCACTTTGATCAACTTCCTTCCACTTTTTTCCCATTGGAGTACTCCCTCAATCTATCCCACCAAGAATTCCTCCTGAAGGAGGTCCAGGTTTTCTTGACTGACCTGGCCATCCAGCTGATCCCTCCTTCTCAGGTCAGGAAGGGATTCTACTCCCATTACTTTCTGGTTCCCAAAAGGATGGAAGGCTTCTGACTCATATTGGATCTTCGGGCCCTCAACTGATTCCTTTTGTGAGTAAATTTCCAGATAATCTTCCTGAGAACGTTGTTGCCTTACCTCCAATGAGAAGACTGGCTGTGCTCCTTAAACCCCAAGGATGCTTATACTCACATCTCCATTCACCCTCTCCACTTCATGCTCAGCAGAAACTACTACTACACTACTGAACATTTGAATAGCACTACAAGACGTACACAACTCTGCATAGACATATGTAAAAGATGGTCCCTGCTCATCAGAGCTTAAAATTTAGTCAAAACAGACAACGCAGTAGCTGTAGACATGGGATACATCTAGGGGGAATGGTAAGGAATGGAAAGCACTGTCAGTACAGGGTACTACCCTTTGGCCTTGCTTCCACCCCAACACACAAAGTATCTGGAAGTGGTTGCTGCATTCCTCCAGATGCTGGGAATTTTTGTCTTCTCCTACCTGGATGACTGGTTGATCAGGGGTCGTATGCCAGACGAAGTCCGGCGCTCTGCAAGGATCACCATTCAGCTGCTCAAGAATCTGGACTTCATCATCAACTACCTGAAGTCTCATCTGCAGCTCACTCAGTGCCTCGAGTTCATTGGGGCCCTCCTAAATACTACCTTGGGTTGGGCCTACCTACCCAAGGATCGAGCCCTACAACTCGTCCACCTAGCCATAGAAGTTGACCAGCAGTTGGTTTCCCTTAAGGACTGTGATGAGAGGTTTGATATAGTTTATAGCGACTATGAAAAGAACAAACAAATTTATAGGAATGAGATTAAAGAAAAAAAGTTTAAAAAATTTAAACGAGATGAAGATGATTACCGACAGGGCTATGTATATGCATGGGGTAAAAAGAATAACAGTGAATACAGTAGACCTAAACAGAATCATTATGACAAGAAGGTAACACATGTGATCTTACCTCAAGGAAAAGAAGAAAGAATGGAACCAAAAAAGAAAAGGAGTAGGAGTCATTTGGAAGAGTCTGTAGATGCTTTGGCCTCCCTCTTCCAAAGCCAAAATGATAGGTGACAACCCGTTAAAAAGATTTTTCAATATGGACAAATTATGTAAAGCGGAAGACCGAGACAATTCTTGGTCAAGACCCCCCACTACAGACGATCCCAGAATGGACAGTCCAGTGAGGGGCCAAGGACGAGGCAGAGGACAGGGGCAAGGAGGGAGAAGAGACCACTCGGATCACATGAAGGCCAAATATTAAAATCTGAGGATAATGTTATTACTATTTCTCAATATGATTTTAATGAAGCCAAGATGTCTGTTCTTAATAAGGGCATTTCCTTTGTGCCTACAGCATAATAGGATCCATTTGAGGTTCAAATAGACTTATATAAATTTTTCCAAAAGATTAGGATAAAACATTTTTTCTCCAAGTCTGAAAATAATCAAATAGACCTTTTGATTATTAAAAATAAGTCCAAATGGATTCCACCATCTCAGACTGATCCTATAATAGAATCTTTTGAAAAAGTAGTCCTGAAGCGAGTGGCCAGCCTTGACCCCAATTTGAGGTCTAATTATTATAATCTTACTAAAAGGGAAAAGGAAGCTATTCAGTCTTTACAAAAAAATCCAAAGATTATCATCAAACCAGCTGACAAAGACAGAGCCATTGTCATTATGGATAAAAACTTTTATATTGATGAAATCACTAGACAGTTGCATGATAAAAATTAAATGGTGACCCCACCATGCCTCTTAAGAGAAGTATAGATAATTTGGTATCTACTGCTTTTGCATTGAGGCACATTACAAAAAAAGAGAGAGACTTATAGTAGATTATCCAATTTTACCAACGATTTATATTTTACCTAAAATACGCAAGTCATTAGATGAACCACCTGGGAGGCCTATTATTTCAGCTATTGGCTCAATCTTTGAACCCATCTCACAATTTCTAGATGTATAATTACGTTCTTTTGTATCTCAGACTCCCTCGTATGTCAGAAACTCATCTCACGTGATTCAATTATTGTCCTTTTTCGAGGGATATCATAATGGTTTAATATTGGTCACATTAGATGTAGTATCTCTGTATACCAATGCGCCACGAGCGGAAGTATTTAAAATAATACATAATCTTTTACGAGGATGGAATGACAATAGAAGGATTTCTACTGAGATTTTAATGAAATTGGGGGAATTGACACTTACTGAGAATTATTTTTGTTTTAGGGACTTTTTTTTATAAACAAATCAAAGGGGTGGCCATTGGGTCTTCCATGGTCCCTGATGTTGGGCTGCAGCAATCCAAGGGAGCAATACAGTATAGGAGGTGAAGTACTTTTGTCCACTAAAGAAGAGCGGGACCTAGGCGTGGTTGTGTCTGATGATCTTAAAGTAGCTAAACAGATAGAAAAGGCGATGGCAAAAGCTAGAAGGATGCTTGGGTGCATTCGGAGAGGAATGGCTAGCAGAAAAAAGGAGGTGATAATGCCTCTGTATAAGTCTTTGGTGCGACCTCATTTGGAGTATGGTGTGCAATTCTGGAGACCGCACCTTCAAAAGGATGTGAACAGGATGGAGTCGGTGCAGAGGGTTGCTACTAAAATGATTAATGGGCTTCATTATAAAGCATATGAGGACAGACTTAAGGATCTTAATATGTACACCTTAGAGGAAAGGCGGGATAGAGGTGATATGATTGAGATGTTTAAATACCTCCGTGGCATAAATGTTCAGGGAGAGAGCCTCTTTCAATTGAAAGCAAGTTCTGCTACGAGGGGACATGGGATGAGGGTGAAGGGAGATAGATTCAGGAGTGATATGCGGAAATATTTCTTTACGGAAAGAGTAGTGGATCCGTGGAATAGTCTCCCAGTGGAGGTGGTAGAGATGAGGACAGTAACTGAATTCAAAAAAGCATGGGACAAACACAGAGGATCTCTAAAGGTAAAAAGGGGACTGTTGTAGTTGTTGTTATGGAAGGACAGACTAGATGGGCCATGTGGTCTTTTTCTGTCATCATGTTTCTATGATGTGGTGAACCTGTATGTGGCAGAATTTGAGAAACAATTTTTAACCAACCACCCGTTTTTACAGAATATCAAATTATGGATAAGATATACAGATGACATTTTAATGGTTTGGGATGGTGATTATGCAAGACTAGATGAATTTAATAGCTGGATAAATATGTTGAATCAAAATTTACAATTTCAAATCACTTATGATGGCAGGCAGATACCCTACCTGGGCTTATTGATCAGTAAAGGAGAACGAGGATTCAATACAAGGCTATATAGGAAACCCACAGATCGTAATCAGATGTTACATTTTCAAAGTTTTCATAATCATTCTTTAAAGGCTAATCTTCCTAGGGGACAATTCCCGAAGGCAAAACGCATATCAAATGCACATTTGATGACAAATTTGAAAAACAAGCTGATATAATGAAAGAAAGATTTCAAATGAGGGAGTATCTGAAACGCTATTTCAAGCAAGTATACGATAATGCTAAACAAGCTGATAGAATCACTTTTCTCAACAAGAAGGAGAGACCAAAGACCACTAAGACGGTCTTTCTGTTAACATTTTCAATGCAGTCAAAACTTATTTCAAAAATAGTTCAGGATGCGTGGCACATTTTACAGACCCTCCCTTGCTTTTCGGATTATCTAATAACTATAGCCCACAAGAGGAATGTGAATCTCCGTAACCTTCTTGTCCTCTCTGCTTTGACAGAACACCCTTTTAGATCAAAATATAAAGGACAGTTTCAGTGTGCACACTGTTCTGCCTATTCCCATGTACTTCCAGTTAGGAAAGAATTTATCCATCCTATAACACAGAGGAGATTTTTCCTACAAGATTTTGCTAATTGTACGACGGAGTATGTGATTTATGTGCCCATGTCCCATGCTATATGTGGGCAAAACCACACGAAGTATTAGAACAAGGATTATTGAACACAGGAGTTGTCTAAAATGAAAAGTGCCGGATAAACCACTTGTCCATCATTGGATTGACAAACAGCATACAATTTCATATCTAATTTTTTTGTTATTAAGGTGGTTAAACATAATTGGAGAGGGGGTGATCTCAATAGCGTTACATCTATATGTTAGACTCCCTGACTCCCAACAGACTCAATTTAGATATGGATTTGTCTGTTTTACTTTAATTGCTTTTTCTAGGCATTTACAGGTTTTTGCCATTTTTATCCTTTTTAATCTTTCTTATCTTTATTCCCCCGTTTTATGTCTTTTATTCTTATTTATTATTTTATTTTTGATATTTTGGTCTCTTAATCCATTATTTAATTACATTCTTAATAGTAAGCCATTCCCCCATCCCCCCTTCTTTAATTCATTTTTATATTCAGTTTTTACTTCCCTCCCCCCCCTCCATACTTTTTTAAATTCAGTTTTTAAATTATTTTTTAGTTTAGGTTTTACTTACTCCCAGGTGGTATACAAGTTTCTTTCTTATTTCATTTTATTATTCTCTATTTATGGTTTTACTTTGATTTAATGTTTTTTATGTTAATAATCCTCCCCCTCCCCGTTTCCCCCTCCCCTCTCTTTCCTTCTCCCTTTCCCCTCTCCCCCTTCCCCTTTCCTCCCCTTCCCTTTTCCCCCTCCCCCTCCTTTTCCCTTACCCTCCTTTCCCCCCCCCTCCTCCTCCCGTTTACCTTCACCCCTTCCTCCCTTTCACTTCCTTTCCCCCTCCCCCACCCAACCCCTACCCCATCCCATTCCACCCCTACCCCCTTCTCCCCTCCTTTCTTTCCTCAGTGTAGCAGATTGATTTAAGTCTTGGATAAGTACTTTATACAACAACACAACCACAAATGGCATTATGTAATGAAGAGCATGTATGGTACATCTCAATACCTTTTGTTCCTTTTAATGTTTTCATTAAGTGGTTCTTTCTTTTTTTCATTCTTTAAAAGTGGGTTCATGTTCTGTTTGTACACTATGCCTAAATGATTAGATTTTGTTCTGAAGTGATATCACGGTATATGTCGGGCACTATAGGACTGGGGGATATGTTTTTGTTTAGTCCCTGCAAGCACAATAGATCGTTTGATAAGGTGCCTTATAAGAAATAATGAAATTTTTCCGAGTGGGCTATATTTACAAATTTTTTGGCACCTTGTTCATCTTTAGCACAGCCTCAGAATTGTTTACATGTTGCTAGGCAACTAGGCTAGCGCCAAAATGGATATTTAAGACAGACTGCGGCTGCAGGACATTTTAAAGGAAAGGACTACGGTGATATCTAGCCGGTAAGGCACCATAATGTTTTTATATAGGATTTGAAAGGGATAATTTGTTTTCCTTGTTATTCTTTTCCCTTCAAAGGCTTTAATTGAGTCAATGTTTTAAAAAAAGGGTCTTGCGATCACAGTGGATACCTACAGTGTGTTTTCTTATTAAAGTCCTTTTGATTAGTATTATTTTGAAAAAATGTACGAAGGTATTTGAATGGGAAGTGTCTATATAAATTTTTCGGCACCCCTGCTTTCCCTAGTGCAGTCTTAAAATGTTTTAGATACTTGGCAACTAAAATCGCGCCACATTATGGATTTTTGAGTCCCTGTGGCTGCGGGGGAATTTTATAAACATGTTTTTACTGTGCAATGTAGTTAGCAAGGTACCCAATAATTTATGGGTTTTGATAGATGTGTTTACATACATTTCTAAAAGGGTTTTTTTTTTTAGTAGAGTTTAAATTATGGTTTTGATGTTGGTAATTTTTTCTTTCGATGACTACTACTACTGAGCATTTGTATAGCGCTACAAGACATACGCAGTGCTGCACAGACATGTAAGAGACGGTCCCTGTTCATCAGAGCTTACAATCTAGTCAAGACAGACAACACAGAAGGTGTAGGCAGGGATAAAACAAGGGGGAAATAAAAAGGAGATCAGGTGAGTCAAGATCCAAAAGCAGCAGCGAAGAGGTGAGTTTTCAGCCTGGATTTGAAGAGGGTTAGAGAAGGTGCCTGGCGTACAGACACAGGTAGTTTGTTCCAGGCGTAAGGTGCAGCAAGGTGAAAGGAGCGAAGTCTGGAGTTAGCAATAGAAGAGAAGGGCACAGATAGAAGCAGTCTGCTAGAAGAGCAGAGTTCCCGAGGGGGTTGTAAGGAGAGATGAGAGAAGAAAGGTAATGAGGAGCCGCAGAGTGAATGCATCTATAGGTCAGCAGGACAAGTTTGAACTGGATGCGGAAATGGATAGGGAGCCAATGAAGTGACTTGAGAAGAGGAGTAATATGGGCATGACGAAGGTGGCAGAAGATTAGCCGCACAGCGGAGTGTTGAGCAGATTGAAGGGGAGAGAGATGATTCAAAGGGAGACCTGCAAGGAGTAGGTTCCAGTAGGCAAGACAGAAGGTGATTAAGGAGTGGATAAGCGTTTTAGTAGTATGTTCAGAAAGGAAAGGGCGGATTTTGCTAATGTTATAGAGAAAGAAACGGCAGGTCTTAGCTACGAGATGGATATGTGTGAAGAAAGAGAGAGAGGAGTCAAAAACAACCCCCTGATTGCGGGCTGAGGAAACAGGAAGGAGTACAGAGCTATCCACAGAGACTGAGAAAGGAGGAGGAGGAGGGGAGGTTTTAGGGGGAAAGATAAGAAGTTCAGTCTTGGCCATGTTCAATTTCAAGCGCGGTGAGACATCCAGGCAGCAATGTCAGAAAGGCAGGCAGAGATCCGGGTTTGGATTGCTGGAGAGAGTTCAGGCGTAGAGAGGTAGATCTGGGAGTCATCAGCATACAGATTGTACTGAAAGCCAAGGGAAGAGATAAGCACACCAAGGGACTGGGTATAGAGAGAGAAAAGGAGCGAACACAAGACAGATCCCTGGGGTACACCAACTGGGAGAGGGGTAGTGGAGGAGGAGGAGCCACCAGAACACACACTGAAGGAGCAATGGGAGAGATAAGAGGAGAACCAGGATAGTACAGAGCCCCTAAAACCAAGCAAGGACAGGGTATCGAGGAGAAGGTTGTGGTCAACAGTGTCAAAAGCAGCAGAGAGGTCAAGAAGGATGAGGACAGAGTAAAGGCCCTTGGATTTTGCCAGGAACAAGTCACTGGAGACTTTGGCAAGAGCCGTTTCAGTAGAGTGTAAAGGACGAAAGCCAGACTGTAAGGGATCCAGGAGGGCATGAGAGGAGAGGAAGTCAAGGCAGCGGCAGTGAACCGCATGTTCAGGTAGTTTAGAAATGAAGGGAAGGAGAGAGATGGGTCGATAATTAAGACAGGTGGGATCAAGTGAGGGTTTGTTGAGGAGAGGTGTGACCACAGCATGCTTGAAGTCTGCAGGGACTGTTGCAGTGGAGAGCGATAGGTTGAGAATATGAGAGATAGAAGGGACAACGGTTGAGGAGATGGGGCTTAGGAGACGGGTGGGGATAGGATCAGAGGAGCAGGTGGTGAGTTTGGAGGAAGAAAGAAGGTGTGCAGTTTCCTCTTCAGAGATCACAGGAAAGGAAGAGAGGGTAGCAAGGAAAGGGGGGGGGGGAGTTGGGAGTGGAGAGGGGGAGGAGGGGAAAAAAGCTGACTTTGTGGAGAATTGTAGGATGATCTTGTGGATTTTATCATGGAAATAGTCAGCCAGGTTTTGGCAGAAAGGGAGGGAGGGATCAGAGGCGGAGGCACTTTGAGGAGGGAGCTGAGAGTAGTAAAGAGACGGCAAGGATCAGATGCAAGAGAGTTAGTCAGATGGACATAGTAGTCTTTTTGGCAAGACCCAGCACACTCATTTGGATTGAATGGCTCTGTCATTTACAAAAAAAAATAGATTTACAGCACATAGATACAATAGTATTCAATAGGGCATGATATGTTTTATGATTGTTTTGCTACAGTACATTTCCTTCCTCTCACCTTTCCCCCTCCTCCCTTCTTTTCACCTCCTCTTCCCCCTCTCTCTTTTCTCCCTCCCTTCCCCTTTTCCCCCTCTGTCCCACTGTTCCCTCTAAGCTGTGCGCGTGTGCGCGCGCACACACCTCGCCGAGCAAGCGCACATACCTTACAACAGAGTACACAAAAATTACGGCTCTGATTCTGATAGAAAACAACACAGACATCTTAAAATTTAAGTTATGATTGTAATTACTAGAAATTTCCCGCTTCATTTAGCAATCGTCTATTTTCATTTAATTTGATTAAAATCAATGTGGTGTACATACTGTATTCTGATGTGTAGTCAAATTTTATATAAATCCGAGTGTCGTTATGTGGCGCACAAAAATTTAACCTTCCTTCAAAAGCTGCACACAGCTGATATTTTATGTGCGCATAGCCTACAGAAAATTAAAGAGAACATTGCTCTGTCCTACCCTTTACTCCTTCCCCTCCCTTCCCACTTCCCCTTCCCTCCCCTCTTTCCCCCTTCTCTTTCTCCCTCCCCTCTCCCCTTTCTCCCCTCTCCTCCCCCTCCCCCATCATCCCTCTGGGATATCAGATCCGGAGCGGAACCAAGTCAGATTAGTAACCTCCGAGGCACAGATTCTCTCTCTGGTGCGCAGTCAGGGTGCTGAATCCCTTTTCTTGTTCGGTGAGTCTTTGCTCACTTACCTGCTCCACTTGTCCAACCTGGGTCTCAAATTGAACTCTGTGAGAGTGCATCTCAGCGCAGTGGCAGCCTACCATCGTGGGATGGATGGTAAGCCCATTTCTGCACATCCCCCAGTCGCCTCTTGCTTTCTGGCCTTCAATTAAGCCCCTGCCTGTAGCATGGGACCTTACCATGGTGCTCGGGCCGCTCATTTCTGCCCCTTCTGAGACCCTCAGCTCTTGTCCACTCAAATTTCTCACATGGAAGGTTATTTTCTTAGTAGCAGTCACCTCTGTGCACAGTCAGTGAACTCCAGGTGCTAGAGGCACATCTTCCTTATATGAGGTTTCATCACAATAGAGTGGTCCTCCGGAGTCGCCCTAAGTTTTTGCCTAGGTAGTTTCTGCCTTTCACCTTAATCAGTTGGTGGTACTTCCCACCTTTTTTCCCATACCTCATGCCAACATAGCTGAGGCCGATGGCGCACATATTGGATTGTAAGAGAGTGCTGGTGTTTTACCTTGAACGTTTGAAAGCTCACCGCTGTTCCTCACAGCTCTCTGTCTCTTTTGACCTTAATAGGCTGGGTGTGCTTTTGGTTGCTGAGTGCATCTCCTTCGCTTATGCTCAAGCTGGAACACCATGTCACGACTCACAACATCTGAGCTATGGCTGCTTCGCTAGCCAACTTGCTTGCCATCTCCACGATGGAGATCTGCAGGGCTGCTACATGGTTTTCTATCCACATCTTCACAGCCCATTACTGTCTGGACAGAGATTCCCTGACATGATAGCAACCTTTATCAAGCCATACTCAAGCAACGGTTTTGGAATGAAGGGATCTCCTTCCAACCATCCCTTCTGTCCATCGGGCTACCGTAGAGTCGACCTGTTGTTGATATCCATGCTGGACACGGATTCTCAAAACCTTACAATGATTATTCATGCTGTTGTTCTCCGTTCCTTTTTCTGGTTGCCCCATTGGGCTGTTTACAGGCTTTTTTTCGGTAGCCTGTAGCTGGGGAGTCCTCAAAGTCCTTCTCGGTGCATGTGGGTGATTCCTCCTTTGATCCTGTCCCACTCTGCTGCGGTGTCCCTCAGGGCTCCATCCTTGCCCCTCTCCTCTTTAATGTCCTTCTAGCTCCACTTTCCTTGCACATTCAACAGTTCAGTCTATCAGCATACTACTATGCTGATGACTTTATCCTACTTCACCATACTCACCCGCATCAGCCTGACCTCTTCATTCTCAATGACTGTCTAACACAGATCTCCAGCTGGCTTTCTGCATATTGTCTTCATCTCAATCTTGCCAAAACCCTCGGAATCTAGTTTGTTCGGCAGCCCCTGCCAGTCAGTTGCCCCAGTTCTTGCCAATGTCACAATCCTCCTGGTCCCAACACTTTGTTATCTGGGTGTGATACTGGACACCTCGCTCTCCTTCCAAGAACAGATTTCACTCCTCACTCGTCGGTCCTTCCTTTATCTCCGTCAGATTAGAGTCATTCGTCCCTTCCTGTCCTCTGAAGCATTGAGCACATTCCTTTTATCCCTAGTCATGTCATGGATTTCTGCAACTTGGCCCTTGCTGGCATCACTCAAACCCAACTGCATTGGCTTCAACTGATATAGAACACTACAGCCTGGATCATCACTCATACTTCACATCAAGAACATATTACTGCAATTCTTATTCAGCTTCACTTGCTTCCTCTCACCTACCTTATCCTTTACAAAATTCTCACCTTGACTCATCACGTCAGACACAAATGTTCCCCAATATCTGGCCAACCTTCTCCAGTCTCACCTGCAGCCTACGCTCAATTCACATTAACTAGTTGGTTCTCCCATCATCCTCTCGTGCTCACCTTCAGTCTACCCAACTCTCTGCTCTTTTCCTCCTGGCTCCCTCCCTCTGGAGGTCCCTCCTTTCTGAGCTGTGTCAAGAACACTCCTATCTCAAGTTTAAGAGCCTCTTGAAGATCCACCTCTTTCAAATTGCATTTGATCTGCCTCAAACTACTCCCTAACCTTTCATGACCCCTCCCACAACTCATGTCTCTAATGGTTCCCTTCCCTTTCTCTCTTCTCCTCTTTCTGTCTGACTGTACTATCACTGTCTTGTCATACATTGGAGTTCCCTTTCTTTTCCTGGCCTTTGGCCAATGTCTTTTTTTTGTATTCTATATATGTAAACGCCCTGGTGTTATGAAGAAGCGGTATATCAAAAAATCTAAGAAACATAAACATATGTTAGGACTGACTTCCTGCTTGGTTCCGGAGAAAACGTACTTACTCACCTGCAGCATGTGTTCTTCAGGAACAGCAGGAATCAGTCCTCACTATCCTCCCTCCTTCCTGTGAAGTTGTTTCTTTTTTGGCGTGATAAAGCTATGTCATCATGCTGAGGTAAGAAGGCTCCTTCGGGTAGGAAGACGGGCACACATGCATGGTTGACCTCCCAAAAGCTTCCTTTGGAAGCTGAGGAGCATTCCCATGCAGGCTCTATGGGTGACATCACCCATATGTGAGGACGGATTCCTGTTGTTCTCGGAAAACGCCTGCTACAGATGAGTAACTTTGCTTTTCCTTATGTCTAGGACCCTCACTTTTGAATGAATCATCTCCACCCATGTCCTAATACTGAAGCTCACCATCCAGGATTACTGCATACCAAATGAGCAGCCATTACAATATCAGAAACACTATCCCCATTGCTAAGCACCAAGTCCAGTATGGCCCCTTCACGTGTGGGGTCTGTTACCAGTTGCCAGAACAGTTCTTCCTGTAGAGAATCCAGGATCTCCCTTCTTCTAGATGACACCACAGCTGGGCTATCCCAGTCGACATCTAGCAAACTGAATTTGCCTTCCAATAGTACTTCCCCTTTCATAGCAATATTGTGAATTTCTTCAATCAAATCTCTCTCTATTTCTTCTGCCTGCGAGGGAAGTTGCATATCACATCAGTGTAAATAGATTTTTCATGCTCTCTTTCCAGACCAACCCATAGTGCATCCTTCTTCCCTCATAAGCCCTGCAGTTCTATAGCTTTAATATTATTTTTTACATACAGTGTAGCCCTACTCCTCCTTCCTTTCTTCCTATCCTGTCTTTCCTGAATAGATTATAGCCTGGTATAACTATGTTCCAGTCACTGTTTTCTGTGTATCATGTATCTGTGACTGCCACTATATCCAAGTCAGCCTCTTCCATTACAGTTTCCAAATATGGAACTTTATTTCATATACTGTAGGCATTTGTATAAACAGCTCTCCAGGTGTTGTTCTTTTTTCCATTTTCTATACTATTTTTTTTAAATATTTTACATACTTGAGAGCTTTTACTTCCCTAGGGTTTTTTCTCAAATCTTCAATGATACTAATTTAAAGCCCTCCTCAGTAGATTAGCCAGTTTATTGCAGAAGACACTTCTCCCATTCTTTTTTTTTTTTTTGAAATTTTTATTTAGATTTTCACACAAAATCAAACAAGAAACAACAATCCAACAACAATCTTCCCCCCACCATAACCACCCTTTCCCTCCCCCCCCCCCCCGACCCCCACAGGCTACAGTGCATCTCCCTCCCTGCCTGCTATAAACTGAAGCGATAAGACAAAAGGAGGGAGAATAAGACAAGTACGGGTAAGTAGACAAGGCTCAAAAAGGCATATCATCATGTGAACAACGAGCTGCATTACAAAAATTTACCAGAGATTGCCATTTCTGCCAGTGTCGTATGCCTTTACGCGGCATCAGCTCATATTTGCTATACAGACATACACAATTCCACCAGAGATGACACTGAACGTCAGAGTATTTTCCAATTCCTTAAACGACAACAAATGGCAATCCCCAGGAAAAAATCCAAAAGGAAGGAGTCATGCCGCCGACCCAAGGGAATCCCAGACCTAGATCGAAAGACCAAGATCTCCCACGAGAGGGGGACTCTAAAGCATAAGACCTCTTGGATGCGGTCCCACACCTGTGTCCAATATGAGCGAAGGTGAAGGCACTCAAACACCATATGTCGGAAAGTCCCCACTTCCGCTTGACAAAGCCAGCACTTATCACTGGTTGAGGAGTCCCACTTAGCTACCCTCACCGGAGTGATAAAAGCTCTATGGGCAAAGAAATACAAGGTCTGTGTGATGGAGGCTGATCTAGATATACGTGTCTGCCGGGTCCAGAAGTCCGCCCAATGTTGCGGGGATAGAGCAACTCCCAATTCATGCTCCCAGATTCCCTGCATCCCCTGTGCTCTCGGAGAGCACTGCTGACCAAGCAGTTTATAGAGAGAGGAAGCTATGCCAGGGCCAGCCCAGGCCTGAGCAAGGCCACGCAATAGAGTCCCCTCCCCACTGGAAAGTCGCAGATCCCCCAAAGCAGTCCCTATACAGTGCTTTAATTGCATCCATTGAAAGACACAAGTCCCAGGGATATTGAATTCCCGTTGCAGCTCTCCAAAGTCCCGCCACCCGCCATCCCGAACTAATTGCCCTACCGTCCAGATATCTCTGCTATACCACTGCTGCCAAGCAAAGGTCTTGTTCTGGATTTTAAAAAGGGGATTATACCAAATCGGGAGGTCTGGAGAGAACCTCTCTGTCGTTGTTCCCTGAGTCAACAAGTCCTGGAAAGCTCTTTGGGTATCCGTCATCGTTAAGGACCAGCGAGGGGACGGAGGAAAGAGCATGCCAGGGGCCAGTGTCAAGGGGAATGGCTCCGCCAATCGCTTCTCCAAGCCCAGCCAAACAGGACTGAGCTCCGTCACCTCATCCCGCCATCTGCCCCCTTGCTTGAGCAAAAAAGCACGTTGATAGAGCTGGAAATCGGGGAAGCTCACCCCCCCCCCCCCCTTGGTACCCTTGAGCTTGGACAGTGCAATACGCGGGGGCTTGTCATTCCACAAAAATCTCGTGAGCACAGTCTCGATCTGCTTGTACACCTGAAGAGGAAATAAAATAGGCAGCATTTCCAAAACGTAGTTAATTTTAGGGGCAATGGTCATTTTGATAGACTCCAGGCGGCCCTGAAGAAAACTCCATGATCTGACCACAATACCACGGCTCTTTAGGTCTCTGTTCCATCAAGCAGTGAGAAACAGACAGAGAGTAATACAGAACACAATCACACACACACAAAGTGCTATTTTTTTTGAGCTCAGAGGGAAGACAATAAGCGGACTATGAACAGGCATAATTCCAGGCTTATTGAATTCAAAATTCTCCTCCTGAAAGCTCCCTTTTTATTAGAGAAAAAGAGGAAGTAACAATCATTTATTATAACCATGAAATAACACAAGGTGTCGCCAAAGTTCTTTTTACAGAGTAAGATCTGATTACAGTATATTAGATGAAATTTATAATTGCAAAAGTTGCAAAAATTATGTTGTGTCAGCAGGGACTTCCAGTTGACTGTACAATGAACTATGGTTGCACAGGTCATAGCCTATGTTCTTTTTGCTTGCGTTAACACTGTTCCATCTATTTTAAAGACAGTTACAGAGAACTCATGATCATGACATCCTATTCTATTAAAGAAAGTAGGTGAAAAGTCAAACTTCTAAACACATTTTGTATCAAGAAATTCATCCATCTTCAATTACATATTGGGGATTCTGGTATCCCTTTATCTGTCCATCCCTACAGTCCTCCCTGTGATTCTAGAAAGAATCATTACTAAAGAGCAGTAGTTGAAACTTGTCCAATTCCAGAATAATCTTCTACAGTAGGCTTCATTTTGCAGATGTTCTTTCAAAGTCCTAGGCACATCTGGTCCATAGGTGAGCTCCATCTTGTTCATTGGAAGAAATCCTTATACAAAATCATGTGACATTGTTTACCTTTGCTTAGCCTCAATAAAAAATGTGTACAGAAAACAAGACTTTACCAATTATTCTTGTAAGCACTACCTTTTCCAGCAGTGGCCAACTGCTTCTCGTAGATCTAGCAATAATTCAGAGATTAGTCCCTCATATCATAACACCAGTCATCACTCCAGATTCGTCAGCAGCATCCTTTCTCACCATGGGCTGTGCTATGCACATCTTAGATCAATCTTTTTCAGTGACCATCCACCCAGGCTTCACTGCTGCACATACATGAGTAGTTCCGCTGGAATCGTTGATCTTTATCAGGAGTCTCCATATCCAGTAGCATTTCATTCACAGTAGTAGTTTTCTTCTTCGGCCCATAGGATTCAGTGCATACAATATATAATTTGTAAAAATCCTACTCTCCACTACAGCATCTCTCTTGATGCCATACAATTGCAAACAAGCACAATTATTCATCCCTAATGACAGTCTTAAATAGTTGAACAGAATTATATTATCTATTGTTAATTACAATACATCCATAGCTAGCACTAAACTATTACATAGCTAGTCTGTAACATACTCATTATTTTTATCTACATTCCTAAACTTATTCTGTCTACTTGCCAAATCAAATGTTAGCATGTGGCCTGATAGTCACATTGCTTTTTCCTGTCAGGAACACAATTGTACATATTCATATCACTAATTATATTTGTGATGTATTCTCTAGCCTTAACAATATACATGATATAGTCAATCTGATTTATTCAAGGGGTAACAACATTAAAACATAACTAGCAGTTTATGACAAATAATCTAAAACTCATTTCAATTGTTTGTCAACAATTATTAGGAAGGCTGTCTTATCTTAGGTGATGATTCAACTCACATTACTTTAAACATTATCACCACATCCTGCACACACAAACACCCCAGTACCTCACTGGTCTTCTCCGCTTCCACATCCCTACACGTAGTCTTCATTCTCTTCACATTAATAGACTTCACTTCCCCCCACCATCTCGTGCACACTTACAGTCTACCCGTCATTCTGCTTTTTTTCTTCCTTGGTCCAGCTCTGTGGATCTCTCTTTCCACTTCACTCCGTCTGGAAGATAACTACACCAATTTCAGGTCCCTACTTAAATCCCATCTGTTCACCTCAGCATATAACCTCCCAGCCACACCCAACTGACCAGGTTTATCTATTTTTGCACTCTTTTGTTTTTTTTAAATTAATTTTTTTCTAATACTACTTTCCCCACTAATCACAGCAGTTCACATTGCAACTAAAACTTGGTACAGCACATTAAACAGGAACATTGATAACTTGAAATTTTTCTTTGTAAGGCAATGAGGGTTAAGTGACTTATCCAAGGTCACAAGGAGTGCTAGTACTCTAGTCATTAGACTACTTCCCCATTCTAATTCACATAGACATCTAAGCTCACAAAAGAAGGAACATGTACATAAGGGTGTGTATATGCATAAACTATAAAACCTTTTTTAACACCAAATTTGAACCAACTTAGAACTGTTAATTACCACTTCTTTTCAGAACAAAACAGCATAGTAGTAGAATATCAGTACATAGGGCTCCTCATGCAAGAAGCCTGAGACAAAATCAGTATTAATGATCAAATGAGCACGTGCTCTAGAAAGAGCGAACACTCCAGCTAGTTGAGCATTAGCAAATAGCAAAGCAGCTGACTCTGTCACAGAATCAATTCTTTCAATTGCATCAATTTTCCTTACTCATTGCACAAAGCAGAACATCAGTACAGTGTAAGGTCAAACAGTAGCAATCTAGAGCTAAAAGGAAGCTGGGGTTTTTTTATTCCAAGTGTAGAAGACGCAAAAACTTAATGAGAGACATGTTGAAGTATTAGAAACTCAGTAATTTGGATTGCAAAGACTACTGCTACCAGCCCAGTGGCTTAAGTCCAATGGGAAATTTCTGAGCAAAAACACAAACAGCAGCAATAGAAGAGGTAAGCATATTGGATCACACTTGCAATTAACATCAGTTCTGCAGAGGTCTTTCATAATAACTAAAACAGATACGACATGAAAATTTAAGATCACTCCTCCAAACGACTCCTGCAGATTAGTTTAAAAGAGACTAAGAGAATATCAGCATTTTTTCTTCAGACATTTACTCATACACTATTATAGTTGGACTTTCAACATTATACATATATTCGCCATACTGTTTTAATTACTTAATTCACTTGTTTGAATGTAATTGCATCATTCACTTTTTCCCTTTAAGTAAACAAACTTGCTTGACTTAACTTGACTAGCAATTCAATTTTTTTCCAGTTAAGTTACTAACTTCTCTTTCCTTTAAAACTATTAATTTTTTTTAAACCTGTATCACACAATTTATCAAATATCCAAATATATCAAAGCATGGAAGATCTTCCCATTCATTCACATCAATTATAACTAGAAATAGAAGTTGGAAAATATATCAATCATTTCTTCCGAAAGCATCCGGAGACATAAGAAACACCAAGGAGTAATGTTTCTAATAATATTTTCAGCATTTGCATTATTACACATAGAATAGAATCAGTAAATAAATTCTCATAACCCAAAATAAGTTCAGATCCAGACCTAAAAAACAAACTTATTTACTATACATACACAAGTAAGAGAAATAGTTAATCACATTTAGAGGTGTTTTTTTTAACTTCCCTAATGGTTAGTCTAACAAAGAAAAGCTTACCACAGTTGCTCAAGACGTTCTTTCCTGCTAATATTGCAGTTATGCCAAGCCGTTATCTTTGCCGGAAACTCTACATTATTACTGCAATAAATATCAGAACTTACAATGCACAGAACAATTCCCTAACCACGAAATTAGAGGAAACAAACTTCATACTACAATTATGACATGAAAATCAGTCCTTTAAAACTTTGTTTGATTAATTCTATTTTACAGTCATACAGCAACGATATAAGTTTTTCCCTTTATCTGTCCATCCCTACAGGCCCCACCATGATAACGTTAAGGGAGACCATTTGGCTGTCAAGAGACTTCGCTAGAGTAACAAGTCGGTCAGCATTGTAACGCACCGTTTCCTCCAAGGGGTGACAGTAATAAGCCCCCAGGTACAATGTTCCCTCTAATTTTCTGTAGGCTGTGTGCGCATAAAATATCAGCTGTGCAGCTTTTGAAGGAAGGTTAAATCTTTGTGCGCCACATAACGACACTCAGAGTTATATACTTTAAAATTTGGCTACACGTCAGAATACAATATGTACACTACATTGATTGCACTAGAAAATATTGTAGAACTTGTGAAAACCATAAATACACAACAACTTTTCAATTTTAAGAACGTCTGTGTTGTTTTCTATCAGAATCAGAACCGTACATTTTGTGCGCTCTGTTGTAAAGTATGTGCGCTCACTCGGCGAGGTGTGTGCGCGCGCACACGCGCACAGCTTAGAGGGAACAGTGCCCAGGTATTTCACCGCACTGCTTTCCCAAATAAACGGGAACTGTGCCATATCCGCCTTGAATACCCGGGCATTTAGGGGGAAAGCAATGGATTTCGTCCAGTTAATTTTATAGCCCGATAGAGCGGCATATTCTTCGATCTGAGTGAGGACAGAAGGGACTGAGGCTGGAGTGGTAAAAAGCAGTAAATCGTCGGCATACGCCGACAATTTAATCTCAACACCCCGAATATGAACGCCTTGGATCATCATATTCTGCCTTATTAGAATAGCTAAAGGTTCCAATGCCAAATTAAACAACATTGGCGAAAGGGGGCAACCCTGTCGAGTCCCTCTGCCCAGGTGAAACTCCTGAGAGCAGGCATTATTAACGCAAATCCGGGCAGTGGGGTTGACGTACAATATTTTAATGAAAGTAATAAAGCCCTCCCCAATCCCGAACCACCGAAGGGCATGAAACAGAAAAGACCATTCCAGGCGGTCAAACGCTTTCTCAGCGTCAAGGGATAGCGCGACCACAGGCGCCTCCAAAGACGCAGCCTCAGTCAAGACATGACACAGGAGCCTGGCATTGTCCGCCGTCGATCTACCACCCACAAATCCGCACTGGTCCGGGTAATCAACAGCGGGATCACTGAGGACAGGCGTTTCGCCAAGATAGTGGCGTACACCTTATAGTCCGCATTCAATAACGATATGGGGCGGTAGTTCCCCACTTCCATAGGGTCCCTCCCGGGTTTCTCAAGGACAACAATGCTTGCAGACGCAAAGGAACCCAACAGGGGACATTCCTCTACAGCGCTTGGTAATATTGTAACATAGAGGGGCCCAGATCTTTAAAGAACACTTGAAAAAATTCCGCCGGAAGCCCATCTGGGCCTGTCGCTTTCCCCGAAGATAAGGAGTCGACAGCCTCGCCGAGCTCCGCTAAAGTTATGGGAAGATCAAGTGGAGCCAGCACAGTAGGGTTGAACCCCGGTCTCTGAACGCGGCCCAAAAGCTGCGTGAAAGCTTCAAAGGAGCAATCCACCTCGGAAGAATATAGGCGCTCATAGAAACCCCTAAAGGCCTCCAAGATATCAGAATCTTTGACCAGCACCTCTTCCCGCTGGGCATCCCGGAGGGCAGCGACACGACCCCGCTCCTTCCGGGCCTTCAGCTGACTGGCTAGCAGCGTACTGGCTCTATTGCCCTCCCTATAATAGAGACCATCCTGGGAGCGGATACTTTTGACCGCCTCCGAGGTGAGAATCTGATTATAGCGGAACCTTAAGCGCTGCAACCGAAGCAGAACACAAGGATCCGTTCTATTGGCCAATAACCGTTCCCCTGCCTTAATCTGTGCTTCTAATACCCCCAGCTTCTTCCTATTTAACTGTGCCTGACCAATACTAAAGCTGGTAATTACTGCCCTCATAGATGCTTTAAAACCCTCACATCTCGCCCACCCTGAGGTCAAGTGAGGGGGATTAAGCTCAAAATAGTTTGTTATTGCCTTCTCAGTTGCAGTTGGAATTCGTCATTTTCCAACCAAGTCCGATCAAAGCTCCACCTCCCCTGACCAGGTTTAGGTCCAAAACCCTCCAGGACAACAGACACAGCGGCATGATCTGAGATGTTTGAAGAGGGAATATCTGCTGCCGTTAAATAGGGGACTAGGGACTTGGAGAGCAAAAAGTAATCTATTCGCGATAGGGACTGATGGGGGGGCGAGTAAAAAGTAAACTCCTGTCCAGCGGGGTGG
Source organism: Ichthyophis bannanicus (assembly GCA_033557465.1). Classification (NCBI taxonomy): domain Eukaryota; kingdom Metazoa; phylum Chordata; class Amphibia; order Gymnophiona; family Ichthyophiidae; genus Ichthyophis; species Ichthyophis bannanicus. Next base: position 1,860,056,911 of record CM066031.1, read on the forward strand.
AGCAATCTCCACGCACCAACCAGTCCAGCCTCCTGTACCAAGGAATGAAGGACCCCTTGGGCCCGACCACTCTCAAAAGCCCTGGGAGGCTTCCTATCCACCAGAGCATCCAGCACTAAATTAAAGTCCCCTCCCAGGACTATTGGTGTGGTCGAAGCAGCACAAACCAATTCTGCCAAACTCTTGAAGAAATCAGGACAATCCCTGTTGGGGGCATATACATTCATTAACATCATCTCCAAGGACCCCACCCTAACACAGGCCTGGACCCATCTACCCTCCTCATCCCCCCGAGAGTGGATCACCTGCAGGTTAAGCGACTTCCGGGCTAAAATAGCCACCCCATTGTGCCTACCCCGTGCTGGCGAGTACGCTAGTAAAGAGAAGGGGCGAATATTCAATTTCAGGGATTCCTTTATATTCAAAATGTGTCTCCTGTAGCAGCAAAATATCACTATTCATCTGCTTGCCATATAAAATGATCTTCTTCCGTTTAATAGGGTTATTCACCCCATTAACATTCAAGGAGTGAATTCGCAAAGAAGCCATATGACAAGCAATAACACATATATAAACCCAGCCCCTCTGGCAGCATGACTCCCCCTTCCAGCACACATTCTGCCCTGCAGCCCATAAACAATACCATGCCCACTAAGTTCAGTCAACTGAAAAATATCAGCGCCCTTACTACTACCATCATGCCTGCAGCCCCAGCAACCCAGAGGGGGGAGGACTCTTCCGTTCTGAACGGGTGAGCCCACACTGGAGTGGAGAAGACGAGAACAGAAGATTATAAGGATGATGCTAAGTGTCTGCGCTAACTAATCTGTCACTGCAACCACACATCAAACTACATGGAGTGATCAATTAGGAGGGAAAGCCTCCACAAGCTAGGCTCTATCCTCCCCACAGATCTGCAACCGTATCTCAATGCATGAACAACGTCCAGTGAGCACACTCAGGAGTTCATCAACTCCGCCTCTTTCCCCTCGATATACAGTCCCAGTGCGTTCGGATCATCAAAGGTTTTTGTAACATTATGCAATGTCACCCGCATTCGCGCAGGCTGAAGAAGGCCAAAGCGGGCCTGCAACCGCTGCAGGCGCGGTCTCAATTCAAAAAAATGTTTTCTCTTCTCCACCGTAGTCTTGGAAAAGTCTGGGAAGAACATTAACTTGTGACCTTCAAAGTCCACCGGGAATCGAGCCCGCGCTGTCTCAAATATCTTAACAGCATGTTGATGTCTCAAGGTTTCGAAAATAATGGGCCGCGGCCGTTTGTTGTTGGGTAGGGCCTGCGTGGGGACACGATGCGCTCTTTCTATCTCGAATGGGGCCTCAAAGGATATTTTCAATGTGGTAGTAAGGAGCTTATGTACAAAACCAAACATATCCTGCCCCTTCGCTCCTTCCGGGACCCCCATCACTCGGACATTGTTCCTCCTGGCCCTGTTGTTAATGTCTTCCAGCTCTTTTTGTAAGTGCTCAATTTGCCGGGAATGCTTCTCCACTAATTTCAGCCTTTCATCATGTACCTGCAGCCGTTGCTCCGTTTGTTCTTGACGAACCGCAAGGTTCCCGAATTGTTCCTTGAGTTGCACAATGTCCTCCTGCATGCTCTGAAGCGAGGCACTGTTAGCCGTCACTATAGCTTTCACAGCACGCACCTCCTGCAATAGTTCCTGCAAGGCCTCCGGTTGCTCGCGCCCAGCCGCCATCTTTTGTGGGGACGGAGGTTCCGTTTTGGATCTTTTAGTGCCAGTTCCCGATCCAGGTGTGAAGTCCAGACAGACTGGTTTAGAATTCGCCATCTCCAGCTACTCTCCGTCAGAGTTTTTTAGGGGTTTCGGCCCTCAGTGTTAGCGCAGACACAGGATTAAGGCTGGATTCCTCCGGAGCTCTCGCTCTACACGTCCATTCCTCTCCGCGTTAGGCTCCGCCTCCACTTCTCCCATTCTTTGATAGATGGATGACATCTCTGTGCAGTAGTCCTTAGAAAATCATGCCATGGTCGAGGAAGCCAAAACGTTCTTGAGGACACAGTCCACGCAACCAGGCATTCATCTCCAGGATGCAAGCCTCTCAACCTCAACCCTGTCATTCAACAGGGAGGACTGACGAGAACACTACCTCCATACCTAACTGCTGCACCTTTTCTCCCAGAGCCACAAAGTCACGTATGAGATGCTCAGGTGGGAATCCAGCAGTATAATTTGTGCCAAGAGGGATGAGCAACATTGGATAATAGTCAGTAGACTTGAGGAGTCTCGGAAAACTCTCTGTAACCTCCCAGATCGTGGCACCAGGTAGACAGCTCACCTTCTGGGACATCATGTCTGGATGGCAGATGAATGCCTTTATATCCCTAAGAAGAAAGTCATCAACCATCACTATACTTCACTTCCAAGCGGTTGCTGATCCTTCAGTTTTGGGGGTTTTGAGCTCCAATATCTTCTATTCTTGGGATATTGTTGCCTCTTCCACTTCCAGAGCTGCATATCAGTTCCTCAGTTCTAGGGAAGATGGAGTTGGAGTGTCGATTCCGCAGGCTCTCTTGATTTGTGTCCAACTGTCATCTTTTCATAGTGTCATCTTCCCTTCTGTTATATCCTCTTTTAGTCATCTTTTTTCCGAGCTGAAAAGCCCTAACAGCTTAGCCTCTTTTCATAAGAGAGGTATTCCATACTCTATCATTTCTGTCGCCCTTCTCTGATCTTTTCCTAGTTTTCTGTAGCATTTTTAGGTGGGGCGACCAGAACTAACTGCACACAGTTCTAAAGGTGCGGACAATGGCATAAAGTATTTCAGCTTTAAGCAGGCTTGGGGATCCTGTGGCATAAGGGCCCAGGGCAGTTGCCCTGGTTGCACCCTTCTCCCCCTGATGCCAGCCTTACTTTTCCATGTGGATAATTGACCAGTCAGTCATACTTTCTGTTTCCTGTCTTTAAGCCAGTATGATATCCACTAAAGAGCATGACCTCTTATCTCACCACGCTGTAATTTCCTAAGGCATGTCTCATGAAAGGCTTATCAAATGCTTTCTAAAAATCCAAATACACCGTATCAACCGAGTCATCATTATCTTGTTTGTTTACACCTTCAAAAATATCTAAAAAAAAAAAAACTGATAAAGAAAAACTTGCCTTTGCTGACTCCATGCTGACTCATTACCATTAAGCCATGTTTATATGGTAGTAATTATGTTTTTTTCATATAACTTCATCCATTTTTTCTGGCGCCAATGAAAAGCTCACCAATGTATTTTTGCCAAGATCACCCCTTCCAATCTTCAGGTATTGTATATAGCATATTTCATGTAAATAGTTCATGTATATAGTTCAGCCCCTGTTATCCAAGTTTATATTCCTGTTCGATGTAAAACCAAACAGAATGTGTGTATTGGTCACTTTGTTATACTGTAAACCGCGCTGATGCCGAATAGTGCGGTATATAAGCAACTGTAATAAATAAATAAATAAATAAATAAATTGTGGTGGTTTTGAATGATAGTTACAGACTATTAGTAACGGGCAATTTTGGGCTCAGTATTCAAAGGTACTTATCAGGTTAGCAACACCAGCTAAGATGATAAGTGCTGGTAAGAGGAATATTTAGTGGCACTATATTTCCTCTGACTGCCACGACACTGTCCTGATAGTGCCGAGGCAGTCAGTGGGTGGGGTGAGGATGGTCCCTGATGTTATCCAGTCATAGTGGCAATTTTCAATCTACTAACCAGATAAACTGCATGAAATTAGGCTACAAAACAGGCAGCCCTAACTTTATGCTTTTTGCTATCTGGATGGTGGCTGAATATTGCCACTAATTGGATACTGTCATCGGTCAGTTATTCAGCACTAGAGAATATCCAGATTCTGCTGCTGAATATCTGGCTTCACTTTAAGAGCTGTGGTTGGCACTTAAAAAAACACCAGTTTCAGAGCTGAAATATCAGCCTGTTTATTTTGAGCTCTTTCACGACTCTGGGGTAAATGCCACCTGTTCCTGGTGATTTGTTGCTCCTGAGTTTGTCAATTTGTTCTCTTGCATCTTCTAGACTTACAGTGATGTATTTTAGTTGTTCCAAATCATCATCATTAAATAATGTTTTCCATGTAGTTATGACCTCCAACAACCTCCTCAGTAAAGATCAAGGCAAAGAAATCAGTTTTTCCTATTACCTTATCCTTTTTGAGGCTAGACAGCCAAGTGACTCCTTTTACCTCTTGACCGTCCAGCAGTCCAACTGACTCCTTCACAGGCTTTTTGCTTTGGAAATATTTGCAAATGTTTTGAGTATTAGTTCTTGCCTCTACAGCAAGCTTTTTTGAAGTCTTCCTTTGCCAGCCTTATTACTATTTTTACATCTAATTTGATAATGCTTATGCTCATCTCCGTTATTTTCATTACGGTCTGCTTTCCATTTTCTGAAAGATGCTCTTTTGGCTTTCACTGCCTCTTCCACCTCACTATTAAACCATGCTGATTGCTGTTTGGTTTCCTTTTGGTCTTTTCTGATGTGTGGAATATATTTTATGCGGGCTTCCAAAATGGACCTTTTAAATAATGATCACACCTCATTCAAATTATTGACCCTGACAATTGCTCCTTTTAGTCACTTTTCTAACATATTTCTTCACGTTATCTTAGTCTCCTATTCTTAAAATGCAAGGATACAACAGTAGTTTTTTTTAGTTTCTTCATTCCAGTGATGACAAATTTGATCACAATGAGATCATTATTGCCTTGTGGTCCCACAATCATTACCCCTTGTAACAGTTACCAGTAAGCACTAGATCTAAAGTACTTTCCCCACTGTTCAGATTCTGGACCAACTGCCGCATGAAGCAGTCATGGCATCTAGAAACTTTACTTCCTTGGCATGTCCCGATGAGACATTTACTCAATCAATCTTGGAGCAATTGAAATCTCCTATTATTATTATGTTACCAAATTTGTTAGCCTTTCTAATTTCTATTGCAGTTCTATTGCACTATCTCTTGATCCCATCCAGGTGGACGATAGTATAACTCATCAGTATGCTTCTCCCTACCACGCAGGGAATTTTTATTCATAAAGACTGAACATCTTTTGTTTCCTGCAAAACTTTTGTCCTGTTTGATTCTATGTCATTCTTAATTTATAACTTCGCTGCTTCACCACTTTGATCCATCCTGTCATTTCAATATACAGTAATTTGTACCCCGATATTATGGCATCTATTGGTTGTCCTCCTTCCATCTTCATTTACTGGCATAGGGGGTCATTCCATGCAACAAAAGTCGAAAGTCCAGTATCTCCTAGAATGCGTAGTCAGAGGTGTTCTTGTGTGGTGAGTGTTGCTGTTTGGGAGGAAGAACGTGAGAAGCTTGTGGTCAGGCCAGGGCACGGCAGTGCATTGCACATGGAGGAAAGGTGCTGATGAGGCCAGCTCGTTGGAGTGAATAGTAGGTCTAGTGTGACCTTGCTATGTGTTGCTAGTGTGACCTTGCTATGTGTTGCTTCTGCTATTATTTGGTTGAGCTGCAGCGCCTCTATGGCCTGTATGAAGGAGGGTGCATGTTTGTTTGATAATGTTGGTAAGTTGAGGTCTCCAAGCAAAATTAACCATTTGTTCTTGTGATATTCTGAGCATGCTTCCTCCAAGAGTGGGGAGAGGTCTCAGGTTCCTGCTCAGGTGTTCTGTATACTAGGCAGATTGAAAAGTGGGAGTTGATTATGGATATGTGGTCCATGTCTTGGGTGGAGCTGTGGTGTGTGGCTTTGAAATGTAGCGATTCTCCGGGAACAAGCAGGAAGTCAGTTCTCACATTTGGGTGACATTGGCGCTGATGGAGCCCGTGCTGAAGCATCTCCCCAGCTTTCAAAGAAAGCCTTTGGGAGATATGCATGCGTGGTCCCCTTCCTACCCAAGGATGCTATCTTGCCCCAGTCTTCTTTTTTCCATTTAGCCTTCTGAATGTCTGTCCAGTATCCCCAAGAAAAAATTTGGTTTTTTACTGTTTTATCCGGTACGCGTATCGGTTCCTCTCCCGCCCCTGAGCCAGCTCACCTTGGCGTCGCTCCTCGGGTTCGTTCCCTTGTTTTAATTTTTTATTCAAGGTTTCACTCAATTGGCATTCACACCCTTTTTTGACCACAGGCCTCGGACCACTGCCAGGCAGCAAGGCCCCCCTTTTCCTGATTACCTCCAGCGGCTTCAAGAAGTGTGATCAGTGTGGTAAGATGATGTCCCTCACCAATCTACATGAATACTGCTTCTGGTGCCTTGGCCCAGAACATGATGACTTGGACTTCGAACTCTGCAGGACCATGAACCCAAAGACCAACAAGAGCCGTCAGTTGCAGCAGGAGCCATTTTTCCACAAGTCTGACTCTGTGCCGGAGTCTCCGGTGACATGGTGCTCCAGGGCCCCTTCCAGTACCTCGGTGCCCCGTGAAGCCTGGGCTGCCTCAGAGTCCCGTGGCCATGGTTCCCCTGAGAGGAAATCTCCAGAAGTGGAATGCAAGAAGTCGAAGTCCTCAAAGACTACTTCGAGAGTGGGTCCGGGAAGACAGGGAAATCTCACTCCAGGCCCCACAGTCCTTGGCGTGAGTCCAAGGTTTGCAATGGGAGCAGCCTCACAAGCTGTCCCGGAAGGAGTCATTGGCACCCGACAACTGGTCTCGGACACCAGAGGCCATCCTCATCGAGGATTCACCCTTGATGAAATCAGTGTTGGGCCCAAAACCCTTGGTGCCCATGTCGAAAGCTGTGAAGCCAAATGGAAGGGAGACCAGGATAGCGGCCTTGGAGCACAGTACCTCTGCTCTCATGGCTCAGCAGCAGATGTTTATGTCGTTTGTCTGGTTCATCCGCACCAATAATGGGACCCTTAACATTGAGGGCCTCTCTGGATTTTAAGCCGATCCTCGAGCGCCACCAGCCTTGAGAGAATCATCGGCACCTGACGAGGTCCTGGTCCCATTCCTCGTGTCACCGGTCCTGGCAGGTGCAAGCTGCTTGGACAGCAGGTCCTCTGGAGGTCACGGACCCTTGGGTTTGGGCCTCGACCATGGTGACCATGAAGCCTCGGACTCGATCTTGGTCTTCAAGTCTGATTGGGAGACTGAGGACGAATCCCCAGACACTCAGCAGCACCAAGATGTGCCTTCGGACCCATCTCCTCCAGTGTCCCAATGCCGGTCCCCGCCAGAGGATTTCGCCTTCCTTGACTTTGTATGGGACATGGCTAAGGTGTTCACCGTCGAGACTGAGATGGAGGAGGACCTCACACAGAAGAACTGGAGAACCTCCAGTATGTGGCCCCTCTGAAGGAAACCCTCACGAAGCCCATCCTACCGATCCTCGAACGCCTCCTTCTCTGCATGTGGGAGACATTAGAATCAGTACCCATTATAAGCAGGCAACTTGACTCCATGTACCGAGTCTGCCGAGGCTCTTGGTTCCAAAAGAGGAGCAATTTCCCCACAACTCAATGGTCATTGAATCTGCCATGTGCAGGTTCAAGAGCCAAAAGACCGGTTCTTTGGTGCCCCCTACCCCCGACAGGGATGCCCTGACCCTTGATGCCCTCAGCTGGAAGGCCTTTCAGGGCTCGATGCTTGTGTACCGGGTACAGTCCTACCAGATGTACATTGGCATGTACCACAAAGAGCTGTCAAAAGAATGAGGTGGATTCACAGCAAGTCTCAATGGGGAACCCCTCCAGAGGTTCAAGACTCTGGCCTCAGTGATCCAAGATGGCGGCGGAGTAGAATGCTAAGATGGTTGGGTCTGAGCCAGCTCCTGCACTCGCCGCTAATGGGGAAAAAGAGGAAACAGAATGCCCAGAAACCCTCCGGTACCTCATCTCCGGTGAACCGGCTGGTGCAGTCTTTAATTGCCGGCTTTTGTACCCCCTCGGCATATATGGCTTCTGGGGATTCGTAGAACGTATCTGCGAATCTGAGCGTTGAAGGGGTGTCACTTAGCCCCGTTCAAGCACCCCCAGTTCAGCCTGGATGTCGCTTCGGGGAGGGGCAGCAGAGCATTTTGTCTCCGGGTTGAGAGGTCAATGCGGATGTGGAAGGTGCTCCCGCGAAGTCTCATTTAGTGGTTGTTTCTGCAGCCGGCGATCGAGTGGGATCTCCTTCCTCTGGTGGTGGCACTGGGGTAGAGCAGGTTGCAAGCAACTTCCTTGGCATCTCGGCGGCCCAACTTTCTGGGAGTGTGGTGAAACCTGCGTAACGTTAGATAGCTTGTGGGAAGCTATCTCCACCCTTCAGCGGTCCCTTCTGCCTTTTGTGGGGGCAGTTTCTCAAAAATTGTCAGAGATTAAAGTGCAGTGCTCTTCAACATCTTCAGAGGTGGTGGCTCAGGCCACTAGAGTCTCGCAACTTGAATTAAAGGTGGAGAAGCTGCAGTCCTTAGGGGCTGTTAATACAAAAGAACGGTCAATACAGGCGAGGAGAATATAATTTTTGGATAACCAATTGCGGAAGAATAACTTGAGATTCCTGAATTTTCCCCGGTCACCATTGATGGCTCCCATGGACTTAGTCCGTAAATACTTTATTGATGTTCTTCAGATGCCTGCTGAATCTCTGCCTCCAGTTGTAAGGGCTCAATATGTGACTATCTCGTCGTTGGAGGTCAGTGAGTAGCAAGGTTCTGGTGCAGAGCCTGTCCCCCCTCTAATGGACCTTTTGGGGTCTTTGGAGAGCTCTTTAGAGGTGGTGACCAGCAGAGCTACATTGTTGGTCCATTCTGCCTTTGAATCGGACAGGAACACTGTACTTAAACTATATTTTCGGAAAATGTCAGTATCTCAGTTTATGGGCTCAAAAATTCTTATTTTTCCTGATTTGGCTAGAGATACCCAAAGAAGGCGGAGGGTGTTCCTGGCATTACGCCAGAGAACGATAGCCTTGGGGGCGCAATTTAAGTTAAGGTAGCCTTGTAAATGTGTGGTTAACTTTCAGTCTAAACAATTTATGTTTTTTGAGTCACAACTATTGCAGTTTTTACGGAGTAGGGAACTTGGAGGGGTGGGGGTTAGTCCCATATCGGCTGCCATATAATGAGAACTATGCTCCTATGATTTTCTTTATTTCTGTATGAAGGTGTATGATACCTAAGTATTAATATTGTTATTTCTTTTTTCTTGGATCATATTGTGGTGTTCTTTATTTTTTGTGGTCTATTCCAGCAGTATTATTATATTTACTTATGTATATTTACTTGTCTACACTTTGGGATGACAAGATAGTGTGTTATTTGTATTCTGATTCTTACTCAGAGTGTTTCTGGAGTTTATTGTTAAAAATTTAATAAAGTATAAATAAAAAAAAAAGACTCTGGCCTCAGTGGTCAACGAGTGCTCAAAGTTCCTGTCTCAAGCACTCCTTGAGTCTTCAGTCAGAGTGGCCACCATGAGCATTGGGACCCGATGCCAGGCATAGATTCAGTCATCTGACCTCAAACAATGGGTTCAGGACAAACATATCGATATCCCCTGCATTGGAGAGAGCCTCTTCAGAAAACCCATGGCAGACAAAGCAGCAGAGATAGAAGCTGAGTTCCTAATGAGGACCAGAGGTCCCTGGCAAAGAAAACTTTCTTCTCAAGGAAAAAGGGAGGTTTTGGCAACACCTCACAGTTCCAAGCCTTGTCATCACACAGCAAGGCCAACTACACAAGGGACAGGGGGCATTGCCCCCATAAGCAAAAGACTTCCAAGTCCCAGGCGCCAGCCCTGGCTCAGCCTGGGGGAGCTTTTGACTCCCTGGGCATGACCTCCTCTCCCCCAGGAAGTCCGCTACAGTTCACAGGAGGGTGTCTGGCCCTGTTTGCCCACAGGTGGTCAAGGAAGGCTGCCTCCTCCACCTACAGCAGGCACCACCCTCATACTTCCCAAGAGAGCCCATAAGACCTCTCCTCCACCAGACTCTGCTCCTCACTGAGTTTGCAGGTCTCCTCGTGGACAAGGTGGTGGAGACAGTGGTGAAACATCTCTGGGGCACTGGCTTCTACTTCGCATATTTCCTTGTCCCCAAGAAAACAGGTGGCCTCAGGCTCTCCCTTGAAACATTGATGCCATTCCTCCAGCATGGAGACTAGCTATGCTCATTAGACCTAAAGGATTCCTACACACACATCCTGATCCACCCCAGCCAAAGAAAATACCTCTGGTTCATGGTGGGAGGAGAGCACTACCAAAACAGGGTGCTGCCCTTCAGGCTGGCCTCATCACCAAGGGTCGTCACCAAGTTCATAACAGTGATCACAGCCCACCTCTATCTGCAAGGGGACTTCATCGTTCCCTACCTGGATGACTGACTCATAAGGGGAGGCACACCTGCAGAGGCGCATCATGCCACCAGGTGTACCATCCATGCCCTTCATTGACTACCCCAAATCCTGCCTCCTCGCTCTGGCTCAATGCCTGAGGTTTATAGGGGCTCAGCTAGACATCCTCCAGGCCAAGGTCTTCCTCCCTCAGGAAAGGTCAGAATGCCTCAGTGGGCTAGCCACAGAGGTATAGCACCACTGGTCATTACCCACCCGGCTTCTCCTCTGCCTGCTGGGCCACATGGCTTCCATGGTTCATGTGACCCCATACACCCAACTGCACATAAGAGTGGCCCAGTGGTGTCTCTGATCTCAATGGACTCAAGCCATGGGCAGGCTCTGGAACAGAGTTTGTTTATGTTTATGTTTATTAAAACTTTATATACGCCCATAAACGATTAGCATCTGGGCGGTTCACATACATAAAAAAGGTTAAAAAAGAGAAAAAGCTGCGAAAAGGAAAAGGAATGCCATAAAATCTTTAAAAGACAAAAGGGATAGAATCAGAGATAGTAGGGGGGCAAAAGTGAATGACAAGGGGGAGGGAGGGAAACACATTAACAGTGTAAAAGGGGAAATAACAGAGGGGGGGAAGGAAGGGATAGGAGAGCATGAGCAGCTAGTGAAACAGTGGGGGAGGGGGAAGAAGCTAAACACACTAACGCGGTGGAAGGGAGGAGGGTGAGGTGGGGAAGGGGAGATTAAAGGTGGAACAAAAAAGATAGGTGAGAGTGACCCACCAGTTGGTGGACTCCATCAACTGGTGGAGGATTCCCCATCACATTCAGGTCCAGGCATCCCCCCCCCCCCCCGAGGGTCCTCACCACGGATGCCTCTTTGCTGGGTTGGGGAGCACATTGTGATAGCCTCTGGACACAAGGAATCTGGTCCCAGACAGAATCCCAACTGCGAATCAACCTTCTGGAGTTCCGGGTGATATTCCTGGCTCTCCGAGCCTTTCACCAGTAACTGCAGCACAAGTCAGTGCTTGTTCAGATCGACAACCAAGTCACAATGTTCTATGTGCATGGGGTCATAAGCCCTCTGTCAGGAGATGATAGCACTCTGCTCTATGCGACATGCAATGGGATGCTTCTAAGAGCTGTCTTTTTCCTGGGCCAGGACAATGCCCTGGCGGACAAGCTGAACAAAGTCCTTCAGCCAGATAAGAACATAAAAACATAAGATATGCCATACTGGGTCAGACCAAGGTCCATCAAGCCCAGTATTCTGTTTCCAACAGTGGCCAATCTAGGTCATATGTACCTAGCAGTTTCCCCAAAAGACACAGGTTCTGCAATGCTTGTACTAGGTCAAGCATTGATATCTTCGGTCACTTCTTAATAATGGTTTATGGACCTTTCCTCCAGGAACTTGTCCAAACCTTTTTTAAACCCAGCTACACTAACAGCCTTTACTACAACCTCCGGTAACAAATTCCAGAGTTTGATTACACGTTGAGTGAAAAAATATTTTCTTTTATTAGTCTTAAATAGTTTACCCTGTAGCTTCATTGCATGTCCTCTAGTCTTTCTATATTCTGATAAGGTAAACAATCGATCTACGTTTACCCGTTCCACTCCATTCATTAATTTATAGACTTCTATCATATCTCCCCTCAGCCGTCTCTTTTCCAGGTTAAAGAGCCCTAACCTTTTTAGCCTTTCTTCATAGGAGTATCCTTCCATCCCCTTTACCATTTTGGTGGCTCTTCTCTGTACCTTTTCTAAAATCGCTATATCCTTTTTAAGATACGGCGACCAGAATTGCACACAATATTCAAGGTGCGGTCTCACCATGGAACGATATAGAGGCATTATAATATCTTTTGTTTTATTTTCCATTCCTTTCCTTATCATACCTAGCATTCTATTTGCTCTCTTGGCCGCCGCTGCACACTGGGCCGAGGGTTTTAACATGGTATCCACAATGACACCTAAATCTTTTTCCTGGGTGGTGGTTCCTAATGTGGAACCTTGCATCATGTAACCATAGTTTGGGTTGTTCTTCCCTAGGTGCATAACCTTGCACTTGTCCACATTAAATTTCATCTGCCATTTTGATGCCCAGTCTTCCAATTTATCAAGATCCTCTTGCAATTTTTCACAATCCTCTTGGGTTTTAACAACTTTAAATAGTTTTGTGTCATCTGCAAATTTGATAACCTCACTCGTTATTCCATTTTCCAGGTCATTTATGAATATGTCAAAAAGCAGCAGACCCAGCACAGATCCCTGGGGTACACTACTATTCACCTTTCTCCATTGGGAAAATTGGCCATTTAGCCCTACCCTCTGCTTTCTATCTTTTAACCAGTTCCTGATCCACAATAGTACACTGCCTCCTATCCCATGACTCTTTAGTTTTGCCAAAAGTCTCTGATGAGGGACCTTGTCAAAGGCTTTCTGAAAGTCCAGATACACAATATCAACCGACTCACCTTTGTCCAACTGTTTATTCACTCCTTCAAAAAAACATAACAGATTAGTAAGACAAGATCTTCCTTGTCTAAAGCCATGTTGGCTGTCTCCCATTAGGTTGTGACTATCTACATGCTGAGTAATTTTATTCTTTATGATGGTTTCTACCATTTTTCCCGGTACTGACGTGAGGCTCACCGGTCTGTAGTTTCCCGGATCACCCCTGGAACCCTTTTTAAAAATTGGTGTTACATTGGCGATCCTCCAATCTTCAGGTATTAGAGATGATTTTAATGATAGTTCACAGATTACTGATAGCAGTTCTGCAATCTCATATTTCAGTTCTTTCAACACCCTTGGATGTATACCATCCGGCACAGGTGATTTGCTACTCTTCAGTTTATCTAATAGTTGTAAGACATCTTCCCGATGTATCGATATTTCCTTCAATTCTTCCGCACCTTTAAATACCACTTCAGTCATGGGTAACATCCCTACATCTTCCTCAGTAAAGACCGAAGCAAAGAATTCATTCAGTCTCTCCGCTATCGCCTTGTCGCCTCTTAGTGCTCCTTTAAACCCCTTTATCATCTAATGGACCAACTGACTCTCTCACAGGTTTTTTGCTACGAATGTACTTGAAAAGGTCTTTATTTCGCGTTTTTGCTTCCGCAGCAAGCTTCTTCTCAAATTCTCTCTTTGCCTGCCTTATTAATGCCTTGCATTTGACTTGCCAGTGCTTGTGCTGTTTCCAGGTTTCATCGTTTGGCTCTTTTTTCCATTTCCTGAAAGATGCTTTTTTGGCAACAACAGCCTCGCTGACCTCACCTTTAAACCATGCTGGCAGTTTTTTGGACTTCCTTCCACTTTTCTTAAAGCGTGGAATACAGCTGGTCTGGGCTTCCAAGATAGTATTTTTCAACAACACCCAAGCCTGATGTACGTCTTTAACCTTTGCAACTGCTCCTTTTATTTTTTCTTAACTGTTTTCCTCATTTTATCATAGTTTCCCTTTCGAAAGTTAAAAGGTAGTACTGTGGATTTCCTTACTATCCCTCCTCCACTAATTAAATCAAAGGCGATCATGCTATGATCACTATTGCCAAGTGGCCCCAACACCCTTATCTCTTGCACTAGATCTGGTGTTCCACTAAGGACTAGGTCTAATATGGCGTCCCCTCTGGTCGGTTCATGAACCAGCTGCTCCAAGAAGCAGTCATTTATTTCATTTGGAACTTTATCTCCCTAGCATGTCCTGACGTGACACTGACCCAGTCGATACCGGGGTAATTGAAATCACCCATTATTATTACTGCGCTGTAACTTTTGTTAGCTTCCTTGATTTCTTTGAGCATTTCATCATCCATTTGGTCATTCTGGCCAGGCGCTCGATAGTACACCCCCACTGCCATCGCCTTCCCCCTCTTATATGGAATTTCAATCCATATAGATTCTACAGCAGATTTTGTTTCCTGCAAAACTTTAATCCTTTCTGAGTCAATGCCCTCTCTAACATAGAGCGCAACCCCTCCACCAATTTGATCAGCTCTATCATTACGATATATATGATGAGTGGCGCCTGGATCCACAAGTGGCTTCACAGCTGTTTCGATTCTGGGGTGTCCCCTTAGTGGACCTGTTTGCCAGCCTGGACAATATACAGCTTTCCCACCTCTGCTCCCACCAGCAACACCCATCCTGGGTAGCTGTGGATTTGTTCCTCATTCCATGGACGGAAGGCCTTCTTTATGTCTTCCCGCCAACACAGCCAGTCACCAAGACCCTCATCAAGGTCCAGCATGACGGAGTACCACTGCTACTGATAGCCCCCTGGTGGCCCTGGCAATCCTGGTTCCCACTGCTCCTCTTCCTGTCGATGACATCACCGATTTCCCTGGGCTGAGCCCCAGGACCATTCTCAGAGGAGCAGGGCTCTCTCCTGCACTCCAACCTGGGTCCCTGTCACTCACGGCTTGGCTACTGAAATGGTAGCTCTAGCTCTCTTCAACCTCCCACGGGACATGGAAGAGGTTCTTCTAGCCTCCCACAAGGCTTCCACGAGAAGGGCATAAACCTTCAAGTATCATTGATTCTCAGTGTGGTGCATTGAGAGATGGGCAAACCTGTTCTCCTGCTCGGTACAGGAGGGGCTAAAGTCCAATTCAGTCAGAGTGTACATGAGTGCTATCACAGTGCACCACCATTCCATTGAGAGCAGACCCCTCTTAGCTCAGCCCCTCATATCTCGGTTCCTGCATGGTCTCATGCTGTCAAAAACCCCCTTCCACCCACCAGTGGCAGAATGGGATCTCAACGGGAAGCGGTGAGCCTCTGCTCATATGCCAACAGCAGCAGAGTGCTGCTCCAGGCATTTTACCTCCTGGGCCAGATCAACACCCTGGTAGACCGGCTCAGCTGGGTACTTCAACCACACGAGTGGAGGCTGGACCTCAAGGTGGCCAGCCAGCTGTTTCAGTGCTGGGGACTCCCGAGGATGGACCTCTTTGCTAGACTGGTCAATGCACAATTGCCACACTTCTGTTCCCAGCAGCCTCATCCCTCCCAGGTGGCAGCAGATGCATTTCTGATCTTTTGGGTGGAGGGCTTCCTTTACGCCTTCCTGCCCATACCTCTGATCGCCAAGACCCTGTTCAAGGTCCAGTGTGACAGGGCTATGGTGATCGTGGTGTCCCCACATTGGGCCAGGCAGCCGTGGTTTCCCCTGCTCCTCTGACTGTTCACAGCATCCCTGGTTCCCCTGGGGTGTGACTCAGGCCTACTGATACAGGAGGAGGGCTCTCTGCTGCACCCCAACCTGAAGTCCCTGACACTCATGGCCTGGCTGCTGAAAAGATAACACTGGCCTCTTTTAATCTCTCTATTGAAATGGAGGAGGTCCTCCTTACTTCCTGCAAAACCTCCATCCTTCGGGCATATGCCTTCAAGTGGCGGAGGTTCTCAGTTTGATGCGCAGATCATTGGGTCAAACCCTTCTCCTGCTCTGTCCAGCTAGTGTTGCAGTACCTACTTCACTTGTCTCAGGCAAGACTGAAGTCTAACTCCGTAAGAGTGCACCTCAGCACACTTGCAGTGCACCACCATCTTATTGAGGGTAAACCCCTCTCTGCTCAACCCCTCATGTCTCATTTCCTGAGAGGGCCCCTCCTGACACCGGCGGTGGAGTGGGACCTTAACGTTATGCTTTCCAAGCTTACTGCACCACCCTTTGAGCCTCTCAAACCCTGCCACCTCAAGTATCTCTCCTGGAAGGTGGTGTTCTTCATGGCACTCACCTCTGCCCGCAAGATCAGTAAGCTTCAGGCATTGGTGGCAAAACCACCATATACTAGTTTCTACAAGAACAGGGCCATGCTCTGCATGCACCCCACGTTTCTACCCAAGGTGGTATCTCTGTTCCACTTCAACCAGCAGGTGGTGCTCTCCACCTTCTTCCCATGGCCTAATGTCAGTAGGGTGGAGGCAGTTCTCCACACACTGGACTGTAAGCGGGTACTCGCCTTTTATCTCAGGGTCACCCAGAAGCACCACTGAGCTTCTAAGCTCTTCGTTTCCCATGACCTGAGTCGTTAGCAAGCTGCGGTCTCTAAGTGGACCCTGTCCAGCTGGATCACTGACTGCATCACCTTCTCATATGAGCAGGCTGGTCTCTTGCTGGAGCCTGTGTCATGGTGCACAGTATCTGGGCCATGATGGCCTCTGTAGCAAAATTGCACTCCGTCCCCTTGTCGGAAATCTGCCGGGCCACCACCTGGTCCTCAGTTCACACTTTCGCATCTCACTACTGCCTGGAGAGAGAGTCCTGTCGGGACAGCGCCTTCGGCTATGCAGTACTTTGTCATTTGTTTGGAATATAGGCAAGTCCTGCCCTCCAGACCTTTGGTGTGTTCAGGCTACCGGAGCATTGGCTCCTTGCTGGGCACCTGGGCCGCTTGGGAGTCTGTTATCTCTCAACTCTTTGCTGCTATTCATGGTTCTCTCTTTTTCTGATCACCCGTGAGCCTTTTACATGTTTTTCGGCAGTCTATAGCTAGGAAGTCCCATATGTGAGGACTGACTTCCTGCTTGTCCCCAGAGAAAACGTAGTTACTCACCTGTAACAGGTGTTCTCCGGAAAAAGCAGGAATCAGTCCTCACAACCCTCCCTCCTCCCTGTGGAGTTACATCTTGTGCTATGATATCATACTGAGGCAAGATGGCACACTTGGGCTGGAAGGAGACCATGCATGCATGGTAGATGTCCCAAAGCTTTCTTTGAAAGCTGAGGAGAGGTTACTGCACGAGCTCCGTCGGCACCAACATCACCCATATGTGAGGACTGATTCCTGATGTCTGTGGAGATCACCTGTTACAGGTGAGTAACTGCACTTTCCCTACCTACCTAACCACTGAAGCAGACATAGCTGAGGCATTAGCTAAAGGAGGAATGGAGGAGGTGGAGTCCTTCATCAATGAGTCCCTGGCACACATTTAGTTGTCTATACTTCCAGTCAGAGCCAGCGTAAGACATATTGGTGCTCAATGGGAGGAGTGGTCTAGTGGTTAGGACCAGGTACTTCAGGCCGGAGGGCCGGGGGTTCAAGTCCCACCTGGGGACAGCAATCTCAGGCCGGAGGGACTGGGATTTCTAGTCCTATAGGCACTCCTTGTGGTCTTGGGCAAGCTACTTAACCCTCCATTGCCCATGTTCCCTGTAAGTATGAATGTGTGTGTCTCATGTCCCCTCGTGTTAAATGTATCCCCCAATTGACCGCTTTGACCCGGTGAAAAGCGGGATATAAATACAGCTAAATAAATAAATAAACAATGCAAAATTCAAGAGGTGGCCACTCTGATGTCATCTTCTTTCCCTACCTTCTCCCTCATTTCCCCACCTGCTAAGACTACCACACATAATGCAACATAAAATGACTTTTATTCAGGAAAAAGACAAATCAGAACACATTAAAAACATGAACAAAATGACAAGAGTGAAGGGGAGCTTACTGCCTTTTGTGGAGACAAATCTCAATTATTTCAGAAAAGTCCAACTTGGTGACACATTTCTTGCTTAACTGAGATCTCAGCCAGACTTTTCAGATGGTCTTGTAACATTTTCGAACGCAAATAGTTCTTCAGTAACTTTAAACGTGAGAAGAATCTCTATCCTGAGGCCACAGTTACAGGTATAATCAAAAGCAGCCGCTATGCAACATTTCCAGAGGCGAATTACATAGCTCAGCTGACAAGGCATGTACTGCTGAGCATATCTCAAGAGTCACCCATTCATTAAGCCAAATGCATGCAATGTTCTCTTAATGTCTTTGAGATATACAAAAGGGATACAAAAGTAAAGGTGCATTGCTGGTGCACTGCTTCTGCTTGCTTTCCTCATCTTCTTGGTGGAAAAAAAATCAAACCAAACAAACCACAGAAAATCTGCAGCTGAGAAAAGCTTCATTCAATTTTATTTAACATTTTTTATATACT
This sequence comes from Ichthyophis bannanicus, assembly GCA_033557465.1. Lineage (NCBI taxonomy): Eukaryota > Metazoa > Chordata > Amphibia > Gymnophiona > Ichthyophiidae > Ichthyophis > Ichthyophis bannanicus. Next base: position 1,860,075,150 of record CM066031.1, read on the forward strand.
GAAAGGCAGTCTACATTGAACACGGCATTATAACTTGGAGATAACTATTTTACAGGCAACATGGGCAATGGAGGGTTAAGTGGCTTGCCCAAGACCACAAGGAGCACCTGTGGGACTAGAAACCCCAGTCCTTCTGGCCCAAGATTGCTGTCCTCAAGTGGGATTTGAACCCCGACCTTCTGGCCTGAGGTACCTTGACCCAATCACTAGGCCACTCCTTAATTACACCATCAAATAGTGAGAGAACAAAATCTCGCTTCAACTTTTCCTCCCCATCAGACATCCATGTCTTCTTTGGGATTCTCTTTTCGGGAGAAGTTAATTCATTCCCAATCTTCTCTAAGAGTTTCTGTGCAGAGGCATACGCCGATAGAAGCCCATTTTGATTGAAAAATTTCAGAAATGTTAATACTGCTTTGGTTTCGTTTTCAAGAAACATCCATTCTGACAAGGAAGCTCTGAAAGAGTTTGTGCGCCCAATATACTAACATGGTAACATAGTATATGACGGCAGATAAAGACCAGTAAGGTCCATCAGGTCCGCCCAGTAAGATGTCTAGAGTGCTTGCAACTACAGCCTCCCTCCATTAAGATACTTAAGTTTGTTTTGATTTCATCCTGTTGCTGTAAAGGGATCCATTGTGTCTGTCCCATGTCATTTTGAATGTCACTGTGTTTGCCCCCACCACTTCCATTGGGAGGGCATTCCAAGCATCCACCATCCTTTCAGTGAAAAAGTATTTCCTGATGTTGCTTTTAAGTTTACCCCCTTGCAGCTTCATGTTATGCCCTCTAGTTTTACAGCTCGCCCGTCTTTGAAAAAAGTTTTTTTGTTCATTAATACTCTTTAAGTATTTAAAGGTCTGTATCATATTTCCATTGTCCCTCCTCTCCTCCAGGGTATACGTTTCTTCTCATACATCTTCTATCACAGGCTCCAAATCATTTTGGTCACCTTCCTCTGAACCATTTCAAGTCTTTTTACATCCTTTCTGAGATATGGCCTCCAAACTAAACACAATACTCCAGTAAGTCCTCACCAATGACTTGTTCAGAGGCATGATTAGTACCTCCTCCTTTCTGCTGGTTATTCCTCTCTGTATGCAGCCCAGCATCCTTCTGGCTTTGGCTACTGCCTTGTCGCATTGTTTTACCACCTTGAGATCCTCAGACACGAGCACTCCAAGGTCTCTCTCCTGGTCCGTGCACACCAAACTCTCATCCCCTATCACTTACAATTCCTTTGGATTTCTGCATCTCAATTGCATGACTCTGCACTTCTTCGCATTAAATCTTAACTGCCAAGCATTAGACCATTCTTCCAGTGTTGGTAGATCTTTCCTCATGTTGCCAACTCCCTCGGAAGTGTCCACTCTGTTGCAAATTTTCATGTCATCTGCCAAAAAGTAGACTTTTCCATTCAATCCTTCCACAATATCTCTCATAAATATATTGAACAGTATTGGTCCCAGGACTAATCCCTGAGGCACACCACTACACACCTTCCTTTCTTCTGAGTGAGTTCCGTTTACCACCACCTTCTGCCATCTGTCAGTTAATCAATTTCTGATCCAGTTTGCCACCTTCAAACCTATCCCCAGGCTGTTCAGTTTATTGATAAGCCTCCTATGAGGAATAGTAACAAAGTCTTTGTTGAAATCTAGGTAGATCACATCCATCTCATGCCCTTGATCTAGTTCTCTGGTCACCCAGTCAAAGAACTCAATCAAATTGAGTTTGACTAGAGGATAGCAACCTTGGGCCGGAAGGACTGGGGTTTCTAGTCCCACAGGTTGGAGACAGGAGACTATGCAGATCAGGATCCAAAAGCAATCTCAAAGAGGTAAGCTTTAGTCTGGATTGAAAAGGCTAAAACTCTGGCTGTTACTGGATTGCTACCTTCTCAACACCCAGTAACACCAGAGCCAAGAACAGCTGCAGTTCAATGTCAGGGGTCTCTATCCACAGAAGCCCCCGGCTCTAAGGAGGACTCCGTTAGTAACCAGTGACACCAGAGCCAGTATCGAGGGCTTGCACTTGAACAGTTACCATCTCAAGGTGCACTGAGAGATTATTACAGCAGGGGGCAGGCTCCCACTTAGGGTAACCACCAGAAGTAACAAAAGTGAAGGAGTGGAGAACCCTGGAGTAAAATTCCAGTCCGCAGGAAGGAGTACTAAGGGGCCTCTTTGCTAAAGTGCAGTACGATTTTACACTTACCATGCCTTCTGATTGAAAATTAATGAATGGTAACTGTAAGTTATGTGCCAACTGTGGGGGACATGCCAGCATATTCCCGGTAGTTACTGCACTGAAATGTACCCTAACGCTTGGCAGCAGCATTTGCAATTATTGCGGGTGCACTTAATGCCGTCCATTAAGGTCTTATTAAGTGCACCCGCATTAACTGTGACATTAACAGCGCACGATCTATACCCACAATATGCTCTCACCCAAAACCTGCCCATTCTCCACTCCATTGTGCGATGAGTAATTATCGCAGGAATTCGTACGCATGTTCACTCACTCTCTGGATTTCTTCAGCTGGTGGGCTTGGGGGATCCTCACCAGTTACAGCTATGGTGTGATCCAGCTACTGGGGGAACCTGAAAGAAAAGTGGAGGGACTCGGTCCCCAAATCCCTGCCCCCTCTGGGTTAAAGGCGAAGGCCTTGGACTTTAAAGACTTTTTCTGTTTGAGTTGCTTGTAGGGATTTTGCTTCGGGTTAACCAGATTTCCTGGAGGAAATATCCAGGGAAGGAGGAAGAAGACGATGTCTTGGGTTAACTGAAGAATTTTGAGTGCCGTTGGAAAGAGATTTTAAGGACTGTTTCAAATGGCCTCAAAAAGAAAGTCCAATTTATTGTTGTTTTTGAATGTACAAAAATGAAAAAAAATACAAAATCTATCCAAGTAATTTCCATTTCATCTCCTGAGTATGATATTCCAGCTAAAGTATTTGGGGATTTTCTAACTGATTGTTTTCCACAGGCTGTGTAATTATGTCTCTGTTTTCTTGACTTTCTCTGGTCTAGTGAAACAAAGGAAACTATGGGGGTCTTTTACTAAATCCGCCAAGATTTCACACTTAATGAGTGCTACCAATGTATGTTAAGTACAAAGCCTTCATGTTAGCTGTTGAGGGCGAGACTAGTATGTTCCCGGCAGCCAACGCCCAACTGGGCACCGTAACAAGTGGCAGAGTAATGTGGGTGCACCTGACACCCATAGAAGTGCCGTAAGGTGAACCCGTGCTAAGCTCCACGTTACCACACTCATGTGCTAATGTGTTCTCCATGCCCATGCTCCACCTCTAACCCCCCCTTCCCCCCGCTGTCCAAATTAGTCAGAGAGTTTCAGATGGGGTTCACCACATTTTAACTGATTAGCGGCGTTTAATAAAAGGGCCCCTAAGTTCTATTGTGTTCCGTACTGCCAAGGGATCTTTCACCGGGATGATGGAAAAGTCAAGGACTATGAAATGATTAATGAATTTCACAGAGGAACGATCATCAGGACGGATAGAGAGGATGCCTAGTTTGCCTAATGATAGCGCCTGCCCTGACTCTGTTATGGTGTGTGTCTGCATAACGTGATGAGGTGTTACTGTAGCCGTTCAGCACACAGGGTCTTGCGTGGGAAAGGGAATATAAAGGGAGCATAATATCCTATAAAATGGGATTTTATCCCAACAAAGAGATTCATGGAATGAAGGAAAATGTGCCCCTGTCTTAGGGGCAATGCAGTAACATTGTCCATGCTTAGCGCACAGTTGGCGTGATGTCTGCGCATATTTTTTATACACTATGGTCACGCTACAGTGCAGAAAGGGGATTGACGTGAGCATAATCACCGTGCAGATGCTGAAGTGGCTGCCTGCACACAGCCCATGCAAATGTATTCAAATTAGTATGATAATTAAACAACTAGCTTTGCTGCCTAGAGGCAAAAGAGCAGAAGGCTGAGCTCAGCGCCAGGACGGTAATGCCAGGTCGGAGGAGATGCAAGGGGTCTGTGGTCAGTGCTGAAAAGGAATTTCTATCTGTTTCTTGAGTGGACAACCTCTGCAGCTTTTTTTGGGGGGGGGCTTGCTGAAACAAGTGAGGCCTGCAAAAAAACTGCAGAGGAAGCGTGCTGGCAGCTGTATGGGCAGTGTTGGAGCTATGTGACTCAGAGCCATCATTCTGCTCAGAGTAATATCAGCGGTCAAGGATATTCAGAGCAGAATGATTACCCTTTGCACCACATTGCATTTCAGCATGTGCGCACAAGTGCCTGTTTGTGCGCAAAACATAAGTAAGCTCATGCGGTCAACTGTGCACATGTGTCTGGCTTGCTCTCCAGAGTTAGCCCTGACCTTTTGCGCACAGCTCAATCGCATGCTGTTTGCTTACTGCATGCCTACTCAAACAGTCCTCCATTTTGGAAACATTGCGCTAGAGCTTTAGTGCCGGGCTCTAGCACAAGATTTCTGCATCGACCCCTTAAGGTTACAGTTAATGAGTTATCATTGGGATTTAGAAATTACTTGTTTCTGCCAGCAGATGGCAGGGGTTGGTTATAAAAGGGAAGTGTGATATTAAGGGAGATTCACTTGGACCAATGCAGAGGGGGAGAAGCTTGCAATGAGTGACAAGGCAGACGTAGAGAGTAGTTTTCCTGCGGCCTTTCCAGATGCTGAAAGGAGAAGGCAGGAGGATTGTCCTGTGAGAGACAAGGATGAATACTAACCGTTTAGACATATCTTACCCAGCAGCTGGAAAGGACGAGGAGTGCTGGCAGTACCAGCCACCACCCCTTGGGGCTTCTGAGGCTGTGCGTACGCCCATCCAGAGATGCTCGTTGGGGTAATTATACTGTTCCCTTAGACAGTTTGTAGCCCAAGGGAGCCAGCCTCTTGAGGACTGTTGGGGTGAAGAAAGAAAGACATGGGATGTAATGCATTTGTTGGACATTGTAAAACGTTGCAAGTGTTGAGTTAGACCAGTATGGGTTTCTGCACTGGAACTGTAGCCAATATCCTTAGTTTGATTACAGCGGTTTGTGAATATCTAGTGCACTGGGTGATTTTGTAACCACTTAGAAGAGTATTAGATTGGCAAATATAAATGTATAAGAAATGAAATGGACAGCCTGACAGAATATTCTGTCCCCTCAGGGAGGGCCCTGTGTGAAAAGCAAGTGTTGGGCATAGCTATGCAGCCAAAAGGGTCACCTAGATGGTGCTATCAGGTGGAGATTAGTACTCCTTTTATCTAAATGGCTATACGATGCCCTGTGAAAATAGTGCGCTTTAGTAAATCTAGCCCCACTATTTACAGTAAATACACCGTGAACCTTATCTGGTATATGTAGCCCCCTCATTTTTGGGTCCTTACGGAGCGCTGATGTCTCCGTAGGGGGACCCAGGCTACATACTTCCCAGGAGGCCGCACTCCCCGCTTAGGTCTGCTTAGGGTTTACAGGGCTCTGGAATGGAAGCAGCTTGGGTTGGAAGGTCACTGGCCCCTAGGATCATTTTCCTTGCCACTTGCTTCAACTTCCAGAAACTTGCAGTCCAGGTTTTGTTTTAAAGCAATGAAAATAACTGAAAGTCTTTAAGTAGTCAAAATCAGTGAGAACAACAAACATGCAGGGTATAAGCACAGTGAAAGCAGAGTTCACCGTGATGTATGGAAAAGCTCCTCTCCACCTTTTACTGGGACTTCCTCTCTAAACTGAGGATTACAGTGTTCGGCACCTTCCTTGAATCCTGGGCCCTGCTAGATCCACCTCCTAAGGTGCAGTTTTTGGATGCTGAGTACAGGTGTGGCTGCAGAATGTTCTTTCCCACAGACCCCTGGTCTCTTTGACTCAGCTCCTGGGGTTGTCCTCTGAATCCTCCTCTTCACCTCCAGGAACAGTGGAAAGCTCTTCCTCGCCTTCCTTCAGATGCGTCCTCTGCCCCTGATTTCTTATTGTACTGTAGCTCATTGATACTGCTGTTTGATTATTTAGTCAAGTTACGAGTGTGCCCTTTGAAATACAGTGGCCTACCCAACCTCTATCACAGTAGATTATCCAGCCTTACTACCTCTGTGGGGCAGTGGTTTAGCCACCCAAAGACAGGAAATCAGTGTTGTCAGATGATCTCAAAGTTCCAGCCCAAATTGTGTTAAAAAATAGCCCAAAACAGCGACCCATCCTTGATTTTGCCCGCCCATTCCTTGATAGACTGCCAGACAGGCCAATCAGGTGTGGCCACACCCACTTTGCCACATGGTCATGCCCCTTCCTTCCCTGATTGAAATTTGGTAGTCAATTATTCCCATCATGCTACATCTCATTGGTCAACTCTCAATTTGCTGCTCTGGGTCCTGACCAATAAGATGCAGCTAAGGGTTGTGACCCTTCTGAAGTCCAGGTTTGCTTGTTTTTCATCCTTTTCTTTACTTTACTTTGTGCAGTTTTCTTGCCAAAGTGGCAGGGCAAATTACTCAAAAAAATGCAAATAGTGAATTTTTCCCCGTGGGTCAGGCAAAAAAGTCACCCAATTGGGCAGGAAAACCAAGAAAATGGCGGTACTGCAGAAAACTGCTTTTGCGCTTAACATTTATGCCATTCAGTTTTGCCTCCAATATGAGGTCTTCTCATACCATTAACTTACTGGTAAGGAGATGCCCCCTCCTCCCCCCCCCCCCTGCTGCAGAATTGTGGGACTGGGGGTCAGGCCGCTTCTGTTTCAGAGGGTGAGGGACTGGTGCAGGGGTTCTCAACCCTGTCCTTGGGACCCCACTAGCCAGTCGGGTTTTCAGGCTATCCACAATGAATATGAATGAGATATATATGCATTAGAGATATCCTGCCAAACTGACTGGTTTGTGGCCCTCCAGTGCTGGATTTGGGGACCCCTGCCGTACACCTCTGTCAAGTACGATTGTGAGTGAGCAAGGTACAGATGTTCTAGACATCAAAAGGGTAGATAGAATGTGTCACATCCCTCCTAGTTTCTCACCACCACCAAAAAGTTGTCTAATAGACAATATTTTGGTGGTGGTGAGAGGCGAGGAGGTATGTGACATATTCCATCTAATCTTTTTGATGTCTTGGACATCTGTACCTTGCCCACTCACAATCTTAAATGACAGAGGTGTAAGGCCGGGGTCCCCAAATCCAGCATTGGAGGGCCACAAGCCAGTCAGTTTGGCAGGCTATTTCTAATGCATATATATCTCATTCATATTCATTGTGGATAGCCTGAAAACCCGACTGGCTAGTGGGGTCCCGAGGACAGGGTTGAGAACCACTGAGGGACCATCCTGATGGGGGTAAAAAGCAAGTGAAACACTGTGCTGAGCTTCAGCAGTTTTTTCACATCGGGCACAATTTCATATTCCTTATTTTGCATGCGATTAGCATGGCCAATGCGCTATACTTTAGTGCAGTGGATTTGCTGGTATTTTTCCAGCACTAGCTTGCTTTCTGCATCAGCCTGTTAGTGCAGCCCATTATTATTTTCTAATCCTAGTTCTTAGATCTGTATCTAGTAATTATTCTACTTAGGACAAGTCTCTGAGTTCTACATTTGAGTTATTATGATTCTATATAGCCTCCGCGTTCGACTCCTTATGCCATCAGGTACTAATCACAGGTCTGCAAAAAAAATTTTTTCGAGAGCTGTTTTGGTTATTCCATGTAATCTTTATGTTTTTTGGTGCACTGAATCCGAAAATGACCTCCATTTTGTCATAGGACATCACGTTTCCTGACAATTTAGGTAACTATGTTAAATAAGGCAATACCTCAAAATAAATGGAAATAGACTTATAAAATTAAAGTTTTATTACAATATTTTCATGAAAATCCTTTTTTGAACTGAAATGAGCTCACCTACACACACTAAACTCGATTCTTCTTCCTTGTGAGGCTCCTCTTGGTGCATTTACGCTTGTGAGTAGCATCCGGAATGTCTCTCTGAAGCATCCAACAGTAGTCTGCCATCATTGTAATGCTCCATTTTCCCTGGTATCTCCTTTCCATCTCTTTAATGTCTTGTGGAATCGTTCACCTTGTTCCTCACTCACAGCTCCCAAATTTTCAGGAAAGTAGTCAAGGTGGGACTGGAGGAAATGCACTTTCAAACTCATCAGGCAACCTAAAGCTTGAAATGCTTTCAGCATTCGTCCGACGATCTTTTTGTAGTGAGGATCTTTGTTATTGCCTAAAAAATTCTGTACGACTTCTTTAAATGCAATCCACCCTTCTTTTTGAGGATCCGTCATGGTATTGACAAACTCTTGATCAACTATAAGCCTTCTAATGTCTGGTCCAATGAACACACCTTCCTTCAATTTTGCCTCCGACAGGCCTGGAAACTTGGTGACCAAGTATTTGAAGCATTCTCCATCTCTTGGAAGTGATTTTACGAATTGCTTCATCAATCCCAATTTTATGTGGAGAGGTGGTAGAAGAACTTTATGGGAAGGTACCAAAGTTTCTCGGAGGACATTTTTTTTCCTCGGCTGCCAACTCTTCTTGGTCCAGTGATTTTGTCGGTCTCGACTGTCCCATAGACACAGAAAACAAGGATATTTGGTATACCCAGCTTGTTGCCCGAGCAGCATGCACAAGACCTTCAAGTCCCCACACACTTGCCAACCATGGTCTTCATATTTAAGTTTATGAAGAACCAATTCCAAGTTCTCGTAGGTTTCCTTCAAGTGTACGGAATGACCTACAGGTATGGAAGCGTAAAAACCGTTGTGGAGTAAAACTGCTTTGAGACTTCTTTTTGAAGAATCTATAAAAAGATGCCATTGCTCTGAATCATATTGGAATTTAAATTGACCCATCAGACCTTCGACATCGATGCAATAAACCAACTTGTCTTCCTGGGCGAAGTAAGGAACGAACTCCTTTTCATGATGTCTGAACCATAAAGATGACACTCCTGGCAACAATAAATTCCTGCTTTTCAGCCTTGATCCGAGTAACTCAGCGGCATCTTTGGGAAGATTCAAGTCTCTTACCAAATCATTCATCTCCTCCTGAGAAAACAATTTTGGTCTTGTATCATCTTCAAAGTCAGAACTTGATTCGTCATCTGGTTCAGGTATGACTTCACCTTCATCGGAGCTAGGTATCTCTTCCAAGGTAGCAGGGGGCTTGGGTACTGGTATATCTGTGCCATGGGAGATGGGACAAATTGCCGAGTGAAGATTGGGGCATGAAATGGAATGCTTCCATTTGGAATTAAACCCATTCACATCGCATGAACAAAAGTAACAGTCGTCACTATGGTTCTTTTGCTCTCGCCATACCATAGGAATCCCATAACAGAAAGATTTTTTCTTACCCTTGAACCAGTTTCGGAGGTCCTCAACACACCGTTTGCACACTTTATGAGGCGCCCAGACTTTATCTTGATCTCCAATTTTTAGTCCAAAGTATGCAAAGTATACTTTTTTCACAAAGTCTGTAATATTCTGCTGTTGCTTCAGCACTGTATATTCACCACAGATGAAACAGAAACTGTCTGGCGAATTAATACACTTTCGCGGAGCCATAACATAATGGTTGAAGAATGACAAGCTAACACGAATTGCGATGAAAAAGTGTGAACAGCCTAGAACCAAGAACCTGATGATGATTCGTGCACAAGTGTGGCATGCAGGAGAGAGCAGCTCTGTGTCTGTATACGAGACGTCACAGTGCTGGCCACGCCCCCTGCACTGACCGGAGCTGCTGCTATCTGCTCTGTGTCTCCCTCCCACTGGATTCTTCAGGAAAGATTAATCCCTTCTACCATTAGAAGCACGGACTTAAAACTTGCTTAGCTTATGTATATATTGCTGACCATCAGATTTACAGTGCTATATTTTTTTTACATAACTTGGACAACCCCTTTAAGGTTTTTTTTGGCATTTTATATCTTAAATGCACTTATGTGAATTAATTAATAGTAATTTGAAAAATTTGATAAATATGAAGACAATTTTGCATGTTGTGGCAAATCATGACGTCTAGGAGTTTTTTCAATATTTTATTTGTTTTCAGCACACCAAAATACATGGAAATTAGATGAAAATAATCAAACAGCTTTTTAGTTGCAGACCTGTTATCAGATTATAAGAAATTGGAATCAAAGGCACACCACTACAGTGGTTCACATCCTACCTAATAGACAGGAAACAGCAAGTAAAAATAGGTCCTAATTCATCCAAGCCATATCCTCAGATACAAGGAGTTCCACAAAGCTTTGGCCTATCAGCACTACTGTTTAGCATCTATATACAGCCCATCTGCAAAATAATCCAAAAACATAACATCTACTACCACATACATGCAGGTGATATTATGTTGTACACCCCACTAAACACTAACAACCCTGATCAGACCAGGATAACCAAATGCTTCAATGAAGTAGCTTCATGGCTATCAGAACACAACCTGAACATAAATTATATAAAAACAGACATTCTCTATGTATCGAGAGATGAAACATTCATTCCCCCAATAATCCTGAAAGTAAAAGATGCACCTGGACGTCAAAAAGGAGATTAAACACTTAGGAATCACAATTGATTGACAACTAAACATGACCAGCTACATTAGCAATACTCCAAAGCAAAACATTGCAACACCTACAACCTTTCCTTTCCACTATCAACTTCTACACAATGCTCCAGAAACTCCCTGGCCACCCTGGCAAAAATTTACCAAAGTAACTATTCAACATCCAGCAGAGCCTTCTCTCTCTATGCACCAAGACTATGGAACTCGCTGCTCGAGAAAATAAGATCCACAAAAGACCATCACGTATTCCGCAAGCTTCTAAAAACATGGCTATTCCATGACTACTTTGAAGAAGCAGTGGCATTAGTATCTCCTCCTTTCTGCTGGTAATTCCTCTCTGTATGCAACCCCGCATCCTTTTGGCTTTTGCCACTGCCTTATCACACTGTTTCCCCACCTTGAGATCCTCAGAAACAATCACTCCGAGGTCCTCCTGGTCCAGGCACACCAACCTCTCGCCCTCTATCGCATACAATTCCCTTGGATTTCTGCTTCCCAAGTTTATGACACTGCACTTTGTAAGGGGCCTACTAGGCCGCAAGGGCCACTATCTCACCTTACATGGAGGAAGTACACAGCAACTAATTTTTCAGCAATACTCATGAAATCTTTATTACATAGGATCCTTTTCTCAGCATAAATTCTTCACACACAAATTCTCTAACATAGTTTATTTTATTTATTTTTATTTAACATCTTTTATATACCGCTCTATTTATAATCAGCGCGGTTTACATAGAACAAGAAAACATCAGATAAGGTACATGTTATCTGTTTTTTACATAGAACAAGGAACAAAAACTTGGATAACCGGGGAAATTATTTACATTATTAGTTACAGGTTCAGGGTAGCTCCTGTATAGGGAATAGACAGAAGAGAAAGATTAATAGGGAAATTCAGCACACTGTCACCTCCTTGGCAGGGCGGAAAAATCTCCCCATTTTCTCTTCTATCCTGTCTGATTTTTATACAGTTTTTCTAAAAGGCTGGCGCTACTACAAAAGTTATTTCTTTTTATGCAGCTGGTTTTTAGTGATACTTTTTTTCTATACAATATTGGCACATTTTTACATTTCCCAAGGTTCAAGTTAGCATGGAAACACCATCTCACCTTCCCAAGGCCAGTGTCTAATTAAATCCTACTCCCTGGTTCCCCCTCATGTCTCCTTTTTGTTTCATTTGTATTATCTGGTTTTCTTAGCAAAAGCAAAACTAAATCAACAACATTCTGTTTCACTCTACTCCCAGAATGTTCTCATGCTCTGTCAACAGCTTATTCTTTTTGCTCTGATTCTTTTTTTTGGCCTAAGAGGAGAACTGTCCTGACTTGCGTCCAACTCCCTACAACTTCTTCACATTAAATCTTAACTGCTAAGCATTAAACCATTCTTCCAGCTTTTGTAGATCTTTCCTCACGTTATCCACTCCCTCAGGGGAGTCCACTCCGTTGCAAATTTTCGTGTCATCTGCAAAAAGACAAAATTTCCATTCAGTCCTTCAGCAAAATCACTCACGAATACATTGAACAGTACCAGTCCCGGGACCAAACTCTGGGGCACACTTTCCTTTCATCTGAGTGAGTTCCTTTTACCATCACCTTCTGTTGTCTGTCAGTCAATCAATTTCTGATCCAGTTTACCACCTTGGGACCCATCCCCAAGCTCTTTAGTTTATTGATAAGCCTCCTATGAGGAGCAGTATCAAAGGCTTTGCTGAAATCTAGGTAGATCACATCCATTGTATGCCCTTGATCTAGTTCTCTGGTCACCCAGTCAAAGACCTCAACCAGATTTGTTTGGCAAGATTGTCCTTTGGTAAAACCATGTTGCCTTGAATCATGCAACCTGTTGTTTTTGAGAAAGTCCACTATTCACTCTTTCAGGAGCACCTTCAATACGTTTCCTGCTACTGAGGTAAGGCTACCTGGCCTGTAGTTTGTCACTTCTTCCCGATTACCACTTTTGTGAAGAGGTACCACATCAGCCCTTCTCCAGTCCTGTGGAACTTCTCCTGTCTCCAAGGATCTATTAAAAACATCCTTTAATGGCCCTGCCAGAACCTCTCTGAGCTCTTTCAGTATCCATGGCCTTGTCCACCTTCAGTTTTGCAAGCTGTTCAAACACATCAGCATCAGTGAATGGTCTGGTATCTACTCCATTCCCATATGTATATATATCAATCACAGGTGGTCCTTCTCCAGGATTTTCTTTAGTAAAAAAAGAACAGAAGTATTTGTTTAGCATTTTCATTTTTTCAATGTCACTTTCCACAAATCTGTTCCTGGCACTTTTTGAATCCTGCAGTTCCACTTCTGATTTTCCGAATATACCTGAAAAACGTTTTGTCCCAACACCTCACATCTTTAGCCATCTTTTCTTCTGCCTTGGATTTTGCTATCCTTATTTCTCTTTTAGTTTTATCCTGTATTCTTTTCTGTGTTCCTCTGTTTGTGAATTTTTGAATTTTGTGAAAGCTGTGTTTTTTTGCCTTTATTTGTGCAGCCACTTCTTTGGCGAACCAAATAGATTTCCTTTTCCTCTTGCTTTTATTTACTTTCCTTATATATGTATCTGTTGCCCCTTTTATTGCCTCCTTTAGTTTAGCCCACTGCAATTCCACTTCCCTTATCCCTTCCCACACTGCCAACTCCTCCTTCAGGTACTTGGCCATTTTACTGAAGTCAGTGTTTTTGAAGTCTAGGACTTTGAGCTTGCTGTGATTGGATTCTGCCTTGGCTTTTATCTCAAACCACACCGTGTGATGATCACTGCTGCTCACATGGGCTCCCACCCTGATATTTGACCCACTATCTCCATTGGTGAGTACTATATACTGCATCGCGCTTTCCTTGGTCGGTTCCATCTCCAAGTAATGAATCTTGGAAGGCATCCACAATTTTTTTACTTTTTTCCAGGTTTGCAGAATGAATACTCCAATCCACATCTGGTAGATTAAAGTCACCCAATATGATCACTTCTCCCTTCATGGCTATCTTTGCAGTATCAATAATCAATGTGCTATCCATTTCTCCAGTTTGAGTTGGATGCCTGTAGACTACACCAGTATGGATGACAGTGCCATCTCCTCTTTCCTATACAATCCACAGTGCTTCTTCTTTTCCCCACGTCCCCTGCATTTCAGCAGCTTTAATATTACTTTTGACATATAGGGCTACTCCTTCTCCTCTTCTACCCTCTCTGTCCCTTCTAAATAGATTATAGCCAGCTATGGCTATTTCCCATTCATGCGACTCATTAAACCATGTTTCTCTAAAGGCCACAATGTCAAAGTCTATTTCCACCATTAGGGCTTCCAGGTCAGGAACTTTGTTGGCTAGGCTTTGAGCATTTATGCTTATTGCTGTCCAGCATTTGTGACTGACTTGCCTGTATTTTGCATGGATTTTGTTCTACATGCCTCTTCCCACTTGCCATTGAGGTGTGGGTTAACACTGCGGCTGTTTCCAATGTTATTATGTTTTTGCTGGGAGTGACGTCCTGAACTTGTTCTTTTCCATCCGTCACCCATGACTACAATGTAAATAGTTACCTTTTATGTAACTGTTACATGGGATCGGGGGTTCACTTATCTGTAAAAGGTTTCTGTTACATGTAATGGTTCATTTTTCCGCCTTGATTAATTGATGGGGCGGTATATAAAACCACATAAATAAATAAATATAGATGATAATGATAAAACGTAAGATGAAATCTTATTTTATCAAAAACAGCTATTTAGTTACAAGGGAGGTTTCTCTGCAAGATTATATCAATAATTATGTCACTTTAATTCCCACTCATTAGAAAAGAGCAAAACTGCTTACCCAAGCCACCTCTCGATGAGAAAAACAGAAGTTTTGCACGTTCCCTGAGGACAGATGCTGGGAGCAGGTCAGGGCACATCAGTCAGAATCGGGGCACAAACTCAGGATGCTCTATGAGCCATACTCTAGCTATGAGGTTTATAGCAAGAGGACAGACAGAAAGTTTTTCTGACAGTTAAATTCAGAGAAAGAATAATTTGAGATGAAAGCCATGCATGCAGCAAAGAATTCAAGATTTCCAGGGCAGCAGCCAAGTTCTTCGTCCAAGAACTCAAACTGCACCAAGCCTGGCTATGAAAAGTCAACACTGTAAATATTCTAGAACACCAGTAACCTCCAGTTGGGGGAAAAGAGAACAAGTTAAACTACTACAGATTCCTACACAGAACCAAATGTTAATAGAACCCCTCACCTCAACTGCATAGAGAAACACAGACCATCATCTAATAAAAAATAACAACCTACAGATTAGAAACAAATACTGTTACTGTTGAGTGCCATCGAGCCAGTGTTGACTCATGGCGACCCTCTGGATAGTTGTCCTAAGCTGTGTTCGGTCTTCAGTCAGGTGGCTCATTGTTGACAGAGTGGCATCCTTAGCTGCTGTTATTGTATCGATCCATCTCATTGCTGGCCCTCCTCTATTGCGTTGACCTTCTACCTTGCCAAGCATGATGTCTTTCTCTAATGATCTCTCTCTTCACATGACGTGTCCCAAGTATGAAAGTTAAAGTCTTGTTTATTTATTTATTTATGGTCTCTTATATACCGCACTATTCAGCATCAGCGCGGTTTACAATAAACAAGGAGTTACACAATTCAACGGTACTTTGTGTTTACAGAAAAAACAGGAAATACAACTCGGATAACAGGGTAATTAATTAATATAACAGACATGATCTCATCCTGGCTTCAGTATTGTGTATGGGAGGTCTGTGGGGTGTCTGTATTGAATTTGTATGTTTGGAAGGTCTGTGGGTAGGTTGTGTTATCTGGATTGTTTAATGGGTAAGACAAGAGGAAGAGGTAGTGTTTCAAAGCTTTTCGAAACTGCAAAAGGTCTGGTATTGATCTTATCTGAGTTTCTAAAGAAAGCTTAGGTTTGATCTCCTCTAATACTGACTAGTTTGTTTTTTGGGCAGTCCATGGTATACATCACTATGTACATAAGTTTAGTACTCACTACCCCTTCACACACTCCCCTTTTTTTGCTCCCCTAAGAAAATTGTTATTTTTTGAGTTTTATTGTTTGCTTTCAAGCTCTCTGTAACAGTTAAAGTTTCAATGCAAACCACCTTGATTATATGATAAGGTGGTATAGAAAAATTGTTAAATAAATAAATAAATACACAGTATTCATTGCCAGCACCATAATTCAAAGGCATCAACTTTCTTCCTGTCTATCTTTTTCACTGTCGCATCCATATGACGTTATTGAAAATAGCTTGGCTTGGACGTGTCAAATCTTTATATGGAGAGAGACATCTCTTCATTCTTTATTTTTATTAAAACATTTGATAGACCGCCCATCGGGAGTCATCTGGGGGGTTTACAATAACAATAACAATAACATATATAAGAAAAGCCAGAAACAGAAAAGGAACTACAATGTCAGACAGGAAAGTGCGCACCCATACAGGACTAAAGAGAAAAAGAGCCTAAGTGGAAGGAGAGGAGGAAACAGGGGGAGTCAGGGAAAGGGAGGTCATAGGCAGTACAGAAGAGGTGGGTTTTCAGGAGAGACTTGAATTCGGGAAATGATTCTTCTTGACGGATTAGGGGAGGATGGGAATTCCACAGTGATGGGGCTAGAAAAAAGAAGGCAGAATGCCAGGTTTGCTCCAGGCGGGCACGGGCAGGAGAGGGGAGGTCAAGGCGATTGGTGTGCAGAGACTGGAGGCTGCGAGTTACTGAGGGGTGTGCTGATGCAGGGCCTGTGCGTTAGGATTAGGAGTTTGAAGGTAATGCGGTAGGGGGAGGGGAGCCAGTGCAGATGGATCAAGGAGGGAGTGATGTGATTGAAGCGAGGAGTATGAGTGAGGAGACGAGCGGCGGTGTTCTGAATTAGCTCTCTGCTGCTCAGTCAGTAACATCCAAGCGGGCTCTACATGTGTGTAGGAAAAGGTGGAGGCACACATCACTGAGTGTGTATTGGTAGACTAGTAGCAGATGGGCAGTTGGGGAAGGGGTGTGTGCGATGTGTGTATGTGTGTGGGACAGATGTGATATGTGGTGTTAGAGTGTATCTGAGAGGTGGATTATGCAGTTGTAAGGGCAGTTGTGGGGAAAGTGTGTGTGGTGAGGTTAGAAGATGTGTCTGGGGAAGGGTCAAGGTGGTTGGGGAGGAGTGGAGGCGGATTCAGATTTCTTTATTGGCATGACAATTTTATATAGTTTGTCAAAGTAATACATTTTAAGAGTTTGGCTTAAAAAAGAAATGCAGAAGGAGATAACTTACATGACAATGGTAGCAACAGTAAAAGAAGCTTATACTACTACTACTACTCAGCATTTATAGCGCTACCAGTCGTACGCAGCGTTGTACAGCACAGACATGTCAGAGACAATCCCTGCTCATCAGATCTTACAATCTAGTTAAGACAAAATACACGAAACACGAAAGGTGGGGGCAGGGGTTGAACAAGGGAGAGAAAGGAGATCAGGTGAGTCAAGATCTAAAAGCAGCAGCAAAGAGGTGAGCTTTCAATCTGGACTTGAATAGGGCCAGAGAAGGTGCCAGGTGGATGTGAAAGAGGATAGGGAGCCAATGAAATGACTTGGGCATGAGGAGGCTGGTGGAAGATTAGCCACACAGCAGAGTGTTGAACAGATTGAAGGGGAGCAAGATGATTCAAAAGGGAGACCAGCAAGGAGTAGGTTACAGTAGTCAAGGTGGGAGGTGATTAAGGAGTGGATAAGCGTTTTAGTAGTGTGTTCAGAAAGGAAGGGGCAGATTTTGCTAATGTTGTAGAGAAAGAAACGGCAGGTCTTAGCTACGAGATGGATGTGTGTGGTGAAAGAAAGGGAGGAGTCAAAGACAACCCCCAGATTGCGGGCTGAGGAAACAGGAAGGAGTATAGAGTTATCCACAGAGACTGAGAAAGGAGGAAGAGGAGAGGAGGTATTAGGGGGAAAGATAAGAAGTTCAGTTTTAGTCATGTTCAATTTCAAGTGGCGGTGAGACATCCAGGCAGCACTGTCAGAGAGGCAGGCAGAGATCCGGGTCTGGATTGCTGGAGAGAGTTCGAGTGTAGAGAGATCTGGGAGTCATCAGCATACAGATGATACTGAAAGGCATGGGAAGAGCTAAGCGCCCCAAGGGACTGGGTATAGAGAGAGAAAAGAAGCGGACCCAAGACATATCCCTGGGGTACACCAACTGGGAGCGGGGTAGGGGAGCAGGAGGAGCCACCAGAACATACACTGAAGAAGCGATGGGAGAGATAGGAGGAGAACCAGGATAGTACAGAGTCCTTGAAGCCAAGCAAGGAGAGGGTGTCGAGGAGAAGGTTATGGTCAATGGTGTTGAAAGCAGCAGAGAGGTCAAGAAGGATGAGGATGGAGTACAGGCCCTTGGATTTAGCCAGGAACAAGTCACTGGAGACTTTGACAAGAGCCGTTTCGGTAGAGTGTAGAGGACGAAAGCCAGACTGTAAGGGATCCAGGAGGGCATGAGAGGAGAGGAAGTCAAGGCAGCAGCAGTGAACCGCACGTTCAGGTAGTTTAGAAATGAAGGGGAGAGATGGGTCGATAGTTAGAAGGACAGGTAGGATCAAGTGAGGGTTTCTTGAGGAGAGGTGTAACCACAGCATGCTTGAAGTCTGCAGGGACTGTTGCAGTGGAGAGCGAAAGGTTGAGAATATGGGAGATGGAAGGGACAACTGTGGAGGAGATGGGGCTTAGGAGGCGGGTGGGGATAGGATCAGAGGAGCAGGTGGTGAGTTTGGAGAAAAAAAGAAGGTGTGTAGTTTCCTCATCAGAGATGGCAGGGAAGGAAGAGAGGGTGGCATGGGAGGGGGGGAGAGTTGGGAGTGAAAGGGGGAGGAGGGGAAATAGCTGAGTTTGTGGGGAATTGGAGGATGAACTTGTGGATTTTGTCATGGAAATAGTCAGCAAGGGTTTGGACAGAAAGGGAGGGAGGGATCTGAGGCAGAGGCACTTTAAGGAGAGAGCTGAGAGTAGTAAAGAGACGGCGAGGATCAGAGGCAAGAGATTTAGTCAGATGAACATAGTAGTCTTGTTTGGCGAGAGCTATGGCTGACTGGAAAGAGGCAAGTGTAGACGATCTTCAAGGGAGCGGGATTTGAGCCAAGCTCACTCAGCAGAGCGGGCACAGGAATGTAGGTAATGGGTAGTGGATGAAAGACAGGGCTGGGGTGGAGAACATCTCACAGGACGTGGGGTGGGGGGAGCAAGAGCATCCAGAGCTGAAGAGAGAGCAGCGTTATAGGAGGTTACTGCCTTGTCGACGGACTTGGATGACAAAGTGGAAGAAAGAGATGGAGAAATGGTGGAAGAGAGAGTCAAGGGATCAATAGCATGAAGGTTTCTAAATAGGTTGGTGGAGACAGGACGGGGGTGAGACAGCGGGAGATGAAGATTAAAACTTAAGAGGTGATGGTCAGATAAGGGAAGAACTGAGTTACGGAGGTTTGAGGATAAGGAACTAGAGAAAAATATCAGATCCAGGTAGTGGCCATGCTGGTGAGTGGGGGCAGTGGAACAAAGTTGGAGGTCAAATGAGGAGGTGATGGAGAGGATCAGAGGGGTTATTGACATGGATGTTAAAATCCCCAAGAATAAGAGTGGGGGAGGAGAAGCCTAGTAAGAAGGAGAGCCATGAGTCAAAGTCGGTGAGAAAGGTAGAAGTAGATTTGTCAGGAGGTTGATAAATAACAGCAACCCGGAGAGGAAGTGGAGTGAAGAGGCAGATGGAGTGGACTTCGAAAGAGAGAAAGGAGTGAGACTGAGGCAGCAGGAAGGGTTGGAATTGGCAGGAGGGAGAAAGTAGAAACCCAACACCACCACCATGGCCAGTGGGACGAGGTGTGTGGGAGAACTGATAGCCTCCATGGCAAAGGGCAGCAGGAGATGTGGTATCGTCAGAGAGGAGCCAGGTCTCAGTTAGAGCAAAAAGATGTAGAGCATTTGAGATAAAGAGATCATAGTAAAAGCGAGTTTATTAGAGAAGAGTGTGCGTTCCATAGGGCACAAGAGAAGGGGAGAATGGAGGGGGAAAGGAGAGGGATATGGATAAGATTAGACAAGTTGCGTGAAGATCTCTTCTCAGAGTGAGACTGAGAACTAGGGGGCCCAGGATTGCGGTTGATATCACTGGATGAGAGGAAGAGAAGTAGTAACAGAGTACGAGGTAGAGGGGAGACAGTACGGCAGAAACGAGGGTGAGGTTGCCTTAGGGAGAGAGGAGACGGTTGGATGAGAGGGAGAAAGTGATGAAGCTCAAGAGCTGATGATTGGCTAGAAGACAGAATGGAGGGGGAAGTGAGGGTGGTAAAGGGGGGGGGGTGAGGCAAGGAGGAGTGGGGGTGCAGGTAGGAGCGGAAAAATTGGGGAGTATGAGGAAAAGGAAGATGATGTGACGTGGAGCCATGGAAGAGGAACGGAGTGGGGCTATGCAGCAATGTTATTTTACAAGCCGTTGGGTAGTGTACAAGTGTTGGGTATTGTAATGAGATAGCAGTGAAGTCCACAGGCTATACAGCAGAAGTTATTGCATGGAAGAGGAACAGAGTGGGGCTATGCAGCAATGTTATTTTACAAGCAGTTGGGTAGTGATGAGGTAGTAATGCAGTCTACACGCTATGCTATAACAGCAGATATTATTTGCTATACAGTAGATGTTATTTGCAATGCAGTCTACAGGCTAAACAGCAGATGTTATTGCAAGCAATGAGATAGCAGTGG
The DNA here is from genome assembly GCA_033557465.1 of Ichthyophis bannanicus. Lineage (NCBI taxonomy): Eukaryota > Metazoa > Chordata > Amphibia > Gymnophiona > Ichthyophiidae > Ichthyophis > Ichthyophis bannanicus. The sequence goes on from CM066031.1 coordinate 1,860,095,453, forward strand.
AGTCCACAGGCTATACAGAAGTGAAGTCCACAGGCTATACAGCAGATGACAATTTTGCAAGCAGTGAGGTAGCCATGGAGGTGGTAATGCGGCAGCGGCAGAGAGGTCCATAGTAGGGAGAACTCCCAGGTTCCGCTGCTGGTCTGCATTGCCCATGGCCAGCTGATATTTCTTGCCTGGTGGCAGGATGCAAAACACAATTTGCTGCTGTTTCCTCGCTTTCCCTCAGGATAATACAAAGTGTTTCCTGCTCGTTCTTTTGTGGGAAGCCTTGGATTTTCTCTGTTAGTTTTGGGAAACGTGCACCTTTGATGTCTTTATAATTTGCACAGTACCAGGAGGAATTGCATTTCTGTTACTGTTTCTTTCGTTTTGCACTGCAGGAAGAGTCCAGTTTCCAGTTCAGTGTTTACCCACATCTTTCTGCTTCTAGCTTGTGGTCATGTATTCTACATTTCGTGAAGGTTTGTGTGTGACTTAAGTCAAGTATTCTGATAGTGCGTACTTTCTGTGCAGAGCTCAATAGCTGTCCAGCTTGTTCTGGTTTCCAATCTGTGGCTCCCAATAGGAGGTGTAAGGATATTTCTATGGCATGTTGCAGTGTTCGGACTGCCAGTGTTTCATAGGCAGGGTTGTTGCTGTTTTCGTTTTGGATATTAATGTTGGTTAGTTACTACTACTACTGAACATTTGTATAGCACTACAAGACGTACGCAGCGCTGCACAGACATGTAAGAGACTGTCTCTGCTCATCAGAGCTTACAGTCTAGACAAGACAACACAGAAGGTGTAGACAGGGATAAAACAAGGGGGAAGTGTAAAGAAACAAGGAGATCAGGTGAGTCAAGATCCAAAAGCAGCAGTGAAGAGGCGCGTTTTCAGCCTGGATTTCAAAAGAGTCAGAGAAGGTGCCTGACGTATAGACACAGGTAGTTTGTTCCAGGCATAAGGAGCAGCAAGGTGAAAGGAGCGAAGTCTGGAGTTAGCAATAGAGAAGGGCACAGATAGAAGTCATTTGCCAGAAGAGCAGAGTTCCCGAAAGGGGGGGGGGGGGGGTGTAAGGAGAGATAAGAGAGGAAAGGTAGTGAGGAGCTGCAGAGTGAATGCACTTATAGGTCAGCAGGAGAAGTTTTAACTGGATGTGGAAACAGATAGGGACCAATGAAGTGACTTGAGAAGAGGGGTAATATGGGTATGATGAGGCTGGCAGAAGATTAGCCACGCAGCAGAGTGTTGAACAGATTGAAGGGGAGAGAGATGATTCAAAGGGAGACCAGCAAGGAGTAGGTTACAGTAGTCAAGACAGGAGGTGATTAAGGAGTGGATAAGCGTCTTAGTAGTGTGTTCAGAAAGGAATGGGCGGATTTTGTTGATGTTATAGAGAACAAAATGGCAGGTCTTAGCTATCAGATGGATGTGTGTGGAGAAGAAGAGAGAGTCAAAGACAACCCCAAGGTTGTGAGGTGAGGAAACACGGAGGAGTGGTAAGTTATCCACAAAGACTGAGAAAGGAGGAAGAGAGGAGGTTTTAGGGGGAAAAATAGAAGCTCAGTCTTGGCCATGTTCAATTTCAAGTAGCGGTGAAACATCTAAGCAGCAATGTCAGAAAGGCAGGCAGAGATCTGGGTCTGGATTGCCAGAGTGATTTCAGGTGTAGAGAGATAGATCTGGGAATCATCAGCATAAAGATGGTACTGAAAGCCATGGGAAGAGATGGGCATACCAAGGTACTGGGTATAGAGAGAGAAAAGGAGTGGACCCAAGACAGATCCGTGGGGTACACCAACTGAGTGTGGGTTAGCAGCAGAGAAGAAGCCACCAGAGCTAAAACTGAAAGTGTGATGGGAGAGATTGGAGGAGAACCAGGATAGTAGAGCCCTTAAAACTAAGTGAGGACAGGGTATCGAGGAGAAGGTTGTGGTCAACAGTGTCAAAAGCAGCAGAGAGGTCAAGAAGGATGAGGACAGAGTAAAGACCCTTGGATTTTGCCAGGAACAAATCACTGTAGACTTTAGCAAGAGCCGTTTCAGTAGGATGTAATGGACGAAAGCCAGACTGTAAAGGATCCAAGAGGGCATGAGAGGAGAGAAAGTCAAGGCATCAGAAGAGGTTTGCTATGTGTGTGTCCAGGTTTTTGTGTTACTTCACAGAGTCTCTGGTAGGGGAGGGAGGTGTCATCTTCAACCATACGTTGAAATCTTTGTTCAGTGTACGTCAACAGCTAAAAAAGCAAACAATGTTAGGAATCATTAGGAAAGAAATAAAACATCAATCCGTAAGACCAAACAAATAATGAGTAACAGGGCATATACATATATAGTCTCCACCCAATGGAATTCTCTCCCAGAAGCTTTGAGAGAAATCAAGACCTTTAAACGTTCCGAAAAGAATTAAAAACATTCCTGCTCATTGAACATTACAACAATCCCAATCCCATCTACAATCAAAACTCAAACTATTCCCCTACCACACAGTCCCTTAACACTATTACCCTTTAAATCATTCTCCGCCAAACCCCTCAAACAAATAGTCAAATGCACTACATACCAAATAGCAAATTGTTGTACTGTATATATATTTCAGTTCTCAAGTATGTAGGGATGGACAGATAAAGGGATACCAGAATCCCCAATATGTAATTGAAGATGGATGAATTTCTTGATACAAAATGTGTTTAGAAGTTTGACTTTTCACCTACTTTCTTAAATAGAATAGGATGTCATGATCATGGGTTCTGTGTAACTGTCTCTAAAATAGATGGAACAGTGTTAACTAAGCATAACGCCTATGAACTGTGCAAGCATAAAGTTCATTGTACAGTCAGCTGGAAGTCCCTGCTGACACAACATAATTTTTGCAACTTTTGCACTTATAGCTAATTTTGCCATAATTAAGTGAATCACTGTAATCAGATCTTACTCTGTAAAAAGAACTTTGGCGACACCTTGTGTTATTTCATGGTTATAATAAATGATTGTTACTTCCTCTTTTTCTCTAATAAAGAGAGAGCTTTTTGGATGAGGAATTTGAATTCGGCAGGTGTGGAATTATGCCCGTCCATATACCGCTTGCCGTCTTCCCTCTGAGCTCAAAGAAAATAGCACTTTGTGTGTGTGTGATTGTGTTCTGTATTACTCTCTGCCTGTCTCTCACTACTGATGGACCAGAGACCTAAAGAGCCGAGGTATTGTGGTCAGATCATGGAGTTTTCTTCAGTTGGTGCTGGACTCGGATCTCTGTGTTCCTTCAGCGGTTGGAAACAAGCAGACAAGTCTCAAGGACACAGGCAGTGGTTGCCGTGAGTATACTAAAGTATTGACAGATATCTGTGTGTATATTGTGATAATAATGTAAAGCCGGTAAGGTTAATTAGAGATCTCAGTTAGATAAGTGAAGTGAGATGGGGCAAGAGAAAGGAAGCCCTAATTGTGAAATGAGGCGCAAGTTTTGGTGAAGCGCCCTTATGTGATGACTGCCAGTAACCACAGTTTGCCGTTCCTCCTTTGTGGAACATTTCAGTGGGACAAATTGAGTTGATTACAGTATGAAACATGATTAGATTTAAGCAAATTTCAAACCAGTCTTGAATGGTTTTGTGGCAGTTTAAGGCTGAAAAGTTCAGCAAGCCACTGACTCTGTGTTTTGAAAAATTTAAAAATCAAGTGTTTAGGAAGCTTACAGGGAAAAACTTAAGTCATTGTTTTATGAAAAAAATAGAAGTTTTGAAGGACTAATTTTCATGTCATAACTTTAGTATGAAGTTTGTTTCCTCTAATTTCGTGGTTAGGGAATTGTTCTGTGCATTGTAAGTTCTGATATTTATTGCAGTAATAATGTAGAGTTTCCGGCAAAGATAAAGGCTTGGCATAACTGCAATATTAGCAGGAAAGAAAATCTTGAGCAACTGTGGTAAGATTTTCTTTGTTAGACTAACCATTAGGGAAGTTAAAAAAAACCTCCATATGTGATTAACCATTTCTCTTACTTGTGTATGTATAGTAAATAAGTTTGTTTTTTAGGTCTGGATCTGAACTTATTTTGGGTTATGAGAATTTATTTACTGATTCTATTCTGTGTGTAATAATGCAAATGCTGAAAATATTATTAGAAATATTACTCTTTGGTGTTTCTTATGTCTCTGGATATTTTGGGAAAAATGATTGATATATTTTCCAAATTGTATTTCTAGTTACAATTGATGTGAATGAATGGGAAGATCTTCCATGCTTTGATATATTTGGATATTTGATAAATTTTGTGATACAGGTTTAAAAAAAATTAATAGTTTTAAAGGAAAGAGAAGTTAGTAACTTAACTTGACTAGCAATTCACTTTTTTTCCAGTTAAGTCAAGCAAGTTTGGTTACTTAAAGGGAAAAAGTGAATGATACAATTACATTCAAACAAGTGAATTAAGTAATTAAAACAGTATGGCGAATATATGTATAATGTTGAAAGTCCAACTATAATAGTGTATGAGTAAATGTCTGAAGAAAAAATGCTGATATTCTCTTAGTCTCTTTTAAACTAATCTGCAGGAGTCGATTGGAGGAGTGATTTAAATTTTCATGTCGTATCTGTTTTAGTTATTATGAAAGACCTCTGCAGAACTGATGTTGTTAATTGCAAGTGTGATCCAATATGCTTACCTCTTCTATTGCTGCTGTTTGTGTTTTTGCTCAGAAATTTCCCATTGGACGTAAGCCACTGGGCTGGTAGCAGTAGTCTTTGCAATCCAAATTACTGAAAAACGAGTTTTCTTTCAGCTCTTTTCTTGTTACTGTTTGACCCCCACACTGTACTGATGGTTCTGCTTTGCGCAACGAATAGATGCAATTATAAGAATTGATTCTGTGACAGAGTCGGCTGCTTTGCTATTTGCTAATGCTCAACTAGCTGGAGTGTTCGCTCTTCCTAGAGCTCTAGAGTTATCTGCTCACTTGATTAATACTGATTTTGTCTCAGGCTTCTTGCATGAGGAGACCTATGTGCTGATATTCTACTGCTATGCTGTTTTGTTCTGAAAAGAAGTGGTAATTAACAGTTTTAATTGGTTCAAATTTGGTGTTAAAAAGTTTTATAGTTGATGAATGTACACACCCCTATGTAAATTGTTCCTTCCTTTGTGAGCTTAGATGTCTATGTGAATTAGAATGGAGAAGTAGTCTAATGACTAGAGTACTAGCACTCCTTGTGACCTTGGATAAGTCACTTAACCCTCATTGTCTTACAAAGAAAAATTTCAAGTTATCAATGTTCCTGTTTAATGTGCTGTACCAAGTTCTAGTTGCAATGTGAACTGCTGTGATTAGTGAGGAAAGTAGTATTAAAAAAAATAATTTAAAAAAAAAACAAAGAAGAGTGCAAAAATAAATAAACCTGGTCAGTTGGGTGTGGCTGGGAGGTTATATGCTGAGGTGAACAGATGGGATTTAAGTAGGGACCTGAAAGTGGTGTAGTTATCTTCCAGATAGAGTGGAGTGGGAAGAGAGTTCCACAGAGCTGGACCAAGGAAGAAAAAGGCAGAAGGTAGACTGTAAGTGTGCACGAGATGGTGGGGGGAAGTGAAGTTGATTAATGTGAAGAGAATGAAGACTACGTGTAGGGATATGGAAGTGGAGAAGACCAGTGAGGTACTGGGGTGTTTTGTGTACAGGATGTGGTGATTTTGTAAAGTAATGTGAGTTGAATCATCACCTAAGATAAGACAGCCTTCCTAATAATCGTTGACAAACAATTGAAATGAGTTTGGATTATTTGTCATAAACTGCTAGTTATGTTTTAATGTTGTTACCCCATGAATAAACCAGATTGACTATATCTTGTATATTGTTAAGGCTGGAGAATACATCACAAATATAATTAGTGATATGAATATGTACATTTGTGTTCCTGACAGGAAAAAGCAATGTGACTATTAGGCCACATGCTAACATTTGATTTGGCAAGTAGACAGAATAAGTTTAGGAATGTAGATGAAAATAATGAGTATGTTACAGACTAGCTATGTAATAGTTTAGTGCTAGCTATGGATGTATTGTAATTAACAATGGATAATATAATTCTGTTCAAGACTGTCATTAGGAATGAATAATTGTGCTTGTTTGCAATTGTATGGCATAAAGAGAGATGCTGTAGTGGAGAGTAGGATTTTTACAAATTATATATTGTATGCACTGAATCTAATGGGCCGAAGATGAAGAACACTACCGTGAATGAAATGCTACTGGATATGGAGACTCCTGATAAAGATCAGCGATTCCAGAGGAACTACTCATGTATGCGCAGCAGTGAAGCCGGGTGGATGGTCACTGAAAAAGATTGATCTAAGATGTGCATAGCACAGCCCATGGTGTGAAAGGATGCTGCTGAAGAATCTGGAGTGATGACTGGTGTCTCTGAATTATTGCTAGATCTACGAGAAGCAGTTGGCCACTGCTGGATGAGGTAGTGCTTACAAGAATAATTGGTAAAGTCTTGTTTTCTGTACACATTTTTTATTGGGGCTAAGCAAAGGTAAACAATGTCACATGATTTTGTATAAGGATTTCTTCCAACGAACAAGATGGAGCTCACCTATGGACCAGATGTGCCTAGGACTTTGAAAGAACATCTGCAAAATGAAGCCTACTGTAGAAGATTATTCTGGAATTGGACATGTTTCAGCTACTGCTCTTTAGTAATGATTCTTTCTAGAATCACAGGGAGGACTGTAGGGATGGACAGATAAAGGGATACCAGAATCCCCAATATGTAATTGAAGATGGATGAATTTCTTGATACAAAATGTGTTTAGAAGTTTGACTTTTCACCTACTTTCTTAAATAGAATAGGATGTCATGATCATGGGTTCTGTGTAACTGTCTCTAAAATAGATGGAACAGTTGTGGCTTCTGGTTCCCACAACAGTTGCCCAAATATCACCAATCAAAGAATTACTTAGACAGCAGTTGCTTTATCTACAAAGACTTTTATTTCCAGCATCATGCAGAACAGCAAGGTCTGTCTATAGAAATGGCAGACAGTACTTTCTTTCTCTCTGTGAAGGGGAAGAAAATACTGCCCGCCCTTACATGAAAAATAACTGCCTTATATACATTTCTCCCTGTATCAAATGTCTGTTTCATCTGTTTCAAATTAATTCCAGTGAATCCATCATACATTCTTAAGTGTCAGCAGGGCCCTGCAACACTTTTCCTAGGGGAGAATCTCTTTACATGTGTACGTCTGGACCTGCACTTAGACCTGCTTATTTATACATGGCCTATGACCTCTATACATCTGGACATGCTTTTAGGTCTATTTATCTATGCATGGCCTGTGACCTCTGACCCTTCCTGTATTTTTCCTTCTTCTTGGCACTAATTGAAACCAGGCAGAGAGTATTTTGTGCTCATTTGTTTGAATTCTTTGCTTGACCTGTAATTTCTTGTTAGGCCCATTATTCTGCATACTTCTATCCAGAATATGGTTTCCCAGAATCCTCCATAACAGGCCGCATCCATTATCTTATGGCAAGCATATACTCTCATATAGCTATTGTCTTCATGTCTGTCTTCTTGTCTTCTGTGCCATCCATCCTCCTGTGTAGTTTCACCAGGCAAGAGTTCAGTCATTATAAAGCCAATATATAAGCAGACCTAACTCAAATTTCCCAACATTCTCCACTTTTTCTATTCCTTTTTCTTTTTATGTGGAGGGGCAAAAGTAATCCCACTAAGGGGCATTGATTAACAAGACAGCCACATGTCTCTCTCTCTCACGTATGACTAGAATCCATTGTATATACTGTTCTCAGTGAGAGTGCTGAACAAGGCAAAGTAATTATCCTGAGTCTTTCATGATACTGATACTGTTGCATGTCAAGCGGAGACTTCAAAGCAGTGCTTGGGCTAGCTTCACCTTACCGGCATGCTATCTTAAGAAAAGCAAATGGACAACAGAACTAGACAGACATGTTAAAAAACAACAAACCTCTGTGCTGTAGGAGACTTTGTCTAATCAATTCAACTTAATGTTATTGTTTTATGTGTAAATAACTTTACAAATATTCTCATATTTTTTCTGGGAACTAAGCTCCATTTTTCACCAAATTTGTTTTGCAAGTGTGTAAGCTAAAGTAAATTTGTATGTCATAGTGCTACAATATAGTGTATTCCTAAAATTGAAACTTAAAAAAAAATCTTTCAAAACAAAGTACACTGGGTTTTTTTTCTGGACCCCAACATATATAATTCAAATATAGAACAGATGAATTTATCCTAAAATTCAGCAACTCCCATGTTACTTGTCCTTAGTCATTAGTCATTAGCACTGAGCTTAAGAATACAAACACTCCTTTTCACATTTAAATTGAATGAGACTGGTGTCAAACGGAACTGCAAACTAAACAGTAGATCTCTCTTTCTGTCCTTTAAACAAAAATTAAAATAAAACTTAGTTACAGCTCTTTTGGATGTATGAACAATAAGTATGTCCTCAATATATAAAATTCAATTTTACTTTTAATTTTGCTTGATCAAAACCAAACATATAACTTCTCATTCACTCGGTAATCAAATCACTTCTAAGTAGCATTGTCCTGTCAGGGCCGTCAAACCCCCACTCTAAAGGGCAAAGGACAACAGAAACAGGTTCTCCAATGCCTTGATTGTTTGATCTAACATCTGGGAGCACTTAAGCACGGCAACCCATCTGATCAGAGGAGAGAGGCTTTCCTGAGAGACTTCATTAAAGCATTCCCCTTGGGAAATCCCAAAAAGCAATATACCTTTCAGCTTGAGAAACACAGGAACCTTAAAAGAAAACAATTAAAAAATATTTTCTTCATAATCTTATATAAAGATTTTCTCCAACAATGTAATACTAAGTAAACATCTTTGCATCACATGGTTACATATTTTCTTACACGGATTTTCTTTTAGAGCTATTTTTCTTAGTTGCAAAATCCAGTTGTAATCTTTTTCCTTTATTATTAATTTGATCTTAAATTTGTAAAGTCATAAGAACATGACAAAACTGATCTTGTATCACTTAGTCAAAACTAATCTTAGCATCACTACGATCTTTTATTAATCTCTGGTTAATTAGGATCTTCCACATTTGTTAACACATTCATAGAAATTCGTTCTGCATTGTGTACAACTGCCCTATGACCTATCACAGACCCAGGCAGAGCTATTTAATCTTCTGACACACAGAGAACAGCAGACAAATTTTTTTCTTAACTCAGATCCCAAATTTAAAAAATAAAACTTACACATATGGATCAGATTTATTTACTGCACACAAATATGCACAGGGGCATTTTCAGGCTGTACTTGTCTACCAGTCAGATCACTGCACACAATAGCTGGCAGTTCAGAATAAAACACTGTCAATTATCTGTGCGGTCTGCTTCTAAGATTCTCACTTCAGTGTACAATACATTCAGATCCCAATCCACTAACTCAGAAAATCCATTCCATGTTACAATATATTCAGACAGACAGGAAAAAAACTAGCTGTCTCAGCACATCAATTACAAAAGCAGACCCTAGAAGATTTTTTGTTGTTTTCAATGTTCTAAAGAAGACAGGAAAGACTTGGAAGAATAGAGACAGATAAACAAACACCGCTTATCACTTGCGTTCAAGGGACTTCGGGCCAACGGTTTTACCCTCTCCAGAGACTGGGGCGTCTTACAAACACATGAATATTGTGAAAGAAAATAAAAGCAAACAGATACGCTCTCCAGGAATTCCACACTTAGTTCAACTTAAGGAAAAAAAAAATTCTAATCAGTTCAGCTCCAGGGAACATAAAATCTACTGGAGTAGCCAGTAATGACAGGACAGTGTTTACTAAAGATTAAAACTAAAAACACAAGACAAAGTTAAATGCATTATACCTAACAGCCTATCTGATCAGAATACTGAAACTGAACTAGACCCACTCCTCCTTGGTTATTTAATGCAGCTGCAGTCAGCTCCGTCATTCACTTTGATCTAGAACTTGTAAAGTAATTCATTTCAAAAAGATACTTAGAAAGCTATTCTTCAATAGATCTAATTGTCACCCTCTCTGGTCTGTGAGCACCTCAGATAAGGTGATCATCCCTGTTTTTCTATAAATATTCTCCTTAGCTGTCCCTCTTTCTAAAATCTGTAAACCTGGTGTTTTCACTGTTTGGGGACAGGGGCAAACCCCTCTTTATTCACAAGGGGGGTAACTTCGCTTTTACAGATGGAAAATTCAGACCTTTTTATTTACAAAGGTTAGAAGTTACTTATCCAGGACTCATACAAAACAAACAACTCTTGTGCTTCGTCTAAACCCAGCCAATCTCCTCGCGGAGGTATGAAAACGTGGATAAAGACACACACTCGCTTCATATCAATGATATGTACAGTCTCAATCGTACATCAATCAATCCTGGAAAAGAGACAATGTCTGGGCAAAACTTCCTTTCCCTAATCATTCCCTAATGTTACAACTAAATACAGAGACACTCTAACAGTTTTCTTACATAACAAAATATTAATTACATACTTACCCACCACTCGAACCCGGGCAAGTCTTCTGTCCTTTCATACAGACAGGGAAACTGAACACTCACCAATAAAGTCATCCTAGGGTATCAAAATCTCTCTCGACGTCACTCAGAGCGGTATTCCCATCTTCTGTACCAGCAGAAGGAATCCTCTTCTCCTAGTGAGAAGGTATTCTCATCCCCTGTTTTTTTTTTTTTTACTGTGAAAAACAGGGGGTAGTCCCTCTGACAAATAAAACAGCAGTCAGAGGAGTCCTTGGGCAATTTAGAAAATTTAGAGGGGCTTCGGCACCAATAATTGTGGCTTCTGGTTCCAACAGTTGCCCAAATATCACCAATCAAAGAATTACTTAGACAGCAGTTGCTTTATCTACAAAGACTTTTATTTCCAGCATCATGCAGAACAGCAAGGTCTGTCTATAGAAATGGCAGACAGTACTTTCTTTCTCTCTGTGAAGGGGAAGAAAATACTGCCCGCCCTTACATGAAAAATAACTGCCTTATATACATTTCTCCCTGTATCAAATGTCTGTTTCATCTGTTTCAAATTAATTCCAGTGAATCCATCATACATTCTTAAGTGTCAGCAGGGCCCTGCAACACTTTTCCCAGGGGAGAATCTCTTTACATGTGTACGTCTGGACCTGCACTTAGACCTGCTTATTTATACATGGCCTATGACCTCTATACATCTGGACATGCTTTTAGGTCTATTTATCTATGCATGGCCTGTGACCTCTGACCCTTCCTGTATTTTTCCTTCTTCTTGGCACTAATTGAAACCAGGCAGAGAGTATTTTGTGCTCATTTGTTTGAATTCTTTGCTTGACCTGTAATTTCTTGTTAGGCCCATTATTCTGCATACTTCTATCCAGAATATGGTTTCCCAGAATCCTCCATAACAGGCCGCATCCATTATCTTATGGCAAGCATATATTCTCATATAGCTATTGTCTTCATGTCTGTCTTCTTGTCTTCTGTGCCATCCATCCTCCTGTGTAGTTTCACCAGGCAAGAGTTCAGTCATTATAAAGCCAATATATAAGCAGACATAACTCAAATTTCCCAACACAGTGTTAACTAAGCATAACGCCTATGAACTGTGAAAGCATAAAGTTCATTGTACAGTCAGCTGGAAGTCCCTGCTGACACAACATAATTTTTGCAACTTTTGCACTTATAGCTAATTTTGCCATAATTAAGTAAATCACTGTAATCAGATCTTACTCTGTAAAAAGAACTTTGGCGACACCTTGTGTTATTTCATGGTTATAATAACTGATTGTTACTTCCTCTTTTTCTCTAATAAAGAGAGAGCTTTTTGGATGAGGAATTTGAATTCGGCAGGTGTGGAATTATGCCCGTCCATATACCGCTTGCCGTCTTCCCTCTGAGCTCAAAGAAAATAGCACTTTGTGTGTGTGTGATTGTGTTCTGTATTACTCTCTGCCTGTCTCTCACTACTGATGGACCAGAGACCTAAAGAGCCGAGGTATTGTGGTCAGATCATGGAGTTTTCTTCAAAGTACACCCATTACTACCTGCAATGATGTACAAATGTTCAAAGTTTGAATGTAAATAGTTAATTGTTGCAAACTCTTCTGCTATGTTCAATGTTAGTTACCGTTAGCTACAATGTAAACTGACCCTGATCCCGGAAGGGGCGGTATAGAAAAACGTTCCAAATAAATAAATACATAAAAAGTAAACCAAAGATTATCATAATGCCTCTGTATCACTCCCGACTGCACCTTGAATACTGTGTACATCTCAAAAACGAGATAGCAGCATGTGAAAAGGTACAGAGAAGGGTGATCAAAATAATAAAGGAAGGGTTAAGGAGCTTAGGGCTCTTCAGCTTGGAGACATGATGATTAGGGGGAGATAAGATAGAGGTCTATAAAATAACGAGTGGAGTGGAACGAGTCAATGCGAATCAATTGTTTACTCTCTCAAAACATACAAGGACTAGGGGACACGCTATGAAGTTACAAAGTAATATATTTAAACAAGCAGGTTAAAATATTTTTCCTCTTAACATATAATTAAGCTTTGGAAGTCATTGCCGGTGGATGTGGTAAAAGCGGGTGGTGTAGCTGGGTTTAAAAAAGGTTTGGAGTTGGACAACTTTCAGAAGGAAACATCATAAACTGTTATTAAGGTAGACAGAGAAAACCACTGCTTATCCCCTGGAGATAAGTACTACTATTACTACCACTGATCATTTGTATAGTGTTACAAGGCATACGCAGCGCTGTACAGACACATGTAAAAGATGGTCCCTGCTCATCGGAGCTTACAATCTAGTCAAGACAGCACAACAGCGGAGGACAAGGATATATCTAGGGGAATGGTAAGGAAATACATTGGAAACTAAGCAGATCAGGATCCAAAGGCAGCCTTGAAGAGGTGAGTTTTCAGCATGGACTTGAAAAGGGCAAGAGATGAAACCTGATGGACATACTCAGGTAGTTTGTTGCAGGCATAAGGAGCATCAAGGTGGAAGGATCAAAGTCTGGAGTTACTAACAGAAGAGAAGGGCACAGATAGAAGCCATTTGCCAGAAGAGCGGAGTTCCCGAGGAAGGGTCTAGGGAGAGACAAGAGAGGAAAGGTAGTGAGGAGCTGTAGAATGAGTGCACTTTTAGGTCAGTAGGAGAAGTTTGAACTGGATACAGAAATGGACAGGGAGCCAGTGAAGTGACTTGAGAAGAGGGATAATAGCATATTGAGGCTGGTAGAAGATTAGCTGCACAGCTGAGTTTTGAACAAATGGAAGGGGAAAGAGATGATTCAGAGGGAGACCAGCAAGGAGGAGGTTGCAATAGTCTAGACAGGAGGTCACTAAAGAGTGGATAAGTCTCTTAGTAGTGTGTACAGAAAGGAAGGGACACATTTTGCTGATGTTAAAGAGAAAGAAACAATAGATTTAACTATTAATTGGATGTGTGTGGAGAAGGAGAGGGAGAGGGAGGAGTCAAAGACGACCCCAAGATTGCGAGCCGAGGAAACAGGGAGGAGAAGGGCATTATCTACAGAGATTGAGAAAGGAGGAAGGGGAGAGATGGGTTTAAGGGGAAAAATAAGAAGCTCAGTTTTGGCCATGTTCAGTTTCAAATGGCGATGTCAGATAGGCAGGCAGCGATCAAGGCCTGGATTACCGGAGAGATTTCAGGTGTAGAGAGATAGATTTAAGAGTCATCAGTGTAAAGATGGTACTGAAAGCCATGGGAGGAGATAAGTGTACCAAGGGATTGGGTATGAAGAGAGAAAAGGAGTGGGCCCAAGCAGGCTCGTACCTAGCCCTGTGCGAGCGGTGCGGCTGCACAGGGTGCAAAGGCTTAAGGGGTGCATTTTAGCTTTCTTCCGTTGCCTGTCGCCACCACTTTTTCTTCTCTCAGCAGCGGCAGGCAACAGAAGTAAGCTAAAATGCGCCCCTTAAGCCTTCCGCCGGCATGCTAAGTGCAGGGCAGGGGTAGATCCCGGGGAAATAAAGCCCTGCAATTGCCCCTCTCCGCAGTCTTTGCAGAGCTGCAAGGAAGGGACCGACCCATTAGTGGAAAAGGAACTCATTTGTCCCCCAGCAGGTCCCTTTTCTCTTTTCCTGAGCTGGGAGGAGGAGCAGAACAGGGGAGTGGGAGGCGAAACTAAGACTAAAGGAAGGGCAAAGAATCCAACAGCTCAGTCCGGCCCCTCTCAGAAGCAGCCAGGACTAGCGAGACCTCGGAGGCTCAAGGTAACCTCTTGCCCTCCCTCCCTGCGTTCCTGAGGCTTGCAGGACTTTCCAGCTCAGATTCCCTCCCTTCATGTCCACCTAGTTTCTCTCTGCACAAGCCCTACCCCGATGTAATGTTATCTGTCTGTGCCCTTAATTGGGACAAAGAGCGTTTCCTACTGGAGTTTGTGTATTGTAGGCAATGTGTAGTCCATTGGGTCCTTCTGCCCCCTACAGAAAAAATCATCAATTGGTGCTATTGCCTAAAACAGGGGAAACATAATAAAAAATAGCAGAGCAGAGCACCAAAAAGAAACCAAAGGATCCTGCTGGAGAGGGGGAGCAAAAGCTCAGGGCCTTAACTGGAGCAGAATTAAGGCACCAGGCAAAAAGGCACAGGAGTACCAAAGGCTAAACGGCGATTTGCACATCGGGCGCGCCTCTTCTCTCCCGCCGTGGGAGGGGGGGGGGGTGTGCGCCCAATGTGCAAGTCACACAGGGCGCAATCTTCCCTCGGTATGGCCCTGGGCCCAAGACAGACCCTTGCAGTAGAGGAGAATCCACCAGAACAGACACTGAAAGTACGATAGGAGAGATAAGAAGAGAACCAGGATAGCACATAGACCTTAAAACCAAGAGAGGACAAGGTATTGAGGAGAAGGTGGTGGTCAAAGGTGTCAAAAGCAGCAGAAAGGTCAAGCAAGAGAAGCACAAAGGTCAAGAAGGAGCATGGAACTGACTACCTTTTGGAGTATGCCAGTGTGATGGGGTCTTTAGAGTATTGCCCATCCCTCTCCAGAGGGATTATCAACAGGCGGCTTTAAGGAAGCCTGCAGCCCAATGTTCAGGGCTGGGAGGGCATGGCTCTCAGGGAGAGGTTAAAACTCCAGCAGGCTGCAAGAGAGAGAGATGCCTGTGGAACCAGAGGTCCTTTCCAGGCAAGCTCTGTGAAGGTAGGAGCTTTAACTGGCCCTGGAAGAAGGGCCGGTAGAACCAGGCTGTGAAATTTTAACAGCTGGGATAGAATAAAGCTGTCATTGTTTTTTTGACTGTTCTGCCTTTTAAATGAAACCCCTTTCCACCGCACAACACAGTACCACATATAGCGGCAGCTTGGGGATTTCGTTACTACGTGACTGGGGGCTAACCCACATTCTTCCAGACCTGGGCCTCTACAGTTGGTCCGAATATTTTTTGTTTGTGTGCGCTAAGAGGGTTAGTCTTACCCTAGTTAGGGAGCTTGAAGAGGTTTAGTTAGTGTCAGACAAACAGGTTTTGTTTTGCCCACTAGAGGTCATTAAATAAATTGCTGGAGCTGAAATACTGCAGCATTAGCTCAGCTGCAGAAGAGTGAGCTGTGATTGTGGTTTGCAAGTGAGTAGTGACAAGCCAAAATGGAACGGCTCCTTCAGATGCTGGTAGAAGGGCAGCAATAGCAACAACAACAATGTCAGCTGCACTTACAGAATCTTGTTCAGGCACAGAGAAAGCTACAGAGGAGTTCCCTGGCTCAGTTGGCCCAGGACCTGTAGAGACTGCAACGCCACCCTCAAGCACAAACGCTTCACAAAATGACGGCAAAAGATGAACCAGACCACATCTTCGTGAACTTTGAATGGACTGCCCACATGGCCGAGTAGCCAGAATCGACATGGACCGCTTATTTGGGGAATCTACTGAGGGGCAGCAGTCAGGCTGCATTCCAGGACACCAACCTAGAAGGGCGAGCTACGTATACAGCTGCCAAGGCCGCCATACTTGAACAGGCCGACTGTACCCCAGAGGCCTACTTCCATTGATTCAGAAAGGGGGCGCTCCAGATAAAGGAGAGTCCTCGAAGAGTCCTCTATCATTTGAAGGATCTTGCATGGAAGTGGCTGCAGACCTGAGATAGCCAAGACTGTGCTGCTGGAGAAGTTTTTGGAGGGCTTGATCGCCCCGATGAAACAGTGGGTACATCAGCATCCCAAGCTTACAATGCAGAGTGCACTGGAAATAGCAGAGGGGTACTATAAGCCCAGCCAGTGACTGAAGCAGACAGTAAGAAGGGGACAAAGTCACCCGTTAGCCCAGGAGGACAGAAGGGGAAGCCGGAACAGATATTGGCTCCTATGTTCTGATCCCCAAAGTCACCGCCTAAGTGAGGGCATGGCTCCATCCATGATGCCTTCACCTGTTTTAGGTGTGGAGCCATGTCAAGACTCCCATGCCTGCTGAATCCGAGAGTCAGCCTCTCCAGTAAAAGCTATGCTACCAATAGAATCTGGCGGCAGTTATGGGGGAGGAATCTAGGAAGGGAGAGTCTAGGGAAGAAACCCCTAGAGATAGCTCAGGGTTCAGCAGTAGAGACCCAAATACAACTGTCCCCTTCCCAGAGTGGGGACTGAGGAGAGACACAGGGAGATTCAGGAGGGCCCAGCAAGAGGTTGAGTCCCTTAAACATGCTCAAGAGTGGGTTTTGGAGGTGGGTGGGGTTCTCATAGGTAACAGAGAGGCCCCTGCAAGAACCTTTCCCTATTTTATGCTAAAGGGAGATTTATTATACAGAGTGGCCAAGGAGGCCTTATAGTGGGAAGCTGTAGAACTGATAGTTTCCCAGCCCTATCATCAGTTCACGTTACCGTTTATTAGGACACCTAGAGGAGCATTTTTTTTTCAATTTGATTTTTATTGATTTTCAAACCAAACATTGAAACACACCACAACCCAACCCCCTCCCTGTTACAGCACATACAAATCCCTGATAGTATATACAGGCATAACATCCTTCACCTTAATAGCACCCAACTGGTATCCCTCTTCAGAGCACACATTGAAATAGCAAATTGGCTCTCAACAACTGTATTAATTCCCTGTATGTAACTTAAATTTGCTCCAAACTCTTTCAAATGTATGCAGCCTATGATGCTTCAGTGCAATCAATTTATATAATAATTATATATGTTGAGCCCTAGTCTGAACTTCCATCAGAGAGCATGTTTTAGCCTGATTTTTCTGGCCTGGGGTCTATAAACAAGTGCAGTTAGATTGGCAGCAATGCTCCACCTGCCAACTTCACAACCCTGCTAGAGTCTGACCTGCCCCTCTAATGCCTATGCCTATCATTGAAACCCCATTTGAAAGAGTGGCCATGGACCTGGCAGGTCTCTTTGAATGAACCGCCCAAAGCAACAAGTATATTTTAGTCATACTAGACTATGCTACCTGCTACCCGGAGGCCATTGCTCTAAGGAATACGAAGATTACCACAACTGCAAATGCCCTCTGGGTAGTATTTTCGCAGGTAGAAATACCCAATGAGACCCTCACAGATGAAGGAATACACTTTGTATTCAAGGTAATGAAGCAAATGTGTGCCTTGGTGACGGTCAAGATGCTGCATACATCAGATGTTAAAAAGGTTTGTTCAGGAGGACGGGAAGAATTGTGACATTCTCCTACCCTATTTGATGTTCGCTATCCACAAGGCACCTCAAAGTTCCACCAGGTTTTCGCCTTTTGAGTTGCTCTTTGGAAAGTGCACAAGAGTAATATTGGATGTGGTAAGCGAAACTTGGGAAGAAGAACCCAGTGCCAGGTGTTATTTGTAGAGTAATTTGTGGTGGCCAAATTCAGTCTGGAAAAAGCCCAAAATGAGCAAAATAGGGCCTAAAATCAAGCAGCATATACCACACCTTCCAACCGGGAGACAGAGTTTTTGTCTTGCTACCCTCATCCAAGAGCAAGTTACTCTGTAAATGGCAGGGGCCCTATGAGGTTGAAGAGAAAGTGGGGCCTGTTAACTACAAGATTGCCCAGCCAGATAAACGTAAGAAAGTCAAAATGTGCCATGTTAATCTATTGAAAAAGATGATTTTGGACCAGAAATTTCATCCCCGTCAGATCTAGCTCAAGTCCCTATTGAAGACCAGCTCTCTGCTACCCAGAGAAGAGATCTGGAAGGTTTGATCCAGTTGAATCTGAAGGTATTCTCCACCCGCCCCGGATGAACCCACCTCATTTATCATGGCATCATTACTGACTATGGGGTGGCTATCTGGCAATGACCCTATCAGATTCCAGAGGCCTGGCAACAGGCTGTCACCAAGGACCTGGGAGAGATGGTTAACCTGGGAGTTATAGAAGAGTCCATGAGTGACTGGCCATCACCAATCATCTTGGTTTCTAAACCTGATGGGAGCATCAGTTTCTGCATTGAAATCCGGAGGGTCAATGCAGCTTCTAAACTGGAAGCATATCCCATGCCCAGAGTAGATGAGCTAATCGAGTGACTCGGGGGGGAGCACGCTTTATATCAAGCTTGGATCTGACCAAGGGGTACTGGCAGGTACTCTTGATCCCAGTCGCCAGAGAGAAAACTGCTATTTTGACACCGCAAGGTCTGTTCAGTTTACATTTCTGCCCTTTGGATTACATGGAGCTCCCACCACATTTCAGTGCCTTGTTGACCACCTATTGAGACCGCAAAAGGAGTATGTGACTGCCTACCTTGATAATATCGTCATCTACAGCAGAGACTGTACCACCCATCTAACCCAAGTACAAGCAGTGTTGACCAGCCTGCGGAAGGCTGGGCTGATGGCCAACTCTAAGAAATGTTTTCCGGGAGGTTGAGACGTTCAGTGCCTGGGGTATTTAATTAGAAATGGATACATACGACCTAAAGTATGGAAGGTGGATGCCATTGACAAGGTCCCCATCAACTGGCACAGAATAAAGAGTCCAATAGCCATATTATGCGGTGGTTTTTGAGTCTTCAACCCTACCAATTCCAGGTCCGCCATAAGGCTGGTTGGACTACCCTAAAAGCAGACTTCCTTTCCCGGGAGGGGGTCCCAGGTGAAGCAGGACCTCAACGGAACATGGTTGAGCTGAGGAGGAGGGTGTATGATGGGGTCTATAGAGTTTTGCCTATGCCTTTTCAGAAGGATTTCAATAGGCCCCTTTAAGAAAGCCTATAGCCCAGTGTTCAGGGCTGGGAGGGTGTGGCTCCAGGGAGAGGTTAAAAATCCAGCAGGCTGCAGGAGGGAGAGAGGCCCATGGAACCAGAGGTCCTTTCCAGGCAAGTCATGTGAAGGTAGGAACTTTAACTGGGGCTGGAGGAAGGGTTGGGAGAACCAGGCTGACAAGGTTTAACAGCTGGGCTAGAATAAACCTGACATTATTTTCTTGACTGCTGTCTGGACTGTCTTTTAAGTAAAATCCCTTTCCACTGCATGTTACACTGCCACAGCCAGGTACTTATGATCTGAACTGACTGCTGTTGAAAACAGGACACTGGGCTTGATGGACCTTTGGTCTGACTTAATATGGCAGTTCTTAGGAATTTTTGTCACTGTTATTGAGATGGTATCAAAGTTTGAATATTCCCTTGTGTTATGTGAATAGTGTGGGGACTCATCCTAGTTCTTCTCTGCATCCATTACTGGAGGTGTTTCTGTTTTCAGAACTGAAGGTGTAGGTTTTCCATTTGGGTTTTGGTCCATTGTGTAGTCTTGGGTTAGTGTCAGACCCAAGACCTCGCTCCCACATAGTAAGATGGGTTGAATGATGTTGTAGAGACCTTTTGGATGTCACTGCCAGCATACACCAGAAGCTCGGGAGGAGAAAGAGTCAAGGAGTCTACATCGAAGAGTCATCTACTCCAAAGAGGAGAAGAAAGGAACCAGAGGACTCCATCAGCAACCCAGTGACACCAGAGCCAGGAGCCACATAAGCACAATATCGGAGATCTGCATCTACACAGCTACCAGCTCAAGGTACACTGACTGGAATCTAGAGTGGGAGGAGATGTCCCTCTCAGGGTATCTACAGAGAGTAAAAGACGTTAAAGGAGTGGAACAACTTGGAATAAACTTCTAGCACATATACAGTGGGAGGGATATAGGAGAGAAGCATACAAACTACTTGTAATATGGTTGGAGTAAGAAGAGAGATTACTGCTTGTATATAGTTTTTGACATGACGTGGGATTTTAGTAGGGCCATTTAGGAGGAATCTGGGTGTCCAGGGCTCCATGTCCAAACTTCTGAGAGAGTGGTGGCAGTGAAGGAAGATATGTGGAGGCCTTCTGAAATCATGCCTTCTCTGCCCCAAATGATGCATGTCCATGCAATTGGGTCTGGAGAAAGCCACATGTAGATACCGAGGCTGGGTACATGCACTGTTGCAGGCCATTTCAGAACTATGAACGTCCCCGAAATGCATGGCCGCAGAAATGGGTACTTGAACATTCTGGCTGGAGTATTTCAGAACTGGAGTGTCTATGTTATGAGACATGCACATCATACATGGCCATTTCAGATCATCAGACATGCAGCAGTGGGGCAGTAAATGATTAGATGTTCATTTACATGCAGGATGTTTTAGCCTGGCAAAATTTACTGTGGCTCTGAGAGCACATTTCACTCTTCCCCCTGCAATTGTTGGAGACATGAAACAAGTACTTTTTTGCACCTTATTCATGGTCAAAAGCAGGTGTAGGCATGGACGCATCAACCACCAGTGCCAGATATGCTTGTGCCATTCTGAAATCACATAGTGACATGCATCTCTGTTGTACCACCCCGGCCATGCATCTACTGTACCATGCAGCCTTGCGGCTCATGCCGGGGATGTCTATATACCCGACTTTCTAAAATGGGTCCAGGAACTTATCATTTAGACGTCTGAATGCTCGTTTTCAGACATCCAAAGCATGACCAGATATTCTAAAATGACCCCCTTTACCATTAATGTTTTATTTATTTATTTAACAATATCTTGAATCAAGGCGGTTTACAATAAAACTTCAATTTACAGAGAACTTACAATGGGAAAAACAACGCTTAATCAATTATAGATGAACTTCATTAGTAATCACAAAAGGGATGGGAGAACTGGGAGTGTTAACGTTAAACCTATGTACAAATGTGTGTGTAAGTGTTCATGAGGGGGGGCATCATGTTTTGTTGAAGTACTCGATGAAAAGAAGGGTCTTGAGCTGTTTTTGAAATTCCTTTATGTCTGTGGTGGTTCTCATTTTCTCGAGGAGATTTTTCCAGATAGAGGGAGCGGCAAGCAAGAGAGCTCTCTTGGAAGTAGTTTGTTTGGTTTTTGTAAACAGGTTGGGTGTTGGTATGGTATTGATGTTGCTGTTTCTCACAGGTCTGTTCGGTTTGGTGCAGATGAGGTCGGAGACTTCCAGCTGTCAAGTTGTTTTTGATCTTGAAGATGGTCAGAGCAGATTTGTATTTGGCACGTGGTGTAATTGGCAATCAATGCAGTTTGTGCAGGAGGGGCGTTATGTGTTCTCGCCGAGATGATCCCATGATGGTTCTGGCAGCGGTGTTTTGGACCAGTTGCAGGGATCAGGTAGTTTGTTTCGGCAGTCCTTGGAGAACATTACAGTAGTCCAGAGATGGCGCTATGATGGACTGACATAGTGTGCGAAAGTGTTTTTGACTGATGAGAGGTTTTAGTCTCCTGATTATTGCAGGCTTGTGGAAGGAAGACTTGGAAATTTTGTTGATATGAGCCTGTAGGTTGAGATGCTTATCTATAATGACACCTACTGTAGGTACTGGACTTCGTTCTTTATTGTGATTTGTGAATTGGAGATTTTGATTGAAGCATGGGGGGGGGCAAGGGGGGGTTGAAATCAGTGTTCCTTGTAATGTTTATTGCTTCCGTTTTCTTGATGTTGATGTTGAGATTGTTTTTGGTAAGCTAGGTTGTCATTTCATTTTTTGCTATTATCACTGACTCTAAGATTCTTTAAGCAAATTCTCTGATTTAGAGCACAAATTCTTGCCTGGACTCTGTTGTCTAGAGAAAGGAAAGAGGAGTGAATGGAGTTTAAGTACCAAATGCCTCCTAGTGTATACTGGTTCAGTTCAAAGAACCACTTATCGCAACAGTCCAGAATGAAAGACTGCATTGCCCTTGGATTGTTGTGCCCACTGTCTGCCGAACAGCGTGCCTAGGCACTGAAAGGATTACGCACAGGCAGGGCGGTTACAATGCTATCAGATCATTTTAATTGTACTTGGGGGTTGTATTTGTCCGGAGATTTCTTTGTTGCATAGAGGGGTCTTAGAAGCTTTTTCTTTTAGTGTCTTATGTGTGCATGTGTGCCATTGAGTCAATTATGACTCCTGGCAACGCAGTCCCCTGGGCTTTGCTGGCAAGGTGTGACCGGAAGTAGATTGCCAGGTCTTTCTTCCATGCAATAAATCCATAGTACCTAGTATTCCAACGTGGTCTCCTATCCAAGTACTAACCAGACCCAACCCTGCTTAGTTTCTGAAATCAAGCTCATTCAGGGTGGCGAAGCTCTAGTATGGCCAGTTTAAAATTCCCAGATGCACGTTATCTCAGGCCAATGTACATATCTTCTAAAGTGTGTTCCACTTCTTGCTCATTTAAGAAGAATTTGAAATTGTTTTGGAGTTTTTTGGTCTTTTCTGGAAAATCATAATCTTCGTCTTTTCTAGGTTTACTTGTAGAGCCCAGGATTTGCGGTAAGTATCTAGAAGGTTACAATTCTCTGGTAGACCTTCTCAGGTGGAGAATGGAATGACCAAATCATCTGCATATAGCAGGTATTTGATTTCCGAGTCATTTGGTTTTAGTCTTAGGGCCAAGGATCTCTCCGGTACTGTGGAGAAATCTTTCAATAGGGTGGGGATCAAGCTATATCTCTGTCACCCCTCATTCTTGTCTGAGGCTCTCTGCATACTGTTCATTTTTCCTTACAGTTGATGGATGAATAGATGGATTTAATTATAGGTCTTCCTCCCAATTCCAGTTTGCAGTAGTTTAAGGTTGAGGCCGAGGTGCCATATGGAGTCAAAGACTTTTGCAAATTAAAAAAAATCATGCAAATATGCTTTTTTTGTGTTTGTGGATCACTGTCTGTAAGCTAAAGATGTGGTCATTAATTCTGACTTTTGCACTTCATTAGGAATTTTAGCATTTGTTTATTAAGTACGTCACAGCATAGTTTACTAATGGTACTATCGATAAGGATTCCTCTTAGTTATATGGATCGGTGGTATCCCCTTATTTGTGGATTGCTGCAATTAGTCTTTCTGACCATGCTTTAGGGGCAGGGCCAGAGAATAAATAATTTTTTCGCTGTTTCCTGGATTTGTAAATTGGTCTCCCAGTGGACAAGCAGGATAATAGTCTTTTTCACAGTATTCTCGTGCATTGTATATCTTCTCTTTTTTCCTGCTAACTGCCGCATTAGTTTTCTCTACCCATTATTTTCCTTTAGTCTGGTCTCTTGGCCATTTTCTAAGTTACCTTTTTTCTTTGGCATTGTTTAGGCCATATTTAATCTCAGGCGCACCCAATTGGAATCATATTTTTCTCTTCAAAATCGAGCTGTTTGATTGTGATGCGGCTATTTGTTTCCATCCAATATGTCCCAGAAACATGCCATGAAGTGTACCTGGTGCTTCAGGATCAAGTCTAGAATGGACACTTATAAATGGTACCTGCAGTGTCTGTGCTCGATCCCTAATCTCTCTTTATGCCATTTGTGTTTGCAGATGACAAAGGTGATAAATAAACAGGTAGACAAAGGTCGGCCAGTCGATACAGTGTATCTGGATTTTCAGAAAGCATTTGATAAGGTCCCTCATGAGAGACTCTTGGCAAAATTAAAAAGTCATGGAATAGAAGGCAGTGTACTATTGTGGATCAGGAACTGGTTACACGATAGAAAGCAGAGGGTAGGGCTAAATGGCCAATTTTCCCAATGGAGAAAGGTGAATAGGGGAGTACCCCAGGGATGTGTGTTGGGTCTGCTGCTTTTTAACATATTCATAAATGACTTGGAAATGGGAAGAACAAATTTGCAGATGACACAAAATTATTCAAAGTTGTTAAAACCCAAGTGAATTGTGAAAAATTGCACGAGGACCTTGATAAACCGGAAGACTGGATGTTCAAATGGAAGATGAAATGTAATGTGGATAAGTGCAAAGTTATGCACCTAGGAAAGAACAACCCACAATGCAAGGTTGCACATTAGGAACCACCGACAAGGAAAAAGATTTAGGCGTCATCGTGGATAACACATAGAAACCCTCTGCCCAGTGTGCAGCGGCAGCCAAGAAAGCAAATAGAATGCTAGGTATCATAAGGAAAGGAATGGAGAATAAAACAAAGGATATTATAATGCCTCCCTATCGTTCCATGGTGCAACCGCACCTCGAATATTGTGTTAAATTCTGGTCGCCATATCTTAAAAAGAATATAGCTGAATTAGAAAAGATACAGAGAAGAGCCACCAAAATGGTAAAGGGGATGGAAGGATACCCCTATGAAGAGAGGCTACAAAGGTTAGGACTTTTCAACATGGAAAAGAGACAGCTGAGACGAGATATGATAGTGATCTATAAATAAATAAATGGAGTGGAACGGGTAAACTTAGATCGATTGTTTACGCCATTAAAAAAGTAGAAAGACTTGGACATGCAATGAAGCTACAGAGTAACCCCTATAAAACTAATAAGAGAAAATATTTTTTCACTCAACACGTAATCAAACTTTTGAATTCATTACCGGAGGATGTAGTCTAAAGCTGTTAGTGTAGCTGAGTTTAAAAAGGTTTGGACAAGTTCCTGGAGGAAAGGTCCATAAACCATTATTAAAAGAGACCCAGGATATCACTGCTTGACCCAGTACAAGCATTGTGGAACCTGTGTCTTTTGGGGAAACTGCTAGGTACTTGTGACCTAGATTGGCCACTGCTGGAAACAGGATATTGGGTTTGATGGACCTTGGTCTGACCCAGTATGGCATATCTTCTGTTCTTTCATTCCTTCAGAATCAGTAAATATTTATTTATTTTGCAAGTTTCCTTATTTGACACTTCATTTGAACAAGTCAGCCTTTCATTCTAAATGCTTATTTCCTTCTTTGAGATTTTACTGACCCTTTTCATTTATTTTTAATGTGGCTGTCAGAAGGTACTTTTAACTTGTTTTCTGTACCATTATTCTAGGAACAGGGCAGTCAGGGTTCAAATTCCAATGCTGCTGCCATTGACATTGTGTTGAGTACTGAGGATGATGGAGTGCTTTCTTCTCTACAGCCTCCGATGTCTTTCAGCTAAAACAAGCGCTTTCCAGATGCTTGTACGTGCCTTGGAGCAAGTCTATGGTTAGACATGCACCGGGCATCTATGACGTTTCTGTGATCAAGTGGGGATGCCCCAGTTTCTGGGAATACCCTAACCATGCCTCTATTCATATTTGGATGTCATCACACTGGGGATGTTCCCAGAAATGGTTTACTAAAATGGCTCTGGAGATGTCTCTGTGCTTTAGATGTCTCTACGCCTGTGTTCGGATGTCCAAAGCATGAATAAGACCTCTAAAATGACGCCCAAAGTCAGTGAGTTGTACAAAAATGGCTTGCTCAGTGATTTGAGCCAAGAAAGATAGGTTGGAAATTGGACGATTAGAGGGCAATGATATATCAAGATTAGGGGCCCAATTCTGAGATGCAGGTTGCGTGGCTGCATGTCCTGGTAAGATGTTCAATCCCGCAAGCCTTCTGGGCCCGATTCCTCCTCTGGTTCTCCCTGCATGTCCTCAGCAGCATGACAGGGAAAGCCGGTGGGGGGCGAGAAGAGGCGGGATCTGGACAGAGCGGGAGCACGCCAGCCTGGCAGGATGTACAGGACCGATTCAGGTCACGGTCCTGTATGTCCTACCGGGTCAAAGGGGACATGCTGCTTATTCCTCCTCGAAGGTGGAATAAGCAGCTCCAACTTAGCAATTGGGGACGAGTGCGGGGGGTCCTCGCTGCCGAATCCAGGCCCTGGCTGGCCAGCTGTGGGTTGGATGGTGGGGAAGGGGAGGAGGGTCAAGCCATGGCATCTAGGGGACCTGTAGGGAAGACATCCCTGCAGGCAGGCAGGCAAGGGTACGCCACGCCATCCTCAGGCCCGATTCCATGTAGTGTGGAACATTTTGTTCCCATGGTCCAGAATCGGGTCCTCATAGGCCCGTCCTGCATGGGGCCATCCAGAAGGCCCATATGTGCCCCTTTCAGAATCGGGCTCCACGTTTCTTCAACACTGGATGGATTATAGATGGTGGCAAAGAGAAAGCGGCTAAACTCTGATTAATCATTGAATGAAGCAGTGCCAACAATTCTAGGTTCTGCTCTTTCAGCCACTGTGATGGAAGAAAGTCAAGAACACAAAAGGTGGGTTTCAGACCCTGGAGTACTTTTTGTACTGCCGAATAACAGTAATTCAGACAATGGGGCCCAAACGAGAAGAAATTATTTGAGAAGGTGATAGATCCCTTGTTCCACAAGAAGGAAAACTATCGCAGATAGATGAGACCTTTGAAGAAAAGTGATTGTCTAACTGACCTGCTAGGAGTTGGGTATGCACATTGGAGTGTGTATGTGGAACAGTAAGTTTAGAAAAAAGAGTGAATCGCGATTTAGGCCTACTGGTATTATTTTCCACAAATACAGTGAAAAGGGGTTTTTTTTAGCCAATTTAATTTGGGTCCAGTACTGGTTTTGTTTAATTTTACAATGGGAGAAAGAGAGAGGAGTTCTAGTTGTTTTCCATAAATGCTTGGCTTTTTGTGCCTGATGTTTTAGGATACCATGGGTGACAGCGTTTAGGATGTGCAAGAAACGCGATGAAGCGGGACCACTTTGTCTAAGTAGGTAGTCAGAGTGGAGTTCCATTCAGAGAGAGTAAAGAATAATCCTTTGGGAATAAATCAGAAACTAAGGTTAGAGTCCTAGGATCCATCTGATAGGTAGATCAGGTAAGCTCTTTGGAAGAAGGAGGGGTGTCAGAAGGATAAAAACCTTAAAGTTTGAATGTGAGAAGACTGTGATCCATCCAAAATAACAGAGTATCCTAAATACAATTGATAGAGGAAGAAAGTGGTTCAACGGAAAAAACAAGGTCAAGGGTGTGGCCTGCTTTATGGGTGGGAACATGCAGTAACTTCTCAAAGCCAAGATCAGATACATAATATAGGAGAAAGTGTTACTAGTTTGTACTGGGGCATGAATATTAAAATTGCCCAGGACCAACAGGTCAGGAAATCAGGCATAGGCGTCGGATAACGCGGAATAGAAAAGACCCCAGGAGGTGGCTGGTGGCTGGCATCTGGGGTGGGCAATAGAATAGTAGGATATGGACAAATGATACTGATAGATCTAATTTAATTAACGAAGATTCCAGGTAAGTGACAAAATAAGAATCACATTTCACAGCTGACACATGTGGCGACAAAATGATTGCAAGACCCACCCCCCCTCCCCTCCTGGATGGTCTGACTGTGAGTGCGGGGGAAGTGTTTGTGTCAGATAACCGTCATCCCCAGGATATAGCCAAGTCTCTGTTAAACATAGCAATGTAAGGTCAGATAGCGTGGCCACAATCAGGATAATGGCAGCACTATCTAGATTTTCAGCGATGGTCAGAATCAGGATACTGCCGTTGAACATTCAGTGACTATTTAAAGACCATGGCTGACCGCTGTGGCATTTAACAGCCTGATCTTTGAAAATTGGCCCTTAAAAGTTTTACATTTAAAATTAATCCAATTACTTCCAGGTATGATATTACAAAAACAAGCTAATATGTTATAAAGAAGAGAAGCTGTCTACGCTGTGTTATATTTCTACCATCAACCTGAACGACATCATTATACCAGTAAGACAAGAAATAAAATACCTGGGAGTAACACTTGACAAGGACCTTAACCTCCAATCCCACATTGCAAAAACCACAAGGAGTGTCTACATCAAAATGAGGACCATCAGAAGGCTCAAACTGATACTCGCTCAGGAGCATTTTCGAACAGTCTGTCAAGCCCTCATCATTCCCACACTAGACTACTGCAATCACATATACCAGGGGCTACCAAAAAAGACCATAAGACCACTTCAGCTAGCACAGAACACAGCCGCACGACTCATAACAGATTGTACTAATCACGACCACATCACCCCCACATTGTACCACCTACACTGGCTCCCAATCAGCCCTCAAATCCAATTCAAAGTACTTGTAAACATTTTCAAAATACTACACAACCTCTCAGCTGACAGCCTACAACCACTCATAAAAACCGACGACAACAAAAGACCAAGAAGAAAAGGAACCTCAGACACCATCAGCACACCAATGGAATTTGCAAAAACAAAGCAGGCCACATCAAGAAGGGCACTCTCCCTAGCAGCGCCCGCTATATGGAACTCCCTCCCAGACCACCTAAGATCAACCAAAGACCTCAAGGACTTCAGAAAGCTTCTTAGAACTGCCCTATTTACAGAACATTTCAAGGACCTCACCTGAACTGATTACATTTTGAAGTACTTTCAAGGCAATAGTCGATCATTGACCATAGCTCACCTCTCACATGGATCTGTTCTTGTAAATATGTATATTAATCACTATGTATATAGTTCACCGATAAAATCTAGCACACTGCACCTTTCAGCACTCTTCTTAAACCTCCACTGCATGTTTCTGAACACACAATATTATCGATTGTTTGATGTGCTAAACCACTTTGATTTTAATGATAAAGCGGTATACCAAATCCGTCTAAATAAATAAATAAAGTTCTGTTTTCCATATCTTCAATCTTCTGCAAGCTGCACCATTGGCATACTGAAACAAGCCACTTCTACTCAAACTAGCCATTAAAACACATTTTAGCTAGGACATGGAGAGGGGAATTCACACTTCCAGGTCAAAAGCTGGAGACTTCCCAAAATATTTTACAAGAACCTCTGCCAAACAGAGCCTGTTGCAAAACAGATGCAGGTCTATGCGTATACAGCTTTTCACGCCCAGCGACAGCAGCAATTTTAAGCAGGTGCACATGGAGAAGAAATGTAAAAACCCTCCACATATGCATGGGAGCAGCTTCTCAAAGTCGCTGCTGCCCCTGCGCACCTACACCTATTTCAGCGCCACCAGTTCCTCTCAATCACCTACTCCAACATCGATCTCCCCTTTCCCAGTCCCCCACAACATCTAATCTCCTCCTACCCCTCACAAAGCATCTGATCCTCTCCTACCCCCTACAACATTCAATCACTTGCTACCCCCCACAAAGCAACAGATCCCATCTTATCCCCCAAAGCATCCAACCTCCCCTGCAAGCATAGCCCCTGGCATGACAACCCCCCCCCCCCCCACTCAACCTTCCTTGCAACAGCAAATCTCCTGACGCTCCCCACAGTAGTCCCTCCCCACATCCACCCCCGATCCTTCTCCTCTGGCCTTACCAGGGTCCATGCTGTCTATACTCATTCTTTGCTGGGCTCCAAAATGGTGCAGAAGACCCCTAGTAGTAATCTCACAGTACTGCAGGGTGATGCATTTGCAGCTGTATGTTATAGGAGGGGAGAGGTTGATGTGCATGGACCAGGAGAAAGATCTAGGGGTGAAAGTGTCTGAGAATCTTAACTTTGTGACGAGAAGGTGGCTAAAGCCAAAAGGACAATAGAATGCATAGAGAGGCGCCAAACCATCAGGAAGGAGAAGGTAGCGATGCCCCTGTATAGGATGCTGGTGAGGCCTCGCTTGGAGTACCGTGTCCAGTTTTGGAGGCCGTATATTGCTAAGGAGATAAGGAGAATGGAATTGGTAAAAAGAAAAGTAGCCAAAATAATAAGCTGTCTCCATCAGATCACATAGGAGAAAAGGCTGGATGCCCTAAATATATAGGGTCCGATATCCAAAGGCATTTACACGGTTTGCAGACCTGAGCGGGATATTGAGCAGCCCAGTCAGTGCCATGCTGCATGCCCCAATGCTGAGGCTAGAAGGAGGTAGAATCTAAAGCAACATCAGGAAATATTTTGTCACGAAAAGAGTGGTGGATGCCTGGAATGCCCTCCTGAAGAAAGTGCTAGAAGCATAATCGGTGCTGGAATTCAAAAAGGAGTGGGGTAAACACGGTGGATTGCTGAAGGGCAAGAGGATGGTACCCAAGAATGCAGCGCCTCAACTCCAACGAGATGTGAAATGACTGTTTAAGAAAACATGGGTAAAGTAGCCTGTACTGCACGGCAGCTATGACCCGCCAAAGGAAACATGGCATGTGGCACAGTTGGGATACTTGTCTGTGCCTGTAGACTGACTCCCTGGCTGAACAGCAGGCTCATAAAACATAAAAACATAAGAGATGCCATATTGGGTCAGAGTAAGGGCCAGCAAACCCAGTATCCTGTTTCCAACAGTGGCTAATCCAGGCGACAAGTACCTAGCAGGTTCCCAACAGGTAGACAGATTCCATGCCGCTTGTCTCACGGATAAGCAGTGGATTTTTCTGATCCTCTTTAATAGTGGTTTATGGACTTTTCCTCCAGGAACTTGTCCAAACCTCTTTTAAACCCAGCTACACTAACAGCTTTTTGTACATTTTACGATAACGAATTTCAGAGTTTGATTACATGTTGAGTTTAAAAATATTTTCTCCGATTAGTCTTAAATGTGCTACACACTATAAGTGGCATTTTAGAAAGGGCGTCCAAGTGCAATCTGGGATGTCCAGAAAACTACCAGGGATGTCTACGTTTCAGCCCACTTTTAGAAATATAGACGCCTTCGACATGAATGTCTGTGCCGGCCTCTATATAGATGTCCCCACTAGAAAACTGTAAGGCAGGGACGTCCATCTCCAGCAAGGTTGCATACAGGAACATCTAGAGGTGTGCCAAAATGAAAACATGAGCCCCCATGCCCCATCAGTGTTCCTTGACATATTGTAAAATGAAGAGAATATGACTGTACCTCCTTCTCCACAACCTCCAGACGCTGCCTGACGAAACGAGCATTTTTCAGATGCCTTTTCATGCCTGGAGCAGGTATAACCTTTGATGCGGCTTGGGACATCCGGGACGTTTCTGAAATTGAGAGATGTCCAAGTTCTTGGCAACGTCCCGTCCACGCCCGCACCGTGTTCTGACTTGGATGTCCTTGCGCTGGGGATGCCTCCAGGGACATCTCTGTGCGTTGGACATCTCTGTGCCCATTTTCAGACATGCAATGCACAGCAGGGCTTCTAAAATAACCCCCCCCCCCCCTCTGTGGCACAGCAGGTATAGCTGTGCCTGTGGATGGGCTCCCTTGCTGCATAGCAGGGGACCCTGGACTGGTTCCTCCTGCTGGAATTCTGCACACAAAGCTCAGAATTCTGTTTCAAGAGGTCTGAATCATTCAAAATTCCGCATGCTTTGTTTGTCATAATAACACAGCATATTGTTTCTGAGTGAGACTTATTTTAAAATACGATCCAGAAAAAACAATCACAAAAATGTGCAAAATTTGGGTTTATTGTGTGTAGAATTCAGCAGGACTAACTGGTTGCAGAAAAAATGACAGCCTATGTTTGAGGATTGTTGAAGTAATCTGTACTGCACGGTAAGTACACCGGCCCCCCTCCCCCCCCCCCAAAGCCAAAAAAGAAAACGCATGGGGAAAGTAACTTGCAGTACATCACAGGTACTGCTCAAGCAACCCTGCTGGGCAGAGTAGATAGACCAATTCGGTCTTTATCTGCCATCATCCACTAGATTACTACGTTACTATTTTTTGTCTCTTACAGCAAAGCCCTTTGAAAATAATTGGAACCAATGCCAGAGTCATATGGCATCTAGATCACGTTTCAGCTGTCTGGGCAAATTGCCTTACTGCAGAGTTCTTTTACAGTAACTGAAACTATTTCTGCTCAATTTTTCTAAAGAGCTCTGACATTTGCATACAATTAGGATGCACTTTCTCGAGTTGAAAGCACTCAATAGGGAACCAGAAGTAAGTCACAGCTGTTAAAATGGAGGCTTTGAACCACTCCCTTAAAGTATGGAGAACTAAAAACAGCAAAACCTTCTGTCACCACGGTCTGTGCAGTTGTAGAGTGATCTTTCCATGTCTAAACATATCACACTCAAAGGCCAGTGCGGAAAAGTGCACTAGGCTTTGTGCGCAGGTTAACTTGGTTTTAGCCCACAATTTAGTGCACTACCAGGGCCGGCCCAAGGGTTTCTGCCACCCCAGGCATGCTACCCTCTCAGCCGCTGTTGCCTCTCCCTCTTTCTGTGCCACCCAAATCCATCTTCTGCAGGGGCAGGGGGGGGGGGGCTGGTGGCAGTGGTGATGGCACAACTCGTTGCATTGAAAGTGGTGGCTTAGTGCCGCCGCTTCGGTGCACTAGCAGGCCAGGTGTTTTGGTGCCGTGGCATACACATAGCATGCCGCTCTTGCTCCTGTCTGACCGCAAGTTGCATCAGAGGTGGGCAGGAGCGGCAGGCCATCATTTTTGCGCTGCGGATAGCAAAGTGGCGGCACAAAGCTGTCACTTTAAAAAGCATGCTTGCCACGCCCTCGGTGGCCACCTAGTGGACAGGCCAGCCCTGTGCACTACCAATGTAAGAACAAGCTTTGTGCACGATCTGGGTGCAAAGCCTTGAGCAGACAGCAGCACATATTGCGTTTAAATCCATTTCATGAAGCAATGAACAATGCGGCAGAGATGCAGAGAAGTGCGGAGAAGACCAGAAGGCTAAGCACAACACTGTTGGTTTAATGCAAGGTCTGCGGAGGCGTAAAGGGCAGCTTGATCTTCTGCAGTCAGCCCCACTGAGGCGCTTGTGCCCGTTCCTTCTGCATGCATACGATGGGATGTTATCCTGCACGTCGGAGTTTGGCAGTATTATTATTTATGAGCAGCATAGCATGCCATCATTAGCACGGATATTATGCGCATGCAATTCCGAAGTGTCACGCGCAATTCAGCACTTTGGAGGTACTCGCGCATAACATAGATAATATTATTCCAAAACTGTTAAGGGCAGACTAACGGGGCATCGTATGGTGCTGATACAGCTGCTGCAAATGCACATTCATGTGTGCATAGGTCTGCGCACGCTCTCCAATGTCAGTGCCTGGCTTTTGTGCAAAGCCCATGGACCTGCATTTTGTTTACAGCATAAGGAAGCTAATTTCCTCCGTTAGGCTTGAGTTAGAAAACTATAATGCAGAGCTCTAATGCAAGATGAAACTACTGCAAGACCCTATCCTTCCAAGTACAGTATGCGTCCTGGGATAAGTAATGATATTAAAATGTCAGATTAGTTATATCACATCAGCGCAGGTACTAATATGTGCCAATCATTTTTCCATAGGCACAAGATGTGAGTAAACATTTAGCAGAAAGACCCCATAGTACCAACGCAAATTTCTATGATCATTAAAGGGGAAATACACAAAATGCACAATACCCTGACTGACAACAGTGTGCAAATTCAGAATCATTATGTTCAAGGGGGGGGGGTGTCAGGGGTGAAGGCAATTTCAGAGCAATTCCCACCTGTGTAAGTTGACAGTCTGAAACTCGCCTTCTTGTCAGTAAAATGTCAGTGGGCTGTTCCATGACACTCATGGGGGTCATTTTCCAAATGTTTTAGCCACTTAGCAGTCAGCGGGTTATTTAGTGGCACCAACATGATTAGTGCCACTGAATATCCCCTCCTAGCCCTATTAAATGCCCCATTGCCAACCAGCTATCAATAGGGCATTCTGAGGGCAGAGTGAGGATGGCACCAGTAGCTAGCTGGTCAGTGGCAATAGTCAGCTGCTAACCACATAGTTAAAATTCCTAAAGTTAGGACAGGTGAAAAGCTCTCCTAATTTTAGTCAGCTTTTCAATACAGCTAGTGGCTGCAAAAAAAC
Source organism: Ichthyophis bannanicus (assembly GCA_033557465.1). Taxonomy (NCBI): domain Eukaryota; kingdom Metazoa; phylum Chordata; class Amphibia; order Gymnophiona; family Ichthyophiidae; genus Ichthyophis; species Ichthyophis bannanicus. The sequence continues at coordinate 1,860,129,420 of CM066031.1, forward strand.
GCAAACCAGGCAAATTGGATATTCAGGGCCGATCGTCAGATACATCTCATATTCAGTGGAAGCGTTTCTGATTTGCAAAAACATGTGCATTTTTAAAAGTACATGTGCTTTCCAAGGCCAAGCTGAGCAACATATCCAGGTACAGCTGGTAGATCCATTCCCAAAAGGCCTTAGAATCTAAACTGTACGTGAAACAGTGGAGGGTGAAGTGATCTGTTCAAGGCCAAAAGGAGCATCAGTGTCAACAGTGGAATTATGGACCTCAGCTTCAGTTCTAACCCCTAGACCATTCCTCCTACAGAAAAGGGAGGTGCAGGTGTCAGCTGAACATTCATGGGCATATCCTGGCCGTATAGCTGTCTAGAAGTGGGAAAACCCTGGATTTTCTGTAACCCACATGGGAAGGAGGAATACGGGACCTGATGTTTTTCAAATGAGCAGAGTGTTTCTCAGGAGCACCCTGCCCTATTGGGAGACTGCGTATCCCCCAATGTGTTGAGGATGCAAACAAATTGCGGTGATACAGCCCTTCTGAGCCTGCCTCATTAAAGGCACAGGGATTTGCAGGCCAGCAACATAGGAACTACCATCAGTTCTTTAGCTCCTGCGCCTTTAAAATGCTAGACCCCAATTTATTTCTGTCAATGGCAGGCATGAGATGTGCAATGAGGCTGGACCATGGGGCAGGGGCAGACTCGCATGCGTAGTACAATGGGTCCAAAATTTGGAGCCTGGAGCAGCAGAGGCCAGAATTTCAAGGTTTGGGGGGGTGGGGGGGGCAGGAGGAGAGAAAGGGAGGGTGAAGCATCCCTCATGCCCAGGCTATTTTTTTGGCCACAATCCTCTTCTGGCGCTTCTGATGTCATAGTGAGCGATCACCTGGGGCTCTGTGATCACTAGATGGTGTGGTTCAGTACCAGAGCACAGGTTAAGATGGTTCATCTCAAGGTGAGGTTCTTAAGACTTCAGGAAACCTTTCTTTGTTAAGATGGGAGAGCACCTCAATGAGTCGTTAACTTAATGGGAAAATCTAGGGGAAGTAGGTTGCTGGTTCCATGGCTGGATTAATCAGGAACCTCTCCTTCCTCTCTGTAGTGCATAGCTGCTGTGGTGCAGAGGTTATGCCAGTCAAAGAGTCCCGAGAGCTTGGTCTTTGTACCAGTCGGGTTTCCATCCAGCAGAACTCTCCTCCTACCTTTTCATCACTGGTAAGGAGAGTTCCTCCCATGTTCGGGAAACACTGGGTGGTATAAAAAGGTCACAAAGTCATATCCTGTTAGAGCCACTAAAGGTCTCTGCAGCTCAGGTGAGGCAGAACCTACTGTAGAGGCCCAAAAGGTTTTAAATTAATCAATACAATTTGCCAAGATGTGGAAAAACAAAGGACACGCAGGACATCAATAAGGGCTCATGAGGAGATTCAATGACTTATCCATAGAAATGGTTACTAGTACTAAGTTCATAATGCAATTGAGAGGGGACAATCTGATGAGGTGTTCACTGAAATAACAGTGGGGAAAAACTCAAAGCAACTAATGTTTAAGCTGAACACAAGGGCATAAGTAAATGTGATAGCTTTCAATATATTCCAGCAGAAAAAGTTCTCAGAACCCATAAAATCCGCCAACCGCAAGTTGTATGGAGGTGGAGGTGAACAACAGGCTGGGCTGGGTATGTGCACTCTAGTGTGCAAACACAAATGTGGACTTTCATATTATAAATAATGCTGTAGCCAACCCAGCTGTGGGCTTAGAGCTTGTCTGGATTTGAAACTAATACAGTAAACCTTGTATGTATCCCAGTGGTACTCCCTGTGACCTTGGGCAAGTCACTTAACCCTCCACTGCCTCAGGCATAAACTTAAATTGTGAGCCCTCCAGGGACAGGGAAATACCTCCAATACCTGATTGTAACTTGCCTTTAACTACTGGAAAGGTGTGAGTTAAATACTAATAAATAAAATAAATTTAGATTAAAAATGCTCAAAACACAAAGTCAGCTGAAAGCAACCACTCCGATGACACATTAAGAAAATATAGAGAAATGTTTCAGGGAATTTTCAGGAGATGATGGAATCAAGGTGGATAAAAACATTAACTTGGACTGTACGGCCCGATATTCAAGTAGGCAGGCTATGTGCCGCTACGGCACATAGCCCTGCCCGCTCACCCCTAACCCCGGATATTTAATACTGCGGCGGTGCCATTGACTATCCAATTTTGGCATCCAGAGAAAACTGCTCCTGGGAGCCTAGACAAGCTCAAAGTGACGACGCCAGCACAGAGCCTCCTGCAGACCCAGTCGGGGGTAGGAATGAAGATAGGGGGTGGACCCCTAATCCAGGCTTGGGAGTCCAGTGGTGGATCAGCTCATTGGGGAGCTGCAGCAGTGGATCAGCTCCAGAGGGAGCTAGAGCATGGTAGGGGGGCTGCAATGGAGAATTAGCTCCAGAGGGAGCTATAGAAGCAGAATCAGCTCCAGAGGGAGCTGCGGTGGAAGAATCAGCTCCAGGAAAGTGCTGCAGTGGCAGAATCAGCTCAAGAGAGAGCTGCAGTGGCAGAGAATTCAGACTCTTCCCAACCCAGGGAATGGAGATGGCAATGGAGCGACTGTGGAGAGCCTAATCCAGGCTTGGGAGTTCAGCAGTGGATCAGCTCTGGGGGGAGCTGCAGTGGCAGAGAATACATGAACCACAACGACCAGGAAGGGCCTATGGCAAATCAACTCATTGGGGAGTTTCAGCAGTGGCTCAGCTTCAGGGGAGAGCTGCAGTGGAGAATCAGCTCCAGAGGGAGCTACAGCAGCAGTATCAGCTCCAGGGAGAGCTGCAGTGGCAGAATCAGCTCCATAGAGAGCTGCAGTGGCAGAGAATTCAGGAGCCACAAGTCCCAGGAAGGGCCCAGCGGCAGATCAGCTCATCGGGGAGCTGCAGCAACAGATCAGCTCCAGAGGGAACTATAGCAGTGGATCAGTCCAAGGGGAACTGCAGCAGAGAATCAGCTCCATGAGGAGCTGCAGCAGCAGAATAAGCTCCAGAGAGCTGCAGCAGCAGAATGTCCATTCCGGACTAGGATACAGAACAAGTGAAGAGTCTCTGGCAGTAGAATAACTTTATTGTTGAGGAGCTACTCCGACGTGTTTCAGCACTGCCTTCCTCAGGGGGATTATAGCCTCAGAATTACAAAAGCAAATCAAAACAAATTAAAATCCAAATGCAAACATAATAAAAAACACATTAAAACCATATTAAAAAGGGGGACCAGAGATCACGTGTGCACATGAGCGGGTGAGGAGTGTTTCCTCGTAGCGCTCCCGGGTCGCCCTCGAAATCTTTGACAAACCCGGCGAAGGAGGCGCGCAAAAAGCGCTGGTGTGACAGCTTTGGGAGTCCTGAGTGCTGAGGCACCCTCTGTCGGGCTGGTGCTCGAGGGAGGCGGCATGAAAGCGGCCGCAAAGAAGGAGAAAGCTGCTGGTGTGCGGGAGAGCAAGATGGCGGTGTCAGCACGAGGCCTGGCGGTGGCGGGATCTCCTGGGAGGGAGAGCACAGACTCGGGCCCGGATGAAGTGGCTCAGGAGGTAGTTAAACTACTTGAACCTAAATTTGATATCGTTATGAAGAAACTGGAAGAGATGAGCGAGGCTTTTAGCGAGCACACTAGAAGACTGGAGGAAGTTGAGCATCGCGTGGCAGTCTTGGAGGAGGATGAGCTGGCCCTTGAGAGAGCCAACCAGAAGCACCAGAAACAAAATTGCTGAACTTTTATTGAAAGTGGATGATCTAGAAAATAGATCGCGTCGGAATAACCTCCGGCTGGTTGGAGTGCTGGAGTCTTGGACTGGAAGTCAGCTCTCCACTCTCTTCGAAGAATGGCTGCCTAAAGAGTTGGGCCGTACTACGTTACTGGGCAAGATCTGTGTGGAACGAGCTCACAGGCTGGGGCAGCTCGGGGCCGGTAATAACAGGCCGAGGCCGGTGTTGGCGCGTTTACTGAACTTTCAACACAAAGTTCTGCTGCTGCAGGCTTATCGTAAGCGGCGGGACCTGAAGATGGACAATGCGCAGATCCTGCTATTTCTGGACTACTCGGCTGCGTTGGCGGCTAAGCGTAAAGAGTTTTCGCCAGTATGCAGCGACCTGGTTAAGGCTGGCATTAAGTTTGCGCTCTTCTACCCTGCGGTCTTAAAACGTTTTTACAAAGGCGCTGCGCACACCTTTGAGCGGGTGGATGCGGCGATGAAATTCTTGTCTACACTAGGGGCTGAGGGATTGCTGACGCCGCCCTGATTTGTTTCTGAGCTCGGCCGTGTATAAATGACTGGGATGGACTTTATTTGAACAGCGAGGCCTTCTCAGCCATGGCATAGTTCCTGAGCCCAAGGGGGCGACCTGGAGGTGCATGAACTGTGATCTCACTCCCTCCAGGGGGTGTCCCGCTTCGGCGGGATTTACTAATGTTTATATGTAAGGGGTTTCGGGGGAGGGGGGAAGGGGAACGGTTATATGGGAATGTTTGGGCTTTTGAGGTTGTTTGGATGTGTGTATGGATGTGTGTTGCTGGCTGTTTGTGTGTTGGGGGCCAGGGTTTTTGTAGTATGCTCTGAGGGAGCCTGTCTGGAGGGGGAGGAGTGGGCGGGAGGGGGAGGAGGGGAAGGGGCTTGTGGGTGGGGTAGTATTAGGGGGGGCGCATGATCATTGATTCCTCTTGGTTACAGAGACGCGGGCACAGGCCGTTCCATTTCTGTACTGCTGGCAGTAGGCTAATTATATGCTCTGGGGGCGGGGCTGGGCGTCTCTTAGAGCTTGTACTGCTATATCTTAGAGTGAGGGACTCTCTGTCTACATCATATGTCCAATATTAAGTTAATCTCCTGGAATGTTGGGGGTCTTGGATCTCCCGTAAAAAGAACCCAGATTTTACAAATGTTAAAAAGAAAAGGGGCGCACATTGCTTTGTTACAAGAGATGCATCTCAGTGATTTGGAACACCGGAAGTTAGTGCGGGATTGGGTAGCTGAGGCATATGGGGCTTCCTCAGGAACCAAGAAGGCGGGGGTGGTGGTGCTGGTTAAACGTGGCCTTCCTTTTGAAGTGACTCAAGTGCAAGCGGATCCCAGGGGGCGATATGTTCTCCTGTCCGCGAAGCTCTATAATGAAGCTGTGTGGATAGCAAACGTATATGCCCCCAACGTCTACGATCATGCCTTTTTTAAGATGCTCCTGGGATTCGTGGAGAAAGCGGGTAGAGGCAAACTGATCCTGGCGGGTGACTTAAATTGTTTACATGACCCTTCTTTAGATAAGTCCTCGAAGGGTGGGGACTCTGCTGGGACGCGTAGAGGGGTGGGGTATTTATGCCGCTTGGGCGAGTTGGTAGATATCTGGAGACTCCTGCACCCGGGGGCTCGGGAATACACGCATCAATCTCGAGCACACAAAACCTGGTCACGTATAGATTATGTTCTGGTGAGTGCGGGGGGGGGGGGGGTTCGAAGGTGCTCAAAGCAGAAATAGAGCCGGTTGCAGTGTCAGACCATGGGATGGTTTGGATCCTGTGGGAGTGCCAGGAGGTGGTGCAGCGGCGCTGGCGTTTTCCCACCTATCTTAGTGCTGATAAGGCCTTCCAAACTTATTTGGAAAAGCAATGGGATGACTATGTTTTATATAATGACACGCCGCACTGTTCCCCATTGTTATTTTGGGAAGCGAGTAAGGCAGTATTGCGAGGTGCCATTATATCCTACACGGCACAGAGGCGTAGACATCTGGATCGTAGTATCATAGTATTGGAGAGGAGCCTCCAGGACATGCAGCGGCGGATTAGTAGGGGTGGGGATGGTAGCGCTCAGCGTGAGTATGTTAGAACGAAACTGGCTTTGAGTGAGCTCCTACAGAGGAGGGCTGTGTTGTCTATTCAATACTATAAGCATCAATTGCATAGATATGGCAATAGGACTGGACGCTTATTGGCCCGGCTAGTGCGTGATCCTGGGGGTGCCCGGTTTATACCGGTACTTAAAGATTCCGAGGGCCGGTTACAACACCAGCCCCAGAAGATAGTGCAAGTGTTTCAAACTTTTTATGCACGCCTGTATAGTGAAGAACACCGGGATTATGCGAAAGGTAAGGCCTTTTTGCGGGACCTTAAGCTACCTCAGGTGTCAGCCGATGATTTAAATAGCCTAAATGCGCCTTTGACGGTGCGGGAGATTTTGCAGGGCATTAAGAAGGGGAAATCTCACAAGGCTCCCGGTCCCGATGGCTTTAGCACTGAGTACTATAAGATGTTGGCGCACAGGGTGGCCCCTACCATGGTGGTGATGTTTGATTGGGTATGCCAGCATGGGGAATTCCCTAGGGATATGCGCTGCGCTGATATTTCGGTGCTTCCTAAGCCAGGAAAAGACAAACTAGACCCTGCTTCATATAGACCTATATCTTTAATTAATTGTGATATGAAGATTTTAGCATCAGTGTTGGCCGGGAGGCTGAATCCTATACTCCCCTCCTTGATAGCAGAACGGCAAGTGGGTTTTGTCAAGGGTGGGGAAGCCACTAGGAATATTGCTCGTCTATTGTTGGGCATGGGATGTTGCCATCGAGAAGAGCGCGACCTGCTGCTGGTGAGTCTAGACGCTGAGAAGGCGTTCGATAGGGTGGCCTGGGAATATCTGTGGGATGCACTCGCAGGTTTTGGCTTGCAGGGAGATTTTATCCATTGGCTCCAGGCACTGTATAACCGCCCCCTGGCTAGAGTGGTGGCGAGTGGAGCCTCTTCTGATACTTTTATTTTGGAACGTGGGACACGGCAGGGTTGTCCACTGTCCCCGCTACTTTTTGTTCTCTCGTTAGAACCCTTGCTTCGAGCCATCCAAGGTGATGCGTTGATTACAGGCGTTACCATTGGTGGTGAGGAACTGAAGGTCAGTGCTTTTGCTGACGATATGCTCCTCTGCCTCACGGCACCGCAGTCCTCCTTAGTATGTGTGCTGCAGTTGATTAGTGACTTCGATGAATTCTCGGGCTTAAAAATTAATACCACTAAATCGGTGGTTCTGGATGTGGGCGGTCGCGTTCGCCCACAGTGGCAGGGTCCCTTTCCGCTAGTTTGGGCGGATGGGCTGATCAAGTACCTGGGGATACAGTTGCCTGATCGACCGGAGAATCTCTATCGGGTTAATGTGCCGGGATTACTGGCTCGAACAGCGCGAACCCTGGGAGGATGGAGAGGTCTTCCGCTGTCGTTGCGGGGGAGAATTGCGTTGTTTACGATGGTTGAATTACCGCGCTGGCTGTATGTACTCCGCCTGCTACCACTTTGGATTTCTGATAAGGACTGGCGGAGCTTGGAGAAATCCCTGCGTGGGTATCTGTGGAGGGGGAGAAGGGCCCGGATCCCGCTGCGGGCATTGATGAGAACGCGGGACGACGGGGGATTGGGGCTGCCCTCACTACGGCATTATAATCTTTGCTATTTGCTGCGACATGTGGAGGCACTTGTGCGGGGTGCAGAGGGTTGCGCCCTGGTGCCCCAGGTGACTGCACTGTGTGCGCCATACCACTGTTTGTATGTGCTCCACATGTGTTCCCAACGCTGGGCCTGTAAAGGAGCCGGTCAGGGTTATTTGGTGGCCCTTTGGGCAGCCTGGCGCAGTTTATGTGCCTGGTTTGGGTGGGACTGGCGGCGATCGGATTTGCTTCCTTTGGTGGGGAACCCGGATTTTTTGCCAGGTTTCTCTGCAAATAACGTGTTCCAAGGGTGGGCCAAGAAGGGGATTGTCTGTATTGGGGATTTGTATGTTGCGGGTGGGCGGGTCCTGGAGAGTTTTCAGGCCCTGCGCGATCGCTATATGTTGCCCAAGGAGGATTTCTATGGTTACTTGCAGGTTCGCCACTATGTAAGTAGTTTAGGTGATATAGCTGGGGTGGGGGTGGTGGGGGGGGATTTGAGATATGCACTGGGGGCTTGGGTTGGGCAGTCTAGGGATGGGGGAGAGTATCGGTCGCTGGCTTCGCCTCTGGGGGGTATTGATTATATTCTGGCACTCTCTGACCGATGGGGCAAGGATGGGCTGGAGGGGATGAATGTGGTGAAGTTGCGAGAGGCTTTTAAAGCGATACCGCAGCGCCCACTGGGGGTGGTGTTGCAGGAGATCCAATATAAGTTTCTTTGGAGAGCGTATACCGCTGATGCGTGGGCGTTTCGGGCTGGGCTCCGTGAGTCTGCCATTTGTGCTTGGTGTAAAGTCAATGTGGGTACTTTGTTGCATAAATTCTGGAGCTGCCCCTTGGTGCAGACTCTTTGGCTCTCTGCATGCAGCAAGTTGGCTGGGTGGGTGGGGGGTTCCAGAAGTTATGAATCGGGAGGCCTGTTTGTTCCTTTGTTGGGAGAGTGGTGCTGTGGTGGGTGTGAGTAAATGTAGACCCTTCCTACATCGTGGCTTTCTCCTAGTGAAAAAAAGTGCTATTGCAAAATTGGGTTGAGTTGTGTCCCCCTGGGGTCTCTGTTTGGGAGTGTGCCCTGTTCGACTTGATGTACTTAGAAAAACTGACCGCGAAGCAACAGGGGGGCAAACATTGGGATATGTTTCTAGACTTATGGGCTCCACTTATTGATACTCTCCCGACTGCGGAGCGGAGTAGGGTGCTGAATGTGTAGAGGGTGCCCATTGTGAGATGCTCTTTATGTACGATAAGCTGCTCATTGTGTGCGCCAAATCTGTAGTGCATGGCATGGATGGTAGAGCCTATAGTGGTAGCTCTGGGGAGGGTGGACTTGCGTTGCTCCTGGTGTGTAATGGACTGCTGCTGGTCAGTGTCCGCTGGAGGGTGGTGGGTTTTGAGGTTCATGGCTATGCGTTTGGTTAGGAGGGTGGGGGAGGGGGGGTATTTTCAGGGGGGGAGGGAAGGGATAGGAAGCTTGTTACTGTGTTAGTTTAGAGGGGCACTGGTTTGTTTGTGCGGATCCACCTGTAATGGACCCACGGACAGGCTATGTACCCAGGACCTCAGGTATTGCCTATGTCCTCTGTAAATGTTTCATTATGGGCTGTTTTAGTTCCATTATTTTTGCATTCTAGTTCTGGGTGCCATTTAGCTTTGGTGGGCCCAATGCACTGTATTTGCTATCCTCTGCTGTGCCAACTTACTGTTAACATGGGGGTTGCATATTGTGTACAATATGCATTTCTCTCTTGTAGGATTTCTAACTTGTAGAATGTATATTAAGTGTTTTCTCCTGCACGTTGCATACTGCGTGTACTGTATATTGTTTGGCACTGACCTGAGCCCTCTGAGTTTTTGAATTTTTGTACCTGAGTTTTGTATCTGAGTTTTGTACCTGAGTTTTGTATTTGTCTTTATATAAAATGAATAAAAATGATTTGAACTAAAAAGGGGGACCAAGTCAGACATACATGTATCAATCACAATCTCTTAAAAGGCAGCATAAAAGCTCATCAAGACAGAAGGTGAACATATGTAAAAACATTAAAATGAGGCCAAAAGCTATGTGCACCTCCCAAGTGCATAACAGTAATGTGAACTGAAATCATAAATAAAGAATAACTGGCACAATTAAATAGAATAAAATAAAATAACAGGGAATTGAGGATCCATAAATGTAAGAAGTATAGGTTGAGCATACAAAAGTGAAGCAATAAGTCACACTCAAAAACATATAGTATTGTAAGAGCCGAACCATTGCTGGCACGAAGGTTAAGTACAAAATAAAAGCAAAGACCAGCAAGGTGTGACTGTAAATGAAAACCCAAACTTAATAAATAATGCAACTAGCAACCATGGTGATTCAAATAACAAAAACAAAAGGTCTATTGATAAGGAAGTAGAGGGTGAGGAGGAGCAATTAACTCACCTTATGTGATGAGAAGTGAAAAACTCACTCATGGTAACATAAGGATAAATCAATGTAAATGCCAAAATCAAGACTGGAAAATAGAAGGAATCCTGTATAATGAGCCAACATACTGGTATATGTCTTACATTTATGGATTCTCAATGTCATTTTATTTATTTTATTCGCACCAATTGTCCTTTATTTATGATTTCAGTTCACATTACTGTTATGCACTTGGGAGGTGCACATAGCTTTTGGCCCCATTTTAATGTTTTTACATATGGTCACTTTCTGTCTTGATGAGCTTTTATGCTGCCTTTTAAGAGAGTGTGATTGATACATGTATGTCTGACTTGGTCCCCCTTTTTAATATGGTTTTAATGTGTTTTTTACCATGTTTGCATTTGGATTTTAATTTGTTTTGATTTGCTTTTGTAATTCTGAGGCTATAATCCCCCTGAGGAAGGCACTGCCAAAATATGTCGGGGTAGCTCCTCAACAATAAAGTTATTCTACTGCCAGAGACTCTTCACTTGCTCTGTACGCTGTGCTTAGCTGTGAGAGTGACTGCTCTTTTTTGGACTCCATTCCGGACTAGGAGTCACAAGACCCAGGGAGGTCCAGCAGCAGATCAGCTCAAGGGAGAGCTGCAGCGGCAGACAGTCTATTCCGTACTAGGAGTCACAAGACCCAGTGGGGTCCAGCAGCATATCAGCTCAAGAGAGAGCTGCAACAGTTGTTCCTGATTGGACAAGAATGTTAAACCCTCTCCGGATTGGAGGAGGCAGATCCAAAGCTACAGCCTCAGCGATTGGCCAGATATACAAAACCTCTCCTTTCACAAGCAGCCACTGGTCCAGAGCTCCAGCAGTGGGTGAGACTTGGGACTGGAGGGCAAAGGGAAAGGAAGGGGAGGAGTCAGGTTATTAAGGTTAAATTCATAATCTTTAAAGGTTTACTTAAGTCATTACGTATAAGGTTATAGTTGGTTATTTGAACTGCTTTATCTCTTATCCTATATTGCTATTTCACCTTATCTGCTTGAACCACTTATCATAATACAGATTGTACATACTGCATTATTTTATCACAATACTTGATGTATATATTTTGTAAAAAATTGTAAATACTATTTAAGCCAGCCTTGTTCACAGCCTTGTTTTAGAGAGGTTTCCTGGGGTGAAAGGAGGGAAATCCTACCGTTAACACCTTTCTTCCCCAGCTGGAGGCACCAGGCACCAAACGAACAAGGACCAACGGAGCCTTCTCTTGAGGGAACTCCAGCCAGGCCTGTCCCGAACCCAGAAGCGCACCCAAGGGAGCGCTACAAAATGGACCCCCACTTTCTTCCTCCACTCGAGTTAACACACAATTCAGAGATCTCGGTAAAAAATGAAGTCAGATACCTGGGTATCATACTGGATCAAGGCCTTAACGTGCTGTCACATATAAAGAAAATAGCCAATGCAGCATACTTCAAGATGCATTCTCTACAAAACCCTTAGGCCTGCTACTTGAACACAAGGATTTCAGAATGGTGTTTTAGGCTATCTTCATACCCTACCTAGGTTTTATTTATTTGTTTACATTCTCTTATATACCACACTATTCTGCATCAGTGCAGTTTACATTGAAGAAATTACATTGAACAGGGCATTATAACTTGGAGATAACTATTTTACAGGGAACATGGGCTATGGAGGGTTAAGTGGCTTGCCCAAGACCACAAGGAGCACCTGTGGGACTAGAAACCCCAGTCCTGCCAGCCCAAGGTTGCTGTCCTCTAGTGGGATTTGAACCCCTGACCTTCTGGCCTGAGGTACCTTGCCCCAACCACAAGGCCACTCCTCCACTCCACTTTGCTCCAATGTGGTTATGGCCACATTCTAAAAATGGCACAAAACATCATTGCTTGAATAGTTGCTGGGACCTCTAGATTGCAACACATCACACCTACTCTTAAGAGCCTCCACTGGTTACCAATAACACTAAGAACAAAACACAAGGTCATTACCACAGTATTGAAGATACTTCATAGCCAATCAGCCCCTTGTCTTCAGTCTCTCATCAACAAAGCACCAGTAATGAGATCTAGAAGAAGTATAAATCAGAATGTGCTATCAATCCACAATTCAAGACAAAGTGTACACAACATTCCATCAATAGAACCTTTACCTTCTTTGTGCCTACAATTTGGAACTCACTTCCAGAACGCATCAGACCAGCCCAGACCAGACAAGATCTGAGAAGAAAGCTAAAGACTCTCCTCTTCATTGAATACTATGGGCCTGACACGATCACCTAACACCGAACCTCCACAACTCCATCAACCAAACAAGCCCAGAACAAGTTTTTGTTGTTTCCTCCCAAGTTATTGTACCTCCTCCCTTAAGTTTCATGTAAATCTTTGACCTTAGCTCATTTGAGCTAGTTCATCACCGTTTTCTGTAAACCGCTTTGATTATAGAAAAAGCGGTATATAAAGCTTGTTAAATAAATAAATCTCTGCTTTTAAGAATCTTGTCTAGATCCTTCATAGCCATTCAGATGCAATTAAAATACTATAGCAGAAATTCCAGACCGCTGTCTGCTTTGCAAGAAGGAAACAGGATCATGATGCAAAGACCTGGAGGCACATTGCCACTGCTGAATTACAGGTTCCATGGTCATAACTGGGGAAAAGTGAAGATGGAAGTGTGTACTAACATAAACGTCTACAATATATCCAAACACACAGATCATTATCCTGAGGGTTTTGATGGAGATTAAGGGGCAAATGCTCATAGCCCTGAGGATCCACAAAGAAGTTCTTTATCATTTTCTAAAGATATGGATATGACTAGGGCCAATGCAAGGATTGGAGCTTCCCTAGACCGTCCCTTCATCCTGCTGCCTCCCCTATGGCCCTCTGTCCCCACTGCTGCCCCTCTCTGGGGCCTGTAGCAGCAACAATGGACCAAACTTACAACCTAGTGCTTACTAATACACTTCAATGCTACGTTATGTTTCCTTCTATAGCTATGGTTCATTTCTGCCCCCTCCAACGCCACTTACGGTTATGTGGGAGGGGGCGGAAACAGCACATAGCAGGAGAAGGAAACTGTGAGGCAGCACTGGAGTGTATTAGTAAGCTCTATGTCGCAGTTTGCAGCCATTGCCACCGCTGCAGGCTCCAGAGAGGGGCGGCAATGACAGCAGTGGGCACCCTGGAGGGCTGGTGTTCTAGGCCACTCTCTAGTTCATTTGATGGTAGCACTGGCCCTGCATCTGGTGATGGCAGCCACAGAGACTGCAACAGGGAACAATGTGCACATCACTCATTCTGGTCTCACTGTGAAGTTTCCTCAAAGTCGTAGATGTGGGAGGGGAGAAGGTGGTTACAGTGCTACATCCCCCATCAATCTTTTCAACCAGCAGCACTCATAGTAGAGTTTGGATAAATGAGACGCGGGATCCAGACACCAATCTATGTAACATTACCCTCTCTAGCAACACCTCAAACATTAGTCTGCATATGTGGTTGGGGAGGCAACTCAGACATTCCAACGTATCTGTAGAGCTGTGTTGGCTATGCACATTGAATCAGTACAACAGGCATAGCCTGCAGGGGCAGGTGATAGACCGAATGTGCGCAGTATTCGTGTGAAGAAAATCTAATAGCATAACCAAGATATCTAATAGCATAGTACTTAGAGTACTGGCTTAAGTGTGGCAGGTGCAGGCCTGTGACCCACAGTGTCCGAACATAAGCAGGCCAACATGGCTAGCTTGACCTGTAAATGAGGCCTGTGGAGAGGCATATAGGATTGCACATCCCCCAATATGCTGCTATTGTAAGATAGAACTCAGTAGAAGTATTGAATTAGCTTAGGTAAGCAGAACTGCAGTATTGAAAGATGGAAAAATACAGAAAAACATGTTTAAAAGTTACTGATAAGAAAAAGTACATCTGCAAAGAAATAATTGGGAGTGCTGACAGATGAGTTGCAGAGCCCAGCTCCTCTGCACGTACAAATTGGTTCTATAACCTTGAAAGTGTGAAAGTAACAAGTTGATGAACTGACCATTGTAATTGGGACTAGAAGGGGGGTATGCAGGTGTCATGCCCACTGGAGGGATATAACTGGATAAACTTATCAGTACCGGGACCAATAGAAGAGGTACGGGAGGTACGGGAGATTACCGGGACCAATGAAATGTTTTTCTATACCTAGAATGGAACAGAAGTCTATAAAAGTTGTTGTAATGCTTGAAAACTTTGCTCAGCCATTTTGAAATTGATTGGTTCGAGACTTGTGCACAAATAAATGATTTGGACCTTCTGAACAGACTCCTGGTATCATTGGTTTGTCTGCGCTTTGCTGCTACATATTCCTTGGTGCGTTGGCCGGGAAGTTGTGGAATCAAAGTGTATATAGGGCAATATACCACGACTTTCCGCCTCTATAGGCTTGGTCCTGCCGGGATCGCGCCCTTCCGACGAGGGCTGCTCCCTGGCGCCACCGGTCCCTTGTATCGGAGGGAGCTGGTCGGACCTCGGCGGGTGACGAGCCCGGCTGGAGTCAACGCCTCGAACCCGAGTGAGGGGAGTCCGAGGTCCAACTCATGCGCCTGCTTGGGAAGTTTGAGGACCGGATCCGGTGAGTATAGTTTTGATTTTGGGTCTAGACAGAAATAGAAAGCGCAGTACTGCCATTGGAACTTGGAACTTTGGAATTTGTAATCTCGAGATATTGGGAATTGGTAAGAGAGCATGATCACCTCTCAAGGAAGGGCCGAGTAGCCTGGCATGGGAATTCGCCGGGTGAAACCCCCATCCTTTTTGTAATTGGGAAATTGGAAAAGACTAGTCAGAATAGATAGAAACGAATGCATTCTGGGATACGTTGCTAGCATGATTGTGTGAACGAAGTGTGAATGAGAGGTCTGGCAGCACGGACCAAGTGAAGGCGGACCCCTGAGTAGCGCATTTCCTGACCGGGCGACCGCGTTCAGGTCGCGAAAAGGGGGAAGCGATTGTCGTCTTGTCTTGTTATTTGTACTCCTTATACGTTTCCAGGGCCGTGAGGACCCCTTACCCACGGTCCGCCCTCCTTTTCCCTTCTGTCTGTTGTTGCGCGCACACATCGAAATGGGAGGGGCGGGGTCTACTAGAAACACTCCATTAGAATGTATGATCGCACATTTTAAAGAGGGATATTCAGGAGATTATGGTATTAAAATGACAGCAGCCCGTTTGCAGATTTTGTGTACTAGGGAGTGGCCCGATCTAGACCCCATCTGGCCCCGAGAGGGAACGTTCAAAGTAGAGATTATTCAGTCAATACACCGTAGAGTGCGGATAGCGCACCCCGACCAGTACCCCTATATAGATTCCTGGTTAAGTATTTGTGAAGATCCGCCCCCCTGGGCGCAGCGCTGTTATGAGGAACAGTGCAGAATAATGTTAGCTAAAGCAGATTCTAGACAGAAGACGGAACAGCCTAGAATAAAAGAGCAGGATAAGAAAGCCAGAAAGAAGCCCATCCTGGCAGATCCTGATTCCCCAGAAATAATTCTCAGGCAGCCCCGAACCCCAGGTCCAGTAAGAGTAGCCCGGCGTCCTGCCCCAGAACCCCAGAGACAGCCAGAGCCGAGGCGGGACCCAACCCCTGATCCCCCTCCTGGAGAAGAGAAAGAGGAAGAATTAGCGGGAAAAGAAGAGGAGGACCTAAAAAGCGAGTCAGAAGTGGAGACTGAAGAAGGAGAAAGAGAGAATCCCCCAGATGAGGAAAGTGTACAAATAATTGAGAAAGTCAGCACTAGCACTAGCATGCCAGTGACAGAGAAACCCAAAGCAAAACCTGTTGAGAAAAAGAAAGTGACTCCTGCAAAGGCAACGACAATAACCCTTAGATCCCAAAAGACACCCATAGCAGCTAAACTGTTTCCCTTACGGCAAGTCCCGGGAGTGCCCGTAAAGAATGATAATGATGAAGTGGTAGCGGGACCCCTAACTTATGTGTATATCCCTTTCTCTACAACTGATTTATTAAATTGGAGGTCGCATTATGCCTCCTATACTAGCAAGCCCCAGGAGCTGACAGAATTAGTAACTAGTATTATGGAAACTCACCAACCCACTTGGCCAGATTGCCGTCAGCTCCTGACCACCCTATTCACTACAGAAGAACGAGCAAGAATTAGAAAAGCAGCTATTGAATGGATGGCAGAAAACCCTGCAGCTCCGGCACAGGGGCAGAATATAATAGACCGTAGGGAAGCAGCTCAGAGAGAATTCCCGAATGAAGACCCCCAATGGGATCCAAATACAGATGAAGGATCCACAGCCCTAGCCCGTTTTCGCCAAGGCTTTTTACAAGGCCTGAGAAGGGGGGGCCAGAAAGCTATGAACCTTTCCAAAGTTACAGGAGTTATCCAAGGGATAGATGAGAGCCCAGCAGATTTTTATGAAAGATTAACTGAAGCATACAGAATGCATACTCCCTATGATCCCGAGGCACCAGGAAGTTTATGTATGGTGAATTCTGCTTTTGTAAACCAGTCTCAACCAGACATTAGACGCAAATTACAGAAGTTAGAAGGGTTTGCGGGCATGAATGCAACACAGTTATTGGAAGTCGCTCATAAAGTGTATGTGAATCGTGATACTGAAAGACAGAGAGAATGTGATAGAAAGATGAAGAAGAAAGCTGATTTTTTGGCTGCGGCCATAGTGGAACAGAAAAGGGGAGGTGTCCCTAGTCGAAGGAGCAGAGGAAGAGGGCGGGGTCAAGGCGGAGGCCGGACCCAGAGACTAGGCGTGAACCAATGCGCCTATTGCAGAGAGGAAGGACATTGGAGAGATATGTGCCCGCAACTCGAAGACGCCCAGCATGATGACGACAGCAGCCATCAGTGGCGAGAAGAAAGACGAAGCTATCCCCGAAGCCAAGGAGGAGCCAATCGAGAACAATTCCAGCGAGAGAGAGGAGGAACCATTCAAGCATTGGCCACACCAGCCCATGATGAGAATGACGTGGATTAGGACAGACCGGGCTCCAAGTTTGCTTTAGGTCTCCAGGAGCCTATGGTCGGAATACAAATAGGAGACCAAATTATGGACTTTATGGTTGATACTGGAGCACAACATTCAGTAATAGACAAAAAGATAGCCCCATTCACTACAAAAGCAGTCACTATCATAGGAGCAACTGGTGCCAGAGCCACAAAGTCTTTTCTTCAAAACCGAATATGCAGTCTGGGAGGACAGCAAATAACTCATCAATTCCTTTACATGCCCGAATGTCCAGTGCCACTACTGGGACGAGATATGCTAGCCAAGCTTCAAGCACAGATATCTTTCTCTGAGCAAGGAGAAATGCAAATGACAGTAAATCCCCAAACCAAACCAGCAGGAGTAATGCTGCTGACAGTTCCCCGAGAAGAAGAATGGAGGTATTACATTGATGATTCGATACAAGATACCTATTTTGAACAAACTTTGAAAAGTATTGATGCACCACCTGGAGTATGGGCAGAAGGCAGCCCCCCAGGCCTAGCTAAACATATAGCTCCAGTGATTGTAACCCTCAAGCCTAGTGCTACACCAGTGCACGTCAAACAGTACCCTCTCCCAAGAGCCGCAATTGAAGGCATCCATCGCCACCTACAAAGATTGCTTGAGTATGGCCTACTAAAAGTATGCCAATCCCCATGGAACACTCCACTTTTGCCAGTAAAGAAGCCTGGGACAGATGATTATCGCCCAGTGCAAGATTTGAGAAGAGTAAATGATGCAGCTGAGACCATACATCCAGTCGTACCCAATCCTTACACCCTCCTAGGACTGATACCTGCTGAAGCTACCCATTTCACTGTACTGGATTTGAAAGATGCATTCTTTTGCATAAGATTAGCCCCTGTAAGCCAAATATTGTTTGCATTCGAATGGCAGGACCCCATCTCTGGAAGAGGGGGCCAACTTACCTGGACAAGATTACCCCAAGGATTCAAGAATTCGCCTACCATCTTTAGTGCCGCACTAAATCAAGACCTTTCAAGCTATCCAGTAGCCCCGGGGAAGAGAGTGCTTCTCCAATACGTGGATGATCTGTTGATAGCTGCCGTATCAGAAAGTGAATGTATATTAGCCACCAAAGATCTCTTGCAGTTACTAGAGGAAGCTGGATACAAAGTTTCCAGAGCCAAAGCACAGCTATGCCAAAAGAAGTGAAATACTTGGGTTTTCGTATCACCCAAGGAAGCAGAAGATTAGGCAGAGAAAGAAAAGAAGCAGTATGTAGAATTCCAACTCCAACAACCAGAAAGCAAGTCAGAGCCTTTCTGGGAGCGGCAGGATATTGCCGAATTTGGATACCCAACTTTGCCCAAATTGCCAAACCACTGTATGAAGCCACAAAAGGAGAAGAGAAGTCACCACTGGAGTGGGGACTTGAGCAGGACACAGCCTTCCAGAAGTTAAAAGAAGAATTGATGTCATCACCAGCACTTGGACTACCAGATGTCCACAAACCTTTTCACTTGTTTGTACATGAAGCACAGGGAAATGCCCTAGGCATGTTGACTCAGAAATTGGGAAATTGGGAACGACCTGTAGCCTACCTATCGAAACAATTGGACCCTGTGGCCAAAGGATGGCCACCTTGCTTGAGAGCAGTTGCAGCTACAGCACTACTAGTGAGTGAAGCAGACAAACTCACACTAGGACAGAACATACGAGTCACTGTGCCACATGCAGTCCTTGCCCTTATGGAACAAAAAGCAAATTATTGGCTCACCAATTCCCGAATGTTGAAGTACCAGAGCATGTTATGTGAAAACCCACAGATACAACTTGAAGTGAGCCATGCCCTGAATCCAGCCACCTTGATACCTATCAGTGAAGAACTCCCAGAACATGACTGTATCGAAGTCATGGAGACTGTGTTCTCCAGCCGACCCGACTTGACAGATGTGCCCATAGAAAATCCTGACCAAACCTATTATGTTGATGGGAGCAGTCTCATCCTTGATGGACGACGCTGTGCCAGATATGCAGTCGTCACTCAACACGAAGTAGTTGAATCATCAGCCCTAGCCTCAGGCACATCAGCCCAGAAAGCCGAATTGATAGCACTCACCAGAGCATTGTTGTTAGGAGAAAAACTTATACTGAATGTATATACAGATTCCAAATATGCCTTCACTACCCTGCATGCCCATGGAGCTCTCTATAAAGAAAGAGGACTCATCACATCCGGAGGAAAATCAGTCAAATATGGTCCCGAAATATTGATGTTACTTGATGCCGTTTGGGCCCCAACACGTGTAGCTGTCATGCATTGCAGAGGACATCAAGCAGGAAAAGGAGAAGTTGCCCGAGGAAATAGATTTGCAGATGCCTCAGCACGACAAGCAGCTATGACAGGACAAATTGCCCCACAAGCTATGCCAATGCAAGCAGCGTTGTTTCCAGTACCTTTGAATCTATGGACCCCACGATATACCACCAAAGAATTGGACTACTATTGTGACAAAGAAAATGGAGTATTGAAAGACGGATGGATTGAGCTGCCACCAGAAGAGGGCAGTCAACCTCCAGGACGAATAGTAATTCCTGAACTGTTAGGACCATCCTTTGTCAAAGCTTTCCACGAAGCCACCCACTATGGGAAGAGTGCTATGGAAAAAGCACTCAGACCACATTTCTACATCCCTCTGATGACAACCATATCAGCTTCAGTAGCACGACAATGTCAAACTTGTGCCAAGAATAATGCCAAGCAAGGCCTTATTACAGCACCCCGAGTTCAGTCAAGAGGTGTGACCCCCATGCACAACCTCCAAGTTGATTTTACCGAAATGCCAAAAGCCAATGGATATCATTATCTACTAGTATTAGTTTGTACTTTCTCTGGGTGGGTAGAAGCTTTCCCAACCAGAACTGAGAAAGCCCGAGAAGTTACCAAAGTCTTAATGAGAGAGATTGTCCCCAGATTCGGAATTCCAGCAGTAATAGGGTCAGATAATGGACCCTCATTTGTCTCCCAAGTTACTCAGCAGTTAGCAAAAGCTTTGCAGATACAATGGAAACTCCACACTGCATACAGACCCCAGAGTTCAGGGAAAGTTGAGCGAATGAATCGTACCTTGAAAGCCCAAATGTCTAAGCTTTGTCAGGAGACACAATTGAAGTGGCCCCAAGTGCTCCCCATAGCTTTATTCAGAATACGCTCAGCTCCTGTAAAGTCAACAGGATTTTCCCCTTTTGAAGTTTTGTATGGTAAACCCCCACCAATAGTGCAGGGAATCAAAGGAAGTCTAGCCCAAATTGGTTCGGAAATAACCAGACAAGAACTTCTAGCTCTAAGTTTTGTTCTGCAGACTCTCCATACGTGGATCCAAGACCAGTTGCCTATCAACTTGACGGAACCCTTGCATCCCTACCAGCCTGGTACTTCGGTGTGGATCAAAGATTGGAAGAAGACACCGTTGGAACCCCATTGGAAGGGACCGTACACCGTCATCCTGTCTACCCCAACTGCAGTAAAGGTAGCCGAGATCGACGCCTGGATCCACCACAGCAGAGTCAAGCCCGCCGCCGATCCTGAACCAGAGCAGTGGACAGCAGAACAGCACCCTGATGTACCCTTGCGAGTTACTCTGAGACGGCAACCAGCAGCATAGACACTTCATCACAAGTGCTTTGCAGTAGCCAAGTCTTTCGAAGAGGATTGCTGTTTTCCATGCAGCAACAGTTTTGTTTCAACGAACCCAATTTGTGTGTGATTTGACACACTACTTTGAGACTACACTGACTAAGCCAGACTCCACAAGCCAACTGAATTGCTAAGTTGGTCAATGTGTACTGGACAACTTGAGGATCTTCAATCAACACTCAGCACCCGTTAAATTGCTTCATTAGCAAACGGGACGAAGAATAATAGATCGTCGTGATCAAGATCAGCAAGCTGAGGATTCAGAAGAACTCCAATCAACATCGACATGCATCTTTACTTTTGCTTTACTTTGGTTGCCTTCTTTGGAGGTTTTGAACAGACTTATGCTTTACCTCCATGCACTGCCTGCATTACTTCTACTAGAATTGGACTGAAAGTAACTCAGACTTTGCTTTATCATTCTTACTATACCTGCGAGGGAACAGTAACTCGGTGTATCTATAACACCACTGAACTAAATGTTTGCACTCATGGGAAAATTAAGACATGTTATAATCCGCATCAGAATCCATCCTATTACACGATGGAAATAAGATGGAAGGATGCAGATGGACCTATATTAGCTGCAACGCCACCACTTAAGGACATTACTAAACCTGCTGTTTTGAATTTTGATGCATGCAATGCTATTAATAGAGATAGTTATTCCACCTGTGGTACATGGGAGAAAGCGTATCGAAATGACCATAAGTACATGTGTCCAGAAGGTGCCACAGGTTGGAGAAAGTGTACAGGGAAAAAGGAACCAGGCTATAGTACTGCCCCAGCAGCAGACTACTATTGCCTGTATTGGGGATGTGTTTTTTATGCTACCTGGAACACTGGCATAACTGATGAGAAAATAGATAAACGAATGGCTACTTTAACCAAGCCAACCACAAATGATAAATGTCAGAAAGATGCTTGTAACCCCTTACACTTACGTATACACAATCCCCATGCATGGAAACAGGGATATAAGTTTGGTTTACGTATTGCTGGAGGAGCAATAGATCCAGGGACCATTGTGTATATCAGATTGAATACCCAAGCCCACAAGTCATCTAAATATCATCTTCATAATACTTTCTATGAAGCCATGCATGTAAATAAGTTTGAGATCCCTCACCCCTCACAGAATTTATTTCTAGAATTAGCCGGAGCAGTAGTATCTAGTCTTAAAATCACAGATTGTTATTTCTGTGGCGGAACCCAAATGGGAGATCAGTGGCCATGGGAAGCCCAAGAATTGAATTATTCCATGATTTACAATCAGACTGAATTACACAAGACTACCAGTGAATGGGTGTTAGCGCACTCAATCGTTGGACGTCTTTGCTATGCCAGAACTGGACTCCAGTTCACACCCAAAAGGTAGGACAGCTGGTCTGTCTTAGCCAGAAATACTATAATGCCACGACCACAAAGACAGCATGGTGGTCAGGAATTGGACATCCTGAACCTCCTAACCCATTAGCCAGATTTCCTGAACTGGCAGGTCTATGGACTAACCTTGCTGAAGTCCAAGCCTGGCAGGCCCCACCTGGCCTATATTGGATCTGTGGAAACCGAGCATATGCACAACTCCCACCACACTGGGGAGGAGCATGTGTCTTAGGAACCATCAGACCTTCTTTCTTTCTTTTAAACACTGAACATGGAGAACAATTAGGATACCCAGTATACACTACCCACCGACACAAAAGAGCACTAAGACAAAAGAGAGAGGCCTTACAGATAGGCAAGTGGGAGAAGTGGCAAGGTGATGATTGGCCACCAGAAAGAATTATTGAGTATTATGGACCCGCCACTTGGAATGATGATGGTATGTATGGTTATCGTACCCCAATTTATATGATTAATCGTATCATTCGCTTACAAGCAGTAGTTGAAATAATAACCAATGAAACTAGTCATGCTCTCACGCTCTTAGCTAGACAAAGTACTCAGATGCGCACTGCGATATATCAGAACCGCTTAGCACTTGATTATTTGTTAGCAGCTGAAGGAGGAGTATGTGGTAAGCTGAACTTAACCAATTGCTGTTTGAAAATAGATGATAAAGGTCAAGTAGTTGAAGAAATTGCTAAAGATATGCAAAGACATGCTTATGTGCCAGTACAGACGTGGCACTCATTGAAATTTCCTAATTGGTTTGCTAACCTCTTTTCATGGGTGGGAGGATTTAAGACTTTCATCGTATTGGTACTAATCCTTGTTGCTGTTATCTTCTTATTACCATGTTTAATCCCATGTTGTATGCGTTCCATTCATAACACTATTGATAGTACAGTAGAGCGGAAGACCGCAACAAAAATCATGGCTTTATATACAGCCAGTCCTGGTAGAAATCCTTTAGCCAGGATGTGATTCTTCAGAAAGTGATTTAATTCTCACACCTTATTAAGTAATAGGGTGAGATTAATCAAAGGGGGGAATGTGGCAGGTGCAGGCCTGTGACCCACAGTGTCCGAACATAAGCAGGCCAACATGGCTAGCTTGACCTGTAAATGAGGCCTGTGGAGAGGCATATAGGATTGCACATCCCCCAATATGCTGCTATTGTAAGATAGAACTCAGTAGAAGTATTGAATTAGCTTAGGTAAGCAGAACTGCAGTATTGAAAGATGGAAAAATACAGAAAAACATGTTTAAAAGTTACTGATAAGAAAAAGTACATCTGCAAAGAAATAATTGGGAGTGCTGACAGATGAGTTGCAGAGCCCAGCTCCTCTGCACGTACAAATTGGTTCTATAACCTTGAAAGTGTGAAAGTAACAAGTTGATGAACTGACCATTGTAATTGGGACTAGAAGGGGGGTATGCAGGTGTCATGCCCACTGGAGGGATATAACTGGATAAACTTATCAGTACCGGGACCAATAGAAGAGGTACGGGAGGTACGGGAGATTACCGGGACCAATGAAATGTTTTTCTATACCTAGAATGGAACAGAAGTCTATAAAAGTTGTTGTAATGCTTGAAAACTTTGCTCAGCCATTTTGAAATTGATTGGTTCGAGACTTGTGCACAAATAAATGATTTGGACCTTCTGAACAGACTCCTGGTATCATTGGTTTGTCTGCGCTTTGCTGCTACATATTAGCAAGATGACAAGAGTTCAAATCCCAGTGTGGATCTTTGTGATCTGAGGCCATTCAGTTAATAAAGAAGCCTTCCACATAGGAGGCAAGAGATCTGGGAATTTGCTTTAAATAGATGTTAAAGCCAAGTGAAAGGTCGAAGGGGCAATTTGAAAGGCTCCCTCTATCAAACCAGATTATCTTAGAAGCACAGGTCTGGGACCTGTGTAGCAAGCCAGCCTTTACTAAGTGTTAGTTCCCTCCAACCCTCCCACCCCGACTCCTGCCAACCCCAGACATGATCTTAGCTTTATAAGCTCTTAAACCTATTCAAGGGGGAAGACTGCAGAGGGTTGTTGAGGAGCTAAGGGGCCTCTGGCAGTTGGTGAGGCCTGCAGCCTCATGTAAAGCCAGGAACTAAATTTTGCGGCCATTTTTGTCGGTAGCGTTTTTTTCCCGTGGTTTTTTGCAATCACTGTGTTTGGCTGTGTAGGCCATTCCTGTGGGTTCAGGTCATTCGTTTTTGAGAGAATATTAATTTTTGGTGCTTGTCCCAAGCCTTTAGAGTGCCTGTATATAAGCAGGCAGGTTTAAAAAAAAAATTAAAGGTTGTTTTTTTTCAGTAGGGTTAAGGGCAAGCTTGGCTGTGAGGCCATACCTGGTGGTTGGGAAGCCTCATTACCTGGTAAAATGGAGTTTGGTAGCTGATGCCTGCTCGTCCACAGTGCCTGGTGTGCGGAACCCGCAGGGGCACAGTTTCTGCCGACGGCGTGTGTTGTGGCTGTGCGGTGGAAGCGGTACAGATGGAGCAGAAGTCACAGGACCAAGGTAAGAAAGAACCCCTCTCCAAGCCCCTTGGGGTTGGAGGAGAGGAAAAGGAGGGATGAGAGGTCCCTCTATCACTGCAGGCTTCAGCTTTGTCTCGGCCGGGTACTAGTGCACTTCGTGGAGCGCCGACCATGGCCCTGGAAGATTTTTCCCCAAATTTTGTGCTACTGCTACATCAAGCATTTTGCCTTCGTAAGCAGGAGGCTACTCTGGGCAGTTTGGGATTGAGCCCCGGTGTGGTTCCCTTGGTGACGCAGACAGCAGAAGGTTCTCGCGTGAGACCAGGCAAACAACCACAGATGATGGAAGACAAGTCCCATCCCTTAGAGGACTTGGACGATGAAGAGTTAGCAGGGAACATGGAGGATCCGATTGAGGATCATGAGGAAGGTGAGATTCAGGAATCGGAGGATCAAGCCCAGATTATTCGGGTGTTCAGGAGAGAGGAGCTGACGGCGCTGATTTCGGAGTCGCTTCAGGCTCTTAACCTGTCCATAGCCGCGCCGGTGAAAGAAGACAGTGTGGAAGATCCACTTATCCAAGCAGTGAGTAAGTCCCAGGCGGCGTTCCCGGTCCATAAGGTAGTTAAGCAGATGGTTCAGGATGAATGGGACATGCCAGAGTCAGCTCTCAGAGGTGGAAGGTCCATGGCTCGGCTCTATCCGTTTTTTGATCAGGAGCGAGAGCTGTTTCGCTCTCCTAGAATAGATGTGGCTGTTTTGGCAGTAACGAAGAAGACTACCATCCGGTGGAAGGTAGCGCGGCATTGAAGGATGGACAGGACAGAAAGACAGACTCGATGGTGAAGCAAACCTTTGAGGCCAATGCCCTGGTGCTACAGGCCTCCATTTGTGGGGCATGGGTACCAAGGGCTTGTCTACGTTGGTCTAAGCATTCGCAGGTGGCAGAATTGTTGCAGGGCAAGCTACAGGACTTGTCCAGGTTGGAGTCTGGAGCAGCTTATTTAGCAGACGTGCATTATGACCTGGTCAGGACTTTGGCGACTAGTATGTCGTCTTAAGTGGCGGCGCGCAGATATATTTGGTTGTGAAACTGGGCGGCTGATAGTTCCTCCAAGTCACGCCTTAGTAAGCTCCCCTTTAAGGGGAAGCTACTTTTCAGTGAGGATCTGGATAAGCTGGTTAAGGACTTGGGGGAGTCCAAAGGAGGTCGGCTGCCGGAGGATAAGTTGAAAACCGGGAGTGGAACGAGTAAACATAGATCGATTGTTCACCTTATCAGAATATAGAAAGACTAGGGGACATGCAATGAAGCTACAGGGTAAACTATTTAAGACTAATAAAAGAAAATATTTTTTCACTCAACGTGTAATCAAACTCTGGAATTTGTTACCGGAGGATGTAGTAAAGGCTGTTAGTGTAGCTGGGTTTAAAAAAGGTTTGGACAAGTTCCTGGAGGAAAGGTCCATAAACCATTATTAAGAAGTGACCGAAGATATCAATGCTTGACCCAGTACAAGCATTGTGGAACTTGTGTCTCTTGGGGAAACTGCTAGGTACTGTCGGAGCTCCCCCGTGTGGCCAGGCAGTTGCCTAGTGGTACGAGAGGGTTCCGATTGTCCTTTGCATAAATTCAGCCCATATAGCATGTAGTTGTGTCCTTTAAAAGGATTGGAGCCAAGTGCAAAGGTCGCAGGAATATTTCTTTATTTGAGAAATAAGGATTTCCTAACCAAATTAGATTCTTTGGCAAGAATAGTTTGAAGCTTACAAACATAAGTCAGGATACTTCTCCATATAAACACAAGCCTATTGAACAATCCTTGGCTTGGTTTAGTTTAAACCTTTGTTCCACATGTAAAAACTCTTTTTACAACAGCAGTCTGCTTTCTGGTCCCCAGGAGGCAATATAAATCTCCACTGTTACCTTCACAGCAGGTATAGCAATATTCCCTGGTCCACCAAGAGACTTTTCAAATGCAATAGTATTTCTTCCAGTTACAATATGAACTTTTAGCTTCTTCCTGGCTTCTTATCCATGCAGCTTTTATCAGCCAAGCTACCATTAAAAGCCTAGCTAAAAGTTATGGGCTTTTCATAAAATATCCTTGTTAAGAACTTCTGGGTTTTCTCCAGCTAAACAAAACCCTATTCAGTTCTTATTCCTCTAGCACAGATAACACCTTCAGTAATTAAGAACTCCTGGGTTTTCCTCCAGCTCATTAAAACCCCTATTCAGTTCTTTTACTCTTCCTTGGCACAGACAGCACAGTCTATCTCCATATCTGAAACACTGCTTGCATCAAAACTGTCCCCCAGGTCCATCTCTTCCTCGCTAGGCTCCTTCAGATATCTGCTTTCCTTAGTATCCGCCTGAGAAGCTTTTGTAGGTTGTAAAACCTTCAAGACTTGCTCCCAGCCACGCTTTGCAGAACGTGAGCTTGTGGGGGAAGGGCAGGAAAAGGTTTCCCTGTTTAGCAGCTCTTTTAAAGCTTGTAAAGGGCTCACCTTGCCAGTAGTGCTCTTCCTTCCTGTAGGCTCCTTAGAGTGGGAAGGGCTAGGCCATGAGCTTCTGGAGAATATCTCCTCCTCCGAGGAATCCTCCCCTGAGCTCTCCACTGACCTTCTCAGCTCTCTGTTCCTGCTTTCAAACTGCTTCTGTGCAAGCTGCTTCTGTGTCTCCTGTTTCTCTCGTGTCTGTGTCTGTGACTCCGTCTCTTTCTCTCTCCTTCCCTCTTTCCTTCTCCTTGCCTGTTTGTGAGTGCAACTTCCCTGCCTAAATGTTTGGGGCTGTCCTATGGCTCTTGACTCCGCCCCCAAACCACTCCCATCTCCTCCCTCTGTCTCCATGGGAACAGGGCGTGTTTCTAGGTCTGCACTCCTCTGCGTGGAATCTCTGTCTTTAGTTTGGGTGTTAACCCTTCCTGTGCCTGCAGTTTCTTTGGGAAAAGAAAAAAAAGGCTGCTTTTTCTTTCTTTCTCTGCATTCTGAGCCTGCCTTTCCACCACAGTACATATGACCTAGATTGGCCACTGTTGGAAACAGAATACTGGGCTTGATGGACCTTGGTCTGACCCAGTATGGCATATCTTATGTTCTTATGTTCTTAGACCCGGAGTGGTGTTGAGAGGCCAAACTCGCGATATTCGCCATTTTCGGGCTTCGCGGTTCAGATAATTTCTGAGGGGGCGGTTCCCCTTTCGTGGCCAAGGTTTTTGCGGATTCAGAGGGGCAGGCAGGGGGTTCATTGCATGTCCCCAAGTCTTTTTATGTCCTGATGACATAAACAATCGATCTATGTTTACCCGTTCCACTCCATTCATTAATTTATAGACTTCTATCATATCTCCCCTCAGCCGTCTCTTTTCCAGGTTGAAGAGCCCCAACCTTCTTAGCCTCTCTTCATAGAGCCAAATGACGAAACCTGGAAACAGCACAAGCACTGGCAAGTTAAATGCAAGGAAATATAAGGCAGGCAAAGGGAGAATTTGAGAAGAAGCTTGCTGTGGAAGCAAAAAAGAGAAATTAGACTTACCTGCTAACTGTAGTTCCTTGAGGAACTCCAGTTCAGTCCTCCACCACTGGGTAGTGTATGTCCTCCTGCAGCATGGAGACTGGACAAGTCAAATCTATGACCTCACTGGATATATACTGCTGACCTCTCCCATCAGCCCCAGTGTCCTATTGACAAAGCACACTCAAAAGAGCCACAAATAAGTAGTTAAAACATTAACCTCAACGCTGAACAAAACATTAACTCAATTACATTTCAAATAAAGTTCAAATAAATGTCCCCTTAATAACAGGGGAAACTATTACAGTCAATGGCCTCTTTTCTCCGATGCCCCAACAGGAAAGAAAAGAGGAAGGAGGAAAGAAGACCAGAAAGACAAGGGAGACAGAACCCTCACGATACTGACCGAGCCACGGGTTCTTATATCCCGTGACCCCAACACTCCTCCCTACCGCATAGACCTGAAATCACACCATTCCCAGGCGGGATGAGGACCGAACTGGAGTTCCTCAAGGAACTACAATTAGCAGGTAAGTCTAATTTCTCTTTCCTTATTGGTCCTCCAGTTCAGTCCTCCACCACTGGGATGTAACAGAGCAGTACTCATTGGGAGGGACCTGTCCATCTGGATCGCGAGACCGCTGACCCAAAACAAGCATCATTCGCTGCCTGGACGTCCAGGCGATAGTGTTTACTGAATGTATGAAGAGATGACCAAGTGGCCGCCTTGCAAATCTCTACCAGTGGCACCAAACCGTGCTCTGCCCAGGAAGTCGCCTGCGCTCTAGTAGAGTGAGCCTGCAAGCCCATGGGTACTTGCCGGCCCTAAAAAATGTACGCGGACGCAATTGCTTCCCGAACCCATCTGGAAATTGAAGCCTTTGCCGCCGCTTCTCCTCTCTGAGGACCCCCAAACAAGATGAATAAGCATTCTGACCTACGAAAGGCTTCTGAAACCTTTAGATACTGACGGAGAACTCTCTTCAAGTCCAAGGAATGCAGACTACAGTCCGATACGTTTTCCCCCGCCACCCCCAACACTGGAAGCGACACCGATTGGCACCGGCTGCAAGACTACCTTTTCCTAAGAAAAGGACAAGAACGGCTCCCGACAAGATAGGGCCTAGAGCTCAGAGACTCGTCTTGCCAAACAGATTGCCACCAAGAATACTGTCTTTAACTGAAGCTTGGTTCAGGGGCTCAAAACGGCTCCCTGGTTAACGCCCCCAGAACCAGGTTGAGATCCCAAGGAGATACTATCACCCTGCGAGCTGGTCGCAACCTAGAAACCGCTTTGAGAAAGTGCATTATGTCAACGTGAGAGCCCAAGGCCTCTCCCTGGACTTTGCCTCTATAGCAAGAAATGGCTGCAAGCTGGACTCTTAAGGAACTGGCTGACAAACCTTTATCAAATCTGTCTTGGAGAAAATTGAGAACCATCGGTATGGAAACCGTGGAAGAATGTAGTTGTAGCTGAGAGCACCAATCCTCAAAGATGTGTCATATCCGCACATACGCCAGAGATGTAGACCTCTTCCTTGCCTTGAGTAGAGTCGTAATAACTGCTCCAGAATAACCTTTCTTCCTTAGCCTCGCCCTTTCAATGGCCAAGCCGTAAGCGAGAATCGATCCACATGTGGCATTCGGAGCGGACCCTGCAGCAAGAGATCCTCTCTTGTCGGTAGTCTCCAAGGATTCCTGTCGAGGAGTCAGACAAGATCGGCATACCAGGGACGTCTCGGCCAGTCTGGAGCCACTAGCACCACTCTCCCCCAATGAGCTTCGATGCGCTGAACCACTCGTCCTATCAGTGCCCACGGAGGAAAGACATAGAGCAGGCCCTGAGATGGCCAACTCTGCAACAGGGCATCTATTCCTTCTGACATCGTTTCTCTTCTTCTGCTGAAAAGCCGACTTCTTTTGGCCAACCGAAAGGTCACCATGAGATCCATAAGCGGAGGGCCCCACTTTCGGACTATCTGAGCAAAGACCTCCGGGTGCAGTTCCCATTCCCCAGCATCCATATGGACTCTGCTGAGGAAGTCCGCCATCATTGTCTGTTCCTGCGATGTGAGCCGCTGAGATCACCTGTAACCAGGGTTCCGCCCAGGCAATTAGAGCTTCTGCTTCCTCCTCCATAGCCGAGCTCCCTGTGCCGCCCTGTCAATTGAGATAAGCCACCATTGCTGAATTGTCTGACAACACTCGCACTGCTCGGCCCTTCAGCACCTCCTCGAATTCCTGAAGTGCTAGGAACTCTGCTCTCAGTTCGAGATGGTTTATCGACCACTGGACCTCCTGTTCGTCCCAGGTCCCCTGAGCAAAACGGTCCCTGCAATGCGCCCCCCAAACTGAGAGACTTGCATCTGTCAAAACCGGGAGCCATTGCGGTTGCTCCAGAGGCAGGCCCGCCGCCAGGTGATCCAGACAGAGCCACCACTGAAGCGACCGCCTGACTTTCAGTGGACAAGGGAGACGCCTGTTCAGGGAGTCACGCTGGTGCGACCACCATCGAAGTAATGACCTCTGCAATGGCTGCATGTGACCCCTTGCCCAAGGGACTACCTCTAGGGTTGCTGCCATCATTCCCAGTAATTGAAGGTAGCTCCAAGCCGACAGAGCTGGGGTCGTGAGGAATCTGTGTGCCAATTGTCGTAGGGCCCGAGCTCTTCAAGCCGGCAGGAACACTGCTCCTTTGCGTGTATCGAACTGAACTCCCAGGTATTCCAGGTCCTGGGATGGAACTAGCTGACTCAGGGCGACATCGACTACCCAGCCGAGGTCATGGAGGAACCTGACCACTTTGTCCGTAACCCAAACACTCTCGGCTTCTGATTTTGCCCGAATCAACCAATCGTCGATATAAGGATGCACCAGGTTTACTTCCTTTCTCAAGGCCGCCACCACTACTACCATAACCTTGGTGAAGATACGCAGGGCCATTGCTAACCCGAAGGGCAATGCCTGAAACTGAAAGTGTCCCCACGGGAGAACAAACCTGAGAAATTTCTGATGAGCTGGCCTGATGGGAATGTGCAAATACACCTCGGTGAGAACTAAAGAAGTCAAGAACTCCCCCTTTCGCACTGCCACTATTACCGAATGCAAGGATTCCATGCGAAAGTGTGGCACCCGAAGGCAGCGATTAATGCCTTTTAGATCCAGGATGGGCCAGAGCGCTCCATCCATCTTGGGCACTACAAAATAAATGGAGAAACGACCGATGCCACAATCCACCTGTGGTACTGGTACCACCGCTCCTAACTGTAAGAGCCGATCTACGGATTGCCTCACTGTGAGCGTCTTTTGTCGGCCCTTGCAAGGTGACTGCACGAATGAGTCTAAAACTGGATAAGCCAGCTCGAGTGCACAGCCATCGCAAATTATCTCCAGAACCTACTGATCTGAAGTTATTTGGACACAGGCAGGAAGAAAGGCCCGAAGCCGTCCCCTGATCGGTCATATTCCTACCTGGGCCTGCCTCGTTTTATTGTGGCTTTCGCCCCGGGGTGGAAGATGAAGCTGAGAAGCCTCTGCCTGTCCCTCGGAACCCACAAAACCCCTGGGTCCTAGAAGGAAACCATCCTCTTTGAAAACCGCCCAACCGGGAGGTACAAAACCTTCTGAAGTCCCTAGACTGACCTCGCGTGGCAGGAAGAGAGCTTCCCTGCTTAGGCTTAGCCTCCGGCAACCTGCCACCTTTGGACTCCCCCAGATCCTTAACCAACTTGTTGATATCTTCCCCAAACAACAATTTTCCTTTAAAGTGAAGCTTGCTAAGACGTGACTTAGAGGAGCCATCCGCCGCCCAATTCCTTAACCATAAATGACGGCGTGCAGCAACTAAGGAGGCCATGCTACTTGCCAATGTCCTAATTAGATCATAGTGGATGTCGCTAGATATGCCGAACCGGATTACTCCTTCTGCACATCTGGAAAGAAGCAAAAAATTGTGGATGCTCTCCAAGATGCATTATTTAGACAAATGGTGATGGAACCAACCAGGGAAAGCTCAACGCTGGATGTAGTGCTCACCAACGGTGATAGTGTGTCAAATGTCTGCATGAGTGCCCCTGTGAGCAACAGCGACTATCACACGGTGTGGTTTGAGATAAAAGTCATGGTACAGGCCAATCATAGCAAGCTCAAAGTCCTAAACTTCAAATACACTGACTTCAATAAAATGGCAGAGTACTTAAAGGAGGAGATGACGGGGTGGAAGGAGATAAAGGAAGTGGAATTGCAATGGGCTAAAGAAGGCAATAAAAGGGGCAACAGATAAATATGTAAGAAAAGTAAATAAAAACAAGAGGAGAAGGAAACCTATTTGGTTTTCCAAAGAGGTGGCTGCTCAAATAAAGGCAAAAAACACAACTTTCACAAAATTCAAAAGCTTGCAAACAGAAGAACACAGAAATGAATACAGGATCCAACTCAAAGAGTCTAAAAGAGTAATAAGGATAACAAAATCAAAGGCAGAGGAAAGGATGGCTAAAGATGTTAAGGGTAGCAACAAAACTTTCTTCAGGTATATTCGGGAAAGGAAGAAGATCAGAGTTGGAATTGCAGGACTCAAAAGTGCTGCGAAAGGACTCGTGGAAAGTGACACTGAAAAAGCGAAATTACTAAACAAATACTTCTGCTCTGTTTTTACTAAAGAAGATCCTGGAGATGGACCAGCTGTGACTCCCAAATATAAAAATGGGAATGAAGTAGATACCACACCATTCACAGAAGACGAGGTGTTAGAACAGCTTGCTAAACTGAAAGTGGACAAAGCCATGGGACCGGATGGGATACATCCCAGGCAGGGCCGGCCCGTCCATTGAGCAAGAATGTTTTTTGCACAGGGCCCCGCGTTTCAGGGGGCCCCGCGCAAAAAACATCTTGCATCCCAGCAAAGTTTAAAAAAATCAGAAACCGGCTGCGGCTGCCGCTGCCGCCGTGGCAGCGGCAGAATCGAGAATCCCACGGGGCCCCCCTGTCCTGCAGTCTTCTATGCGGCCTCAGCGTCGGCTGTCAGAGCTGCGCGAAGAGAGAGAGCTTCTCCTCTCGCAGCTCTGTTAATCACGCCGCGGGGCTGATGGGAAATCCCATCAGCCCCGCAGCGGGATTAACAGAGCCGCAAGAAAGGGAAACTCTCCCTTCACGCGGCTCTGAAAAGCCCGCGCTGAGGCCACAGAGAAGACTGCAGGACAGGGGGGCCCCGCGGGAGTCTCGATTCTGCCGCTGCCACGGCGGCAGCGGCCGCCGCTGCCGGTTACTGGTTTTTTTTTTTTTAAACTTAGCTGGGCTGATGGGGGGGCGGGTAAGGACTGTAAATGGGCTGATGGGGGGGTAGGTAAGGACTGTAAATGGGCTGATGGGGGGAGAGGGAGGGAGGGAGGGGGTTCGGACTGGAACTGGGCTGATGGGGGGGTTAGGACTGGTAATGGGCTATAGGGGGTTCGGACTGGAAGTGGGCTGATGGGGGGGGTTAAGACTGGGAATGGGCTATGGGGGGTTAGGACAGGTAATAGACTATGGAGGGGCTAAGACTGGAAATGGGCTGATGGGGGAAGTTATGACAGGTAATGGGCTATGGGGGGGGCGGGTAAGGACTGTAAATGGGCTGATGGGGGGATTAGGACTGGAAACGGGCTATGGGGCGGTGGGCTAAGACTGGAAATGGGCTGATGGGGGGGTGTTAGGACTGGTAATGGGCTGTGGGGGCCTTAGGACTGGTAATGGGCTATGGGGGGGTTACAACAGGTAATGGGCTATGGGGAGCTACGACTACAAGTGGGCTGATGGGGGGGATTAGGACTGGAAACGGGCTATGGGGCGGTGGGCTAAGACTGGAAATGGGCTGATGGGGGGTGTTAGGACTGGTAATGGGCTGTGGGGGGCATTAGGACTGGAAATGGGCTATGGGGGGGTTAGGACAGGTAATGGGCTGATGGGGGGTTCCAACAGGTAATGGGATATGGGGGGGCTAAGACTACAAGTAGGCTGATAGGGGGTAAGGACTGGTAATGGGCTGTGGGGGGCGTTAGGACTGGTAATGGGCTGGGGGGGTTAGGCCTGGTACGGGGCTATGGGGGGGCTACAACAGGTAATGGGCTATGGGGAGCTACGACTACAAGTGGGCTGATGGGGGGATTAGGACTGGAAATGGGCTATGGGGGGGTAAGGAAAGGTAATGGGCTGATGGGGGGATACAACAGGTACTGGGCTAATGGGGGCCTAAGACTACAAAGGGGCTGAAGGCGGGTTAGGCCTGGTAATGGGTTGATGGGGGGGTAAGACTGAAATGGGCTGATGGGAGGGTAAGGACTAGAAGTGGGCTGATGGGGGGGTTAGGACTGGTAATGGGCTATAGGGGGTTCGGACTGGAAGTGGGCTGATGGGGGGGTTAGGACTGGTAATGGGCTATAGGGGGTTCGGACTGGAAGTGG
This sequence comes from Ichthyophis bannanicus, assembly GCA_033557465.1. Taxonomy (NCBI): domain Eukaryota; kingdom Metazoa; phylum Chordata; class Amphibia; order Gymnophiona; family Ichthyophiidae; genus Ichthyophis; species Ichthyophis bannanicus. The sequence continues at coordinate 1,860,163,796 of CM066031.1, forward strand.
GCTGATGGGGGAGCTAGGACTGGTAATGGGATGGGGGGTTGCTAGGACTGGAAATGGGCTGAGTGGAAGGGGGCTTGAACGGCAAATCGCTGATGGGGACAGGGGCTTGGAATGGAAATGGGCTGAGTGGAAAGGGGGCTTGAACTGCAAATAGCTGATGGGGAGGGGGCTTGGAATGGAAATGGGCTGTGAGGAGAGGGAGCTAGGACTGGAAATGGGCTGAGAGGGGGGGGGGGGCTAGGACAGGAAATGGGCCGAGGGAGGGGCCAGGATCGGACTGGAAATGGGCTGTTGGGGGTGCTAAGGTTGGAAATGGGCTGTGGTGGGGCCTTGAATTGAAATGGACTCATGGAGGGGCTAGAACTGGAAGTAGGCTCATGGGGGGCTTGGAGTGGAAATGGGCTGAGTGGAGGGGAGCTAGGATTTGACATGGGCTGATGGTGGGGCTAGGAAAGGAATAGAAATGAGCTGATGGGGGGCTGGGATTGGAAATGAGCTGATGGAGGAACTGATAGGACTGGAAATGGATGGGGGAGCTAGGACTGGAAATGGGCAGATGGTGGGGCTAGGATAGGATTGGAAATGGGCTGATGGGGGACTAGGACTGGAAATGGGCTGATGCAGGGACAAGAAGGGAGCAGATGCTGGGTGGGGCTGGTACTAGAAAGGAGCTGATGTTGGGGGAGGATTAGAATGGGATGGAGCTGGGAGAGTGAAATGGAGAGGGAAAAATATTTTGCGTGGGAGGGAAGACAAATCTACAATTGGCCGGATATTGGGAGAGTAAGTGGGGATTGAGGATGGAGGGGTAAAATTTGAGTGGATGAAATAGGAATGAGGAAAGAGCAAAAGGAGAAAGATTGGTATGTTAAAGCAGATGTAGAGAGAGAATGGAAAGAAAAACAAGAAGACAGAAGAAAGGACAAATGGACAGCAGATGGAGAGTTAGCAGAAGACACGAAGAAACCAGAAGAAAGTGGCTGGAACAATTGCAACTGAAAAAAAATGCACAAAAGGTAGAAAAATCTCTTTATTTTGAATTTATTAACTGGAATATGTCAGCTCTGAGAAATGTGCATCATTAATTTTTGCGCTTTGTTTAGTACAAGAGGAAATTAATTTATAGCTTTATTTCTACAGTGTTGTTGTATATTCCAAGTTTGGCTTTTGGGGTTCCCAGTTTAATTATTGTCTTCCTGTTTCTAAATTGTGATTCCTTGTTTGGTGATGGTCTGTGTTCTGCATGTGTAACTGAGCTGAGGTATTCTGTTTATATAATTCCTATTTGACATTGCCACTTGTTCTTTCCCCAGTAGGTCATGTATTGTTGTTCTCTGAAATGTATTGGTTTAATATTTGCAGTGTTGCCTTTTGATAGTTAGGGTATGGTGCTTTGTGAGTCCTGGTAGTGCTGTTAGGATACGGCGGGTTTGCTATGGGTTCTAAATGGGCAGTGTTTGTAGTAGTTCCTAATGTGCCTGGCGGTTGGTACTGGATTATAGTAATGTAGTAACCTTTTAGTCTTTCTTTATCCATATACTCATTAAGAGGCATGTTTACTAAAAGTTAGTGTATGGTAACATTATGCAAATATTTATGCAAATGAGGCCCCGCACCGAGTCTCCGCACATGGCCCCGCACCCCCCTTGGGCCGCCCCTGATCCCAGGATACTGAAAGAGCTCAGAGAGGTTCTTGCAGGACCGTTAAAGGATGTATTCAACAGATCCTTGGAAACAGGAGAGGTTCCTCGGGACTGGAGAATGGCTGATGTCGTACCCTCTACACAAAAGTGGTGAAAGGGAAGAAGTGTCAAACTACAGGCCCATGAGCCTTACCTCGGTGGCGGGAAAAGTAATGGAGGCGCTCCAGAAAGAGTGAATAGTGAACTCTCTCAAAACCAACAGGTTGCAAGATCCGAAGCAACATTCTTTTACCGAAGGACGGTCTTGCCAAAAAAAAGTGATTGAGTTCTTTGACTGGGTGATGAAGGAACTAGATCAGGGGCATGAAATGGATGTCATCTACCTGGATTTCAGCAAAGCCTTTGATACTGTTCCTCATAGGAAGCTTGTCAATAAACTCAGTAGCTTGGGAATGGGTCCCAAGATAGCAAACTGGATTAGAAATTGGTTGACTGACAGACAACAGAAGGTGATGGTACATGGAGCTCACTCGGATGAAAGGAAGGTGATTAGCAGGGTGCCCCATGGTTCGGTCCTGGGCCCGGCACTGTTCAATGTATTTGTGAGTGATATTGCTGAAGGACTGAATGGAAAAGTCTGTCCTTTTGCAGATGACACAAAAATTTGCAACAGAGTGGATTCCCCCGAGGGACTGGTTAACATGCGGAAAGATCTATGAAAGCTGGAAGAATGGTCTAATGCTTGGCAACTACGATTTAATGCGAAAAAGTGCAGTGTCATGCACTTGGGTAGCAGAATTCCAAGGGAAATGTATGTGATGGGGGCAAGAGGTTGGTGTGCACGGTTCAGGAGAAAGACCTTGGTGTGACAAAACAGGTCTCAAGGTGGCAAAACAGTGCGACAAGGCGGTGGCAAAAGCCAGGAGGATGTTGGGCTGCATACAAAGAGGGATTACCAGGAGAAAGGAAGAGGTATTTATGCCACTGTACAAGTCACTGGTGAGGCCTCACTTGGAATACTTTGTTCAATTTTGGAGACCATATCTTGCAAAAGATGTAAAAAGACTTTGGAAACTGTTCAGAGGAAGGCGACCAAAATGATTTGGAGTCTGCGTCAGAAACCTTATGAGAAGAGACTTGAAGACCTAAATATGTACACTTTGGAGGAAAGGAGGGACAGGGGAGATAAGATTCAGACCTTTAAATACTTAAAAGAGAAATGATGAACAAACAAACCTCTTCCAAAGACGGGGAAGCTGTAAAACTAGAGGGCATAACATGAAGCTGCAAGGTGGTAAATTGAAAGGCAATGTCAGGAATTTTTTTTTCACTGAAAGGGTGGTGGATGTTTGGAATGCCCCCCCGATGGAAGTGGTGGGGGCAAACACGGTGACGGAATTCAAAACAGCGTGGGACAAACACAGTGGATCCCTTTACAGCAATAGGATAAAAACAAAATAAACTGTACCATCTAACTTCTGAACCATCTAACGTCTCAACAAATAGGGGTGTCCTACATGGAGTGGTGGGTTCATCCCTAAACAAAGACATGGGGAGGGGGTGGCCTGCACAGAGCGACAGGTGCACCTACTCTTGCTATCTTGCTGGGCAGACTAGATGGACCATGCTGGTCTATGTTACTATGTTACTCCATGGCATAAATGCACAAGAGGAGAGCATCTTTCAATTGAAAGCAAGCTCAGCTATGAGAGGACATATGATGAGGGTGAAAGGGGATAGACATAGTAATATGCGTAAATATTTATTTGCGGAAAGAGTGGTATATGCGTGGGATAGTCTCCCAGTGGAGGTGATAGAGATAAGAACAGTATCTGAATTCAAAGATGCATAGGACAAACACAGAGGATCTAAGGGAGGCCTTCATGAAATACAAGAGATCACAGAGAGAGGAAGACAGGCATCTATATTTGGAAAAACTTAAAGAAGCTAGCAAAGTAGTCAGGAAAGCTAAGATTCAAAAAGAGGAGGAAATAGCCAATACAATAAAATGGGGAGGATAAGACATTTTTCAAATATGTTAGTGAGAAGAGGAAGGACAAAAGTGGTATTGTCAGACTCAAGGGTGAAGGGGAGGAATATGCAGAAGCTGATGAGGATAAAGCAGAATTGCTTAACAAATATTTCTGTTCTGTGTTCACAGATGAAGAACCAGGAGCAGGACCTCAGAAAACACCCAAAAACAGGAACAGAAGCGAGGGACATCTTGAACAATTTTCAGAAGACTGTGTTCGTGAGAAACTTGCTCAACTTAAAGTAGACAAAGTGATGGGACCGGATGGGATACACTCTAGAATACTGAGGGAACTTGGGGACGTTCTAAAAGTCAGTACAGGTGCAATCAGAATCTCTGTTTATTAGATAACTGATGGACAAATACAGGCAGGGGAGAGGAGAGTTTCTGTCAGTCATCAGACACCAGACACTTCCAGAATTCCTCCTCCCCCGAGTACAATAATCATATTACTTATATACATTTTTCTGATTTCCGTATACATGCACAGCTCCCAAATCTATCTCCCCCCCCCCCCCCTTGTATCTCATCTCCTCTTGCCATCTGTTTCCTGTTACTTCCTTTCTATCCCCTTGTTCCTGTTTTGATACCCACTCAGGTTCCTTTCGTTTGCTCTTACTCCATACCTACCAACTATCAACCGTCTTTCTTCTTCAGGGCTGATGTGCTCAGCATATACTTTGTTCATGTTTGCTTGTGGTTTCCTGTGTTCATGCTTACATGACTATTTCTGGGCCTTCCAGCTCAGTAATATGTAGTGCAAAGATTTATTTTTTCTTATATGATTCCATGCTGGCCTGTTTTTTCCTTGCCCACTGTAATGACAGACTGGTTGATATATATTTTATTAGAGCAGTCACCTATCAGGACCCTTGAGTGATTATGAACCTAAACCTTATAATTCCTACAAGGCTCATGAGCTGCCTTTACACAAAAGCGGAAGTAAGGATGTGGTTGAAAACTACAGGCCGGTTAGTTTGACTTCGGTGGTGAGTAAATTATTGGAAACACTGCTGAAAGAGAACATAGTGAGGTTTCTGGAGTCCAGCGGATTACAGGATCCGAGGCAGCATGGATTCACCAGAGGGAGGTCTTGTCAGACAAATCTGATAGATTTCTTTGACTTGGTGACCAGGGAGTTGGACCGAGGGAGAGCCCTAGATGTGGTGTATTTAGATTTCAATAAAGCCTTTGACACTGTTCCTCACAGGCGACTTATAAACAAACTGAACACCATAGGAATGGACCCTAAAGTTACTCCTTGGGTTAGAAATTGGTTGGGTGGGAGGCGACAAAGAGTACAGGTAAATGGGGCTCACTCTGAGGAGAAGGATGTTACCAGTGGTGTGCTCCAGGGATCTGTCCTTCGTCCGATTCTTTTTAACATCTTTGTTGGTGATATAGCGGAAGGGCTGTCGGGTAAGGTTTATTTATTTTATTTATTTATTTGTATGCTTTTCTATACCGCCCCTTCCAGAGATCAGGGGCTGTTTACAAAGAACAAATTAAAACCATTAAATATTGAATATTGAAATTACATAGAACATTTTGGCACAACAAAAACTATGATACATGGGAAACAAATTTAACTATTTACAGATAACCATTTACAGAAGTTGTTATTATTTATTTTTATTTATTTATTACATTCTCTTATATACCGTGCTATTCTGCATCAGTGTGGTTTACATTGAACAAACTGGAATTACATTGAACAGGGCATTATAACTTGGAGATAACTATTTTACAGGGAACATGGGCTGTGGAGGGTTAAGTGGCTTGCCCAAGACCACAAGGAGCACCTGTGGGACTAGAAACCCCAGTCCTTCTGGCCCAAGGTTGCTGTCCTCTAGTGGGATTTGAACCCCTGACCTTCCAGCCTGAAGTACCTTGCCCCAACCACTAGGCCACTCCTCCACTCCACTCCACTCCACTCCTTTATTATCTACAGAGAACAATTTAAACCAGACGTTGATGATTAATTTTCATATAGTAAGACAATATATCACAGATGTCAATGGATACTTGCAATGGAAAGTGATTCTTTGACTTAGGTAGGATAAACTTGGGTCAATTGCATCGTGTATTCTTGTGATACGTGTTCAAGTGAGGGCTGTGAGTTGATGTAGTGTTGGGCAAAAAGATATGTTTTAAGCTCTTTCCTGAAAGAAATAAGGTCTTTAATCTCTCTAAGGTTGAGTGGTAGCTTGTTCCATTGACTGGGTGCGTAGTAAGAGAAGGCAGTATTGGTTGTTACCTGCTTCAGTTTTCTCACAGAGGTGGGGATTAGAAGCATGTTAAGATTTGTTCTTCTTCTTCTTCTGTTTTCTAGGGGGGTATGAATTAATGTTGAAAGATGTGAGGGGGCTATGTCGTTAATGAGTTTAAAAACGGTGACTAAGGTTTTATATTGAATCCTACTGGCTATAGGTAGCCAGTGGAGAGCGTAAAGAATTGGGGAGATGTGTTCAGATAGTTTAGCTTTAAAGATGATCCTTGCCGTGACATTTTTGGCTCTTTGTAGGATGTGTAGGTTCTTCTTAGATGTACCTTGGAGTAATCCGTTACAGAAATCTAAATGTGGCATTATAAGAGCCTGGACAACTGTTCTGAAATCACTAATGTCATTGAGGGGTCTAAGTTGCTGGATGGTTCTTAGTTTTAAAAATATAGTTTTAGCAGTCTGTTTTATGTGGTGTGCCATGCTAAGAGTTTTGTCTAAAGTAACTCCTAAATATTTTACTTCTGATTTGACTGGAAGGGTAATGTCCATCATGTTGACAACAGACGGGGGGGGGGGGTGAAGTTAGGGTTTCTGCATACAAAAAGAGCTTCAGTCTTTTTGAAATTTAGATCCATATGAATTGAGCGGAGCTCCTGTTCGACTTCAGATAGACATGGGGCAATTTTGTCATAATTAGGGTTGTCTATGTCACAGGGGGCAAACAACATGATGTCGTCTGCGTAGATGAAATAATTTAGGTTATGGCATTTGAAGATTGTGCAAATAGGTTGAAGATAGAGATTGAAAAGTAAGGCAGAGAGAGAAGAACCTTGTGGGATACCTCGCTCTTGTGGGAAAGGAAGAGAAGGTTTGCCTTTTTGCGGACGATACCAAAATCTGCAATACACTAGACACCTAGGAAGGTGTAGATAACATGAGAAGGGATCTAGCTAAGCTTGAAGAATGGTCTGGAATCTGGCAGCTGGGATTTAATGTTAAAAAATGTAAGGTCATGCATTTGGGCTGCAGCAATCCAAGGGAGCAATATAGTATAGGGGTGAAGTACTTTTGTCCACTAAAGAAGAGTGGGACCTGGGCGTGGTTGTGTCTGATGATCTTAAAGTAGCTAAACAGGTAGAAAAGGCAATGGCAAAAGCTAGAAGGATGCTTGGGTACATACGGAGAGGAATGGCTAGCAGAAAAAAGGAGGTGATAGTGCCTCTGTATAAGTCTTTGGTGCGACCTCATTTGGAGTATAGTGTGCAATTCTGGAGACCGCACCTTCAAAAGGATGTGAACAGGATGGAGTCGGTGCAGAGGGTGGTTACTAAAATGGTTAGTGGTCTTCATTATAAAGCATATGAGGACAGACTTAAGGATCTTAATATGTATACCTTAGAGGAAAAGTGGGATAGAGGTGATATGATTAAGATGTTTAAATACCTCTATGGCATAAATGTTCAGGGAGACAGCCTCTTTGAATTGAAAGCAAGTTCTGCTACGAGGGGATATGGGATGAGGGTGAAGGGGGATAGATTCAGGAGTGATTTGCGGAAATATTTCTTTACGGAAAGAGTGGTGGATCCGTGGAATAGTCTCCCATTGGAAGTGGTAGAGATGAGGACAGTAACTGAATTCAAAAAAGCATGGGAGAAACACAGAGGATCTCTAAAGGAAAAAAAGAGGACTGTTGCAGTTGTCGATATTGAAGGACAGACTAGATAGACCATGTGGTCTTTTTCTATTGTCATATTTCTATGTTTCTAAAGGAAAAAAGGGGACTGTTGTAGTGGTTGATATGGAAGGGCAGACTAGATAGGCCATGTGATCTTTTTCTATATCTGCCAGGAGTCTGAATTGGTGTCGGACATAGCTGGGGCCTAACCCAAGGCAAAAATTTGAAAAGGGATCCTAAAGTCTGCTAGCAATCTGTGCCTTTTTCTGTCTCAGACAGATCTAAGGCCCTCTCTGGCTTGGGGGCCCAGGGCAATTACCCTGCCTGCTTCCTGGTTGCTTCCCTCTTACTGCCAATCCTGACATCAATATAGGAGGAAATACGTTTCTTTCTGTTTCTCTGGCGGTGCACTACATACAGTGTCTGGCTTTCTGAGATTTTCGTTTAATTTTTGTCTACATACTTCTATTTTCACTTTGTGGTCGCTTATTGGTGAAGGCCTATCTGTAATGTGCGTGTGTGTGACTAGACTGGGTATTCTGTTAGCGGGGAATTTCCATTTAAGTATATATAGTAATTGGGCTTGTTCAGCATTCCTCATAGGCTTATTGATGTTTTGGGACTGACCGCAATATTGATGGTGCTGCTTTTTTCTAGGTAGGGTCCTTGTGTGAGTTCTGGAAGTTAGTACTGGCATAGTAGATTTGCTCTTGATCCCGAATAACTTTTTTGTATTAATTCCAGGGCTGGCCCAACCATCAGGAGATCGCGTCTGCGGGTTGGCAAAGAGTAAGGCATTCAAATCTAAACAATAAATTCTGACAGCCAAGGGGGGCATACGGGTTAAGATTTCTGAATGTGCCAACATTTTGAATCAACTCTGGGACTCGCCCTGATTAAATTTATAATATGCTTGGTATTGAGGGGGATTTTTTCCTCGTATGGTTTTTATGGGGAAAGTTCTAGCTCTGCTTTGCACAGATTGTTGGAGAAGGGACTGGGGCAGGCGGGGTGGGGTGGATGCAGAACATATGTTTGGATTTAATGCCATATGAGAGAGGATATGTGTGTTGGAGGGGCCTGAGAAGGGTACTGTGGCTGAAGAGGTGTTGAAGAATCCAAACTCTTGTACCCCTCTCCCTTTGATACAGCCAGCAGGCTCTAAAGTCTGCACTGTTGCCCTCTGCAATTATTTTGTATAGGCGGGGCAGGCGGTGGGACGGGCATGACTAGTCACAGGTGGCAGGTTTTTCTCTTTCAAAACACTGGCAACTCTACTCCCATGGCCTCTCCCACATAGTTCCACCATCTTCCTTCTCTTTCTCCCCTGCTCCAATCGAGCATCTTCCAGTCCCCTCACCCCCAAAATCCAGCATCTCTCTCTTTCCTCTCCACCTTCCCAGCCTTTTTCTTCCCTTCCCCTCCCGCCAACCCAGTATTGCCTCCTCTTTCTCTCTTCCTGCCCTCCCCTCGCCCTACACAGCAACAATATTACATGGCACCGTTCCCAGCTTCATTGTTCCCTAAGTCAGCAACTAGCAGAGTGGAGGAGTAGCCTAGTGGTTAGAGCAACTGCCTAACACCCAGAAGATCAGGGGTTCAATTCCCACTTGCATGCCTTGTGACTTTGGGCAAGTCACTTTACCCTCCATTGCCTTGAAAGAAAAGGCTGGCAATCTACTTCCAGTGATACATTACCAAGAAAACCCAGAGGTAGCTGGGTCACTATGAGTCAACACTGACTTAATGGCAATAAAATAAAATAAAAAAAAAGCATTCACTTCCAGTGCACAGTTCAATGGCTACACTCACTGAAAGCAAATGCTACAGGCAACCCTAGCTGCTGCCACAGACTCAGAAGAAAGCTGGTGATGCTGCAATCTTTCTGCCCCTGGGGCTGCAGTGCAATGCTGTTGCCACAATCTTTCTGCCACCGTGCTTGTAAACTCTTTCGTAGCCTCTGCAGCTGAGGAGTTGCACAGGTGATTGGAGGGAGGGAAAGAGAGAGGTTCAGGCTTGTGGTAAAGCAGAGCTGGATGCAAGCAACATGCCCAAACATGTCTAGGGCTGGTTCTGACCACAGTGCACAGCTGCTAATGATGCTTGCAGTCTCGGAAATTAAGCATTTGCAAGCACTGGCAAACTGTAAGCACTCCATTCTCTGGCCTCCCTGTTACTTTGCTGGTCGCCTCCAACCCTCCCCCCACCCAGAAATCCTCTGTTCCAAGGCCAGCCTTGGAACTTCAAAAGACACAGGCAGAAACAGCGGCATCCTGCTAACTGCAAGGTTTGTTCCTTCTCTTTTTATTCTGCCTGCCAAGCCTGTTTTTGGCACAAATAGCAGAGCCCTAAAATCTACGCCTGCCTCAGTCCTTCAAAGTCACACACAAAATACTTCTGTCGGGCTTGAAGTTGGGCTCTGGCTTACAGCCCAATAGCAGAGATGGGCCAGGTCCAGCACAACTGACCCACCCTCCCAGGATTTATGGCAATCGTCAGTCCAGCTGCAGTTCAGCATATAGGCGAGACAATTAAATTAGACTTACCTGCTAATTGTAGTTCCTGGAGTAACTCCAGTCTAGTCCCGGAATCTCTGGGGTTGTCAACCTCATCCAGCAGCTTTGCAGACTGAGAAACTTCACTCCTGTGATGTCATCGGTATATAAGGGCTGGTACCGCCTCCTCACACCAGTTTACCTATTGACAAAGCAGAACTCACCAGAGCAACAAGTAAGCAATGACATTGCAGAAACACGCTGCCTCTCTAAACAGTAACTGCCGGTTGGCCCCATGAGGTAGAAGACCTGCAAGCTCTACCTGCCTTGAGATCCCCTGACCATTACTCCGAAGCCCTGGAAAAACCATTACCACCCCCTTCTAGGTGACAATCTACTGTAGCATAAACCAGGACCCCAAGAGAACCAAAATTGTTGCTTACCAGTAATAGAGATTCTGCTTCAGGCCATCGCATCTCCATGATACCGGGCAGGACACGGGACTAGACTGGAGTTACTCCAGGAACTACAATTAGCAGGTAAGTTTAATTTAATCTTCCTGATCGTCCCTCCAGTCTAGTCCCGGAATCTCTGGGGATGTACCAGAGCAGTAACTATCAACCATGGGAGGGTCCTGCGAGACCGGCCTGAAGCACCGCCGATCCAAAACAGGAATCCCTATCCTCCTGCACATCCAGATGGTAATGTCTTACAAAAGTATGCAGGGACGACCAAGTCGCCGCTCGACAGATCTCCACCGCCGGCACCAATCGACATTCCGCCCAAGACGCCGCTTGCGCTCTGGTGGAATGAGCCCGCAGACCTTCCGGCACCACGTGACCACACAACATATATGCCGACGCAATGGCTTCCTTCACCCATCGAGCAATCGAACCTTTAGAAGCCGCCTCTCCTTTCCTGGCCCCCGCAAACAACACAAAAAGCCTGTCCGATTTACGAAAAGACGCCGTTCGAGCAACATACTTCTTCAATGCCCAGCGAATATCCAAACGATGCAGCCGGTCCGCCGCCTGATTCTTACCCTTGTCGCGAAATACAGGCAACGACAGCACTTGGTTCAAATGAAAAGCGGAAACCACCTTAGGCAAGAATGATGGAACTGGTCTTAATACCACCTTAGAATCGAAGAAAGACAGAAAGGGCTCTCGGCACGACAGCGTTTGTAACTCTGAAACTCGCCGAGCCGAGGCGATAGCTATCAAAAACAACACCTTCAACGTAAGATCCTTCAATGAAGCCTCCCCTAAGGGTTCAAAAGGAGTCTTACCTAACGCCTCCAATACCAAAGGCAGATCCCAAGCCGGGACCATGGGCTTATGCGGAGGACGCAGAAGAGTCACTGCCTTCAAGAAACGTTTAATATCCGCATGACCCCCCAATGAGCCTCCATTCACCTTCCCCCTATAACAGGACAAGGCCGCCAATTGCACCTTGAGCGAAGCTTCCGCGAGGCCCTTTTGAAATCCATCCTGCAAGAACGACAAAATCTGAAGAATCGACGCCCTTAGAGGAATAAAGTCCCTCTCCGTACACCATGCTTCAAATACGCGCCATATTCTGACGTAAGTCAAGGAAGTAGACCTACGCCTCGCTTCCAGCAAAGTAGCTATCACTGCCGCCGAATAACCTCTGGCTCTCAACCGCGCCCTCTCAAGAGCCAAGCCGTAAGCGAGAATCAATCCCCTGTGGCATGCATAGCGGGCCCTGGGTTAGAAGATCCCTGCGAATGGGAAGCTTCCAGGGCTTTCCCACCAAGAGCCTGACTAGGTCCGCGTACCACGGCCTTCTCGGCCAATCCGGAGCAATTAGAACCACTTGTCCCTTGTGTCGTTCTATGCGCTGAAGAACCCGCCCGATCAACACCCACGACAGGAACACATACAGTAACTGATCCTCCGGCCACTTCTGAATGAGAGCGTCCAGCCCTTCCGACATCCTCTCTTTTCTGCGGCTGAAGAACCGATCGACTCTTGCGGACCGAAACATCGCCATTAGGTCCATCACCGGCGTGCCCCAACGCCGCACCAACATTGCAAAGACGTCCTGGTGCAAGACCCACTCCCCCGGGTCTACCTTTATGCGACTCAGAAAATCGGCCTCCACATTGTCCACGCCCGCGACATGCGCTGCCGACAAGGCCACCAGGTTCCTCTCGGACAATTCGAACAAACCTTCTGCCTCGGCCTCCAGCGCCACGCTGCTGGTGCCCCCTTGTCGATTTATGTAGGCCTTGACAATGGGCTCCCCAGCCGTACAGACTGGCATCCGTTGTTAGGGAGACCCACGTCGGAGCCTCCAATGACATCCCTGCCGCCAGATTCTCGGGCCTCAGCCACCAACGAAGTGCTAGGCGCGTCTGTGGCAGACAAGGCAACCTCTGGGACAGCGTACCCTCCTGATGCGACCACCTTCTCAACAGAGCCCGCTGTAACGGTCTCATGTGGGCCCTCGCCCATGGCACCACTTCCAGGGATGCCGCCATAGTCCCCAACACCTGCAGGTACTCCCAGGCGGTAGGACACGGCTGGCCGAGAAAACGACGCACTAACTGCCTGAGACCCAGTGCCTGCTGCTGAGGCAGAAACACTCGACCCACGCTCGTATCGAACCGTGCTCCAAGGTACTCCAGATTCTGAGATGGCTCTAACTTGCTCTTTGCGGCATTGACCACCCAACCGAGACTCTGCAATAGAGCTATCACCCTGGCTGTAGCCGAAACAATTTCCTCCCTGGACTTCGCCCTGATCAACCAATCGTCCAGATATGGGTGAACCAAAATGCCATCTTTGCGCAAAGCCGCCGCCACCACCACCATCACCTTGGTGAACGTTCGCGGCGCCGTCACCAAACCAAATGGAAGTGCCTGAAATTGGAAATGCCCCATTGGCACAGCAAACCTGAGAAACGTCTGATGCTCCCGACGTATTGGAATATGAAGATACGCCTCCGATAGGTCCAGGGACGTCAGAAACTCGCCTCTTCTTACCGCTACTATGACAGACCTGAGGGTCTCCATCCGAAAATGAGACACCCGTAGACAACGATTCACCCTTTTTAAATCTAGAATGGGCCTCCAAGTCCCTTCTTTCTTCGGAACCACAAAATAAATGGAGTATCGACCGCACCCTAACTGGTCGGCAGGAACCGGAACAATTGCCTTGAGGTCGAGCAGCCTTTGAACCGTTTCCTGCACTGGCGCTTCGCCGGAGCCTTGCATGGGGAGCAAATGAATGATTCGGAGACCGGCCAGTGCAGCTCTAGCGCATAGCCTTCCCGAATCACCTCCACTACCCACTGATCTGACGTGAGTTGGACCCAGGCAGGGTAAAAATCCCGCAGCCGACCTCCCACGGGAATCAACTCTGCCCGGGCCCTCCTGACTTCATTGTGACTTCTTGAAGGAAGAGGATGAGGACGCAGCCGCAAACCCTCTGCTGGCTCCTCGAAACCCCTGGGATCTCCCAGGAAAGCGACCCCGTTGAGACTGACCTCCCCTGGGGGAACTAAAGCGGCGAAAGTCCCGCTGCTGCCCCCGAGCCCCAGGGACAGCCCGTCTCTGCTTCTGTTTATCCTCTGGCAACCTGCCACCCTTAGACTCTCCGAGATCCTTCACCAGCTTCTCCAAATCCTCTCCAAAAAGTAGCTTTCCCCGGAAGGGAAGCCTACTCAACCTCACCTTGGACGAACCATCCGCCGCCCAATTACGCAGCCAAAGACACCTACGTCCTGCCACGACCAAAGCCATACTCTTCGCTAACCCCCGGATCAAATCATAATGAACGTCAGCAAGATACGCCGCCCCGGATTCTAACCGGGACGCCTCCTCGGAGGCTGCCTCCGAGTGATCGCTCTGAACCCGCTGCGCCCACCGCAAGCAGGCCCTGGCTACCCAGGCCCCACAAATAGACGCCTGCAAGGACAGAGCATTCGCTTAAAAAATCTGCTTCAGCAATGTCTCTAATTTGCGGTCCTGCGCATCTCTAAGTGCCGCAGCACCCTCCACCGGGATAGTAGTTTTCTTGGTTACTGCCGACACGGCCGCGTCCACCCTCGGCGCCTTAAACAATTCCCGGTCCTGATCCGAGAGAGGATATAGCCGCGCCATAACTCTAGAACCTTTCAAGGTGGCCTCTGGCATATCCCATTCCTCCTGTATCATTTCCTTAAACATCCTATGCACCGGGAAGACCCTCTGAGTTTTCCGAATAGCCTGCAGCAGAGGATCCTCAAGAGTCGAATCCTCCACCGGCCCCACGTCAGGCATATTAAGGGCTCGGAGAGATTCCGCAATGAGCGCCGGAAGCTCCTCTCTACGAAATACTCTAACCACTCACGCCTGATCTTCCTGTTCCCTAATCTCTCCTTCCTCTAAATCCTCCATGTCCCTGTCCACGTCCGTGTCCTCCGACACGACAGACGGCTCCAGAAGTTCTTTTCCTACCCTGGCCCTTTTGGCACTTATACCAGACGCTGCCGCCGATACAGGCGACTCCGGCCTCTTCCGTCCGAGCTCAACTCCCGAGGGACCTGCTACAGGGGCCCCTTGAGAGCCAGCCAAAGTCCTTTGAAGCAGTGCCATGAAGTCTGGTGAAAAAATTGATGCTAAATCGCCTGCTAAAGGCTGCTGAGCGGTCTGCCGCGCTGGGGTTGAAGGAGTACCAAGCTCCGGGCCTGGAGCAGGCAGGGATGGGTCAGCCGATTCAATACCCTCCCCCAAATCATCCTGCCGCTCCGCTTCAGCATGAGGCACTAAATCCCTAGCCTCCAATTCAGGGGCGCATCCCTTACACACACCGCCTTGAGACACTGAGCTCCTCTTAGCCCCACACAGGAGGCAGAGCTGCTTTGAAGGCATCGCCCTGAAACCAATACGCAGCCAACTCCCACAAAATTAATTTTAAGGGGGGGTTTTTTGTTTTTTTTACTTCAGCTGGTGCAGAGACGCTTCCCCCGCTAAACCCTGAAGAAACTAGCAAAAAACAAGGCTCCTAGCCGAAGATATAACGCGCCAAAACTAACAAGTTTAAAACGGCGATTTTCCCGCTCAGCGCACACGCGGTCTGGCCTGCTAACAAAAGGGAAGCCATTTCCAGCCAAAAACAGCTGCTTACCTCCCGACCCGATGACGGATCGCCTGACAGCTCTAAGGCCTGTCTGCACACTTCCTCCGCAGCTCCGATCCACTTGTCGGCACCCGGGTCCGTAGAAAAGTCAGCTGCAGCTGCACCGGAGAGCTCCCAGCGCCGGCAGGCAAATCCTCTGCACGCTCTGCTCTCAGAAGTGAGTCAGCTCCTGTCCCTGCATCCCCGGGATGGTAACTGGCTGCAGATCCTCTCCCCAAATGCACAGAACTGCCCGATCTGGCTCCCGACTGTTCCCCTGGAGGAATTAAAAGGGAAGAGAATGGCTAGAGGATCTCAGGGCAAACGGAAAGCATAGTTAAAGCTGCAGGCAGATAACAGATGCTTTCCTCTCCCTGCTTGAATTTAGAATCCTTATCTTTTTTTTTTTTTTTTTTTACTTCTATAACCTAAATCCTTTCCTTAATTGTTCCTCAAGTGAGCCCCGAAATCTCTGGGCTCACCACCCCTTCAGCTGCTTTGGAGACTGATAAACTGGTGTGAGGAGGCGGTACCAGCCCTTATATACCGGTGACATCACAGGAGTGAAGTTTCTCAGTCTCCAAAGCTGCTGGATGAGGTTGACAACCCCAGAGATTCCGGGACTAGACTAGAGGGACGATCAGGAACTAGAGGTATGTTAATGAGGCAGCTAGCACATGTTATCCGGTCATGTTAGCAGTTAATGTGGGGCAAATCCAGATAACAGTGATTTTCTGCGCTATCTGCAGAAAGTTCATTATCTACACGTACTCCAACGAGCACAGAACATCACAGCCAAAATCATCTACAGAGCCTGACTAACCAACCATGTTATACCCCTCCTACATGACCTCCACTGGCTCCCAATACAAAGTCGGATAAAATACAAATTACTAGTGACAACATGCAAGCTCATCGATAATGTTGCTCCATCCTTCCTCTCAACTCTTCTTCACACCCCTGCACACACCAGATCATGCAGGGAGAAAGCCCTTCAGTCCCCTAACGGTCCCACATTCCATCCTCAAGACAAAACAGACCACTAGCTCCAGAGCATTCACCTACACGGCCCCCAGCCTCTGCAACTCCCTGCCATTACCCATCCGTGCAATCAAAGATCTCCAAGAGTTCCAAAAAGAGCTCAAAATGTACCTCTTCACCGCACACTATGGAGAAGACTTCTCACACCCAAACTCACAAGCTTTCATGACACAGCAACACTCTTCCTAATACTACCGACGCCAAAGGACAACTCCAAGGCCACACAGTCCCTAACCATGTGCACCCAAAACTAAGAATACCTGTATGTAGTTAGCCTGTACATAGTTTTAACCCTTAATCCTTATTTTAAATTGTTTCATTGCATCTTGTAAAAAGTTACCTCCTGTTCTATGTAATATGTTTTAGCTCCCTGTAAACCACCCATGATCGCTGGAAGGGGCGGTATAGAAAATTGTAACAAATAAATAAATGAATCTGCAGGATCAGGGTGGAGAGGGAGCGTGTCGGCAGCACATGGTTACCACGGGCCACATGACTGTAGGGTAACCGTTGGATTTGCAGGCAGCACAGGTGAGTGCATTAGCTGCATCCAAGCTGCTGTCTGACCGAGCTCTGCATTTTCCATGCGTTATTGGCTGGGGAAACGCAGTGCACGCTCCCAACGCATAACATAGGACTTTTGCAACTAATCTGCTGCATTCGCTGCAACAAGCTAACGCAGCTTCGTAAACATGCCCCTTAGGGTAGGGGGGAAGAATAAGGTGGGGGAAAGGAGCTAGCACTCCAAATTTACCTGAATGCTTTGTAGGACGATATAAGAGACATTTAGCTTGTTCACTGAATGGTTATGCTTCGGAGGGGTTACTACCTGATCTATTGAAATGCACCACTGGTATTTTCTATAAACTGCTACATTTAACAGTTGTAATAAAGTTTGTAAATATTGCTGGCCAGCCATGTTCACAGTCACACGTTTCTGGGCTTCCTAGGGCCGACCTGGCAGGTCTTTGCATCCCCAGAAGGAGGCACCAGGTGCCAAACATTCAGGGACTGACCGAAGGGGACTCCTGCTGCTTTGACCCCAGACATTTCTGAACCCCTTAGCATGGTTTGCATTTTAACACTATTTATACTTCTTATAATCTAAACCTTAATGTGCGAGAGCGACAACCCTCTTGAGTAAATAACTCGGACAGAGAGGATATATTTTGGTTCTTTATTCAACAAAGACATTAGGCAATTAGCATCCTTATGTGAAAAAAAAAATATGTGAACCCTTTGTTTGGTAACTGGCAGCATCTCCATGAGAATCCACAAGCACACACAGGGAAGGAAGGAACAGAAATGTGCAAAACAAGAGAAAAAAAAGCTCTTCAAAGACTCAGACCAACGAACAAGGAAAAACAAGTGGCAGATGCACAAATTTAGTGAGAAACAGAGTGCTACTCCAGGAATCGTTTGTCGATCAAGAACGGACACGTGAATGCTAAAGGAGAGGTGCACTGAAACCGAAGGACGAGAGGTTGATAGTTGCTGCCCAGGACAGCAGCTTACAGACGAGATGGTTTACAGCGAGCACTGAAAAAAGTGGCAAAACAGACGTATGTTGATTCTGTAGGAAAGAGCTGGAAACAGTGACTCATCTCATAGCTGGCTGTGAAGTTCTGATGGCAGAAAATGTCTATGCTGAAAGGCACAATAAAGTAACACGCCTCATCCATTGGAAACTCTGTAAACACAACATCACTGTGCCTGAAAAGCACTGGGATCGCAACCCTAAAAGAATTACAGAGAACGAAAAGGTTATGATCAGCTGGGATAGTCCTATTCTGACCGATAAAAAGCTGGATGCAAGGAAGCCGGATATAGTGTTAAAGGAGAAAAACACCAGAACTACAGTGATTATAGAGGTTTGAGTTCCAAGCAACTACTCTGTGAATCACGTTGAGAGGGAGAAAACCTTCAAGTCCCAAGAAATGCAGTCAGAGACGAAGAAAATGTGGCAAAAAGATTCTGAGTTATTTCCCATTGTACTGGGTGCCACAGGCTTAATTAAGAGGAATTTCCAAGCACACCTTGCTAAATTACCCATACACATAACATCTTACGAACTCCAGCAGGGGGCTCTCTTTGGCACAATGCAAGTAGTATGTCAAGCATTACTAGTAAATTTGAGAAACTAAGATCATACTTCACATACCCTGGCTTAGAAGTGAGGTTCAAAATTGTCATGGTATGCGCAAAGCTCACCCATTTGGAGAAACTGCCTAAAAAAATAACTTCAACTAAACGTTTCCTGTAACTGCAAGTCCGTTTTCCACATCATTCTTAAGGAATTTTGGCCCAACCTTCTTTGTGGAACTGTTTCAGCTCAGTGACATTTGAGTGATCTTATGCATGAACGGCTCACTTTGACCTTTCAGTAGGGTTGATGTTGGGACTTTGAATGTCGAGTTCAAATCGTGAAGTTTCTTCTTTTCAGCCATAGTAGCTTCAGTTAATCGTTCAAGGTCATTTTGCTGCATGACCTATGTTTGGCTCAGCCTTGGCTCGCAGATGGATGGCAGGATGTTGTTCTCCAAGATGGTTCTGATATAAAGCAGAATTCATTGTTCCAACAGTGATGACAAGCTGTCCAGGTCCTGATGCAGCAACGCCATGATACCACCACCATCATGTTAATGGTTTGGATGAGGTTCTTACTGTGGAAGGCAGTTTTTGTTTTTTCCCCAACCAAAATGTTTGCTAGTCTGACAAAAATGTTCAACTGCTATCCTGCAAGTGGGCTAGGGGCCTATTTCTTATTGTCTGCAGTGGTTTTGTAGATTACTGATGCCCTAATAATGCATTTGTAGCTAACGATCGCTGGGCGCGAACTGCGAACATGTTCACTATATGCATGTGCTGTAGCCGCGTGTTGCGCTAATTGCGCATTTGTCCCATGCTATTCAGAGCACTTTAGTAAACGTCCCCCATAGTGTTCTCTTTAGAAAGCTAGAAATTATCCACAAAGGCAGTTCTGGCAAAGAAAAGTGATGGATGTTTTATGAGACTGTCAGGGTAATTTAAAATTTAAAAAAAAAAAAAAAAACAACAACAACCCAAAACTGAGGAAAAACCTTTGCCTCGAGTTTAAGAAATTGTAACAATCAATAAATGAAAATATATTAGTGACAGCTGTGGAAAACGTGGGAGGTTTTTTTGTTTAGTGAAGTTTTTGGAGAGCGCTGCAGAATCTTGGCAAAAGACATTAGAACCTTTTACAAAATGGATGAGGGAAGGACATATTTCCCAGCTCAGAGCTGCAGGCTCTGTTAAGCAAATTAATATTGCTGTCAAGAGGAAAAAGAGAGTTGCTGGTAGGGAGCAGTTTTAAGCTCTTAAGAAATATCAGGTTCAGACAGGAAAAGGGACATTTCTTTCAAACATTTGTTTCAATTCCACCTGCAAAAAGATGGATAGTGAGAATTTAGAGGGGACTCTGCTCCTGTTAATGGGTTCAGAGAAGGCCTGGGACAGGTAAACTTTACTTAGCAGTGAGTGAGGTTTGGCGAGATAATGGGCCAGGGGAGAGAACATCCTTTGGGTGGGGAAAAAAGACACATTTTAAATGTTATTTTATTTACCTAGTTGTCAATTTCACTTTAGGAATGCGCTGCAATGAGGCTAGCCTACACCGAGGGACCCTTTTACTGTACTACTAGGTGCTAGGGTGTTGCACCTAACGTGCCCAAAGCGCTGAAACGATGGCGTATTAGGTGCAACATGGTCGCATTAACTGTCAGGGGTGCGGAAAGCATTTCCCCAGCAGTTACTATGTAGCATTAGCACGGGAACACTTAACTCCGCCTACCGAGGTGAACTCATGCCCACTCTCCACCCCCTAATCTGCCCACTCGCAACCCTAATGTGGGCTGCATAGTTCGTGCGGGAATTGTCGCACATTGTCATGGCCCCGCATGTCCCAGTCCAACTTCAACACATGCCAGAACAAGTGCTGCCACTTGGCACCCATTAGTAAAAGACACCCCCCCCCCCGAGTCTCATGGAAGATTTGATCGTTTTCCTTCGTTCATTAATGTTCAGGAAGGCTACGAGTTCAAGAAGTTCTGGAAGTAATTTAAGATAAACTGGAGAAAATATGTATTCACTTAACATGTAATTAAGCTCTGGAATTTGTTGCTGGATGACGTAAAAGCTGTTAGTGTAGCTGGGTTTAAAAGAGGTTTGGACACCTGATAGCATACTTCCTCCTTGCGATGTAGCAGCCTGTTTGACTTGGGTGGGGGAAAACCCAGAGAAAAAAATTTGTCTATAAATGTTACGTAAGCCTCAAGTGTTTGTTTCCTGTTGTTTGTATTCTATGATATGGTCTGATGTGTTGTGTATTGTTGGTTAAATAAACAGTTAAACTATAAAAAAGATTTGGACAAGTTCCTGGAGGAAAAGTCCATAAACCATTAAAGTAGAAATCCACTACTTACCCTGGGATAAGCAACGTGGAATCTGTCTACCTTTGGGAACTTGAGAGGTACTTGTGACCTGGATTGACCACTCTTGGAAACAGGATACTGAACTTGATGGTGGACTATTGGACTGACCCAATATGGCAGATCTTATGTAGGACATTAGGTATAAGAAGAACTGCAGGACAAGAAAAGACCTAATCTTTTGAAACTTCAGGGCATGTTTATTAAAGGTTAGCATGCATTAAGTAAAGTTAACATGCATAATGTGCTTCTATTGACCATTAATTTCTGTGGGTCATTGCAGCACTTAACACGTTAACCTTTAATAAACAAGCCCTTTGAGCGTCCATTAAATGCGTGCATCAAAGATATAAGGCTACAGTACCATCATTATCCTAATATAGCGGTTCTCAACACAGCCACTCAGGTTTTTCAGGCTATGTAGAATGAATATGCATGAGATAGATTTGCTTGCCCAGATTACAAGGAATGGAGTCAATCGTATACGTATTCACTGTGGAAAACCTGAAAATCTGACTGGCTGGTTGTGTCTAGAAGATCTGATTAAGACTAAACACATGACTCAATAATATGCAGCTGCACATAAGAGCGTTTAAATGCCAAATAGATTATCACGCGAGACAATAGTAAATTCAAAACTTTACGTTTTCCAGAGGAAATAACAGTTGATAAGTGTAAGAGAGAAAACACAGGACATTTTGAATAAAGAATGGCTGTTCAAAGCTGATAATATTTAGAGAGAGAGAAACTAACAGTAAAAGGAAATAGTTAACTGATACTAGCAGACGCATCCTGGAGCGACCTGAAAGGAATTTTAAAATAAAAGGAAAATCTGAAGCTATTTGTAAGGACAAAACAAAGCAAATTCCACTGTTCAGGAAACTTGTTTGTGCTCATAGAAAACCAGCGTTGATGCATCGTTAAACTCGCCTGTTCATTCTACAAAATAAATTGCTTTGTTATTACAGAATTCTTAAGAATGTAAGATATGCCATACTGGGTCAGACCAAGGTCCATCAAGCCCGGTATCCTGTTTCCACCAGTGGCCACTCTAGGTCATAAGTACCTAGCAGTCTCCCAAAAAGACACAGGTTCCTCAATGCTTGTATTGGGTCAACCAGTGAACTTGGGTCCCTCTTTAATAATGGTTTATGGACCTTTCCTCCAGGAACTTGTCCAAACTTTTTTTAAACCCAGCTACACTGACAGCTTTTACTACATCCTCCGGTAACAAATTCCAGAGTTTAATTACACGTTGAGTGAAAAAATATTTTCTCTTATTAGTCTTAAATTGGTTTCCCTGTAGCTTCATTGCATCTCCCCGTGTCTTTTTATATTCTGATGACGTAAACAATCGATCTATGTATACCCGTTCCACTCCATTCATTAATTTATAGACCTCTATCATATCTCCCTTCAGTTGTCTCTTTTCAAGGTTGAAGAGCCCCAAAAATTTTTAGCCTCTCTTCACAGGAGTATCCTTCCATCCCCTTTATTATTTTGGTGGCTCTTCTCTGTACCTCTTCTAACGCTATATCCTTTTTAAGATACGGCGACCAGAATTGCATACAATATTCAAGGTGTGGTCGCACCATGGAACGATACAGAGGCATTATAATATACTTTGTTTTATTTTCCATTCCTTTCCTTATGATACCTAGCATTCTATTTGCTCTCTTGGCCGTCGCTGCACACTGGGCGGAGGATTTTAACATGTTATCCACGATGACGCCTAAATCTTTTTTCTGGGTGATGGTTCCCAATGTGGAACCTTGCATCGTGTAACCATAGTTTGGGTTGTTCTTTCCTAGGTGCATAACTTTGCACTTGTCCACATTAAATTTCATCTGCCTTTTGGATGCCCAGTCTTCCAATTTATCAAGATTCTCTTTCAATTTTCCACAATCCTCTTGGGTTTTAAGAATTTTAAATAATTTTGTGCCATCTGCAAATTTGATAACCTCACTCATTATTCCCATTTCCAGATCATTTATGAATATGTTAAAAAGCAGCGGACCCAGCACAAATCTCTGGGGTATTCCACTATTCATCTTTCTCCATTGGGAAAACTGACCATTTAGCCCTACCCTCTGCTTTCTATCTATTTTTATTTATTTATTTAGACAGTTTTGTATACTGCCTTATCCTTCAATCAAAGCGGTCACAACACAATTGGGGGATACATTTAACACGCGGGGATATGAGACACATACACTAATACTTACAGGGAACATGGGCAATGGAGGGTTAAGTGGCTTGCCCAAGACCACAAGGAACATCTGTGGGACTAGAAACCCCAGTCCTTCCGGCCCAAGGTTGCTGTCCTCTAGTGGGATTTGAACCCCCGACCTTCCGGCCTGAAGTACCTTGCCCCAACCACTAGGCTACTCCTCCCATCCCTTTAACCAGTTCCTGATCCATAATAATACACTGCCTCTTACCCCATGACTTTTTTTTGCCAAAAGTCTCTGATGAAGGACCTTGTCAAAGACTTTCTGAAAGTCCAGATACATTATATCAACCGACTCACCTTTGTCTACCTGTCTAGTCACACCTTCAAAAAAATATAACAGATTAGTAAAACAAGACCTTCCTTGGCTAAAGCCATGTTGGCTGTCTCCCATTAAGCCATGACTATCTACATGTTCAGTAATTTTGTTCTTTATGATGGTTTCTACCAATTTTCCCGGTACTGACGTCAGGCTCACTGGTCTGTAGTTTCCCGGATCTAACTTCTCAGGAAGAAAACCAGACCCTAAGGAGCGCGTAAGAAAAGAACGAGGAGCATTGTGAAAATGCTTCAGATGAGACACACACAATTAACTTACAAGCCCCCGCCCCCCAACATACACACTCACATCCAACTTATACTCCCGACAACCCACATACTTTCACTTTCTTGCACGGTCTCCAAAATACAGTGGTGTTATGGGATTAAAATAGGGGATCATGTGACGCCCCATTGCACAATGTATAACATTAAAAATCCTGCTGCTGTCTTCCCAGGTCTTTTATTCAGGCTATCCATTTCATTTATCTAGCTTATTGGCTGCTCTATGCTCCGACCCGTCTGTTGAGGTCATCACAGGCCCATCTCCTAACCGTTCCTTCGTTCCAACAGTGGAGACATGAGAAGTTTCGGAAAGTCTCTCTCTCTTATAATGCTCCAGTTTGTTGGAACAATGGAGATTAGGGCTGACAATTCATATAAGTCCTTTAAGAGACAGGTGAAGACCAGTCTATTCCACTTGGCCTTTGGTGAGTGACAGCGAAGTGTGGCTTTTTTTTTTTTTAGTTTGTCTATTGCTTTGAGCGATGTAGTGTTTTATGTATTGCTATCAACTGACTGTAAACCGCTCACGCTCAGATGCAGCCCCAGTGGGTGCAATGGGCGGTATATTGAATGTTTATAAATAAATAAATACAATACATATACATCCCACACCCCCATGATACACAGATATGTTCTACTGACACACATTACCTATCATTATGCCGCACTGTCAGTGTATACTTTTCAACCTGTTTGCAATTGTGCATATTGAATTTCAGAAACAATAAAGAAACCCTATCAAAGGCCTTCCCGGCCTTTTCCTGTACCAAAGGCTGTCAGACGGCTGCCTGGGTGAGAATCTTCACAGTCTTGGCAAGTGCATATATCTATATGATTTGCAAGGGATTGTGGGCAATGCAGTTCATTCACACCAGACACAGCTGCTCACAACAATTAGTTGTGCTTTTGGGTAAAGCCAATAAGATATTTATTTATAGGGTTATTTCTCCCAACACAGATATGCTTGGTAGCACATAAATCAGGTTACTTGCTTTCAGTGTTAAACTTGGAAAAACAAAATAAGGAAAACAACATTTGAACTTGTCAGGCAATCAAAGCAAAAGAAATAAGACCTGGTTGGTAACAAACTGGTCTTTTCTGTAGGCTTTAGCTAATATTCTCTTAGCAATATATCAAACAACAAACCAAAAGCCACAAAGAAAGAAAAAAACTGTTCTTTTCAGGTAAACGTCTTATATCTTCCCACATAGATTCAGAAGTGATTCTCTCAGAGCTCACAAGCAATTAGGTAAGGCTCAATTGCTAGCAGAACCCAGCTGAAACCCCTTAGCTGGCTTGCTTTCTACTGCGTGGCTAAAAACCCTACTCATGAGCTTTTATGAGTATATTAAAGAACAAGTTTGTATTTCTTTGTGATGGTTGCTGTATTTTTTAACAGAAAATCACCAAAGGAGTTTAGACAGAGAGCAGTCCATGTAAACAGATTCTTCATCTGCTATCACCCCCTCTTCTTCAACAAGCATGGGTTCAATATCATGGATTGGCACAGATGAATCTCCCAATGGAGCACTTTCAGGAGAATACTTGTTTCCCTGCTGTCTTTCAAGGTTATAGCTAGGGCATAGATCAGTGTTCATACCTGAGCTTCCATTGCTGTTAGAGTTCCTCTCTATATAGCCTGGCCAGTATGTAGTCCAGTTCTTATGTCCAGCCTTCCAATCCAGATCCCTGGACACTGGATCTCTCTTCACATATCTTCTGGCACGGGTCTTAGGGTCCCTTCCACGTGCAGCTGTCTCCCTCACAGGTACCGTCTGGAGATTCCTAGCTCTGCAGCACCATTCCTCTGGCTTTCCCCAGTCCAATGGTGTATGCTGGCCCTTGGAATGCCTCCCAGTATACGTACTGCTCTGGACTCTTCTAGACCTCTCAAAGGCTTTTCTCTCCTCTTTCTTCCAAAGGGTTTATTTCCCTCTCTGTCCGTCCGGTTTGGCTTCTGCTTCTGATGATCCTCCTGATGATGAAGATGATCAAGCTCAAGCTGATTCTCTGTAGAATAAACTCTACCTTTATTCTGCTTAGATGAGTGCTCCTCCTTAACACAGCGCAGCTGTGCTGAATCAGGCCCTGCCCTTTGAGATGAGTGCTTAGGGATTACCTCATAGCCCTCCTGATTGAACACACGTTTCCCCACTTCAGCTCCTCTAATGGCTGTTGGAAACCTGGTGCATTCTGGGACTGGTAGTCTTTTATGGAAAAATTCTGTTTTCTTATTCCTACCAGAACTGACAGGTTGCTTGTTCAGAGTCACTTCACCTTTCCTATAGCTCCTTCCTGAGCTATGATAAGCTTCCTTATCACAAGGCACAACCAGCTGTCTCCCCTTTACTTTGGATTCCTATTATGTACAAACCCTACTTAAACAGGGGGCATTAAAGATAGAAAAATAAATTTGTGACTATTGGCATAACATTCGAAAATATTTAATATGCTAATTTATACTTAATATGTTTATTATATTTCTTAAACCAGTACAATATAACAAAATCAGGAAACCAACATAATTTACCACATTATACACATTATCATAATCCAAACATTTGAGGACTAGCCCACATCAAGAGAGCCGTGCTACATATCAAAGCCTAAAATAAAAAGAAATAAATAAATGCAAATCATTGCACACACTGGAGAGAAAACCAGAACTAAAATAACCCTCCATCCACCCCACCTCACTTTTGCCTATCCACTAGAAATCTTTTCAAATGAGAGAAATCAACAAAAACATGAGTGTAACAAGCCACTTGCAGAAAAACTTCAAAAAGAAACTAACCCCCAATTCCAACACCCTTGGCTTCAACTGAAGAACTTGTTTCCTACCAACCTAGGTTTCCCTACATACATCAGGAAACTTCATTACTGTCAATCACAAAAAGTCAGTTTTATATTGAAAAAAAAAAACTTAAGGACTTTACTTTTATCAGACTCGTTCAAAAAAGTTACAATCAAGTTATTCCTTGTATTAATGGTATCTGAGGAATCCTCCTGAAAGTCAGTTAAATTATGACTTTCTGGGAGAGCCAAAGAGATGAAACCAGCTTCTCCCAGAGCAAGCACTTTGGCTTTAACAGGCAAATAATAAGCCTGCACTATAGATACCTCTGAAGGCATTTTCAAGACCTTCTTAAAGTATTTCTGTAGTAAAATTTCTCCAGACAATAAAGGAGTAAAAGGAAAATTAAGTATGTGTAAGTTTCTTGCCCGGGAGGCGTTCTCCAACGCCACCGTTTTCACATGTAATATAGTGAAACCTTTAATATAAGCAACATTGCAAGACATACAGGAGGAAATTTGAGAATTCAGTAAAGAAACAGACTTATCTAATACCAATAGACGAGTTTCCAAATCCACCACTTTGGAAGTTGAACCCTGCGTAAATTCACACAGAGAACTAACCGTCCTGGAGAGTTTGGAATCCATATGCCTAATTGCCCCCCCCAAATATCCTTCAGCGTGATTTTGCCTTCATTATCAAAGTCATAGCATTCAAACACGGAAGCAATCACCGCAGGTTTAGGAACCGGCGCAGTCAGCGAAGCCTCATTCATCTGAGGCAAACCCTCTGAAACCACTGTAGAAGACAAAGGAAGGAGGCGACATGGCAGCGGGGTTCTACCCCCAAAACCAAGGGACACATCTTCGGGGGAGGGCTGTCCCACTGAAAGAGCCACCACATGCCTGTCCATGGGGCCAACAACGCTCCCAATCAGGGCAGTGGGAGCAACAAGCCAGCAGCTGGACCCGATAAAAGCAGCCCCCCTACACAAAGGGAGCCGCTTTTAGCAGCAAGCAACCCCGCAGCACTCCACAACTCCCCCGATCGGGGTAGAGCACCTGAGCGGGAAGCCGTCCCGCTCAGAAGCTCCTGCCCAATCGGGGCAGTGGGAGCAACAAGCCAGCAACCGGACCCGATAAAAGCAGCCCCTCTGCGGGGCGCGCCCGCGCCAGGCAGGCCCACACCTGAGGGCCTCGCCAGAGGGCCCTTTGGCGTGGCCCTTAGGTGGGGCACTAAGGCGCCAGAAGAAGCAGATCCACAAAGCCATACAGAAACAGCCGAAAGAATCACTGCAGCAAGCTAACAGCCAGCACATAACAACCAACAAAGAGGAACAACAAACAAAGGCTACCACATCCACACAGAATACACAACCAAGAAGACACAACCAGAGAATCCACATCCCAACCTCACAGTAAGTCAAACCATCCACCATGGCCACAACCACATACCTCCCTATACTCCTCCTCATAACACAACTCATCCCCCAACAATCAGAAACACGACACACACACCCAACCTTCATATGGTCACCGGCAACCATGCCAATATACCCCCCACCCCAACTCACCACAAGGAGCCCACTCAAGAAAGACAAAGGACGCAGACACAAGCATAACCCACACTCAAACGCAAAAACAAACTCTAAAGAGCCAAATACCCCAAACACCACCTCAATAGAGCTCATGAACACCAGGTCAGTAAGAAATAAAATTTTATTTATTTATTTATTTATTTAGCTGTATTTATATCCCGCTTTTCACCAGGTCAAAGCGGCGTTACATATAAAAGGGTGGGGGGAATTTAAGTATAGGGCAGGGCCATCACCGGGGAGACGACATTGATGATTTCAACATAGGATAGACTTTGGACATGGGACAGAGTTTGGACATGGACAGGTTAGTACAGGTTTGCGTTGGGGGGTCATGGTGGGTGAGATCAAAGGTTAGTTCGCTTTTTTGGTGGGGGTCGTGTTAAGGTATTCCTGGAACAGGATAGTTTTCAGCTGTTTCCTGAAAGATAGTAGATTGGCATTATTGCGGAGACAACTCGGTAGAGAGTTCCATAAGGAGGGAGCATAGAGTTCAAAGGCTCGGTTGCAGATCCGTTGTGAGCATTTTGTTCTTTTGTGAGGGACGGTGAGGGAATTGCTGGAGGCTTGTCTCGTAGTTCTGCCGTGGGCTGGTCGAGACAGTAGGGTGTGAAGTTGGGAGTTCTGTGTTTGATGGATGGCTTTGTGGGTGAGTAGGATGGCTTTGTATTTAGTCCTTGCTTCGAGGGGAAGTATGTGAAGGTCTTTCAGAATTGGGGTGATGTGGTCGGTTTTCTTTGCTCTCTGGATGATTCTCGCTGTGGTGTTCAGAGCTGTTCGGAGGGGGTTGGTCTGCGTGACTGGAAGGCCATGGTATATTATGTTACAGTAGTCCAGATGTGGGAGCGTCATGGCTTGCATCACAGTTCGGAAGTCTTGATGTTCTAGAAGGGGTCTGAGACGTTGCACTGTTCTTGCCTTGTGGAATATAGTTCCGGAGGTTTTGGCAATTTGCTGCTTTAATGAGAGGGCTTGGTCAATAATAATGCCCAGGTATCTTATTTGTGGTTGTATTTGAATGCTTGTGGTACCTATGTTGAGGTGTGTAGGTGGTGTGAAGTCCGGGTCTTTTGTGACTATGAGGGCTTCTGTTTTCTTTATGTTGATGGATAGGTTGTTTGCTTGTAGCCAGTTGGACACCTCGGTGAAGCATGATGATAGATGGGTGTTTGTTGGGTTCGTGGTTGTGATGGGAGCATAGAGCATGATATCATCAGCGTATATGTGGAAGCTGATGTTGTGAGTGCGTATGATTGAGCAGAGTGGTTGAAGGTAAATGTTGAAGAGCATGGCTGACAGTGTGGATCCTTGGGGAACTCCTTGGTGTTGCTGGAATGGGGGGGATGTCAAGGTGCTGGTACGGATTAATTGCTCTCTGTTAGTTAGGTATGATTGGAACCACTTTAGTACAGAGTCTTTGATTCTGATTGTCCGTAGTCTGTGTATGAGGATGTTGTGGGAGATGGTGTCGAAAGCTGCGGATATGTCAAGGAAGATCATGGCATATCCGGAGTGTTTTTCTTGCGTTCCTATGAGGAGAGTGTTCATCAGTGTGGTCATGAGGGTCTCAACTCCATGTAGAGGGCGGAAGCCGTGCTGTTGTGGGTCAAGTATGTTGTTGAGATCAAGGTGTTCGTGCAGTTGCTGCTGGACGATCTTCTCGATTATCTTGGCAGTGAAGGGTAGACTTGCTATGGGTCTGTAGGATGCCGGGTCTAGGGGATCTAGGTTTTGCTTTTTTAATGATGGTCGGATGATTGTAGTTTTGAGGGCATCTGGCATGTGTCCTTGGGAGAAGGATTCCTTGACGATATGGGCTAATGGTGTGCTCAGTTCGTTCTTGGATTTCTTTATCCAGTCAGTGGGGCAGGGGTCTAGCGGGGAGGTGGTGGTGTTGAGGCAGGAGATGGTGGTTGATATTTCGTCTGGTGAAGTTTCTTTGAATGTGGTCCAGTCACTGTGTAGGTTCGGGTGGAGGTCTGATGTAGTTGTTACTACGTTTAGCTGCGAGTTCTGCGGATGCTGAAGTTGTTTGTATTGACGGGCCAGTAGCTCTGGTGGGATCTTCGGTAGTTGGTCCGAATTCTGGGGGGCTTTTGTCAGTTGTTTGACAATCCGAAAGAGTTCACGAGGTTTGTTTATAGAGGTATTTATGATTTTCATGTGGTAGATTTTCTTTGCTTTGTTGGTCTTGTAGTGATATGCATTGAGTTCATTTAAGTATTTTGTTTTGTCGTTTTCGTCTTTGGTTTTTCTCCATTTTCTTTCGGTTCTTCTGAGTTTTGTTTTTAGCTTTCGGAGGCTGGGAGTAAACCATCTGGCTTTTGTGGAGGGAGGTCTGGTGATGGCTTTGTTTATTGGTGCTTCGGCTGCTGCGGAGATCGTGGTATTCCAGTTGTGTACTAGATCATTGATGTTACTGGAGTTTGTTTGTAGATTGGGTAGGGTTTGTGCTAAGAAGTCCTCTTTGTTAAATGTTTTAAATTTTCTTATGTGGTTTCCATCTTCCTTGTTGGTCTTATGCTGGTGAGTGTAGGATATGGTGATGAGGTGGTGGTCAGACCAGGGTACTGGCGAGATTTGTGGGTTCTTTCCTGAGGCGGCGGTTGTGGAGCTTAGGAATACGAGGTCTAGAGTGTTGCCTTTTTCATGGGTGGGTTCCTGTATGATCTGTATCAGATTCATCGCAGTCATGGCGTTGTGGAAGGTTGTTGCTTGTTCTTCTTGCAGTGATGGGAGGTTGAAGTCTCCTAGGATGATTTGTTCCTTTGCTGAGCAGGTGCTCTCTGATATGAATTGCAGTATCCTTGGTAGGTTAGTTGTCTTGGTAGGTGCCCGGTAGATTAGGCATGTTTATTGGTGAGAGTGAGGTCAGCTTCATTCGTGGATTCTGAAGAAAGGACCCTGAGGTGGAGGTCAGTTTTCGCGATGACGGCGACACCTCCTCCTTTGGTGTGTGCCCGTGAGCAGTGATGGAGGGTATACCCTTCTGGGGTTAGTTGGTTCATTAGAACCGTGTCGGTATCTGTCAGCCAGGTTTCTGTCACACAAAGAAGGTCTATCTGCTCATTTGTGATGAGGTCTCGGAGCATGTGGTGTTTGTTTCTAACAGAGCGGGCATTGATAAGTGAAATGGTAATGTGGTAATGGGTCGGGGGGTTGGGGACATGGGTTTGTGTGTGCTGTATGTGGGAGTGGTTTTGTTTTGGTTTGAAGGTGTGTGTGGGTTGTGCTGCTGGGAAAACTGGCCAAGGCAGGTGATTGAGTGTGCTTGGAGGGGGGGGGTAGTGGGTCAGGAGGGGGGTAAGGAGGTAGATGGGGGCTAAGAAAGGTGGCATAGTTTGTGTGAGTACCTGGTGTTTGGGGACCAAGCTGGTTCCGGTGAAGTTTCCTGGAGTGGTGAGGTCTTTGGTTGCTTTTGTTGTATTGTTGCTGCTGTTCAGGTCTTAGTGTTTTCTGTCGTTGCGTGGGTTGCTGCAATGTTCTTTCGCCGTTTGTCACTGATGAGATTCAGTCGAGTAAGGACTGGTTTGTTGGTTTAAAATAAACACAATCAGAGACCACATAGAGGACCAACAACCCGACATCCTCTGCATCACAGAATTCTGGCTCACCCCCACCGACAATGTCCTCCTCAACCTGCTAGTCCCCCCCACCTACTCAGCATTTAATAGTCCTCGCACACATAAGAAGGGAGGCGGAGTGCTAATCATTGCAAAAGACTCATTAAAGCTAAAAACCCTCACCTCACAAACCTCAGACCAATGCAATACAATTGCGGTAGGAAACAAGCAAATAGCCATATGTCTCATCTACAGAGCCCCCCATGCTCCAGCCAACGAGCTAGCCTCCGCTCTGGAGACCGTATGTGCGATCAACACAACCTACAAACCACTAATACTACTGGGCGACTTCAACCTCAGCTCCTCCACCAACACAGGACAAGGAAACCTTCCTACAAGCAATGGACTCCCTACAATTCACACAACTAATCAACACCCCAACACACAGATATGGATCGACGCCGGACCTCATATTCACCCCCAACCACATAATAAACAGAGGCGACATCTCCCCACCCACTGTCAAACCAGTACCCTGGTCAGACCACCACAGAATCAAAATAGAGATCACAACTCAAAGGGAAAATCACAACAAAGCGCAAAACACACCAGACGGACAAAGAAGATTCAGAGCTTTCAACAAGGACCAATTCCTACAAGACACGCTACCTTACCTCAACACAGAAACGCACAATCTGAACGAACAGGTCAGCAATGGAACAATATCATCAACAAAGCAGCCAAAGCCAGAACAAGCGCAACAACAAGAACCAAGAGACAGCACACCCCATGGTACTCCAAAAGCATACGCAAAGCAAAAAGAGATCTGAGGAAAATAGAACGTCGCTGGAGACGCTCCAAATCTCCATCCACTCAGGCCTTATACCTCACTCAACAAAAGAGCTACAATGATCTCATTAACCAAACGAAAAGAGACCACCACACCAACACCATCCAGAGAGCATACAATAAACCCAGAGAGCTTTTTGAGATAGTAAAAAGCCTAACCAACAAACCTAGTCCCGACAAAGACATACAGATCAACCCTCAAACCTTCACAGATCATCTTCAAAAGAAAATAGGATACTCACCACAACAAACAGCTAAAGGAACCAACAACCCAATCATGCCCACCACAGCTTGGGACAAATTTGACACCCCTTCCACAAGGCAAATCGCAGATATCATCTCAACTCTCAACACAAGCACCACACCAATGGACCCATGCCCAGTCCCATGGATCAAGGCAACCAAGGATAACTTCAACACCCTCATACACAATATGGTAACAACTCCCTGATGCAAGGAACCATGCCGGACCAACTGAAGCTAGCCACTATAAGGCCGATCCCAAAGAAAACCACTCTGGACAAAGGCAACCCAGCGACCTACAGACCAATCTCCAGCATACCACTTCTGGCCAAAATCATAGAAAAGACAGTGCAACAGCAGCTCCAAGACCACATCGACGCACATGCCCCACTGGATATACATCAACATGGCTTCCGCCCAAACCACGGCGTCGAAACTCTACTCCTATACCTATTCAATGACATAATCCAGACCATGGACAACTACAAACAAGGAACACTAATGATATTCCTAGACATCTCAGCTGCATTCGACACAGTAGACCACAACATTCTTCTAACCAGACTACAGAACATTGGAATAACCGGCACCACACTGAATTGGTTCAAATCATACCTAACAAACAGACAGTTCCAAGTCAAAATCGGATCCAACACCTCACAACCCACAGAGATCAAACAAGGAGTACCACAAGGATCTGCACTATCCTCATTACTCTTCAACCTATACATTCAACCAATCTGCAACATCATGAAAACGCATAGAATTGATTACACAATCTACGCAGATGTTATTATGATATACACACCAATCAACCTCGACAGCCCCGACTACACCAAAATAACTAACTGTCTCAACAGCATGTCCACCTGGCTCACGCACAACAACCTATCCATAAACTACAGCAAGACGGAGGCTCTCATCATCACACGGAACACCAACTTCAGCCCCCCACCCTTCATCACAGCTAACAACACAGCAATACCACTGAAGAACGAAGTGAAATACCTCGGAATAACACTCAACAGGGAGCTGAACCTACAGTCCCACATCAGAAAAACCGTCAAAAATGCATACTACAAAATGAGAGTAATCAGACGCCTCAAACCTCTACACACACAAAACCACTTCCGCACAGTCTGCCAAGCTCTTAATCACTCCCATACTTGACTTCTGCAACCTGATTTACAACGGCATCCCAAAACAATCTCTCAGGCCGCTGCAAATGGCTCAAAACACGGCAGCCAGAATAATCACCGATTCTCCAACACAGGCACACATCACTCCCATCCTAAAAGACCTCCACTGGCTCCCAATCAGCCACCGCATCAAGTATAAAATGATACTAAACATATTCAGAATCAAACGCAAGAGCTCTGCACTCAGCCTCCAAGCTCTCATACTCCCTGACCCCAGCACTAGACCTAGAAGAAGAACCACAGCAGACGCACTCAGCACACCAAGCAACTACACAAATGCATGCAATTCCACCACTCAAAGAGCCCTTTCACTGGCAGCTCCGACAATCTGGAACAAACTCCCAGACGACCTGCGATCAACTGAAGACCAGAAGGACTTCCGGAAACTCCTAAAGACAGTACTCTTCACTGAGCACTACGGCACAAGCACATAATCAGACTCCACAAGCTTGTGCCAACCTCAGACTCCATGAAGACAAATCACAGCATGCTGTGGATCCAGCAAATCTTGTATATAGCTGTAAATAGCCCTCACTGTAAATAGCTCACACTAATTAGCACACCTGCACCCACGCACCCTCACTGTACATAGACTGATCCAACAAAAACTCCACTGACTCTGATTGTTTGCTGTGTACACCGCCTTGATTGAAGGATAAGGCGGGATAGAAATACCCTTTAAATAAATAAATAAAATAAAATAAACAGTTGATCCAACCTTAAATGCCCCTTTGTTCTTCCTTTTCCCCATACTCACACACAGGACCGTACCTAGCCCGGTGCGAGCGGTGCGGCCGCACAGGGTGCAAAAATCTGGGGGGCGCAGTCAGAAGTGACCGGAAATAGGTGAGGTCAGGGGGGTTCAGTAAAAACTATACCTCTGCAGACAGGTTATATTTTGCATCCATCCAGATCCTCTCCTGCCTCCCAGTGAACTGTGGTCTGGACTTTATTAAAACTACAGCCACGGTTCCTTTCTTTTACAGTTCCGTGGCTGTACCAAACTGCAGCCACCCACCGGCACCATCGCAAAGCCCGCACTGTTAAATGTAATACGGGGAACTTCCTGTCTCTTGCGCAAATGACAGGAAGTTCCCCATATCACTTTTAACAGTGCGGGTTTTGCGATCGTGCCGGCGGGTGGCTGCAGTTTAATACCGCCACCGAACTGAAAGAGAAATGTCCCGCGGCTGTGTGGAGAGTGGGGCCATGGTCCAGACCAGTCAGTGAGTGCGGGGGGGGGGGGGAAGGACTGCTGCTCTGGGGCGGGGGAAGGGGGGAAAGAGAAGGCATGGGAAGGACTGCTGTTCTCGGGGGGGGAGAGAAGGCATTGGGAAGGACTGCTGCTCTGGGGGGTGGGGGTGGGGAGAAGGCATGGGAAGGACTGCTGCTCTGGGGCGGGGGAGAGAAGGCATTGGGAGGACTGCTGTTCTCGGGGGGGGGAGAGAAGGCATGGGAAGGACTGCTGCTCTGGGGGGTGGGGGTGGGGAGAAAGCATGGGAATGACTGCTGCTCTGCGGGGGGGGGGGGGGAGAAAGCATGGAAGGGCTGGAAGCGAATTCATGCTAAGAGGGATAGGACCTAGAAGGGAACCAATGCTGGGAGGGACTGGGACTGAAGGGAGCAGATGCAGTGATCGGAGTGGAGAAAAAGGCTGGGGAGGAGGACATATATTTTGGGTAAGATGGAAGAATCACAGATATTTTGTGTAAGAAGGAAGAAACGAGGTGGATGTAGAGAGAGAGTGGAAAAACATAAGAGACGAGAGAAGAAAGGATAAACGGACAGCAGACAATGGAGAGTTAGCAGAATATATGAATTCAGGAAGCAAAAGAGAGAGACTGAGGCAATTGTGACAGAAAAATAAATTGCCCAAACAACAAAAGGTAGAGAGAAATTATTTTATTTTGAATTTACTAAATGGAATATGTCAGTTCTGGGAAATGTACATCAGTGATGTCTTTGTGTTTGTTCACTACAAGAGGAAATTAATTTATAGTTTTATTTCTCCAGTGTTGTGGTGCTTTCCAAGTTTGGATTTTGGGGGTTCCCAGTTCACTCATGGCCTTCATATGTCTAAATTGTGATCCCTTGTTCTGTATTTGATGGTTTTGCATATGACAGAGCTGAGGTATTGTTTGTGTAGTTTCTGTGTAGGAGTCCTACTTGTTCTCATTTCCCAGTAGGAGATATATTAGTTTTCTGAGGTATATTGGTTTTAAATTTTCAGTGCTGCCTTTTTATATGTGGAGTTTGGTGCTGTGTGAGTCCTGGTTGTGCTGTTATGATATGGCAGGTGTTTTTACATGGTCATATTAGACAATAGACCTGTATAAAGTTGACTAAAGTTGACTGTGGGTAGGATAGACTCATAACTTTAGTTAACTTTATACAGGCATATTGTCTAATACAACCATTTTTTTGTTTTATGATGTTTTCAGTTTGTTATTGTCTAATTTATTGTTATGAATGTTATTTTGTAAGTCTCTTAGATTTTGATAAGCGGCACAGAAATGCTTTTAAATAAATAAAATATGTAATTGATAAAAGTCTGATGTCATGGGGGGGCACCAGTTTCACAAGTCGCACAGGGCGCAGTTATAGCTTGGTACAGCCGTGCTCACACAGGACAAGCAGGCGATTCCCTTCTGCCAAAGGCCTCAGGAGCACCAAAGGTGCGCCAAAGGGGTGCCCTTTTGACTGCGCCCTTTTGGATCATGACCCATGGGCCGCAACATGTGGCCATATGTAGCAGCTGCGGATCTTTATCAAGAAATAGGACCCCGCTAACAGGCGGTCCTCATTCCTGCCTGTCAGGTGCCAGCAATGGAAAGGCAACAGCAGAAACTGCCGCTGGGGCAGATGGCAAGCCCTCATTAATCTCTCCACACTCCTGAAGCACAAACTCCCTAATACGCTGATTTAAAAGGGAAGCGGCCCTATATGAGCCAGAATAGCTCAGGCTCTACCTGGTTTATATTGACATTTGCTTTTCGGGAGATTTAGAAAAAAAAAGAGACTGTAAGGCAAGCTCTAACATTCTATAGAGAACTGAATTTGGCCTAACAGGCCCTGGATAGTTTAATTTTGGAAGTGATTTACACTGATTCAAGAGGTGGGGGGGGGGGGCAAGTGGCAGGAATGAGACAGGCCTAGGGCAATTAAATGCATGTATCAATATATATAAATTAAAATAAAGACTAGGGGAGGCTGAGAAAAAGCTCGTTTAGGATCTAGAGAGGATTGAGAAACTAAATTTTAATCCTCAGGGGCAAATGAAATGGGAATCGAGGCTGAAAATAAAAATAATTAAAATGGCATGGCAGCAACATTGAAAATAAACAAATAAGATTTGTCAGAAAGATTTAAACGAATAAAAGAGCAAGAGAATAAAATATTATTATCAAATGCTACGATATGTCTGCATGCATGAGTGTTTCTATGGGGGGGTGTATTGATTGTGGCAGGCACATGCAGGACTTTTCAAGAAACAAATAACAGCTGAGATCGTGGCTAACGCGGGAAGGGTTCACAGGCAGCTAGAATCACGACCCAGTTTAAATAAATAAAACTGATACTAGGCAAACTTTCCTTCACTTGCTTTGCAGCTTGTCATGCTGTGAGGGCTTGTGCGCATCAATGATGCTGAGAGCTCAGCTATCGGTAGCGTAACTACTGGCAAGGTCTCCCAAGATGGACAGATCTCAGCAGAAATGCCAGACTAAGACCAAGCACCCATCGGGGCAGCAGCAGAATGGGGCAGTGTTGGCGGCGGAGGATCACTTTCTTGTGACAACGGCAACACCACTAGCATTACCTGCGCGGAAGAAAGGCCGGGCAATCTACTTCCGTATCTTGCCATGAAAAGCCAATGGATAGTCACAACAAAACAAATTGCACTATGGTGCTGGAAGATGAGAACCCCAGGTCAGAAGGCACTCAACTGGCTACTGGGGATGAGCGGAAGACTTTTCAGAGTAAAGCCAGCATTTATGATGTGGTTGGATCAAAGCCCTCGGGACATCTGACTGCTGATGTAGCTGCGCATGAAATGAGAGTCAGAATTTGCAAAGATGTCTTACAAATCGGGACATGGAACATATGAAGCATGAATAAAGGCAAGTTGGAGGTGGTCAAGAATGAAATGGAATGTGTACAACTTGATCTGTTGGATGTCAGCGAACTGAAATGGACTGGCTTTGGGCACTCTGCATCTGATGATCACAAGGTATATTATGCTGAAAATGAAAGACAAAGAAGAAATAGTGTTGTATTTATAATTAAGAAGAAACATGAAAGAACTGTAATGAAATACAATGCAATCAGTGAATGCTTAATTTCTATTCATCTACGGGGAATGCCGATCAACACAATTATTATTCAGGTATATGCCCCAATAACAGCTCCAGAGATCTATGAACAAGTACAAGCTGAAATTGACAGAACATGCAAACAGGATATCGTGAAGTTCATGGGTGACTGGAACGCAAATGTTGGCAACAAAAAGGCAGCAAAGTGGTTGGAAAATATCGACTTGGCAACAGAAATGAAGCTGGAGAATGACTGATTGAATTCTGCAAGGCCAATGATCTATTCACCTCCTTCCAGCAATGCAAACGGCAACTGCACATATGGATTTCACCCAATAGATTGTACAAAAATCAAACTGACCTCATCTGTGGAACTCAATGTTGGAAAAGCTCAATAACATCAACAAAGACAAAACCTGGAGCTGAATGTGGTACAGATCATCAACTACTAGTAGACAAACTCAAGCTAAAGTTGAAAAAGAGCAAGCCACTCATGAATGTAACTAAATATGAGCTTGAGAATATACCACCAGAATTTAAAAACTGCCTACACAAATCTATTTAGTGCTTTGGATACAAATGACAGAGAACCAGAAGAGTTATGGGATAGCATCCAAGAAAGCTGTGCTTGAAGAAAGTGAAAAATCTCTACAAAAACAGGGTAATTCTGAACCATAAATAAGCTGTTTGCACGTACACTGCAGACATGTGCATGTCGGGGATGTCCAGACGATATTCCGAATTAGGGTCCATCTGGATGTGCGCAAGCGATGTACGTGTATCTCTGGACATGGGTGGGGAGGGGCATAACGAGGCAGGAAGGGGCATGATGGAGCATGCCTGTCGGTGAGCACATCTAAGCAGTATTCCGTCTGCAAACGTGTACGTCTGCTTGAATATCCATAGACGTCTACATTATACCTGCTAAAACGTGGAATGACAGCAGGAAGAACATAGAAGAGAGAAATTATATGAAATGACGTAGGACCCACTGCAGCCCAGTGAGAGGTATGGCGGTGACACTACCTGTATGACTACCGTATCAGAGTGCCCAGGATGAAGATATATGGACTGCAATGCGCATAGGAGGGACATGTACAAGGTGCAGAAGATATAGGCAGTGGCAGAGGGACAGGGGCATCAGGTGCAAATGTCTACATTGCCCGAGGCAGAGGGAACACAGAGACCAGCAGGTGCATGACAAAATGTGTGATGTGTGCATAAAACACAGTTACACCCACACAATCGACATCAGTGCCCAGCCATGCCCATCCCACACACCCAGGTGCACCTCTAACAGCAAAACACAGACTGTCCATACCCCTATCCCGCACCCCACCCGCAACCCAGGCAACAGGCAGGCAAGTGAACACAGGCCTACCTCCACCCCCATGAACCCTGACCCACCCCCAACCCCTCCCCTGTCCAGAAGCAACACCAATAGACACCAGTGGCATGTCAATGGGTGGTGTGAGTGATGGAACGCCCCCTGAGACTGGGCTGCTGCTGCTCCTTCTCTCCCCATTGGTTTCCCCACGTGCCTTATGGAATGGTGGGATGACAAGTGGGGGCTCCAATCCCCAGAGCACAGGATGCAGGACTGCCCCATGCTAGCAGATCCTGACACAGATGCTGCCCGTGCAGTAGCCCGTAAGAACACCCTTCTAGTGGATGGCAGAGCAGATTCATGAGGCACATCAGCACCAGCAGAGGGCACAATAGCAGCAGCTGGTGTTGGGAGTGTGACACAGAGGGCAGCACAGGTGCACCAATGGGGAATGGCGCACCCTGTGACCTGCCCAAATGGGCAACCAGCAGGTAGATGAGTGCCCCAAGGTGACACATAGAGGCATTTAGGCGATCGGTTGTTGCCAGTTGCTGTTCCTGGACTGCCAACTGCCTGTCATGGAGGGCCAGCTGCTGTTCCCACAGTGCACTTAAGGAGTTGTAGCTTTTCACATGAATGCACCTCGTGGCCCTCCTGCTGGGTGAGTATGCATTCTGCGCAGTGCACCAGCTGTACAAAGGTGTGTGGGTGGTGCTGCTCATGGTGACCACTGCCACTAGGATGGGGTTGGGGCTCAGATTATGGTGCAAACTCATCGTCAGTGTCCCCTGAGCTACCACCCTCTGGCTCTGCACCACTGGCTACCTCTGCACCCCCATCCACAGGAACTGCAGGCTGGAAGGCATACCCCTCTGATGGCACCCTAGCCCTGTCCACCGAATGTGGCAGTGGAGGATTCACTGGTGATGAGGCATCTATGGGGTCAGCATTGGGTCCAGCATCTATTGCGGCACCTGCTGAGAGAAGCAAGGATGACCAACCTAATGTGGACCCCTGCACGCATTGACCCTCCCCCACCTCCACACATATAGGCTGCATCAGTGCACTAAGGCCCCAGGAACACCACACCACAGAGGTGGATGTAGGGAGAGTGCAGTCCAGGGAGGTGCCACCACCACAGAGCCACCCGGTGAGACAGCAGTGGGTGGTTCATTGGATACCCACACCATGGGTGAAGGCCCACGGTGGGGGACTGTAGCAGGTGCATGGCAGCAGACACATACCTTGGGCTGGTGGGCCCTGTGAGGTTCCCATGTCCCCGATGCCCTCCAATGTGGTGGTGTCCACAGTGACTAGGACCCATTGTTCTAGTTCGGTGAGGCGCACCCTCTGACTGTCCTGGCTCACAGCACATGCCTTCCTGCAGCTGTCGCATCGCACCTGCTGCCACTTGTGCTTCATGTCCTTGATGTCCTGGTTGTTGTGGTAAATGGCATTCAACTTGCGGCATATGGCAGCTCACCTGCACTGACTCTCATAGGCACCTACATGGGCCTCGTTGGTGCTCAAGAGAACCCCGAGGTTGGCTAGTACCTCCTCAATGAGGAGGGTCTTCTCCCAATCGTTGAAATTATGCTTCCTGGAGGACACCTTGGGAGCGATAGCAGAGAACACAGCAGCTCCTAAAGGGAAACAGTATTAGAATAATGGAGTTTCGCAGAGGCGTGGTCAT
Source organism: Ichthyophis bannanicus (assembly GCA_033557465.1). Classification (NCBI taxonomy): domain Eukaryota; kingdom Metazoa; phylum Chordata; class Amphibia; order Gymnophiona; family Ichthyophiidae; genus Ichthyophis; species Ichthyophis bannanicus. The sequence goes on from CM066031.1 coordinate 1,860,204,885, forward strand.
GCTGACATTACACATTTTATAGCGGGTAGACGTATAATGGCACACACGTCCAAATGTGCAGAATATGGAACAAATTTGTGCATCTTGATGCAGACAGACGTGCATAGCTGTACATAGATGTCCATGTTAGACGTACAATGTATAAATGTTTGTGTGGCTCCGCACGTCTTTCTTTTCCAGTGAGCAACACGTCCATGATATCCTGTGAGCTGACAAGAGGAGATATTGAATTCTACAGCCATACAGCTACTGACAAGGTAGGTATTAAAGGGTCAGTGATGTGACTTGGATGGTATGTGTGCTGGGGCTTGTGCCCCTGATGCATGTGTGCAGTGCCGGCAGCCTTGTTTGTGACAGTGGCATGCATGGGCCTGTGTGCAGAGGCCAGTTGCCCTGTGCAGGTACACACCATATGGCAGGCCAGATTCGGCATGGGACTGTCTGGGGCAGGGGGCGACTGGCTTGCATGAAAACATGGCAGGTCCTGACCACATGACACCTCTGTGCTCTAGCCCACCCCTACAACTGTGGCCCCATGCCTACGCAACTTCACCATGGTCACTGTACAGGGGGTGTATATGTTTGGACCCCACTAGCACATGCCTATAGGTGTTTTGTAAACAGCCCCTCCTCCTCTAGATGCACTGGTGTGTGTGGAGCACAAGGTACCCTAGCGGTGCACATATGGGGGTGCATCTGGTCCTAATTGGCATGTCCACAGGTGATGCATGGTGGATGGGCCACCTACTGGGTGGCCTGCTAGCATGTGGGGGGGGGGGAAGAGGGTGCAGGGTCAGTGATTTAGTGCATCTCTTGCCCCCTGCCACCCACAGGGGGAATCAGGGGGACATTAGAACATAAGAACATAAGATATGCCATACTGGGTCAGACCAAGGTCCATCAAGCCCAGTATTCTGTTTCCAACAGTGGCCACTCTAGGTCATACGTACCTAGCAGTTTCCCCAAGGGACACAGGTTCCACAATGCTTGTATTGGTTCAAGCATTGATATCCTGGGTCCCTTCTTAGGTAGCATCCCCCAGGGCCCAGACTTACCATCATTCTGTTTCACTCTCCCACAGGTACCAGGAGCAGCAGCCAGGTGTGACGAGATGGCACAGGAGAGGGCCAGGGCCCTGTCTGCTAATGCCCTTCTGGTGGCTGCCGACCACAAGCGCAGATGTGCCAAACACCATCACCCATATGCAAGGGTCCCCAGACCCTGGATCTTGACATCAGCGATGACTTGTGCTCGTCACGGTACAGTTTTGACCATGCGGCAATGCATGACCTGTGTCAGGAGCTGGGGCCACAGCTCACTGCACAGGCACACAGATGGGACAGTGCCAGTCCATGTGAAGGTGCTGGAAGCTCTGGCTTTCCTGGGGACCAGCACATTCCAATCTATTGTGGGAATGGCAGCGGGGCTGAGCCAGGTGGCAGTTTCACGAAGCATCACCCAGTTCCTGGATGCCTTTGTGGGACATGCTGCCCATTATATCTCTTTCCCACACACCCAACAACAGCAGCAGACCATGCTTTCATTCAGCGAGGTTAAGGGGTTCCCGTCCATCCTCAAGGCCATTGACTGCACTCTTTTGGCCCTCCGCCCACTGCGCCTGCATAAGGCGGCATACAGGAACCAGAAAGCATACCACTCCCTGAACATGCAAGCCATCTGCAATGCCCAGATGGAGATCCTGGATGTCACAACATGCTTCCCTGGCTCATGCCATGATGCCTACATCCTGGCACAATCAGGGAAACATGCTGACTTCGAGGATGGCACCATCACCGGTGGCTGGCTGCTTGGTGAGTAGACACAGGTTGGCATCGCATGCACATGCATGCATACCCCCAGAGGCACAGGGGCATGGTTTGCCGTGTGCCTGCAGACAGGCCATGCCCACAGGGAGGCAACACAATGGCTGTGGGTTGACCATATGTGGCAGGGGGGCCACAGGCACCCCTACCATTGCATGGTTAAAGGGGAGCCCAGCTATAATCACAGCATGGACATGTTTGGGGCTGGGGATGTGCCACAGCTGGGGATGCACAGGGGTCAGGGCTGGCTAGCCCCAGGCATGGGTGGTGGGTCACCTTATGGCACAGGTGATACGCACATGCATGTTGGACCTGGTGGGGTGGCACCTGGTGCATGGGTATGACTCCTCCTGCGTAGCTCGCCATGGCACTACATATTGACATTCCTGCCACTGTTCCACTCTGCAGGTGACAGGGGATACAGACTGAGGGAGTAGCTCGACCCCCCTCCTCAACCCATGCACCCCGGTGGAGGTCAGGTACAATTGGTTGCACCAGCTGACATGCTCCATCATAGAGAGGACATTTGGTCTGCTGATGAGCCATTTCTGCTGACTTGACTAGTCTGGTGGGGAGCTGCTCTACCCCCAGCCAAGGTGTGCAGGATATTCCTGGCATGCTGCATAATTACACCCTGATTCGTAGGAGGCCCGGGCCAGATGCAGCAGTCAGCGAGTCCGATAGTGAGGTGGATGAGATGGTGGCCCCCTAGCCATCACACGCTACCTCCCAATGTGCAGTGGCAACTTGGAGATCCCTCAAGGAGACACACTTTGTGTGAGATAGGCTGCCGGTGCTGGCTGAACTGGGGAGTATGTGGCAGAGCTGGGCATCGGCAGGCAGGCCCTGTGCGCACACACCTGTCTGCTGTCCCACGTTTTTTTCCAGCCTCTGTGGCCAGTCCCTACCCCACCCCTCCCCATCTGCCAAGGTGTACTTTCTAGTCCCGGGTGCATGGCCCCCCCACCCACACATGTGCCCCATCATAGGGCACACCATAACCCCCATGCAGGCACCCTGGCACAGCCCAAAGCATGTTCCACTGCACACCCACACCAGCGGCATCAACGATCTACACCCCTGTCCATCTGCAGGCACACCCAGCTGCAGTTCCAGCTCACCCAGTGCATGGGGACATCTGATGCATGCTGCTGCATCCCCTGTACCCATACCCCTCCTGTCGCCTCCCTCTGCCCCCTGCCCCCTCACATCCCTGCCCTCCAACCCCTGCCTGCTTCCAACCCTGCCTCCCCCTCCCACCCACCCTCCATGTGCCCCCCTCCTCCACCCACTAGGTGTCCCTGGGTGGCATGTCCCTGATTTCCCCCTCCTCCAGGGACTCGTCATCCACCTCCCCCTGCTCCTCAGGGTCACTTCCCCATGTGTACCCTGCCTTCCCACCCTCGGCCCCTGCTGTGCCTCCCTCTGTGGCCAGGGCCCCCCACTGTGGGGTGCCCTGCCCAGACCCCATGATACCATCCTATCCCTCCCCCTTAGGGGAGTGGGGCACCTCCATGAGGGTGAGGGTGTGGGTGTGGACTTCATCCCCACTCTCCCCTGATGGGGAGGTGCTGGATAGCACTATGGGGATGGCTGTAACTGGCTGCTGCTCATCCCCCTCCTCATCTTCTGCCTCCTCCCCCTCATCTTCCTCATTCTCCTCCTCCTCCACCACGGGGGGGGGGGGGAGTCCTCAACTGGAATGACTGTTTAAGGGCTGCAGAGAGGTCGTTTTTAGTTATGGTGGGTGGGGCTGTCCAGCTGCTGTGTCCCCGTTGTCCAGCACCTGCCCATGCTTTGTCTGCTGTTTCCCCTGTGATGCCCCACCACTCACTGTGCCATATTGCATGTCATGGCCCCATTTCTGTGCCATACTTCCTCACTCACCTTGCTCCCACTGCAGCTGCTGTCGGAGTCTTACCAACATCCATGGGTGTGTGCGGCATATGGCCCGGAAATGTACCTGGTAGGCCTCCGTCTCGCACAGGATGTGGAAATGTCTTTGGAGGCAGGTGGGTGGTATCTTACTTATGCACATTTCTCCCCTCAGGTCTGCCACTTCAGCTGCTTGCCTGCCATACCACTGCCTGCATACATTGGAAACTGTCACATCATGCTGCCTCATCTCCAGTGCTACCTCACCCCAGTCTGGGGCTTGCCCTGGTCCCCCGGGCCTCCTCTGTCCTGTGTACTTGCATTGCTGACTGGCCAGGCCATGCACTAAGTGGGCCATGGGGACAATGCTGCCTGCTACATTCCTCTGGGACCCTGCTGCATTTGCTGCCTGCCCTGTGGTGCACATCGTGGGCCTTACATGCTGGTTTCCAACCTAGCCATTAACATGTCCTGTTCTACAGTTGTGGAGCATTCATTTGGGCTGCAGCAATCCAGGGGGGCGCTATCATGTGTGTGGTACGGTACATCTGTACATATTTCAGGGGTGGGGCCTAGCCATGATTGTGTCTGCTGCTCTTGCCAGGATTAGTCGGTGGACCAGGCAACAGCAGATGGTACAGGGATGCCTGGGTGCATTGGGTGAGGTATGGACAACAGAGGACAGGTGGTGAAAGCACCTCTGTGTACACTGCGTTGCAAAGTTGGTCTTCTCCTCTGCGTTTCTCCTGTTTTGTCGCATTGTGACTTATGGACAGATACTCCCTTCTCCACTGCAGCTCCTTCAGTGTTCTCCTTGGTGTCCTTGTGGCATCTCTGCTTTATGCATCCCTTGCCTAGTCTGCGAATTTCTGTGGACGGCTTTCTGTTGTTGGGTTTGTCGTGGTGACGTGACCTTTATATATTGTTTTAGTGGGGTTCATGGTGCTTCATTGCATCTTTGATCTTTGGGATACTGATTTCTGCTGCAGCCCTGGTCTCTACGTCTTCACAGCCATGTCTCTGACCTGTTTGGTGTGCTCCTAGATCATCCCATTGCTAGCTCAGTGGTGTTGTGGTGTCTGGACCTTTTGTTACTGGTATATTTGTACAATCATCATATGGCAGATCATGTGATACTGCTTGCTCGCAGGTGGACCCTGCTGCCTTTATTATGTGCCATCAGTGGTTCTTTGGTTGGACATGATCCTCTTTGGGGGTTTCATGGACAGAGTGTTGGAGACATATGCACTCCCACCTCTGGTTTTACTTGTTACTTTGTGTATATGGGGTATTGTGTTATCTTTTCACATCACCATTTTTGGCTGTACTATCAGGTCCCTTACCTAACATCTGACTGACCCCCATCTTCATTCCAGGTTGTACATCAGGCAACATAATGGGACTGACATCAAGGGGATGACTACATTAGCAGGACACTGTGAGTCTTCACTGCTTCCTCATTTGTGGTTTTCTATGCAATTCTGGTGCCCGCCCCTTCAGATGGTTGATCACAGGTTGAGAATGCTACAGAGGGTGACTACGAATATAGTTGGTGGTCTAGATTTTGGCCATATGCAGACTGACCTATGGATTTTTGTGGGTATACATTGGCGGGACAGCTGGTTGGCAGTGCTATGATTGCATCATTTGTATACCTCCATGGCATGTGAGCACAGGTTGGGGCCTCCTTCAATTGACAGCATGCTCTGCTGCACGGTGTCATTGGTTGGGGTGGAAGGGGATAGACTCAGGTGTCGTATGCAGGGATGCTTCTTTGCAGAGAAAGTAGTGGCTGCACGGGATAATTTCCTATTGGAGGAGGTGGTGCTGTGGACAGTTTCAGACATGGGGATAGGGCAGACACAGGGTTTTCTCAGGGGACTGTTGTGGTGTTTATTGGAGGGCAGCCTAGTTCTGCTGTGTGTTCTTTTCTTGCCATCATATTTCTGTGTTTCTACTATGCTGTGTTTTGGATGGCAGCATCGCGCCATGTTGCTGTTTCAGTGTGTTCATGTTTCCTTTCCATATGTGCTTTCCCTTTTGTCCTTTCTGAATGCTTTACCACTGTGCCTGTCCCTTGACCATTGTGTTTCTGTTTGCTTGTTTCCCGTGCTTGGCCGGTTTTGTGTGTTTACAAGCATTTGGTGGTGTGGTGGGTCCAACTATCCCTTGTTCCTTTTGCCCTATTACTTTGCATCTACTTCCTGACTCTTTGTGATGTTGTTGTCGTCTCACAACATGCCTTTCCCCTACCTCCCCCCTTTCCCTGCTTTGTCCTACTTACTGCGCTAGGTTGGCCCTGATTTGCTCCCAGCTCCTGCGTGCTGCTGCTAGGGCTGGCCGTCTGTGTGCTATGGGGAGCAGGGCACACTCGTTTCCGATCACCAGCCTGCAGAACAGGCGGGTCTCTGCCTCTGAGAAATTCACCTGGCGAGTTAGCATTTTCTGAGGTGTTGTATGGGTCTTGCAACAGATGGGGGGGGGGGGGGAGTACTCACTGCATCCTGTTTCCTGTCACATGTGGGAGACAGTGCAGGTGGGAACGTTTTCGGATATGTACGTACACGGCATAGATCCGAGCTTGAACATGAGAATTGCAGGTGGACATAGCGTCCTGTTCGGTGTGCCTTGCACATTTAATATCATAGACAACTATCCCCGTATTCTGTACACTGCTACATGTCATTGCATTTGAACACAGAATCCAATCTTTGCTGGGGACGTACACATGTGTGTGTACCTTCGACCAGGACGTATTTCTCAGAATCGGACACAAAGTGAAAAAGCAAAAAAAGACCAAAATGGATGACTGAAGAAACTCTGAAAATTGCCCAGAAATCCAGAGAAGCTAAAGCCAGAGGAGAAAGAGAGGCAATCACAGAACTCAACAGATTTCCAATGTGCAGCAAGACGAGACAAGGAGAAGTGCTACAATGACTTATACAAAGAAATAGAAGCAGAAACTATTAAAAGGAAGAACAAGATCGACTTTCCTAAAGCTACGAGAGTTAAAGAGAAAATTCCAGCCTCAAATTGAAATGCTACAAGATGCTCAAGGATCCATGTTGAATGATTCTGACATCAATAAAAGGTGGAAAGAATATACAGAGTCATTATACCATAAAGATCAAATGGACCAACAGCCATTTAAACCTGTACCTTATGAACAGGAACCAATGATGATGAAAGAAGAAGTCGAAGCAGCATTGAAAGCTTTATCAAAGAACAAAGCACTGGGAATTGATGGCATTCCCATTGAAGTATTCAATCAGATGACGCTGTTGTCATACTTACAAGGCTCTGCCAGGAAATTTGGCCAACTGACTGGAAAAGATCTGTGTTTATACCAATACTAAAGAAAGGTGATACGACTGACTGTAAATTATCACACAATCGCTCTGATCCCACATGCAAGCAAGAGTCTACTGAAGATTATTCAGAGACTACAACCATACCTGGAGCGAGAACTGCCTAAAGGGCAAGCAGAGTTCAGGAAAGGGTGAGGAATGAGAGACATCATCGCGGATGTGAGATGGATCATTGAAAAGACTAAAGAATACCAAAAGGATATCTATATGTGTTTTATTGACTATGGCAAGGCTTTTGGCTGTGTAAACCATGAGAAACTCTGAGCCACATTAAGAAGCATGGGTATACCAGAACACCTATTAGTTCTCTTGCACAACCTTTACATTGATCAAGAAGCAACAGTTCGAACAGAACAAGGAGAAACTGAATGGTTTAAAATTAGCAAAGGTATACACCAAGGCTGCATATGTTCCCCCTACCTGTTTAATCTATATGCAGACTAAATCATCAGAGAAGCAGGACTGTATGAAGACATGTGAGATGTGAAGACTCATCAACAACCTTCGCTATGCTGATGAAACCACATTGCTGGCTGAAAGTGAAGATGATCTGAAACATTTGCTTCTCAAGATCAAGGAACATAGTCTTAAATTGGGCCTGCACCTTAATGTATAGAAGACAAATATCCTGACAACTGCCAAAATCAATAAGTTCATTATTGATGGAGAAGAGACTGAAATAGTGGACAACTTTAACCTACTTAAATCAATAAAGAAACAACAAGCTGTCAAGAAAATCGATGACGCATTGCTCTTGGCAGAATGGCTATGAAGGAATTTGACAAGTTCTCAAGAACAGTGATGTCTCTCTCCATACAAAGATTCGACTTATACAAGCCATGGTATTTTCATAACATCCTATGGATGCAGAAGTTGGACAATGAAAAAGATAGACAGGAAGAAAATCAATGTCTTTGAATTATGGTTCTGGTGAAGAATACTGATGCATATTTTAATGTGGGCGTCCATGCCCCTTTGTGCAGATCGGAATTGGGACACACAGGGGCAGATTCAATTTTGATTGCGCAGGGGCTAAACATGCCCCATGGGATAAGAATCGGGTCTAGGGTCTGTATGTGCAGGCTGGGACTCTATTCTGATTGGCCTGCACGTACAGAGCCATGCCCAGCTAACTCAGTCAGGCTCCTGAATGGAGCCACGGTGCCATGGCATCTGGTTGCCATGACACCATTGCTCCACTCAGGAGCCACGATCCCCAGCTGCTGACCAGCCTGACCCCCAATCTGGCCTCCCATGGCCAGGCTGCAGGGAATCCGCTGTACCCCCTCACCTGTTCACTGCTGCCCGGGCCTGCCGTCTCCTGACATCCAAAGAGACTTATTCCACTTCTGAAGTCGAATAAGTCCCCCATCCAATCTGCTGACCCCTGATGTACAGGGCCAGACTTCAGAATCGGTCTGGGGTTACAGACCACCCACTGCCCACCCTAACTCCGCCTCATCAATGCCCCCTCCCGCCCCATCTAAGCCTCCCCGTATAAACTCCTTGTTCATATGGGGAAGCTTTTGACAGGGCTGGCAGGACAGAATAGATCCCACTGTGTATACCATGGCTGCCTGAAGAACAAACCAGTCAGTACTAGAGGAGATCAAACCAAAGCTTTCTTTAGAAGCTCAGATGACAAGACTTTGACTTTCATACTTTGGACACATCATGCGAAGAGAGAGATCATTAGGGAAAGACTTAATGCTTGGCAAGGTTAAAGGTCAATGCAAAAGCAGAAGACCAGCAATGAGATGGATCAATACAATAACAGCAATTATGGATGCCACTCTTTCAACAATAAGCCGCCTAACGGAAGACCGAATACAGTTTAGGACACCTATCCAAAGGGTCACCACGAGTCGAAACCGACTCGACAGCACTTAACAACAACAGGCAAACTTTAATTAAAATGGATTATAAAATTATTTTAATATGTTTAGAGGTCTGCTACGGGCTTTAGAACAGTGTAAGTGTATTGTGTGAGCTGGAATGAAGCTAGTAAGCGACTATTTTCCAACGGAGCTGGGTGGAAGAACACTATTACATTAAGGATTGAATTCTAGTTCAGTAACTTCAGTTACAGTTGTTGGAAAAAAGACTCTGAAGGGGAAAGACATGTCAGAGGGAATGTGTATGAGAGAGCTGTGCAAGGGTTTGTTTGAAGTAAGAACTGAAAGAAATTGAGAATTTGATAGAAGTATGTGAGAAGGCTGTGCTGGAAACTGAAGCGAAAGATTTGAATTCAATTTTCCTTGGTGACAGGAATTAAACTAAGAAAGCTTTCAAACTCATTCGAGGGATTAAAAAACAAAACTTGGTGAGAATTTAACTTGAATTACTTGGCAGTGAGACTAATTTAAGCACTGATTCGCTGGAATTCTGTCAGTGTGTGCAACCTGCTGTAAAAGGGTTTGCAATTCTCAATACACTGAAAGGAAAGTGCTGAAGGAATATAACGCTCAGTGAAGAGAGTAAAACCTACGATTGTGCTCTTTAAAAACAGGGCACTAGATTTATTACATCTCAAACAGTTTGAAAACAACTGTAGTGTAATAGAGAGTGAGAGAAAGAGCGAATGTGTTTACAGAAAAAGAGAGAAAAATATACCATTGATATTTTCTAATAAATTCATTTGGCAATTGGTACAGTTTACAAGAACTGGTTGGCAGTCATAAAAATTGGCACAGAGAGAAAACATTCTTTGTGAGGAAAAGTTAGGGAAGCCTGCTTATTCTTTTGTTTTGTGGATAATTAGCCTCACAAATACTAGTAATAAAAAATAAAAAACAGAGGGACCAATATTAAGTGCTGGTGGCTAGCACAATTACAGCAGCTAGCCACTAGCCCTGAACCATTAAACCCGGATAGTCAATGCCATGGATGCCACAAAATCCGATCGCTAACCAGACAGCAGTAATATTGAGCCTCTGCATGGTTAGCGATATGCGGTGAAAGTTAGGCCAGGCAGTGACTCAATATGAATGGAAATCTTTCCACCTTATTAACAGCAAACAACTGCTGGAGACAATTACAAAACTTAATTCAACTACATCACTCTTAGATCCGTGCCCTGTAGCCTGGATCAAGGCAACAAAATCAGAACTAACCCATTAAATTCTAAACATAGTGAACCAATCATTACACCAAGGCTTCATGCCAAATGAACTCAAGCTCACAGCAATTCGCCCTTTACTTAAAAACAAGTCGCCAGACAATAATGACCCCACCTCGTATCGGCCCATCGCCAGCATTCCTTTCCTGGCCCAAATCATTGAAAAGGTTGTCCAACTCCAGCTTCAGGATTTCATAGACACAACTGCCCCTCTAGATGAGCATCAATATGGGTTTCGTTCATTCCATGGTGTGGAAACCTTCCTCCTGGCCCTCTTTGACTCTCTCATCAGAGGCATGGACAACATCAAGCAAGCCTTTATTCTTGTATTTCTTGACATCTCCTCCGCTTTTGACAGTGCAAATCATAACATTCTCATTTCTAGACTTAATCAATTAGGTCTAAAGGAAATAACCCTTGACTGGTTTAAATCATATATATCTAACAGGGTCCAATATGTACAAAATCGATCAAGTCTCTTCATCACCTTTCCCACACGAACAGGGAATTCCGCAAGGTTCCACACTTTCTGCTCTCCTTTTTAACCTATATGCTCCATATTCAAATGACACAATATAAACTATCACATTTATGCAGACGACATCATGTTGTTCTCTTCATTTGACATATCTAACCCCAATTATGTCAATCTAGCAGCCTGTCTCTCTGAAGCGGTCAAAGAATATGCACATCAACTTCAAAAAGACGGAAGTACTATTTACATCAAGAAACCCTAACTTCACCCCCCCCCCTCCAGTTATCAAGCTTCAAAATATCTCCCTCCCAGTTAAATCAGAGGACACTCAGCTTAACAGCCCACATAAAACAAACAGCTAGAACCATCTTCTTCAAACTTAGGACCATTCAACAACTCAGACCATTTATAGAGAGATGATTTCAGAACCGTTGTCCAAGCTCTAATCCCACCACACCTAGACTACTGCAATGGTATACTGCAAGGCATAACCAAGAAAAACCTAAACATACTCCAAATGGCCCAAAATGTTACTGCTAGACTTATCTTCAAAGCCAGGCTATCTGACCACATCTCTCCCATGTTATACGCCCTCCACTGGCTCCCTGTTGCCAGTAGGATTCAGTATAAATCCATAGTGACCGCCTTCAAGTTAATCAACAAAATTGTCCCTTCTCATCTCTCAACATTGATTCAAACCCGCCCCCCCCCCCCCCCGAAACAGAACGAGAAGGATGAACCTCAACACTATTTAGTCCCTGATTCGATACGGAAAACAAAACAGGTAACAAGCAACAGTGCTTTTTCATATATTTTTCATATATTCTCCATATTTTTCATATGGAGTAGAGGAGTGGCCTAGTGGTTGGGGCAAGGTACTTCAGGCCGGAAGGTCGGGGGTTCAAATCCCACTAGAGGACAGCAACCTTGGGCCAGAAGGACTGGGGTTTCTAGTCCCACGGGTGCTCCTTGTGGTCTTGGGCAAGCCACTTAACCCTCCATAGCCCATGTTCCCTCTAAAATAGTTATCTCCAAGTTATAATGCCCTGTTCAATGTAATTTCAGTTTGTTCAATGTAAACCGCACTGATGCAGAATAGCGCAGTATATAAGAGAATGCAAATAAATAAATAAATAAAATATACTGTACCTGTTCAATGGAATAATCTCCTAGTGAATCTAAGAGAGATCAAGGACCTCCAAACCTTCCGAAAGGAATTAAAAACATACTTGTTCATCCAGCATTTCTATAACCTAGATCACACCTCTGATCAAATCCCACAGGGACAACCTGACCATCTTACCTAGTTTCCCGCCTACACAGACTCAGTCATAACTTCACCCTTCCTCATAAATTCTTTTCACCTCATACCAATGTAAGTGCCCAATAAAACTTTGAGTGCCAAAATTATAATATACAAGACTGTAAATAGTTGCTATATTTAACTGTTTATTGTAAATAGTTACACATTCTATAAGATGTTCAATGTCATTGTTTTTTCTGTTCTCTGTAAACCACCCCTGATCTCTGGAAGGGGCGGTATAGAAACGTTTACAAATAAATAAATATCACCGCTAACGAGTTTGCAATCGGCTCCATCTGTGCTCCGCCCTAGAACACCCCTATGCTAACTGCTCAGAGATATTCAGCCGAATATCCCGCTTAGGGGCATTTACACGGTTTACAGGTCTGTAAGTCATGTAAATACCTTGGAATATTGGGCCCAAAGGAACACTTTTCTAGGTAAATGCACACATAGCTAGAGAGTCTTTTTTTTTTTTAATGATTTCTTCAAAGATAGGATATCTCACAATACCTACTACCTAACAGGACATCACTGGAGCGCAGGGAATCCTCAGGCACCCAACAAACCAGAAAGCAAAACCTGGAAAAAAAAAAGAACTGAGATAAGTGATTGACACACAAAAGTGACTGAATTTGTTTTTGAAACACACTAGTGTACTAGTTATATTTCTCTGTTGAGGATTTTGTTACCTGAAGGGTAGTAACCAATCACCTTCAGAGTTACCTGTGGAAAGAAAAAATGTTTTTTTTTTCTAAAACAGTAAGGGGTGGATTCCAATCCTCGTTTAGTGTGTCTACGTGTAGCCGACTTGTGTGGGGAGCTCTGCTCATGGGCGGGAGGGGGTGGGCCAGGGGAAGAGCGAGGGCACACAGTGGGCATGGAAGCGACTCAGAACGTACAGAGACGATTCTGAGGTCAGCCCTGTACGTCCGGGGTCAGTCAGTTAGACAGGGGACTTATTCTATCTCGGAGGTGGAGTAAGTCCTCCTGGACTTCAGGGGACGGTGGCATCTAGGGGCAGAAGGGAGGAGAGGGAGTGCTGGGGGCTTCCCGCAGCCCGACCCCGGCCATGGGAGGCCCGAATGGGGGTCTGGCTGCAGGAACAGGCCGGATACCGCTGCAGTGAGGGAATGTGGCTCTTTCATGGAGCAGTGGTGCCATAGCAGCGAGACGCCTTGGCACTGGGGCTCCCTGAAGGCGCCTGGCTGAGCTAGCCGGGGGAAGTGGCTGGACATCCAGGATGCCTGAATTGGGGCACCTCCCAAACATCCAGCCACTGTGATGTGATTCTGCTCCCATGGAGACTTCTAGCCTCTGTGGGAGCAGAATTCGGCACATATACTGGCCGTCCAGATGCCTGGAGACTTATAAGTCAGAAATGGCCTCCACAGGAAAGAAACTGTAAGCCTTTTAAATGGTTAAGCAATACTTATCTGTTTAAAAATACCGGTCTGTACACCTGTAAAAACCAAAACAGGAACACCTAAAGAATTATTCACAAGGGAGAAAAGTTCTTTTTGCATTTCAAACGTAAGAATTGTATTTAATGCAAGTACTGTGAATGCTAAAATGTGTTTGTAAAAAAAGGTTTAAAAAAATGTGAATCTGAGAACATTGTTAAAAGGCAAACATTTACAGTGGGAAAAAACCTATTGCATAAAGGTGCTATTGTTTAGTGACAAATGTGGCATTTACACTCATTTCAAATTAAATGCAAGCACTTTCAAAAATTTAAAAATACTCACGTGATCTATTATGAGGCAGTTATCATTCTATGGTTATGCCATATTTGAAATGTTGGTTTAATGAACCTATAGAGTGCATTTAACAAACGATTTGAAAGATTTTTAATCTATAAGCTGTGAGCTACTTCTGGTGGCTTAGCCGAGGTGACAGTCATATTAATGTATATCAAGGAACAGTTAGGTTAATGCCCCGGTTTACACTAGTGCCAGACCTGGCCCTTGGCTAATGTTTCTGAAGACAAACCTCCCCTTCCTTGGTTTCCCTTCATTTTCATGCGATTGGGAAGAGAAAGGAGCGCAGAGGTGTACTGAGGGGACAGCTGCCCCCACTCTGCCTTCAGTGTGTCTAATACCTGGCTTTGCACTGCAGTATCTCTGGGATGGAGCCCATTTTCAGTGGCTACCCTTCAGCCCTCCATGCCACAACTTAGCATTAAAAGCAAGACAAATAACAACTGTCACAGTCTAAAAGATTCAGTAATCCTGAAAAACTGCAGTCAGGGGACACTGGTGGCCCTTTTGCATTCTGGAACTCTGCTCATTCCTCAGGCCTCATGCTCTGCGCCCCCCAGGTACTTCAGGTAGTGAGCCGCAGTGATGGCCCATCAGCAGACAGCTATTGCTAAATGACTGCAGCACACCATGTAAACTTGACCCGCTGGCTTCCTCTGCTGCCCCTTCACAGGTCAGATGCCCTTCAAGATTCGAAAGGAAGGTAGAGAATTCATGGACTGCCTTTGTACTATGGCAGTGGTTCTCAACCTTTTTTCAGTCAGGACACAGCTGACAGAGGATGCTCACACGTGTGACACACTGCCCACGTGATCCTCACGGACCTTTGGTCCGTCACAGTACAGCAGCTCTTATGGAATTAAGTATAAATATATTCTGCATCCCCAAACGCCATACTTTCCCCCCCGACAACAGGTGCAGGTCAGAACTAGGACATTTCTTCATGGAAGTCACCATACCGTACAAAAAATATTCTGTTTCTCATATCATCCATGTAACAGCAACATAAATCTCTCACTGCCATGCACATTGTCAAATACAAAACCTAAAAATAAAAACTCACAGAACATATATGTAAGCAAACCAACCACAGACACCAATTCCTACGATTCAAATAGCAAGATGCCTACCTATGAAAATACAGCGCAACAACATTATATTGGGCCCACAACACCAACAGACATATTTCTGGTTAAACAGAGCAAGTGGGGCTACTACAGATTTCTATGGCGAGACTACACACTGAGAATACTGTACCTTGGTCACATGCAAAGCACAAACTCAAATGCAGAACAAGGGACCATAAATTAGAAAACGAAATGGAACCCGAAGAACTCTGGAGAAATAAAACACAAATGCATTTTCTCTTGTACTGAATAAAATACAAAAACATCCACAATTCATATTTCCCAAAGCAAACATATTTTGGTCAATAAATTCAAAATAAATTATTTTTTACTTTTGTCATCTGGGCATTTTATTCCCAGTCATATTGGTGCCAGTCTGTCTTTTCGGCTTTCCTCGTCTGATGTCTCTCGCTCTCTTTCCGGTGTCTGCTGTCCATTTGTTGTTTTCCTTTCCGATCTTTTCCCGTTCCTTCCCTATATCGGTCTCTGACATATTGATCTTTCCATTTTAGCCCTTTCCTCCATTTCTCTTTTCTGCTTCTCTGTCCACTCAAACTTCACCCTTTATCTCCTTCTTTCAACTTTCCGTTTTGTTTAATCTCCTGCCCAGCTCATCTCCCCTGACTCTGCCATTGCCTCACTCCTTCCCCGATCTTCTGTTGCCTTCTATCTTCCATCCATTTCCCATTACCACATTTCTATCCTCTGTACTCGATATCCTCCTCTCACGTACATCCTTGATAACCCACCCCAATGGCCTATCCCACATAGTACCACCATGCCCAGAAGCGCCCCCCTCTTCCCATCCTTGAAGTTTAACATTTTCCTCCTCTCTCCCCTTCTGGAATAGTGTAGCATGCGTGTTGTGCCTTCTCCCTTCCATCCTCCTAAGTTCTGCGTTATCTCCGCTCTCCCCTTGTACTGTTGGAGGGAGTCAGGGAGGGCATCTGTCCTCTTCCTTAATCTACCATCCCAACAGTATAGCATCTGCCCTTCTCCATCACCCGATCAGTGCAGTAGCTGCCTTCCCCTT
Source organism: Ichthyophis bannanicus (assembly GCA_033557465.1). NCBI lineage: Eukaryota > Metazoa > Chordata > Amphibia > Gymnophiona > Ichthyophiidae > Ichthyophis > Ichthyophis bannanicus. The sequence continues at coordinate 1,860,220,767 of CM066031.1, forward strand.
TCCACCCTGTGAAGTGCTGCATCTGCCCTCTCCCCTAACCTGCCTCGCTGACAGTGCACTGTTTTCTCCCTTCCACCCTATCTCCCCAAGTATAGCATTTGCCCTCTTCTAGGCATCAGGAAACAGGAAGCACAGCAGCACAAAGTCGGGCAGCAGAAGACCCGGCCGTCCAAGCCGCAGCATGCTTCTTCAGTTTACTCAAAGCCGCGCTCCTTCCTGGGGTCCCAGCAGCAAGTAGCTCTTAGTGTGCAGAGCACCCTGGAACTGAAATCAGACTAAATGCTTCAGGCTGCTGAGACCCTGGAAGGAGCGCGGTTTTGAGTAAACTGAAGAAGCATGCTGCGGCTTGGACGGCCGGGTCTTCCGCCTCCCTGGAACTACTGCCCTACTTGTGCTGTCCCCGTGACACACCTGCCAATGCTTCGTGGCACGCTGGTTGAGAACCGCTGTACTAGAGGAAGCTGCATCACAGAAGAGCCCAATATGGGGTGGTCCTCCTCCCCCAGTTGCAAGGTCTCTTCCTCAAAGGGGCAAACGTCTGGAGGCACACAGCAGAACCGTGTAGGTAATAACAGCAGTTGTGGTCTACTCTTTTGGGTCACCTGGGCAGGAGATGAGACCTAATGTTTCCTCTTGGTCTGTTCTTGAACTGTGATAATCTTTCACTCGGCAACAGGAGCCACAGAGGAGCTCTGAAGCATGATCAGGGCCAGTGACAGACTGCTGTGTTGTGTTGCTGCCATTCCCAGGCCCTCCAGTGAGCACTGGTGGGACTGGGTAGAGGTATAACGTGCAGCTCCATGCTGTTTCCATTCCGAGTTCCATATCTCTGTCTGTTGTTCAGGTCTGAGTACAACATGGTATCTGCCCGGGAATCCCTGCTGCTGCTGCTGCTGCTGCTGAACTGGATCAAGCCCAAAGCCAGATGTGATCCACTTGCTCCCAGACGGCCTCGGAAAGAATAAATCCCCGGGACTCAATCACTTTTGGTAAAGATGGACAGAGGGAGCTGCTATAGTCTAAAATAAGATTCACCTTCACCCAAATTTTTTAATGCTGAACATGTGGTTGAAGACTTCCCACTGCTGCATTTGCTGAATGCTGTCCAGGGAGCAGCTCTGTCACTGGGCCAGGCTTCTTTCCTCTTTGGATCAGGGGTCGAGATTCTCCTCAGTGGCAGCCATCTAGCTCCTTGACCTGCCTTTATTTCTTTACTGGATGTGCAGGGACAGTGTTCAGTGCGGACGGGACAGCCAGGCTCTAGCAGACCACTCCCATGTTGAACTGTGCTGGCTCTCTTTGGGTGAGGGACGCAGTGGCTCTCTGCCATCGTTGCTTTGGCTTTCCCTAGGACACTCCCCCCCTCCTCTTGCCTTGCACCTCTGCGGGATGCCTTAGGCTGGTCACTGTACAGCTTTCACCCTCCTTAAATGCCAGACCAATTTGTTGCACCCTTTCAGCTGCATAACTCGGTGACTCAGTGTGTTTTGGCTTTTCCTGGGTCGCTCATCTTCGCCCCCCTGCTTTGCGAATCCGTGAGTGTCTTAGGCTTGTCATTGTACACCTCTGTCTTGCTACCCACTTTGGCATGCTCTGGGTTCCTTGTAAACTGGAATAGAACAGCAGAAACCAGGACAAAATAGACAACCCCCCCCCCCAAAAAAAACCCCATAAATCACATGAAAAGCGAGCACTAGTATAACCAAGGACAGAGCACAGTCCAGTCTAGAATGAACAAAGCTAATTTTAGTCAAGGAATAGCTCTGTAAACAAGCTGTTAGTGAATTAGGGTGTGGTGGTCTGAGCAATTGCCAAAACAGTTCCTCATATGGCTTCAATAACAATGTGACATAAGCTAGGGGCTCTGGGCATGTGGATAGCGGAACAGAAAAGCTTTTACAGATAATAAGATCCAGCTCCCAGAGTGAGTCCTGAAGGCATCAGATGAAGATGAAGACCTTTCTGCTCTCCCTGCTGGCCGCAGCTCTGTGTCTGCACACGGGTAAGTGAGACACAAAATCTGAATAATATGCTCATTTTAAAAAATATAGAATAATATTTTAATGCCTTTTGTCCTTAATTCTAATGAGCCTGGCATGACCTACCACATTGGAAAACATACAAAAAAAAAAAAGATTCTCTTTCAACATATGGATAGTGGGAAAGAATTTTGTAAAAGGCTCCCTGTCTGTGAACTCTCCAGAAAGTTCCAGTGAACCAAATTTGGTAAGAAAAGGGGAATGAGTATCTCTAACTACAAATTTGCAAGCCTGAAATACTGGGTCAGGATTTCCGGAGCGCAAACCTTCCCAATAAGTGCTCACTGGCTTCCAGGGCAGGGGAAGTGGTTAGCAGCTGCCTAATGTGGGCGCAGGGGGGGGGAACGACAAGGACGAATGAAGTAGTAGATGAAGGATAGCACCTTTCAAGGATGGATGGTACCCATCCCCCATCCCTTCATACACAAACTCCCCCACCACACACCCCCCAAACCTATGCACACCTCCACACCCATATAGCCTTCCAAATACCACAGAGATACAATACACCCTAAGGCTCCACCAGACACACACAAACCACTCCCATGCCCTCCATGCATACATATCTCATATACCCCCTCCACATGCACGCAACCAACAAACCACTTCCCAACCCCCTTCCCACAGTGACATCCCAGACACCCCCATATGCACACCCCTCTGTAAATATGCAGACCTCTATACATAGCAATGCACAAGACATCCCCACTCTCAAACCATCCCACAGAGACTTCCCTCTGCATCCCCAAAACAGCCTCCATGCACCCATTCTCCTCATACCCCACATCAGTCACTCTCCCCAAAGGCCATCTGCTACACCCCTGCACTGCAGCAGGGTCAGTCACTGGGCTTGAATAAGGGACCAGTCTCCCTTACCCTCTGTTTCAAGTCCGAATTTCTACTAGAATGTCCTATCTGGTTTGCTTTGCAACCCTCCTTCTACTTTGCGTGAAGAGTTTAGCTGGTTTGCAAACATCCCAGATTTGAACCGTCTGGCAGCTGCACTGCGGAAAAGGGCAGATGGGGAGAGGGATTTGCCCGTTGCCTCTTTGCAGTGATCAGCTACTGGGCATCCGACGCGGGCACCTCGAGACGGACCGGCGATGATATACGGATTTCTGTCCCTGAGCGTGCGGTGCGGTCGGGTGCGGCTGCGCTTATAGGATTGCAAATACCGAGCTGTGAGCCGGTGGCGGTGGCATCAAGGAATGGAGCAGCATAAACCGGGGAAGGACAGTAATACGTACAAGCAGCTCGCTGAGCCAATAAGCCAGTTCCAGGGGTGCGGGGCTACCCCGCGAGCGGTCTCCTGTCTCAACGAGATTAGCTTCCCCCATCTCTGCTGTCTTTCACCTTTTTCACTATTCCCTTCTCTCGTTAATCCTCTCACATCCTTCCTCTGTCTCTCACTTGATGGGATGGGGGGACGACCAACTTTTCTCCCCATTGGCAGGGGTTGAAATTACCCATTTCCCATCCTAGTTTCTGTTTAGCTTTTTCTAACTAATGGGCGCATGAACTGTTTATGCGCATAACTCTTATCTTGCCAGGAATCGTGCGCAAAGAAGACCCCGAAAACCCACGACCACATGTGGTTTAGGAGCGAGGTGCATTACAGACACGGTATGCGCAAAACGAGCCCATTTGGAGAAATTGCAACCAGAGTACCGCATAAACAAACGTGTTTTGAACGAGGGCATCCGCCCTGCGAAGGGAACTGGCCACCCCCCTCGCCAGAAACCCGTCATCGATCGCGCCTAGGCGGATCAGGGTGTGGCGCTGCATCAGCCCAAACGATTCCCTAATCCCTACGCTACGGGGTTTGAACGGAAAACAGCGAGGGTGGGGCCGGGGATTTGGACAGATCCGTTTGCTTGTGGAGAAAGGGCACGAGAGAGAGAGCGCGCATTTATCCGGGTGGAACAGGCTCCCCTAGGGCGTCCAGGCTGCACACCAACTCTAAAGATGAACGTTTTACTCTCCCTGCTCGCCGCAGCTCTGAGTCTGCAAACCGGTAAGTGAGTGAGACGCAGGGTCTGTGCATTCAGTGGGTGGGGGACACGAGGACCGTCACCGCAGACGCATGGAGCAGGGCCGCTGCAAGTGGGGTGACCCAGCTCTTGATCGGTCAGTTTAAAAAATGGGGACACAACCAAAAAATCGGGGGGTTTTTTCCCGTTGGTACATTAGATTGCAAAATACCTTGTGATATTAAGGCATGTACACACCCTTTCTTGGTTTATCTTGACATTATTTTTTTAAAATAGATTGAATAAATTAGATATATATAGGTAAGTAAAACGTTTATTCATTATTAGGTCAATATCAGTCAACTGAACCTAGCGTTCTATTATGTTTTAATAATCATAAGTCCTAAAATTAGACTGATAAGATTAGTGAAATAAAAAGCAAAGAACAATCAACAGAACAAAATATGTAATTGTGTTTAGAAAATTAATTTCAATACGAGATGTTTTAAATTTTAAATAGAAACAAAGTAATCATTTCTTTAATCAATTACTAACTATAAAAGTAAGTATGCAAAATATTTCAAAGCTTGAAATTATATATAGTTTTTGTGACTTTGCACATTTAAGCATATCTTTATTCCTCAGGACATATTGGTGGAATTTCACAAGTAAATGGATAACCTTAACTTGTAGTTCTGGCTTAATGTTTTTTATAAGTATTTCTTTATCACTCCAGGCATTATTACTCTGCTAAAGCATTTGAAGCTACAAACTGGAATACTTTGAGAGGTTTTTTAAAACTCTTGTTCTGGTTAAATATCAAGAGATAATGTAGTCAATGCTTCATGAAGTTTGTCAATACTAAACATAGTTTTTAGGGAAAACATTTGCAGTTTAGACAAAATGCTATCTTCTAAAAAATTCCAACGTTCTTCAGTATACTTCAAAACATTTTGGTATTTTTTTACTTTTTATTTTATTATTTATCAGTTTACAAAATATTTCAAACATAACACTTGTACAAGAAAAGAGGGCGGGCAAAGGAACCATCTTTTATATAACCAAACGCATAGAAGCAAAAATTTCATATTTCGATATATGCCCAAAACTCACTTGCCCAACAACATTGAGGTCCCCAAGAAAACACGATGCCATGCAAACATGTGAAGAAAGCTTAATAAAGACAGCCTAATAGCCAGATCCTTAATACTAAAGCTGCACATTACTCACTCACAGTAACTTGGGGGGCACTGGTGAGACGAGAGTTAATGAAGGCAGCCATTTGGGAGGATTAAAAAAACCATAACTGATTGCAGCCTCACAAGGCACTTACATAGGAACTTTAAGAAAAATAATCCCCCCAGCTGAACCACGTTGAAGAAGAAAATCATGTCTTCTCTGGGTTTGTCGAGCCAGGTCTAGGTATATACTGTAAAGAGTACCACCGGGACATACAGGGAACCCGAGGGAAAAGGGGGGGGGGGAGGGGGGCTCTGAAGAACAGGGTACCCAAGCAGAGGACAGGAAATCTTGGAAAGGGGACATCTTGCCCTGGGGGAGGGCTCCTTACACTTCGGCAGAATAGAAAACAGTTAAGGGAGGAGGAGCTAAAGTGGGACAGGAAACAGGAAATAAAAGACTCACAGAGAGGCTAGGGGGAGGGGAGAGAGGACCAGGCAGAGGAGCCAGCAGAGTCCATGGAGATACTACTACTACTACAACAACAACTGAGCATTCATATAGCGCTACAAGACATACGTAGCGCTGCACAGACAACATACAGGGAGCTGGAAACTGACCACTCTGCAGAGGCTATGGAACAGAGCTCACATGCTGACACCGGTCTGGCAGACCTTCCAGACGACAATGACGATAAGGTGAAGGACGTACTTCCATATTTTCTAGTGGGAAAGAAAGATTAACTGAGGGCTATTTTGGGCCTTTCTGTTTTGTTTCTTTTGGGCAGCTTGGGTGGGTCTGTGTGCAAAAGAAACGCTGATAGAGAGGTAGCTTCCACAGCCCTAGGGTTACCTAGATATCCAGGCTGAAAGACAGAAGAGTACTGCACAGCCAACCCAGTGGACTAAGGTAGGCTGTGTTCATGCTGTTTATTATAATTCTACTGTCTTGCTGCCTGCATCTGATATTCCCTGGCTTCCATCCCGCTGGGAATCGAGCAAATCGACAGTACATACAAGTACGCCCTTAAAGGACAAGGAACGCTTCTTGAATGACCATTTTCTATCAGGGTAGAGCTAATGTTATCAACGTCACTAGATTCAAGAACATTTTAAATATTTAAAATGTCCATATGCTGCGTCTCTGTAAAAGAGGGCTGTTATAACCTTGCAGACAATTTCTTGCGATTAAGAGCATAGTAAACCTTCGACAAAGGGGAGGGGGGAGTGATTCTAAAGGTACTCCCACGTACTTCCACCAAATATTGCTTGAACATATCCCGAGCCGAGGTTAAGGATGAATGAGGAAAATTTACCATTCTTAAGTTTGTGGACAAACTTGGTTTTCTAGCAGTTCAGCTTTAAATTTGATAGCAGTGAGGTTCTTCACTAAAACAGAATGATAACTCTCATGAGCATGGATTTGAGTTCCAGTTCTCCCCCAGTCTCCTTTATCAAAACCAACTCCTTCGCATTAGACTGAGAGAACATGGCATTACCTTGAAGCTGAGTAGACAACTTATTGGATTGAACTACAAAAACTTCCAATTTCAGTACAGCATTCCTGATAGATTCCAGCATAAATACTTCAAGTCATTCCAAAGTAAAGGGTAAAGAAAACCCAAGAACAGACTCATCTGTAACTCCAGAAGAAGCATCGGAAACCTCCCCCCCCCCTCCTCCCGTCCATCAGGTTGTGGAGCTATCATCCTTGTTGCTGCCTGCTAACAGCAGAACTCAAGATCCAATTCGTCGGCATCAAGCCTGACCTGGATGCACTCCCTTCAACCGGGATGGTTCCTGCACTCAACGTGGGGTCATCCAGCCTGGAGGCACCAGGGCAGTAACCAACTGTCATCATGGGAGGGAGATGCAGCACCAGTGACAGCTCGCACCCCAAGAAAAACACCGGATATCCAGCCCCGGCATTGACGCAAAGGGGGAAACACCAGCATTCTCCTGCCAACTCCCCAGGTGGGTCACAAAGACATCCATAGGGTCAACAGCATTAGAGGTAAGCTCAGCAGAAGGGGTCTTGGGCTCGGAAGGTTTCTTGCCCACTTTCCCCTTTCTTTTTGGCATCACGAGCAAACCACAACCGATGACACAGCTGGCTAAGCGGCCATCTTGGATCCTCTCTACCACACTATTAACTGACTTTTAATAGAATTTTGCTCGGATATCGGCAATTGTGTTAAAGTATTTGAATCAAAAACTTCAAAAAACACTCAATAGAAACAAAAATAGGTAATATTCTACAATACTTCTAATTCACAAAATGCACTTCTTTATATAATCAGAGGGGAAGGTCTCAGTATTCAACGGGCTAGTGCTTATGACAAAAAGCCACAAGCGCATAAACATCTGAAGCCCAATTCACATCAACGACCTTACCCCATAAACAAATAAAGGTAAAACCACTCAGAAAAAACATACTCAACTTAAAAAACAGCAAAGTAATTCTGGCGGTTACACCCCGTATCTATAGCGATGTCTCCAAGCCTCAACGCCACATATCAAGCGCTCACAAGCGTTTCGCAAAGAATCTTGCTTCTTCAGGAGGACAAACGATGCTAGAAACAAACACAAAATATAGATACATAAACCATACACGTGCAGTCAGCCATACAATAAAATCCAGCTAATATCCGCAACCTATATAAGCTAAAAAAACCCACCATCATTCCTACCTTAAACCGTGTATGCCACGCGCTAACAACCAGCTGCTCAACTCAGCAGGCAGCTTCTAAAAACACTGCACATGTCTCCAGAACCTACAACCAATTACTTTTAAGCCTATACCAGACCAATCAAAAACTACACACCAAAGCCTCCCAAACTCTCGCTTCAGCCAACTAAATGCAACTTCCCCAATCAATCTGGGCATTAAGTCCTGCAGGTGCAACAGTACTCGCCAAAAAAATCCATCTCTGTTCACATACCACTAGAGCCTGTTCCCGTGACCTGCCTTCACGGCCCATCAACACCTGATCAAGACAAAAGCATCGCAAAACAGTAAACTGATGACCTTTTGCATAACAGTGGGCTACAATCGGGGCCTCAAGAACCCTACAAGCAATCCTACTCTTATGTTCCAAAATACGTTTCTTAAGAGAATGAATCATTTTACCAATGTACAACAGTCCACAGGGACACAAAATCCCATAGACCACAAAACAAGAGGCACAAGACGTACGTTTCTTCAGATGAAATAATTTTCCTTTATGTTCAAAATGAAAAATTTCCAATGTAATATCACAAATCGGACACTGTCCACAGGGACTATGACCTCCTTCAAAACATTGAGCCCTTAAAGGACGCAATATTGAAGGGCACAACAAATCCTGCAAATTACGCTGCCTTTTCCAAACACACCAAATCGTTTTCTCTTCAAGACCAGGAACCATATTGATCACTTTTACATGCTTCTTTATAATACACTGGACTTGAAAACTAAACAGAGAATACTTTGAAATTAGATTAATCTGGTCATCTTCCACCACACCATGATTATCGCTACCAGCCAGCAATAATGCTCGATTAGTAAACAAAGCCCGCTTATAGGCTCGATGAACAATCTTCGCGGGGTAACCCCGGGACAGGAATCCTTTAGCTAATACTCTAGATTGCATCTTAAAATCAAAATCATCAGAACAATTACGACGATACCTAACGAATTGTGAGAAAGGCAGACTATCCCGAAGTTGTACCTGGTGAGCACTCATAGGGGAGGAATGTGTTTCTATCAGTCGGTTTACGATGAATTGTCGTCCTCCAACTATTCTGACTTTTACATACTAGCACATCCAAAAATACAATTTCATGAGCATTCACCGTACTAGTAAAATGTATATTTACATCACATTGGCTCAGTCACACCATAAACTGTTGAAAATCTGACTTAGTCCCCTTCCACAAAACAAACACATCGTCAATAAAACGACACCACAGTTTAATACAAGCAGCAAATGGGGAATTCGGTAACCATTGAGAGTCAAACAATCCCATATATAAATTTGCTACAGATGGGGCCATCGTGGCTCCCATCGCAACCCCAGCAATCTGATGGTAAAGTTGCTCTTCAAAAACAAAATAGTTATGAAAAATAGCCAACTCAGTGATCTCTAACAAGAAACCAATCATTTCTTCAGAAAGGTCTCCACGCTTCCGGAGCCCCCTCGCCACTACCTGAAATGCTCCCCCTCGAGGAATAGAAGTGTACAGAGAGGTGACATCTAAAGTGGCTAGAAGAATATCAGACACACCCGCCAGAGTAGCATGTTCATCAAGAATTGTCAAAAAATGGGTAGTATCCTTCAAATATGTGGGAATTTCCAGTAATAAAGGGCGCAGGATAGCGTCTACAAAGACAGACAAGGGTTCAACACAGTGCCTCTGGTAGAGACAATAGGTCTTCCTGGGGGACAAGTATTTGAATCTGCAAAACCATAAATTTGTCGGCAATGCTTTGTGTCAGTTTGGTCTTTAAATTAGAAACTATTTCAAATATTTCAGAACTTAGGGGTATGTTTACTAAAGGTTCTTAACGTGCACGGCATGCATGAGCGCGCACTAAGGTACCTTAGCGCACGCTAATGACGCTTTACGGGGCAAAAATGAGCTTTAGTGCGCGCTCATGCGCGCAGCGGCGCACACGAGCGCTGAAGGCGGGAAAAGGCTCCCGGAGGGCGGAGGAAGGCTCCCCAGGGGCGGAGAGAAGGGGTCAATGGGTGGAGAGTGGGAGGGGAGAGGCTCCCCGCACACTAGCGAGGTGAAATTTGAGGCTAAAAATAACGCGAGTGAAAACCTCGCGTTAGAGCCCATTTAAAGGGAAGAGAAACCATTTCTGTCAGCAATGTACAGCAAAACCAGGGAAACCTACAAAAAAGTGATGTGTGATACATGTGCACAGAACAAAAGTACAAATAAACATTGAAAAGGACTCCAACAAAATAAAAAAAAATTATAATCAAGCTGGGCAATAGTGATAGTAATGGGAAACATCAAAAAACACTCCCAAGAAAGCCCCCAAAACTAAATATGAATTTTGGAAGGGTCTACGCTCCGTCCCCATACAAGGTGAATGAGCCCACAGTGAAATAGCACTGATCAGGGTTTCCCTCTCCATTGGACAGGTTACCTATGGCATGCACATGTTCCACAACAGCAGGGCGGGCAGGTCGGAATGGGCAATTGGACAGATGCTGGGAAAGTGGATACAGAGGGCTGCAGGCGGCACATGCTGTGGTGCAGCTGGAGCACAGTGCGGACTAGGCAGATGCCTAGATGGCACTTAGGAATGCTGAAACTGTACAGCAGCCAGACAACAACTGATGAGGGCCCAACATGGGCACGAGAGTGTTTATCACAGTGTCACAGGGGATAGTACCCAGCAGGTACCCCCAAGGGCACAGAACATTGGCAGGCGGTGTTGGGGGGAAGCGTGGACACCTATGCAGGCACCCCTACCCCAGAACACGCACCATAGGCAGCCGCCTACCTGCACACTGGATGGCTTGAGACTGCACACCACCAGCACCACCAGCAGAAGGGCATGTCAGCATGATGGCAGAGGGGTACTGGTGGTGGAGGGGGGCAGTGGCAGCTGCCCAGAGCCGACCATGGCCTAGCCCTGTGTAGGTGGGTGCCATGCACTGCAACAGACAGGCTCTGTCTGACAAACAACCATGGTATCTCCAGGGACTGCACTGTCTCTGTGAGCACAGTGTGGTGCGGTGAACACAGCCAGTGTGTTCAGGAGCAGAAGGTCACAGGTTCAAGTCCCAGCTGGGGCTACTGCCAATCCAGTCCCCATATTTTACCCGCTACCAAACCGTGATAGTAAGGACAAACCTTTATTGCAGAGAACATACGCATGGTTCAAACGCCTATATTTTACCCCACCGAGCACAGACACCAGAAACATGCGCATTACCTAGAGCAGAGTCCCCCAAATTCAGTCCTGGAGGCCCACAAATCATTCAGGTTTTATGCTGTCTCCAATATAAGGCCATGTCAGCATGGTGGCGGAGGGGTACTGTTGGTGGAGGGGGCAGTGGCAGCTGCCCAGAGCAGACCATGGCCTAGCCCTGTGTAGGTGGGTGCCATGCACTGCAACAGACAGGCCCTGCCGGACAAACAGTCATGGTATCCCCAGGGAATGCACTGTCTATGTGGCAACACAGTGGTGCAGTGCACACAACCAGTGTGTTTGGAGACAGAAGGTCACAGGTTCAAGTCCCAGTTATGGTGCCTGCCAACCCAGTCCCCATATTTTACCCACTACTACAACGTGTTAATACAGACAGAAACTTTATTGCAGATGATGTAAACATGCCCAAAACACCTACATTTTACCCTACAGAGCAAAGACTCCATAAACAGGCGCATTACCTAGAGCAGAGTCTCCCAAATGCAGTCCTGGAGGGCCAAACACCATTCAGGTTCCATGCTGCCTCTAATAAAGATGCCTGTGCTGCATATCTATGCACCACCCCCATGGTATGCAGATGTATGTCATGCATATTCATGAGGGACAGCATGAAACCAGGACTGGAGTTGGGAACCTCTGCCGTAAAGCAGCAGCCAACAGGGGCAGACACACCCACACCCACAGGCTCCATTAGCCAATGCCTCCTGGAGAGGCAGGACATTGGGCCCTGCGTGCATCTCCCAATACTAGCCCTTGCATACCTTAGCAATGCCACCCTACACCTGGGAATACGGTACACAGCTATCAAACGTTTGCTGTGATTACTGGCAGATACCAATTCCTACGTTAAGCACAGTTTGCTGATTGAGCTCCATCGTAGCAACCTTTCTGATGTCTGTGGAGTGTGCTTCAGGTCTGGTCTCTGACAGTGTTTACCACCCTGGGGAGTGACCCCCAACAGTATTGCGTACCATATCCATGCCTGCACTGTGCCCAGGACTGGTGTGGTGGCCAGGGCTGCTAAACTCCTCTAAAGTAGCACAGTGCTGGCATAGGTGTGGGAGTGTGTGTCTGTCTATCCAGTGTGTGGTGGCTGCAGACACCCTCCACAGCCCATACTGCCAGTACTGTTGCCAGTATTGGTCTGCCAATGTGCATAATGAGGAGCAAGGTACCATGGGTATAGCCCGGACAGGGTGGCCTGGCCAGGATGCATCTGCACAGGGCATAGGGCACTGGCTGGGACATTGTAGTGCCCGGCCACCACCTGCACAGACAGGGTGGCCACAGCATGTCCTGCTGGGAGATCACTCTCACCCTGACTGTGCAGTGACCACAGCATGGCTAGGCACCCCCATAGTGCTATATAGTATTTCTCTCATGTGATATTTATGGGTTTCCTTTTGAGGCCCAGTCACTGACTTATCTGCTTGTTGTGTATGCTGACATCCCAGTTCTGGGTGCACGCATTTCCACCAGGAACATGCACTGTGGACTAGCTAGCAGACTGTCTGCAGCTGATATGTGTCCTGATGGAACGCCTTGCAGGGTGCAGCAGCTGAAGGCTTGCTGCAGGAGAATATCAGATAGTGGTGGGGTGCAGCTTAGCATATCCAGGCCTAATGTCTGTCTGCTATTGCGTTATGAATGTGTACAGAGCTGCATTGACTGCCCTGTAGGGTGTCTGTTCCCCAGCAGGACTGGGGTTGATGGTCCCCTCTACTGCCACCATTGCAGGGAGGTAGAATGTGGATCTGTTGGTGGGAGACCCTGTTTACCACCCTCAGCCCTGGAGGAGGAGGAGGGTGGTGGTACATAATCCTCCTAGGGGTCCATAGGGCTACCCCTGACTGAGACATACAGATATATCCAAGGTGTGTCTGCAGAAACTACCTATCTCACACATTAGCACTGCTGGGGACCTGCAGCATGGCCTATCTCTGCTGTGGACCTGGTGCTGGGCGCCCCACCTCACCCTCAGGGTGAGTGCAGTACCTGCACAATGTGACGGTGTGTAGCTACTCTGTGCCAGTACCACACACGGTCAGTTCCCCCTACCAGGCCGAGGTGCTGTGGGGGTGAATACCCCATCTTGTGATCATCTGTAGACTGCTGATTTGCATGTGCAGTGCATCATGGGTATGGGTGGGTTAACCCTATCCTGGTGACCACAGCAGACTGTTTGTGTGGTGACTTGCAGTCCTTCTGCAGCCAGCCAGGGGTTTGCTAGCAGCTATAGAGCTGTAGCCCACTGGTTACTTCACTATCAGTGGAGCCAGAGGTCATGGGTTCAAACCCACAGTGGGGTTATTTGATAGGGCTGTCCAAAGAATTATCTATTTTTAAAGTACATTAGTGCTGCCAGCAATAACACCCTCAGCATACTGTACCCATAAGGTGCCTCAGAGGGCGCTTTATAGGGCGCCCTATAGGGCACCTTATGGTTACCGTCCATATAAGGTGCACTATACAGTATGCTATGGAGCGACTGATAGGGTGCCAGTCCGTATAAGGTGCCTTATAAGGTGTCCTATGGTGCCTTATGGGTGCCCTATAGGGGACATTATAGGGTGCCGTGGCGGACAGTGCACTTTATAATGTGCCCTATGGAGTGCCTTATAGGGTGCCTTATGCGGCACCTTAGGTTACGGCACGTGAGGGTGTGTTTGCTGGCAGCAATAATTAAAATACAAATAAAATGCCTCAGGAAACAATACTTACATGTCAAAGCTGATGCCTCAGCCAGCCTTACGTATTGGACACACTGGGGATCGAACTCATGACCCCTGTATCATCAATCAATGCCTTAACCATTGTGCTACACTGCTGTTACTCCTTGTATTTCAGCGCACCTACTTAAGATTTCCATGCGTTTAAATGCACAGTGCTGCCATCAAAAACAGTGCTATGACCTTGCTGTGCCTCATAGGGCACCCTATATGGCGCCCTATAGGCCACCCTATATGGCGCCCTATAGGCCACCCTTTCAGCAACATTGTAGGGTGCCGTGGCGGACAGTGCACTTTAAAATGTGCCCTCTGGGGTACCTTATGGGGTGCCTTATGCAGCACCTTATGTTACAGTGCTTTGAGAGTGCGTTTGCTAGCAGAAGTAATTAAAATAAAATTAAAAAGCCCTATAATGCAATATTACACATAAATGGTAGTGCCTCAGCCAGCCTTATTCATTGGGCACAGTGGGGGATTGAACCCATGTCCCCTGCACCATCTGTCAGTGTCTTTACCATTGTACTGCAGCCCTGTTCCTCTGGTTGCACATCAGCGCGCCTGCTTATGCTTCCTGCGCGCGTTCCTCGTGCGCTACTGTGTGCGGCGCGCGCTAATCCCGTTTTGCTCTGTTTTTGACCGGACCGCCCACTCCTTATATGGCATCCTGCAGACTACCGTGGCGCGCACGTTAAGAGGGTTTAGTAAACATACCCCTAAGTATATTTTGATATTATGTATCAGCTTCTTAAAAACAAGATTTCAACTTTTCCACCCACTTTGCGTGATAAGATAAATCACCATATACCTTCAAAACTAAACTTTTGACATCAAAATAACATTTATTTATTGAAAATTTAATAGAATTATGAAGCATGTGTGCAGCACTTTGCGAAGGATAGAGATTTATTTAACTGTATTTATATCCCGCTTTTCACCGGGCCCAAAATTTACATTCATATTATTAGCTGAATAGCTTGAAATGAAATAGCATCGAAAGCCTTATCAAAGAACAAAGCACCAGGCATTGATGGCATTCCCATAGAAGTATTAGAGCAAGCTGATGCAGCTGTTACCATACTTATAAGGCTCTGCCAAGAAATTTGGAAGACAACATCATGGCCAACTGACTGGAAAAGATTTGTGTTTATACTAATACTAAAGAAAGGTGATCCAACTGACTGTGGAAATTATCGCACAATTGCTCTGATCTCACATACCAGAAAGATTCTACTGAAGATTATTCAACAGAGACTACAACCATACCTGGAACAAGAACTATCTGAAGTGCAAGCCAGGTTCAGGAAAGGGCGAGGAACGAGAGACATCGCGGATGTGAGATGGATCCTTGAAAAGACTAAAGAATGCCAAAAGGATATCTTATTTGTGCTTTATCGACTATAGCAAGGCTTTTGACTGTGCAAACCATGAGAAACTCTGGGCCACCTTAAGAAGCATAGGCATACCAGAACACCTGATCGTTCTCTTGCACAATCTGAACATTGATCAAGAAGCAACAGTTAGAACGGAACAAGGAGAAACAATGGTTTAAAAAAGCAAAGGTGTAAGACAAGGCTGCATACTTTACCCCTACCTGTTTAATTTATATGCAGAACAAATCATCAGAGAAGCAGGATTGTATGAAGACAACAGAGATGCGAAGATTGGTGGAATACTCAACAACCTTCGCTATGTTGATGATACCACATTACTGGCTGAAAGTGAAGATGATCTGAAACATTTGCTTCTCATGATCAAAGAACATAGTCTCAAATGGGCCTGAACCTTAATGTAAAGAAGACAAAGATCATGACAATTGGCAAAATCAACAAGTTCATCGTTGAAGGAGAAAAAATTGAAATTGTGGACAACTTTAACCTACTTGGATCAACTATAAAGAAGCAACAAGCAGTCAAGAAATCCGACGATTCATTGCTCTTGGCAGAATGGCTATGAAAGACCTAGACAAGATTCTCAAGAGCAGAGATGTCTCTCTCCATACAAAGATTCGACTTGTTCAAGCCATGGTATTTTCAATAACATCATATGGATGTGAAAGCTGGACAGTGAAAAAGATAAACAAGAAGAAAATCGATGCCTTTGAATTATGGTACTGGCGGCGAATATGGTGTATACCATGGACTGCCCAAAGAACAAACCAGTTGGTACTAGAGGAGATCAAACCTAAGCTTTCTTTAGAATCTCAGCTGACAAAACTTTGACTTTCATACTTTGGACATATGTGAAGAAAGAGATCATTAGAGAAAGACATCATGCTTGGCAAGATAGAAGGTCAACGAAAAAGAGGAAGGCCAGTAATGAGATGGATCGATAGAATAACAGCAGCTATGGGTACCAGTCTGTCAACAATGAGTCGCCTGACTGAAGACCGAACACAATTTAGGACAACTATCCAGAGGGTCGCCATGAGTCGACACCTACTCAATGGCACTTAACAATAACAACAACTTGAAATATTCTATAAATCTAGCCTAAGTTGTTCCAAGCGACTTTTTTCAAATTTAAATCTATTTATATTCTCTTATATACCGTGCTATTCTGCATCAGTGCGGTTTACATTGAACACACTGAAATTACACTGAACAGGGCATTATGACTTGGAGATAACTATTTTACAGGGAACATGGATTGCTGTGGCGCTTTCATCAGGATCTTCATAGAAATGCAAAAGACAAATTTGTAATCTGTGTTCTGGAGAATGATACCTTGCTAAGATTGGAAAGACTTGGACGCATACGTTATTTGTTGTATCAGACGATATGCTGAAGTATACACCATTTCTCAAGCAGCTAATATGCTGTTCTAAAGAACTTGGTCCAAACGTGTGCAATAGCCGCTGCTTTGGTGCTTCCAATAGTAGTTTTCACAGCAACCTTTGAATCCAAGAATAAAGTAGATGATAAAAATTTGCATGGGAGTCAAGAGATCTGTACAAAATCGTATAGTTCACAGTGTGATAAACTTGGACAATTTCAGCAACCGCTACTTTTTCTTCTTCAGAAGTTACAATGATTTTTAAAAAAAGATATTTTAACGTCTGATTTGTTTTCAAGTTCCACTCAGTGTTGATGCTCTGATCCGGAACAATGCTTTTTAACATCATTAAATCCGCCATGAGAGATACTAACCGATTTTCTACACAAATTTGCCGTAGCTTTTATAACATGAGGAATCGTATTTCTTTATAAAACGTTATTTTTGCTGCCATTCTTCTCTATAAATGCACATGCTTTTCATTTTCTTTCTTTTTGTCTTCATCGCTATCAGTCATATTTCTTTTCAGAAATGCGTGCGTGTTTCTCCATTTCCCACCTTACGCCGCCAGTAGGATGACGTCATGCACAAACTGTACCAAAATGCGTCTCTCTCCAATGCTTGACAATAGCATAGGAGTGAGCCAGTCAGTTTAGTAGAGTGCTATTGTGAAGCATTGTAGAAGGATGCATGTTGGTTCAGTTTGACCATGACTTCATCCAGGAGTGTGGAAATAAAGGTAGGCGGTTGCTATGGCCAGACCCTATGTTTTAGCCCCGCATGTGATAAATCAGGACAAATGGCATCCCACCTAGGATTCTTTTGGGATGGCTTTAATGAGAGACGAAAATTGGGATGTCCGCAAAATTCAGTATGGTTGGTCACTCTAGGTGAAACTTCAGACATGCACCCCTTCATAGTTAACTTTTAGACTAGTACCCCTCCCTTAAGATTTGGATTATTCAACTCGGCTGTAATGATCTCAACCCTGTCCCTCCCAGATCAATCCTATAAGAATACAAATTTAGAATTGGAGTTTTAATATTAAACTTTGTTTTGTAACTATATACATAATGAGGGAGATTTCAGTAGCCACTTACAAGGGTAAATGGACTGTTTGCATATTGCAAACTGAACCAAAATGTTGTTCCTTTGTACACCACCCCTGATCTTGGAAAGGAGCGGTATAAAAATAACAAATAAATATTGCCCGTTCTTCTTGCAGGTAAAAATATGCACTGACGACAACTCTGAGTTTGTGGCTGCCGGGACCCATTGCTTTGCTTTGATTATAGATGCTCTTTGCTGCTCCTCCCCTAGGCAATTTCCTGGTGGTTGGGTTGGCCCTGGCAAAGGCATCTCAAGGCCCAGAGTGAGGGGCAGGAGCAGTGGGGTTAAAGGAGTGAGGGGCAAGGCAGAGAAAGCTGCCCCTCCCGGGGGGGGGGGGGGGGCAGGGTAGTAGTCTCCAGTGTATTTCCTTACCATTCCACTAGATGTCCGTTGTCCTCAGCTGTTGCATTGTCTGTCTTGACTAGACTGTAAGCTCTGATGAGCAGGGACCATGTGTCTGTACAGCACTGCATATGCTTTGTAGCACTATACAAATGATCGGTAGGGGGAGGAGGGGGCAGAGGCAGGAGCACTCCTAAGAAGTGGTGGAACTGCCTAATGGGTAGAGAGCAGTGGGCGAGAATCGGGACAGGTTGGGTTTGAATCCCACTACTTTGGTCTTGAATAAGTCGCTTCACCCTCCATTGCCTCAGGTGCAAACAGACAGTAAGCTCCCTGGGGACAGCTGTACCTGAATGTAACTTGTCATGAACTAAATCCAAAATCTGTTAAGCTGAAATACTCCCACACCAGGAGCAGAGCAGCTCGGTAGGTGGCCTTTTTCTGTTAAGACAAGAGTTCTTCACGGGAAGGCTGGAAGTCAGCGATGATGGCCTGACTTTTTTTTCCCCCCCAGTGCACGGTTTCCTCCCTCCTTCTCTTCACACTTGCTGAGGGCATACTTCCATAACCCTTCTGTTCTTCTTTTAGGACAGAGCAGCGCAGGACTTCCCAGATACCATGATGTTAAGCCGAGAACTATGTGGTGTCCTAAAAAACACACTCTTTTCCCCCCCCCCCAACCGAGATTTAGATAAATAAACTCCAACAATCATGATCACCTGAATAACACTGCTCCCCGAACAACCCTCCAAAAATCATAATTCTGCTACCCTAAGCCGGCTCTGGTGAGGACTGACTGGTGGGAATGGCAGGTGGATATTGAGACTGACTAGGGTGGATTGGTTCAAAGGGTCGCTATGAGTCATCACTGATTTGGTGACACGTAACAACAACAGAGGTGGGGTTGGAGGAGGGAGTGGGAGAAAGCGAGAGAATGTGTTGGAGGAAGGAGATGGCTTAGGGAAAGAGCATAGAGGCGTGCAGGAGGTTTTCAGTATTCTTTAGAATTTTTAAAAAAATACACACGTTTAAAATTGTAATTGTAAATTTCTGAATGTGCCAGAGCAAGTGGGGAAAGGGGATCCCACCAAGCCAATGCTGCCATTGGAGGGGGCTCTTTCCAGCAGCATGTTTGGCTGTCACATTGCAGTTTCTATGTGAAAGTAGTTCCTGCTTCAAAATATTGAAAATTGCTGCCTCAGTCCCCATGAGTATATCAAAAAAACAAACTCCCAAAATGATGGTAGTCCTATTATAAACAAATCAATTCAAAGACACCGTGTAGACCCTCTTTATCACAGTTAATTCACATTTTTTGTTGGCCATAAATCGTAAAGGAAAGGTACATCAAACCCCCCTTAAACATGATACATGATCCTTTTATTCAAACTTTAGTCTTAAAAAACATTTTCCGTGCATAAACAGTCATGCTACTCTGTCCTTTGTCACTGGTAATCCATAACAGCAAGAGCAAGATTCAAGATAACATTAAATATTTTCAAAATCATACATCAACAATCAGCAAATATCCTACAAAACATGCTGATCAGAGAAACCAACACCAGGCCCAGAAGATCCAATGGCATCAACAAACTCCGAACACCTACCGGATACCAAAAGACAAAGAAAACCACCTCCAGCAGAGCATTATCCTTCTCAGCCCCAGCCCTCTGGAACCCCCCCCCCCCCCCCGATGAACTGAGAGCGCTGTGACACTAAGGACTTCCGCAAGGCGCTCAAAACACTCCTGTTAACAGAACACTTTCATACCTAACATAGGACACCACTGGCATGTACAGAAGAAAAGAAGTACCAAATGTCTAAAAATCTGCATGTACGTCATGTTGCCCCACCCCTCTCGTTTAGTGTATACCCTTTGTGTTGTCGACCACTTTGATTGAAGGATAAAGTGGTATATAAAACTGGTTAAATAAATAAAAAGACTGCAGTCTGAGCAGCCTCTGGCTATTACCTCACTGGACTTCTATTTGGTGAGGTTTGTAATCAAGTGCAATCAATAAATAAAAGTTCTTTTCAAACCTGACTGAAGCGTCCGCAGGGCTCTCCTCCGCATGGTCTACACTCCCAACTGTGGATCTGACACGTGAGGAGAGTCCATTTTGCACTAGTGACTCAGGGAGGGGGAGGCTAATGGGGCGTTGCTGATGTCTTTGCTGCAAGGGGACCCCATTCATTCCTTCTCACCACCCCTTTGCTCACCTTCTTGTACCCTAGCCACAAGCTACTGTGTGGGACTGGGCAACAGTATGCCGCCTTTTTTTTTTTTTTTCTTTTTTCATTTTACAATAAATCCAAGCATAATACGCCTGCATAGAAATTAGGGTACAAACAAAATCAAACATTGTAACTTACAATGAAACAAAAACACAATATATCAAGAGGCAAGAAATCAAGTCTGTCCCTACCCCAGCCCACCACAAGGGAGAAAGCCAAAAAAAGTACTTAATACAAATTGTGAAGAAAATATAAAAAGTGTCAAACAGTCAAGCCAAACTTTTGCAGTAGATTTATCTAGACCGCCTCAACCGAGCGGTGAGAATTCAAAAAGGCCAGCAACTGTGAGGGCTCAAAGAAAATATAAGAAACAGACTGCAATTTAACCATGCATTTGCAAGGAAATTTCAAAAAAAATTGAGCACCCATTAATAAAACTCCACATTAACAAAACTCCAGGATGGAGCAACAAGAATTCCTTCCTTCTCCTCTGAGTGTCTCTAGACAAATCAGGAAAAACACGTACAGATAACCCTTGAAACAGCAAAGTACGCTTATGAAAAAACATTCGCAAGAACCAGTTCCAATCAGAGGAGAGAGCAAATGTTGCAATTAGAGTTGAAGGAAAACAGAATCACTCAAGGAAGTATCTAAAATACCTGATACATCCCGAGAGTAAGCTTGATCAATCCCAAAATCACCCCACCACCTACTCCCTTTTTACCCACAGGAAGGTAGTACAGTTTTGCCATTGGGGGTTGGGACTCATTTGGAGCCCCCAAAACCTCTACCAAATACTTCTTAAACATATCTTTAGCGCCAATTAAAGCAGACTTTGGAAAGTTAATAAGGCGGAGCTTCAATCACGTAGCCAGCACCAAGACACTGAGTGAGGGGCAAGGCAACAGGAGCTGAGGTCACAGTACCCTGAGTAGTAGTGAGGGGAATCTTGATCAAAAATGATTGTCTAGAAAAAGGCAAAAAAACATACAGGTCCCTTTTTCATTTAACCTCCATTGAGGCTCCAGTAGCAGCTCATGATTAATATTCGTGGCAGCCAGAATCATCATGAAAAAAGGACTAACCGAACACATCACTCCAGTACTAATTGAGCTTCACTGGCTCCCCATCACGGCCCGCATCCAATATAAGCTCTTAGTAACCACATTCAAGCTCGTTCATAACGTAGCACCCTCATACCTCAACACCTTAATCTCCGCACAGCCAACCATCAGAAGCCGAAGAACAGCAAATACCAACACCCTTCATATCCCGAGTAGCATGAGAAATTGCACCGCAAACACCACCAAAAGAGCGTTCTCCTTTACTGCTCCAACACTCTGGAACCAACTGCCCTATGATCTGAGAGCAAACAAAGACTTGAAGGATTTCAGGAAAAAACTTAAGACTCACCTCTTTCAGACCCATTACAACTTAACCTAGTCAGAGTGTAGTATACTACTTGAGCAACATGCCCACTTAAACTAATCATACCAGAAAGAAATGTATCCTGTAATTATGTAAAGTATGTAAATATGTAAAGCCGCTTCTCAAGCAATCAAATGTATAATGTAAGATTCCTCTCAAACAATCAAATGTAATTCTGTAACCGTTTGAAGTGTTTATTACCCATCCCTGCAATCATATTGTATGTTCTAATTCTGGCCTGTACAGCCTCTCCCTTATCTATTTGAAAATCGCTGCTGATCGCTGGAAGTAGCGGGATACAAGTGTACACTAAATAAATTTAAAAAAATATATTCTTCACTCATCTGTATCCAGGGTAATGTTTAGCCCTAAAGCGGGATTTCATAATCACTTTTCTTGCAGATATTGTTCAACCATCTACTAAAGACGCCTCAAGTGCATGACTTGATAAATATGGAATAGTATCTTTGAAACATCTCAGAAGACAATGCATATAAATTCAATAGACTGTTATGATTGTGGGGCTCTCTGAAGACAGAGGTCTGAAAACCATCATCTATTTTTCTTATCAAAATATCCAAAAACACCGCTTTATCCAGGGAGATGGTCGAAGTAAACTCTAGATGTTGCTCTTGGGCATTGATTCAAACCCAAAACTCATCTAAAACATCAGGGCCCGTCCATACAAAAAAGATGTCAATGTAATAGAGCCATAATTTTACATGCGTCCAAAAATCTGAAGTGTAGACAAGTCTCCTCCAAAATGGGGTGTAGTACTCGATCAACATAAATCAAAAGCAGATCCAAAAATTGATCCCTCTTTGCTACTATTGGTCATCTAGGTCACTGAAGAGATTTGTGTATCTGAGGGAGCAAAAATAACTTTGGTACTACTGGATGCAGTAGTTACCGAAAAGCTTGTTCTTTCATTGAGATCAGCTTTTGACGGAATGCCGCATTCATCACTACCGTAACCTCCTTTTGTAATGTTGCATGTAGTTCCCAACTCTGCCCAGGCTCTACCTTTGGCAACACCTATAGTAAAAGAGGGCTTGTGCATGCCATCGCATGTACCTGTATACTTGGTGCAATTTTATATGAGCTGTTTTATGCACATATATTACCACATCTGCACTAAAATGACTTTATAAAATTACTCCCTTAGAGTACGTTCCTCTGGGAACCTTAGAGGCATGCTAATAAAAATTCTCATGCTAGCTGCTTAGTGCATGGTGCGGCAGAGAAGTGGGCATGCCAGCTGTGATCGGGGGGGGGGGGGGGATGGTAGGGGTAGGACCATGTGGCGGCAGCAGCAGTTTCTTGGTCATTGTGGACTGGGGCCCCTGCCACATTTCTGTAAAAGTGTTTCAAAGAGAAGTTATTTACATTATAATCATATGCAGACACCAACACATTTTTTGAAAGTGTATAATTTTTTTTTTATTACAATTTTTTTTTTACTATGGGAGTAATTCTATACAAATAATCTGCAGACTTTCGGGCTGATGCAGAAAGCAGGCTCTGGCTCTGGCTCTGAAGCTGCGCAATATAAATTCCGTACACCTCTATGCAGCGCACTAATAGCACATGACTTCTTCACCGGCATGCAGAAAGAGGAACATATGAGTGGAGAAGTAGTCTAATGGTTAGAGCACCGGCTTGGGAACCTAGAGACCAAGGTTCATTTCCCACTAGTACTCCTTGTGGCCTTGGGCAAGTCACTTAACCTCTATTGCCTCAGAAAAATCCAATTTATCAACATCCCTGTTTTAATATACATTACCAAGTTAGAATGTAAACTGCTTTGACTGAAATGATAAAGCGGCATAAAAAAACTGATAAACATGCAGATTAGCCACAGGTTAAGCTGTGGTGCAAATGGCAGCATTAAACTGGGAGAGCAAGCCGCACACAGAAACCAGTGCAAGTTTGGCATATTCTCCCAGAGAAACAGTAGCACTGTGTGGCAAATTTGCACCCCAACGGTATTTTGATGGCATTGAGGACTTTCCCCGATGCCTGGATAAGCTGAGGTGAAGTGTCAAACTTCCCCTCAGATGATCCAGGCATTGGGGTAAGCCTCCGATGCCATCAAAATACTGAAGCAGAAAAGAGACTGATGCGTGCATGAACAGCAAAGAAAAAGCAGATGCACACAGTAACACCAGCCTGTAGAGGATTGTGTAACCAGCCAAAGCGCTAACATCTCTACGCCTAGGTCTGAGGTGGCTTAAAAATGTTGCATGTGCCCGCGACAATATTTTTTTTAATTTTTTGAACTCGTGGTTTTATTTCAATTAAATTTTTCATATGAACGTAACATCTCATGTTATGTTATTTTGCTTCTTTACATTACATCAGCATCTTCACCCCCTTTCCTGTTTGACCCTCCCTTCTCTCTTTCTTTAGGCTCAACATCTTAGTACTCTTCTTTCATATTTTTACCTTTCTTTTAACATTTAACATTTTCAATATTGTATTGCTTATTGTAATTACCAATTTACCTTACATTTTACATCATCCGTTATATATACAATTGCTCATACATGTCTCCACCTTCTAATCAAACTGCCCTCTGGGGTTTGTGACAGATCCGCAGGGGACATTCCTTTAAGATACTATTTAAAGATGCTCTTCTTTCTATGCCTCACTCTCCCTCTCTTCCCTGGGTGTCTGTTCCATCCACTTCTCATATTGGTCCCATTCCCTCTATATCTTTCTCCACCTTTTATGTGATTAGGTCACGAGGCGGCTCACTTCGTATTCCTGATTCGATCTAGTTAGCGTCTCGCCTCTTGAGGGCATTTGCATGCTTCATCGTATTCTTGCCAGCGCCATCCTTGCGGCCGCTACTATATGTGCTGCTAATTTATTTCCTGGGTCCTTCCCCCCCCCCCCACCTTAAAGAGAAGGAATTCAGGTGTGTTCCCCATTTCTCTTGCCGACATCTCCTTATATATGTCACACTCACCATTTTCCAGTATTCTCTAATCAAGGGGCATCCCCACCACATATGTATGTAATCCCCCCCCTTCCTCCACAACCCTTCCAGCATACCGAGCTTCCTGCACCCCCCCCCCCCATTTTCCTGTCCTCTGTGGCGTGAAGTACGCTTTATACATAACCTTCCAACAGTGCTCCTGCATTGCCGCTGAGCCCCCAATGTTCCATATTCCTTGGAATATTTGTTCCCACGTTGTCTCTTCCCACTCTACTCCTAGGTCACCTTCCCAAGCCACCATAAAACCCCCTTTCCCTTTAGGTACCAGCAGTTGTCTATATATCTTACCCATTTGTCCCTTGCTGCTCTGTCCCTTATTCACCATTTATTCGAATTTGGTGGATCCCCTCATCTCCTCCTCCTCTTCTCTTACCCCTTAGGACATTTATTGCTTGTAAATATGACAAAAAACTTCCAGTTCCCACTCCATATCTACGTTGTGTTGCTTCAAAATCCATTGTCCGCTCCCTTTCTGTAACTAGCTGCTCCCACTTTACCAACCCTTTTTCTTCCCATTCCTTAAAACCCTTAGTATCTCCAGGAACAAGCAGGAATGAGTCTTCACACGTGGGAGACGTCTCCGACGGAGCCCGCACGGGAATGCTCCACAGCATCCAATCAGAAAGCCTTTGGGAGCATCGCTTGCGCGGTGGGTTCCCGCCCTTCCTACTGCCTCTCCCCAGTTTTTCGTTTTCCGCGGAGCAGGCAGGACGTCCCTCCTGCCACCGCAGAAATTTTTTCCTTTGTTCTTGTTTCTGTAGTCGCGGCTTTTTCCCGCCGACGGTGGCACCTCCGTGCCCCTTTCTTTCTTTCTTTTCAATTAATTTCATTTAAATTTCATTTATTTTTGGTCGCCCGGAGGGACCCTCCCCTCTGGGCGCCGAGGCCTACCGGGCTTACAGCATGGAGCCTTCTTCTCCCCAGCAGTGCCCTCACTGCGGGGGCCTAAGTTTCCAATTGGACTCCAATGCCTGGTGCCTCTCCTGTTTTGGGCCTGACCCTTCTTTCCCGGATCCCCCGGGCTTCAGTGTCGGGAGAAGACCCTCCCTTTTTCGGATATCCCTCGACGACGTCTTCGCGCCCAACGCGCGGTCGTCGGGTTGTGCTTCTCTCCAGGATCAGGTATCCACACAACAGTCTGTTAAGACTAGCCGAGTCTTGAGGGGCGAGTCTCATGCGCGGCATGGTGACAGCTCCAGCCGACCCCTCAAGTCCCCCTTGGCTAATATACCCCGGCGGGAGTCCTCGGGCTCCAAAGCATTTACGGGGTTTCGGGATGTTCCTGAGGTTCGCTCCTCACAGAACATTCCCGAGCCATGCCAGAGGGAGGTACCCGCTTCAAGCGGTGCCGATTCCCCGGCATCGGCGGCGGCGTCGAGTGTTCCACTCTTCGCCAGGGATTGTCAGCTGGTGTCATCGGCGCCTCCGGGGCCGATCGACTCGACCGGGTCTGACCTCCCTACATCCCAGCCATGCTCAGGTGTGGTACCCGCTCCGGGCGGTACTGAGACCCCGGCATCGGCGTCTGTGTCGAGCGTTCCGCTCCTCACCGAGGATCGTCGGCTGCTGTCCTCGGCGCCTCCGGGGCCGATCGACTCGGTCCAGCCGGGCGTTCCTCCATCACTGCCATGCGCGGGAGTGGTACCCGCTACGAGCGGTACTGACCCCTCGACGTCGGCGCCGGTGTCGAGCGTCCCGCTCCCCACCGGGGATTGGCGGCTGTGGTCCTCGGCGACTCCGGGGCCGACCGACTCACGCCGGTGTGGCGTCCCTACGGGGGTAGTATCCGCTTTGGGCGGTGCCGACCCGCGGGCGTCGAGTGGCCCGCCCCCCACCGGGGATCGCCAGCCGCTGCCCTCGGCACCTCTGGGGCCGATCGGCTCGACACAGCCTGGCCCTGCGTTCCGGCCATGCGCGGAGGCGGTACCCGCTTCGAGCGCGCCGGCGATGATCTCCTGGCCTCGCTCCCCTCGGAGCCGCTCGTTTCGACCCGAGCTGGGTCGCCGGTACCCCAGCCCTGCGCAAGGGTGGTACCGGTTTTGAGCGGCGCCACTCCGCCGGCGACGGCAGGGGCGTCGAGCTCAAGGAACCGCCATCAACCTTCCCCGGGGACCTCGGGGGCGACCCCCCCCCCCCCCCGGCATCGACGCGGCCGTCGAGGGCCCCGCCCTTTCCTAGAAAAGGGGCCTCGGGGTCTTCGATCGCCTCGATCCCACCGCAGGCTTCCCCCCCCCCGCGGGGACTTGTCGTCGGGTGACCTGGCTCCCCTCGGGGACGGGCCGTATGCCCCGGCAGTTTTTCCCTCCGGGTAGGAAGGGTTCGAGAGGGGGCCCGTCATCGGGCAGCGCCCGCCGATCGACATCGGCGCCGGCGTCAGTTGACCCCCTCTCCTCCGAGCACCGTCCTCGGTGGCCCTTGATGCTCGCGGCACCGGTCGGCGCGGTTCCGATCCGCGCTCCGGGATCTCCACCACCGGCGCGGTCACTCCCGCCGGGGACCTCGAGGAAGGAGTCGATCTCCTCGCTCGGTTCGATGCCCAGCCTGGAGTTGTTGTCCAGCCTTGAAAGCCTGGCCATGGCACGTCTCGGGATCGGCCCCTGTCCTCTCGCGCAGAGCAGAGACCGCTGGCCCCTGCCCTCAGGCGGCCGCGGATTCACTCCAGTCATGGGGGGAAGCGCCGCCCCCGGGTTCGGAGCCGAAGCCGGTTCCTGCGGCGCCATCGGTGCCATCGACTTCTTTGATGCCTAGCTTGGAATCAATTCCAGGAGCCGATGACGCCATGTTGACTGCCCCGATCTGGGTCGGTTGGTCCCCTCTGCCCAGCGGGCATCGGCCCGAGCGGCCTCTTAGTGCCCTGGTGGCCTCTCCCGCCATAACTGCTCCGGCGGAGCCGCCTTTTCAGGATTTCCTCCTTGACATGGCGGACTTGCTGGCCATCCCTATCCCGGACCCGAGCCCTGGCCCTGCGGAACAGGCAGCCGCGATGCTTCCTCTGCATCCCGCCCTGCAGGATCTCCTGCTGGGGGCTTGGCGGTCGCCTTTGAGGGTTCCGGCGCCGCCGACTGCGATGCAGGCTCTGTACCGGGTGCCTCCGTCCCCGGGGTTTCGGCAGCACCAGCTTCCACATCGGTCCATTGTGGTGGAATCGGCGCTGAGGAAGGCCGGAAGCAACGAGAAGCATGCTTCTCGCCCTCCAGGCCGCGCCTCGAAGACGCTAGATACTCTAGGACGTCAAGCCTTCCAAACGTCCATGCTGGCGGCCAGAATTATTTCATATATATTTTATATGAGTCTGTCGCTTCGGGAGGTCACCGAGAGGTTATCTCGGTTTTCCACCTTCGTATCTGCAACCAAGGCCTTTGAATATTCCCTGCTTCTTTATCACTGCAGGAATATCTCCGGGTTCCTTTCTCGTGCTTCGCTAGACTCCTTCCGGTCGGTCAGCAGAGCCTCTGCTGTTGCCATTAGAGCACGCCGTATGGCATGGTTGCAGGCGTCCGAGTTGTGTAGACGGGCACAGCACATCCTGGGTAATTCTCCCTGCGACGGAGATCACCTCTTCAATAGCGAAGCCTTACGTCAGGTCGCACAGTGCTTCGCTAATCTTCCCAGAGTTAGCAGCCAGCCTAGGCCCCGGCTTCCCCCCGGCGGTGGTAAACGCCCCTCCAGACCCCCCTTCCCTAGGAAGAGGAAATGTCAGCCCTCCGCCCACCCTCCAAGCGCGCCCGAGCAAGGGACCTCTCATCCCGGGTTGATGTCCCCCGGCCCGCGCCAGGACTCTCATACTAAGCATTTTTAGGCTCAGGTGAGCGGCTGCCTGCACTTAACCTTCTTCTTACCAGAAGTTTAGACTAGAGCTCTACTCTGGGGCTCGTCCAGTTGGAAAATGGTTCGGGGACTTATCTAGGGGTTCAGGTCTTCTCCTCCGTGGGAAAGGGAGACCACCTTACACCGTGATAGCTATGGCCCACGGTCACCCTACTTACTCTTCGGTACGTCCCCGAACCCCTCTCAGCCAGTATCCTCTTGCTGATTGCTTCCGTGCCGGAATTCCCCTCCAGCCGCTATAGTCCCCCTATACTCACCAGGGACTATACCCTCATGTCCCCCGATTGTGCGGGGGACAAGTTCTACGTCCAGGTCCTGGGGACACATTAGGGCCTCCAACCCCTGTGGCGTTCTACCGGACTGATGCTATCCTCAGTCCCCCGCGCTACCGCGCTCTTAGCTCGCCGATCTGCCCTTGCCCTCCGGGAAAGATCCCTCCCCTGATGGATCTTGCGGTCACCTCTCCAGGTGGACGTTCTGGGGATCGATGGCAGATCTGCCTTACCTGAGTGCTGCTCATGGAGGCAGGCCCCCCAGCGTGCCTGCGTTAGTACCGGAGGGGGCGTCCCCATGTCCACCGGCTTAGATATACTAGATATCACCTGCTTGGCAGGCGCCTTTGGGGGATCCCCACAGTACCTGTGTTTACCGCCTTTTTCCCCCTATGGCCGGTACTCACCCCCCCCCCCCCCCCCGGGGGGTCCGGCCAGTCCGCCTGCCTATTCCCCGATCGGCCCGCGGACTGGTGGTACCCTACTGCTGTGAAGTCAACAGCTCCCTTTTTCTGTTAGGTCCTCCTCCCAGAGGTCCGGACCCTTGTCTCCCTATCTCTCGCTAGGGCAGACTGTGTACCCCTTCTGCTCCGGGGTACACCTCTACTCTTCTCCGGGATAGGCTCTCTAGTTCAGCCTGTCTTCCACTGTTAGTCCTCTGAGTTATGGACTCTACTCCTGAGGTAGTGCTCAGCTTGCCGTGAACCCCCTGGAAGACCTGCCGGCCTTCTCCTGACCCAGCTGACGCCTGGATCTCATGGCCTTCCGGATTTGGAACTTCCTCCTCGCTGCGGTGAAGTTTCCTTGATGACCTCGCTACTGCGTCTACAGTGCCTTCATCTCAGGACTTCTTCCGACAACCTGGTGGGTAAGCAGTACAGGGTTCTAAACCATTAATTCATTAAAACTTAATAGCCGGTAAGCTCTGTATGGTACTAGGTCATTTACTCATTACATGCTTAATGATTCTCTTCATGCACCCCTCTGACTACTCCCGTAGCCTGGGGGTTTTTTTTTGCTGTATCCTAATGGTACCTGTTCTGCACTCTAAAGACGTGCCTCCGTAGTCTTTGGATTCGCTGTTCCTCTATTCAACTCCTGCCCTCCATCCCTCAGGGGATGCCGGAGATTCAGGCTGGGCAAATGCCATCCCGTCCTGGGCTGCGCTTATGGGATCTCCCCGGGCATCCTAAGCTAGGGAGTCCCCACGTGTGAAGACTCATTCCTGCTTGTTCCTGGAGATAGCACAGTTACTTACCTGTAACAGGTGATCTCCGGAACAGCAGGAATTAGTCTTCACAACCCGCCCACCTCCCCTAGGAGTTGTATCTCTCTTTTTCTCTATTCCTTCCTCTCCTTCCGGCTCAGCTATGAAACTCAACTGGGGAGAGGCAGTAGGAAGGGCGGGAACCCACCGCGCAGGCGCGGGGGATGCTCCCAAAGGCTTTCTGATTGGATGCTGGGGAGCATTCCCGTGCGGGCTCCGTCGGAGACGTCTCCCACGTGTGAAGACTAATTCCTGCTGTTCCGGAGATCACCTGTTACAGGTAAGTAACTGTGCTATCTCTTCCTGGTGCAAAGCCCCAGGTATTCCGTATGTTCTATAGGTATAATCCCCCCCCCACTAGCCAGTCTTAATCTCGCCCTCCTCCAAATCCTTTGCATCGTTTGTACAAAGGGGTGTTCCATACCTCCCTGTTCCCCATCCCTGCCTTCTCCCAATATCCTTTTCTTAGGGTCCCCTTGCATCATCCCCCATTCCATATCTACCCAGTGTTTTTTCCTTTTTCTACCCCCCCCCCCCCCCCACACAGTTTATCAATGCTTGCAATTGTGCAGCCTGGTAATACCCTTAAAGATCCGGGACTCCCATACCCCCCTCTGGTCTCCTCCAACACATCACCTTCCTATTCACACTAGGTGGCTTTTTTTTTCCAGATGTTCCAAAGCAGTCTATGTAGACACTTGCGTAGAAATATATCTGGTACTGAGATTGGCAACATTTGGAAGAGGAACAGCATGTGCGGTAATATTTTCATTTTTGTTATGGCAATTCTCCCTCCCCATAAAAAGTGTGGTTTATCTCAGACTTCTAGATCCTGCCATATCTGTTTCCACTGTGGGGTATAGCTTAGATCAAACAGCCCCTTTAAATCACTGCCTAGTTGTATTTCCAAATACCGTATAGCATCTCTCCCCCATTTAAATGGGAAGGCAGCCTTCAATCTCTCCTCCAGCTGTTTATCCAGCTCTGTCTTCAATATTTCAGTTTTGGACACATTAGTCTTGTATCCCAAGTGTCTACTATACTTCTCTATCAACCTCATCAGATTCGGCAAAGTGATTAGTGGCTTTGTGAGGGTATAAATTATATCATCGGTGTATAGTGCCATTTTGTATTGCCTCCCACTTCCACCCCTCACATGGCTCTTGCTGCCCTTACCACCACCACCAAGGGCTCTATCACCAGTGCTAACGATAATGGGGACGATGGGCATCCTTGCCTTGTACCCCTACTCAAGCCAGACCTCTTACCATTAACCCTTATTCTGGCCTTAGGGCTGTGATACAACGCTTTCAGCCATGCTAAGAATATTTCTCCTATCCCTGTCCTTCGCAGCACCATAAACATAAACCTCCACATACTGTGGTATCCTTACCTGACTTGGCCAACACTGTTATACCTGCCGCCTCATTAAACATCTCTGTCAGGGTCCCTACTATCTCGCCCCTAAATATTTTGTAGAAGTGGGCCGTTAAGCCATCCAGTCCTGGTGCTTTACCAGCTTTTAACTCTCTGATGTCTGTTCTAACTTCATCCTCAGTGATTTCTCTCCCCAGTTCTTCCCTGTCTGTCTCCCGCAATTCCTCCATTGGGAGGTCCTGCAGGAACGTCTTCCCTTCTTCCTCCCCACTTGTTATGTCCGAGGTGTATAATTTTTGCTAATCTACAAAGACTTTTTGTATCCCTAGGGTAGAGAATTCCAGTTCCCCCTGTCAGTTGCGGATCTTCAGAATACTCTGCTGTACCCTCCAGGCTCCTATCTTACTAGCCAGCCACTTGCCCATTTTATTTTTATACTCAGAAATCTGCTGCTGTTATTTCTCTATCCAGAAGGTCCAGTCTTCCTTGTGCAAGTCTCCCAGCGCTTTTCTAATCTTTTCCACCTCCCTTAAAGTTTTTTGACCTCCTTATGTCTGGTGGACCAATATTCCAAGTCTCTCCTCAGCCTCTCTTCTCCCCTGCCTTTCTCTTTTCTCGATCCTAGTCTAATGAGTTCCCCTCGGATATGGACTTTGGAACTGTCCCACACCATCCCCATTCCCATCCCAGGGATACAATTTTCCTTAAAAGAAATACTGAAGCCTGTTTCAAACCTTCTATACTTTCCCTGTCTTCCAAAAGGGTTTCATTTAGTCTCCAGAATTGAAGGCCTTCTTCCTTATGTCCCCACTCCACTAGAACTCCCACTGGAGCATGATCCGACCATTCTATCTGAAACTCCCATCCATTAATATCATATCAATCCAGCTATGTATGATGTACCGGGGAATAGTACGTGTACTCTTATGTTACCCTTTTTTGCCTCCATACATCTACTAGCCCCAGTGATTTCAACATTTTCTTCAGTTTATTCCTGTAAATCCCCCCCCCCCCCCATGTTGTCTAATCTTGGTTCCAACGTTAGGTTAAAATGCCCTACCCCCCTCTCCCCCACAGTATCATGGGGCTTCTAGCTCTAGCATTATTCTCTTCCGGAGTTTTCCATAGAATTACCCCGTCCCTCATTTGACGCATAAACACACACTATCGTAACCGACCTTGAGTTGATCTTGCCGCCTATATTATCCATCTTCCACCCCATCACTCTGGATTTGCTGTTCCTCCACCCTGAGGTGTCTAGAAAACAGTATGCTTACACCCCCCCCCCCCTTTCATGCCTTCTCTCTGTTCCCTGCTAGATACACATGGGGTATTCTTTTGTTCGCAGCATGCCCTCTTGGTTTGACTTAAGAAGCATCTCTTGTATTAGTAAGGTATCAGTTTTGTCGCCCCCCTCTCTCTCTCTCTCTCTCTCTCTCTCCACACACACCTCCTTTTTTGCCAAGATGTTAAGCCCTTCACATTTAATGACAGGATCTTAATTCCCTCTCCCCCAGCCCCTCTTGGGTCGTCCCCTCTTCCTACCCTTTACCCCCATCCTGCACCCTCCCAGCTCTCTCCAGTTTGAGGTGTGACTCGCCCAGCTCCACCTCTTGGTCCACCCCCCTTATAAATACCATACCATAACCCCTTCCCCTTCCAGTCC
This sequence comes from Ichthyophis bannanicus, assembly GCA_033557465.1. Lineage (NCBI taxonomy): Eukaryota > Metazoa > Chordata > Amphibia > Gymnophiona > Ichthyophiidae > Ichthyophis > Ichthyophis bannanicus. The sequence continues at coordinate 1,860,253,913 of CM066031.1, forward strand.
TCCCCTCATAGGCCCCTCTTCTTTCCTTCCCTTATCACTGTTTTTTCTACATCCTCTGCCTCCCTTCCCCACACTCACCCCCACCCCGTTACTCCCTTCTGCCTCCCTCACCACTCTCCCCCTCCTACATTCCCATTTCATTCTTCCCTTTTTTGACCTACACTTTTCTTATCTCTTATTACCATCATCAGTTCTCTCCTCCCTTCTGCGTGTTCATTAATATAGACCTTAGCCAATTCTTTTTAGTCTTACATCTCTTTCAGGCTCCGTTGACCTCCTTTGCCCCCTTCCATTTTCTTCTGCGCTCTGTTGTTTTCCCATTTCTTTTGTAAATCTCTCCAGCTTCTAGTTGGCATTGTGTGACTTGCCTGCCCCAGTAGATTTTGACATCCCATCTCTGACATCGCCGTTCTCAGTTCACCTTCTGTCACTGCTCGTTTTGTGATTCCATTTTTGGTAAACGCTATGCCTTGAGGGTAGAGCCAGCGATAGTGAACATTTTCCTTCCGCAGTATACTTGTATATCCACTCCATGCTCCACTTCTTGCTAGAGTAGCTGATGCTAAATCTGCATAAACTGCGATGTTGTGTCCTTTCCATAGGAATTTGCCTGCTTTCCTCATTTTGTGCAGTTATTCGCTCCTTTGTCCCATAATACTACAGTGTCTCTGGGCATTTGATTCCTCGGTGGTCCTGCTGTCCTGTGTGCTATTTTTGTGCAGTCCAGGAGCTCCTCTCCTTCTGGGACCCCTTTTCTTCGTAAGTTCTGCCTACGCATTCTGTTTTCTAAGTCCTCCAATTTTAGTTCCAGCCTTTTATTTTCTGTTTGCAACTTGATCAGTTCCGTTCTCAGATCATCCACGGCTGTCTCCGTCTCCTCTATCCTTCCATCCAACTCTTCCACGCGGTGCCCCACCTCCACCACCTCTGTTCTTAATCCCACCACCATTCCTGCCACCACCTCTTCTGTGCCTGCAGTATCACACCTCAGTTCAGCCAACCAACGCTGCATTTCTTGCTTTGTGATTTGCCCAAGCATCTCAACTCCGTTTTCTCCTTCTGCTCTGAGTCTGTTTCCATGTGGTCACTCTGCTTTTCCTTGGAGTCGGCCATCTTTCCTCCCTCTTGATTTTGCCCTTTAGTTTTGCGATAAGCATATTCCCTCAAGTCTGCCGTTTTTCTCCATGTGGGGGCCTTTTCCTGCACCTGGAGTGTTTCTGCTGCTGTTTTTATGCTATCAGGTAAGTTGAGCAATGGGATTTTATCACCTTACTATCTTTTTGAATGGGCTTGGACCTCGGAGCTCCTACCCGACTTTGCAGCCTGGTAACGTCACTTCCTCCCCCGATAATATTTTGATGGGGAAGTTAGACACTTCACCTCAGATGATACAGGTATTGGGGAAAGCCCCCAATGCCATCAAAATTCTGTTGGGGGGCCAGTGCCCCTGACAGAAAGCAAACCCCTGGTGGCTCAGAAGCCCCAATTCTGCCTGGTGACCCAGCAGCCCCGATTTTCCCACCTCCTGGTACCTTTACAAAGAAGATGGAGTGTTGCCCATGCATTCCTGCTCCTGCACTGCCATCTTGAAGAATGGTGGTGCCTGGTCCCGTGTGGTACAACCTGGGATGCACTAGGAGGGGTCAGACTGCCATTTAAGGCATTTTCTACCTTATATGGCAGTCTGACCCCCGCCTGATGCATCAGAGGATGCACCATGTGGGGCCAGGCACTGCCATTTTTCAAGATGGCAGCACAGAAGTAGGAACACATGGGCAATGCTCCCACTCCTTTTGTAAAGATACTGCAAGGGGGGTGGGAGGTTTGGGGCCACCAAGGTTTTTTTTTTTTAATCGGGTGGCAGGTCCAGCCCATCCACTAGGTGAGCTAGGCAGCCGCCTGCGGCAGCAGCATAAATGGGTGGCTGTGCTGCCCCCCAGTTGCCACTGATTTTGCTGCCTGCCCCCTTCTCCGAAGTCGGAATCAGTGGCGGCAGCTGGGAAGGGTGGGTGGTGGCAGAAGTGGCTTCAGCAGTGGGGGTGGCATCAGCTGGGGGGATGGTGGCAGCAGAGGGGGTAGCAAGGCCGGGGTTTCTGCCCAGGGCAGGGTGGGGTGATGTCGGGTAGGTAGGTGGGTGGATTGGGGCTGCTGGGCCACCAGGGATTTTTAGTGGGTGGAGGGTTCAGGCTGCTGGGCCACCATGTTTATTTTTAGTTGGGCGGGTGGGGGGATCAGATCCACTGGACCACCAGGGATTTGCTTTCTGTGGGGGGACACTAGCACCCAACAGTATTTTCATGGCATTGGGGGCTTTCCCCAATGCCTGGGTCATCTGAGGTGAAGTGTCTAACTTCCCCATCAAAATACTGTCGCGGCATGCACAACATGCTTAAGCCACCTCAGACCCAGGTGTAGAGATGTTGGTGCTTCAGCTGGTTGCGCAGTCCTCTAGAGGTTGGTGTTACTGTGCACACTTGCTTTACCTTTGTTGTTTACATGCGTGTCAGTCTCTTTTCTGCATTTGGCTTGTTGAAACTTGTGCTTATATGTTGTGTTATCTTCATGCAAAGGACACGTTGGTCTTTCTGCATCGGCCCTTTTCTTTGATCATATTACACAATATAGTCAGGCCCATAAACGTCAATATTCAGCAATGTGACCACTGTAGAACTGTAATAACCCAGTATGGGAAAGTTATTGCCTAGAGAAGCATAACGTTTTTTTTAAAATCTCTTTTTTGTGCAGTGTTTCTTGATCATAAGGCCTGGGCCTCCTCACTGTATCATTCTTGTTCTCACCCAATCTCGGCACGCTCACCTCAGCTGTCATCCCCCTTTTTGACTTGAACCCCTCACCAAGCTCCCCTGAAGTCAGTCCTCTAGTTCCTGTTCTCCCTCTCCACCCTCAACCCCTAGCTTTCTTACTCTGCAGCTCTATCTCCCCACCCTTCAAGCTCAGAACCCCCACCTTCAATCCAGTTGTCTCTCCTCCTACCACTGGCAAGGTCCCCTACATTGGTTTTCCGCACTTCAGTATTTACCCCCCTCCCCCCCCCCCCCCCCCGCTCTGTCTTTCTGTACCTATCTTGTAAGCTTCACTTTCTTCTCAGATCTTTCACCCCCTTAGCAAGACCCTTAATTTTCTCTCCCATATCCCCTTTACCCCTAGCAAGAGCCTAAGTTCTCTATCCTATCTTTTCCTCTCCCCTGTCAAATCTCCTGCACTCTGTTCATTCCTTCTCCTTCCCCCAACAACCATGGCCATCCCTACCACTGGGCAAACTAGACGCCCACTCTAGGGTGGCAGAATTTAGGGGGTGCACAGCCTGACCACAGCACAAGTCTTCCGTATCACCTAGCTTTTCCCTCTTCTGCCACTCCCTTATCGTGAATAAGAAAGTGAGGGGCATCAAGCTCCAAAAGCGGCCATAAAGGGATGGGCTTTTAGCTTGGATTTGACAAATTACTATATTTACTACTTCGTAGCATTTCAGTAAAAGAAGTTGAAATATGAGCGACTGGGCAAAAACTGCCATTGTACAAGATGCCTTGCAGAAAATCACAGTTCTAGTGCTTCTCGGCATCATTTAAGCAGAGCCAAGAACTGCAGTGCAGAATGGACGGCCTGCAGGGCAGACCAGTCAAAACTTGCTGTTCCCATCCTGCAACGAAGTCACATGTCCGTGAAAGATTTAAGATTTTCATTTCATGTCTGCTCAGTTTTTTTTAGTTAAGTCCTTCCTCCCTTGCTTTCACTTGCTCCCCTTCAACCAGGAGTTGGTCTTAGTGCTAACTCACTTCAGACCTGCAGGGGGCACTGTGCACCAGTATCCTCAGATCTCTCAGGCAAATTACTATACTTCTTCCTAGCATTTCAGGAAGTGGCAATATAAGCCACTGGACAAAAACTGCCATCGTACAAGGACAGGGAGGGGTTAATGCTCCTAGAGGAATGCCTGTTTATGGCGTGCTTTGAAAGTCCGTGGTCTATGTTGCACCTTTGCAACAGCAACATATACGGCCCCAGTGCTATAAAAATGAAAAACAATTATTATTTTTCTAGGGCAACGATTTTCAACCTTTTTCATCTCACAGCACACTGACAAGGCATTAAACTTGTCTAGGCACGCCATCAGTTTTTAAGGGTATATTTTGTCATTTAAAAAATGAGTATTTAGATTGTGTTTAAAGTTCAATAACTAAAATTGTAATTATTGTGTTATGTTTAAAAAAATAAATCGGTGGGAAATCTGTGCTTAGTGGTGATTTATGACGTCCCTAGTCTGAGAGCGAATGGTTGACAAGCATACCCTCAAGTTTTCCTCCAGTGTTTGACGTCGCAACCTGTTCTTGTCCTTCATTGTGTTCATCACACAGAAACAGCCTCACACAGATAGGAAGAGGTGCTTTAATCGCCATCGCTGTGATGATGGGGTATGTGTCTCGGTCAGACAATCCGAACGAGACGGTATCTGTTGATGAATGTTTCGGTTTCTGATTTCCATCAGCTCATCTTCTGCAACAGTTAATTCTGCTGACTTGCACACGCTTGGCACAAATGGATCGCTCACCCAGTCCAAGGAAGACACATCAAGTGACAGGAAATGCATGGAATAACTCACCCGATCCAAACCGCTGACTGAAGAATGACACCCCCCCCCCCGGCCCTACTAGTCAGGGCCAGCCCAACCACTATGCAAACTAGGCGGTCGCTGAGGGCAGCAAAAGCAGGCCATTCAAAGCTAAGTAATAGATTTTGACAGCCAGAGGGGGTGTAACACTTGAGGTTCGCCTAGGCTCCAACACTTTGGACCAATTCCAGGGCCAGCCTTGCTACTAATATGACATGCCTCCACCCCCCCCCCCCCAAACTCCTGTGACACACCTGCAGACAATTTGCAGCATACCAGTTGAAAATCGCTGTTCTAGGGGAATATATTTCCAAATCATAGTTTTAATCTGCAAACAGTCCTGGTTTATCTCACCCTCCCCATTGACTCGGTCTTCTTTGGGAAGGATAGTGTTGCTCGGTACTTCCCCTTTCATACGTTACCAGATTTCTTCTGTGTGGCATTCCAGTCATCCGTGGGACTCCAGTGCCTGTGGGGATGGGGGGGCAGGAGGTGATGCTTGCATTTGTATTGTCCCTTCTCCCCACATATCACGCCAGCCTCCTCCTCTTCTTGGTCCCCTTCTCACATCCTGATGGTCTAATCCTAGCTGAGAACACTAGAGCTGATGGCAATGCAAGCTTGACTTATTATTAGCACAAATACCTCTCCTACCACGCAGAACATCTGTTTGACCCATGTGGTGTTCCATAGAGTTTTATGTGATTTAAACAGCTGTGAAGAAGGTGGGAGAGAGAGCCTGGCGGGCAAAGGAATTGCTAGGAACAAGAATCGGGGCTTAGAATCATAGGGTTTGATATTCCAGGTGATTACTACGGCTAGCAAAACTGCTAACCTTGTAAACTGTGATGGACAAGATACTCAGCAGCACTAACATGGTTGGTACCACAGAATATCCACGACTACCGGCCCTGTATGCCCTGACGCTAACCACTCAGCAGCAGGGCGTTCTGTGGAAGAGCAGAGGTGACGATATCGAGCCGCTGCCCGTTTAGTGATATGCGGTGAAAGTCAGGCACATGTAACCCTGGCCTAACCTTTGCTGCATGTTGCTAACTGGGCAGCGGTTCAATGCTGCCGTTGCCTGGTTACCGATCGGCCTATGCAGCTACCACAAATATTCAATGCCAGGGCCAGATAGGACCCTGACATTGAGTATCTGGGTTTATTATTCAGCACCAGCAGATAACACGTTAGCAGCTCTAGCTGCCAGTGCTGAATCTACCGGTGCCATAGAGCCCGATTGCATGACATGCACGTCCAGCCGCGGACACATCTAAATTATAAATGGGGCCCTGTTTAAACTTAATTCCGCATAGACGGGTTAGGACGTGCCTGCAGGTCTGGAATCAGGGAGATGGATGTGTTCAGCATGGCACAGGCAAAGTGTTATTCGGCCGGTCCGCGCACGGGTGCAGGCAAGGACCATGCAACATAATGGAGAAACACATCCCCCGTCAATATTCTGAGACGCATGTAAGCGTTTTGGATGTCTCTGCACCCACCGTATTCTGAAATATTACACATTTTAGATTCTGCCCATCCCTGCGGATGCCACGCCCCTCGGGGGAAAACGTGCATCTCCTAAGCTGCTCATTGCAGACAGTAGTTTGCTGATGGCAAACTAGACATAAATACCAATGAGAAATGACTGCTGTTGCAACCTAGACCACATATCAGTCCTCTTCATGCCCAGAAAAGTGCTAAGTAATCCCAGTGCACCCTAATATGGTATAAGAGAATGTAAATATGAGCATGCATGTCAGGACATACCTTGCATCAAATGGTACTTGGCACTATGAAACTGCCCCAGTGATTCCTGCCTTGGTCATCTCTACAAACATGCCTTAAACTGCTAAGGATGGAGCCTCACCAAATGCACCAAACCTGAAACTAACTTTGCAGTTCCCCAAAGGATGCATAATAATGCTGGGCATTATCAATAGTAAACCTCTGTGAGTAAACCAAAATAAGTCTCTCAAAATTCATGCATTGAATGTAATATTGCTGGGCAGCAAATGTGTTCCCTTTTCGTGTCTATGGCCTATCACTGCACTCATTCTTTTGCTTTGTGCTACCTGTCCCTTATCTCTCCCTACACCCTTCCTTGGGAACTCCGCTGTTCTATCAGATCGCTTCTAACTGTGTCCCTCTCCTCTACTGCCAAATCAAGGCATCGCTCCTCTCACCTTGCTGCTCCTTATGCCTGGAACAAAGTACCTGAGTCTGTACATCAGGCTTCTTCTCTGGCCCTTCGCAAATCCAGGCTGAGTGCTCACCTCTTCGTTGCCACTTTTGCATCTGATCCGCCTAAGCTCCTTTGTGTTTCCTTACCAATCCCCCTATATGTATCCTGTCCACAACTGCTGTGTTGTCTGTCTTGACTAGATTGTAAACTCTGCTGAGCAGGGACCATCTTTAACAAGCGTCGGTGCACCGCTGCATATGCCTTGTAGCGCTATAAAAATGATCAGTAGTAATAGTAGGGTCTTCTGGCTATAGCATCTGAGGTCCGCCTATCTGGATATTGGAATTTGTCACAGCAGTTACACCTGTCCCATTGTGATGTATGTCAGTTTGAATACATCCACTATCTGTGAGGCAACCCTGTCTGCCTTCCCACAGTCTGCTTTGTGGCACTGCTGCCCTGGTCTGGCTTGTGTGGGCATGGGAGAGGAGATCCCTGTGGCATCATACCAAGTAGCCGGCCTCCAGATATATCACCACTCTCGCAGTTCTCATAGATCCTGGACTGGGTAGGGATGTAGACCTCACAAAACAATCTGGGGAATGTGACTCAACATCAGTCTTGTCTCCCAGTGCCTGGACCAGGGGATGCATGGCTGCCCTACCACACTGCCAACAATATGTGATCTTATGAGAGTACCCTATGAAAAATATTCAGAAGGAATCTGAATGGGTTTCCTATAGCAAATGTCATAACATATCCCTGTCAATAAGAGACCTTCAGAATATGAGCATTCAGCAGTGAAAACAGCACTACTGAAAATGTGCATTATGGGCATGTATTTGTGCTGTTTTCACTGTTGAATGTTCTTATTCTGAGGGCCCTTTATTATTGGCAAGGATATATTGTGACATATCGCAATAGAGAACCTTCTCTGATTCTGTGCCCGATCACTCACACGGGCACTTAGTGATGCTGTGGTCATCCATACGGTCCAGGTACTGGCCAGGCTTTCAAGTCCCTCCTGAATTGCAGATGAGCACACCAGATCCTCCCATGCACCCCTCAAACCACACGCATACACTCTCTCACTTTCAGTAACAAAAACATAATTCTGCCAAAAAGATGCCCTGAACCTATATGTAACAGCTAAGATATAACATAATCGCATGGGGTACCAGGACTATAACTATGATCTCCGTTTCTCACCAAAACAATAATCCTTTCCCAATCACACCAATGCAGGCCCATTTTTCAGAACATGGGAATTCTTAGGGTCCCCTAGATTGGCTCCTTTAGCATAAACAGCACATTTAAGCATAGCTATAATACATACTATTGCTCTTCCTAATATTTCTGTAAGGGTGTTTATTAATGTTTCTATACCTTACAACATTCCCTCACCTCTGCTCTTTATTCCTTAAAACTGCATCTTGTGTTTTTCCAGACTGCATTCACACCAGTTCAAAACATAATTGTCACAACCATTCTTCAATCTGGGACGCTTTGCAGAGAAGAGCAAAATATTTTCTAAATCCTGGCCTTATTCCATGTGTTAACAGGAATAACGTAAATGTATCCGGGAAACACTTCATACATACACAGGCTTTTCCTGGATATGCTTTATACATCTGTGGCTGACCTTTCTGGGGACATTCTGAGATCCCTGTGCAGTGCCATGTTATGTGCAAGACAACAATGTTTTCTGCACACACACATTCCCACCGTACGTACAACCCCCTTATTCGTGTTCTGGAATTACCTCCGTAGTGTCCACCACAGGATCTTGATTGCTAAAGCACTTGTCATAGACCACCCCCTTTTTAAGAATGATCCTATAAAAACACATAATTGGATTCATATTCTTAAATATTGGAACATAAGATATGCCATACTGGATCAGACCAAAGGTTCCTCAAGCCCAGTATGCTACTTCCAACAGTGGCCAATCTAGGTCATAAGTACTTGTTTGGTTCCCAAAAAATACACAAGATTCCATACTGCCTATCCTAGGGATAAGCAGTGTTTTTCCCCAGTTCACTTTAATAATGATTTATAAAATTTTCCTCCAGGAACTTGTCCAAATCTCTTTTAAACCCAGCTCCGCTAACAACTTTTAAAACATCCTCCGGCAACAAATGCCAGAGTTTTTGGTTATGCATTGAATGTAAACATATTTTCTCTTAATTAGTCTTAAATGTGCTACATTGCCTGTCCCCTTGTCTTTCTATTTTTTGAAGGAGGATCTGTGTTTACACAGACCTCGAACTTTGTACCTTAAAGAGGGATATTGATATCTTGGATTTTTCTGAGGCAATGGAGAGTTAAGAGACTTGCCCAAGGCCCTGAGTGCTAATGGGGAGTGGACCTTAGCCTTTTGGCTCCTAAACCAGTGCTGTAGGCATTAGGCTGCTACTCCACTCCCTGTTCTTTAATAGCATTGGCAGGATGCAAACAGCACAAACATTACCTATAAAATATGGTATGCTGGCCCTAGAATACCAGTACACCACCTACTGGGAGACAAAGCGAGCAGGACTGCTATCCTGAGTCAGACCAAAGGTCCATCAACTCCAGTGTCCTGTTTCCAGCAATGGCCAATCCAGGTCACAGGAACTTTGCAGAATCCTAAAACATAGCCAAATCCCATGTTACTTACCTTCAGGGATAAGCAGTGACTTTCCCAGGTCTACCTTAATAACGACCTATTGACTTTTTCTCCAGGGACTTGTTGAAGCCTTTTTTGAACCAGCCATTTTGTTTTTATAAAGTACTGCAGTAGCAAATTCCAGAGCGTTTGCGTTGAGTGAAAAAAATATTTTTTCCCAGTTTGTTTTAAATGCAGTGCTTAGTAACAGCATGGTGTGTCGTCCTAGCCTTTGTACGTTTTGAAAGAGTAAGCAACCGATTCTTTTTTTATCCCTTCTGTTCCCTACGTAGATACGACATGCTAGCAGAAACCTTCACCCCAGTTACACATAAAAAACAGACAGACTTTCATGAAAAAAAGAGGCTGGCAAATTAGAAACAGACCTGTGCAGGCAAAAACTGAACGGGAAACTCTAAGAAAACAAACAAACTCTGCATTCAGCGGAGCTTCTTGTAGTGTGTAAAATACAAAGGCGTCAGTGATGCACATTTCCCAGAACTCGAATAATTCCTGTTGCGAAACTCCAAGGAACATGAGAGGTTGTTTCTGCCTTTATTGTTCTGAGCATTTTATTTTTCTGATTTACGTTGGCTCCCGTTGATCTTCTAACTTTTTCCATGGTTTCCTATTCATTTGCTGGGTCTACTGGGATCACTTTTTCCCTTATATCTGTCTCTGACATTGAGTTTTCCCCTTCAGCTCTCTCCTCTTTCTCACCTTCTAGTCCCCCATTCTTCCTCTTTTACCTCTCACCTTTCTGATAGCTGTCTGTCTAGTCTGTACATCCTCTGCCCAGCTCTCCCATCCCTTCCCCGGTCCTCTCACATCTTTCACCACTTTCTATGACCTCATTTGCAATATCTGTACTCGCCTATGCCCCAGCTTTCCATCTACCTTCCTCTGCCTGTTATCCTCTCAGAAGCCCTAGATTCTTTGTCACTAGTCTCCTTCCCTGCTCCCAATCCTGTTCTTCTTTCTCTCATCTCCACCCGGTATCCCTTTCACCGCCTGTCCAGCTCTACTTCCACTCCCTCGCTCCTTTCACCCATCTCATTGCGCTGCCTCTCGCCATCGGCCTCACCTGTGACATTCCTACCTGCCCATCACATCACTTCTCAACTTATCCTCACCCATTAGCCTCCTTCTCCTATACCTATCTACCATCTCGCACTCTCTTCCGGATCCTACTCGCTGCCTAACCGCCGGGTCCCCCATTCTCCTAATTATTGTTCAATCTCCTGAGTCGCTGCTCTTTCCTTCATCCTTAAACCCTGTTCTTCCCCCGACTTCCTATCCAGTCTCCAAGTCTCTTTCCTCTCACCTAATTCCTGATTCTCTCTTTCTCCCATCACTCTTCTACTCAGTCCTTGAGTCCCCCTTTTCCTATCCAATCGCTTTTCAATCCTCAAGTCCCAATTCCAGTGGTTTCCAAACCTGTCTTGGGGGCTCCCCAGCCAGTCAGGTTTTCAGGATATCCACTATGAATATTCATGAGAAAGATTTGCATACATTGTCTCTATTGTATGCAGATCTCTCTCATGCATATTCATGGTGGATATCCTGAAAACCCGACTGGTTGGGGAGCTCTCAGGACAGGTTTGAGGACCACTGTCCTATTCTCTCCTAATCCCAGTGTCCCCACTAATTCCCTATCCCCACTCTGTATTCCAGTCCTCAAGTACTAATCCCAAAGTCCTTACTGTCTCTTTCAGTCCCTAGATCTGTGCACACCCTCCCACCCTAACTCCCCACCCACAAATCTTGTTTTCTCATTAATCCTCACTTCTCATCCCCCAAATTCCTGCTTGTTCCTTAAGACCTACTTTCCCCTACATGGCATTCACCTCCAAATATCTTCCTCCCTTGCTGTGATGGTGATGCTCCTTGGTGCTCTACTTCATTCCTGTTGCTTTCCTAACTGCTTCCATCTGTGTGTCAGTCCCCAAGGTCCTGTTCTACACAGCCAAGCACTGAACCACACAGATGGAAGACGGATGGCACTACTGACTAGAGAAATTACTAGGTTAACTGTCATCTTTGGGTGGATTGGGAAGACCGGAAGCAGGAAGTCGGACCTGGCATCAGAGTTCCCGTTTTATATATAAGATATATATTTTTTTATTGCAGCATCTTCCCTTGGCTTCCTTCTTCTCTCCCCCAACATCTGGCCCTCTTTCCAGGTCCCTTTCCCACAGCAGATGCGCTCCCACATCCTTCATCTCTTCTCCAGACCATATACCTGCCTATATTCCACCCCCCCCCCCAGCACCAGCCCCTTCCATCTCACTCTTCCTTCATCTGCCCTTCTGTGGCTTTCCTGCCTTCCATGATGTAGCTCAACATGAAACAAATTGGTTTGCTGAGGGAGAAGGGGGAGTTTCACCCTGAAACTGGGAGCCATTATTGCCATGCTCTTCCCCTCCCCCGATCTGTGCTGGTGCCACAGGCATAGTCAAAACTTACAGTGCCGGCACTTCCTGTTTGCTGACCTCATGGCGTACTAGCTCATCATACAGGAAGTGCCAACATAGGCCATGTGGCCTTTTTCTGCTGTTATGTTTCTATCTAGTCTGTCCTTCCATATCAACCACTGCAACAGTCCCATTTTTTCCTTTAGAGATCCTCTGTGTTTGTCCCATGCTTTTTTGAGTTCAGATACTGTCCTCATCTCTGCCACCTCCACTGGGAGGCTATTCCACGCATCTATCACTCTTTCCATAAAGAAATATTTCTGCATATTACTCCTGAGTCTGTCCCCTTTCACCCTCATCCCATGTCCCCTCGTTGCAGAACTGAGTTGTAAGTATACTTGTTAATACAGACCAGGGAAAGAAAGCAGGTAGCAGTTATGGCTCCAGCTCCAGGATGATCCACACCCCCCCTCCTCCCTATCCCTACTGCTTCTACTGTTTCCAGCAGCTCCGCTGTGGTAGCCCCCCCAGACCAGCACCCAGGGACCATGACCTCAACCCCCCCCCCCCTTCAGTATGCAACCACCAGTGGGGTTCCATAGTTTGTTTGTTTTTTTACTTATTGTATCACTAAGAGAGAGGTTTACTCAGGGACTGCTCAACCATTAGGCAAAACCAGGTGGTCACCTAGGATGGAGGCTTCAGAAGAGCAGCAGTCAAAGCAAAACAGTAGATCCTGACTGTGATACAAACTCAGAGAACCAGCAGAGAGAGTGGGCACGCGCATACATAAAATGCAAAGGGTAACATTTGTAAGCATGATGCCCAGTTACGTTTTTTACAGGCTTCTTTTCATTTATGAATAAATTTGTATCCACGTGATCTAAAAAATATTACTCCTTAGAGTACAACAGTAAAAAAACAAACCTACATATAAAGAGGGTTATTCTAAAAGCACTATTCATGCTTTGGATATCTGCAAACGGGCAGGAAGGCTTCAAAATCACGGAGATGACTCCAGAGACATCCCTGGCACAAGGATATCCAAGCGATGAAGGGGGCATGGTGGAGGTGTGTCTGGGACATTCCCAAGGTCTTGGGCATCTCTGTCTGATTTCAGAAACACCCTGCACATTCAGAGCTGTGTCAGGTTATACCTGCTCCAGGCACAAATAGGCATCGGAAAAGTGCTCATTTTGCCAGCCAAACAGAGGGCGTGGAGAAGAAGGTATACTCATACCCGCTGCATTTTCAGTGTTGACGACAAACACTGACAGAGAATGAGGGATCTCGTTTTCATTTTTCCACGTCAATGGACGTCCCTGTATGCAAAATATCATGTGATAGATGTCCCCGCCATAGGTTTTTGTAGTGAGGACAGCATTGTGAGCACTAGCAGGGGCATCCATGTTGGGGACATCTAGACGTCCCTGGTGCTTTTCTGCACATTTTGCCCTAGACATCTCAGATTTCACTTGGACGCTACTTCACATCTAGCACAGTATCAATAATATCTTCAGAAAAATCAAAGAATATGATCACAGGCTTGCGTACATTTAAAAAAAGACCTTTATGTTTCTTTTGAAATTGAAGATAATTCAATTTAGATCTTAATGAAACAGAAAGGGAATTCCACAAAGATAGACCCCTTACTGAGAAAACAGTTCTACATGTAAGTACCATCTGTAGACCTAAGAATTTACATCTCCTGCGGTCTAATCAGAACATTAGCTAAATAAGATGGCCCAGTGTTCCGTAAAGCCAAGTAAACAATGCAACAGATTTCAAAAAACATCCTGGATGCAACTGGTGATCTCTGTTCTTTAGGCCCACAGTGTACAACTAGCCTTGCCACAGCATTCTGGACTAATTGCAAATCCCTCAGTGAATTTGCTGGTGGCTCACACAAAAGGGTATTACAGTAGTCCAAGCAGTTTTGGGAGTGGTGATGTTGGGATGATCGTGACTGTTGCGTTTACTTATCAAAGTCTCTAGATGAGTGTGTAAGTCTCTGAAGACACTCCTAAATTACCCACCATCTTTGCACAGGCCCTAGCTGCAACACTCTTTATTCCTGTGCTCTTGCCATGTTCTGCCCAAATTCCACCCCATCCATGCCTACCGGCAAAGTACACGCCATCATGTCAAAGCACATATTTTTATGCCAGTTGGAATTTTACGAGTTCAGAATGACTTCAGAATATTGCTTCTTAAAAGTGGTGCAAGCTAATTAATGCATGTCAACTAAATACAATCAAAGCTTCTGTGAACACTTAAGAACAATAAGATATGCCATACTGGGTCAGACCAAAAGTCCATTGAGCTCAGTATCTTGTTTCTAACAATGGCCAATCTAGGTCATACGTACCTTTCAGATTCCCAAAAGGTAGACAGATTTCATGCTGCTTATCCCAAAGGTAAGCAGTGGATTTCTGCCCCCCCCCCCCCCCCCCCCCCCCCGTCCAGTCCACGTTAATAATGGTTTATGAACTTTTTCTCCAGGAACTTGTCCAAATCTCTTTTAAAACCAGCTACATTAACAGCTTTTACTACATCCTCCGGTAACGAATTCCAGAGTCTGATTGTGTGTTTCTATAGTAGAGATGAGAACAGTATCTGAATTCAAGAAAACATGGGACAAACGCAGAAGATCTCTAAAGTGTCCCTTCCTCCTCTCTCCCCTCCTTCCCTACTTCTGATAAGTGTTCCAGATTTGCCTATGAAAGATCTGTTAACCTTACACAAGTTTCATGTCAAAAACTAAAGGACAGGTGAGGGCGGCTCACCTTTGGTATACTATTGGCAGACAGTACTCAATCATTAGGCTTTTGTGTTCACCACTACCCCCCCCCCCCCCTTTGATAGAGAGGAACCTTGCATGTCTCCTTTTGCCTATCCCTATTCTATTTCTGGATGCAGCTGGTTTTATTTTGCAAAGTCATTCCCTTTAGCAAGGCATCTCTAAAGCAAAACAGGCTTTGTTTGTTCATAATCAAAATGGATTCTTCAGAATCAAAATGGAGCCTACTCATAGCGACTTTCTGTTGCCCACAGATTTGTGGTAGACGCCACAATTCAAACACTCGAACCCCTCTATCTACACTGTCCCCTAAAGTCCCAAAGGTGGACATTCTGATCCTTATCTGCAAATTCACTGACAGTACGCACTCTTGATCCCTGAGACTGATGCTTTATCAGCAAACCACAGTTCCATCCATCTGAGCAAAATCCTGTGTGAAAAATTACAGAATTTCACAGAAACGGGCCTGTGTGACCAAAACTCATGTGTTTTCTTACAGCTTACTCCTTGAAATGCTACACGTGTCTCTTGGCGGAAAAGAACAGTGACTGCCTTACGGAAACGACCTGCTCAGCTTTGGATAAGTACTGTATGACGATAGTTGGGTCATCATCTGGTAAGTGTCACCGCACGCATTCTGTCATAACGCAGGTCCAGTGTGTCATGTGCCGTGCATTGTAATTTACTGGGTGGAGCCTGCCCAGTGAGGAGATGAATTTTAGCTATTATATGAGCAAGGAATTAAGAGAATTTCATGAGGTCCAGCGTCCTACCCCCCTCTACCAATGACGAGTCACTGACCTAGAGCAGGTCACTTCTCCTCTCTGTGATCCCTTCCCAGCTCTTGTCACTAACTTCCCATCAGATGCTGGCCAAATCACTTCATTTTCACGAGTCCCGGTTTAGTTCACCCAAATGCTAACTGATGAGCTCAGTTCACCCCAGAGGTTTGGGCCTTCACTGTGGGAAAAGGATGTTTGGCAACTCTCTGGTGTCTTTCTGTCCACAGCCGCCTTCTTTGTGCTGATGGGATCAGGATTTTTGCTGGCTCTTCATTGTCCATGGCCTGGGGGAGGGGGGTGCGGAAGGCATGCACAAATAAACGGATGTGTACGGCTAGACAAACTTGAAAACAAAAAAACAATGAATGAAGCCTTCCCGACAGGCACTCTCGTTCGTATGAAGCATGCCGGCCCTTTTACAGGAGGGACGAAGGGGGCTGATATATCTCTGCAAACTGAAATGAGCTAAAAATAGAGCGACTGCACGAGTGTTTGCAAAGTGGCTCCGATACACATGTAAGTTCCGGCATTTACACGCAGTCGATGTGAAATGTCGGTACTTCTAGAAGCTGCTTTTCTACCACTGATATTTCCTATGTCTCTATTTGTGAAGGGGCCCCTCCCGTTGCACACAGATGCATATTTTAGAAATGCATCCATGTTTGACAGCACAGTTTTCTAAATTAGTAGCACGTGGTGCCCTCTGCCTTAATTCTGCTCTCCATGACCTATCAAAATGTCCCTTCACCTATATAAATGCAATGAAACCTGACGGCAAACTGGAAAACATCCTATGGAAAAATGTCCTAGTTTGAATCTTTCTCCTTGAAAAGGAGGTACAGTATTTGTCTTTTCACCTAGAAAACGGGTTCCTGATTCTTTGGACTCATGTTAAACTGACTTCACTGGGCTACAACACCATGAGATAGTATAGAGGCATCATGAGCTTGTCTCTGTTATTAGAAAATCTGTCTTCTCTCACTTCTCTCTTCCTCAGGTGAAAACTAGATGTGTTAAGAGCTTAAATATACAATTATTTTCCATATAATTCTGTTTTTGTTTTTTTGATGTTTAGGCAAATCGGTTATCCTTAAGCAGTGTTTCCCGGCATGTCAGGAAGGGAAGACAGAAAGCCAGGGAGTAAAAGGCACTGCGTCCTGCTGTCAGACTGACCTGTGTAATAAAAGTGGAGCCACCAGCGTGAAGATCAGCTACTTGGCCTTGGTCATCTCGATGGGTTTCATCGGCACCCTGCTGCGAGCTGGACTGTAATGTGGGAGGAAACAGAGGGACCGATTTACCCCCAGGCTTCCTCTCATTCTGAGCCTAGGAAATAAACCTCTTACTCCTAGGGGGAATTCTGCACAAAAAAACAGTTCTGCAAAATTCTGCATACTGTGTCAAAGCAACACAGTCTAGAGATGCAGAATTGTTGATTCAGTCATCGTGTGTAGGATTCTTTGGATCACTATAATTGCATATCATATGCTTTGGCCCCTACCACTAGGTTTCATTCCACCCCCTTTAACACACAATTTTAATCGTTCATATTTCTCTCTCTCCTTATACCATAGGGCTTGACCTCATCGATTCCTCCTCAGTCCAGACTGGCCCAGGTTAACACTGCCACCTCCTTCTTCCGCCCCTATGCAAGCTAATGTTGCTTCTTCTGTCTGGTCCCTAAACCAAATTCTGTGTGGGGAATTAAAAATTTTACACTGGAGGAAAATTCCGCATGAATGTTTGCCTTGCAGAGCTGTGGTGAATTCCCCCAAGAGTAACATCTGTTAAATCAGGTCCCTGGTATGTTCGTCCATGAAGAGTCTCTTTAATCATCTTCACTGCAGCAAGCGCTCTCAAAGCCTCACCCTTTGTAACTTTAGCTGCCTGTCTCTAGTTTGAATGTATTATATACGACACATAAACTACCAAATGCAAATTGTTTTCTGATCTGTTGCATACTATTACATTTATCGACTTGTGCTATATTCAAAAGAAACTGTAATTCCTTGGTACTATAAAACACCGCTGTATTTTACGGTTTGTCATCTATCAGCACTTATTAAATTATAGGTTTGTCTTTGTTTGTGTCTCAATATGATTATTTTCCATTAAGGTAAATGTTTAGCTATTCAAGACCTGGAATCTTTGTGTGATACCCTGCGAGCATGAGGTGTATTTTCCAAAATCCATTTACAGGGGTAAGTGGCTACTTCCTTATCTTGCAGACTGGTCCAGATGCCTGCAATTATGCCTCCCTACCAGCAGATGGAAACAGAGCATTTCTTAGGGTCTCATGCAGCTTCTCAATGATAAGGGAAGGAGCCCATGCAGCCAGATGATCTGTGGAGAGAGATGATATGACAGGCTTGTTGGCTACAAGACAACAATGGTGGGGGGAGGGGGAGATCAGTCTGTTTTGTTGCTTTCAGCCAAACAAACAAGACTCTGTTTAATGTATAATATTTAATATGCCCCTATTCTTTTTTTCAAGAAGGATTTTTTTAGGACAATTAGGAAAATAACTGACACCTTGGATGGTCAATCCTCTACTTTAGCCTTTAGGAGGTCCCTTTACCATTTGCTGCACCACACGTGATCCAAAGAAACTTACTTTCAATGTTCAATTCTTGTTGTTCAAAATTTTAATTGCCAATAAATCAAAATTATTTATATTTTATGTTCCATTATATACACCAATTCATGCCTGTAAATTTCAAAGGTGAAATCTTCCAAAGAGAGATCTCTAGTAGAATCTTAAAAAGTCCCCTTTAATCCAAAAAGTTTGCTTTAATCTAGAGTGGAATTTCAAAATGTTTCTTTGAAATATCCCAGCCTGGCTCTTCTCACGGAAATTCTGCTTCAGGAGAGTCAACAAAGAGATAGATACCACAACTTCTAATATTCAGTATGTCAAAAAAAGCTACGTTTCTCTGCTCTCATCCTTAGAACTTTGAGCCTCAAAAAAGCAGTCCTTAGTTAATTTGGAGAGTGATGGTGAACATCACCACTCTCCGGATCATGTTGCTGGCTGCTGTTTGGATACTGACGATGACTATCTGGATTTTTATAACTACGGTGGCCTGAGTTTAATAATAGCACCGACTGTAATGGCCAAGTAGTGATCTGATTGTTTTTAGCCGTGGTCCTGACATGCCCTCATGCTGATGCTTCTTAAATGGATAAGCAGGCACGTCTAGGTGCAGACACGATTTCACAAATGTGGATATGCTTGATATGAACGCCTGCAGGAATGACATCTAGGAATGGCCTAGTGTTTAGAATAGTGGGCTAGGAATGGTTCCAATCCCACCGCTGCCATCATTGTGATTGTGCTGCATTCTGGGGATGGTGGAGCATTCTCTTATGCTTATTCGTGCCTAGAGCAGGTCTAAACTTAGATTTGATGCTCCCTCTGATGGTCATTGCTAACTTCCTGTTTGCACGGGGACGGAATCAAACAGTCCTGCATTGCTGAGTTCTAAGGTAAGCAACGCTGGGCTGTTTAAGGCCATTGCTGCCACCGTAGGTCCCACAGAGGAGCGACAGCAATGGACTGCCCCTGGACTATTGGCGCTCTAAGTGGCTGCCTAGTTTGCCTTGTGCAGTTCCTTTGGATCTCTGGACACCGTATACACGACTGCACTTGCATAGAATTTTAGCTGCCCAAGTGTTTAATCACTCTTCAAGCTTTCTTAGAGCACTTTTCATTCTGTCTACTCTCTGATGGGTGTTCATTCTTTTGCAGATCTTAGGAGCAATAATAAAAAGACAAACTCTCTAACCCCTCTGCAATATCATTCACAAAACAAGAACTGGCTGCAGGAACTGTTCCTGAGGACCTCTGGCAATCACCGCTCTGTCTGCAGAGTGAATTCTATTTACTTCTCATCTCTGCGGTCTATCATTTAACCAGTATGTCAGTCAGGCTTCCACTTTGGGACATGTTCCAGGCCGATCAGTTTATTTATGAACCCCCTATACAGGACAGTATCCAAAGCTTTCCTGAAAACCAAGTGACTCACATCCCCCACACGTTCTTTATCTAATTTTCAAGTCGCGCAGGGCCTGACATTCCAAAGCTCTTATCCACTTCGCGGGACTGCAGCCTATTTCCCCGACCATCTCGGCACTGTCTGGATGTGCCAGGGTATTCTATGGGCAGAGCTGGGGCAACGTTTGGAGTTATCCGCATAGCACTGCTATCCAGACCAGTAACAGGATATCAAAGCACAGAAAGAAGGGGTTTTGCTATCCGGATCGTGGCTGACTATTTCCACTATCTGAATAGCAGTTAGCAGTGAGACTGGATTTTCAATGTTGGAATATATATATATGAATAGCCAGTTTATTTTTAAATACTGTGGCCAGAGCTTCAGAACTGCTGACCATGAAATTTAATATTGGCTGGACCATCAAAAGATGAATTTAATCACATCATTTATAAGTCCGCTTTTACAATCACAAAAACCCCACAGTCTGCTGCCTCAGATCCTGCAGTGCACTGGATTATAGAGAGTTCACGCTCCCTTCTTTAATTATTCACTACTGAGCTGAGACTAACCATCTGGCAGTTTCCAACCTTACCATTTTTATGACAAGGGATGACATCTGTTGTTCTTCAGTCTTCTGGAGCCATCCCAGTCTCTAACGATCTATCCAACAGGTCCTCTATTGGACCCGACAGAACCTCTGTGAGCTGTCTTGGGATCGGAGGGGCTGATATTCAGTCGGTGTGGTCACCATGTTCATTGAAGCCCCGGCACATATTCAGCAACAGTTCTACTGACCATATAAGTAGCAGAACCGATTAGATATGCTGCGCTGGCATTATTCATTTAGGGACCCTTTTACTAAAGTCCGGAAAGGCTGTGCACTTCACGTGTGCTTGTCATGCACATTCAGTGCAAAGCCTCCACATTAGCTAGCGAGGCCGTGATCAGGTTGTTCCTGGCTGCTAACGTGTGACTGACTAACAGCTGGTGGAATTTACTTGGGTGCACCTAACGATACCCCCAGAGGTACTGTTAGATGCACCTGTGTTAATTGCCACGCTACCGGTGCTTTCCTCGTCCACACTCTGCCCCTAACCGGCTCGCTTTCCACTTGTCAAGTTAATGGGCTTTCTAGCAGTCGAGAGCATTCACTGCAGCTAGTTACCACACCACACTACAATGCATGTTAACCGGTTAGTGGCTCTTAGTAAAAGGGCCCCTTAGTTTGGCCCTTCCTTTACTCTAGCCCTAACCTGACCCATGTAGCTCAGAGCTCAGCTGCTGTCTTGCTATTAAGTGCCAACATAGCTGGTTCAGCAATGCAGTTGTGTGTGGCAGAGCCTTGTCTCAGCCAAGGCAACACGCCACTGAGGACCCCACCCGAGTCAGCGCCAATGGCCTCAGGCCTGCCACTAGCACAGTTTATCCAGTGACGGTGACCCCCATCCAAGTGACGAGCGCTGTTGACCCTTACCTGAGGCAGGTGCAGAGAGGCCCAGCTGTTTAAAATCAGCACACGGTTCGCTGTATGGAAGTCCGCCTACTGCTTGTTCCTCTCATCAGTTGCTTGACACTGATTTGCTGATCATAGAAACATGACGGCAGAAAAAGACCACATGGCTTATCTAGTCTGTCCTTCCATATCAGCCACTACAACAGTCCCGTTTGTCCCATGCATTTTTTGAGTTCAGATACTGTCCTCATCTCTACCACCTCCAGCTCGGCATTGGATCCTCCTCCTGCCACTGCTCTCACATCCCTCCCCCTGCTGCAGTCAGCCCTCAATTCTGGGCCCAGATGCCGGCATAGGGAATTCTGGGCTCAAGACCTCTCTATTCCCCACAGGGCACAGCAACCATCCAGGCAGCCTTAAGGTTTTAACTCCCCCCTCCCTCCTTCCACCTAATGGAAAAGCTGTTTTTCCATACTGTTTGCATTTCTTTTGACAACCAGCTGTTGTGGAAAGAGGCAGCAGGCCAGCTGAGTGAATTAAAATAAAGAAATGTAACTGTGGGGTTGGGGGATGGGCTGGTAGGAAGAGAGAATAACTGCTGGAGAGGACAGCAAACGTAGAAGAAGTTTACTTGACTGTCCTGATTCATGACATGGTTGTAGCTCTTCAAATACTTTGCAGAATATAAAAAAATGTCTAATCGCTCTTTTGTTTTGAAAGTTTGTAGACTCCTTGGTATGAAGAACCGGGGGGGGGGGGGGGGTGGATGCATCCAGGCCCAACCACTAGGCAAATTAGGTGTCCGCCTAGTGCAACGACCTCTGGCAGGCGGCAAAGAGTAGGACATTCAAAGCTAAACAATAGATGTTGACAGCCAAGGCGGGAGTAAGGCTTAAGGTCTGCCTGGGCCACCAACACCTTGAACCAACTCTGAGGCCCGCCCCGGATGCATTGTGTACGTGGGGAGCTTTAGGGAACGTGTGGGATTGTTAACTGATAGAAAAGGTTAGTATACAATGTGATAAAAGCTTGCCTATGTATATTCTGTTTTTATATGTCAACGTAGTGCCGCCACTGTATCTCCCCCCCCCCCCCCAGATGCTATCCAGTTAGCAGCAAGGCGTTCCAGGGGCGGTAACTGATGATAACTGAGCAGTGGTGATATTGAGCCACTGCCAGGTTAGCTTCACGGTAAAAATGCAATGTGTGCCTTTGAGTCAGTCCTGACTCCTGGTGAGCCAGAAGCTCCTGGGTTTTCTTGGCAGTGTCACCGGAAGTAGATTGCCAGGCCTTTCTTCCGAGGCAATGGAGGGTTAAGTGACTTGCCCAAGGCCACAAGGAGTGCTAGTGGGAATTGAACCCTGGTTGCTTGGTTACCAAGCCAGTGCTCTAACCACTAGGCTACTCCTGCACTCCAGCTTCATGGTAAATCCTTTAAAATAAATCAATCAATCCAGATATTCAATGCAGAGACCGGGATATAGCCCCGGCATTGAAGATCTGGGTCTAATGTTCAGAGGTGGCTTCTAGCTGCTTTAACAGCACTAAACACCACCACTGAATATTGGGCCCATAGAGGGTGATAACCAAAGCCTTTCCCACAAGTTAAATGGCATTTCACCAGCAGAAACCAGGGCTTCCATTATAGCCCAACTTGGAGGGTACAAATATGCTCAACATTCAACAATGCATGTAGTTTTTGCCTCCCTACGTGGTCCAGGGGGCAACACTTAGGGAAGGTTGAGTAGCGGAGTGAGGGAGGGGAGAGGGACAGAGTAAGTTGTGGGTTTTTCTCTTTCAAAAACATTAGCCACCTTATTGTGGGGGGGGGGGGGTTTGGAATGTGCATTTGGAGCACCGCATGTATGCAGACAGGGGTAGGGGGATCTGGGGGTATGGATCACATGCTTCAGTGGTGTAAATTCCATTTGAGCAGCCCCTGCAGTGCAGGAGGTCCAGGGAAGAAGGGTCTCCGTGACTCCCTGGGACCCGCTCTATCTCTCGTCCCTGCTTGCAATACTTTTCTTGCCCGGCAGCTGTTACTTCCTGTTGCTGGGCTGACGTTTCGTGATAACAGCTGCAAAATCACGCAGCTTTTCTCATGAGACTTTGGCCCAGCAGCGGGAAGTAATAGCTGCCAGGAAAGAAAAGTATTATGAGCATGGACGGGAGCTAGAATGGCAAACTTCATTTAAAGTCAGGTGTTTGCTGCGCTGCGGGAAAGGCACAAGGAGTGAGGGAAGAAAGACATGTTGGATCCCTCAGCAAATTTTGCTGGAGGGGTCCCATTTAGAACTTTCACCACCAGGTAGCTTTAGTTATAATGTGACAATCTTTGGGATCTCTACTATAGCAGGGGCCTCTGAAAGTAGGAACATATCAAGCAGAGCACTTAAAGAGGGGTGCACCATTTGTCTTCACCATTCCTTTGAAAGTTTGCTGGCATGGTTGTGTCCAAATTCTGAGGAAAGATCTACAAAAGCTGGAAGAATGGGCTAATGCTTGGCAGTTAAAATTTAATGTGAAGAAGTGCAGGGTCGTGCACTTGGGAAGCAGAAATCCAAAGGAATTGTATGTGATAGGGGGCGAGAGGTTGGTGTGCATGGACCAGGAGAAGGAATGAGAGGTTGGTGTGCACGGACCAGGAGAAGGACCTCGGAGTGATTGTTTCTGATGATCTCAAGGTGGCAAAACAGTGTGACAAGGTGGTGGCAAAAGTCAGAAGGATGCTGGGCTGCATACAGAGAGCAATTACCAGCAGAAAGGAAGAGGTACTAATGCCACTGTACAAGTGGCTGGTGAGGCCTCACTTGGAATACTGTGTTCAGTTTTGGAGTCCGTATCTCACAAAGGATATAAAAAGACTGGATACAGTTCAGAGGAAGGCAACCAAAATGATTTGGAGCTTGCCCCAGAAGACATATGAGAAGATACTCCAAGACCTAAATTTGTACACTCTAGAGGAGAGGAGGGACAGGGGAGATATGATACAGACATTTAAATACTTAGAGTATTAATGATCAAACAAAGCTCTTCCAATGACGGGGAAGCTGTAAAACTAGAGGGCATAACATGAAGCTGAAAAGGGGTAAACTAAAAGGCAATGTCAGGAAATACTTTTTCACTGAAAGGGTGGTGGATGCTTAGAATGCCCCCTCTCCCCCCCCCCCCCCACCCCGATGGAAGTGGTTGGGGCAAATTGTGACAGAATTCAAACAGGAAGTCAGCATCGGGCATTAGAGGGGGCGGATGCCAAATAACCATGCAGTGCCGGACATTTAGGTAAATGCTGCAGGGCTGTTTAAAGCCATTGCTGCTTCTGCAGGTCCCAGAGAGGGGTGGTGGCAGTGGGCCACCCCTGGACCATTGGTGCTTTAGGTGGCCTCCTCATTTTCCTAATGATTATGCCAGTCCTGGTGGTTAGTGCCAAAGGATCGTGGTGAATGGAGTTCATTCTAACAAAAGGGGCATTAGCCTGTTTAAGAGTGGGCAAAGGTTAAGAGTTAACTTCAGATTTCATTTTAACAGCTGGTGGCATTTTTGAGAGCCCGGAGAGTACATAGGAAGCTAAGTGTTGATGGAGGTTTATTCAATTGATTTAAAAATTGTATAAAAATGGTACCACACTTTTGAAGCCTATGAATGATTTGCTGAAGGGGGTTTACTAATGAGCTGACATAAGCAGCTCTGTAGTCATATTTGTGTAGCCATTAGCCCTGGTCTGAAGCTTCTTATCCCATTTCCTTTTGCCAAGGCTAAGTACTTCTCCGAGACCTCTTAAAGGCCTGTGTATATGTTGCTCGAGTGCAGCCTTGAGGGATTTTTATGTGCTTTGGGGATTTGTTGCCTCCTCCTTTTTTGAGTTAGAGTTTTGTTATGTTATAAAGACACATAGGCACCTATGTCTTTATAAAATAGCACCAATGTAGGCGCCTACTTAACTCTTAAACTAGAAATCCTCTTAAATGCAACAGTGACTCAGCAGCTCCTGGATTTACTTGCATTGGTACTAGAAGTAGACCGCCGGACCTTTCTTTGGAGGCAATGGAGGGTTAAGTGGACGGCATTCCAAGCATCCATCATCCTCTCAGTGAAAAAGTATCTCCTGACATTGCCTTACAGTTTACTCCCTTGCAGCTTCATGTTATGCCCTCTCGTTTTACAGCTTCCCCGTCTTTGGAAGAGGTTTGTTTGTTCATTATGTCTCTTTAAATTCATATGTAAACATCCATATGACTTTCCTATAGCTGGGATGCCATGGTACTCTGTCTTGGAAGTGATAACTAATGCTAATGATAGGGAATCTGACTGTCAAAATGTTTTAAGGTGCTACCATACCACTTCCAGTCTTAATTCAGGCAGTCACACAATGTACCCATGATAAAGTCATAGAGAACCACCGCATCCTGCTTCATCTAAAATTTGCATTCAGACGGCACATTTTTGCCCTCTGATATGCAGATGACCTTGGATTGCCTTATTGACTGCACACTTCACTGGTTTTGTGATTGATATGTTTAAGGTGGTTACTGCTGCTTTTCAAATAAAAGATGTGAAAAAGTCATCCTCCCTTCAGTAGAATTAGGGAATTAAGAAAAATATTTTATATCTTCACATTTACAATTTTTCTTATTTCTGGCATCTCCCAACAGGGAGAGCAGAAAGGTCCTTATTGTCACCTGATGACCTCAGACTAGAGCCCCTTTTACTAAAGATCAGTAACTGGTCAAAATATGTGTTTTAATGCATGGCTACTGGCCGCTGGAAATGATAATGTAGGGCATGCCAGTAACCACAAGATAAATCACGTAGCAATTGCCCATTGCATGATGGGGCAGGGAATGGGTGGACTGTAGGTGTGGAGGGTACATTGTCACTAGTGCTACGGCACATGCACACCTAATGACATCTCTATGGGTGTCAGGTACACCCACGTCAAATGCACTGCATGTTAAAGTACTCAGTCGGCGTGTTAACTGCCGAGAACATGCTGACCATGCCCCCAACAGCTAATGCAGAGGTTTTGCAATTAACATTCATTTGTTTCACACGTTAAGTGCAGAACCTTGGGCTTTAGCATAAGGGGCCCTAGAACAAGTAAGACCCACTAGTGAACCTTTCTATAAATGCTTTCTGTGTCTGTTACCCACCTTCTTTATTACTGAATGTGTTGACAACCAAACTGTACTCAAGTCACTGCTTGCTTCAAAGCTTGGTCTATTGGCAAGGGCAAGTGACAGTCATTGCAAATCTGCTAAGAACCCTCAGATGTTTCCTTATTCATATATTATTTGCTGATATGGTACACTTCTTTTTCATAATAGAAAATTATGATATCTTGCTGGATTTCTTTCCTGCAGAATTGAAAGGTTAATGTTTTCTGTCTCCTTTGAGATGTTCAACATTAAAATGTGGTCATTTCTATCCCGAGCTAAACTGATAAAAATATGTCACAACTCGGTATCACAACGTGAAAGTATCCTGCAATCTTTGGCTGACTTATTAATTCTTACGTAGCATTCAAAACTGACTTCAAAAGTGGCAAGAGAGGCCTCAGAAAAACCGGGCATTTTTGACGCTGGGATGTGCGCTAGAAGAATGCGTTTCACCTTAGGCGGTTTCCTCAGGGGAATGCAGAAGCACTACGAAGAAAATTGTCTAATTAGTGCATACTTCCAAAAACAATGTCAAATCAAAAACACTCCATGTTTCATCCAAGGAATTAGAACGAGAAACAATTGCACCTTTACCCATGGCACAATAACGTTGTTCCCCAGAACCTTGCTTTTTTTCAGCTACTAAAAAACGCCGCGCATGCGGGCTAATTTAAATAGGATCCCATTCAGTATCAATCCTGTGTCTCGGCATAATCAGAAACACGCCTCCCACTCAATTCGTGCATTTGAGATGTTGCCAAATAGTTCTTGCATTGCAAATAAGAAGAGAGCTCCAAATGATCCAGTCCTGGATGCAAGAAGATGCAGTTTTTGATTTCTTTAAGAGATGAAGAATTTAATCTGTTTGTATTCAACGGGGTAACACCAGGTACCAGACATCATGAGGGCTACCAGTGCAGTGGCTCCCCTACCCAGGGCACCCCGTTCCATGGGTCCTGATGGCATACAACAGCTAAATATTGAACAGTAGCACAACAGGTATTTGCAATAGTGGCAGAATGTGCACGGTGCAGGTACCATTGCAAAGGACGGTACCACTCAGGTACTGATGTAGCTGCCATAGGAACAACACGTGTGCTGATTCCTCTGTTGCCTTTTCAAGTGCAAAGAGCACCTCCGTTACAAGCCTTTACTCCTAGCTCCTGGCTTGGGTTAGACATTTAACTGCTTGATCTGTGAGTCCTGATCCTGTCTGTCTATTAATTTATATATATATATATATATATATACTTTATCATTGTTAGTGTACTTTTTACCTGTATTTTTTTTCTAATATTGTTCAGCTCTCTCCTATCTTCATCTATCTGTCTCTTGCTTCTCCTCTGCCTTGTTTATTATCCCTCCCTCCCTCTCATCCCACAGCCCACCCACCCCCTGGCTAACAGTCTCTTATAGCTACCCAGTGCTCATTATCACTATTTCTCACAAGTGCACCCTAATCCCCTGAGATCTCTCTCCTGCCTATCTTTCATATATTTCTCCTGACTTCTGCTCTCCTCTCCATCTCTTTCTTATTTATTTATTTATTTATTTAGTCGGATTTAATATACCGCTTTATCATTAAATCAAAGCGGTTAGCACATCAAACAATCAAGAGGGGGCTATAGTGTGAAAACATGCAGTGGAAACATCGGTATGAGTGTGGTGAGAGGGGTGTGAGAGATTCATTTCTGTTATATGCAAGTGATCTATGTACAGGTCTATATACAGTCCGTATGGGTTGCAGGTTTGGCTAGGGCAGAGTCTGGTTCAGGTGACGTCCTTGTAGTGATCCATGAAGAACTTTGTTTTGAGCATCTTTCTGAAATCTTTGAGTTCCATGGCTGATCTCAGCTCGCCAGGGAGAGAGTTCCACAGGGTGGGTGCCGCCAGGGACATTGCTCTTCTTGAAGTGCCCTGTCTGGATTTGGCAAATTCTCTTGGGGTGGTGATGGTGTCTGTGGTTCTCCTTCTGGGTCTGGTGCATAGGTCCATTTTGATGAGAGACTGCAGGCTGTCAGCTGAGATGTTCTGTCTTATTTTGAATATGTTTAGGATAACTTTGTATTGTATATGGGAGCTGATTGGGAGCCAGTGGAGATGGTACAGGATGGGTGTAATGTGGTCGTGACCTGAGCAGCCTGTAATTATGTGGGCGGCAGTGTTCTGTGTCAGCTGCAGTGGTCGGAGGGCCTGTTTTGATAGCCCGAGGAAGATGGGGTTGCAGTAGTCTAGTGTGGGAGTGATAAGCCCTTGACAGACTGTACAGAAGTGGTCCTGTGCGAGAATGGGTTTGAGGCGCCTGATGGGTCTCATTTTGAGGTAGGCGTTTCTTGTGGTTCTGGCAATGTGGGCTTGTAGGTTCAGGTCCTTGTTGAGAGTCACTTCGATGTTACTGATATTGTGATGTTGTTTAGTTTGATGGTAGGTGTAATTGAGAAGGTGGGGTTTCTTGAGATGAATAGTGCTTCTGTTTTGTTGTGGTTTTTGGATAGATTGTTTTCTAAGAGCCAGGTTGTCATTTACTGGAGACAATTGGCTAGGTTGGAGTAGTCTGGGGTGTCCAAGTTGATTGGGGTGAATATCATGATGTTGTTGGCGTAGATGGTGCATTGAATCTTGTGGTTCTTGATGATGGAGTAGATTGGTTGTAGGTATATGTTGAATAGCAGGGCAGAGAGGGATGAGCCTTGTGGGATGCCCTGTGTGGCTTTCAGAGGCTGGGAGGTATCTGAGCCGCATTTGACTTGTGGCTGTCGGTTAGATAGGATGTGAACCAGTTCAAGGTGGGGCCGTGTAGTCCAATTTCTTGTGGTCTAGCTACCAAGGTTGTGTGGCTCACTGTGTCAAATGCTGCGGAGATGTCTATGGAAATCAGGAGGACTCCCATTTTGATGTTGTCAATAGTCAGGATCAGCTTGTCGAAGAGTTGGATTAACAGAGTTTCTACCCCGTGGTTTGGTCAGAAGCCGTATTGATTTGGGTCCAGGGGGGCATAGATGTCTATGTGGCTCTGTAGTTGATGTTGGACCGCTTTTTCGATGATCTTGTCTAGGAGGGGGAGGCTTGAGATGGGTCTGTAGGCAGCAGGGTCAGTTTCTGCTAGTGTGGATTTGGAGATGGGGCATATTGTAGCTAGTTTGAGTGTGCTTGGCATTATTCCTGTAGTGAGAGAGTTTTTAATTATTTTGTGAATGTCCTGGATCAGGTCTTTTTTGCAGCCTTGATCCATGTTATGGGGCATGGATCGGTAGGGGCGGTGCTGGTGTTGAGGGTGGTGATGATGTTTGAGATCTGCTCTTTATTTATTTATTTATTTAATGTCTTTTATATACCGCACTCTTTAGAATCAGTGCGGTTTACAGTTAACAAATTTTTTTAGGGCGGACATCAGGCTCACCGGTCTGTAGTTTCCTGGACCACCCCTGGAACCCTTTTTAAAAACTGGCGTTACATTGGCGATCCTTCAAACTTCAGATATTACAGATGATTTTAATGATAGTTCACAGATTACTAATAGTAGGTCTGCAATCTCATATTTCAGTTCTTTCAAAACCCTTGGATGTATACCAACTGGTCCAGGTGATTTGCTACGTTTCAGTTTATCAAATAGTTGTAATACATCTTTGCGGTGTATCGATATTTCTTTCAATTCTTCCATAGCATCTCCTTTAAATACCATTTCAGTCATGGGTACCATTCCTACATCTTCCTCAGTAAAGAGCAAAGCAAAGAATTCATTCAGTCTCTCCGCTACAGCCTTGTCCCATCTTAGTGCCCCTTTTACTCCTCTATCATCTAATGGTCCAACTGACTCTCTCACAGGTTTTTGCTATGAATGTACTTGAAAAAGTCTTTATTATGCTTTTTTGCTTCCACAGCAAGCTTCTTCTCAAATTCTCTCTTTGCCTGCCTTTTCAATGCCTTGCATCTAACTTGCCAGTGCTTGTATTGTTTTCAGTTTTCATCATTTGGCTCCTTTTTCCATTTCCTGAAAGATGCTTTTTTGGCAACAACAGCCTCTCTGACCTCACCTTTAAACCATGCCGGCGGTTTTTTGGACTTCCTTCCACTTTTCTTAAACGTGGAGTACAGCTGATTTGGGCTTCCAAGATAGTATTTTTAAACAACAGCCATGCTCAACGTAAATCTATAACCTTTGCAGCTGCTCCTTTTAGTTTTTTCTTAACTGTTTTCCTCATTTTATCATAGTCTCCCTTTTGAAAGTTAAAAGGTAGTCCTATGGATTTCCTTACCGTCCTTCCTCCATTTATTAAATCAAACTTGATCATGCTATGATCACTATTACCAAGTGGCCCCAACACCTTTATCTCTTGCACCAGATCTTGTGACTCTTAGATCTGCCTCTCTACACCTGAAATCTCTCCTGCAATCCAGGCCAGGATCTCTGCCTGCCTATCTGACATTGCTGCCTGGATGCTCACCACCATTTGAAAATGAACATGGCCAAAACCAAGCTTCTTATTTTTCCTCCTAAACCCACCTCACCCTTTCCTCCTTTCTCAATCTCTGTGGCTAATGCTCTACTCCTCCCTGTTTCTCTGCTCGCAACCTTGGGGTCATCTTTGACTCCTCCTCCTTCTCCACACACATCCGATAGCTAAAACCTGTCACTTCTTTCTCTATAACATCAGCAAAATTCACCCCTTCCTTTCTGAACACACAACTAAGAAACTTATCTACTCTTTAGTCATCTCCCATCTAGACTTGCAACTTCCTCCTTGCTGGTCTCTCTCTGAATCATCTCTCTCCCCTTCAGTCTGTTCAAAATTCAGCTACGCAGCTAATCTTCCACCAGCCTCAATATAACCCCTCTTCTTAAGTCGCCTGATTGGATCCCTATTCATTTTCATATCCAGTTCAAACTTCTCCTACTGACCTATAAGTGCACTTGGTCTGCTCCTCACTCCCTTTCTTCTCTTATCTCTCTCTATAGCTCTCCTTGGGAACTCCGCTGTTCCGGCAGATACCTTCTATCTGTGCCCTTCTCATCTACTACCAACTCCAGATTTCTATCCTTCCACCTTGTTTGCCCTTATGCCTGGAACAAATTACCTGAGTCTATATATCCGGCTTCATCTCTGACCCTTTTCACATCCAGGCTGAAAACTCACCTCTTCAAGGCTGCTTTTGGATCCTAATCCACTTAGACTCCCGTGTGTTTCCTTACAATTCCCCTAAATATAACGTTGTCCTCAGCTGTTGTGTTATCTGCCTTGACTAGATTGTAAGCTCTGATGAGCAGGGATTGTCTTATACATGTGTCTGTACAGCGCTGCATATGTCTTGTAGCACTATGCAAATGATCAGTAGTCGTATAGTAGTAGCAACAACATACTTACAATATGCAATTTAAACCCTGTTGTTGTTGTTAAGTGCCGTCGAGTCGGAGTCGACTCATGGCGACCCTCTGGATAGCTATCCTAAATTGTGTTCGGTCTTCAGTCAGGTGGCTCATTGTTGACAGACTGGTACCCGTAGCTGCTGTTATTGTATCGATCCATCTCATTGCTGGCCTTCCTCTTTTGCGTTGACCTTCTATCTTGCCAAGCATAATGTCTTTCTCTAATGATCTCTCTCTTCGCATGATGTGTCCAAAGTATGAAAGTCGAAGTCTTGTCATCTGAGCTTCTAAAGAAAGCTTAGGTTTGATCTCCTCTCGTACCGACTGGTTTGTTCTTCGGGCAGTCCATGGTATACACAGTATTCGCCACCAGCACCATAATTCAAAGGCATCAATTTTCGTCCTGTCTATCTTTTTCACTGTCCAGCTTTCACATCCATATGATGTTATTGAAAATACCATGGCTTGAACAAGTCGAATCTTTGTATGGAGAGAGACATCTCTGCTCTTGAGAATCTTATCTAGGTCTTTCATAGCCATTCTGCCAAGAGCAATGCGTCGTCTGATTTCTTGACTGCTTGTTGCTTCTTTATTGATAGTTGATCCAAGTAGGTTAAAGTTGTTCACAATTTCAATTTCTTCTCCTTCAACGATGAACCTGTTGATTATGCCAGTTGTCATGATCTTTGTCTTCTTTACATTAAGGTGCAGGCCCATTTTGAGACTATGTTCTTTGATTGTGAGAAGCAAATGTTTCAGATCATCTTCACTTTCAGCCAGTAATGTGGTATCATCAGCATAGCGAAGGTTGTTGATGAGTCTTCCACCAATCTTCACACCTCTGTTGTCTTCATACAATCCTGCTTCTCTGATGATTTGTT
Organism: Ichthyophis bannanicus; assembly: GCA_033557465.1. Classification (NCBI taxonomy): domain Eukaryota; kingdom Metazoa; phylum Chordata; class Amphibia; order Gymnophiona; family Ichthyophiidae; genus Ichthyophis; species Ichthyophis bannanicus. The sequence goes on from CM066031.1 coordinate 1,860,286,224, forward strand.
CTGCATATAAATTAAACAGGTAGGGGGAAAGTATGCAGCCTTGTCTTACACCTTTGCTTATTTTAAACCATTCTGTTTCTCCTTGTTCCGTTCGAACTGTTGCTTCTTGATCAATGTACAGATTGCGCAAGTGAACGATCAGGTGTTCTGGTATACCCATGCTTCTTAATGTGGCCCAGAGTTTCTCATGGTTTACACAGTCAAAAGCCTTGCTATAGTCGATAAAGCACAAATAGATATCCTTTTGGTATTCTTTAGTCTTTTCAAGGATCCATCTCACATCCGCAATGATGTCTCTCGTTCCTCGCCCTTTCCTGAACCCTGCTTGCACTTCAGGCAGTTCTTGTTCCAGGTATGGTTGTAGTCTCTTTTGAATAATCTTCAGTAGAATCTTGCTGACATGTGGGATCAGAGCGATTGTGCGATAATTTCCACAGTCAGTTGGATCACCTTTCTTTAGTATTGGTATAAACACAGATCTTTTCCAGTCAGTTGGCCATGATGTCTTCCATATTTCTTGGCAGAGCCTTGTGAGTACGGTAACAGCTGCATCAGATTGCTGCAATACTTCTATGGGAATGCTATCAATGCCTGGTGCTTTGTTCTTTGATAAGGCTTTCAATGCTGCTTCAACTTCTTCTTTCATCACCAATGGTTCCTGATCATAAGGTACAGGTTGAAACGGCTGTTGGTCCACTTGATCTTTATCATATAAAAACTCTGTATATTCCTTCCACCTTTTCTTGATCTTCTCAGCATCATTCAACATAGAACCTTGAGCATCTTGTAACATTCCAATTCGAGGCTGGAACTTTTTCTTTAACTCTCGTAGCTTTAGGAAAGCCGATCTTGTTCTTCCTCTAATAGTTTCTGCTTCTATTTCCTTGCAAGTGTCATTGTAGTACTTTTCCTTGTCCTGTCTTGCTGCACATTGGAAATCTCTGTTGAGTTCTGCGATTGTCTTTCTTTCTCCTCTGGCTTTAGCTTCTCTGCGTTTCTGGGCAATATTCAGAGTTTCTTCTTCTTCCGTCATCCATTTTGGCCGTTTTTGCTTTTTTACCTTTTGTAGAGACTTCTCACTTTCTTCCAACACAACCTTCTTGATGTCATTCCATAACTCTTCCTGAGCTCTGTCATTTGTATCTAAAGCAGCAAATCGATTTTGCAGGCAGTCTTTAAATTCCAGTGGTATATTCTCAAGGTCATATTTTGCTGCATTCATGAGTGGTTTGCTCTTTTTCAACTTTAGCTTGAGTTTGCATACTAGTAGTTGATGATCTGTACCACAGTCAGCTCCAGGTTTTGTCTTTGTTGATGTTACAGAGCTTTTCCATCGTTGACTTCCACATATGTAGTCAATTTGATTTTTATATAATCCATTCGGTGAAGTCCATGTGTACAGTCGCCGCTTGTGTTGCTGGAAGAAGGTGTTTGAGATGAATAGATCATTGGTCTTGCAGAATTCTATCAGTCTTTCTCCAGCTTCATTTCTGTTGCCAAGTCCATATTTTCCAACTACTTTGCCTTCTTCTTTGTTGCCATCTTTTGCGTTCCAGTCACCCATGACTATCAGGATATCCTGTTTGCATGTTCTGTCAATTTCAGCTTGTACTTGTTCATAGAACTCTTCAATTTCATTCTCTTCTGCAGCTGTTGTTGGGGGCATATATAATTTACACCCTAAGGGGCCCAAACAATGATCATCTGTGTGCCACTTCTCCCCTTCCTCATATTGCACCAAATAGCAAAGGACCATTACCCCTGTAACATACCTGTTTCTCTAGTGGCCGTACTTGGATAGATCAGGGTCAGGAGGGACAAATAGTAATTTGTGCAAGGATGATACAACTGTAATGTGTCTATCTCTGTGACACACCTGCTCACATCATAGCACTAAGCAGTACGCTGTACTACTACCACTACCACTACCTGCAGAAGCACCCAGGTGAGATTGATTTTATTTGTTTATTTAACAATTTTTCTATACCTTTTAGTCAAGAAATCAAAGCGGTTTATGTAAAACAATATAACTTGAACTTTTTTACATAGAACTTCAAACACAGAATAACGTCAGATACAATTTATGCATGAACATATCCAATTTAAGAACCTATATACAGTTGGGGCTGCTCACTGGGGCGGGAAATATTCAGTCTTTGAAGGGGACCCTGAATAAGTGGGTTTTCAATTCTTCACGGAAGGTTGAGCGATCAGTGGATACTTCTGAGATGCTTCAGACAACACCATCTCCACAACCACCACCACAGAGAGAGCAGCAGTAAAGGTTTCTCAGCAGGGGGCCACACATGTTGGAGAGGGAGAGTCGAGAGGAGGAAGAACCCTCAATGTGGTTGTCACTCTTGTCAAGGAGCAGGGACTAGATGGCCAGCAGAAGGGCCCACATCCCAATAGAGCAGGGGAGTCAAAAGCAGCAATGACCGACCATGATTCCCACCAGTGCCTAACAAGACAGGAACCAACACTCTGGATCCCCATGCTGTGTACAAGGGGGAGCTGGAGAGTGAGGAGTGAGAGGAGGAGGTGGAGGGAGATGTGTGCGAGTGGAAAGGGGAGAGTGGGATTGGGGATGGACAGGGTGGGAAGGGGGCAGGTGGATAGGCTGCTAGCAATCGATAATACTCAAAACAAAAAACCAGCCCCACCTACTAACTCCCAGTAGTAATACAATTTCCTACAGTTAAGTATGTTATAATCTAAAAGGATGGAGAAGCAAACCTCAGAACCCTCCAACACCTCCCACAGTTCACACAAGGTGAGCTCAGGTGTATAAAGGAGGTAAAATACATCAACGGTTCGCTAATCCACCACACTTATCAAATTAATAGGAGTGCTACCCGACCTCAAGAACAACTGATGTTTTCAAATATGCATTAACACATGGCTCCAAAGTCAAAGCTTCACAGAATTAACACTATGTGAACAAACATCCTAATGTTGCAATGTGACCAAACATATGCAGTATTCAACATAAACATAGTGTCACAATGTAACCAAACATCTCAAGTGCTAAAAAATCAAAGTCTTGGCGAGTAGAACTCCTGATTTGAACAGCCCGGATCAAAACCCGATGCCTGCCGAAACATTCCTCTTGCGTTTCGCTGCTGCTGCTTCAGGGGAAAATTATTCTAAAAATGAAACATACCACAGACATATTTTAATTTACTACCATCCTACGAGAATACCACCTGCAAACCAGCAAACCATCTGCTAGCAATCGATGACCCAGCCTGTCCAGTCTGCCTCCATGCTGGACCAGATGCATTATCATGAGGTCTCTAGGAATCTTGAGGACCTGAGGTTCTGCTGCACCTCACATCCCAGCAGTGGAAGGCATGGCTAAGATTTGATTTGGTTATGAGTTCCCAGGACTTCATGGTAACATGGCTGGAAGAGTTGCAAGCAGAGATACGTAGGAGTCTTGAATCAGCTCCTGGCATATATCTCTATTCCAGCTCCTCCAGATAGGTGGGAGAGGCATCAGGGCTCATGTAAATATTAGGGGATCATATGCATAGCAGATGTACATTTGCAGTCTGGTGGCCCATGTGGGCCCATAAATTAAAAAACAGTGTTTTGCTATATGTGTTCCTTTGTTGTGTGATGATGTGCAAACCCTTACCATTCTAGCTATGCAGCTCTTTTTATTTTATTTTATTTATTTCTATATACCACGCTCTTAAAATCAGCGGGGTTTACATGACACAAACAAATTGTACAAAGCAGCAGGCATGCGGTGTACATGCCAGAGAACTTGGATTCAACAGGGGCAACTATTTACGCTATGTACAACTGAGCTTTACTGCCCAAACCCAAACACATGAGTCTGAAGGAAAGCACAGACACCCGTAAGTGATAGAGAGCACAGCAAGGAACAGGGGCAGCAAACAATGGGGGGGTTTGAGCAACTTTATTAGGAAACCCCAACACGTTTTGGCTAAACACCTTCTTCAGGGGGTACTAAGCTCAAATAAAATCATAAAGATATAACAAAACGCCATTAAAAATATCAAATACACAGACACAAATAATAAGATGAATAATTAAATAAATAAATACAGATGAGTCTATATAAAAGAATCAATTGGGCATCTACTACTACTACTACTACTGAACATTTGTATAGCACTACAAGATTTACACAGTGCTGCACAGACACCTGTAAAAGATGGTCCCTGCTAATTAATCAGAGCTTACAATCTAGTCAAGACAGACAACACAGTAGCTGTAGACATGGGATACATCTAGGGGGAATGTTAAGGAAACACAAAGAAGATCAGGTGAGTCAAGATCCGAAAGTGGCAGTGAAGAGGTGAGTTTTTAGCCTGGATTTGAAAAGGACCAGAGAAGGCGCCTGACGTACAGACACAGGTAGTTTGTTCCAGGCATAGGGAGCAGCAAATTGAAAGGAGCAAAGTCTGAAGTTAGTAATAGAAGAGAAGGGCACAGATAGAAGCAATTTGCCAGAAGAGCAGAGTTCCCAAGGAGTTCCCAAGGAGGGGTGTAGGAATAGATAAGACAGGAAAGGTAGTAAAGAGCTGCAGAGTGAATGCACTTATAGGTCAGCAGGAGAAGTTTGAACTGTATGTGGAAATGGATAGGGAGCCTATGAATTGACTTGAGAAGAGGGGTAAAATGGAGTTACTTACCTGTAACTGGAGTTCTCCGTGGACAGCAGGATAAGTCAACCACACTTGGTGACGTCATCCGACAGCGCCGAGACGGAAGTACTCTCCATAGCTCAGAAGGGCTTTTCACCCTTCTGAGCATGAGCCGACTGGCCCCACCCCCTGCCCGCCCCTAGCTAGCCAGTACGTCACTAGCAGAGCCTTTTGCAGCTAGGAGGCGGGCACCGGACGGAGGCCGACCCCATCCCAGGGGAGGTGGGCGGGTATGCGTGACTGACTTATCCTGCTGTCCATGGAGAACTCCAGTTACAGGTAAGTAACTCAGTTTTCTCCTAGGACAAGCAGGATGAGTCAGCCACACTTGGTGCCTCCCAAGCTGTCATGTGCTGTGGGGGATGGGGGATGGCCGAGACTCTTTTTCAGGTCTGGCATGACAGCATGTTGCCTGTTGCAACAAGAACATATAGGCCTGCAGGGACCTAGGCCTGCGGGAACATAAGTGGAGCACGCATATGCCGAAGCAGCATGCAGTGCCCATGCACCATACGATGGTCTGCAGACGCGATCGTAATTAAAGGGCACCTCTGCGAGGTAGGAGAGCTGCCTGCCGGCCCATTGAGCAGTAGTGGTGCGGAGTAACTGCAATGAAGGGGCCATTGCGTCAGACGTTGGCACGAAGAAGGACTTCAAATAATAAGGAAAGCGTCTCTCCTCGCCTTGGTTGTTTATTCATTATATAAATATTATATTATATTATATATATATATATATATATATTTTTTTTTTTTTTTTGTGTCTACTCCGGAAGAATGTTACTGGAGGGAGTTGTGCCGTTGGGCAGGCGAGATTTAGGTTGGCCGGTATTGGAAAGCCGGAATGGACGTGACAGGCTTCGTTTGACCAAATGTGGTGTACCATCCGGTCTATGCCATCCGTGAGGCGAAGCGCACGCCGGGGTCAAGGCGGCAGCGGCTATGTTATAAGGGTGATATGAGGTTGATCACTGATGTTGCAGTGTCCAAAAGTCAGTTCCGAGTCGGGCGGTCTGTGGAGGTGGCAGCAAGGTGGCAGTCCAGATGTTAGGGCTGCCTGGTTGGCAAGGACTCCCGGCCTTATGACCTTATACTTCTCGTGAGGTGCATCATCACCGATGGTGTTTGGTGCACGGGTGATGTGATAGTTCAAAGTGCCACTTCTTGGTGGTGGGCCGGACGCAGGGAGGACCGCTGGAATGAATGTGCATGCCTCTGCGCATGTCCTTGGTGTGGCTTGGGCTCTTGCCTGTAGCCTGGCCCTTGCCTGTATCCGGCGTGGCTTGGGCTCATGCCTGTGTAGCCGAGCCCTTGCCTGTATCCAGATGGCTTGTGTTTTGTGGAAGTGACCAGATGGCCTGGGTAGTAGACTGCTGAGCTAGCCACTAGGCTATGCTTTCATCCGGTGGAGTCTCTAGGGATGTAGTCTGTTCGGACTGGGCAGATCTCGAGCATACCAGAGATCCACTTCAGGTAAACATGTGCTGTACAGCCGAGGGCTGACAAGAGCAACGGCTTTGTGAAGGCTGTTGTTTGTGCCTGTGAGTCACGTCAGCCGTTCAGGCTAGTGTTGGTAAGTAGAAAACCACAGGGACAGGTCTGGATTGCAGCCTGTCAACAGGGACAAGAGTAAACGGGGTCTGGCTCTGGCGCTGGACCATCAGCATGCAGATCTGGTGCTGTACCGTCAGCATGCCGATCTGTTCGCGATGAGACCCAGTGAAAGAGGACGCCTACGGTTTGAGCTCCTGCATGATCCCAAGAGGAGGGACTGCTGGGAGCATCCATTTCCTCACCGTCCAGGCCCTGGAGTGCCGAGCCATAGGCATTGTTGCACCGTGGTAACACCACAGCATGGTCCATGATGGTTCTTGGACCTGTGACTCGATCCTGCGACCCGATGGTCAGGTACACCTGCCTTTGAGCATGCTATGGCAGGTTGGCCCCTGGGTAGCTCATAAGGAAGATCCAGACTGGGGTCCCAGCCTGGCCGTGAGACATTGGCTGGCATGAGCCTGACACTCCGCCTTTCTGCCCCTAGGGCGCTAGGTTCAGTGCCGCAGAGTTCAATGGGTAGGTGTTCTCGCGGGGTAGAGAAGATGCTCCGCATCATGTACGGGAGGAGAGCATGGGTCTTGAGGTGGCTCGCCAGAAGGCTCAGAGGTAATGGGCGGCCAGGTTGGTGGATCACAGAGAGGGCTGCAGGTGGTGGTTGCAGAGTCGTCGCTCCCAATCCAGAGTCGGCATGAGAAGGCTGTTTTTGGCAGAAGAGGCAGCGCTGTTCATTTCGAGAAGTGGAGGGGGGGGGGACCAACCTGATGGTGAGTAGTGCATACCTATGACATTTGTCCGGTGCGGTTGTCCAGGGACCCATGCAACGAGGTAGAGAGGGCACCCGAGTCTGCTGCCACCACGTTGTGGGTATGCAGCATGGACTAAGTTGTAGAGGATGCAAGAAGTCCAGGCAGATGCGAGGAAGTCCCGGCAGGATAGGAGGCACGAGGCACAGGCAGGTGGCCTGGCAGTGGGGCCACTGCTGCTGAGCCAGTGCAGTTGGGTGTGAGGAGTTTGGGGTAGGTGCCTAACATAACTGCCCGTGTAGCAGATTGCTGACCTCCTCCTTGGACAACCACAGTTGTCCTACCCTTAGGAGCAGAGGATGGTTTCCTGAGCCATTTGTGGTAGGTAGTTCCCGAAGCCCATGTCCCGACCGGTGGACTATGAGCATCTTCTTCTGTATGTGCCTGCAAGATTGGTGCCTGCAAGATTGGTAGGTAGGACTATGAGCATCTTCTTCTGTATGTGCACTAGTAATTCAACCTGGTGTATGAAGATCTGGGATCAGGATGATGATGGACTGTGGAAAAAAAAAAAAAATATATATATATATATATATACGGAACTGTTTTGGGACTTGAGCCTGCGCCCCCCTGCCCCTGAACACATTGGATGTGTGTACTGCATCATGTGTCGCCACACTTGTACCGAGTGGTGCCCTGTTGGGTGATGTCAGCCCTGGTGTGGTATGTACCATGAACCATAGTCTTAGTGAAGGCCATGGAAGGACCTACTGCTGGGAACCGTGATTTGTAGACAGGTTATAGGGTGTGGAGATAGACCAAAGGAAGGTCGAGAGTCTACAGTTCTTGCTGGAGATGTCACAACCTGCAGTTCTCGCCCTGCTGGAGGGCAGCGCTGGCCAAACTCAAGATCTGGTCTGTACCTTGATCGAAGCAATCCTTGCAGTGGAGCGAAGAATGACTCCAGACCTGGACATTGCCTGAGGGACTTGCATCCCGAGGAAGAGAACTTTTTTTTTTTTTTTTTTTTGAAAGAAGGCAGGAGTCGTGGTAGGGAATGCTCTGCGGGATCTACAGCTGGGGATTGAACCTGTGACCCTCTGCTTTTGGACATACTGTTGTGAGCACTACACCCCACTGTCACAGAAGCACAGTAGTCCCTACAGGGCAAGTAGGGATTTGACCTTTGGAATTAAACCTCCTTTATAAAGACAGATGTCTCAGCTGCACCTCTATGAAGGCAGGAACGGTGCGAGGTGAGACACTTAGGTTCAGAGTTTGGTGTACGCTGACGCGTGGTAAGGCGCAGGCATGGACCGGAAGAGCCTCTAGTTGGCCTGCGAACGCCCATGGAGCAGTGAGCTTCAGGGCAGCCAAGCACCTACCGCTGAGCTAAGCAGTTCGGCTCTTCCTCAGCAAGGGGGTCCCTTTATCACGGCCTCATCCAGACAGAAGGGTTGGGTGTGGGTTATCACATGCAGACCAGTGTTGGACTGTGGAGGATTGACCTCCTATCCTTCTGGAAGGCTCTAAGTGCTGGTGAAAAGCATGTAAAGCTGTGCCGGCAACTACGCAGTTGGTCCAGGGCATGATGCTGCTGGTCTCCCACCAGGAGAAGGTGGCATGAGAGAGTGCCCTAGGCTTCCCATGAGCCGATGGAGCCATGCATGGGGAAGATTGCCGGCATGTATGCTGTTGGACCCGGAGAACGAAGCTGTCAGCCTCATAAGGGATTTTTATCATCTTTATTTATTTATTTTATTTTTTTTTTTTTTTGCAGATGGAGCCAGCAAGGCTTACAAGTTTTGGCTGACTTGCCTATGGAGGCTTTGCCCCAGAACCAGGAGGCATGGTGAGCCATCCCTGGGGCTCCTTCAGTTGGTTTGGAGATGCCGGACAGACACCACACGCATACCAAACCCTTAGCGGGATTGGGAATCGCCATCTAGCGCTCCGGTACGATTGTATCGGTTCTGCGTCTGATCAGGCTAAGGTGGCCGAGGTGGGCTGACCTCACGTAACTCTGAGGTTGTGCAGAGGTCTATGTCCATCGATCGTTGCTTCCAGTTGCCCTGGTGGTAATGCTTTCGTGGCGGAGTAGAGCTGGACTCGCTTCCAGTCTCAACCTTACTTTAAGGCCCATGTGGTGGCAGATGGCATCTCGGCGCAGAGCCCATGCTGATGATGCAGAGGGGTGTCTCAGTGCCGAAGCTTGGTGGGCTGTGCGATCAGCGGAGATGCTTCCCAGTGCCGATCCAGAAGGGCCCTGCGGCTCTGAGCCAGAAGGGCAGCCACCTGTTGCTGCCGTTTATGTTACTGTTGATGCGCTGGCGTCCAGCATCAGCGCGGAGCCAGGAGACGAATCAAAACTTTTGCTCAGCTAAGCAGCATCCGGAAAACGGAGGGCTCAGGGTCTCCTGAGCATTGATCTCATGCCGTCCAACGCACAGCAGCCTCAGAAGCAGCCGCTTGAGAACCCAAGTGTGTTAGGGGGGGTTCCCATCAAGGAGGCCGTCAGCCGACGCTGAGGAGCTTCAGCCAATGGCGTGGACACTAGGATTGATATTAGCCAATGGCGCCAAGGGGAGTTTGGCTCGACTCAGCCAATGGCGCCGAGCAAAGGAGCAGTGGGGCAGGCTGGGATTGCTGACCTCATCTCCAAACAGGGTGGTGGCTGGGCAAGATGGCAGCCCCCTTAGTCCCCACGTGTGAGGGGATGCAGAGCGGCAGCGGATCAAGAAGGCTTTCTGGGGATGGAGGCCTTACTCGGCACGTCCCGGGTGCCGAGGGGGCATCTGCTTGAGCCCACTTAAGCCCATCCTCTGGATTCCTTTCCTTCGGGAAGAAGACTACCGGGATCCTACGCTTCTGGCAAGGAGCAGAGAGAGAGGTAAGGCTGGCTAGCCGGGGATGGAGGCCTAATAGGCACATCCTGGACTGCCGCACAGGCAATTGCCGACTGGAAGCTTCCTCTTCCAGCCCGTTTCCCTGGAATTCCTTGTAGCTCAGGAGCAGCGGCGGCAGCGACTCTCGACACTAGGAGTGCTGCTTGAGCTAGTGTCCCTGCTCTTCTTAACTCAGCTGCAGATCTGGAAACGGAGGCCTGTTAGAGGGCTAGCCGGGGACGGAGGCCTATTAGGCACGTCCTGGGCTGCCGCGCTGGCTGGGCTTCCTTAGTCCTGGAGACCTTTCCCTGCTGACTGCTCCCCGAAGGCATGAGCATGAGCCCCCATGCTCCTGGTTGCAGCAAGGAGATATTCTCCGCTGCCTGAAGAGAGCTCAAGGTTGGTCTAGATTAGAGAGGAATTTGAAGAGAGAAGAAGGTAATTTAAAACTGACAATACATACGTTGTAGATGAGAAATTCTGATGATTTTAAGTTTGATTTCTGGTGGAGAGTAGCAAAGTCCGTCTTGCTGGCAAGGCGGAAGAACTAAAAACTGGCTAGCTAGGGGCGGGCAGGGGGTGGGGCCAGTTGGCTCATGCTCAGAAGGGCGAAAAGCCCTTCTGAGCTATGGAGAGTACTTCCATCTCGGCGCCGTCGGATGACGTCACCAAGTGTGGCTGACTCATCCTGCTTGTCCTAGGAGAATATGAGCATGACGAGGCTGGCGGAAGATTAGGCACACAACAGATTGAAGGGGAGAGAGATGATTTAGAGAGAGGCCAGCAAGGATTAGGTTACAATAGTCTAGAGGTGACTAAGGAGTGGATAAGTGTCTTAGTAGTGCGTTCAGAAAGAAAGAGGCAAATTTTATTGATGTTGTAGAGAAAGAAACAGCAGGTTTTAGCTATCAGTTGGATGTGTGTGGAGAAGAAGAGAGTGGAATCAAAGACGACCCCAAGGTTGCAAGCTGAGGAGACAGGGAGGAGTAGAGAATTATCCACAGAGATTGAGAAAGGAAGAAGAGGAGAGGAGGGTTTAGAGGGAAAAATAATAAACTCAGTTTCGGCCACGTTCAATTTCAAGCGGCGGTGAGACATCCAAGCAGCAATTTCAGAAAGACAAGCAGAGATCCTGGCCAGGATGGATGGAGAGATTTCAGGTGTAGAGAGGTAGCTTTATTTTATTTATTTAACTGGTTTTAATATACCATTTTTCTAGAGGTAAAATGGTTTACAAGGAACAAATAGAAATGGTTTACAAGGAACAATGATCCTTGTAAACCTGTAGATCTGGGAGTCCTCAGCATAAAGATGGTACTGAAAGCCATGGGAAGAGATGAGCACACCAAGGGACTGGGTATAGAGAGAGAGAAAAGGTGTGGACCCAAGAGAGATCCTTGGGGTACACCAACCGAGAGCAGGATAGTGGTAGAGGAAGATCCACCAGAACAAACAGTAAAAGAGTGATAGGAGATATAAGAAGAGAACCAGGATAGTACAGATCCCTTAAAACCAAGCAAAGACAAGGTATGAAGGAGAAGGTTGTAGTCAGCAGTGTCAAAAGCAGCAGAGAGTAAAGAAGGATGAGGATTGAGTAAAGGCCCTTGGATTTAGCCAGGAACAGGTCACTGGAGACTTTGGCAAGAGCCGTTTCAGTAGAATATAAAGGACGAGAGCCAGATTGTAGAGGATCCAGAAGGACATGAGAGGAGAGAAACAAATAAGAGCATGTTAAAATCACAGATACAAGCATATGGAACAGGAAGGCTATGGACAGGCTACCCAAAAAGGAAGGATAATACTAATAACCAATATATGCAACAACATGTGGAGGGACGATGAGGACATATATTGTTAACACAAAAACATATTCAATCTATAATAGCTGTACGAAGTGTGACAAGTGCTTTGATTGAAGGAAAAGGCGGTATAAAAAACTTGTTAAATAAATAAATAAATAAAAAAGAAACGAGACTGTCCCATAAATGTTTTATTACAAAATCTACAGAGAAATTATGCATTGTCCCCTTCAAAATAATCCCCCCAGAGTTATTGCACTTCTGCATTCGCTTCGGCACGTACGGAAGCACTCGGTAAAGTCCTCCTCCTTGAAGTCCCTCAGCTCCCTCATCACAGTGGCCTTAATCTCTTCTACAGAGGTGAAATGAGTTCCTTTGAGCACAGTCTTCAGCCTTGGGAAGAGCCAGAAGTCGTACAGTGTGAGATCTGGGAAATAAGGAGGATGGTCAAGAGCTGTGATCTGTTTGTTGGCCAAGAACTGACTCACACTGAGCACAGTGTGTGCGGGCGCGTTGTCGTGGTGGAGCAGCCACGACTTGCCTCTCCACAGAGCCTGCCTGCTGCATCAAACCCAGTCATGGAGGCGATTGAGGACCTGCTGGTAGAAGTGCTGGTTGACTGTCTGACCCTCAGGCACAACTCTTGATGGACCACTCCCTGGTCGAAGAATGCGATCAGCATGACCTTGATCCTTGATTTGGGCATGTGCACCTTCTTGGGTCTGGGTGACAGTTGAGTCTTCCACTGCAGGCTCTGTCTCTTGCTTTCAGGGTCATACTGGAAGACCCAAGTCTCATCTCCTGTGATGACTCAGCCAACAAACTCTGAATCTTCTCCAGCAAGTCTCGACAAACATTGACCCGGTGCTCCTTCTGGTCGTCCGATAAAAGCTTGGGCACCATCTTGGCGCACACCTTCCGCATTCCCAGCTCCTGCACCAAGATGATCCGCACTGACTCCCTGTTCAGGCTGAGCTCCTCAGCTATCATCCGCACCATCAATCTGTGATCACTCCTCACTAGCTGGTTCACTCTGTCAGTGTTCTCAGCCATCTTTGTTGTGGAAGGCTGTCCTGACTTGGAGTCATCTTCCACCTCCTCGCAGCCAATCTTGAAGTGTTTGTGCTACACGAAGACTCACGGCCTTGACATTGCATCTTCACCATAAGCCTTTTGGAGAAGTTGGAGACACTCATTTGGGCCCTTCTCCAACTTAACCAGAAATTTCAAGTTGATTCTTTGCTCCATATTTCTGCCACCTCCAGTTGCGTGACAAAGCAATGGAGCAGTGTGCTACAAAAAAAACCTGAAAAAGAAAAACAGAGTGAGAGAGATGAAAAATATTATAGCAGAATAGTGGTAAGATGTTTCACAACACAGTGACATAAGTGGTTAGCCAATTGGCATTGAGTCATGGGTGTGGCTGCCACAGTCTCGTTTCTTTTTTGTCACACCTCATATATATTTGGGAGCCAAAAGAGTGACAGCATAAGGCAAGAGGAGAAGAGCTCATGCAGTTTAAACTTGTTATAACACTGCTAACAAGGGCAAGTGTTAGATCTGGAACGCATATAAAAAGTCCTGAAATGGAAGTGGAGGATAGATCAGAAGCCATGGAGATATTCTCAAAACATACTCATTGCTAATGTGAGACATGCAAGTACTTGCCTTCACAATGGACTGCGGCATTTTCAAACACCAATCTGGCAGAAGATGGGACGGCAAATCTTCTGTGATTTAAAAAGCTGGGTTCGTACTGAAAAAGGGTCAAAGTTCAGAGACTCTAAAAACCTTAAAATAGCTATGTATGTAATTTTTCCTATTCATAGTGCTGAAGAGTTAAAATATCCCCCTGAAGAAGAGCTGAAACGCAAAGATGGTACCCGACAGGTGGCGTTGGGGTGAATTGTTGAAGAGTTTAAGATAAGCACAATTTTTGTACAATATTGGAGTGAATTACCGATATTTCATCAAAACAGAAGTTCTTTAATGTTAATTATTAATAGGAAAGTTATGGACATATTTGGTCGTTGATGCGAAAGGGCACATCGCTCATGAAAGAAATATTGTGAGCGGTGCCGTGTTAAGTCTGAGACCAAAGTTCCAATTAACTATTCCTAATTATTTTTTAACAACAGAGCAAAGTCTATATAAGTAAGTTAACTTGCTGAACATTCGATGAATTCACTACAATTATGGAATTGGAGGGATGTGATCGTTGATAATGTATGTAAAGAAGGCAACCAAAATTGCATATCCGCTATGTATGTAATTGATAGTTTGCGATAAAAATGGTACATGCAAAAATGTGATAAACTATAGGCGCTGTCAGTGGATAATATGAAATGGAGGAACTCCGCTAGAGTGAAAACCCGCAGAGAGTGAAGGAAATGTGTGCCAGCCCTATGTATAGTATAAATTATAAATCTTAAAAAACACTGGAAGAGGCACATGCAGGGTACAACTAAGGACACTAATAGGGAAACATTGAAAAGCTGCGCTAGGCATGTGCTTCCCCAATTACAGAAATCAAGAACAGAAGCAAATGAAAACTGACAGATAATGGGGTTAAAAGCCAAAGCCGTGGCAACTTATGAGTAAAAAGCAAAGACGTTATTGAACGAAGGCTAAGGGCATCTATGAAAAGGCCGCAAGAATGCTGTATAAAAAGGAAGGAATCAATAAAAACATAACAAATTACCCCAACCAGGTGGGCTGTCGTGAGGGTGTGAAGAAAGTTGGGGGGGGGGGGGAGAGAGAGAGAGAGAGAAAACGTGATGTTCATAGTACAGGTATACAGTTATTAAAAAAACAATAAACAGCGACCATGTATAAAATCATTGTAAAAGCCAAAATGTCCTCAATAAGAAATAAAAACCATACAAGTGCCCTTTGCGACTAAAAGGTTAAAAAATACAAATAAAAATTATAAAAGTCAAATGAAATGGGATTTGAAGTAAAAAGAAAAAAAACATCTATGTCATTGATATGAGATAGGTGATACTGAGGATGTCTTAATACAAGCATAAACTGGACCAATTAAAAACGTAAACTAAAACCACTTTGAAAGGGAATATATAGAAAACCATAGTAAGAACCGTGGTATCCAAAATAAAATCTAGATACCATATATGCCCTTTATGGATAAAAGACATGAGGGGGTCAAGGGGAAGTGCAAGGAAGAGAGGTTTGGATTTGTTAGGAACTGGGCAACATTCTGGGAAAAGGAGGGGCTTTTCTGAAGGGATGGGCTCCACCTTAACTGGAATGGAACCAGGCTGCTGGCATTAACCTTTGAAAGGAGACAGAGCAGCTTTTAAACTAGAAAATGGGGGAAAGCCGGCAGTCGCCCAAGAGTACACGGTTTATAACAATGTATCCTTGAAGGATACTAGCAAAAGATTGAAGTTAGGTCATATTAACAGAAAGGTTCCTATAAACACAAAAGTAACCCAAATGCCCTTGAGTATGGAGCAGACAGAGCTTAAAGATTCCAAATTATCCCTGCCTACCGGTAACAAAATTAATATGAATAAAATACAGCCTCTAAAATGCTAGTATGGAAATGATAGAAGTTTAAAAAATAAGATGGTAGAGTTAGAATGTATAGCACTAAATGAGAAGTTAGGTATGGTTGATATCTCAGAGACATAGTGGAAGGGGGACAGCCAGTGGGACACTGTAATACCTGGGTACAAATTATATTGCAGTGATAGAGTAGATCAAATTGGTGGAGGGTTTGTGCTCTATGTTAGAGAGGGCATTGAGCCACAAAGGATTAAAGTTTTCAGGAAACAAAATACTGTTGAATCTCTATGAATTGAAATTCCATGTAAAAAGGGGAAGAGGAAGGCGATTGCAGTGGGGGTGTACTATCGACCGCCTGTTCAGAGTGAACAAATGGATGATGAAATGCTCAAAGAAATCAGGGAAGCTAACAAAAGTTACAGTACAGTAATAATAATGGGTGATTTAAATTACCTTGGTATCGACTGGGTCAGTGCTAGGGAGATAACGTTTCTAGATGAAATAAATGACCGATTCTTGGAGCAGCTGGTTCATGAACTGACCAGAGGGGAAGCCATTTGGACCTAGTCCTTAGTGGAACACCAGATCTGGTGCAAGAGAGAAGGGTGTTGGGGCCACTTGGCAATAGTGATCATAATATCATCGCGTTTGATTTAATAAATGGAAGATGTAAGGCAAGGAAATCCACAGTACCACCTTTTAACTTTCAAAAGGGAGACTATGATAAAATGAGGAAAATAGTTAAGAAAAAACTAAAAGGAGCAGCTGCAAAGGTTAAAGATTTACATCAAGCATGGGTGTTTAAAAATACTATCTTTGAAGCCCAGACCAGCTGTATTCCATGCTTTAAGAAAAGAGGAAGGAAGTCCAAAAAACTGCCAACATAGTTTAAAGGTGAGGTCAGAGAGGCTGTAGTTGCCAAAAAAGCATCTTTCAGGAAATGGAAAAAGGAACCAAATGACGAAAACTGGAAATACATAAGCATGGCAAGTTAGATGCAAGGCATTGAAGAGGCAGGCAAAGAAAGAATTGGAGAAGCTTGCTGTGGAAGCAAAAACACATAATAAAGACTTTTTCAAATACATTTGTAGCAAAAGACCTGTGAGAGAGTCAGTAGGACCATTAGATGATAGAGGAGTAAAAGGGGCACTAAGAGGGGACAAGGCCATAGCAGAGAGACTGAATGAATTCTTTGCTTCAGTCTTTGCTGAGGAAGATGTAGGGATGTTACCCATGACTGAAATGGAATTTAAAGGTGATGCTGCAGAAGAATTGAAAGAAATATTGATACACCGGGAAGATGTATTATAACTATTTGATAAAATGAAGAGTAGCATATCACCTGGACCGGATGGTATACATCCAAGGGTATTGAAAGAACTGAAATATGAGATTGCAGACCTACTATTAGTAATCCGTGAATTATCATTAAAATCATATTTAATAACTGAAGATTGGAGGATGGCCAATGTAATGCCAGTTTTTAAAAAGGGTTCCAGGGGTGATCCGGGAAACTACAGATCAGTGAGCCTGATGTCAGTACTGGGAAAAGTGGTAGAAACCATTATAAAAAACAAAATTACAGAACATAGATAGTCATGGCTTAATGGGAGACAGCCAACATGACTTTAGCCAAGGAAGATCTTATCTTACAAATCTGTTATTTTTTTTGAAGGTGTGAAAAAACAGGTAGACGAAGGTAAGTCGGTTGATATAGTGTATCTGGATTTTCAGAAAGCCTTTGACAAGGTCCTTCATGAGAGACTTTTGGCAAAATTAAAAAGTCATGGGATAGGAGGCAGTGTACTATTCTGGATCAGGAACTGGTTAAAAGATAGAAAGCAGAGGCCAATTTTCCCAATGGAGAAAAGTAAATAGTGAAGTACCTCAGGGATTTGTGCTGGGTCTGCTGCTTTTTAACATATTCGTAAATGACCAGGAAATGGGAATTACGAGTGAGGTAATCATATTTGCAGATGACACAAAATTATTCAAAGTTGTTAAAACCCAAGAGGATTGTGAAAAATTGCTTGAGGATCTTGATAAATTGGAAGGCTGGATGTTCAAATAGCAGATGAAATTTAATGTGGACAAGTGCAAAGTTATGCACCTTGGAGAGAACAACCCGGACTATGATTACACGATGCAAGGTTCCACCACCCAGGAAAAAAGATTTAGGCATCATCGTGGATAACATGTTGAAACCCTCTGGTCAGTGTGCAGCGGCAGCCAAGAAAGCAAATAGAATGCTATGAATCATAAGGAAAGGAATGGAGAATAAAGCAAAGGATATTATAATGCCTCTATATTGTTCCATGGTGCGACCTCACCTCTAATATTGTGTGTAATTCTGGTCACCGTATCTTAAAAAGGCTATAGCATTATTAGAAAAGGTACAGAGAAGAGCCACAAAAATGGTAAAGGGGATGGAAGAATACCCCTATGAAGAGATGCTAAAAAAGTTGCTATCTGGTTAGCATCGGAGCGTGTTGGGGGCATTCTGGGGCAGAGCTTAGGCAGCAACAAGCGTTAACCAGGCAGCAGCGATATTGCATGCTGCCCAGTTAGTGATCTGCACCTTAAAGATAGGCAAGGAAAACCCTCGCCTATCTTTAAGGCACAGGAGCTAACCAGGCAGAATGCAATATCGCTGCTGCCTGTTTAACGCTTGTTGCTGCCTAAGCTCCGCCCCAGAATACCCCAACACACTCCGATGCTAACCAGATAGGTATGGCGGCTTCCTGTGTTTGTGGCGATCCCTGGATATTCAATGCCAGGGCCGCATATGACTCCGGCATTCAATATCCAGGGTTAAGCGTTGGCGGACAGAGCTATGCGTCGTGGGGCGAATAGCCTGCCCAACTCAATATCGGGCCTGTAGTGCTTACTTTGACCTATGACATGCAGTGTCTAGTTTGACTTGTAAGACATAGATAAACAAAAGTGACTCTGAAGCATGACATAGAGCGATAACACAGAATTGTACAATGTGGCAGTATTTTTCTTAATAAAAAAAGGTAAAGTGGCCAAGCCCGAGTAGGAATCAAGGAAAACTGCATGAGTTTGCATACCTGTGAATTCCTCACTTAAGCTTAAGTTGTACTGTTTTATATAACTCTCTGTGTATGCGTGATTCCTTATTTGCATTTGAATTTAGAGAACTGAAGTCAAAGAGCAGAGGCTGAATTTTGCTACCTGTTGAGGAGTAGCACAGACAAAGATTCTTTCAGCAATGAGCTGATACAGGTAGTCGTCGTCTTACGACCACGTCTGGTTCCGACAGACCGGTCGTAAGTCGATTGTTGGTTGTAAGTCGGACCACTTAATTTTCTTTGATTTATTTTTTATTAGGTAGCTGTGCCTTTAGAGCCACAGGGTGAAATCTTCGGGGTTTTTTTTCTTACTGCCTGGACCGGTAGCGCACACGCCGATCAGGATTCCGCCGGTGATTCGCCTCAGGACGATTCAGGGCTGGCGTTTGTGCTCTCGCGGGCTGCAAGTCATGGCCAGAAAAACGGTCGTAAAGTCGATCAGTCGTAAGTCGCATAGGTCGTAAGTCGACGACTACCTGTATTGGGGTTGGGTTGACGGGAAATGGGCTGATACAGGGGCTGGGTAATTGACTGATATTGGCAATGGGCAGATACTGGTAACGAGGGTCTGGGACTGGAAATGGGCTGACACAGGGGCTGGGGATTGGTACTGGAAATGGGTTATTTGAGCTGGGGGACTAGAAATTTTACTACTACTATTAAGCACTTATACAGTGCCACACACGCAGCGCTGTACAGATAACATACAAGAGACAGTCCCTGCCCATCAGAGTCATGCTCGTCAGAGCTTACAATCTAGTCGAGACAATACAGAGCATTAGTCAAAAAACGAGGCAATACAGAGCAGTAGTCAATATGGTGCAAAGCACAATATGGTCTTACAACTCAGTCATGAAAATTGATGGGAGTCAGGCTAAGATAAGGGATGGAAGTCAGGATCTGAAAGCGATTGTGAAGAGGTGGGTCTTCAACCTGGATTTGAAGAGGGCCAGGGAGGGTACCTGGCATATGGGGAAAGGTAGGCTGTTCCACGCGTAAGGAGCAGCAAGGTGAAAGGAGCAAAGTTGGGAGTTAGCGGTGCGAGTGAAAGGCCTAGAAAGAAGTAATTTGTTAGCAGAGCGAAGCTGACAAGAGGGGATATATGGAGAGATAAGAGATGAGTGGTATAGAGGGGCCGCAGAGTGAATGTACTTATAGGTCAGTAGGAGAAGTTTGAATTGGATGCGATATTGGATAGGGAGCCAGTGAAGTGACTTGAGAAGGGGAGTAATGTGGGCATGGCAAGACTGGCGGAAGATAAGTCGAGCAGCATAGTTTTGTATAGATTGAAGGGGAAGGAGATGGCTCGCGGGGAGACCAGCAAGGAGTAGGTTGGAGTAGTCAAGGTGAGAGGAGACTAAGTAGTGGATAAGCGTTTTGGTAGTGTGTTCAGAAAGGAAGGGGCGGATTTTGCTAATGTTGTAGAGAAAGAAGTGGCAGGTCTTAGCTACGTGCTGGATATGTGTGGAGAAAGAGAGAGAGGTATCGAAGATAACCCCTAGATTGCGGGCCGAGGGAACAGGAAGGATTGTAGAAACATCCATGGAGACTGAGAAGGGGGAAAGAGGAGGGGAGGAGTTGGTGGGAAAGACCAGGAGCTCAGTCTTGGCCATGTTTAGTTTTAGGCGGCGGTGAGACATCCAGGTAGCGATGTCAGAAAGGCAGGCAGAGATCTTGGTCTGGATTGCTGGGGAGATATTAGGTGTAGAGAGGTAGATTTGGGAGTCATCGGCATAGAGATGGTACTGAAAGCCATGGGAGGAGAAAAGCTCGCCAAGCGATTGGGTATAGAGAGAGAAAAGGAGGGGGCCTAAGATGGATCCCTGGGATACACCAATATGGAGCGGGGTGGGGGAGGAGGAGGAACCACAGGAGCATACACTAAAGGAGCGATGGGAGAGGTAGGAGGAGAACCAGGATAGTACGGAGCCTTTGAAACCAAGCGAGGAGAGGATGGTGAGGAGAAGATTGTGGTCGACAGTGTCAAAGGCAGCGGAGAGGTCGAGAAGGATGAGGATAGAGTAGCGGCCCATAGATTTAGCCAGGAACAGGTCATCGGAGACTTTAGTAAGAGCCGTTTCAGTGGAGAGTAGGGGACGGAAGCTGGAATGTAGTGGGTCCAGGAGGGCCTGGCAGGTGAGGCAGCGGCAGTGGACTGCTCCTTCTAGTAGCTTAGATATGAAGGGAAGGAGGGAGATGGGTCGATAGTTAAAAGGACAGGTGGGATCGAGTGAGGGTTTCTTGAGGAGAGGTGTGACAACAGCATGTTTGAAGTCGGCAGGGACAGTAGCAGTGGAGAGTGAAAGGTTGAGAGATGGAGGGGACAACGGTAGGGGAGATGGGGTGTAGGAGATGGGTGGGGATGGGGTCAGAGGAACAGGTGGTGGGTTTGGAGGAGGAAAGAAGGAGTGTGGTTTCATCTTCAGAGATTGTAGGGAAAGAGGAGAGGTTAGAAGAAGAGGTATGGCTGAGGGGGGAGAATTGGGGAGGGGGAGAGGTAGATGAGGAAGTGGGGAATTAAAGGGTAATTTTGTGGATTTTGTCATGGAAGTAGTCGGCTAGGGTTTGGGCGGAGAAGGAGGGTGGGACCGGGGACGGGGGCACCTTAAGGAGGGAATTGAAGGTATTAAAGAGGCGGCAAGGATCAGAAGCAAGGGAGTCAGATGGATGTAGTATTCTTGTTTGGCAAGTGCTATGGCTGACTGGAAGGAGCCAAACATGAATTTGAAGTGTAGAAGGTCTTCCGGGGAGCAGGATTTGGTCCAGGCATGTTCAGCAGAGCGGGCACAGATGCGCAAATAGCGGGTTGTGGAAGAAAGCCAGGGCTGGGGAACAGGATGTGGGGTGGGTGGGGCAAGAGTGTCGACAGCTGAGGATAGTGCAGCATTATAAGAGGATACTGCCTTGTCGACAGACTTGGAGGACATAATGGAGGAAAGAGAAGGAGAAATGGTGGAGGAGAGGGTCAGAGGATCAATATTATGAAGGTTTCTAAATAGTTTGGAGGAGACAGGACGAGGTAGAGACAGTGGAAGCTGAAGATTAAAGGTTAAAAGGTGATGGTCAGATGAGGGAAGGATTGAGTTGCGGAAGTTTGAGGGAGAGGAGATGGAGAAGAGTATCATGTCGAGGCAGTGGCCATGCAGGTGGGTGGGGGCTGTGGAGTACAATTGGAGGTCGAACGAGGAGGTGAGGGTGAGGAGCTTTAAGGCATGGGGATCGGAGGGGTTATCGACGTGAATGTTAAAGTCACCAAGAATAAGAGTGGGGGAAGAGGAATCCAGAAAGACGGAAAGCCAGGAGTCGAAATCGATAAGGAAGGTTGATGTGAATTTATCGGCTGGGCGATAGATAACCGCTACTCGGAGGGGAAGTGGTGTAAAGAGGTGAATGGAGTGGACTTCAAAAGAGAGGGAGGGATGTGACTGG
Source organism: Ichthyophis bannanicus (assembly GCA_033557465.1). NCBI lineage: Eukaryota > Metazoa > Chordata > Amphibia > Gymnophiona > Ichthyophiidae > Ichthyophis > Ichthyophis bannanicus. The sequence goes on from CM066031.1 coordinate 1,860,307,935, forward strand.
GACAGCAGGAGGGGATGGAATTGGCAGGAGGGGGAAAGTAGAAGCCCAACTCCACCACCGTGGCCGGTGGAGCGAGGTGTATGGGAGAACTGGTATCCCCCGTGGCAGAGAGCAGCGGTGGATGTGGTATCATCTGGGTGGAGCCAGGTTTCAGTTAGGGCAAGAAGGTGTAGCGCATTAGAGATGAAGAGATCATGAGTAAAAGGAAGTTTGTTGGTGACTGAGCATGCGTTCCATAGGGCACATGAGAATGGGAAAGTGGAGGGGGAAAGGAGAGGGATATGGATAAGGCTGGACAAGTTGCATGAGGATTTCTTTTCAGAGTAAGGTGGTCTAGGGGGTCTGTTGTGTGAGGAGCTATTTCCAGAGTTGTATAGGGATTTAGAGGGGCCAGGGTACGAGTGGGTGTTTCTGGATGAGTGTGCCCTCCATGAGGGGCATGGGGGAGGGGATGTGGAAGGGGAATGAAGAGGGATATTGATGATATTAGATGGGTTATGTGAGGGTTTCTTTTTAGAGTGAGACAGAACTCGAAAGGGGATAGGGTTGGGGTTGATATCTATAAATGAGTGAATGGGGCATGAGTGAGAACTGGTAGAAGGGGAGAGGAGAGGGATATGGATGAGATTAGATAAGGAACGTGAGGAACTTTTCTTAGAGTGAGAGAGAAAATGGGGGGGGGGGCAGGGTTGGGGTTGATATTACCTGATGAGAGAAGGAGAAGGAGTAGTAGAGAGCGGGGAAAGCAGAGGCAGTACGGCGGAAGCGAGGGTGAGGTTGCCTTAAAGAGAGGGGGCAGGTTGAATGAGGGGGAGGTTGTAATGGAGCTCAAGAGCAGATGGTAGATTAGAAGACAGAGTGGAGGGAGAAGTGAGGAAGGTAGAGCGGGAGTAGGGGGAGAGGAGTGAGGGTGCTGGTAGTAGGGGAGGTAGTTGGGGAGTATGAGGAAGAGAAGGACAATGAGATGGGGGGCCATGGAGTAGTAGGGTTAATCAGCTTATGTTATTTTACAAGCAATGAGGTGGATAGGGATCCTACACACTATGCAGTATATGTTGATATACAAGTTGGGACAACACGTTATGCAATATAGGTAAAAATACAATCAATGGGTAACAGAGAGACTATAGCATGTGCAGCAAAGTTCTATGTAGCAATGGGTAGCAAGGTTCAATACAAGCAGTGGGTAGTTTGTTCAGTACAAGCAATGAGTAGCAAGTTCAATGTAGGCAATGGGTAGCAAGGTCAAAGCAGGCAATGAGTAGCATGGTCAATGTAGGCAATGGGTAGCAAGTTCAAAGCAGGCAATGGATAGCAAGTTTGATGAAACAGAATTAATTGCGGGTGATGGGGTAACGATAGTGAGGGAGGGGTGGGTAGCAATGGAGTCACCAGGCAGTGGGTAGCAGTGGTGTGTCCTTACTTGTATGGGATATGCTGATATAGGGGCAGGAGAGGGATGACTCATACTGGCAATGGGCTAATACTGGGAATAGAGGGCTGGGACTGGAAATGGGCTGCTCCTTTGGCTGGGAGGACTGGAAATGGACTGATACAGGGGCTTGGGGGCTGATACAGGGGCTGGGGTCTAACTGATACTGGAAATGGGCTGTGTTGGGGCTGGCCAGAATGGAAATGGGCTGATACTATGTCTGGGGAGATGGGGCTGGAAGAGAGCTAATTCTAGGGCTGTGGTCCTGGGACTGAAAGGTGGCTGATGCTGACAAATGTTCGGTTATACGTGCCTTGGAATGACCCCTATGGTCTTTTTCTACTGACATGTTTCTATGTTTCTATGACTGTCTCTTACATGTCTCTGTACAGTGCTGTGTATGCCTTGTAGTGCTACACAAATGATAAATTTAGTAGTAGTAGTAGGGTGGCAAACAGGGCAATTGCCCTGGCCCCCATGCCACAGGGAGCCTCAGGTCTGTGTTACGAGGAAGGAGGCCTGGCCTGGAGTCAAGACTTTGGGGCCCCCTCACCAGTTTCTCCCTTGGGACCCCACTGCTGGGGCTAGCCTTGTAAGTATCTTTCTCCCATGCTTTGAATGGGCCAATGAGACACAATGGAAAAAAAGAAACTGATTTCCCTTTTCACCAAGGAAGGCAAAGCAGTTGGAGGAGCGGCAGAGAAAGAGAAGCAGCTCCTGCTGAGAGGAAGAAGGTGGACGTCCTGCTTGTTGCTCCAACAGCAGAGGCAGCTCCTGGCCAGTGTCCTGCCACAGCTGGGTGTGATGAGCTTAGTCACTAGTCTGTGTATGGTGCTGCTTCCCACTTTAGTCCTGTGACTTTATACCTGAGCCCGGGTTAGATGTTGCATGTGACCCTTTCTCTCCTATCCCTGGAGATCAGCTGGGGTCGTACCTAAGCCCAAGGTGCTACCTCTGACCCTATTGGTCAGTAGCAGAGCACCAAGCCTTTTGGGTAGTCTTCTTCCTCTCCTCCCTAGGTAGAATTCTCCATCTTGGACTCATGCAAACAGGGCACCTACTCCTCTCTCCCTCCCACCCCTGAAAATCATTGCCTTTTCACAAATTTATCATCCAGCCTACTGTCCTTCAGTTTATTCTGCAAGCCTCTCCTGACAGGGGGCTGTGAGCTGAAGCAGTGATCACAGAAAGACCCATCTGCTCTCTCCATTCAACTTCTGAAGTTGTTATTTACTTATTTTAATAAACATTTGCAAAGTACGGTCTTCTCCTTGGATGTTAAGCTCATTTAACTAATTGTTGATAAGTATGTGGATGAGCGGCAGAGCTGAAGTTCCAGAGATTGTGAGTGTTCCAGGAAACTGCTGACCAGAGGCCATTCACTCCTGTAACCCCCACCAGCGAGTGACCTTTAAGTACAGGCCACATTCTTCACAATGCTCAAATGCAGTTTATCCTTCTGACCTTAGATCTGATTACGCCCTGCTAAGGCTCCTACTGTTCTGTGTGATTTCTAAGAGGAAGCTGCCAGCCCTTCCCCATCCACTTCCTGGGGTAGAAACTGAGTAAAGAATTTTTGCAGGGGGAGAGCCAGTGTTTAGCAATTGCTGCAAATTCCAGCCAGCAACCTTTGCCTGCAGAAAGGAAGGACTCTGTTGTGCACTGAGCTGGGGATGAAAGGGATTTAGGCTTTATCATTGGGTCAAGCAGAGAAATCCAGCTCAGCTCTCACCCATGTAAAGATCAAGCAAGGTGCATCCCAGGCAGAGCCTCTGTTCTCATCTATCTGGCCAAAGAAGACAAAGGTTGCTACACTCTGAACTGGGCGCTTTTGACTTTGGCTGACCGTGTTTGCATCTATTATCTTGTACCTTCTCTATGGTTTGCTCTTGTGCATAGTTCCTACAGTAAAGATTTGCTATTATTCCTTGTAGAGTGTCAGTTTCCATTTCCTTACACACATATTGAGTACTGACCAGGGTCAATTTAAGAACATAAGATATGCCATACTGGGTCAGACCACGGTCCATCAAGCCCAGTATCCTGTTTCCAACAGTGGCCATTCCAGGTCACAAGTATCTGTCAGGTTCCCTAAAAGGTACACAGATACCACATGTTGCTTATCCCAGAGGAAGCAGTGAATTTCCCTGGTCCTCTTTAATAATGAACTTTTCCTACATGAATTTGTCCAAATCTTGTTTAAATCCAGCTACACTAACAGTCGTCTGACTGAAGACCGGACATAGTTTAGGACAACTCTCCAGAGGGTTGCTATGAGTCACAGACTCAACAGCTTTTACTACATCCTCTGGTAATGAATTCCAGAGTTTGATTATTCATTGAGTGGAAACTTTTTTTCTGCTATTAGTCATAAATGGGCTACATATTTAGTTCATTGTGTGTCCCCTAGTCTTTTAACTTTTTGAAGGAGTAAGCAACTGATCTACGTTTACTCATTCCACTTCATTCATTATTTTATAGACCTCTATCATATCTCCTCTCAGCCATCTTTTTTCCAAGTTGAAGAGTCCTAACCTTTTAAGCATCTCCTCATAGGGGTATCCTTCCATCCCCCTTACCCGTTTTGATGATCATCTTACCTATTCTGCAATTACTCTACTGGTTTCCCGTGGAGTGGAGAATTTGCTTTAAGATTATGTTGTGCAAGGTGGTCAGATTGCATATTTCATTCCTGCTACATATCCTGTTAGTCAGTATTGTCCAGCTCAAATATGATTAACAGTTCCGAATAAGACAGATATTTGTGGCAGTATAATTCCTTGAAGAATTTTTTCAATTCCTGGTCCTGTTGTATGGAATCAACCACCAACAGAATCTGACCTGTTGGATTTGAGGCTATAGGAAAGTGTGCACCTCATTCATGCATTTCGTGTTAAATGTATCCCCCAATTGTGTTGTGACCACTTTGATTGAAGGATAAGGTGGTATACAAAACTGTCTAAATAAATAAATTTCTGGGGGAAATGGAGCTTGGAATTAACCATAAGCTTTATCCATGAAACACAATTTTGATCATATAATGTCCTTAATATTGTCTGTGAAGACTATGCATGTATGTCTAATCACCTGATTTCATATGTTATTTTGTTCCTGCTTAGGACTAATGTGTGATGGGAGGCATATAAACCATTTTAAATAATTAAATAGCCACAACTTTGAGATATCTAAATGGTCACCAATAGCTTTAAGCAGATATCTACAAGGTCAAAGATAGTCTCAACCTGTAATGTTTTAAATAAAGTATTTTATTTATTTATTTATTTATTTTCTCTTATATACCGCGCTATTCTGCATCAGTGCGGTTTACATTGAAAAAACTGAAATTACATTGAACAGGGCATTATAACTTGGAGATAACTATTTTACAGGGAACATGGGCTATGGAGGGTTAAGTGGCTTGCCCAAGACCACAAGATAACATTACTTATCGCGCGATAACGTCTCTGGTGGCGTTAAGGTGCACAGAGGGTGGAGTAAGTCGTCCCAGAGGGCGGAGAGAAGGGGTCAATGGGCGGAGAGTGGGCGGGGAGAGGCTCCAGGCACACTAACACTGTCAAATCAGGGTCTGAAAATTAACGCCAGTGAAAACCTCGTGTTAGAGGCACATTTGCAGGAGAGAGAAACCATTTCAGTCATCAATGTGCAGCAAAGGCAGGAAGACCAAGAAAAGTGATGTAGTGATACATGTGCAGCAACAGCATAGTGCCCAAGTATGAAAGGGCACTATGGTGATGCTGTACATGGGGTACAGGGGGCTGCAGGCGGGACATGCAGTGGGGCAGCTGTGGCACAGGGTGGACTAGGCAGATGCCTAGGTGACACATAGGAATGTAGAAACGGAAAACCAGCAAGACAGCAAGTGACCAAGGGCAAACATGTCCACGAGTGTGTGTTCCACAGTGCCACAATGGACATTACCTAGCAAGTACCCCAAAGGGCACAGAACATTGGGAGGCAGTGCCGGGGGGAAGGGTGGATGTCTATACAGGCACCCCTACCCCATATCACACACCATAGGCAGCCGCCTACCGGCACACTGGATGGCCTGGGACTGCGCACCACCAGAACCACCGGCATAGGGGCATGTCAGCATGGTGACGGAGGGGTGCTGGTGGTGGAGGGGGCAGTGGCATCTGCCCACAGCAGACCAAGGCCAAGCCCTGTTTAGGTGGGTGTCGTGAACTGCAAAAGACAAGGTCTGCCTGATGAACAGGGAATAACCTGCCTCTGTGGCAACAGTTTGGTGCAGTACACACAGCCAGTGTGTTCAGGGGCAGAAGGTCACAGGTTCAGGTCCCAGATGTGGCTCCTGCAGACCATGTCCCTTTATTTTACCCAGTACTAAACCGTGGTAATAAAGACAGAACCTTTATTGCAGATAAAATAAACATACCATAAACGCCTATATTTTACCCTACAGAGCACATACACCATAGACATGTGCAGTTCCTAGAGCAGAGGTTCCCAACTGCAGTCCTGGAGGGCCAGACACCATTCAGGTTTCATGCTGTCCCTAAGAAATATGCATGAGATGCATTTGTATGCACTGTCCCCATTGTATGCAAATGTATACATGCATATTCATTAGGGACAGCATGAAAACCTGAATCGTGTTGGGCCCACTAGGACCGGAGTTGGGAACCTCTGCCCTACAGCATAGGCCAACAGGGGCACAAACACCCACACCCACAGGCTCCACTATCCAAAGCCTCATGGAGAGTCAGGCTGTTGGGCCCTGCGTGGAGCAGCATCTACCAATACTAGCACCTGCATACCTTAGCAATGCCGTCATAAACATGGAAACACGTTCCACATATATCAAAAGGTTGCTATGATCAATGCCAGATGACAAATCCTACATTACACACAATTTGTTAACAGAGATTCATCATAGCAACCTTCTGATATATGTGGAGTGTGCTTCATATTTTGTTACTGACAGTGTTTACCACCCCGGAGAGTGACCCTAACAGTATTGAGTACCATAGCAATGCCTGCACTGTGCCCAGGACTGGTGTGGCAGCCAGGGCTGCCAACCACCTCTCTCTTTGCACAATGCTGACATAGGTGTGGGAGTGTGTGTATGTCTATCCAGTGTTTTGTGGCTGCCTACACCTTACCGAGCCCACAGTGCTTGCACTGTTTCCAGTGTTAGCCTGCCAATGTGCATAATGAGGAGCAAGGTATTGTGAGTATGGCCCAGACAGGGCTTTCTGGGCAGGATACATCTGCACAGGGTATAGGGCAATGGCTGGGACATTGTAGTGCCCGACCACCACCTGCACGGACAGGGTGGCCACAGCATGTCATACTGGGAGGTCACTCTCACCCTGACTGAGCAGTGACCATGGCATGTCCAGGTTCCCACATAGTGTTATACAATGTTGCTCTTGAGCGATATCTGGGTGTTCCTATTTCTGGGGTCCAATTGCTGGCATACCTGCTTGGTGTTTGTGCTTACATCCCACTTCTGGGTGCACACAGTTTCTCCAGGAACATGTACTATGTACTAGCTATCAGACTCTCTGTAGTTAGCTTGTGTATGGCTGGAACACCTTGCAGGGTGCAGTGGGTGAAGACTGACTGTGCCCCCTGCTGGTGAATGTCATATTGTTTTGGAGGGCAGCTCAGCTTTTCCAGGCCTACTGCCAGTGCCCTATCTGATACGTACAGATCTGCTTTGACTGCCCCGGGGGGGTGCCCTTCCCCTGCAGGAGTGGGGTTGATGGTCCCACAGCCCTTCATCATGTTCCTCTACTGCCTCCATTGCAAGGATGTAGAGTGTGGTTCTGTTGGTGGCAGATCCTGGTCCCCACCCTGACCCAGAGAGAGCGGGTTGGTAGGTGGTGCTACATAATCCGCATGTGGGTCCAGACACCCCCCCCCCCCCTGCTCTTATAACAAGTGATCATGACAACCACACAGTATATGCACTATTCTGGGTGCATCATAGTCCACAAGGACTAGACATGACTGGGGGATACAGATGGCCACTGAGGTATCCTAGGTGTGTCTGCAAGGACTACCTATCACACACTGGCACTGATGGGGACCTGCAGCACAGCCTATCTCACCCAAGCCAGGTGCTGCGGACCTGGTGCTGGGCACCCCACCTCACCCTCAGGGTGAGCACAGGAACCGCACAATGTCACGGTCTGTAGCTACTCTGTGCCAGTAACACACACGGTCAGTTCCCCCTACCAGGCTGAGGTGCTCTGGAGGCGCATACCTGCAGTGCATCATGGGTACGGGTGGGTTTACCCGATCCTGGTAACCACAGCAGACAGTTTGTGCGGTGACCTGCAGTCTTTCTGTAGCCAGCCAGCAGTGGGTTAGATATTATAGAGATGTAGCCCACTGGTACTTCAATGACTACAAAGGCAGAGGTCATGGGTTTGATGCCATAGTAGTGTTATTTAATACAGCTGTATGAGGCTTTTCCTTTTAATTTGCTTGAACGTATAGAGATGTAGCCCACTGGTTATTAAAATGACTGTGAAAGCAGAGGTCATGGGTTCAGTCTTGCAGTGGTGTTATTTAGTAAGGCTGTCTGAGGGATTTCCTTTTAATTTACATCAGTGCTGCCAGCAAAAACACCCTCACAGTGCCGTAACCTAAGGTGCCTCATAAGGCGCCCTATAAAGCACCCTATAGGGCACATTATAAGGTGCCTTGGCGGACAGGGCATTTTATAATGTGCCCTAAGGGGTGCCTTATGAGGCACCTTAGGTTATGGCACTGTGAGGGTGTTTTTGCTGGCAGCACTGATTTAGATTAAAAGGAAATGTCTCAGACAGCCTTCTTACAATACACCACTGCAGGATCGAGCCCATGACCTCTGCCTCCACAGTCATTGCAGTAACTAGTGGGCTACATTTTTATAGCTTCTAACGCTGTGCTGGCATGAACTTAGGGTTAACGCGCGTTAACATGCCATGGTGCCCACTATCACGCGATACCGATTCCTTGTAACCTTCCCTCCAGAACGCCCACTACCTTATATGGCATTCTTCACATTAACGCTGCAACTAGCGCCAGTACATTAAGACAGTTTAGCAAACATACCCCTTAGTCTATAGAAACATAGAAACATAGAAAAATGACGACAGAAAAAGACCACATGGCCTATCTAGTCTGTCCATCCATATCAACAACTTCAACAGTCCACTGTTTTCCTTTAGAGATCCTCTGTGTTCATCCCATGCTTTTTTGAATTCAGATACTGTCCTCATCTCTACCACCTCCATTGGGAGACTATTCCACGGATCCACCACTCTTTCCATAAAGAAATATTTCCGTATATCACTTCTGAATCTATCCCCTTTCACCCTCATCACATGTCCCCTCGTAGCAGAATTTGCTTTCAATCGAAAGAGGCTCTCCCCCTGTGCATTTATGCCATGGAGGTATTTAAACATCTCAATCATATCACCTATATATCGCCTTTCCTCTAAGGTGTACATATTAAGATCCTTAAGTCTGTCCTCATATGCTTTATAATGAAGACCACTAACCATTTTAGTAGCCACCCTTTGTACCGACTCCATCCTGTTTATATCCTTTTGAAGGTGCGGTCTCTAGAATTGCACACTATACCCAAATGAGGTCGCACCAAAGACTTATACAGAGGCACTATCACCTCCTTTTTTCTGTTAGCTATTCCTCTCTGTATGCACCCAAGCATCCTTCTGGCTTTTGCTGTCGCCTTTTCTACCTGTTTAGCTACTTTAAGATCATCAGACACAACCACGCTTAGGTCCCGCTCTTCTTTAATTTAATTTAATTTAATTTAATTTAATTAACAGTTTCTTATATACCGCATCTTCCAAAGATCAAATGCGGTTTACATGGAACAAAACAACATAACAGACAGGCGTCTGTTTTTACAGTGAACAGCTTAAAACCATAACAACTATATTACATTACATGGAACATGCAAGAACTATTTACAGGGAACAAAATGAGTAATAGATACAGTGTTGTATGTAACATTTAAGGATAATAAGCATTTGGAGTTTCACATCATATGTCAAATCAATCCAGTTTGGTTTATGGGAAACTGACATGGTATTATCCATTTTCTAGCTGGGGAGGTGTGTTTGGCAAAGATCCATAGTGTGATGTGAACAGGTGCGTTTTAAGTTTTTTGCGGAATTCTTTGATCTCTAAAAGTGATCTCATTTCATCTAGAAGGGTGTTCCATAGAATGGGGGCAGCATGTGAGAATGCCTTTTTGTTTGTTATCTTTCTGGCTTTTATAAATTCTTTCGGAGTCCTTAATTTGTTTGTATGATCTCTCCTGTGTAGATTTTTAGCAGGTTCTTTAGTGATGAGGTTGGATAGGGTGGGTGGTGCCATGTTGTTTAGAGTTTTGAAGGTAGTTGTTAGAGTTTTATATACTATTCGACTTTGTATCGGTAGCCAGTGTAAGTTCTCCAGTATCAGAGTGATATGTTGAAATGGGGGGACCTTCATAATGGTCCTGGCCGCTGCATTTTGTGCAATTTGAAGTCTTTTCAAGTTTTGTTTTGTTGTGCCTAGAAGTATTAGGTTTGCAAAGTCGAAGTGAGGCGTAATTATGGCTTGTATTATTTGCTGGAAGTCTTGTAGGCGCATTAGTGGGCGTAGTTGCTTTAGGATTTTAAGTTTGAAGTATACTTTCTTCGTTGTATTTCTTATATGTGTTTCCATGTTGAGATGTGTGTCAAGTATTACACCTAGATATCGTACTTCATTTTTTAGTTTGATTTCTTGGTTTTGCAGAGTGATGTGTGTAGGGGGTGAGTATGAGAGGTTTTTTGTTACAATTAGGGCTTCTGTTTTTGCACTTTAGTGGACAAAAGTACTTCAGCCCCTATACTATTTTATTTATTTATTTATTTTAGCTGTATTTATATTCCGCTTTTCACCGGGTCAATGCGGTCAATTGGGGGATACATTTAACATGAGGGGATATGACACACATATGTTAATACTTACAGGGAACATGGGCAATGGAGGGTTAAGTGGCTTGCCCAAGACCACAAGGAGTGCCTATAGGACTAGAAATCCCAGTCCCTCCGGCCTGAGATTGCTGTCCCCAGGTGGGGCTTGAACCCCTGGCCCTCCGGCCTGAAGTACCTTGTCCTAACCACTAGACCATTCCTCCCTCCTATACTATATTGCTCCCTTGGATTGCTGCAGCCCAAACGCATGACCTTACATTTTTTAACATTAAATCCCAGCTGCCAAATTCTAGACCATTCTTCAAACTTAGCTAGATCCCTCCTCATGTTATCTACACCTTCCTGGGTGTCTACTCTATTGCAGATTTTGGTATCTTCCACAAAGATGCAAACCTTACCCGACAGCCCTTACGCTATATCACTAACAAAGATGTTAAAGAGAATCGGACCAAGGACAGATCCCTGGGGCACACCACTGGTAACTTCATTCTCCTCAGAGTGAGCCCCATTTACCTGTACTCTTTGTCGCCTCCCACACAACCAATTTCTAACCGAAGCAGTAACTTTAGAGTCCGCCCCTATGGTGCTCAGTTTTTTCATAAATCATCTGTGAGGAACGGTGTTAAAGGCTTTACTGAAATCTAAATTCACCACATCTAGGGCTCACCCTTGGTCCAACTCCCTGGTTACCCAGTCAAAGAAATCAATCAGATTTGTCTGACAAGACCTGCCTTTGGTGAATCCATGCTGCCTCGGATCCTGTAATCCGCTGGACTCCTGAAGCCTCACTATTTTCTCTTTCAGCAGCGTTTCCAATAATTTACTCACCACCTAAGTTAAACTAACTGGCCTGTAGTTTTCAGCTACATCCTTACTTCCGCTTTTGTGTCAAGGCACATGAGCCTCTCTCCAGTCCTTTGGCTCCACTCCCGACTCCAATGAGGCATTGAAAAGGTCAGTCAGTGGATCTGCTAGAATGTCCCCAGGTTCCCTCAGTATTCTAGGGTGTATCCCATCCGGTCCCATCGCTTTGTCTACTTTAAGTTGAGCTAGCTTCTCATAAATACAGTCTTCTGAAAATTGTTCAAGATGCCCCTCGCTTTTGTTCCTGTTTGTGGGTGTTTTCTGAGGTCCTGCTCCTGGTTCTTCATCTGTGAACACAGAACAGAAATATTTGTTAAACAATTCCACTTTATCCTCATCAGCTTCTACATATTCCTCCCCTTCACCCTTGAGTCTGACAATACCACTTTTGCCCTTCCTCTTCTAACTAACATATCTGAAAAATGTATTATCCCCCCATTTTATGTCTCATATCCTTCTTTCTATTTGTAACAGTAAAAACGGACAGTTTTTAGTGTCCCATACAGTACACTGCAGGAAGCTTGGGGCTTAGGTTGAAGAATCTGGACATAGTCTGACCCCTTACAGGCCCAAACCCCCTTCTTACATCGAGTCTCCACTGGGACTTGGTGAACTGGGAGGTGACCATGGCAATTCTTCTGCCAGTTATCCCTTTCCTTTGGTGTTAAATATCTCTCCTTTATCTGGGAGTATGTTACAAACAAGGTAATATTAACATCAAATATGAATAAACAGTTCAAAACAAACACAAACACAATAAAACAGACAACACATAATCAAATCAGGTCAGAACTACAATTGAATAATCCTTTATAAATGTGCATTCAAGTATACACATGAAGGAAAAAAAAACACCATCAAACAAAACCAAGGAAATTACAAATAAGAAAACCCTTAACCATTAATATATTAGTCCACAAAAACAAAGGAAAAAACAGGAGACTCCAGGAAAAATACATAAATAACAAGAACAATAATTGTGTCCTAGCTTTGAGCAAAAAGAGATCAAATCAAAACAGAGACTTATGCTCCAGTCATATGAGTCGTCACAACTACTTCAGGACCTTCCCTAGCGACTAGGAACCCCAGGAGCTGCTTGGGCTCAAAAAAAAAAAAGAAAAACTTTATCCTTATAGGAAATATAACAATGAGAGGAGAATTTTAACACAAACGCCCCCAGAGAGAGGACCCTGCCTCTATATGCCAGGAATTCCTTCCTCCTAACCTCGGTGGTCCGAGACAAATCTGGGAAAATATGAACCTGAGAGCCCAAAAACAGTTCACTGAAGATCCTGAAATACAAACAAAGAATTAAAGCTTTATCGGATTCCAATGCTAAGGGAACAAGAAGGGTAGTTCTCTACCTATGGAATAGCCTTTAGTAACAAAGGAAGAGCTGGAAAGCAGGTTAAAACAAGCTCCAAACTGGAAGAGCCCTGGCCCAGATGGAATAACCAACTTTTGACTCAAATAGTTAACATCACTCCACCAAGACCTGGCAAACTGCAAAAATCAATTGTTCGAGCAACCAGATTTAACACCAAGCAATGGCAATGGCAATGGCTTACTTCAGGAAGTATGTTTCTCCTTCCTAAGAAAGACCCAACTAACATTCCTAAAAACAATAGACCAATAACCTGCTTACCTACAATCTATAAGCTGTTTACTGCGATAGATGCATACAGAATATATGATCACATCGAGCTCAATAACATCATGGCAATAGAGCAAAAGGGCAATAAGAGAAGAGCATATAGAATCAAAGACCAGTTAATGCAGAATAAGGCCATTATGGCCAGTGCTAAGAAAGGCAGAAATCTCAGTACAGCATGGATTGATTATAAGAAAGTTTTTGACAGCATCCCACACTCTTGGATAATACATTGCCTTGGAATGTATAAAATAAATTCTGGTTTAATAGAGTATATTAAATTCATTATGAAAATGTGGCAATCCACACTCTTTTTGAGATATGAAGATGATCAGTACATCATTCCTAACATTAAGATCCAGCGAGGAATGGATAGGACCTTTGGGAGGCAAGATGGCAGCAGGTACCTGACGGTCGGCATCCGCTCTGAGTTGTTCCAGTGTGTTTTCTCTGGGCAGTGAACTCCTGTTTCATCGGGGATGGGACGGAGAAAAAGGAAACAAGCCGGCTTCCCTGTAGCTCCACCGCAAGTTTCAGCTGTCGGCCAGAGAACCCTGGAGCACTGCGGTTTTGCGGCCGCTGGGTCATTAGCGGTGTCTTCAACAGCACGGCGGGAGGAATCCATGCTGGGCGCATCAGGGGTGAGTCTATCCCCTGATTAGTGGGTGCCCCCAACACAACCCGGAAGTGCTGCATCTCGGGACGGTGCTTGTTTCTCTGTGTCGCCGGGCTTTCAGGAAAGCACACCATTACCCTGCGATGAGAGACAAGTCCTGCAACAGTCGGCCCTGGATTCCAGTGGGGATAGTCTGCCAGAGAGATGGGACATGGAGGAGGGCTGATGTCAGTTACTCGGGTGGAAAAGCCTGCAGTCATTACATTAGAAGTGCTGTGGGATGCCATATCTGCTCTAACAACTACCCTTTCAACTGTGGTGGGTTTTGTAAGTACTGAGATATCTAATATTAAGTTGGAGGCTTCTAAAAATCTGGAGCTACAAGCTGGTTCTTTGGTACAAGTTAAAGAAGACATTGTCCATCTTAAAGAGGAGCATATAGCTCTGATGAAAGAAAGGACTGTGTTGATAAGGAAAACTGAGCATCTTGAAAATCTAGCTCGACGGAACAATCTCCGCCTATTAAATTTTCCAAGGTCCCCTCTCATGTCTCCGGTGGAAATGGTGCGGAAGTATCTGAGAGAGGTGCTTAAAATACCAACGGAGCATCTACCTCCACTTACTAGGGCACAATATTTGTCGGTCAACAGTGGAGAAGTTAGGAGGAAGAGTGTGGGAGCCTCTGTGAGTGGCATCGGGGACCTGACGGGATTCCTTGAAAATTCTCTAGACGTGGTGATGGAAAGAACTACTATGCTTGTGACTCTGGCTTTGGAAGCTGACAAAGCTTTAATTCTTCGATCATTTTTTAGGAATATTAATGAGAAGTTCCTAGGCTCAAATGTTCATATATTTCCTGATTTGTCACGAGTAACCCAATTAAGGAGGAAGGAATTTCTGGCTTTTTGAGACAGAACCTTATCCTTAGGTGCATCTTTTGTGTTAAAGTATCCATCTAGGTGTTATATTTCCTATCAGGGGAAGAATTTCTTTTTTTTTTATCCTAAGCAGCTCTCAGATTTTATATGCGCAAGGGAAGAGGTTGGGGTAGAGGTGGGCCCCATTACGGTTGATGTATAAGTCTTGCCTGCTTTTTTTTTTTTCTGCTTTCTACATTGTTTCGCTCTTTTAAGGAGTGTAAATGGTGGGATTGATATATTTCCTGTTGCCTCCCAATTTATAATGTGTACTAATTTTTTGGGATATTGTTTCTTTTGTATGATGGAAGAGTTCTACTATATTTTGTTTCATTGTCATCCCATGATTTCATATTCTCATTCATGTATATACCTGAGTGTTTATATAAATACTAATAAAGAGTTAAATTATAAAAAAGATCCAGTGAGGAATATTTCAGGGAGATTCCCTGTTGCCACTTCTGTTTTGTTTGGCACTTAATCCAATGAGTTCTTTCATCAACTCTTTGGGGTATGGATTTAACTTGAATTCTAAAGATTGTACCAACCCAGAAGCAACTTCCCATCTGCTATTTATAGATGATCTGAAACTCTACATTTTCAGTGACCAACAATTAGAAGAGCAGCTTCGTGTGGTGAAAAGCTTTTCTGATGACATCAGGATGACTTTTGGCCTTGACAAATGTGCTAAGGCAACTTTTTTCAGTGGAAAATTGAGCAATACTAAAAACATCTCCTTTGCTGAGGGCTGTGACATCAAGGACCTTGAACAGGAAGGCATATATAAGTTTCTCAGAATAGAGGAATGAATGGCACTTGAGCATAAACTATTGAGAAAGAAGATCAGTAAAGAATATTACAGGAAAGGTTTTCAATTTCAATCAAATACCTGGAAAGGAACGGAGAGGCGTGAACCAAACAAAAAATCTTAAACTTCAAAGGGATGACCTCCCCTCAACTCGGGCCATGACCTTCTTGGCAGGGGACACTGAAAGGGAAGCCTAGGATGTGACAATGAGGGGACAACCTGATAAACGCAGGACTGGATATGACACTCTTGTTTACTAAAAGGTGCCTTATCTGAAGTACACCCGAACAGTGGACTAAGTATAAGTTTCAAGCTACAAGTTGTTGATCCTAGTAGCTTAGATTAAGTTGAAAAGGGAACAGGGTATATGTTTTTGTAAAGTGATAAAGATGGGCAGTAAGGAGTAGGGCTAGGGTGAGTTAAAAGAGTTGGGATTAGCTGTGGGTGGGTAGTTAGATGCATAGAAGGAAATTGATGGGTTAAAAAAAGAAGGAGTGGCAGGAGGAGGGAGACAGGCAGGGAACTCAAATGCATCACCCTCACACTCCCCCAGTGGAAGATGGGGGAGACACTAGGAGGAGAGGGAGAAGGGACTCAATTGAGTCATAGGGGTGAGGGAGGGAGGAAGATAGTGGGTGGAGGGATAAATATGGGAGGACAGATGGGGGAGGGAATAGATAGGACAAGACGAGAGAAGAGGGCTTGCAAGGAAAGGGGGATTAGTATAAGGCCTGCACAATTGCTCTTAGGACACTGTGAACTTCAAGTAGTGATAAGCCGAACCACAAGTAAGGGAACAGAGGTGGGGGACCCTGAGATGGAGGGATGCACTCCCTTTATTAAGAAAAATGCTTAACACTGGCCACCTAGAGGGCTGGAACTGCGATTGAGAATCATTTTGTGGAATGTGTGTGGACTTGATAGCCCGATCAAACTATATAAAATTTTGCAGGCGCTGCCCCAGCTTAAATGTGACATAGCTCTTCTACAGGAGACTCACCAGAATGCAATGGGACATTCTAAATTATGCAAAGCCTGGGTGGGCCAAGTCTTTGGGGCATCCGTACGGGGGAGGAAGGGGAGTGGTCATTTTCCTACACAAGCACCTGGGGTTTACTTCTAAGAGAGCCCATACTGACCAGTTGGGCAGATATACGATACTGGAAGGGGAACTGTCTAGGAAACTCATTGTACTGAGGAATAGTATAGTCCAAGTGACACAAATGCCTCATTCTATGTGCGGCTGACCTCCAAATTAGAACAATGCGCTGAGGACAGACTTATTTAGACAGTTTTGTATACTGCCTTATCCTTCAATCAAAGTGGTCACAACACAATTGGGGGATACATTTAACACGCAGGGATATGAGACACATACACTAATACTTACAGGGAACATGGGCAATGGAGGGTTAAGTGGCTTGCCCAAGACCACAAGGAGCATCTGTGGGACTAGAAACCCCAGTCCTTCCGGACTTGTAGTGGGGGGGGGGGACTTCAATGGGGTATTAGACACAACTATAAAAATGTCTCAGGGAGAGACAGGGATTAGACAGGGAGGCACTCGTACTCTCCAAAGATTCATTAGCATCTGCACCTGGCAGACCCATGGCGCCTCCTTCATCCCTCAGAATGAGATTACACACACCAATCAAGCACCCACATCACTAGCTCACTTATTGACTATCTGCTGGCTTCTGGACCCCTTTTTATTTATTTATTTAGACAGTTTTGTATACCGCCTTATCCTTCAATCAAAGCGGTCACAGCACAATTGGGGGATACATTTAACATGCAGGGATATGAGACACATACACTAATACTTACAGGGAACATGGGCAATGGAGGGCTAAGTGGCTTGCCCAAGACCACAATGAGCATCTGTGGGACTAGAAACCCCAGTCCTTCCAGCCCAAGGTTGCTGTCCTCTAGTGGGATTTGAACCCCCAACCTTCCGGCCTGAAGTACCTTGCCACAACCACTAGGCTACTCCTCCCCAAAGTAGTAGATGCCCAGATAGGACCGAATAAGATTTCAGATTATGCCCCAATCTGGATTGACCTAGCATGGACCAAACCCGAAACAACCACACGCTTGTGGCGGTTCCTCTTTAAGTTAAGTAGGGATGAGAATTTTCGAGCATATATCAGGGACAGATGGAATCACTATGAGTGATTTAACTTGCAACACAAAGACATGCCTGAGCTATACCGGGAGCCCGTAAAAGTGGTACTTCGGGAGGACATAATAGCATATATGGCACGGAGGTGACGAGTGTTGAATGTTCGGGTGTTACGCTTGGAACACCAAGTCACGACCACCAGACCTAGGCATGCACATCACCTCTCTATGCAAATTTGAGCTGATCTTCTAGCAACACAGGCAGCCCTACATGAACTACTCCATCAACGGGCCAAGAAGTCCATGCTATATTGCAAATTTCAACTGTTTAAATATGAGATAAATCAGGGAAGCTACTGCGTGCTGTCTAAAATGAATGCAGGGCTCCCGTTCAGTATCTGCATTATGTACGACGGAGGGGCACCTTTGTAAAGACACCCCAAGTATTGCACAGATTTTTTGAAAGTTTTATCAAGTGTTATATACTGGGAACAGGTACCCCCCAGCAGATAAGGGCATACCTCCATGATCTAGCCCTGCCTCAACTTACAATTCAAAAATATCAAAAGTCACCATATAGAAAACATTGGTTGCCCCTTCAAAAGCTTTTTGTCGGACGAAACCAGTAGAGGGGAGCATGAGTCTCATCCTCATATAATGGTTGTGTCCATTTTAATCAATATAGGTTTTTAGAAACACTGAAAAATACTGAGACATACTAAAAAACACTTATGGCAGCAGAGCTGAAGTGGTGGGATGTAATCAGGAAACTACATGACATGCACGTTTCAAGTCAAACAACAACCCTGTCTCAAGTGCTCTGGTTCCTGCCATTCATTAAAGTTGAACTGCCAAAGAAACACCAAACGTGAAACATTGGACTTTAAAGGGCCAACTATCAAGTAATTGACTGATCCAAAAGCCACTACAAATAGAACCACCAATGAGAAAGGGAAAAACCCCAATGTCATTGGGGAAGCTCTTTGCTCAATGGAAAAAGTCATATCAGACTAAACCAATCAATCTCATGGTTTAAGCCAAGAGGGTGCATGGAGTTAAGTGTATAAATCCATCATTGTTCCCTAAATTGCAGGCAAAATATTCTATCACCCCCACGTGGATCGTAGGGGACATGGTCGATGACTCTCCATTTCAAATCACAAAATTGATGTTGATAGGTCAGACAATGGTCTACTATAGAAGCTGAACAAACTTGTAGTCGTAATCGGGAGGCATGTTCTCCGAGTCTGGTCTTGATAGAACGGGTGGTGCGGCCCACATGAAGTAAAGCGCACAGGCATTGTATAAAATAAACTACAAAAGTGGATATGCAAGAAGTGGGCCAATTACACCAAAATGATCGACCAGAGATGGGATCCTTCCAAATGGAGCCCAATAAAGCCATAGAGCAAAATTGACAGTGTCCACACTGAGAGTGACCAAAGTTCTCCAATGGTAAGCACATAGGGCGGTCAGGCGGGACTGTCGATTTAACAAGAATATCCCATAAGTTGGAGCCCTGACAAAAAGTGATCAATAGAAGTTTTGAGAAACACGGATGTAAACTCAACACCGGCCAGTGCCGTCTTATTAACTTGGCTACCAAAGCTGAATTGTGCATATAGGGTAACACACCAACCATAGAATCATCAGCATTTGAACTCGTAGAAGTATGGTTAAAAAGTAACCAATCATGATGAACAAAACGCGCTCTGCGATATGCTCTATCAATGACTGTCTTAGGATATCCGCGAGGTTGCGAGTGGATTTTGAGATCAATAGCATGATGTTGAAAATCAGCAGTGGTAGAAAAAATTTGGTGGAGTCGTAAAAACTGTCCAAAGGGAAGACCTCTACAAAGTGGTCCAGGATGAAAGCTGCGATAACACAATAGGGTGTTTCTTTGAGCAGGCTTTCTAAATAATGTTGTCCTTAAACCTCCAGCATCTTTGAATATGGTGATGTCTAAAAAGTCCATAGTCTGTTGATGTGCATGTGCAGTAAATTGCATATTTGGTTTGATGGAATTTAACCACATAATAAAAGATTGTAATTTGTCATAAGTGGATGTCCATATAAAGAAAATGTTATCAAGAAAATGCCGCCAAAATAGTATCTGACAGAACCAAGGAGAAAGATAAATAAATCTTTCTTCCAAGTCCGCCATATATAAGGTGGCAATTGAAGGGGCTACAGTGGCCCCTATAGCAATGCCAAATGTTTGTAAAAACTATGTCCCATCAAACAAAAAACAATTTTGTGTTAACACCAGTCAAATTAGATCTAATAGAAAAGGCTTAGGAATAGGTTGGGGAGCGTAAAGAAACAAAGAATTTAACAGTGACAGAGCCTCATCCTGATCAATGTTAGTATATAACATGAGGGAGGAGTGGCCTTGTGGTTGGGACAAGTTACCTCAGGCCAGAAGTGGTTGGGACAAGTTACCTCACGCCAGAAGGTCAGCGATTCAAATCCCACTAGAGGACAGCAACCTTGGGCTGGAAGGACTGGGATTTCTAGCCCCACAGGTGCTCCTTGTGGTCTTGGGCAAGCCACTTAACCCTCCATTGTCCATGTTCCCTGTAAAATAGTTATCTCCAAGTTATAATGCCCTGTTCAATGTAATTTCAGTTTGTTCAATGTAAACCGCCTTGATATCCTGAAAGGCAGTATATAAGAAATGTTAAATAAATAAATAACACAGTCACATCTGAAGTCACTAAGAAAAGATCAGTGGTTAGAAGTTGTAAGATCAACAGTTGACTTAAGAAATGTTTAGCGTCCCTAATGAAAGATCTAACTTGAGCTGCTTCCTTTTTCAAAAAAACATCACAAAATTGTGATAAAGGTTCCAAAATGGAGCCTCTACATGAAACTATGGGTCTGCCAGGAGGATATGTCATTGACTTATGAATCTTGGGTACTGTGTAAATGGTAGGAATTTTAGGGTGAAAAACTATCAAAAATTGTTGTTCTTTGTATGTGATTCAACCCGCCTGGTGAGCTTGAGAAACCAGAATTGAAATCTCTGACTGTAAACCAGGGGTAGGATACCCATCAAGGGGTTTATAATTTCATGTGTCAGATAGCTGAAGCTGAATATCTCTAAAATAATCATCCGTGTGTTGAAGTACTACTGCACCCCCTTTATGTGATCCTCTAATTATAATCTGATCATTATCGGCAAGTTGTTTCAAAGCTATCCTCTCCGACCTATTGATGTTGTAAAAATTAAGTCGAAATGTAGATTCCAAAACTTGAAGGTCCTTGAGTATCAGTGCTTGAAAAAGTGTCAATTATGGGATCAGTAGGACCAGGAGGTATCCATTTAGAAACAGCCGTGATCACTGAGCCATCATCAGACGTTGTTTTATCTGAAAAAAATTTGGTAACCTGTAACTTTCTAAAAAATTTGTAAAGGCAAACCCACATCCTAAAAGTATTATACTCAACTGTGGAAACAAAAGATAAACCCAAATTTAACACCTGTTCTTGTTGGGGTGTGAGGGAGCCATGAGTTAAGTTGACGACTGTTGTGGCTGTCGTTGTTTGGAGCGTTGTCTGGTGTTGGGAGGATCTCCCAATCACAATCCAGCAGGTGGCCCTTTTGGGTGCCCCAATCACGACCAGTGAGGTGCAAATCAGGATTCACAAGGCCCCATACTATAAGACACCAGGCCCGGATGGATATGACACAAATTTTTATAAACTAATACCAGACTTGGTGGCTACCCCCCCTGGTTGAGACATTCCGAGCATGAACAGAAAAAGGCCACTTTTCGTGGGGCACGAATCAGGCCCATATCACATTAATTTCTAAGCCAAGGAAGGACCTGCTACAGGCCAGCATGTATTGCCCCATATCTCTACTTAACTTTGACCTGAAGCTTCAGGCTAAGATTCTAGCTGACCATCTGGCCCCCTACCTTCTCATGTTACTTCACCCATCCCAGGTGGGATTTGTTCTAGGGCGATACGCAGTCAGCAATGTACAGTGGCTTATAGCCTCATTAAGAGTGGATACATGAATGTCAGATAGTTTTGATGCTAAAAAGGCTTTTTATAGGGTGGGATGGATTATCTTTTTCAATTCTTGTCATATTATGGGGTGGGTGAAAGATTCATTCGGATGATTTGAATGCTATATGCTGGTCCCAAGGGGCAGTCCTAGTTAATGGCCTTCTCTTGGAAAGTTCCTTACTGGAACATGGCACAAGACAGGGGTGCCCACTATCCCCGCTATTATTCATGCTTTCTCTCGACCCCCTCATTCGACGTGTAGAAGAATGTCAGGAAATAGGGGGTGTCCGAATTAGGTGCTCAGAGTTCATTGTCTGCTTTCGCCGACGACCTCTGGATGCATATCACCGAGTCTCAAATGTCTCTACCCTGTGTAAGTTTGAAATTTGCAACTTTTGGCTGAATAGCAGGCTGTCATTTGAATCTAGACATGTCTGAGGCACTGGATGTCCTTGGCAGGCTTGGACCAACCTGGGGCCATCTTTCCCGCTGTGTTGGGCAGACAGGGAGTTCCGGTACCTGGGCCTACAATTGTTCAGCGACCCCAAAAGACTGTACAATGTCAGGTCATTGCGGGTCAAAATGCGGGACTGGAAATCGATGCCCTTGTCCCTGCTTGGCCAAATAGTTACTTTTAGGATGACTCTGTTTCTGAAAATACTATATATGTTACAGACACTACAGATTTGATTGCTATGGAGAGGTGTGCTCACAATAGGACGTTACCTGAGGGAGTTTCTGTGAGAAATGGGCAAGGATACCATTAGCTAAACTGCGGGGCTCATGGTGCCGGGGTGCAGCGGGCTTGCCAGATATTGCAAGATATGTGCTGGCCTCTCAGCTGCGACATGTGGAAGACTGGATGGGACACAGAGATGTACACACCGCAGAGGTTTGAGGGAGAATTTACCTACCCATACAGCTTGATGGCAGTGTTCCACTTAAATACCTTGGCGCTACTGGCCTGGATCCAGTATAGCCTGTCGGTACGGCCACTACGCGAAGCATGGTACAGATTATGCCTCTACTGGCAAATCCTGCCAGAGACTTCAAGCTTTCTGCCAATTCAAGGCAACCCAACATTTATCCCCATCATAGAGAATAGAGTTTTTCAGGAGTGGGACTCTCAAGAGGTGAGCCAACTGGGATACTTGGTAGATCTAGACGGCCACATTAAGACATTCAAAACATTACGAGCGGAATACGACTTAAAATACATGTGCGCTTTTGCATATATCCAAATCCTCCATTATATTCAAAGTTTACCTGTTGATTCCTTGATAGCGGCAGTGTCGGTGCAGGTTTTACAGTTTTTTGAGATAGGAGGGACCGAGTGGGTCTGTATTGCGAAGTTCACCTGGAAACTGGAACAATGGCGCCTGACCCCGGACTTTGCAGCATTGGATGGTCGGTGGGAAGCAGAAATGAGTATTCGGATTGCCCTCAGAGAAATCTTAAACATTTTCAAACACTTTCTCAGCTTAATATGCCCTGCTGGGCTACAGGAAATCCAACTCCGGGCAGTATGCAGAGCACAATTCTCTCCAATACGGGCCCTGAGAAGTGGGGTGACTCAAGGGGGGGGGGGCGTACCCATGGTGCGAGGATCCCAGGGCGGATTTGGAACATATGTGGTGGTGAGGTGAGGCAATATTGGGATAAGATACAGCGATACTGCAACAAACTTTGGAATGGCCAGGGTGACTGGTCATATTTGATCACCTCTCCCCAACCAAACCTAAAGGGCAATGGTTGAGAATGCTGATACGGAAAGCATGCGTAGTGGGTAAACAGTCAGTCCTGTGGCACAGGCAAACTGCAATCCCCCCCCTTTCCTATTGGGCGTGGAGGAATTGTTTCCACCAGCTTATGCTGATGGAGAGAATGGAAGCCAGGGAGGGTCTCCTAAAAGACAGACTGGTTTCATAGAGACCTGGGGGGTAGACGAGTATAGATACTCTGACCCCACTGGCCACTGGCCCGCAATGAACTTTACTCCTTTTAATGTAATGAAAGATAGCGTACCTCTAAAGCAACAGACACAGTGCACAAAGCTGACCCCACAGTACCGAAGTAGGATGCTAGGGGGAGGGGGGAAATGGTAAGAGGAATAGGGAAAGTAGTGGGAGACTGGGATAGGGAAGGGCGAGGGGGGGGGAGTGGATATAAAATGTTTGTACAGTTCCGTAATCGATGATGGTTCAGGAAGCCATGAAAGTGTGTCCACGGCGCCTGAAGCGATGTTTTATATGTTGAACAAAACACAGATGTTTAAAAAAAGATGTTCTTCATCACGGGTGGCATCCCTTTTAGGACATAGGCTCAGTATTTCCAGCTCTTTTGTGGCCCGTAGTCTACAGTTCTCTTTCCCTTCTGTCACTTAAAGGTCAAGAGTCAAGCAGAAAGTTTGATTAGGTGGTATATCAAAATTTTAATAGACTAAACTAAACTGTTGACCGGGACTTGAAGTGGGGTATCAGGGCCCTCTGAAAGAATTAATAATATGGAAAATGAGAACAGCCTGAAGTCTGGCAGCTTGGAATTCACTAGAAGTCTGGAGAGAGATATGTGTACAGAAACCAAAGTCATATTTTACAGAAGTAGCTCGACCTAAAACATGTAGGGCCCGATATAGGAGCCCTACATGTAGGAGCCCGATGTAGGAGCTCACTCTGAGGAGAAGGATGTTACCAGTGGTGTGCCCCAGGGATCTGTCCTTGGTCCGATTCTTTTTAACATCTTTGTTAGTGATATAGCGGAAGGGCTGTCGGGTAAGGTTTGCCTCTTTGCAGATGATACCAAAATCTGCAATAGAGTAGACACCCAGGAAGGTGTAGATAACATGAGGAGGGATCTAGCTAAGCTTGAAGAATGGTCTAGAATTTGGCAGCTAGGATTTAATGTTAAAAAGTGTAAGGTCATGCATTTGGGCTGCAGCAATCCAAGGGAACAATACAGTATAGGAGGTGAAGTACTTTTGTCCACTAAAGAAAAGCGGGACCTAGGCGTGGTTGTGTCTGATGATCTTAAAGTAGCTAAACAGGTAGAAAAGGCGACGGCAAAAGCTAGAAGGATGCTTGAGTGCATACGGAGAGGAATGGTTAGCAGAAAAAAGGAGGTGATAATGCCTCTGTATAAGTCTTTGGTGCGACCTCATTTGGAATATGGTGTGCAATTCTGGAGACCGCACCTTCAAAAGGATGTGAACAGGATGGAGTCGGTGCAGAGGGTTGCTACTAAAATGATTAATGGGCTTCATTATAAAGCATATGAGGACAGACTTAAGGATCTTAATATGTACACCTTAGAGGAAAGGCGGGATAGAGGTGATATGATTGAGATGTTTAAATACCTCCGTGGCATAAATGTTCAGGGAGAGAGCCTCTTTCAATTGAAAGCAAGTTCTGCTACGAGGGGACATGGGATGAGGGTGAAGGGAGATAGATTCAGGAGTGATATGCAGAAATATTTCTTTACGGAAAGAATAGTGGATCCATGAAATAGTCTCCCAGTGGAGGTGGTAGAGATGAGGACAGTAACTGAATTCAAAAAAGCATGGGACCAACACAGAGGATCTCTAAAGGTAAAAAGTGGACTGTTGTAGTTGTTGTTATGGAAGGACAGACTAGATAGGCCATGTGGTCTTTTTCTGTCATCATGTTTCTATGTTTCTATGTTTCTATGATATTCATCGAGGTCGGCTATGTCTGTGCCAACCCTTGACCCCAGATACTCAATGCTGGGATCATATGCGGCCCGACATTGAATATCTGGTATTGCCTCCCAGCCACAGCAGTTAATCGTGCAGCGGTGGTATTGCGTGCTGCCCGGTTAGCTCCTGGTTAGTTTTTGCTTTGCCTATCTTTTAGCCGTAGATCGCTAACCGAGCAGCATGCAATATCGCTGCTGCCCAGTTAGGGACCGCCGCCGTTTACACTCCTGCCCGAAATGCCCACGACATGCGTATAGGGGAGAAGATTGGGGATATTTAGAGGCACTAACTGTGTTAGTGCGATTAATATCCCATTCAGAAGCATATACATGGTTTACAGGACTTTGATCCGTGTAAATGTCTTTTGAATATCAGTTAAGCCAAAAAATAACGTAATTACTCCACCAGTGTGAGAATTCTTCACAATTAGTCTTGAATTTCTCAAGTAGCCATAAACATATACTTTTTCAAAAGCAGTTTAACTTTCTATAAAAGAACATGGGTCTCAGACTTCCAGGAGCTACGGTAATAACTTTTCAACCAAATACTCCAATTTGCATCAATGACCCGTTCTAATTTTACTCATTTTTCTTATATTTTTTTCTTATATTCAAAACTTTCAAAAAGGTAAAAGTCAGGCTTATCTTTATTTAAGAGTCCCAACGCCAGACTCAGCGCTGCTATGTTTCACGATTATATTCGTTTCTTCAGGGGTTAACAAGCCGACTTCAAAGGTTTCCATTTATGCTGAGAAGATAGACAAAACATTCTCCCATTAAAATAGATACTTCAAATCATTATTACAAAAAGAGGGCAACATATCAGTCATGTTGAGAAATAAGGTAACTTGATGTAGCTTACCAAACATGTTCCTTGTGGGCAATTCTCCCCCTAGCACGAAAAAAACGCCGCGCATGCGGCTTAGAGTATTCATTGCCCCAAATTTATACAGATGGTAATTGGAAGATCCCTCAATGCCTAAATCAAATTATAAACAAAAATTCCAATCAATTTGTACATTAAGGCCACCAGGGTTCACAGTCTGCAAGGTAAAAATCCAATGTTGCTCTTGAAATATCAGCGTTTGATCTAGGGATTTTCCACCACTACCTTTAAAAACTCTATCTATGCAAAAACACCGAAGGTCTTCAAAAGCATGATGTTTCGTGAGACAGTGTTCCACCATCGGGGCAGTCAAGATTTTACAACGTAGCCGACTCCGATGTTCAGCCAGTCTCACTTTAAAAGGACGTGATGTTTTCCCAATATACAAGAGCTGACAAGGGCATTGGATAGCATATATTACTTGTGTGGAAATGCAATTAGTTGAATGGCGTAAACAATAAACGTTCCCATGGTAATTGAAGGAAGAGATCTCCCAATTAACTTCGCACAATGAGCAATGCCCACATTGAGTATGACCCACAGGTTCTTCAGGAGCGACTGCAGCAAGGGGACGCAGAATTGTAGGACTTAGAATTTCTTTAAGGTTTCGATTGCGTGTCCAGACGCAACGGATATGTTTGTCCTTCAACGTGGGAATACTATGTGTCACATTCATATGTTGATGAATGATCCTCGATATGTCTTTACTATAAGGTGAATACGGAGTCACCAGATTAATTGAGGTATTATCTGGAATGGAGGGTTTTGGAGCCAACAATAGTTCACGATGATTGTATAAAGCGCGTTTGTAAGCTGACTCAATTATGCGTTTAGGATAACCCCATCGTGATAATTTATCTTTAAGGATAGTAGCTTGAATTTTAAATTCATGAAGGTCAGTACAATTCCTCCGGTACCGGAGGAATTGAGAAAACGGGAGACTGTCTTTTAACCTACGGGGATGTAAACTCCCATAATGCAGCAATGAGTTACGATCAGTAGATTTTCGAAACACATTTGTAACCCATCCTGTGGTTCCTTTTGTGACTTCCACATCCAAAAAAGCAATTCGTGTTTGACTAGATGTACTAGTAAATCGAATAGTTGTTTCCCTTTCATTAAGCCAGCCAACAAAACTGTGTAAAAGTGATGATGAACCCGTCCAGATGACAAAAATGTCATCTATATATTGGCACCAGAGCCGGACATGATCAGAGAAAATGGACTGTCTCAACCATTCAGCTTCAAAAGCAGCCATATAAATATTGGCCACAGAAGGGGCGCAAGTGGCGCCCATAGCAACCCCAGTTTTTTGATGGTATATTCTATCTTCAAACTGGAAGTGGTTGTGAAATAATATCAATTCCGTGATTTTATCCAAAAACGTCAACTGTGAAGAAGATATATCATGTCTGGCTTGTAAAACAGACATCACTTCCTTATGAGCTCGGTCTTGAGGTATATTGGTGTACAAGGTAGTCACATCTAAAGTAACCAGCCAAAGGTCAGGTTCTTGTACCCATTGAGCATGGGTTTCCAATAGCTGTAAAAAATGCATAGTGTCTTTGACATAGGAAGGGATACGAGACACTGAAGGTCGTAAAAAAGAATCTAAAAAGATCGATAGTGGTTCCAAAAGTGACCCTCTTGTGGAAACGATAGGTCGCCCCGGAGGATTATATAGATCTTTATGAACTTTCGGTACAAGATAAAATCGTGCCAAAACTGGATCCAAGGGATTTAGAAACCGCCATTCTTTGGTGGTTACTAATTTCATCTTTAGCGCCTCTGATGTAAGTGTTTTTATCTGGCCTTGAAGTGATTTTGTGGGATCTTCACCCAAAATTGCATATGTGTTCCCATCATTCAACTGGCGGTATGCTTCCTGAATATAACTGTTCCGAGCCATAATCACTATTGCCCCACTTTATCAGCCCTACGAACCACTAAATCACGACGGGACTGTAGATCTTTCAAGGAAGCTCTTTCGATATTTGTAAGGGCATTCCATTTTAATTTTCTTACATTGCTGTTTACTAATGAAGAGAGATCTTGCAATACCATGGTGCGAAAGAGCCCCAGTGCCGCCGGTAGAGGTCCCGGTGGGGATCATGATGACTGTAGTGGTAATTTAACACGATCATGGACATTATGATCTAAAGCCGTCTGCAAGGAATCCTGTTCCCCAAAGAAAATTTTTAAATGTAACTTTCTAATAAGATGCTCCAAATTAACCCTAAAATTAAACATATCAAATCCTGCTTGGGGTACAAACGACAGTCCTTTTTCCAACAATTGCATATGTGTGGCAGGTATAGATTGCCCAGAAATATTGACCACAATAGAGCTAGTTGAACTGGTGAAATTCTCTATCGGCGCTTGTTCGACGAACGTTTCAGTTCTTTCTTGTTGTCTTTCTTTTTGACGTGACCATCTTTTGCTTCGTGAAAATCCTGTTTTTTAGGGTCGCTGTCAGAACCAGAAGTATTATCCCCCTCTGAACTATCCTCAAAGGTAACTCTCTTTTTATCCTTTCTCTTTGGGTTCATCCAGGGGTATACGTACCCCATAGTGTAATCCCCGTAATCTCTTTTGAGTTTATTGGCCTTCAATCTTTTAACTTCTTCATACACGAGGTCTACTTTTTGTTTAGCTTCGGCAACGCTCTTATTTATTTATTTATTTATTTAACACTTATTTATATACCGCATCTTCCAGCGATCAGTTGCGGTGTACATTTAACAACAATTAACAATGCAGATCTTGTTTTACATAGAACAGTTATAACTTTTTACAATGAACATCTTAACTTGAACAACAAAGTGTATGTAAAAACTATGCGGAATAGTTCAATAAATCAACTAACACAGATTGTGTAACAATTTAAACTGAAGTACTGTTTCTAACTCAATTTTAACTATATACAAGTGGGGTATTGATGCATTGGAATGGAATGATTATTCATTTAAGTTGTACGTATTATTGTAATAGGGAGTATAATCTTGATTTTAGACAGGTTCTTGTTTAGCCTTTATCTAAGTTGATTGGAGGGTTTTCTATGGTATTATAGTGTTTAGTGAATAGGTAGGTTTTCAATTTTTTTCTGAATTTTGTTATCTCTGTTAGTGATCATAAGTCCTCTGGTAAAGAGTTCCAGACTGTTGGGGCTACGTGGGAAAAGGCTCTTTTATTTGTTAATTTGTGAGTTCTTATATATTCTTTTGGCATCTTAAGTTTATTTGATTGTCCTTTTCTATAAGTAGGCTTAGGTGGTTCTTTGCTTATTAGATTACAGAGTGTCTTCGGGGCCATGTCTTTTAGGGCTTTGAATGTAGTTATAATTGTTTTGTATGTTATCCTGCTTTGTATTGGTAACCAGTGAAGGGATGCTAGTATCGGTGTAATGTGTTGGAGTGAATTTATCTTTAATATGATTCTGGCTGTAGCATTTTGCGCGAATTGGATCCTTTTGATGTTTTGTTTTGAAATGCCTATAAGTACTAAGTTGGCGAAATCGAAGTGTGGAGTTATGGTAGCCTGTGTTATATTGATAAAATCTTGTATAAATACAAGGGGGCGTAATTGTTTGAGGATTTTAAGTTTGAAGTAGATTTTCTTCAAGGTATTTCTGATGTGCGTTTCCATATCAAGGTGTGTGTCTAAAATGACACCTAGATATCTTATTTCATTTTTTATTTTAATTTCTTGGTTCTGTAGTATTATGTGAGTTGGCGGGGTGAACGTTTGGTTTTTTGTTACGATTAAGACTTCGGTTTTAGCATGGTTTATATGTAGGTTTTGTGTTTTTAGCCAGTATGTAATTTCATTGTAGCAGTCAGATAGAAGTTGAATCGGTAGGTTAGGAATTGTGAAAGGTATGTACATCATGATATCATCCGCATAAAGGTGATATTGTACTCCAAATTTTTTAAAAATATTGCAAATCGGTTTTATATAGATATTAAAGAGTAGGGCTGACAGTGCTGAACCTTGTGGTAAACCTATTTCTTGTTTGTATATGTTTGATGTTTGATTACCTATTCTTACATTTTGTGTTCTGTTATGTAAATATGAGGTGAACCATTTATGTACGGTAGAATTTATGCCTAACTGTTTTAAGTTGTTGAGCAGTATTGAGTGATGCACGCTATCAAAAGCTGCTGATATGTCAATGAAAAGGAGAATGAATGCCTGTTTGTGATTGTCAATTCCTTTTAGGAGTGTGTCTATTAATACTGCTAGGAGTGTTTCTACTCCGTGGCGAGGTCGGAAACCATATTGTTGTTCATCAAGTGGGTAAGATAAGTCTATGAATTCCTGTGTCTGAAGTTGCACTACCTTTTCAATTACTTTGGCCAAGAATGGTATGCTAGATATGGGCCTATATGATGTTGGCAATGTTTTGTCTAGTTTGCAGTTCTTTAAAATTGGGCGTATTTGTGCATGTTTGAGCGGGGATGGAAGGTATCCTTGGGTGAGTGAGAGGTTTACTATTGGGAGAATATAGGATATTAGAGTTTGCAGTGTGTTTTTTATCCATGAAACTGGGCATGGATCCAAGTACGAAGTTGTAGTATTTAGGTTGGAGATGATTGTTTTTAATGATGCTTTTGAAATGGGGTAAAATTCTGACCATTCATCTACAGGTTGATAAGTGATGTTGATATTATCTGCGTGCATGGAAGGTTTCTTAGATTTGCTTTGGTAATGATTAGCTAGGGTTTGAACTGAGATTTCCGTGATTTCGTTGCTGGAAGTTTGCTCGTTATTAGTTAATTTTCTGACTATAGAAAATAACTCTCTTGGTCTATTGTATGATTTTGTTAAGATTGCTGCATAATAGTTTTTCTTTGTGTTGTCAATTGTTTCCTTATATTTTGATAGATAGTTATTGAATATTTCTTTGTGTACAGTCAGCTTGGATTTTCTCCATTTTGTTTCAAGTTTTCTTAGTTCTTTTTTCATTTGTCTTAGAGTGCTATTAAACCATGGTGAACTATTTAATTTGGTGTATATTGTCTTTTTGTTAGGTTGATTATTTTTAGCTGCATTATTGATAGTATCATTCCAGTTGTTAACAGCATCATCCAGATTAGATGTTGATAAGAAGTAGGGGATTGTTAAGTCAATGAAGTCTGTTTCATTAAACTTTTTGAATTTTGTAGTGGGAGTACTCCTTATGTAATTATTGATGCTGGGGATGGGATATGGGATATTTATTTTGATGATAGAATGATCAGACCAAGGTGTCTCTGTGCATTCAATGGAATTAGAGTGTACTAGCTTGAAGAGTATTTCGGGGAGTAGAACCAAATCTAGTGTTCTTCCTTTGATATGTGTTGCAGTTTTAATTATTTGATGGTACTCTATGTCTGCTATGGTGTCTAGGAATAATTTAGAGTCTAGTGTTGGGAGTGAC
Source organism: Ichthyophis bannanicus (assembly GCA_033557465.1). Classification (NCBI taxonomy): domain Eukaryota; kingdom Metazoa; phylum Chordata; class Amphibia; order Gymnophiona; family Ichthyophiidae; genus Ichthyophis; species Ichthyophis bannanicus. The sequence continues at coordinate 1,860,339,346 of CM066031.1, forward strand.
GGAAGGTTAAAATCACCTAGCATGATCACAGGATTTTGGTCAGTAGATGAACTGAGGAGTTCAATAAGAGAATCCAGGCCATCTGATTTATTGTCTGGGGGTCTATATATTAAGCAAATTTTTATGTGGCTGATTCTTATTAATAATGTGTCTATGTTAGTATTGATATTTGATTGGATTGGCTTGGCGTTTAGTGTTTTTTTTGTCATCATTAGAACTCCACCACCTTTTTTATTAGGTCTGTGTTTGTAGAATGTATCGTAGTTCTCTTTATCAAGTTGGTTTAGATAGACTGTATCTGTTTCAGTGAGCCATGTCTCAGTGACACATAAAATGTCAGGTTTTAAGTCAGCTATCATGTCGTTAAATATGGGCAATTTATTCTTCATTGATCGTGCGTTAATGAGGATGCATGATAGGGAAGAAGAGTAGTTAGAACAGATTTTCTTGTCTATTTGTTGTGTATTTGTTTGTTGTATGTGAATTAGTCTGTGATAATTAATTTTTGGGTAGTTTTGATGAGTGTGCCCCATATGGCAATCATTTCGATTGTATGTATGTATTATAGGTATAGTCATATGGTCTTTGTGGTTTAAACATAGGGATAGGTCGATTATTATTATTGTTAATAATATACAGGAGTATGATACTCTTATAAGCATGTTGTTAGGGTGAAGCATTTTCAGTTTTTTGGCTCGGCTTAAAGTGAGTATAAGTGCAGTTTTGGCCTACTGACAACAGTACTATAATACTATCAATGTTATATGCAGTTGTTGCTTGAAATACTGTCAACTGTACTGTATTACTAGCAATGTTATTTGCAGTTATAGCTTGAAATACTGACAACAGTACTATATTACTAGCAATGTGCTAAAGCTTGAGATACTGACAACAGTACTATATTACTAGCAATGTTATTTTCAGCTAAAGCTTGAAATACTGACAACAGTACTATATTACTAGCAATGTGCTAAAGCTTGAGATACTGACAACAGTACTATATTACTAGCAATGTTATTTTCAGCTAAAGCTTGAAATACTGACAACAGTACTATATTACTAGCAATGTGCTAAAGCTTGAGATACTGACAACAGTACTATATTACTAGCAATGTTATTTTCAGCTAAAGCTTGAAATACTGACAACAGTACTATATTACTAGCAGCGCTAATTGTAGGTACATTTTCAGAATTAATATTATAGGTTAAGTTTTCAGTTTCGATGCAGTTACAGATGAGATAATGAATATATTAACCGGAGATTTTGTTATGAAATTTTAGAGTAATTTGCAATATTACACCAGAAAAGTAGAAGTTTTTGCTTGGGTTGAATTATACTTGCTGCGATTTGACGGTCCTTTGTCTCTCTATTACGACTGAGATGCAGTCCCGATTGGGTAGTGCGGCTGTGTGACTCTTATTGTAACTATCTTCCGTGCTGGACTGTTTTAAACCCTGTAAAAGGGTATCCTCTTCTTTCTTTAAAGTTTCCAAACTTGATTTCGTAGTATCCACTATTAACATCATCAAGTCTCTTGAGCATTTGTTAAGAATGCTATTCCACTTGTCAATAAAGGACACGTCCATTGCAAACATTTTTGGCTCTTTGTATATACGAAGACCCCTCGGAATTTGTTGCCTGCGGATATTCTCAATTAGAGAAAATCTATGTAACTCAAGTCTAGTTATTCTCTTTTGCAAGTTTAGCAGCGCTTCCCATGTGGCCAAGTCTGTGTGATTATCTTCCTTATCCTCCAAGGCAAACAATGTTTTTTCATTACAAGCGGCTGATATGTAGTCTTCAGTAAAGCTGAAAGCTTTATTCCAAGGTGAACGACCTTCCATTACTGTACGTGACAATCCAAAGTGGTCTAAATTATTCAGAGTAATAATGCAGTTAAGCCAAAAAATAACGTAATTGAATATCGGGCCTGTAGTGTTTGACTTGTAACACGTAGATAAACAAAAATTAGTGCAAAGTATAACATACAGTGATAAGACAAATTTGTAGCAGTTTTTCTCCTAATAAAAGAAGTACTATGGTCTAGCTGGAGTACGGATTATGGGAAAACTGCTCAAGTTTGCGGACCCAAATTCCTCTGCTTAAGCTTAAGTAATACTGTTACTGATATGATTCTGTGTGTTTTGCTTTATTTGATTCGTTACTCTCTTTGCAATTGAATTTAGAGAATTGAAGCCTAAGACCCAAGGCTGAATTTTGCTACCTGGTGAGCAATAGGTCATGCATAGAAATTCTTTCATAAACGAGACAGAAAAAAATATATAAGCCATCTTTCCCTGCAAACATAAACTAAACTTAGCCCAGAATCACTTAGCTAGGTAGGTTGGGAATAGAGTATCTGTCTCCCCAATGAAGAAAATCCTGCAACCCTTTCACAGTCCCCAATAGATATTCCAAAACACACATCTCCCCTTTTTCAGCTTTTGAATGCTATTATTATGTGTTTCAATAACAGAAGTTTGTGATCTCTATCCATCAGTGTGAGCCAAAAATTGTGCACCCTCTACCCCTTGCATTCTCTTTAGTCTTGAATACAGTCCTGCACACACACCCAGACATACCCACCCACAACCTACTCCCTCTAAATCTCGGTATTACCCCAGAAACAGACCCCCATGCTACTCTGATAAGAAATTCACTCGTAACTTATCCAATCTTATCCATATCCCTCTCCTCTCCCCCTCCACTCTCCCGTTTTCATGCGCCCTATGGAACGCATGCTCAGTCAGTAAAAAAAACCCTTTTATTCACAATCTTTTTATCTCTAATGCCCTACACCTTCTTGCCTTGACCAAGACCTTGCTCCCCCCAGACGACACTGCATCCATTGCCTCTCTGCTATGGGGGCTACCAGTTCTCCCATACACCTCGATCTACTGGTCGCGGTGGTGGCATTGGCCTCCTACTCTCTCACTCCTACCAATTCCAACCCCTCCTGCCACCCCAATCACACTCTCCCCTCTCCTTCGAAGTCCACTCCATTTGCCTCCTCACACCACTTCCCCTCCGAGTAGCCGTTATTTATTGCCCACCCGACAAATCCAAATCAACCTTCCTCACCGACTTTGACTCCTGGCTTTCTGCCCTTATGGATCCCTCCTCCCCCACTCTTATTCTTGGCGATTTCAACATTCACATCAACAACACCTCCGACCCCCATGCCTCAAAGTTCCTCGCTCTTACCTCCTCATTCGACCTCCAACTTTGCTCCACTGCCCTCACACACCTACACGGTCACTGCCTTGACCTAATACTCTTCTCCAATTCCTCTCCCTCAAACTTCCTCAAATCAATCCTTCCCTCATCTGACCATCACCTCTTAACATTTACTCTTCAGCTTCCACCGTCCCAACCTCGCTCTGTCTCCTCTGACCTATTTAGAAACCTTCATAATATTAATCCCCTGACTCTCTCCTCCAGCATTTAACCATCTCTTTCCTCCATTATATCCTCCAAATCCGTCAACGAGGCATTATCTTCATACAATGCTACACTATCCTCAGCCCTTGACACTCTTGCAACCCCCACTCCTCGTCCTGTCAAACGATCTACTCCCCAACCCTGGCTTTCACCCACAATCCGTTACCTATGCATCTGCGCCCATTCTGCCAAATGAGCTTGGTCCAAATCCCACTCCCCGGAAGACCTTCTACACTTCAAATTCATGCTTGGCTCCTTCCAGTCAGCCTTAGCACTTGCCAAACAGGATTACTACATCCATCTAACCAACTCCCTTGCCTCTGATCCTCGCCGTCTCTTCAATACCCTCAATTCTCTCCTCAAGGTCCCCCCGCCCCTGATCCCACCCTCCCTTTCCGCCCAAACCCTAGCCGACTACTTCCATGACAAAATCCACAAGATTACCCTCCAATTCCACAACCCCTCATCTATCTCCCCTCCTCCCCAATTCTCCTCCCCATCCATACTCCCCCTGACACCCTCTCCTCCTTCCCTCCGATCTCTGAAGAAGAAACCGCACTCCTTCTTTCCTCCTCCAAACCCACCACCTGTTCATCAGACCCTATCCCCACCCATCTCCTATGTTCCATATCCCTCACCATTGTCCCCTCCATCACTCATATCCTCAACCTTTCACTCTCCACTGCAACTGTCCCTGCTGACTTCAAACATGCTCTTATCACACCCCTCCTCAAGAAACCCTCACTTGATCCCACATGCCCTTCTAACTACCGACCCATCTCCTTCCTTCCCTTCTTATCCAAACTATTAGAATGAGCAGTCCACCGTCACTGCCTCGACTTCCTCACCTCCCAGGCCCTCCTGGACCCACTACTATCCAGCTTCCGTCCCCTACACTCCACTGAAACAGCACTCACAAAAGTCACCAACGACCTGTTACTGGCTAAATCCAAAGGCCTCTATTCTATCCTCATCCTTCTTGACCTTTCTGCTGCCTTTGACACCATTGACCACAACCTTCTCCTCACCACATTCTCCTCACTTGGCTTCAAGGACTCTGTACTATCCTGGTTCTCCTCCTACCTCTCCCATCGCTCATTCAGTGTATGCTCTGGTTGCTCCTCCTCCTCCCCTGCCCCGCTCCATGTAGGTGTACCCCAGGGATCCATCTTGGGCCCCCTCCTTTTCTCTCTCTATATGCAAGGCCTTGGCGCGCTTATCTCCTCCCATGGCTTTCAATACCATCTCTATGCCGATGACTCCCAAATCTACCTCTCTACACCTAATATTTCGCCGGCAACTCAGTCCAAGATCTCTTCCTGTCTTTTGGACATCGCTGCCTGGATGTCTCATTGCCAATTGAAACTGAACATGGCCAAGACTGAACTCCTTGTCTTTCTACCCAACTCCTCCTCCCCACTTCCCCCTCTCTCAGTTCATGTGGATGGATCTACTATCCTTCCTGTTCCCTCGGCCCGCAATCTAGGGGTCATCTTTGACACCTCTCTCTCCTTCTCCGCTCATATACAGCTTGTAGCTAAGACCTACTGCTTCTTTCTCTACAACATCAGCAAAATCCACCCCTTCCTCTCGGAACACACTACCAAAACGCTTGCCCACTCCTTAATCTCCTCTCGTCTCGATTACTGCAATCTACTCCTCGCTGGTCTCCCCGTGAGCCACCTCCTTCCCCTTCAATCTATACAAAATCATGCTGCTTGACTAATCTTCTGCCAGCCTTGCCATGCCCACATTACTCCCCTTCTCGAGTCGCTTCACTGGCTCCCTGTCCAATTCCGCATCCAATTCAAGCTTCTCCTACTGACCAATAAATGCATTCACTCGATGGCCCCTCAATACTTCTTATCTCTCCCTAGGTCCCCTCTCAAAATCTGTGCTCCGCTAACAAATTACTTCTATCAATGCCTTTCACCCACACCGCAAACTCCCGACTGCGCTTCTTTCACCTTGCTGCACCACACGCCTGGAACAGCCTATCTGTGTCTGTGCGCCAGGCACCCTCCCTGGCCCTCTTCAAATCCAGGTCAAAGACACACCTCTTCACCGTTGCATTCAGATCCTGACTTCCATCCTCATCTTACCCTAACCCCCATCATCGCTTATGACCAAACTATAGACCAAACTGTACCACACCGTACCTTGCGCAGAACTGACTAATGCTCTGTACTGTTCCGATTAGATTGTAAGCTCTGATGAGCATGACTCTGACGGGCAGGGACTGTCCCTTGTATTTTGGCTACCTCTTGTAGGTTAGCTGTGCAGCGCTGCGTGCGTGGCGCTTTATAAGTGCTGAATAGTAGTAGTAGTAGTAGTGGTAGTGGCACTAGTTACCTACTGAAGGATCTTATTACACTGCAAGGATATGTAACCTCTGCCCTCCTGTGCTGGAACTGTAAACAGTTTTTAACTTCTTTTCTCCTCTGCTAGAAGTTTATTCCAGCTGAAAATATTTTTTTTCCCTTATAAAATCCTGAGGTGGGGGAGGGGAAGTTCACAAGTAAACACAACTGCTGTTTTCTTGACACCATAGACTATAATAGAAACCAAAAATGGGATTTTTGGTTAATTGTGGGCCTATGTCCTTCAGTTATTGCATCTGACCATTCGTCTGAAAAACGAAGGTGTATCCCTGATATTCATGACTCTCAATAAACTGATTTTTAAATTTTTACATGAGGAACAACATTCTTATTTTCGACTCTTGCTTCAGTGATATGTTCCAAGATAAATTCCTTGTTCAGGAGGTGCATTAATGCTAGAGAGTCCCATATATAAACATATACCTAAGAAAACTATACGATTATTTTCATATTATTATTATGGATTATTTTCATATCTTCAGTATTTTACTAGATTTTCATGTAGCTTTTTTCCAGATTTTTTCAAACATTTGTTTTAAATGTGCAATTGTAGGAATGCTAAAACTTTTATTAAGTCTGCAAATTGATTATATACATGCATTAATCCTTAGGTGAATGCAGACCCAGATTTAGATACTGCCAACATAGGCAATTGCTTGGGCATTAATTTTTGAAAGCACAAAATACCCATGCCAAAGAGGAGCCTGCTCCTGTTTACATTGGGACGATGTGCATGTGCTGCTTCATAGGGACCATGCTGTAGCAATATGGCTTTCCTCTGTTCCTCTTCTGCCTCCACAGTCTTTGGGATATCTGACAAGCCTGCTCTCTAGTGATGCCTATGGATGCCAAAATCTTAAATCCGGCTCTTGTAATCTTGTGTACAAATGAACAGAATGCACATTAGCAAGTGCACATCCCTAAAACAAAAGGGTAGATAGTTACTCAAAACCACAGAGGTTCTTGTACCACGCAGAATTTAAGAGTCAGAATACTGTATTCCACTTCCATTGAGAATGCTGCCTGCCTGTGAGAAGACTGAATGAATTCTTTGCTTCAGTCTTTACTGCAGAAGATGTAGGGAAGTTACGAATGCCTGAAATGGCATTTAAAAGTGTTGTATTGGAAGAATTTAAAGAAATATAAATAAACCAGGAAGATGTATTACAACTATTTGATAAACTGAAGAGTAGCAAGTCACCTGGACCAGATGGTATACATCCAAGGGTGTTGAAAGTACTGAAATATGAGATTGCAGACCTGCTATTAGTAATCTGTGAACTATCATTAAAATCATCTGTAGTACCTGAAGATTGGAGAATGGGCAATGTAACACTAATTTTTAAAAAGGGTTCCAGGGGTAAACCGTGAGCCTGACCTCAGTACCGGGCAAAATGGTAGAAACCATTATGAAGAATAAAATTACTGAACATGTATATAGTCATGATTTAATGGGAGAAAGCCAACACACATTTAGCCAAGGAAAGTCTTGCCTTACTAATCTATTATATATTTTTGAAGATGTGAATAAACAGGTAGACAAAGATGAGCCGGTTGATATAGTGTATCTGGATTTTCAGAAAGCCTTTGACAAGGTCCCTCATGAGAGACTCTTGACGAAATTAAAAAGTCATGAGATTGGATGTAGCATACTATTGTGGATCAGAAACTGGTTAAAAGATAGAAAGCAGAGAATAGGGCTAAATGACCAATTTTCTCAGTGGAGAAAGGTGAATAGTGCAGTACCACAGGGATCTTTTCTGGGCCTGCTGCTTTTTAACATATTCATAATGAGTGAAGTGATCAAATTTGCAGATGACACAAAATTATTCAAAGTTGTTAAAACACAGGAGGATTATGAAAAATTTCAAGAGGACCTTTTTAATAAGTACAATTGCAAAGTTATGCACCTAGGCAAGAACAACCCAAACTACGGTTACACATTGCTAGGTTCCACATTAGGAACCACCATCCAGGAAAAAGATTTAGATATCATCATGGATAATACGTTTAAACCCTCTGCCCAGTGTGCAGTGGTGGCCAAGAAAGCAAATAGAATGCTAGGAATCACAAGGAAAGAAATAGAGAATAAAACAAAGGATATTACAATGCCTCTGTATCATTCCATGGTGTGACCACATCTTGAATATTGTTTGCAATTCTGGTCGCCATATCTTAAAAAGGATATAGCAGAATTAAAAAAAGGTACAAAGAGCCACCAAAATGGTAAAGGGGATGGAAGGATACCCTATGAGGAAAGGCTTAAAAGGTTAGGGTTCTTCAACTTGGAAAAGATACAGCTGAGGAGAGATATGATAGAGGTCTATAAATTAATGAACGGAGTGGAAAGGGTAGACACAGATCGGTTGTTTACTTCATCAAAAAGTTCGAAGACTAGAGGATATGCAATGAAGCTACAGTGTAACCCATTTAAGACTTAGAAGAAAAAATATTTTCTCACTCAACACGTAATCAAACTCTGGAATTCATTACCGGAGGATGTAGTAAAAGCTGTTAGTGTAGTAGGGTTTAAAAAAGCTTTGGATGCGTTCCTGGAGGAAAGGTCCATAAACCATTATTAAAGAGAACCCAGGAAATCCACTGCTTGCCCCAGGACAAGCATTGTGGAACCTGTGTGCTTTTCTGGGACCCTGCCGGTACTTGTGACCTGGATTGGCCACTGTTGGATACAGGATACTGGGCTTGATGGACCTCGGTCTCACCCAGTATGGCAGTTCTTATGTTCTTGGCATGCTGTGCATAGCTTAACTGGTATGACCCAAGACAACCTAAGTGGCAAAAAGCCAGTCACACTTGTTTCTATGTTTCTATGAGGGTGAAGGGAGATAGATTCAGGAGTGATATGCGGAAATATTTCTTTACAGAAAGAGTAGTGGATCCATGGAATAGTCTCCCTGTGGAGGTGGTAGAGATGAGGACAGTAACTGAATTCAAAAAAGCATAGGACCAACACAGAGGATCTCTAAAGGTAAAAAGTGGACTGTTGTAGTTGTTGTTATGGAAGGACAGACTAGATAGGCCATGTGGTCTTTTTCTGTCATCATGTTTCTATGTTTCTATGTTTCTACTTCAGGAAAGCAAATCTGGGTATGCCCTTGGGCCTGCATAATAATCTTAATTTCTGGCCAGCCCAATCACTAAGTAAACCAGGCAGTTGACTAGGGCAGAAGCTTCATATTGGTGAGGAAGGGGAGGGGTTGGGGCAGCAAAGAACAGCCAAAGCAAAGCAATGGGTCCTACCAACCACACAAACTCAGATTCATCGGTGTGTACTATTAATCGCAGGAAGAATGAGCAATATGCAAATCTTCCATTTACTCTTGAAAGTGGCTTTTTGAAATCTCTCCCATTATGCATCTATTTACAAAATAAAGATTCACATTTAAAAGTGTGATGTCTAAATATGCTTTTTTAAAGGACTATTCTAGGAGGAATGGTGTTAAGATGATACAGTCGGTTTTAATAATCAAATCTTTGGCAGCAGGGCACTAGAGGTCTAACAGCTAATTGCAAGGGGGGGCAAATCTCAAGTTTTGCTTAGGGCATCTAATGTCCTCGCACCGGCCCTGTTTACAGGTTTGGCCCAGCTACTTTTGGGGGATAGACAAATCCATGGGGTTAAAATTGCACCCTCCCTAAAAAAGGGGATGTACTATATATTGCAAACAATAATCATTGGAGGTGAATGGTGAGAAACATCTTACCAAACCAAAAAAGACTCCCACCTCCTACAAATTCCTATCCAATATAAGTTTCTCTAACTGGAAAGACTCAAAAAAGGTATACATAAACCCCCTGCAATATAATAATACATTTGCATGAGTAACGTAGAAAAAATGTTGCTCCCAATTCAGCAGCCTTAGATTTCAAAGCTAAGAAATCCCTCCTACGTAATTGAGTATTCCTAGAAACATCTGGGAATATTTTCAGTCTCTGACCACAAAAATGTTTCTCCTTATTTTTAAAGCAGGTTTTCAAAACACTGACTTTACCTGCGGCAGATGAAAAGAAAACTAACAAGGTAGCCCTCTTTGCTATAGTATCAGTAGAATCCTCTAGAAAATTAGTTGAAACCTGATGAACATCAGGTGATAATACATTCACCCTCTCCCCTCCCCTATCCGTCAGCTGCTTACCAGAATGCAAATAAAAACATTTCTGAACTGCAATCTTCTCAGGAATACTTCCTTAAAATACTTATCCATAAGAATTTTGGCGGATAATAGTGATGTCATTGGAAAATTAAGGAAACAGAGGTCATTAACCCTGGCATTATTTTCCAGGGCCGCTCACTTTTAGTTCATTTACAAGTTAATCATTAATGACAGCAACACTGGTTTGCTGCAGATTTTGCAACTGACGACCCATCTTGATAAAATTATTAGAAAGTTCCATAAATCTATTATCCACCTCCTGGAATTTCTGAACAGATTCCTGTGTGAACGCACACAGAGACTTAACAGTAGTAAAAACCTTTGAATCGCTATAGCCCACCACAAATCTTTCCGTGTAATGTCCTGAGATGGCACATTCCGATGACTTGAGCCTTGTTCCAAGGCAACTGGCTTTGGTAAAGGGCCGGGAGAGCAGGAATACAGCAACTCTGGAGATGGAACTGATACTGTAGTAGAGAAAAGTTGCGGGTTGGGAGACAGGGGTAGGGACCTCAGGGAAGGATTGCTGACATGGAAGAGCAAGGAAATGTCTATCAAGCGGTCTGACCACTTTATACTCGGTTGAAACCGAAGAAACTACCCCAGAAGCAAGTTTCTCAGCTTTACATTTCCCCATTGCTCAACAGGAACTACTGTCAATACCTTATGTCGTGAGAGCCAATACATCAACGCTGTGGCACCTTCAAAGGGGTGCCAAAGGGGCATGTCCAGCTCCTTAGGGCACGGCCCTTCAGGCCGCAGCTCAGAGGGCCTCAGAGCCCGATGATATAGGGCTACAAGAGCCACTGGCTGATGTTCCGGCGTCAGAGTAGATGGCCACTCAACTGCCTACAGCAATCAACATACTCCCACTGGCGGAACTTTCACACAACGACACGGCTCCAAGAGCAGTCCACTCCTCTAGCGCTCTCAGTCATCCCCCTGCCATTTTAGCATTTTAGTATTTGGCTTTAACATGTGCTAAATGAAAAGTGTAGAGTAAAACAGAAGGAAAGTGACCAAAATAAGTTAAAACAAAACAAAGCAAAATAAGTAAATACCTAAAAACATCAATGGAACAAAAAACGAATAGGTCAATATGAAACCTGGTGGCGAGCATGTGTTTTTAACAGTAGTCAAGCATTTAAAAAATAGCTATATCCAGAGCCGCTATATGGAGAGTACAAGGAGAGGTGCTCACTGCCATTCACAGCCACTATACATATAGCTGAGTTTCCCCAGTTTAATTTAATTTCTTATATTGTGCTTCAACATTACTCGGAGTAGAGCTCAGAGCATTTACAAATAAAGCGATAGAACAATTGAAGTAAGGAAAAAGGAGAAGGAATAAAAAAGAGAAGCATTAGGCCCAATGAAATATTTGAAACATGTTTTGGATAATAGGGCCCTAAAAACATTAGTACACGCATTGGTGATGACTCACTTACTTTACTGCAATTTCTTACCTGCTGGTGTATCTCAGTACCAAATAAAGAGGCTTCATGCATGGAGACTCGACTGTGGAGGTCAGATGGCACCTTTGGTCTTAGTACACAGGAAATAGCACGCAGATTTACCAAATTCTTCCAGAGTCTCTATAGTGCGGAGTCCGTTGACGAGCAAGCCAGCAAAGACTTTTTTCAAGATCTACTGATGCCGCAGCTGGGTGAGGAGACTTGGGGGATGCTGGACAATAGGGGACATCCTGGAGGGGGTGAGGAGTCTGCAGCCAGCTAACGTCCCTGACCCAGATGGCCTAGGGCCTGAGTTCTATGAAATCTTGGCAGTGGCAGTCGCACTGGAGTTGGCAGCAATGGAAAAGGCAGCTCACAAAAAGGGGGCCTTTGAGACACACGCAAACAGAGCACTGGTGATGCTCTCGCCAAAGCCAGGCAAAGACACTGATAGCCTCGATGCATACCACCCGATTTGGCTACTAAATCAGGACCTAAAACTCAAAGCAGGGTCTTGGTACGGCACTTGGCTAAGGTGATACCCAGTCTGATACATCCTGATCAGGCGGGCTTCGTCAAGGGGCAGAGAGTGATGGCTCACCTGCTGCGGGCCCTTACTCTCTTCTGGCAGTGCCACCCATGGAGCCAGGAAGTGGCAGTGATCAGCTTGGACGCTGAAAAGCTGTTTGATAGGGTAGCCTGGGGTTACCTGTTCTGGGTGCTGCCGTGCTTTGGCCTGGGAGATCGCTTTCTTGAATGGGTGCATGCGCTCTGTGTGCAGTCACGGGCACAGGTATTAGTCAGCGGGAGGTTATCTGACTACATCGAGCTCCAGCGGGGCACCTGGCAGGACTGCCCCCCCCCCCTCCCTGTTACTTTTCATCCTTTCTCTTGAGACTTTCACGATAAAGCTCCAAGAGACCCCGGAGGTCCCGGGGGTCCACATAGGGGAGCAAGACTGCAAAATGAGTCTGTTTGCTGAAAGCTGGGGAAATGCTCCGCGTGGGCTCTGTCGGTGCTGATGTCACCCATAAGTGAGGACTGACTTCCTGCTTGTTCCTGGAGGACTGGCTATGACAGAGGAGACTAGTAATGCACGATACAGAGAAATGCAGTATCAAATCTTTCACCATAGCTATCTCACGAGAGCCCGGGGGACATCTTCTGCCATGTGTTTCTGGAATTCCCGGGGCTCAAGGTTATCTGGGGGAGGGTCCTGGGGGGGCTAGAAGAAATACTCCAAAAGTGTATAACGTGAACAGACGGGCTGTTGATGCTTGGGGATTCAGCTCCGTTGCAAGCTCTTAAACTGCCCAAAGCAGACTCTAAGTTTGTCCTTCTAGGCATCTGGGGGGCTTAAGAGGGTCATCCTGCAGCAGTGGGTGGGGGAACGGCTGCCGACAGTGGGCGAATGCTATGCATAGCCTGGCTAAAGCAGAGATGTACCAGTACAGGAACCATAAAGCTCTACAGTGGACAAGATACAAATGGCTCTGGAACAGGTTTCTAGTGCAGTTCCCGATGAGGGGAGCAGAGGGAAGGGGGTGGGAACAGTACAGGGTACAGTATAGGGTGAAGTGTTGGACGCCTTAGTGCCCGGATAGGGGATATGAGGGTGCCATGTTATGAACTGCTGTTTGTCTGTTACAGCCCTGAGGAAATGTTTAGTTCTCCAGGCATGGTTATATTGTGATGTTTGTTTGAGAGGGAAAATAAAGTTGTTGAAATAAAAAAAAAAATCTAAAGAGACTTCAGCTCGTTCAGAATACAGCAGTTAAATTGCGTTATGCAGCAAAGAAAAATGATGATGTGACGCCACTTCTCAAGGAGCAACATTGGCTCCCAATAATATCCCGCATCAGATTTAAGTTATTCATGGTAGTCCATTGTGCCTTCCATTCTGGATTTTCCATCTACCTCAGTCCCTTGTTGATCTCTTATACTCCCTCAAGGATACTAAAATCCTCACAAGGCAATTATTTGGCCTTGCCTGGAAAAACAAGACTTTGGTATTTTTCCAAAATGCGGCATTTAGCTATCAGGCACCTCGTCTATGGAACTCCCTTCTACAGCATCTACAAGTGGAGTTATTACAAATAAATTCAAGAAAGGGCCAAAACACGGCTCTTCCATGAGTCCTTTGATTACTATTTCAATAGGCTTTAGCTCTAAATGAAGATTCATCCTGCTCCTCTTGTTTCTTATGTAGAAGAATGCTATGCGTCCTTCATGACGTTCTTCTGTTTTTCCGGCACTGCGCATTGTCCCTTTTAACCAATGGAAACCTCCATGATGTCATTTCTTTTATTTGGCTTTGAAAACAATTACATTAAACTTACAAAAAGCAAAATAGAAAAATAAAGAAAACAAATATCTCTATAGACATCATCACAAGATGTATTAGCCCACATCACAGAAAATTGAGCCAAGCAAAACCAAAATAACGAGAAATACAAGAAATCAGGTAAAGCCACAATAGGAGGTTTACATACATGATGTCATTTTTGAATGGCGGTATCCCAAAGCTTTTAAATAAATACCTAATGCTGAGACAGAGTTTTTTTGGACTTCGAAAATGGCCCTGTGAAGCTTGTCATAACAGGAAAGGTGGAGATCATTTAACCATTTAGTAACCGCTATCCTCCGGCTGTACACACCTGTGCACTCCTGCTCCTCCATATAGAGTATTTTAGAAAAGACTCCACATTTAGAGGGACCTTTTCTAAAATACCATCATAATTGTATACAGCATCACCGCGTGTTGTTGCCTCTCTCAGGCAAACCTGTCTTAGGAAGGCCTGCATGAGAATACGGGTAAGAGCACATGTGCTGTAGAAAATAATATGTGTGCACAATTTTCAACAAGCACTTTTACAGGGGCAAATAGCCATTTACAGTCTTTGCCCCCTCCACATAGACGTGGAGACAAATTCCATCAGGGGCATGTCTGGGCCGCGGAACATCCAAAAAATGGACGGGACCAAGATGTACCCAATTCTGCAACCGTGGGAGCTGGACGTTCCCACGGTTGCAGAATCAGGCACTTAGACGGCCCGGCGTGCTTCTGATTCTGCCGTGGGACACGTCTACCCTAATGGCCAGCCTTCCTTCCCTAAGCTCCTGCTGGTGTCCCGTCACCATGGCACCAGGAAACCCAGCAGGAACGTCGAAAGCCCTTTGGAGTAATAAACCTCTTTTCCCCACCACCCAACCATCAGTGGGGTCTGCCAGTGCCAGGATCGGGCGGAAGGGCTTCACCTGTCACTGCCCCATAGGGCTGGGGGTTACCTGTGCAGATCGCCGCCTTCGCAGGACTTATTCCACCTCCAAAGTGGAATAAGTCCCATGTCCATCTCCTGACAACTGGACTACGGGGCCCAGACCAGAATAGGCCCTGTATGTCCGGGTGCCTGGGTCTGCCCTTGCTCGGCCCAGTCGCCGTCCTCTCCCAGAGCTCCCCACACAAAGACTCTGTGCGTGCAGGAAGCTCTTACCTCAGAATACTCTCCAAGCAAATAGCAGGGGTTGTATGTCCAAACTGGATGTACATCCCCGCTATTCGCTGGTCAGAATGACCCCCTCTGTGAATAGGAAAAAGCAAGTTAGCTTAATTGTAAAATATATAGAGCAAAAGCTGTAGTTTAATAACTGCTGATTAACACAGAACCATAAACCTTTCATCAGTATTAGTTGTATCAACGTTTTGTCTTTTTTTTTACAATTAATTTAGAAATGCTGTATCCTGAGATAAGGAACAGATATGAGCAAATTTAATTTGACTGTATGTGAGTATCTGACATTATACATCCAAGTGTGATGCCTTCTGGTGTATAATCCAGGAAGAGACTTTCAAAGGGGGCATTTGCTACAATGAAGATTAGAGTGGCTGTTATTGCACAAATACATTGGGACCTAATATATCAGAAATTTATATCCCAGATTGAAAATGAGAGGAAGTCTGTAGTAAATCAGTCTCTCTGCTTCATTGCAGTCCAGCTTGCAGCAGGATGCCGATGAAACCGCTGAGATCACCAAGGCCGGGTAGCTGATCTACTCACCCGCTACTCCATTACACAGATCAGACTCACAGCAGGACGCAGAAACTTTCACCCCACCCAATTCTCCCGTTTTGGGACACACTGGTACACATTGTTTCATGAGAGTAGTGGTTCCTAATCAAACCAAAAGAGAAACAGAAATCATTTATATTATTGAGATTAATATTATATTTTATTTTAATTCTGTGTTAAAAGATAATTGCTATTGATGCAAATTTTCCTGTAGGACAAGACCTCCAGCGATCATAGAAGACCTGAAAGCGGGTGACAATATAAGTCCCACTTAGGAAATCCAGAATTATTTGTAGGTTGTGATGTTTTTTATTGAACCGATAGAATTTGCAGAAATTGTAAGGCACGAGTGGCTAGCCACCAGCGCTGAACCTTAGACCTGGATATTCAATGTCGGGGGCCATATCTGGTCACCAGCATTAAATATGCAGGTCGGCTTCAGAATCTGGAAGCTAACTGGGCTGCGGTGATATTCACCGGCTGCCCGGTTAGCTTTTACGGCAGCCTTATCTGTGCCTCACGTTTACCACTGAGGAATAACTGGGCAGCAGCTCAATACTGCCTCTGCCTGGTTATCCCTGGGCGTCACTCCCACAATGCCCCAAAGCTAACAGGATATTCAGGAGCACTAACCATGTAAATGCCTTTGAATTTTGGGCTCGTGGTTTCCAGATCACATAGGACGCATCTTTAGCTGTGTTTCAGATAAGGGATCCATGGGGTCTGAAGCTCAGCACTAGAACATTTTTATTCTTCTTTTAAATAGCCCTATCACTAAGGTTACCAGATTTTTTTGCAAGTAAATTTGGGACACTTATCTGAAGGGGAGGGGGGGGAGAGGGGAAGTCATTATCCTGTTTCTCTCATCCATCCCACGACTGCAACAATATCACTTCCAAGCAGACAAATCCACAGAGACATAGAAACATTGATGTTTTTCCCCCGTACTGTGCAAAATAGAAAGAGAATGGATATATTCAAATCACTAAACTGAAAATAGATTTTTTTCTTCTACCCCCTCCCCATTTCTGGACTCGGAGACAAGAGGGTTGCAAACTGGTGGGGGTCAGGGACACAGCTCTAACATCAGGGAGATCTGGTCACCTTACGTATCACAGATAACCTAAAACGATTCAGTATTCTCCAGAATACATAAGCTACAGGAACTGGGCATGAAGGAAAATAAAAAAAATAAGAAACCAGCATAACCAAATCTGCTGCTCTGTATCCCTGCTCCTAAGTTGAACCCAGCTAGAAATCTGATGTAATGGAGGCTGAACTTTCCTGTCACTCATAGGGCACGAGCAGTCCACTCTCTAAACTGGAGGAAACCATAAAGCGGCCTTGCAAGCAAGAGACCGAGGTGTTCCTTCTAAGGGAGGTTTGGGCAATAAACAAAGGATGTCCGAGCCCACAGCTGGGTGCACCCTCCTAGGTAATCTGTTGGTACAGGATAGCAGTCACTCACAAGCCGGCTAGGCTTACCTCAACCACTCATTGCAACAAGGGAGAGAGGAGAAACCCAGTGGGGGGAGGTATGTGAAGAGGAGAAACGAATCCCGAAACAGAGGAGCTGGAATCTAAAGAGAGAAGGAATCGCCTGCTCATCTGTCATGGAAACAGGGAAAAAGGAAATTCGTGCTCAGGCTGTAGGAGACACCTGACATCCAGGTGCATCCCTGCTCTGCAACCTGACGACTCAGTACTGTAGTGTCAATCGGCCTGACACCCCAACCCCCCCCCCCCCCCAGTCACAGAGGAAGCTAGAATATTTATTTATTTATTTATTTATTTATTTAACATCTCTTATATACCGCACTATTGTCATCAGCGCGGTTTACATGGAACAAACATATACATACAGAGAACTGTAATGCACTTTACAAGTAACGGGGTCTTTGAACTTGGGATTAAAAAGGTAAACTATATAGGCTAACTAACTATTTACAGAAAATTCAAAATACATTAGTCACATTTGGATATCGTTTGGGGAATGTCTTGGTCAGAAAAAGTGTCTGTAGTATTTTCATGTGCAAAGATTAGATTTGCCTGTTTGTTATACTTGCACTCTTGGGAAAGAGAGCAAGCAAATCCTCTAAAGCGTGGGTCTCCAACGCCAGTCCTGGAGAGCACCAAACCAGTCAAGGTTTTGGGATATCCCTAATGAATATGCATAAAAACAAAACAAAAAAAACCCCTCTCAGATCCCTAAACCCTTATAAGTAACAGCACTTTCAAATTTTTATACCCCATTTCATCACTCAAAACCAACTCAAACTTCAAGCCTTCAAAGAGGCAAAGAACCGACCAACAGGCATACACTATTATTTTTTTTTATATTTTAATATCTTAATTATTTTAAATATTTTAATATCATAATAATTTAATAATTGGGAGAAAAAGCCTCAGGGTAATAGTGGCAGCAAAAAGCCATAGGGGAAACAAGGAGCTTGACATCATTTTTATTTATTTATTTATTTTATTTAACATTTCTTCTATACCGCGCTATTACAATCAGCGCGGTGTACATCGAACAAAACATACTACAATGCATACAAGCAACATTGAGTTTTACATAGAACAGGGAAAAAAAAACATAGGATAACCGGGGTAACTATTTACAGGGTAACTATTTACATGTTAAACTATTTACAGGGTAACTATTTACATGTTAAACCAGCATAACCAAATCTGCTGCTCTGTATCCCTGCTCCTAAGTTGAACCCAGCTAGAAATCTGATGTAATGGAGGCTGAACTTTCCTGTCACTCATAGGGCACGAGCAGTCCACTCTCATCATAGGCCCAACCCATCATCATAGGCCCAACCCCCCTCCCCCCCCCCCATTGTTCAAATTTTATTTATTTATTTATTTATTTCACATTCTTATATACCGCCTTATCTGGTAATTAAGGCGGTTTACATTTAACAAAACCAGGTACATTAAACATTAATCATTTTACATTAAACATTATAACATTTAAACATAGTTAACTATGTACAATAATAGCGTAACTGAATTATTTACAATTTTGAACTGAGTGAGTTTGTGGATGCGATGTTAGTTGGGACTTGAAGGGAATGTTGTATAGTATCAAGTTGGCAATATTATGCTGGAGTGGTGTTAGGTGCTTTATGATTTAGGTAGGGGCTTGCAGGTGTGACTGCCCATAGTGTTCCTCAAATAGGAGTGTCTTTAATTTTTTTTGGAAGTTGGTGAGGTCTTTTATTTCTCTTAAATCTGGTGGCAAAGTATTCCAGAGAGTTGGGGCGTAGTGAGAGAATGCTCTTTTATTTGTGGTTTTGGTTGCTTTACGGAAATCGTCTGGGTGGTTTAGGGAGTTTTGCGAGGTGCTCCTTCTTAGTCTATTGTTTTGTGTTTTTTGATATTAATGTGGTGATGTGTGATGGTGCTATGTCATGAAGGAGTTTGAATATGATAACAAGGTTTTTGTATTTGATTCGACTGACTATTGGTAGCCAGTGGAGGCTCTGCAGGATTGGTGTGATGTGATCTGTACTATTTGCATGCATTATTATACGTGCTGCTGTGCTCTGTTCAAGTTGAAGGTGTGATAGCATTTGCATTGGGAGACCACGGAGAATTCCGTTACAATAGTCTAAGTGGGGCTTGATCATTGCTTGAATGACCGTTCTAAAGTAAGACAGTTCAAGAAGTGGTCTTAGCCTCTGAGAGCCATTGTAAAAGCATATTTATTAGGGATATCTTGAAAATCTGACTGGTTCACAGCCCTCCAAGACTGGAGTTGGAGATCCCTGCCCCAGGCAGAGAGAAGTGAAGTGCCCTACTCAGGATCATATAGTTTGTCATCGGTAGAAACCATGTGTTTCAGGAACTTCTCTTAATTCTTGGCTCTGTGCAGAAAGATCCCATCTCTTCCCTGGGTATCCACGGTATATAACAGTGCACCATTAGTTATATGCTGTATAGAGACCTCTAGTGGTCCTACAGAAGTATTGCGCTGTGACCTCTATTTGCTCTGGTAATCTTCCAGAACAGTGGAGGTTGCGCTCAACATCATTATACTGGGAGGAGACTCCTCTGGGAGGGAAAATTCAGCCACTTTAATTACCCCATCCAAAGGCAGATTTCTGTCTTTGGCTGGTCTAGCCTTTGCATTATCAGGATGGATCCATCTGGTTAAAGGAACAGTGGGGTTAGAGAGTGACCCAGGTTGCTTAGACCTTGCACCCAATATCCACTGTGTCCTGGTGAACACCACTAGCACACCCCCTGCTCAGAAGAAGAGTAGTCAGTCCTACCAGTGGAGAAGGCATAAACCAAAGAACATCTGGAGCCACTTGCTGAAAGGAGAGATCCAGAGGAGGATCCCTTTAACCAAGTGATACCCAGAGGCAGGAGTTGCAAGGTGCTACTTATACTGGGGCCTGCATCTATGGCAGCCACCAGCTCGGAGGTGCACTGTAGCAAAATAGTAGAGCAGGAAGGTTTCTCCATCTAGGGAGGACCACAGAATAAGGAAAAAGTTTGTAATTGGCTGTAGTGTATTTTTCAATCTCCGCAATACCTATTTTTTGTTGGTAATGTCAACGATGGCTAAATAATGTTGAGTAAATCCTTTGGTTCAGGACACCGAATTCTGACCTGCTCTATATCACTGAGTGAAAGAGGATTGGAGTGAATGGAGTAGTGATGTCAAAGGCCTTCCAGCATTTATTGTCCCATTCTAGGAGCCCTAATTATCTTAAGAGTTGAGACTGGAAGGATACTATTTTCTCTCAGAAATTGTGCTCCCAGTCTCCAAGCGAGTGTGCCCAGGCAGAGAAAGGGAGGCCTAGAGTGTCAGTGGTTACAGCTGTACCGTATCATGAGGGCGTGTGTACTGAAACTTACCAGATGCTGAATCAACCATGGGCAGATGACAGTAGGAATCACGTAGTGAACAAACATCTCTTTCATGCATTCGCTGCTCCTATGGCCTTGTCCTCCAGGACGCCTGTAACACTTCAAAGAATGAGCTGCAAGAAAACAGGAACGTTAATGACAATATTTAATTTCATTGAAAACATCTCACAAAAACCTGCAGATGTTTGTGTTCAGGCAGCATTAAGGTAAAGCTGGAGGGGGAAGCGTAAAATAACATTGAATGGTTTATCTGTTGAAATTACTACTGCTAAGCATTTATATAGCGCTACCAGATGCACGCAGAGCTGTACAAAGAAAACACACAAGAGACAGTCCCTGCTCAAAGAGCTTACAATCTAAAAAGACAAAACAAACAGGAGAAGGACAAGAAAAGAACAAGGGCAAAGAAAGGAGAACAGTAGAAATTACAGATTTGATGCTGTGCTGATTGATTAATTATTGTAGATTTAAAGCACAGCAGTTGGGGGGGGGGTGCAGGGTGTTGCTTCAGGTATGCACATGCGCACACCATCCCAAGCATGGCAGTGCAAATAGAAGCACCTCCAACCCTGCCACGACATCTCTTTTCCCGGCCCTCAATCGGTAACCTCCATGGAGCTCACTTCACAGGTGTTACAAGCTGGAGTCAAAGTTCGGACCCTACGGGAGCTGACTAGCTGCACTGTCCCGAAGAATCTAGGTTACAAGATGAGCCCAGACATGGAGAGGGAGGGAGCAGGGCCAAAGAGAAGAGAGAAGGAGAAGAGTTGACAGAGAGAAGGGAAAGGGAGAAAAAATTGTCTAGAAGGCAAAGAGAGGAGACAGAGAGAGAGAGAGAGGGGGAGAGAGAAGGGGAGAGAGAGGGGTGGAGAGAGAGAGAGAGAGGGGAGAGAGGAGAGAGAGAGAGAGAGAGGGGGGGAGAGGGAGAGAGAGAGGGGGAGAGAGGGGGAGAGAGAGAGAGAGAGAGAGGGGGAGAGAGAGAGAGAGGGGAGAGAGAGAGAAGGGAGAGGGAGAGAGAGATAGAGGGAGAGGGAGAGAGAGGAGAGAGAGAAGGGGAGAGAGAGGGGTGGAGAGGGGGAGAGAGAGAAGGGGAGAGAGAGAGAGAGAGGGAGAGGAAGAGAGAGAGAGGGAGAGAGGGAGAGAGAGAGAGAGGAGAGAGGGGGAGAGAGAGAAGGGGAGAGGGAGAGAGAGATAGAGGGAGAGGGAGAGGGAGAGAGAGAGGGAGAGAGAGGGGTAGAGAGAGAGAGAGAGAAAGAGAGAGAGAGGGAGAGGGAGAGATGGGGAGAGGGAGAGGGAGAGGGAGAGAGAGAGGGAGAGAGAGAGAGAGGGGGGAGAGAGAAGGGGAGAGAGAGGGGTATAGAGAGAGAGAGAGAGAGTGGGAGAGAGAGGGGGAGAGAGAGGGGTAGAGAGAGAGAGAGGGGGGAGAGGGAGAGGGAGAGATAGAGGGAGAGAGAGAGAGAGGGGTGGAGAGAGAGAAGGGGAGAGGGAGAGAGAGAGAGGGAGAGGGAGAGAGAGAGAGAGAGAGAGAGAGAGAGAGTGCATGCTGGGAGGGGGGAAGAAGAGAGTGTGCCTGGGTCACATTGGGTGGGATTGGGAGAGGGACAAATACTAGGGCTAGGCTAGCACAAACCTTCTGCAATTCTCTGCTAAAACAGTGCTTCTCGCTGTCTTTGATGTGCTTTAGTGGTGATAATTAGGAGGTGGGTGGCTTCATATAGTCTCTCCTCAGAGTCTTCCCCATCTCTATTAGAAATGGCCCAGAGAGCAGGGAGGGAGGGGATGAGCTTAAAGCAAACAGAGCAAAGAAGGGCTCTTACTCTGCCCCTCCCCTCCTGTCATTCGAGGATAGGAGGGGATGGGATGGGAGTGACTGCAGCAGACATTGCAGAGCAAAGAAGAGAAACTACTCTAGCTCCTGCAGCCCTGTTTCAGGGTCCGTATGCAGCTGTTTGTGGAGAATGGAGGAGAAGCAGCCTAGTTAGGGGCAGATGGAGAGCCGAGAGAATCAAGTGAGAACGGGAGGGTGAAAGATGACAAAGAAAAGAAGGGAAAGAGAAGAGAGGGGAGATCTAGTTGTGATTACATAGAGCGTGAAAAGATGTTGCTGCAAGGGAGAGATAGGGGGTACAGAAGAAAGAAAAGGAGAAAAGGAAATAAAAGGAAAAGAATATCAGAGAGAGGAGTAAGGGAGAAAGTGATGATGAGAGACAAGAGAAAAGAGGTAAAATGGAAAGGACAGCCTAGAGGAGTTTGGAAGAAATAAATAAAAAGGAAAACAAAAAACTGCGACCAACATGATTAGGGGGAAAAACATCCAAACAATAAGGGGGTTCTTTTAGAAGCATTCCCACATCCAAAAAGCAGCATGGACATGTAGATTGAATTACATGTATCAGTGCCAGTTTAGAACACGCTTTTTGCAGATGTAGGAATGCGCATCAGGTCTATCTTGCTGGGGGGAGGGCGAGAGTGAGAGTGCGTTGGGCAGGACTTACAACGATGATGTGCATTCCCTATTTCATATGAAAAATACACCAGTCCCTCAGTCACAAATAAGTGCCTGCTGACAGGTGCAGATGTGAATGCTGATGAGATGCCCCCAACAGCAGACCTGACTTCAGGAGCCCCTCTCCTAGCTCCCCTCGGATCCAACCTACACCCCTACCCAGTAATCAAGCACCCCCCCCCCCAAAGCACAGCTTCTATCCCCCACCTTCCTGCCAAAGCACAGCCAGGTTCCCTCTCTTCAGCTAATGCTAGTCCCTCCTCCCTGAAAGCCCCCCAACAAAATACGTATGTCCTGATCCCCCAAAGACCCATGCTCTCTAACAGACTGTACCCCCTCCCCAAATTGCTAACTCCATGCTTACTGGTGTCATGTGGCCAATGTGAATAGGAGTAATGACCACTTGCTTCTGCTCAGCATATGGTCAGTTTCCAAAATGGTACCGATGACCACTAGCGGTAATCTTACAATTCTGCCGGCAGTACTGTGAGATAACCACTAGGAGTCACCTGCTGCATTTTGAAAGCTGACCGCAAACCGAGCAGCAGCCAATGGGCAATTCTCCTGCCCTCACTGCCCACCAATGACCCTGATAAGCCCAGTGTTGGCAATTGGGGGGGGGGGGGAGGGAGAGACATAGTCTGTTGGGAGGGGTCTTGGGGGGGATCAGGACATAGGTATGGTATTGGGGGGCTTTCGGGAGAGGGAAGAATTTGCATCGGTTGGGGAGGGGGACCTGGCTGCACTTCAGGGAGAAGATGGGGGATTGGTACTATATTTTTGGTGTGGGATGTGGGGGATTGGTACCATGCTTTGAGGGGACTTGATTACTGGGTTGGGAGGGGGGGACGGCCAGAAGATGGGTTCCCAAGGTTGAGTCTGTGGTTGGGGTGGGCCTGACCTGTGGTTTTGTACTGGTATTCCATCTGTGCCAGTGAAGCAATTTTAAGAGGCTGATCCCACGTGTTTTTTTTGGGGGGGGGGGGTCCATGGCTGTTTTTCCCCTGTGCAGTTTCTTAAAATTGCTGCGCTTGTCATGGTGATGCAGACCAGTGCTGTACTGCGCTATTTTACAAGGAGTTTTACATCTGGCAGAACCTCTTGTGAAATACTGTCATAATTCTCCATGTCCTAAGATGGACGTGGGAATTCCCCTCTCCATGTCCTTTCTAAAATGTGCCTTTAAAGGAAAAAAAAAACATTTTATTTTTAGCATAACAATTAGGATATGTAACACAATGATTTAGTAGCTGGAGTAAGCTGGATGTACCAGAACTCAGTGGAAAATCTCTGATTTGGATGTAATACCCATATAGAAATCATACCTCAAGATCTACCTCAAGATCCGGACTCTTCGACATCTTCGCCCCCTGCTTGATCCTGATGACTTCAGAACTATATTTCAAGCCTTAACCTTACCACACCTTGACTATGCCAATGCCATTCTCCAAGGCCTCCCACACTCCACATTAAACCCTTTGCAACTCGCCATGAATACCGCTGCTAGAGTCCTCTACGGAGCATCAAGAAGGGACCATATAACACCCATCCTAGAGCAACTCCACTGGCTCCCCATACATGGCAGAATATTATTCAAAACATTACTACTAACTTTCAAGGCCACTAAAAGCATCACCTCCTCCTCTCTAATAGACCTCATTCAAGCCGTCCCACCCAACAGATCCAGGAGAACGATATCAACAAATACTCTAATCATCCCTAAAGCAGCGACAAAATGCCTATCAGTGACATCCAACAGGGCTTTCAGATTCTATGCCCCTAAATGCTGGAACGCTCTACCCCCAGAAATTCGTGCTATCACTGATCTATCCCTTTTTAGAAAGGCACTCAAATCCCACCTCTTCCCCCATTATTACTTAACCAACTAACCAATCTTGATCACTACCCAAACTAAGAACAAATCCTGTCATGTATACTTGTAAATACTCTTGTAAATAGTTGCAGTAATGACTTCCCATGTTTTATCCAAGTTCTCTGACCTTGTTCTCTGTAAAACCAAACAGTTTGTTCATTATGGTATGTTGTTATATTGTAAACCGCGCTGATGCTGAATAGAGCGGTATATAAGAGCCTGTAATAAATAAATAATAAATAAATAAATAAATAAATATGCTGGAAACAGTGGGTAATTCAATTTATTTTTGTGGCGCATACTGATTTCAATTTTAGGCAGAATGCACCAGCAGAACAAGGCACTAGTGCGAGGGAGTGGGGTGTGCCACGAGGATTGAACGAACTCAAAAGCATGACACAAAATAAAGAAGTAGAAAAGTGTATACTAGCAGTGTGACACAACGGCACATTTCTCCCCATTTCCAGAATCAGTCACGTGGGGGGGTCTCATAGAAAGTGCCAGGGGGTGCGGCATGTGTGTGGGGTGTGTGATGGGTAGTCTCAGGAGCTCTGTGTGTGTGTCTCTCTCTCTCTTTCTCTATTGACCCCCTGTCCCAGGTTTTCTCCACGCTCTCTCTCTTTCATAACCTCCCACCCACCTTCTCCCAATCTCTGTCTCTCTGATGACCCTCTTGCACCCAGTGTCTCTCTCTCTCTCAGCCCCCATACCCAGGCTTCATCCACTCTCCCTCTTTCTCTCATTCCCCCCCCCCCCTTCCTTCATCCAGCTCCTATTTCATTCACCCATTTTTGTCTGGGGCTCCAGCACCTCACAAACACCACAGCTTAAGCTTTCCCTACTGTGATCAACTCTCAGGTGGAGCCATGAGGGGCAGGAAGTTCAGGCTAATCTCTTGTTAGATTTAAAACTGCAAGATCATCCTGACCTCCTTATTCAATGCGACTTCACCATTCAGACAGCCAACTGCGGTGAGAGAAGCCTGAACCACAGCGTTGGCTCACATACACATCTCTGAGCATGCTTAAACCTATATAGAGGAGTGGAGGAGTAGTCTAGTGGTTAGGGCACTGACTTGGTAACCAAGCAACCAGGGTTCAATTCCCACTTGCATTCCCTATGGCCTTGGGCAAGTCACTTAACCCTCCATTGCCTTGGAAGAACAGCCTGGCAATCTACCTCTGGTCACACTGATAAGAAAACCCAGGAGCTGCTGGGTTCCCAGGAGTCAGCACTGACTTGAAGAGATAGACTGACAATTTCTCAGCCACCTGAACCCTCATCAGTAGACACTATGCCTTAGCAAAAGACACCTAAAAAGGTTGAGTAGTACTGGGTTAGTAATATAAACTACTTTGGGTCCCATTTTATGAGAGGTCAGCATAAAAATCCGAGACAGGGGAGAGATTGGGGGAGATCCAAGATGGCGGATGACTGCTCCATTGCAGAGCTCTGATGGGGAAACGCAAGTGAAAAGTGCAAGCCAAAGTCCCCTCGCAGCCCAGCCCTTCCCTTGCAGGTGCTGCCTCTATGATCCTACCTTATTTGCTTCGCCCAGACATGCAGCAAGCCGGCTCCAGAGAGCAGCCTTTGGGGTTGGGACCTGTGATGGGGAGTCCTGGTCTGGCCTCCTGCTCGGATATCTCTTTCAGATCGGAGTTGCAGGTTCCCACTGCCCAACCATCAGCATCCCCTGTGGTTTCAGCCCAGGCACCTGCAGTGAACGAGGAGAGCGTCAGCGTCTCAGTGCCTCGAGGGGGGGGGGGGCGTTGCAATGGTGGTGGACGCTGAATCGCATCATCTTCCGGCGGCTGAGGCAGTATTAGCGGAGAGAAGGGTGCAGAATCCAGCAGAGTTGAGCTCAGCTTTGGCGGTGGATTCTTCATTTTCGGAGGTGGAGGTTCGAGGCTCCGGTGCTCCAGCAGGTCAGATGGCAGCGGTTTCTGTGCAGCCCTCTTTCTCACTAAGGCGCCCTGACACTTCTTCTAAAGTCTCTTCTTTGGGCCAGAGGAAGGAGTTCAAGAATTAAAAAGACTGACTCTGAAGTATGAGGAGCATTTGGAGAAGATTTCTAGGTCTGAGGAGTTACTGGTTAAGGACAAGTCTCTTCTTCGCAGCAAGGTTGAGACTTTAGAAAATGGAGTGAGACAGTCTAACTTATGTATTATAAATTTTCCTAAAGTGTCTTTACTATCACCTCGTGATATGTTTAAAAGGTATTTGGTTGAGATATTAAAGGTCTGACCTGAGGCAATGCCGTCTGTGTCCAAAGTTTACTATTTGCCTATGGGACGGGTTATCCAGGAGTCGTCACAGGTTCAGGGTGTGTTTATGGACGTTTTGGATATATCGGCCGTGTTACAGTCTTCTGATTCTGCTAATGCTGTTCCTGCGACTCTCCTGGCGACCTTTGCCCTTCCTGGGGACCGAGATTGGTTCCTGAAATTGTATTTTTGCCATAAAGATGAATTATTTTTTTCTTGCAAGGTTAGAATATACCCGGACGTCTCGCATGAGACGCAGCAGCACAGAAGGGACCTTTTGCTACTTCGACCAGCTATGTTGCAGTTAGGAGCTTTGTACTTCCTAAAATTCCCCTGCAAATATATGATAAGATTTAGATCTGCGAGATATGTGTTTGTGGTCCCTCTCAGTTAACTGCCTTTGTGTCAGCTCAACGTGCCTTACAAGATTCTGCTCAAGGAGAATAACTTAGACCCAAATCGGTTGGTTAACTTGCTGCTTCTAGCGTTCACTTGTCTTTTGCTTTTATGTTTATTGGTTTATATTTCTGTCATCTGATGTAGGGTCTTCCTCTGATGTTGTGGGCTTGTGTCTTATTGTGTGAAATACTGTATGTTTTCTTATTGTTATTTTCTTGTTTAGTTTGTGTCCCATTCAAAATTTTTCTCAGCAAATGTTTTGAAATGCAAATTTATTAAATATCTGGGACAGAAGAGAATGCATGTCCTGCCTCATTCCTCTAAGTGTAAGTCTGATTTTCCATTTTGGGCCATGCAAAGTAGATGATTTCACTAAAGAATTAGAAGTAAGAACTTCAGAAGGCGTATACTTCTTTTAAAAATATTGACAATTTTTGCTGTGAATGATTTTGTTTGTATTAGTATATCTGATGACATTATCATTGCTGTTTTTCAAAGCAGTGAATAAATACAGATGTAAAAATGAAAAGAGAAGGCGCCTTTTGAATGCAGAAAAGCTGTTGCAGTTATAGAGGTCTTAAAGCCAAAAGACACAGGAAACCATAAAAGAGAAATGTTAAAGCTTTGCATCTAGAAAGATGAAATCTTCAGCAACTGTGTCTGCTCCCCCTACTGCGGCCAGCAGGGGGAGCAGAAAGGTCCTCATCTTTCCCTAATGCCTTCAGACTAGTGAGAGCAGCTCCACTGGTGGGAACGTTATACGTCCACCCAGCAAGAGTTCCAAGGGTGTTTTTCCCATAGAGTCATGATTCATAATGAAAATTTCCAAAATGTCAATGTTCTGTTCAGCATTTGAACCAGTTTCTGAGGGCGGAACCTTAGTGATGCCAAGCTAACCCTTGAGCTCGGGAGTTGCACTCTCCTGCATGTTCATTGTGTATTACTTGGCTTTTTGTATGTAGATATTATGTCCTGCGTACAGAGTGAGGTACATTTTCTTTTATACTTTATAGCACTTCTCAGAATTCAGGACAAACGAGGCACATATCTTGAAAAGAACAGCACAGTCAGGGTAATTTCTAGCCTGTTTTGTAAAGAAGCATAGACGCCTGTGTCTTTTTAAAATACCAGGGGTAAACCAGCCGAAAGGGTGGCTACACCAAAGCCCCAGACACTGCATGTCTGCTCAGGAGGACGTGTAAATCCTCACGCATAAAGTACATATGTATGCACATATTTTATAAAACTTGCGACTCCTCTTGCACTCAGAACACACCTATACATGGGTCATGTGAATGTATGCACCTTCTTGTTTCCATATACTTTTATGCATGTAATCCCTGGGGTTGTTTTATAGAAGCCGTTTTATTCACGGAAAACAAGGGCTTCCGGTGGGAAAGATTTATAAAAACAATCCCCAATATGCATACATCTGAACAATAAGGAAACAGGTTCCAAAAATCCAAGACTGGCCCAACCACCAGGCCAACTAGGCGGTTGCCTTGAGCAGCAGCTTGGGGGGGGGGGGAGGGGGGAGCAAAGAGCAAGGCATTCAAAGCTAAACAATAGATTCTGATAGCCAGGGTGGGCATAAGTCTTAAGGTTTAGCTAGGGCGCCAATACCTTGAACCAACTCTGGGGCCAACCCTGCAAAAAACAAAGCTATAGACCTAGTCCATTACCAAAAAGCATATTGATAGAAGCCCAGGTAAGACATCATCCAAGGAAAAATAACATACGATGACTTAGAACAAACTAGAATAAATAAACAAACAAAAAAGGCAGTAACGAATGACAATACACTCCAAAACTCCACCCTCAGAGAACATCCCAGTTATTTGCATTTTAGGAAACAGCTTAAGGAGCTCTTCGGATAATAAGTTGAGTGAGCCTGAGATTTCTTAGCATCAATTCTTTCAGCAGTCAGAATTTATGCTTTTAAATACTCAGGTATTTGTTCTAATGTTCCTTTGTTTGTATTGTTAAGAACTGTTTTATTTTTATTATCTAGGTTGTTTATTGTTTACGACTATCTGCACTAATGCTGTGTAACAAATTGAGTATCAATAAATCTAATCAGACCTGAACCTCCCCACCCCCACCCCCCGCCATTCACCACTTCAGGTTCTTTGGAAGAAACAAGAGCTGGCGTCATTTATTTTACTTATTTTTACATGACTTACATTCAGGTACCATAGATATTTCCCTCTCCAAGGAGGGCTTACAATCCAAGCTTGTACCTGAGGCAATGGAGGGTTAAATGACTTGCCCAAAGTCCCAGAGAGAGCCAGTGGGATTTGAAGTCTGGCTTAGCCTGGTGCTGTAAACACTGAGCTACTCCTCCACTTCACATTATTATCTATAAAGTCCATCAGCTGATACCGCTGAAAGAAAATGTATTGAACATTCTGGAATAAAAGCCCAGACTTGGGAACTGCAGTAATAGTGAGGCTATTAACAAAAATACTTGTCTCTTTACCAAAACAATTTACATCTTGCCTGAGAAACCTTAGAAATATCAGGAAACAGTAAAATAGAACAGCCCAACGCTCTAACATTGTTTGGATTTAGAAAAGCATTTGACCCTGGTAGAGGGCAGGCATCAGTAGGAGCGTCTTATTCTTCACAGAGGCCATCTGGGAACATTCCAGGAAATGAGTAATATCCAAACCATCTTCAGAGACAAGAGGCAAGCTTTTCCTCCAGTGATTCATCCATCGACCCTTTCAGTAGGAGAAAGGGAGGTGTGCACTGTGGAGGGATCTGGAAAACCTCAGAAGTATTGTGCAGCGAGAAGGCTTAGGGGCGCATTTCAGCTGTCTGCTGTTGCCTGCCGCTGCTGAGAGAAAAAAAAAGTGGTGGTGGCAGGCAACGGCAGACAGCTGAAATGTGCCCCTTTAGCCTCTGTGCCCTGGGCAGCTACACCGCTCGCACAGGGCTAGGTACGGTCCTGCTGATGTTGAGGCTTTAATGAAAGTGACTGACTTGGATTTAGTGCTGGTTACGGAGACATGGTTCACGGATGTAATTATACCTAGCTATACTTTATTCAGGAAGGGGAGGAGGAGTGGCACTAATATTAATGCTACAGAATTACAGGGCATATGAAGGAAGGAGGGAGGCACCATGGATTAAACTGGAAAGAGGGAATGGGCCCTCCATTTGCGTGGTGTGATATACAAACCTCTTTCACGGGCAGAAGAACTGCACAGATTTAATTGAAGACATGTGCAGTATTGCTGTGACAGGAGGGTTGCCTAGATTGCAGTCTTGAAGTCCAGTCCTGTCCAGATTACAAAACCAGTTAAAGTTGGGACAATCCATTCAGCTGTCCTAACTTTAGCCGGTTAAGATAACTAGGCAGCTGTTGCTGGCACAGGGCCTGCGCTTCAGGGGGCCCCGTGCCAACAACATTCTGCACGCCGACGGCTCACCTCCTTTAGCAGCTCGTGGCAGGCTCAGCAACAGCTCGTTACAGTCTCCGAAGTGAAGAGCGTTGTTTTCTTCACTTTGGCAGCTGTATTGTAATGAAGTTCGCAGGTATGCTGAGAGCCGGGACACAGGAAATGTCCTTTGACCTCCGGCATGCCAGCGGATCTTCATTACAATACAGCTACCGAAGTGAAGGAAACAACACTCTTCACTTCGACGGCTGTAATGAGCTGTTGCTGAGCCTGTCGGGAGCCGCGAGCCGCTAAAGGAGGTGAGCCGGGGCCTCTAAAGCCTGTCGTGGGGCTCTTCGGGGAGGGGAGGGGGCTTGGACTTGAAAAGGGCTGAGTCGGGGCAGGGGGCTAAGATTCCAAATGGGCTGAGTGGAGGGGCTAGGATTGGAAATGGGCTGGGTGGGGGTGGGGGCTAGGAATGGACTGAGTGAGGGGGACTAGAAATGGAAATGGGCTGAGTGGGGGGGGGTGATTAGGGCTGCAAATGATCTGATGGGGAGGAATAGGACTTGGAAATGGGCTTTTGGGGGGGTTAGGATTGGAAATGGACTGATGTGGTTCTGGAATAGAACTGGAAATGTCCAATGGGGGGAGGGGACTAGTTTTATAAATGGCTGATGGGGGATAGGATTGCAAATGGGCTGATAGGGGCAGCTTGGACTAGAAATGAGTTGATTGTGGGGGTAGGACTGGAAATGAGCTGATGGGGGCTGGAATAGGACTGGAAATGAACTGATGGGGGTCTCAGACTGGAAATGGACTGAGTGTGGGGAGCTTGGACTGGAAATGGGCTGAAGCTCCCCCACACTTGGCCCAATTTCCATTCCAAGCCCCCCATCAGCTCACTGGAATAGGATTGGAATTGCTTTATGGAGGTGGGGGCTAGTATTGGAAATGGGTGATAGGGGGGCTAGAATTGCAAATGGGCTGATGGGGGATCTTGGACTGGAAATGGACTGGTGGGGGTGGAATAGGACTGGAAATGAGCTGATTGGGGGGTCTAGGACTGGAAATGGGCTGATGGGGGGAGAATGCAATTAGAAGGGAGCGGTTGCTGAGTGGGGCTAGAACTAGAAGGGAGCTGATTTTGGGGGAGGACTAGAAGGGGATGGGGCTGGGGGAATGAGGATGGAGGGGGAAAAGATATTTTGTGTGGGAGGGAAGGAAAATCTATGAGTTGCTGGGTATTGGCAGAATATGTGGGGATTGAGGATGGAAGGGTGAAATTTGAGTGGATGATAAAGGAATAAAAAAGAAATTGGGGAAAGAACAAAAGGGGAAAGATCAGTATGTTAAAGCAGATGCAGAAGATAGAAAGGAAAAAATCTAGAAGAGAGAAGAAAAGACAAATGGACAGCAGACAATGGAGAATTAGCAGAAGACAGAAGAAACCAGAAGAAAGTGACTGGAGCAATTGCAATTGAAAAATAAAATGCCCAAACAACAAAAGCTAGAAAGAATACTTTTTTATTTTGAATTTATTAACTGGAATATGTCAGCTCTGGGAAATGTGTATCACTAACGTCTTTGCATTTTTGCTTAGTATAAAAGGAAATTAATTTATAGTATTGTTGTACAATCCAAGTTTGGCTTTAGTGGTTCCCAATTTACATAGTAACATAGCAGCATAGTGAATGACAGCAGATGAAGACCAGTATGGTCCATCTAGTCTGCCCAGTATGATGGCAAGAGTAGTTGCACCTGCCGCTCCGTGCAGGCCACCCCTCCCCATATCTTTGTTTAGGGGTGAACCCACCGCTCCATGTAGGGCACCCCTATTTGTTGAGAAATTAGATGGTTCCGTTTATTTTGGGTTTATCCTGTTGCTGTAAAGGGATCCACTGTGTCTGTCCCATGCCATTTTGAATTCTGTCACTGTATTTGCCCCCACCACTTCATCAGGAGGGCATTCCAAGCATCCACCACCCTTTCAGTGGAAAAGTATTTCCTGACATTGCCTTTCAATTTACCACCTTTCAGCTTCCTGTTATGCCCTCTAGTTTTACAGCTTCCCCGTCTTTGGAAGAGGTTTGTTTGTTCATTATTTCCCTTTAAGTATTTAAAGGTCTGAATCATATCTCTCCTGTCCCTCCTCTCCTCCAAAGTGTACATGTTTAGGTCTTCAAGTCTCTTCTCATAAGGCTTCTGACGCAGGCTCCAAATCATTTTGGTTGCCTTCCTCTGAACAGTTTCCAGTCTTTTTGCATCCTTTGCAAGATATGGTCTCCAAAACTGAACACAGTATTCCAAGTGAGGCCTCACCAGTGACTTGTACAGCGGCATAAGTACTTCTTCCTTTCTGCTGGTAATTCCTCTTTGTATTGTGATCCTCCCCCCTTGCTGATACCCGTAGGTATGTAGGGTTTAAGGAGGTTAAGTTCCTTCCTGAACCAAAGTTTCACTATTTCCTGAAGCAGTGCTCGTAGGGAAATGTAGTTTCTTTAAGAGTTCAATATATAGTAACATAGTAAGTGACGGCAGATAAAGACCAGCATGGTCCATCTAGTCTGCCCAGCAAGATGGCAAGAGTAGGTGCATCTGTCGCTCTGTGCAGGCCACCCCTCCCCATGTTTTTGTTTCTGTTTAGGGGTGAACCCACCACTCCATGTAGGACACCCTTATTTGTTCAGATGCTAGATAGTTCAGAAGTTAGATGGTACTGTTTATTTTGCTTTTATCCTGTTGCTGTAAAGGGATCCACTGTGTTTGTCCCATGCCGTTTTGAATTCCATCACCGTGTTTGCCCTCACCACTTCCATCGGGAGGGCATTCCAAGCATCCACCACCCTTTCAGTGAAGAAATATTTCCTGACATTGCCTTTCAATTTACCACCTTGCAGCTTCATGTTATGCCCTCTAGTTTTACAGCTTCCCCGTCTTTGGAAGAGGTTTGTTTGTTCATCATTTCTCTTTAAGTAATTAAAGGTCTGAATCATATCTCCCCTGTCCCTCCTCTCCTCCAAAGTGTACATATTTAGGTCTTCAAGTCTCTTCTCATAAGGCTTCTGACGCAGGCTCCAAATCATTTTGGTCGCCTTTCTCTGAACAGTTTCCAGTCTTTTTACATCTTTTGCAAGATATGGCCTCCAAAACTGAACACAGTATTCCAAGTGAGGTCTCACCAGTGACTTGTACAGTGGCATAAGTACCTCTTCCTTTCTGCTGGTAATCCCTCTTTGAATGCAGCCCAACATCCTCCTGGCTTTTGCCACCGCCTTGTCGCACTGTTTTGCCACCTTGAGATCATCAGAGATAATCACACCAAGGTCTTTCTCCTGAACCGTGCATACCAACCTCTCACCCCCTATTGTGTACTTTTCCCTTGGATTTCTGCTACCCAAGTGCATGACACTGCACTTTTTCACATTAAATCATAGTTGCCAAGCATTAGACCAGTCTTCCAGCTTTTGTAGATCTTTCCTCATGTTATCCACTCCCTCTGGGGAGTCCACTCTGTTGCAAATTTTTGTGTCATCTGCAAAAAGGCAGACTTTTCCATTCAGTCCTTCAGCAATATCACTCACAAATATATTGAACAGTGCCGGGCCCAGGACCGAACCCTGAGGCACCCCGCTAATCACCTTCCTCTCATCCGAGTGAGCTCCATGTACCATCACCCTCTGTTGTCTGTCAGTCAACCAATTTCTAATCCAGTTTACTATCTTGGGACCCATCCCCAAGCTACTGAGTTTATTGACAAGCCTCCTATGAGGAACAGTATCAAAGGCTTTGCTGAAATCCAGATAGATGACATCCATTGCATGCCCCAGATCTAGTGTGACTCAAGTGTTTCAAGCAAAAAGGATTTATTTCCCCTCCCGGGGTGGACTTCACAAGGAATGAAGGTAACACAAATATCTTGTACTTTGGCAGAAAAAGGACAAAATAAGATATCCAACTTAAATAGCTTCAGTCAGCGTTAAACATTTTTCTTCCAGCAGATTAAACACCATAGTACTGTTTCCATGTAGGGCACCCCTATTTGTTGAGAAATTAGATGGTTCCGTTTATTTTGGGTTTATCCTGTTGCTGTAAAGGGATCCACTGTGTCTGTCCCATGCCATTTTGAATTCTGTCACAGCTCTCTGTTCCCTTCTCACAGTAAGTCTGTATTTTCTTCACAGCACAATTTTAACATAGAGATATTATCTCCTCAGCCAGTGAAATCGTACAGTCCATTTCTTCCATAGGAGTATTTACACAGGATGGCTCTGTTTCCATAAATTCTACCTCTGGGGTAAGAAATGTTTGCCACGCTCCCTCTGGAGTCGCGCCCTTTTCTCCAACCCTAGGCTTTATGGTAAACTCGGGGTTTAAGTACTGTTGAAACAAGCACTCCCACTATAGTCCTTTCCACCATAGTCCCAACCTTCCAGGTCAATAAACTCACAATTATTATTATGATTCCAGCCCTTAGGCTTACCTTTGAACCTGGCTGTGGAAGGTTTTCTCCATGGCTTACAGATAGCTGTCGGTTCCCAACCTGACTTGTGCAAAGCAGAGTTCAACTGCCTTCCTGGCTTTTCCTTCTGTTTATAATCCAGAGAGTATCTCAGCTGACTTGGTCTGCTCCTGCTGTATCTTTGACTCAGAGCCTCTGACCTTTCCTCAGCTAGAGACTCAGTCCACCTCCTTACTGGAAGCTGGCTTTTCTTCCTCCAAGGGGACTCTGCTCGTCTCTCCTCTTGTTCACTCTCTCGTTCACTCTGGCTTTCCTCCTCTCTCCTCTCTCCCTACTGGGACCTCTTTATGAGTCAGCTTTCTCGGATAGGGCCTGACTCCGCCTCCTAGCAGGTGTTCTGAATTACTTTGTAACTCTCTGTTAAACTGGTAGCAGGGGCGTGTTTCTTTCTCTCGGGCTTGGTTTCCCTGACAACCAGTAGCCATGTGCTTTTGTTTATATTGCAGCCCTGCACTTCTTACCTGGTTTTTGGGAGTTTCTACAGGGCTAGAAGGACTCACTATGTCACAGATCCCCCCACTTAAAATATTACGGGCTGCCGGAACCTGTGACGGACAGCACGTAATCCGGGAAAGAGCATCGGCATTACTATGCAACTTACCCGCCCGGTGCTGCACTACAAAATCATACGCTTGCAAAGCTAAATGCCACCTGGTTAGCCTGGCATTACTGTTTCTCATTTGATGCAGCCACCTCAGTGGCGCGTGGTCCGTAATCAGATAAAATTTATGGCCTGTAAGATAAAATCGCAAAGACTCTATCGCTCACTTAATTGCGAGACACTCGCGCTCCACCGTGGAATATTTCTGTTCGGCTCTGGACAACTTCCTGCTTAAATATGTTACCGGGTGTTCAACTCCTTCAAATACCTGGGACATTACGGCCCCTAACCCCGTCTCGGAGGCATCCGTTTGTACGAGGAATGGTAGATCAAAGTTAACCCCTCTTAAGACCGGAGCCGTACATAGCCTATCTTTCAAAGTCATGAACACGTTTTAAGCATCTGGTGTCCACTTAAGGTTATTCGGGGCATTCTTCCGAAGCATTTCCGTGAGCGGAGCACTTTCCTCCGCAAATTGCGGAATAAATCAGCGGTAGTACCCTACCAGGCCCAAGAATCCCCGCATTTGCCTTTTATTCAGGAGGCGTGGAAAGTTCTTCATACTTTCAACCTTGCTGGCTAAGGGCTCCACCACCCCTCCTCCCACCATGTGACCTAAGTATTTTACATTTGTACCGGCGAAAATACACTTCCCGGGATTTACAGTGAGACCCGCTTTCCTCAGGGCACTCAAAACTGCCTCTACCCTGGGCAAGTGCTGAGCCCACGTGGTACTGTGGATGACGATGTCGTCCATATACGCCCAGGCGTACTCATGGTGGGGCCGCAAGATTTGGTCTACCAACCTTTGACATGTGGCCGCTGCCCCGTGAAGTCCGAAAGGCATGCGCCTAAACTGAAATAACCCTATCGGGGTAGCAAAGGCTGTCTTAGGTTTGGAGGCCCGGGTGAGCGGTATTTGCCAGTAACCTTTTGTTAGGTCCAATGTGGTCAAATACTTAGCCTGGCCTAGTTTATCTAATAAATCTTCGATTCGAGGCATGGGGTAGGCATCAAAATCAGAAATGTTATTTATCTGTCTAAAATCTATACAGAAGCGAAGGCTTCCATCTGGTTTGGGCACCAATACGATAGGGCTTGACCAGGGGCTTCTGGACTCTTCTATAATGCCCATTTTGAGCATGTCCCTTACCTGTTCTATCATTTCTTTTTTTCTTGCTTCCGGTAGCCTATAGGGGCGTTGCCTGACTATTCTTCCTGGTACCGTAATAATCTCATGGGCAACGATCTTGGTTTCCCCTGGAAGCGTCGTCAGGACGTCCGAAAACCTATCTAATACCCTTCTGAGTTCCTGCTGCTGTTGTACCGACAACTCTGCCCCTATACGTGGCCCTGGAGTTTCCCTCCAATCGGCTGGCTGTGGACCAAAATCGTCCTCTTTTTGTTCTTCGGTGACAGCGGTCAACCCTTTTAATTCCCCCACTCCGGTAGACCCGAATCCTCTTTCTCCTCTCTCTGTGGGGGCTAATGAGGCTACTTCTACAACCTCGGGGAAACCTACGCGCTCACAGATCATTTGAGCGATTCTGTCACCGGACTTCACCTGGAACTCTTCCTGACTGAAGTTGAACATTAATACTTTTACTTCACCACGATAATCGGGGTCAATTACCCCAGCCCCGATGTCTATAAAATATTTGGCTGCCAGGCCTGACCTGGGTGCTATCCTCCCATAGCATCCGGGCGGGATTTGGACCTTAACCCCTGTGCTTATTAGGGCCTTCCCTCCCCTGGGTATCACCCTATCCTCAGCACTAAATAAGTCGTATCCAGCAGCGGCTTCCGAAGCTCGCTGCGGACCCCTGGCCTGAGACAAAACCTTGCAATACTGGAGTATGAATCTTGGTTTCTCCGTAGTTACATTCTTTTCCCTTAGTGAGTGCTGTGGGCTACTTTTACCTGGTTTACCTAATAGGGGACTAGGGACTTTGGTCGCGATGGCCTCTAATCTAGGCAGATCCTGGGACTTCTTTTCCACTTCAACAGGGGCGGCTGTACAGGGGACGGATGTTACATTCAGATCAGTAGCAAGACCTTCCTCGAGCCCTTGGCTAAAGGGCGGCCAATCCCTGCCCAGGACAACGCTCTGTGGAAGGCGGGGGACCACTGCCATCAATATCTTCCCCTCTGTTCCCAACCCTCTTATACCCATTTCATATAAGGGGTAATGGTACGATGCCCCATGTATACATCTATCTTCACCCGCCCTACGGCTTGACCTGGTGCTGACTGGGATTGTATGGCCTCCCAGAGCCGTTGGGAGACCATGCTCTGGTCAGCACCAGAGTCAAGCAGTGCTTGGGCCTCTATACCCTCCACTTGTACTGGGAGCAAAAACCCTGACCGGACTTTCTTTCCTATACCGGCCATCAATGCTTTACGTAAACTACAGTCCCTTTGAAAATGCTCTATGCTCCCGCATTTAAAACATTTTCCTCTCATATGGGAAAAACCCACATTCTCATAAGGCAGTTTACTTTGTACATTTCTATCCTTATTACCAGCCTTTGCTGCACCTGGAATGCTTGATTTTGGGGCTTTAGCAAACTCAGCCTCAAAATATCGCTCCATCATGCTAGTCGCTTCTTCTGAGGTCTTACAATCTTGTAACATGAGGAAGGTTTTTATTTCTGCTGGCACAGCTTCTAAATACTGTTCTAGTATCAGCTCATCCATTATGGATTCAACAGTTCTCTGCTCTGGTTTTACCCATTTCCATGCTAAACCTTTCATTCTATAATATAGGGCTTTAGGGGTTTCTCCGGGCCTCAACTTGGCCTCCCTAAATTGGCGCCTATAGAATGAAGGGGTCAGCCCGAGCCTATCCCTCACAACATTTTTAATAGCATCGTAGTCAGTTGTTAAGGTAGCAGGCATTGACTTATAGGCTGACAAGGCTTGGCCGGATAGAGACATGGCAAACCTTATGGCCCACTGCTCCTTAGGCAGCTTTATGGCCTCTGCAAGACATTCAAAGGCGTCCACATAGTCGTCAACATTATCTGTAGGGGACAGCTGTCCCAGCATAAAGATATCTCTACCAGGTAGTCCTACACCACGGGTATACTCAGGTAAGTCTCTTGCTGGCTCTTGCTGCTGCTTTACTAACAGTTCCATGAGCTCCCTTATTGGCTTCTGCTGTTCCTGAATGGCAGCCATGGCTTGGTCCTGGACTCGACGAGTCATCTCCAATTGTTTGTCCCACTGCAGAGACATCCATCTTAGCATTTCCTGAGGCTCCATTTTAGCTCTTCAGGTACCTGGGAAAAACACACAAACAACAAGACCCAAGTGTGGCCCAAAAACAACAACAAAAAAAATTTCTCCTTTTTTTTTTTTTTTCCACCCTGTGCACTACTACCGTGCACTACCTTTTCTCTGGTTATCCCTCCGCACTTCTGCCCAGCTACAATTACCTGAGCTCAGTGCAGAGTCAGGCACTGAGAAAAGTAGCTCCTTTTCTGACCGGTAGTCAGTCGAGCGCCGGAACCTCCTGTTCCTGGATATCAGCCACTCGCTGCTGCTGGACTCTTGTCCCTCCAGGTGTCCTTCAATCCAGGAAAAATCCGTACTACTACG
The DNA here is from genome assembly GCA_033557465.1 of Ichthyophis bannanicus. Classification (NCBI taxonomy): domain Eukaryota; kingdom Metazoa; phylum Chordata; class Amphibia; order Gymnophiona; family Ichthyophiidae; genus Ichthyophis; species Ichthyophis bannanicus. The sequence goes on from CM066031.1 coordinate 1,860,378,903, forward strand.
CCATTGTGATCCTCCCCCCTTGCTGATACCCGTAGGTATGTAGGGTTTAAGGAGGTTAAGTTCCTTCCTGAACCAAAGTATCACTATTTCCTGAAGCAGTGCTCGTAGGGAAATGTAGTTTCTTTAAGAGTTCAATGAAGGGTAGTGTGACTCAAGTGTTTCAAGCAAAAAGGATTTATTTCCCCTCCCGGGGTGGACTTCACAAGGAATGAAGGTAACACAAATATCTTGCACTTTGGCAGAAAAAGGACAAAATAAGATATCCAACTTAAATAGCTTCAGTCAGCGTTAAACATTTTTCTTCCAGCAGATTAAACACCATAGTACTGTTTCCTACAGCTCTGTTCCCTTCTCACAGTAAGTCTGTATTTTCTTCACAGCACAATTTTAACATAGAGATATTATCTCCTCAGCCAGTGAAATCGTACAGTCCATTTCTTCCATATTAGTATTTACACAGGATGGCTCTGTTTCCATAAACTCTACCTCTGGGGTAGGAATTGTTTGCCATGCTCCCTCTGGAGCCGCGCCCTTTTCTCCAACCCTAGGCTTTATGGTAAACTTGGGGTTTAAGTACTGCTTGAAACAAGCACTCCCATTATAGTCCTTTCCACCATAGTCCCAACCTTCCAGGTCAATAAACTCACAATTATTATTATGATTCCAGCCCTTAGGCTTACCTTGGAACCTGGCTGTGGAAGGTTTTCTCCATGGCTTACAGATAGCTGTCGGTTCCCAACCTGACTTGTGCAAAGCAGAGTTCAACTGCCTTCCTGGCTTTTCCTTCTGTTTATAATCCAGAGAGTATTTCAGCTGACTTGGTCTGCTCCTGCTGTATCTTTGACTCAGAGCCTCTGACCTTTCCTCAGCTAGAGACTCAGTCCACCTCCTTACTGGAAGCTGGCTTTTCTTCCTCCAAGGGGACTCTGCTCGTCTCTCCTCTTGTTCACTCTCTCGTTCGCTCTGGCTTTCCTCCTCTCTCTCCTCTCTCCCTACTGGGACCTCTTTATGAGTCAGCTTTCTCGGATAGGGCCTGACTCCGCCTCCTAGCAGGTGTTCTGAATTACTTTGTAACTCTCTGTTAAACTGGTAGCAGGGGCGTGTTTCTTTCTCTCGGGCTTGGTTTCCCTGACAACCAGTAGCCATGTGCTTTTGTTTATATTGCAGCCCTGCACTTCTTACCTGGTTTTTGGGAGTTTCTACAGGGCTAGAAGGACTCACTATGTCACAGTATGCAGCCCAACATCCTCCTGGCTTTTGCCACCGCCTTGTCGCACTGTTTTGCCACCTCGAGATCTTCAGAAATAATCATGCCAAGGTCTTTCTCCTCATCCATGCACACCAACCTCTCGCCCCCTATCGCGTACATTTCCCTTGGATTTCTGCTACCCAAGTGCATGACTCTGCACCTCTTTTCATTAAATCTTAATTGCCAAGCATCAGACCATTCTTCCAGCTTTTGTAGATCTTTCCTCATGTTAACCACTCCCACGGGGAAGTCTACTCTGTTGCAAATGTTTGTGTCATCTGCAAAAAGACAGACTTTTCCATTCAGTCCTTCAACAACATCGCTCACAAATACATTGAACAGTGCCGGGCCCAGGACTGATCCCTGGGGCACCCCACTAATCACCTTCCCTTCATCTGCGTGAGCTCCATTTACCATCACCTTCTGTCGTCTGTCAGTCAACCAATTTCTGATCCAATTTACCATCTTGGAATCTGTCCCCAAGCTACTGAGTTTATTGATAAGCCTCCTATGAGGAACAGTATCAAAGGTTTGGTGAAATCCAGGTAGTTGACATCCATCGCATGCCCCTGATCCAGTTCCCTGGTCGCCCAGTTGAAGAACTCAATCAGATTTGTTTGACAGGATCGTCCTTCAGCAAAACCATGTTGCCTCGGGTCTTGCATCCTGTTGGTTTTGAGAAAGTTCACTATTCGCTCTTTCAGGAGTGCCTCCATTACTTTTCCCGCCACCGAGGTAAGGCTCACGGACCTGTAGTTGACACTTCTTCCCTGTCACCACTTTTGTGTAGAGGTACGACATCAGCCATTCTCCAGTCCTGAGCAACCTCTCCTGTTTACAAGGATCTGTTGAAAACATCCTTTAACGGCCCTGCAAGAACCTCTCTGAGCTCTTTCAGTATCCTGGGATGTATCCCATCCGGTCCCATGGCCTTGTCCACTTTCAGTTTTGCAAGTTGTTCTATCACTTCATCTTCTGTGAATGGTGTGGTATCTACTTCATTCCCATTTTTATATTTGGGAGTCACAGGAGGTCCTTCTCCAGGACTTTCTTTAGTAAAAACAGAGCAGAAGTATTCGTTTAGCAATTTCACTTTTTCAATGTCACTTTCCACGAGTCCGTTCGCAGCACTTCTGAGTCCTGCAATTCCACCTCTAATCTTCTTCCTTTCCCGAATATACCTGAAGAAAGTTTTGTCACCACGCTTAACATTTTTAGCCATCTTTTCCTCTGCCTTTGATTTTGCTATCCTTATTTCCCTTTTTGTCTCTTTGAGTTTGATCCTGTATTCATTTCTGTGTTCCTCTGTTTGTGAGCTTTTGAATTTTGTGAAAGCTGTGTTTTTTACCTTTATTTGAGCAGCCACTTCTTTGGAAAACCAAACAGGTTTTCTTCTCCTCTTGTTTTTGTTTAATTTCCTTACATATTATCTGTTGCCCCTTTTATTGCCACCTTTAGTTTAGCCCATTGCAATTCCACTTCCCTTATCTCCTTCCACCTTGTCAGCTCCTCCTTTAGGTACTTGGCCATTTTACTGAAGTCAGTGTTTTTGAAGTTTAGGACTTTGAGCTTGCTATGATTGGACTGCACCTTGGCTTTTATCTCAAACCACACCGTGTGATGATCGCTGCTGCTCACAGGGGCACTCACACAGACATTCGACACACTATCACCATTGGTTAGCACTAAATCCAGTTTTGAGCTTTCCCTGGCTGGTTCCATCACCATTTGTCTAAGTAATGTATCTTGGAGAGCATCCACAATTTTTTTGCTTCTTTCCAGATTTGCAGAAGGAGTAATCCAATCCACATCCGGTAGATTAAAGTCACCCAATATTATCACTTCCCCCTTTGTGGCTATCTTGGCAATATCTATAATCAGTTCGTTATCTATCTCTTCAATTTGTGTCAGAGGTCTGTAGACTACAGCAGTATGGATGACAGTGCCATCTCCTCTTTCCAACACAATCCAGAGTGCTTCTTCTTTTCCCCATGCCCATGCAATTCAGTAGCTTTAATATTGCTTTTGACATACAAGGCTACTCCTCCTCCTCTTCCATTTTCTCTGTCTCTTCTGAATAGATTATAGCCAGCTATGGCTATATCCCAATCATGCGATTCATTAAGCCGTGCTTCTGTAATGGCCACAATGTCCAAATCCATTTCCACCATTAGGGCTTCCAGGTCTGGAACTTTGTGGGCTAAGCTTCGAGCATTTGTGCTCATTGCATTTACCTGGCTTGTGTGTATTTTGCATTGATTTTGTTCTGCCTACATCTTCCCACTTGTTTTTGGTGTGTGGTTTAAAAGTGTGTCTGTTTCTGATTTTAATCTGCTTTTGCAGGGGGTGACGTCCAGAGCTTGACCTTCCACATTCGTCACCCCCTTTTTCTAGTTTAAATGCATATCCACATATTGCTTGAATTTTTCACTTAGGATTCTTTTCCCTGCGATAGAGAGATGTGGTCCATCAGCACAGTATAATATCTTGTTGTTCCATCTGTTACCCCAGTCGCCAATAAATCGGAATCCTTCTTGTTTGCACTAGGTCTGGAACCATGTATTAAAGCTGTTAATGCGATGCAGCCTTTTTGCCCCCTTACCAAGAACAGGTAGAACCTCTGAGAATGCAACAGTGTTAACAATGGGCTTGAGTTTCTCTCCCAGAGATTGGAAGTCCTTTTGGACTGTAGTGGCACTGTTTCTAGCCAGGTCATTTGTGCCCAAGTGGATAACAACATCAAGTTTGGAGTGTTCACTTTCTGCTCTAAGTACTTCAACAACGTGGTTTGTATTCCTGCTGGCTGAGGAACCTGGGAGGCACCTGACTATCTTCTCTCCTTTGAACTGTGTTCCCAGGTTGGTGCCACTGATGATGGAATCACCAAGTAGTAGTAGGTTGCTGTTTGGTGAGGTTTTCTTCATATTTGGTCCTTTAACAGGAGATTGGGCATTGTCTGTCTTATTTAAGGGCCCTTCAGTTTCTTTGGATTAGGCATCCTCATTCGCCAAGGCAGAGAAGGCATTATGCAGGGATATCGCCTGATGCATACAATGCCTCTGTGTCACAGGTCGCAATCTACCGGAACCCACTTTGATACATTTGTTCCTGGGGTGTTTGATTCTTTGTGGGAGCGGTGGTGGACTTTGTTCAGTTTGTATCCTAGAAGAGGTACACTTCATTGCAGCCAGTTGCTCCCTCAGTTCCTCGTCCTCATTGGCCAAGGCAGAGAAGGCATTATGCAGGGATATCTCTTGATGCATAGGATGTCTTTGTGTTACAGGTCGCAATCTACCAGAACCCACTGTGATCCATTTGTTCCTGGTGTGTTTGATTCTTTGTGGGAGCGGTGGTGGACATTGTTCCGTTTGCATCCTAGAAGAGGTGTGCTTCATTGCAGCCAGTTCCTCCCTCAGTAGGGTCACCTCTTTATGCATGGCAGTTAGGTCTTCCCTTAGTAGAGTCAGTTCTTTATGCATGGCAGCTGACCTGAGGCACAGAGGACAAGTTCTTAGGTTCCAAATGATTCGTCTTGGAATGAATGTACTGCAGTTATTGCACTGAATACAAGACATGCTGAATAAGCAGTGCTAGAAGGAGAAGAGGAAGAAGAAGAAGAAAATGTGGGCTTTAACCCAAGTTAAAAGGATAGATGGCAACGTATGCGACTACTATATAGGCAATGCAGCCCCTGGGGTGGGTTGGGGGGGGGGGTGAGGGGTAGGGTGGGCGGGAACCTAAGTGTCTCTGGCCAGAAGGCTGTTCCTGAACTGGGGGTATCCACAGATATCTGCTCTAAGGCTACCCAGTAAAGCAGTCAGTCAGTCAGATTATCCCCAAGCTTAATGTATAACCACAGTTAAACATTATATTAGCAATTTCCCCAAAACAGACAAGCTAGAAACCAGCAGAGATAAGAAAGAAAATTATAGTTTTTGCAGGCTTTAGGGCTACACAGTCAGAATATTCCCAAAGTAACCAGCAGAGATAAGAAAGAAAATTATAGTTTTTGCAGGCTTTAGGGCTACACAGTCAGAATATTCCCAAGGTAAGGTATAACAGTTAAAATCTATATTAGCATCAAGCAAAAAGAAAATATAAGCTGTAACTTAGCATTTTGCAGGCTTTAGAAACTGTGCAGTCTGGAAAAGACTGGAACTATGGCAGCCAGTAAGCTGATCTAATTAGCTCTTCCCCTGGGAGCTGGCTTGTACCAGAAAATTCAAACAATGGAAGCCAAATAGTTACACTGAACTTTTTCTTTCCTTCCTGTATCACACACAGCTATCTGATTTAAGAGCTACACAGTCAGAATATTCCCAAAGTAAGGTATAACAGTTAAAATCTATATTAGCATCAAGCAAAAAGAAAATATAAGCTGTAACTTAGCATTTTGCAGGCTTTAGAAACTGTGCAGTCTGGAAAAGACTGGAATTATGGCAGCCAGTAAGCTGATCTAATTAGCCCTTCCCCTGGGAGCTGGCTTGTCTTTTGATTTCTAAATTGTGATCCCTTGTTCTTTGTTTGGTGACAGTCTATGTTCTGCATGTGTAACCGAGCTGAGGTAGGGGGTGAGAGGTTGGTGTGCATGGACTAGGAGATGGACCTTGGAGTGATCATTTCTGCGGATCTCAAGGTGGCATAAGCCAGGAACAGTGCGACAAGTCGGTGGCAAAAGCCAGGAAGATGTTGGGTTGCATACAAAGAGGAATTACCAGCAGAAAGGAAGAGGTACTAATGCCACTGATGATGAATCCAAGGCCCTACGACTCATTGTCTTGAGGCTGTCACCGAAAGGATGGTAGCCTCCAGAGGATCTGGGGTCCGAGTCAGGGAAACTAGCCAGGAAGAACCAGAGACCCGAGGAACAGGACCGGTACCTCGACTGGCACAGAGGGATTAACCGAGGCCTGTGGCACTCGGTGCTCAGCTCGCCGACCAGGGACTCCCTTGCAGTTGGGGGCCCGGTCTTCGGGGCAGATGAGGCCGATGAACCAGCCATCATTGCCTGCTGCAGGGCCAGAATAGAAGCGATATTCTTCTCCAGGGCCGTCATTCTGGTTTCCAAGCCAGAAAGCTCTGCAGCTTTCGGCACGGGCATCAAGGATCTCGAGTCCTGCACTGGCACTCTCATGAGTACATCCTCGACAAGGACTATGGCCTCAAGGAATCTCACATGGTTTCTGATGGCCGAGGAATTCTTTTTGAGGACCTTAGTAGGGCACTTTTTGGAGTTGCCTGAGTTCCTCAGAGTGGTTTTACCAGATTTTTCCAGTGCAACCTCGGCGGACTTTGAGGACTTTTTCTTCTTTTTCTCAGGGTCCGAGATCTTCTTGGAGATGCCACTGCCGCGGGACTAAGAGGACGCTCAGGCCTCACGGGAACTGCTGGGCTTGGAGCTCAGTGTCGGTGAGGCCAGGGCCGATTTGGACCCGGGGAACAGTTTTTCCTGCAACTCCGACCTCTTTTTGTTGTTTTTAGGTATCATGGCCTGGCACAGGTCGCAGGAGATGCTGTCATGGTCCGGTTCCAGGCAATACAGGCAGCAGTCATGGGTGTCAGTTATTGACATGGTTTGACTGCAGTGGTCACATTTTTGGAACCCATTGGGGGTTATGACTAACTGCTTCAACACCATATCGGAGTGGCTCCTGTCACAAAATCTGTGAATCCAGCACAAAAAGACGGAAGTTCTTTTCGTCTCGAGGAATATAAACTTCATCCCACCTAGCTGTGTGAAGGTAAAGGATGCCGAACTACAAGTGAAACCTGCGATACGTTACCTTGGAGTAACGTTGGACCAAAATCTCGACATGAACAACCACATAGCCAATACCGTAAAGGCGATCTACTTTAAAATCAGATCCCTCAGACACCTACGCACGTTACTCGAACCAGATGATTTCTGCACCATTTATCAAGCCCTGATAATTCCCCATTTCGATTTTTCGAACTCCATATTACAAGGGCTCCCCCGGTCCACCCTGAACCCTTTGCAACTTGCTATGAACAGTGCAGCGCGAGTACTCTTTGGGGCATCCAGGAGAGACCACGTGACACCTCTCCTGAAACAGTTACACTGGCTCCCCATTCAAGCAAGGATCAGTTTTAAGACTTTACTGCTGACTTTCAAAGCTGGCAAGGGGCTCACCTCCTCCTCTCTTTCTGACCTCATCCAACCACTTGCACCTAACAGACCACGAAGAACCGCAGAGTTGAACATGCTAGTTATCCCAAAAGAAACCACAAGATGCACCAAAACAACAGCTAACAGAGCCTTCCGACTCTGCGCCCCAAGTCTATGGAACACCTTACCAGCACATATCAGAGCAATCCCCAACTTGAGCCAGTTCAGAGAGGCCCTTAAACACTTCCTCTTCATCAAATATCTCACTAACAGCTCCGAACATAATCCTCACTCGAATAGTGAGCAGCACAATAGTAGTAGTCAAACAGGCAAGCCCTCGCAACAGGTGTCCCCACAATGTAAAACACCAAGCAGTTTCCTTTATCATTGAACCACCTATGTATATAGTTGACCCTGTTTCTCCAAGTTCCACTTCCTGTTAAATGTAATGACCAGACATATGAAAGTTGTCGGATGTTTCTGTTCCATGTAAACCGCGCTGATGGCAAATAGTGCGGTATATAAGAAATGTTAATAAATAAATAAATATGATGGGAGACACCCGGAAGGGGTCGGCGACCCTGGGTGAAAAAAGGCACAAATGCCGGTCGAGGCAAGCCTCGATCAAAAATTAAAAAAGGGGCCGAAAACAGCACTGAGCTCGGCGCCGGCTCGAGGTGGGAAGAGGAACCGGTATGCAAACCAGGAAAGCTAACTTTTGAGGATGATTAGCACGGATTTTCCAGGGGAATTGGACAGATATCTGTTGGGCTCTTCAGAAAAAAGGAGACTGAGCAAGATGGCACCCTTGGGCGGGAAGGGGACTGTACATGCGTGGTAGCATATCCCAAAGTCTTTCTTTGAAAGCTGGGGAAATGCTCTGCGTGGGCTCCATTGGTGCCAGTGTCACCTATATATAAGAACTGAATTCCTGTTTGTTCCTGGAGAATTAAAGATTCAACATTGTGGCATACTGAGTCCAATTACCAATGTGCATATGGGATTGTTCTAGCTGAGTATGATTAGAGTGATTGTGACTCTTGGGCTAAGCTGATGTTGTATTCTTCATGGAAGAGATACGTTTCTAGTTTCTTCTGAAATTTGGTCAAGTCTGAGCATCCTCTTAAGGTGGGGGGTAAAGAGTTCCATAGTGAGGGGGCAAATAGTGTGAATGCTCTGTTACAGGTTGACTGGGAAAGGATGCTCTGTTACAGTCTTCTGGGAAAGGATTGTGAGGAGGTTGAAGTTTTTTCAGACCACTGATGTATTGAGTCAGCCTTATTGTGCTGTGGCTGACTCCCACTGTTTTTGCACGAGTTGAATATGTTTTGATTCGGGGGTTACTGAGGTCTTTTTTCCTATCATTACTACAACCATAGCTGGTACTTTATGCAGACAGTTTGAGTTTATGATTTTGCCTGATTGATTGATTCAGTAAGGAGTTACTGGGGGTTTTTTAAAATTATTTTTTCTTTTTTTTAATTTGATTTTATATTTATTGAATTTTATACAAACCATAAAGACAAATTCTCATACAGAAAAGAAATACAGTGGGTGAATTTTATAGGAATATAGAAATAAGAAATCAACCCAAAAGATCTCTTGTAGAGGAGGAGATATGATCAACCTAAGGTAGGAACAAACCTCAAGCACCACACAGGAAAATAACACCTAACATACAAAATTAAGATAGCCGCTGAGGAGCCCTAGGCATTAACTATAACACTGAGAAGCTGTTAACAGCATTGTTATGGTACAGGCAAAGAAAGACAGCTTGGCATTTATAAAGGTGACTAAATCATTAGGCTGGAAAAAAACATCTAACAGATTTATACACCATCAAACATTTGCAAGGAAATTTTAAATAAAAAGAACCCCCCCCCCCCCAAGTTGCAGCACTCCAGATTTGTAAAGCAGAAATTGCTTCCCTTTGCTTTTCTTTAGCAATATCAGGAAACATGGAAATTGTATACCGACAAAAGGTTTCCAATCTCCTTTTGAAAAACATTTTAAGTAGCCGCTCTTCGTCTGTGACCAAGGCACAAGAAACCAACAAAGTAGAAGGTTTATAGTCCGCAAAACCAGAAACTTCCAGTAGCTCGGACACATTTAAAACATCTAGATAAGAATCCTCCTTTCAAAGCATCCGGCTCTTTCTTCCCTATTGGGAGATAACAGATTTTAGTTAGAGGTGGTATAAGTTCTTGTGGAAATCTCAAAACTTCCACCAGGTACCACTTGAACATGTCAAGGGTCAAAACTCCCCCAACCTTGGGGAAATTCAAGACCCTTAAATACATTGCTCGAGCAAAATTCTCCATCTTATACCGAAGAGCCACATTATCTTTAACTAAGTCAGATTTCAAGTCCGACAATCTTGCCAGTTGACTTCCATGGTCTTCCACTTGAAATTTAACAGCATCCATAGTACTCATGGTAGTATCAATCCATTCTAAATTCTCCTGGATTCTGGTAAAGAGAGCCAAAGTTTGTCTTGTCACAGCTTCAGAGAGCAAAACAATAGCCTCCCATATTCCTTCAGTCTAGCAAGCAACGTTGCTGTTGGAGTAGAGGTTGCAATGCTGGGGAGCTGAAGCGACCACCCATCACCATCTGGACTACTGGCTGTCAATGCTTCTGCCTTCCACACTCTCCAGAACTACCAGAGGCCTGCTCGCCCACCATACATTCAGCATCCCCTCGAGTGGAGCCCAACCCCTCCACAACATGTGAGAGGGTGGGCTCCAGATCTGCAGCCGTGGGAAGTAAAACACCAGTGCATGGCAGAGGCATTCTCAAATCAGCAGACAAAGAGATGCCGATGTCCGAAAGTGGCGACAAAACCTCCTTCTCTGTCACTGCCAAGCCTGAACAAATCTCGTGTTTCATCGCCTGAATCACCTCGATGAATCAATCCATTGGACCGCTGACAGAAGGCTAGAGCTCTGAGGGAAAGATTCTCACCTTCCCCTTACACTTAGGCATCAGGTACAAGGAAACAACTCAATCTTGCTTCTTTCATTATTTGTTCTTAACTTCGATGGTTGCATCATGAAATTGCAGCATTGGGGGTGGAGAGAATGCTGGGTTGATGGGTTATGAAAAGATCTTCTGTTTTCTCTTGGTTGTTGCTCAGGTTCTTACTTCAGAGAAGCAGTTCTGCAGGCTGGTAGGGTCAGGTGATGGGGATTGATGGAGGTGAAAAATGTTATGTTGCCAGCGTAAACATGGTATTGGATCTTGTGTGATTTGAATATTTGGCATAGTGGTTGGAAAAAGATGTTAAATAGGAGAGATGAGAGACTTGAGCCTTGTGGTACTCCTGTTTGCTGGAGGAATTGACTTGAGGTTATTTGATCAACTTTTACCTGCTGTGTTCTAGAGTCAAAGTAGGACCGGTCCGGAACCAATCAAGAGTGGTGTCTTGGAGGCCAATCTCAGTAAGCCTTTGAAGTAGTAGTTGATGCGGGAGGGAGTCGAAGGCGGAGGTGATGTCCAGAAAAATTAGTATGAATGAGCTGTTGGAGTTTAGCAGGTAAGTTGAGAGTGTGTTTGGTAGGGAAGTGATAACCGTTTCAACTCCACGATATCATCTGAAACTATGTTGGTGAGGGTCAAGAAGTGCATGCTCATCAAGGTGGATTTGGAGTTGTGAGAGAACAACGCTTTCTATTATCTTAGCGACAAACGGGATGCTAGATATTGGTCTGTATGACTGAGGAGAGGCTGTATCAAGCTTTGTGCTTTTCAGAAGTGGTAGAACTGTGGTCTGTTTGAGTAGGGGGGGCATTATGCCTCAGGACAAGGAAGCATGGACTATGGTCATTATATATGAGCTGAGGGGGGCTCTAGTCAATTTTACCCAGGACACAGGGTAAGAGTCAAGAGCAGAGGTTGTTGCGTTTAGATTCTGAATTGTGTCCTCAATGTTTTTGAGTGATGGGAGGTTGAATTGAGTCCATAGCTTTTGAGGTATTTTTGTAGTGCTTGGTATCACAGGAGATTGGTTTTGTGGGTGGGTAGGCTTCTGTTTGGTGATCAAGTAGGATGCCATCTTTTGAGGGCCTATTTTTCCTATGAGCTTCCTGTGTTGGGTTCTTTTATGAGTGTTTTTGCTATGGAGAATAGCTCTCTCAGTTTGTTTATGGCCCCAGTGAGGAGGTTGCTGTAGTATTCCTTTTTACGTTTTAGCATTTCATCATTGTATAGTTTGAGCTGTTCCAAGTAAGAGGTTTGGGTGAAGGGGCCTCTTGAGGCTCTCCATTTGCATTTGAGTCATCTTAAGACAGTCTTGTTTCCGGAGAGTGGAATGGACAGCGAAAGAGAACCACAGAGCGCTAGTGAGGTGCTTTGTTGGGACCTTCCTCGGGGGTGCAAAAGATAAAACTGGCTAGACTGTTTTGATATTCATTATTGAACTCATGAAATCTCCAGCCTAAGAGTTGTGTAGAGGTCTGCATTGTTTTTTGTAGGGGGAGAGAGGTATGGGGAACAGAATGGCTGCATGGTCAGACCGAGGTACTGGAAGCATGGTGTGAGGTGCCCGATATGGATCGGGTAGGAGGTCAGTAGGCATACAAATGAGGTCAAGGATGTTTCCTTTCAAATGGGTTGGTTTGAAGAGGATCTGGTTATATCTGAGGAATCCCATGGCATCAAGGAAGACGTTTGCTTGGGAAGTAGGCACAGAAGCTAGATTAAGGTCTCCAAGCATTATCAGGTATTGGCATCTGTCCTGAATGGAGCAGGCTGTATCTAGGAGTGTGATGAGCTCAGAGCCATCGCCATGAGGAGCTCTGTAAGTTAGGTAGAGTGAGATGGATTTATTAGCTATGTTTGAGGTGTCGATGTCTAAGGTAGTACTTGTGTCGGTGACTTTGAGCTTCAGTATCTTTAGAAATTATACAGACTCCTCCACCTCTGCTGTTAGTTCTATTCAAGGTAAGGATAGTGTATGAAGGGGGACAAGTTTCAGCAATGCACATGATGTCTAGAGCATGTTCTTGAATAGAGTCTGGAGTTTGTTCCTAGCAGAGCGTACGTTGATGAGTACACATCTTAGAGGAGAGGTCTCTATAAGGTTATTTTCTTTGGTAGTTTGGGGGATTTTTATTAGCAAGCAGTGTCTTTTCTGGTACTGTCTGAAAATATGGTGTGGTATGGCTCCCTCTTGTGGGTATCTAAAGTAATGGATTATGGGGATGCGATGTATGTAACTTACTCTGGCTGCCTCTGTGAGGAGAATAGTTAGCAGAAACAGTAGCAAGAGACACACAAAATAGGTAGTATACCTTTGTCCTTTCTCATCCATTTTGGTCTAGTGTGGCAGTGGGTACTCTTCGTGAGGGGCATTCCAGCGGTCTGGCAGTGTGGAGATCTGGCTACAACTGCTGTTATGAGATCGCTGATGATAGTTGTTGCTGTAGGTGGCCTGCGCTTAAGGGCCATGCCAAAGGGCCCTCTGGTGAGGATGCACCAAGGGCGCCAAAGATTTCAAGTTCCTGCTGGTGGTGGAGGCTGGCTGGTGGAAGGAGCAGGGAAGAGCTCACTCCCGTGCTCCTGCTGATCGCTGCTGAGCCGGCTCGCTGCTGGGAGCATTTCCTGCCTCGCACAAGACAGGAAATGCCATCGTTTACCCTCAGAGGGCCACCGGGCTCAACTTAACGGAGCCACGGGAAATAAAGGAATCGCTGTTCTTTCTCATGGTTCTGCGGAGGTGAACCGGGCTTCGGGCTTCCCTGGCTCCCTCTGAAGCTGGTCAGGCAAGTTCGGGGCCTCCCAGGGCAGCGGCAGGGGGCGGGGCGGAGTGCGTGAATCTGCCGCTGCCAAGAAGCAGTGGCAGCAGCTTGTCCACTTTTTTTTTTTTTTTTAACTTTGAAGGCGGAGTGAGGCGGCTGTTTTGGGGGCATTTTTTGCCACCCACAAAGGTTTGCCACCTAAGGTGGCCACCTCACTCCCCCTCATTATAGAGCCACTCCTGGGTTTGTCTTAGTCTGACATCTCAGCTGAGACCTGTCCATCTTGGGAGACCCTGCCAGTAATTAGACTTCCGATAGCTTAGCTCTCAGCACCATTGTTGCACACAAGCCCTGACAGCACGACAAGCTGCAAACCAAGTGAGGAAAAGAGATGGATGTGCGCATAAACAGTAATGGAAAAACTAGCTCCCAATTAATGCCATGAGTATTTAAATGTATTTAAATCATAGCAAATGAGCTGCACATAATAATCTGGTATGCAAATGATGGCTGCGCCCAATGCAAAGAAAGGTGTAGAGGATTTCAAAACCAGCTTTAGCGTCAATATCTCTATGCCAGGGTCTGAGGTGGCTTAAACCTCTAGTGCATGCCCCCGACAGTATTTTGATGGTATCAGGTGCTTTCCCCAATGCCTGGATCATCTTCCCCTCAGATGATCCCGGCATCAGGCACAGCCCTCGATGCCATCAAAATACTGAAGCAAATCCCTGGTGGCCCAGCAGCCCTAATCCCCCCACCTGACAAGATTTTGATGGCATCGGGGGCAATCGCGGCATCAGAAAAAGCCTCCACTGCCATCAAAATACTGAAGCAAATCCCAGGCGGCCCCGATCCTCCCACCCGACACTATTTTGATGGCATTGGGGATGATCGCGGCATCGGGAAAAGCCCCAGATGCAATCAAAATACTGTCAGGGGCTGGTGCCCCGATAGAAAGTGACTCTCTGGTGGCCTAATGGCCCTGATATTCCCACACAACAAAACAAATTACCCTGGTGATCTAGAGGCCCCCTGAACTCCCCCCACCCAGTACCTTTCAAAATGAGCGGGAGCACTGCCTATTTGCTCCCGCTCTCAGTCCGGCATCTTGAAAAATGGCAGGGCTAGGCGTCACCATTTTTCAAGATGGTGGACCGAGAGCAGGAGCATGAAGGCAATGCTCCCACTCATTTTGAAAGGTACTGTGTGTGTGTGTGGGGGGGGGGGGGGGGTGTTCAGGAGGCCTGTAGGCCACCAGGGCAATTTTTTTTTAAAGTTGGGTGGAGGGTTCAGGGGGCCTCTAGACCACCGGGGAGTCACTTTCTGTAGGGGAACTGTCCCCTGACAGTATTTTGATGGCATCCAGGGCTTTTCCCAATGCTGCGATCGCCAGGGATCGGGCCACTGGGCCACCAGGGAGTCACTTTCTGTCTGGCAATGGCCCCCAACAGTATTTTGATGGCATGTGGGGCTTTTCCTGATGCCGCGATCGCCCCCAATGCCATCAAAATACTGTCTGGGCCAATATGTGAATTAGCTACGTTTTTTGTTTCTCTGGGAGATCATACCGAACTAGCACCGACCTCTTGTGCGCTTGTGTTTGGCTTGCTCTCTCAGTTTAATGTTGCCATTTTGCACCCAGTTTAATGGGTGGCTCATTTGCATGTACACGGTTTAACATGTGGCTAATTTGCATGCTCGCCCCTTTCTGCATGCCTGCCTTGAAGTTCTGTGCTGCAAACAGGCATAAAAAGCTGATAGAATGTGAACTACGTCGGCCTGAATATTAGCTAAGCTGAGCTGAGCTGTGATATGATAAAAAAGCAGAGGTTTGAATCTATTATACTGTAAAACATTCAGGAGTTGCTGCGCTTGTTGAGTTTGAGGAGGGTGCTCAGGCTATGGAAGTTCTTCAGAGTCCAAATATTTATTTATTTACAGTCTCTTATATACCGCACTATTCATCATCAGCGCGGTTCACATGGAACAAAATGCTCAGTACATTTAACACGCATGAGTTTACAGGTAACAGGGCATAAATAACTTGGATAACCGGGGTAACTAAATTCAAAACATACTACATGGAATCATATGCACAGAGGTTTCATAGGAAATCACCAGCCCACTATAGGATTGAGTATCAAACTTGGTGTGATGTTGAAGTACCATAAATTTATCTGGGACTGGTATTAGTGGGTGATATTGAGTTCTAGGTGATGCCATTGGGTTCTATAAGGTACTTGTTGAAGAGGTGGCATTTGAGGGCTTTCCTAAACTGTGTTAGGCTCTTAATAGCCCGGATATCAGGGGGTAGTGCATTCCAGCATTTTGGGGCACTGAGACTGAAGGCTCTGTTGGCTGTCGATTTAGTGCAAACAGTAAGTTCCTTCGGGATTTTAAGGAAGTTTATAGCCATGGATCTTCTTGCTCTATTTGGAGATGTGATATGGATGAGGGAGGCTAATGATGCGGATGTGAGATTATTAACAGCTTTAAAAGTGATTATCAGGGTCTTGAAAACTATTCTAGCTTGAATGGGTAGCCAATGCAACTGTATCAGCAGAGGCGTCACGTGATCATTCCTGGAGGCTCCGTGGATGACTCTTGCTGCCGCGTTCATGGCTAACTGAAGCGGGTTTAATGTAGATTGGGGAAGGCCTTGCAGTATGACGTTGGCGTAGTCGAAATGAGGTATAACCAACGCCTGGAAAATTGTCCGGAAATCAGTTGGATCCAGCATGGAACGTAAATGTCTAAGTGAGCGGATCTTGTAGTAAACTGATCTATGTTTCCTATGTGGGCCTTCATGTCCAGACGTTGATCAAGGGTGACTCCCAAATATCGTATTGAGGGTTTAGATTGCAACTCAGCTTCTTTTACATTAAGATATTGGGGGGGGGGGGGGGTAAAATTGGGATTCCTTGTAATGAAGAGTACTTCTGTTTTCTTATGTTGTATTCTGAGGTTTTGAGACAGGAGCCAGTCAGATATTGCATTGAAGCAACTCGTCAGTGGGGAGAGGTCCAGAAGCTCGGTAGAGAAGGGAATGTAAAGCAGGACATCGTCTGCGTATAACATGCAATCAACATTGAAAGACCGGATGATATTACAAATTGGCTGCATGTAAATATTGAACAGGAGCGCAGAAAGGGAGGATCCTTGAGGGACTCCTTGGCTTTGGTGGAAAGGTTCAGACTTCATCCCTCCAGATCGAACATGCTGCCATCTTTCGGACAGGTAGGATCTACACCATTCAAGCGCTCTTCCGTTAATGCCTTTGTCAATCAATCGTCCTAGTAGAAGCTCATGATTTACTGAATCAAAAGCTGCAGCGATGTCCAGAAAGATGAGTGCAAATCCTTGACGGATGTCGTCAATGCCAGTGATTATTTTGCAGAAGAAGAGAGTGGTAAGGAGGGTTTCCACTCCATGGAATTCCCTAAAACCATGTTGGCAGGGGTCTAACGGTGCAACGGAGTCAATGTGATCCTGCAATTGCCTTTGGGCCTCCTTTTCGATGATCTTCGCGAGTAGTGGAATGCTAGATATGGGTCTGTAGGATTCCACCTGTTGGGAGTCAAGCTTGCAGTTTTTTAGCAGAGGTCTGATAGAGGTGTGTTTAAGGGCTGAAGGGAAGGAGCCAGTTGAGAAGGAGAGATTCATTATTTTGGACAGTACTGAGCTGAAGTGACTGCGAAGCTCCTTGATCCAGAAGGTTGGGCATGGATCGGTCTGAACAGTCGTGGTGTTAAGGGCTGCAATAGTGTCTTCAATTCCTCTCTTGGAGGGGGTAGAAAACATGGTTAGGGTTGTTTGGCAGTTTTGTACTGTGGTAGAGATTGTAGTAGAGGTTTTGTTGGTCTGGCATATCTTGGATTGTAAATAGGTTGCAAAATCTTGTGGGTGTAACTCAAATGGAGGTCCAGAGGATGGTTCCTTCGATAAAGTCTTGACCAGGTCGAAGAGGTCATGTGGTTTATTAAGTGATCTCTTTAAGGTGTCAGAGTAGTACTGCTTCATCGTGTCGGAGATTGCGTTGCGATGCGCAGCCAGATGACAGTTATATATTGTCAGGTCATTTAAAGAATGAGATCGGCGCCAGCGTTTCTCCAGTTTCCGTAATTGGCTAAGTGATGCTTTAAGATCAGCTGAGTACCATGGAGCACTTACTCTTTTACCTGGAGGCCTATTGGATGTTGTACGTAGGGCGATTGAGCTGAGGCAATTGTTCCAGTGAGAAATTAGGTCATCAAGGTTCTGAGTGGATTCGGAGATGAGTTGCTGCGTTTCGGCAAGGATAAGATCTCTTATTAGTATCTCATTTGCATGTGTTATTGTGATACACCCTAGGTTTCAGGAGATATTTGTAGGAGGAGTTCCTTTCCACTCAGTTTTGCAACAGCTTGGAGCGGTCCCCACCCGACCTTTACTCCTCTCATGGTGGGTGGAAATGGACATGTTGGCTCTTATCGTGTATTGCATGTGCTTGAGGATCTGTGGACGTTCTAAACCACAAATTCATAGATACAAGGATTTCTAGCACAGAAACATTTAAGCAAAGCCGCTGCCTTTTGGAAATGAGGACTTTTTAACTTCAGATTGGTTCCATAGCTTTAGATCTAATTAGCAGCAAATACTATTAGACTATGCTTTAATTATTACGTTCCCTCGGATAAGGCTGTCTGTGAGATATCAGAGACTGAGCCCATGGAAGTGTTCTTAGCATATTTATGTCAAATGGATAAGATTCGGGGGGGGGGGGGTCGGGGTCTTACTTAAAAAATGTTTAAAGCTATCTGAAAATAATGTGTGTAACAGAAGCTCCAGAAGTGTGTCCTTTCACGCTACAATTCTGGAATCCCTTTCCCTAAATTAAGCCCAGCTTGCCATGTAATGAAACAGAGGCTGGATATGAGGAGTCCATTCCATTTTGTTTTCCTGGACCATGGAATGATTTTCCAAGGGCTGCTGAGCAGAGATGGTATCCACCTAGCCCAAGAAGGGTCACAGTGTCTTCCACAGCAGACTGGCTAACCTATTGAAGAGGGCTTTCAACTAGCTTTGTTGGGGATGGGTGAAGAAAGCCCCTAGGTAAACAGAAGCTCTCAGGTAAGTAAAACATTAAATACTTTTGTAGAAGTGGGCAAAAGGGGCAACATCTAGAAAACGGTGTGTATAAATACCCATGGTATGGGAAATATGATCCCAGATATTGAGGCTTTAATGGAAGAGGCTGACTTGGATTTAGTGGTGGTGCCATGACTGGGATGTAACTATACCGGGCTATACTTTATTTAGGAAGGACAGGATAGGAAGAAGGGGAGGATGAGTGGGACTTTATGTAAAAAAATGAAAGCTATAGAATTACAGGGCTTAAAAGAGAGCGAGGAGGCTGTGGGTTAAACTAGAAAGAGGGACAAGGAAATCCATCTGCATTGAATGATATTCAGTTCTCCCTCACAGGGAGATGACGTGAATGGAGATTTAATAGTCGTATTGCCATGAAAGGAGAAGTGCTATTGATAGGTGATTTCAACATGCCAGATGTTGAACGGAATGTCCCTGCTGCAGTGCCATCTAGAAGTAAGGAGATCCTAAATTCTATACAAGGAGAACTATTCCGGTATCTAGTAAGAGAACTCACATGAGAAGTGGCCATACCGTACTTGGTGTTTACCAATAGGAAAGTGTTTCTGAAGTCATCATGGGAGATCATCTCACATCCAGTGATCACCAGATGGCGTGGCTCAGTATTAGGACTAAGGCTGATAAAAGTACATTCAAAAGTGGGGTCTTAGACTTAAACTAAAACTTTGCCAATATGGGACTTCAAGGAGTTGTATGCAAGATGAGAACAACTAGAAAAGCAATGGGCAAAACCAAAAATGGATATTTTAAGGACAACAAATTTTTTAGGAAAATAAATAAATGTAAAAGGAAAAGGAGGCCACTGTGCACTATGGTTCTCAAAATAAGTAGCTGAAAAGGTGAAGGAAAAGAGGGCAGTCTTCATAAAATACAAGAGATATCACAGAAAGAGGAAGACAAACATCAATAGCTGGAAAAAAAAAGAGAGGCTAGGAAAATAGTCAGAAAAGCAAAGATACAAATGGAAGAAAAAATAGCAAATGCAGTAAAATGGGGAGACAAGACATTTTTCAGATATATGTTAGCAAGAGGAGGAAGTGCAAAAGTGGTATTGTCAAAGTCAAGGGTGAAGGGAAGAAATATATAGAAGCTGATGACAATAAAGCAGCTTTGCTTAACAAATATTTTTGTACTGTGTTCACAGATGAAGGGCCAGGAGCAGGACCTCAGAAAACACCCACAAATAAGAACAGTAGTGAAGGGGATCTTCAATGATTTTCAGAAGACTGTGTTCGTGAGGAGCTAATTAAACTAAAAGTAGAGAAAGCAATGGAGCACATCCCAGAATATTGAAGGAACTTGGGTAAGTTCTAGCAGCTCCACTGTCTGACCTTTTCAATACTTCTTTAGAGTCGGGAGTGGTCCCAGGGGACTGAAGAAAGGCACACGAGGTCCCTAGACACAAAAGCAGAAGTAAGGATGTGGTTGGGAACTACAGGCCAGTTAGTCTGACCTCTGTGGTGAGTAAATTAATGGAAACACTGCTAAAACAGAAGATACTGAGGTTTCTGTAGTCCAATGGATTGCAGTATTTGAGGCAGCATGGTTTTACTAGACGAAGGTCTTGTCAGACAAATCAAATTAATTTGACTAATCAACCAGACCCTGTGAAGCAACCTCCATCCTGCTGGAATGCGACAGCCCTCCAGGGTTGGTGGGCTAGAACCATACCTGTGGCTGGGGCAGTGGCAGACCAGCAGCAATGATGGGGTTAGCACTGGAAAACCCCAACTGCCTCACACCACTGTCTGCCAGTCAGCAGCAGACAGCACAGTCAGACTGCACCGTATAGGTGTTCTGACCATACACAATCTAACTACAGACAGTCCACTAGCCAGTCCATAGTGTATGCTCACAGAGAAACTATGTGCACCAAGCAGGCATGCCAGTGATTGTGGCCCCAGCACTGGGAACACAACAGGATCACTAAAGGCAGATAATATAGAGCGCTATGTGGGAACCTAGACATGCCATGGTCACTGCTCGGTCAGAGTGAGTGCCCTCCCAGCATACCATGCTGTGGCCACCCTGTCCATGTAGGCAGTGATCGGGCACTACAGTGTCCCAGCCATTTCCCCACACCCTGTGAAGATGCATCCTGGCCAGTCCGCCCTGTCCGGGCCATACCCACAACACTTTGCTCCTCATTATGCACATATTCAGGCTAATGCTGGTAACAGTGGGACATTGTGGGCCCGGTGAGGTGTGGGCAGCCACAAAACAATGGATAGACACACACACACACACTCCTATTGCAGCATTGTGCACAGATAGGGGTGGTTGGCAACCCTGCCCGCCATACTGGTCCTGATCACAGTGCCGACATTGCTAAACTGTGCAGGAGGTAGTAGTAGTGCCCTGGTAATAACTGCAGCTCAATGCTGGGGACAACAGCCTGACTCTCCATGCATCTTTGGATTGTGGAGCCTGTGTGAGTGGGTGTTTGTACCCCTGTTCACCGCTGTTTTGGGCTTTGCACATGTTACTGTTGTATCTGCATTGTAGGGTAAAACATAGGGACATGTTCTGCAGGAACCACAGCTGGGGCTTGAACCTGTGACCCTCTGCTTCTGGACACACTCAATGGGTGTACTGCACCACACTGTTGCCACAGATGCATGGTGGTCCCTGGGGCTACTTGTACCTTTCCTCAGCCAGACCTTTTATGTTGCACTGCACACCACGTACTGGTACAGGGCATGGCCTAGGTCCACTGCAGGCAGGTGCCACTGCCCCCTCCAGCACGGGCACATACCCCCCTGCCATGCTGACATGGTCATATGCTGTCGGTGCTGGTAATGCGCAGTCCCAGGCCATCCACTGTGTAGGTAAGTGGTCGCCTAGGGAGCGGGGTCTGGGGCATACATAAGCATCCTCACTTCCCCCCCATCACCGCCTACCAATAGTCTGTTCTTTCCGCTTGGGGGAGGGTTGGCTGGGGGTATGTCAAGTCAGTGCCCTGGCAACTGTTACCTCGGGTGGACCAGGTAGATGTAGGTGGATTGTGTTTGGACTTTGTCAGCTGCTGTCATGTGATTTCCGGTTTCTATGTGCCACCTAGGCACCCACCTAGTCCACCCTGTGCCCCTGCTGCCCCGCTACATGTTCCGCCTGCAGCCTCCTATGCTCCACTTGCACCACTGCCATAGTGGCCTTTCATACTTGGGCACTATGCTGTTGCTGGAAATGGAGCACTGCTATCACTTTTCTCGGGCTCCCTGTCTATGCTGTACATTGCTGACACTTAAATGGTTGCTCTCTCCTGCAAATGTGCATCTAATGGCAGGTTTTCATTTGCGGTAGGATTCGGCCCTTCAGCCTCTCCCCGCCCACTCCCCGCCCATTGACCCCTTCCCCCCACCCTCTCTCCACCCTCTGTGGTGTTTACCGCAGCTGGGGACATTAACGATCATTAAGTAACGTTAATGCGCGTTAACGTTACATACCGCACGTTGTTACCTAACAAGCATTAGCGTTACATAACGCACGGCCTGTAACGTTACCGCAGTTTAGTAAACATACCCCCATATCTAGATGACTGCAATCTGATATTTCAAGGACTACCCATAAGCACAATTCAAACCTTGCAAAAAGCCAAAATACTGCAGCCCGACTAATCACCAGATCAAAAAGGCAAGAGCACATCACTCCAGTCTTAAAATCTTATGAGGAACAGTATCAAAGGCTTTGCTGAAATCCAGGTAGATCACATCCATCGGCCTTGACAAATGGTGATGGAACAGACTAGGGAAAGCTCAATGCTGGATTTAGTGCTCACCAATGGAGATAACATGTCGAATGTCTGGGTGGGTATCCCTGTGAGCAGCAGCGATCATTACATGGTGTGGTTTGAGATAAAAGCCAAGGAGCAGTCCAATCATAGCAAGCTCAAAGTCCTAGACTTCCAAAAAACTGACTTCAGTAAAATGGTCAAGAACCTGAAGGAGGAGTTGAAAGGTTGGAAGGGGATAAGGGAAGTGGAATTGCAATGGACTGAACTAAAGGTGGCAATTCTACAGAACCAGGGGGGGGGGCAGTCCGTTGGCCAGGCGGATTGCTACCCCTCCTCCTCCGTGCAAAAGGGAAAACAAAAACCTTACATACACATACAGGGAGGGCTTACCAGCTCCTCCCAATAAACCACACCTCATGCAGATTATACTCGTACTTGGCATAAAATTCTCACGGATTCTTCTTACAAATAAAATCCTCAATTTCTTATATCACACAAGCAAGCATATAAGTAACGCAACCAAAAACTAACTAAATACAAAGTAACTCAGAGAATTCCTTCACCCTCCACTTACAGCTATAAAGTAATTAAGAGATTTCCTGTCCATTGACAGATCCTAGCACAGTGAAAGAGAAGGATATATGACAGTGAGATTCCTAGCTACACTTAAAAGATAAACTAAGTAAACCCTTTCACACAGACAACAAACAAATATTCACGCACTCATTAGCAGACATACAGTGGAAATTTACAAACCACCTTCTTCAGAAAATTGGGTGTAAATTCCCAATCTTTAAAGGTTCTGTCCTGTTATATAGTTTTCTTTCCAAGTAGACCCTTTGTTTTCAATTCCAGGCATCTGGATTCTCTCTTTTGTTCCTTTCTTTGTCCTGTCATATCTGCACTCCCATTCCTGATGACCTGTTTGTAAAGGGTCCGCTTCTTGTTGGTCACTCCAGGCCAGGGAAGTCCCGAACCCTCATCTGCGGTGTGCTGCTCCGGCTGGCTGGAATCCAGGGGAATAAACTCACAGACCACACAGAAGGAAAAGTATGCAAGTTTATTCCAAAGGGTGGAGGGATTGTCCGTATTTTATACATTATCAGAAACATATTCATACGTCATCCACCCATCTCCTGGGACCCACTATAGCTTATCAGTAACTTTGCAAATACAAGTCATCTCTGAGTAGAACAATCAGTTTAGCTTAGCACAGCACATTCCTTTCCCATACCCACACCAGAATGTATAAAGGGCACATATATACAATTCTGATTTTCCTTGTGCAGGCCTCCTGTATATGCACTTAAACTAAGCATTATTATTATTTCCTAACAATCCCCCCTTTGGGCCTGCATAGGCCCACTATAAGAACAGCCTAACAATCTACTACCAAATAACTAAACAGGCATTATTAATGGAACATCTATATGCGGCAGCTCAGGTACATCAGCCACCGTAAAAGCAGGAGTATAGGAATACATAAAAGTGGTAGAGCTTTGTAGGGCCTTTCAACAACAGCCAAGAACAAATGAATATACAACAAAAAGGAACAAGAATTATAAAACCGCTCAATAGGGCAATAAGCAGTCCTTTGAGACCACCCCAAAGAAAAATACATCAGAGAGTAATCATGAGAAACTTCCCTGTAGTTGAAGAACCGTATAGAGCAGTATTAGACAAGCTAAAAGCAGAAACAATAAAACAATCTGTAGCATTAAAACTAGAGACAGTTTACAATGGGCAAGGGACCTAGTCATATCCCAAAGAGAGGCGAGTAACACCGATGTTATACAAGAAAGTAGAAAAAGAAACATGGGGCTGGGTGCAGTTTAAATTATCCAGTACAGTAAACTTCTGCATTTCACACAGATTAGAAGATACAGTAATGAGACATGTTGAGAGAAAAGCCCCAGTTTGTAGCAAGCTGCGCACACAAAAGGTAAGGCAGTCTGGACAAGTAGTATTGCCGTATTAACAGTTCCCGAAATGGGCTGAAGGAGGCACTATATGAGTGATAGGAGGAGTCAACACAGTCTTGTGCGTGATGGTCAGGAGGCTGGAACCGAAGATGTCAGTGGAGACGATACACGCTTGATTCTTGACGCATGGATCCACGAAGGGGAGGAGTTACACAGGATGGCTGACCATAGGATGGCGATCACTGTAGTTTGGAGGTCCGTAGAGCGGGTCCAAGGTACCGTGCTTGTAAGGTGCTCTGACCTGTCACCAACCTTGAAGGGATATGTTGGTTCGGTACCTCTAGGCCGAAAGCTGCTTTTCTTCAGGAGTCTTCTCCTCTCCTCTCCCGTTGCTAGGGCCTTGGCTGCCCCTGCGTCAGCTACTTCTCATCCTGGTCCTGAAGCTTGATCTGTATATGGAGAATGTTTCCAGCGAGGGCCATAGCTTCAGGATCTTTTAGCCGCCACCTTTACTGTAATCGATGTTATCAGAAGAACTTGGAACGGTCCCATACTGGAAAAGGGGCTTGTACCATGTGCTGGTGGTATGTCTTTACCAAAATCCAGTCTCCGAATTGAAAGAAAAGAGCTGAGTCATCCAGCAGAAAGGACTGGACCTGCTGAGCATACCTGTGGAGGGAAGAGAGT
This sequence comes from Ichthyophis bannanicus, assembly GCA_033557465.1. NCBI lineage: Eukaryota > Metazoa > Chordata > Amphibia > Gymnophiona > Ichthyophiidae > Ichthyophis > Ichthyophis bannanicus. The sequence continues at coordinate 1,860,403,507 of CM066031.1, forward strand.
TGCCTCTGCTGCTAGGAAATACAAGAGATCAAATGTGAGGCTCAGGAGTTTAAAAAATAAGCAGTCTTCCATATAACAGTTCAGAGGGAGAAAAATTTCAGTCTACTCCCTTAGGACAATTTTTTTTTTTTTTTGAACAGAGTCAAAGGCAAGACAGTTTAATTTCTCAATTTAGCTAATACATTTTGACAAGATGCCCACACTTCCTCAAATTTTTCACAATTTTAGAATTTTACCAATTTGTAACTTTCCTCCTTTACCTTCATGTGTCGGGCCAGGACACATAGAGGCAAAAAGGGATAAAAGCATCTGAAAAGCACCACATGGCCAGTGTGGGTCTCCCCAAAGCCCATTAGGATGAAAAGTGCACTCAGCCTATCTCCAAGTGTCTATTTCCAATTATTGGGTATATCTCTGGGCTAGATGACTTCCAAAATTGGAGTTAATGGGGATGGCATAATCAAATATTGTAGAGTATTCACTGTCAGTTTTCTTTCTAGGTGGATACATCGGATACATCATTTCACATTTCAATTTACCCTCACCATTTTATAATGTTAATCTGAGTTCTCCTTTCCAACATGAATATTCCATCACACTCCTCTCAACACCACTTTTTTTTTCACTTACATCATTCCATCAAACTACATGCATAGGTCCTTCTGTCTTTTTTATACCATACTAGTGTATCCTTATTTGGCAAGGCTGCTAAGAACATCAAACAATTGTTAGAAACTTAGTATTTTTGTAAACAAAAGGTATATAAAATATAAATGTAGATCCTTTTCAATGAGCATAACAATATGAGTAAACAATGCTCATTCTAATTAGCAACTGCCTAACCAAAATATAGGTAAAGTTCTTACAATATAGACTAGTGCTTCACGGCATTTTATAACATCAATCCCAGTGGGAAGGAGTATGGCTCATCTCTCTCACGTATAACTAGAATCTATCGTATACACTGTTCTCAGTGAGAGTGCTGTTGGACTGATTTTAAAATTGCAGTGTTCACAAGGATTTGTGCAAGTTACTCACTAATCAAGGTGTTTAAGAGATCCTTTTGAGGTGAGAGGCCTAAGAAGGTACAAGGCATTGGTGGTTGGGCCTCATGGCGATACGTCTTCAGGTTCTTCTTGGATTGCAAGGCATTTGTGGCTGGGCCTCATGACGATCCTCAGGTTCTTCTCGGCCTATTCCCCCCTGCCTATTCATGTCTCTTCAGAGGCATAACTATGCAAGGTTCATATTCTTCAGGCCTTGTGGGTCCTCGAGGAGTCTCAGAGCAGTTAAAATTCCGGTGGCCCAGATCATCACACTCGGAGCAGCACGTTTATTGCCTTTCCCAAGGCTGTAGCCTCACCTCTATCTCTCTCTCTCACTTTTATTATTATTATTATTATTTTTTTAAACCTCTCCTAGATCGTTGCTAACAAGTGAAATTTAGTTTATCCAATCATCTCAAGTTAATATTATTGTTTTTATTTATCTACTAACTTTACAAATATTCTCATATTTCCTGGTAACTAAGCTCCATCTTTCCACTAAATGTGATCTATGTGCTTGGGAACAAAGCAATTGCAGATCAGCCTCTTTCCAAAATTCTATAATTTCTATGTGTACTGAACCTCTACATAATGTACTGCTACAACAAGTATTTTGGTAACATAAAGTGCAAGTGTGTAAACTAAAGAAAACTTGTATGTCATAGTGCTACAATATACTGTATTCCTAAAACTGAAATGTTAAAAACTTTTTCTCTCTGGACCCCAACACATAAAATTAAAATACAGGAAAACAGATGAATTTATCCTAAAATCCAATATTGTAATAAGTCAAATCAGAAAGATCAATATAGCCAGCACCCATGGTGCTACTGTCCTGTTCGTCAGTCATCAGCACCGAGCTTAACAATGCAAAGTAATTAACTTAAAATCTTACAGTTCAGGAAACAGACATTCAAATAACATGAAACTGCAAAGAGGTGAATTCAAAATCATGCTTTGTCACATTTAAATTAAAACCTTATACATAATACTTGAGACTGGTATCAAACTGATCTGAAACAATGAAATTATGTTAAAGCAATCTACTTAGAGTAACAGTTCAACCTTGATGTTATCTCAAACACAAATAGCAAAGTAAACAGCAGGTCTGTCTTGAGTCCAAATTCCTTCAGGCAAATGCAGATAGCTGAACAAGAGAGAGGAGAGTCCTAAATACTAAGAGTTTAAAAAGAAAAAGTTGCTTGAGAATTGTCACTAATTGTGATTGCTATTAAATTCCTATAGTTACAACTCTATGTGTTTTGTAATATATGAACAATAATTATGACCTCTGAGGTGCTTGCCACAAAATATAAAAATCATTGTTTTTTAAACTCTTTAAGTTTACTCAATAGCATACACAAACAAAGACCAGACACATAACATAACCTTCTTATTCACTCAGGATTAAAATCATTTTTTCAAGTGGCAGTCTTAATTACTGGCTCAGGATGCCCCATTGTCCTGACAGGGTTCCCAACCCCTACTTTGACGGTTAAAGGAAAACAGAACAGCTTCCACCAGACCTTTCTGACATCATCACAGCCCTTTTTACACCCAGCCAAACGGATATCAGCTCTCTTAATTTAGGCAAAGGTAACTCCACAATACCCTTTATTCTCTCCGGATTTATTTTTGTTTCTCTTTCCTTCACTTATAATGTGGCAGTCACCTCAAGATGAAAGGAATTCAACCCCTGGCTAATAAATATGGCCATGCTACAAGTCTAGACACGCTTAGTCAAATTCCTTAAATGCTGCCTCAGCCACTAAAACATATGACAAAGGTTTTTAATTTAAACAGAAGACAGGTCAAAGCTTACAAGTGCTATCTTAAGAAATTGCACCCTGCATAATGAACTAGACCCTCGGGGTATTTGGAGCCCACCCCTCTCCCCGGATTTTCTCCACTATTTACATTATACATCTCACTCACACACAATCAGTCTCAGTTCCCAATAGAATGTACAAACCACCAAGGTAGAAACCAAAGTCCCACTTTTCGTTACCTCGGTCTGTGCACAGAATTTACTTGGTTGCTGCAGTGCCTGCTTTTAATTCACTGTCCGATTCACAATACCTCTAGTCACCCAGGACCATTACCAGCCAGTAAAGAGACCTCTCCGCAGAGAAGGAGGTGAGACTGTTGAAATCAACAGGACGCGTCTTCGCACCTCCACTCAGCAGGAGTCACTCCACTGTGGGAAAATCCCGGCGAGCCCCAGCTGTTATTTACACTTTTACCTGTGGCCAATTCACCTTTAGCCTACCTGGCCAATGAGACTCGGAGAGGGATATTGTGAAGCAGATTAAGAGCTCTTTTAGTATTTCATTATTCAGTACATTGCTATAGCAATGGGTGTCTAAATACAGACACAACCTATTACATATTTCAGTGACAGTCATACCGTTGTTGAGTACAAGAGTAAAAATTGTTTTTTTTTCTATTTAGCTTGTCGTCTTACAATATGGCAATAAATAGACACTCTGCAAATAAATAATAATTTACGTTGTAACTTTAGGTTTCTGTTGTCTGCCTGTCCGTAGCCTTTGAACAACAAAGAACAGGAAGGGAGGGGGAGGGAAGAGCGAAGCAGTGGAAGAACAAACAAACACCACTTGTCACTTGCATTCCAGGGACTCTGAGTCATCAGTTATACCTTCGCTAGAGAGGGGGGGGGGGAGGTGTCGTATAGGCACAGAGATAAACATGCTAACAGACTTCTTCAGCAGAATTAGCAAATGTCCTGTAACCTACACTGACAATTTATGTAGGATGGCTTTTTTTTTTTTAGCTGCAGTTTTAAACTTTATCACAACATGTAGCTGCACACGCACGCCCGCGGATTCTGAAGTGGTCCCCTTACCTTGGGACCCCCCCATCCTCTAATGAATTCACAACAAACGCACGTCTGGCCACTTGCTTTCTGCACAGTATCTATCACGAGCGCTATATCGCTTCAAAATACGGCAGGGGCGTCTAGCCAGACTCAAAACAGACACACAAGCACACAGCCCTCACAGCAGCCGCAGATGAGAAAGAAAAGAAATTTAGCTTTCCCACCGATTCCCACCCAAGGAACAGGAAAGTCTTAATTACCATTTAACCATGCTACCAAAGCAATAGGGACACTCACAACCAAAGGGAGAATACCAGTTCTAATTTAAACCGTGCTACCAAAGCACAGGGATCCCTGGCCAACGGGAGTATCGACACTTCTGACACCAAATGTAAAGGGTCCGCTTCTTGTTGGTCACTCCAGGCCAGGGAAGTCCCGAACCCTCATCTGCGGTGTGCTGCTCCGGCTGGCTGGAATCCAGGGGAATAAACTCACAGACCACACAGAAGGAAAAGTATGCAAGTTTATTCCAAAGGGTGGAGGGATTGTCCGTATTTTATACATTATCAGAAACATATTCATACGTCATCCACCCATCTCCTGGGGCCCACTATAGCTTATCAGTAACTATGCAAATACAAGTCATCTCTGAGTAGAACAATCAGTTTAGCTTAGCACAGCACATTCCTTTTCCATACCCACACCAGAATGTACAAAGGGCACATATATAGGATTCTGATTTTCCTTGTGCAGGCCTCCTGTATATGCACTTAAACTAAGCATTATTATTATTTCCTAACAGTGTTGACCCTTATGGCCTTGTGTATAAACATGTGCTCAGGTCTTTGTCAGATTTATTCCTTGTTATCTGACCCTTTTCCCACCTATCCAACTTTCCACCTTGTCTGTTTTTCCATCCCCTATTTTTAAGAAATATAGAAAATATATATCTTTTTAGTTCTGATATTCTGACAGTTTCCACACTAGGCCTCAGTAGGCCCCATGTCAAACTGGCATAACCATGCTAATGATGTCTTCTCTCTCCTGTGCTCTGTAGATAAGTGTGTTTTTTCTCACATTTCTTCCATCTGATGTCACCTAATACCTCTAGGATCTCACAACGCACATGCAGTACAAATGTCAGCAATTTGGACACATTTTAGAATTTCTTTGTGTTAACTCCTTCCCTTCTGGCTCTCACACAATAAAAGGGACAACAGATACATATGTAAGGAAAGTAAACAAAAACAACTTCAACGCAGACCTGATCCCTTTCTGGATCTCTCACCCACTCCATAGCTCTCTGTCCTTTTCAGTTGCCTCCCAACCCCTCTCCAAACATTCCAGGTCCTTCAAACCATCTCCCTTCAACATATTTCTGTACTGAAGTCTCACAGCCCCACTCTTACCCCTCATTCTTTCACCTTGTCTCCACTGACCTCCTAATCCCTGATCAGTTTCCTAGTCCCTGCTGTCCCCTCATTGAATCGCCAAGTCCCTACTCTTCCACCCTACCTAGTCCCTGTGTCCTCACTTCCAATTCCACCGAAGCCCCTGAGTCTAATTTATACTCCCAAAACCCAACAATCTTCGAGTCTGTCTTCTTTTGTTTTCCCATCCAATTAGAGTATCCACCTAAGTCTGAGTCCCTGCTTTCCCTCACCCCCATGTCCCCAGTGCTTCCCTCCTGCCTCCTATTTTCCTTCCCCAACATCCACCCATTTACTACCTTCTCAAATATTCATTAACCTTACCTCTTTACTCTAACATCCATTCTTATACTCCTCCCTCTGAATCTTTCCTGGCTATGACCTTGCTTCTCCCTCAAACCCCACAATATCTATCCTCCTTTCCCTTCTCATTTCCCTAGCATCTCCCTCTTTTTCCCACTCTAACTCCAGCATTCACCAACACAAACCCCCTTTCATTCCCAAGCCTCCTAGTCTCAGAATCAGCCTCTTTCCAGTCCTATCTTCTTTCCACTCTCAGCCCCCTTCCAGCATATGCCTATTTCCAGTTCCAGCCTCCAAGCTATAGCATCAGTCCTCTTCACCACTATCATCCCTTTTACAGTCCATCCATCCTATCAGCCCATTTCCAGTTTCCCCTCCACAGCATCAGCCCCCTTTCATTTACATCCTCCCCATCTGTCCATTTCCAGTCTCTCCCCACCCCCAAGGGTCAGCCTTCAGCATCAGTCCCAACAGCCACATCCCCCCACATCACTTCCAGCCAGCCACCTCTTCTCCTTCCACTGTGACTGCATTAATGTTTAACAGCTGTGGGAGCATTTTCCTTTGCTCCCGCTACTACCCTGTGCTGAAGCTGCCAGTGCCACAGCATTTTTAGCCAAGCACTTCCTGTCTCTTGCAAGAAACCTCAAAGGCTTGATAAAAATGCTCTGCTGCCAGTGGCTTCAGCTCAGCACAGCATAGCCGAGGGAGCTAAGGAAAACATTTCCACAGCCATGTTTAACATAAATGCGGCTGCAGGGGAACAGAGGAGTGGAGAAAAGGTAACTGGCTGGAAATAATGGGAGTAAGTCAGTGAGGCAGGTTTCCAGTGTGACTATGCTTGAGTGCCCTAAGCCAGTGTCCCACTGGTGTGCCTCTTAAGCCTAGTCCTAGTCGTAAACTCTGATTCTTGTCAGTCATGGGTTTGCCGAAGAGGTTCTCTCCTCAGCAAGGGACATCAGTAAGTTTGTCCTGTACCCATTGCTCCAAGTCCAAGGACTATAGCCAAGCCAGTTGGTAGACACTAATGCCCATCATGGTCACAACAGCCTATGACTCGAAGCTGTCATAGGCCACTAGAATCTGCAATTTAGAGTTTTCCTTGACCGAGGAGACAAGGGTCTGGAAGCGCTCGAGAGATTCACCTGCCAGCTGTGATAAGGAAGCTTATCATAGCTCAGGAAGGAGCTATAGAAAAGGTGAAGTGACTCTGAACAAGCAACCTGTCAGTTCTGGTAGAAATAAGAAAACAGAATTTTCCCATAAAAGACTACCAGTCCCAGAATGCACCAGGTTTCCAACAGCCATTAGAGGAGCTGAAGTGGGGAAACGTGTGTTCAATCAGGAGGGCTATGAGGTAATCCCTAAGCACTCATCTCAAAGGGCAGGGCCTGATTCAGCACAGCTGCGCTGTGTTAGGGAGGAGCACTCATCTAAGCAGAATAAAGGTAGAGTTTATTCTACAGAGAATTATCCTGAGGAACATCATCATCTTCATGATCAGCTTGAGCTTGATCATCTTCATTATCAGGAGGATCATCAGAAGCAGAAGCCCAACCGGACGGACAGAGAGGGAAAGAAACCCTTTGGAAGAAAGAGGAGAAAAGCCTTTGAGAGGTCTAGAAGAGTCCAGAGCAGTACGTATACTGGGAGGCATTCCAAGGGCCAGCATACACCATTGGACTGGGGAAAGCCAGAGGAATGGTGCTGCAGAGCTAGGAATCTCCAGACGGTACCTGTGAGGGAGACGGCTGCACGAGGAAGGGACCCTAAGACCCGTGCCAGAAGGTATGTGAAGAGAGATCCAGTGTCCAGGGATCTGGATTGGAAGGCTGGACATAAGAACTGGACTACATACTGGCCAGGCTATATAGAGAGGAACTCTAACAGCAATGGAAGCTCAGGTATGAACACTGATCTATGCCCTAGCTATAACCTTGAAAGACAGCAGGGAAACAAGTATTCTCCTGAAAGTGCTCCATTGGGAGATTCATCTGTGCCAATCCATGATATTGAACCCATGCTTGTTGAAGAAGAGGGGGTGATAGCAGATGAAGAATCTGTTTACATGGACTGCTCTCTGTCTAAACTCCTTTGGTGATTTTCTGTTATAAAGTACAGCAACCATCACAAAGAAATACAAACTTGTTCTTTAATCTACTCAGAAAAGCTCCTGAGTAAGATTTTTAGCCACGCAGTAGAAAGCAAGCCAGCTAAGGGGTTTCAGCTGGATAACTGCTAGCAATTAAGCCTTACCTAATTGCTTGTGAGCTAGGAGAGAATCACTTCTGAATCTATGTGGGAAGATATAAGAAGTTAACCTGAAAAGAACAGTTTTTTTCTTTCTTTGTAGCTTTTGGTTTGTTGTTTGATACATGCTAAGAAAATATTAGCTAAGCCTACAGAAAAGACCAGTTTGTTATCAACCAGGTCTTATTTCTTTTGCTTTGATTGCCTGACAAGTTCAAATGTTGTTTTCCTGGTTTTCTTTTTTTCAAGTTTAACACTGAAAGCAAGTAACCTGATTTATGTGCTACCAAGCATATCTGTGTTGGGAGAAATAACCCCATAAATAAATATCTTATTGGCTTTACACTTGAGCACAACTAAATTATTGTGAGCAGCTGTGTCGGGTGTGAATGGACTACATTGCCCACAATCCCTTGCAAATCATATAGATATATGCACTTGCCAAGAAGTGAACGTTCACACCCAGGCAGCCGTCTGACACAGCCCAGCTGAGAACTCGGCAAGTTTCTTTGCCAGGTCCTTCAGGTACCTGCCCATGTACAGCTAGTAAGCCTAGATGCAGGCAGCAAGCATGAAGCCCTCGTAACACTTTATGCTGAACTTGTCTACGGTGCAGACCTTCCTACCAGGGGGCACCGAGGAGTGCATTTTCTGACTCTATTCGACGCATGGCCAACTCCACCACCATGGAGTTGTGAGGCAGTTATGTCTTCTGAAAGCCAGGACTCTTGTCAACTCGATACTGGGAATCGAGTGGCCGGCTCACTACTGGCACCATCACCGGGCTCTTCCACATCCTGAACAGCAAGCATTCCAGGAAGGGTGGAATCAACACCGTCAGTGCCTCCCTCAGAGGGGCCTCCTATTAGAGGATCTCAAAGTCCTCCAGTTCCGCTATGAAGGTCAGGGCCTTCGACAACTCCCAGACAAAGTCAAGGAACATGAGGTCTTTGAGCAGGGACCTCCACCGCTCCTGAGGGAGAGACTGTTCGGAGGGGGACATCTCTGTGAAAAATGGAGTCGGGCGACTCATTGTCGGTCTCCCAGCCTGATTCAGAGATGAATGAGGCCCAGACAGTCATCGGAGCGATGAGTCGCCAATGCCAATGGAGAGTGAGGTGCCTGATTCGCCGACCCAGAGGTACTCGGGACGAGTTGTGCCTCGGGTGGAAAGCTGACTGACACAGCTCTGAGTGAATGCATTGTTCCAGCACTGGCTGGACGGCCTCCAGGGAGGTCCCCGTTGTTGGTACTGATGACCCGGAGGCTCCGGGCATCAGGCCCTGCTGCACCTCGAGGAAGGCAGCCAGGCTGAGTTCCAAGACCACCATCCTGGCTTCGATGCCAGTAGGCTACACAGCGAACGGTTCGGACCTTGAAGTCATCGAATCTGAAGTCAGCTCCCTCAAAGGGGAATCACCAATGGTGATCACGTCAGAGGACCAAGCTTGATCCCCTAACATGGAGGGAGTCTCCTCCCACTGAGGCAGCTTTGAAGCCATTCCCAGCCATCATCCCAGAGGACTCCAAGGACGGGTACCGGAGGTCTTACCCCCAGCTCCGGGATCAGACTTTGACTTCAACTTGGAAGATGTCTTGGACCTGTGGGGGAGGTCCTCCAAGGACAACCCCCAGTTTGAGGCTCTGCAACCTTGGGGCTTGGCTCGAGCATGTGCACATGACACCGAATCATCAGACGCAGTCTCCAAGGACAGTGATTCCAGATTCAATGTCAGTACCGTGGCAGAAGCCTTCAAACCAAACAGCTCCTCCCACTGCTTTTCATGATTCCTCCAGCTCTTGCTTGATATCTGCAGGCACAGTGGGCAAGTAGAGTCATTGTGATCTGCACCAAGGCACTTGATACTGCAGCTGTAGCGATCCATTATGGACATGTTACAGGGGCATTTGCCACATTGCTTAAATCCACTGACCAAAGACATAGCGGGGAAGACAGCACCTGTGAGATCAAACTCAGATGTCTCAGTCAGGGAAGGCATGAGAAAAGACCCATGCATTGAAAAAGAAAAAGGACCCAAGAAAAACATGACGCCGAAGCAAGAGCGGACTCGGACAGCGGGAAGGGGAAATCGACCAGCAAAAAGAGAAAAAACACTAAGAAAGGGTTAGAAAAAAATCCACTTTTACCGAGGACAACAGACAGGATGTCTGCAGGGCTCTGGGGAAAAAAGAAGATTGAGGTAAGATGGCACCCTTGGGCAGGAAGGTGACCACGTATGCATGATGTAACTCCTGTATGTGAGGACTGACTTCCTGCTTGTTCCTGGAGAAACACAATTTCACTTCATTGTTTCTTCCCACCACCATGGCAGACCAGCAAGCTTGCTTTGTCCCCTACTCCCATTGCATACATTAATACCAGTTTACTCCAGTGACACCCCCCCCCCCCCCCAAGACTTTCTGCCCTCTGTGTTCCTATCATGGCAGCAAATGGCTACACATTTGGTCACATTCTTCTCCTCTACTATCCTAGGCCCAATTGCTCATTTGAACCACATGGGCCTCCATACAACCGTGCGATTCAAATGAACAGTGATGCCCAGGATGAAAGGAGGATATGGCCGGATGTGTAGCCATTCACCTTCTTGTCTTGACATGTGATTTCTATGAGGGAGGGGAAAGGGACCAGGTGTTGCCAGTACCGGTGACTGTGCAGAATTCTGCATAACAAATGCAGAATTCTGTGCAGATGGGGAATTCTGTGCAAATTCTGTGTTGTGCAGTTGCGCACAATTCCCCCAGGTGTAATAGATGGAAATAAAACATAGACCCACACAGGTACAGAAACACATACACACAAAGGGACTGAAATATTCCAGAAGGCATGCTCTGGCCCCAATATGGAATGTTCTTCCCACCACTACTGCCACCCACTATCCCTGCTGAGATAGTTCTTAGTGATTCACGTGCATTTAATTTTCTTTGTTGTAAATTATACTATGAAACACAGTGACTGAACCATAATAGCTTTTTTAATGATTGTTATGTATGGTGATACCTAGTGACTGAAGTGTGGTTTCCTACTGGTTGAAATATGTACCACCAACTAGTGGTGGAGAAGCAAGGTAGTATCTGTTGCTTTGAGACAGTTGTACCTTGTGGTTACAATGCAAAACCTATCCTTTGAAAGCTGTTAATAGTCACATCCAATGGTTTGATAAATTATCATACTTGGTTTCATTTTACTATTCTTTCCAAATACTTGTTCTTTCATGTCGAAAGTGTTGATGAGTGAAACAAATTCTTACTTTAGTGCATTTTGAATTGTATTTTTAGGCAACTATTTCAACATCTCATGTCCGAAATCAGATCCGAGGCTCTCGAGACTGTACTAAAGACATTTATTAACAAATGCTGTGTGGCCAACACATGGAAAAGTAGACTAACGTTTAGAGCAGTGGGCTCACAACCAGGGAAGCCAGGGTCCAAATCCCACCCCTGTGATCTTGAGCAAGTCACTTAACCCTCTATTGTCTCAAGTACAAAATTAGATTGTAAGCCCTCCGGGGACAGGAAAATAGCGACTCTACCCCAGTGTAACTTATCTTGAGCTATAAACGCAAAGGCCCAATATTTAAAACGATCGACACAGGTAGCAGACGTGCTTACTGCATTAATCGCGGCAACTGGGAGATTCAGCGGCACTAACCAGGCTATTCAGCGTCCAGAATCGGGGCGTTTCAAAGGCAGAGGCGGCACCTGGAAATAATGGGGCAGTGGCAATATTCAACCGCTGACCGGTAATTTAGGCTCTGTAAAGGCTATCCTAACGTTTGCTGCCAAAGCTAACTAAGCAGCACCTGAATATCGCTGCTGCCCCGTTAACTTCATCACAATCTGACTGACCTGGATATTCAATGTCGGTGGCCGGATATGGCCCTGACATTGAATATCTGGATGTAACCCTCAATGACGGCTTGCTGCCATCATTGAATGTCAGGCCCAAAAAGTCCTAACGAGGGATGGTAGATATTCAAAAATAAAAAGCAAACCCCTCAAACAAGCAATTTTTTTTTGTCAAAGAATGATCTTTAAGAACCAGTCCATTTTGCTTTATTAAATGGCAACTTAGTGAGATTTGTGTTTAACATTAAGTTACTACCTAATCTAATAAAGTAAAACAGACTGGTTCTTAAAGGTCTAATTGTTATTTTTTGATCATTGAGAAACAAATCCAACAAAAAATTGCATGTGTGAGGGGCTTGCATTTGGTTTTTGGATACTTACCTTGAGCTACCATTGTAAAAAAAGACATAAGCTAAATCCAAAATCCTATCCCCCTGTCTCTCCTCTCTCTCAAATCTTTAAGCCTTGGCAGTTTGGTGGCAGTCTCAAATATCAGAGTGCAAAACAGAACTGAACTAATGGGAAGCACAAATAATCCTGCTGCAGACTAGTCGGATATTCCTGACTGTTTCTGGAAGACACTGCAATCAGTGGTCAGAAGATGGAGGCTTTGAGTGCTGAAAATGCTTGCAGTACACAGCGCTCAACAGCCAAAGTATGGGGGATCCCGGCATTCCTCCTGTCGGATCTGGAAGGGCGATGGCGCAGTCACTAGGGACCCTGCAGCACATCTGCATCTATCTCAGAAGAAACACTGGCCAGGAGCTCTGATCAGGAAAGGATGGAAAACGTAGGGCTAAGCTCCTGATGAATCAATCCTGAAACGAGACACATGCTGGAAACAAAAAGAAAATGGAGCTATGCGGGGAAAGTGAGTTTTGTTTCTAAAGCATTTTTAGAGTGATTTCTCAGCAAATTAATCAGAATTTCCAGATGTCCATAAGAACATAAGATATGCCATACTGGGTCAGACCAAGGTCCATCAAGCCCAGTATCCTGTTTCCAACAGTGGCCAATCTAGGTCATACATACCTAGCAGTATCCCCAAAAGACACAGGCTCCACAATGCTTGTATTGGGTCAAGCATCAATATCCTGGGTCCCTTTTTAATAATGGTTTATGGACCTTTCCATACCTTGTCCAAACCTTTTTTAAACCCAGCTACACTAACAGCTCTTACTACATCCTCCGGTAACAAATTCCAGAGTTTGATTACACGTTGAGTGAAAAAATATTTTCTCTTATTTGTCTTAAATAGTTTACCCTGTAGCTTCATTGCATGTCCCCTAGTCTTTCTATATTCTGATAGCGTAAACAATTGATCTACGTTTACTTGTTCCACTCCATTCATTAATTTATAGACCTCTATCATATCTCCCCTCAGCCGTCTCTTTTCCAGGTTGAAGAGTCCTAACCTTTGTAGCCTCTCTTCATAGGAGTAGCCTTCCATCCCCTTTACCATTTTGGTGGCTCTTCTCAGTACCTTTTCTAATAACGCTATATCCTTTTTAAGATACGGTGACCAGAATTGCACACAATATTGAAAGTGCGGTCGTACCATGGAACGATACAGAGGCATTATAATATCCTTTGTTTTATTTTCCATTCCTTTCCTTATGATACCTAGCATTCTATTTGCTTTCTTGGCCGCCGCTGCACACTGGGCAGAGGGTTTTAACATGTTATCCACGATGACTCCTAAATCTTTTTCCTGGGTGGTAGTTCCCAATGTGGAACCTTGCATCGTGTAACCATAGTGTGGGTTGTTCTTTCCTAGGTGCATAACTTTGCACTTGTCCACATTAAATTTCATCTGCCATTTGGATGCCCAGTCTTCCAATTTATCCAGATCGTCCTGCAGTTTTCCACAGTCCTCTTGGGTTTTTACAACTTTAAACAGTTTTGTGTTGTCTGCAAATTTGATAACCTCACTTGTTATTCATAAATGACCTGGAAAAGGGAATATGTCAAAAAGTAGCGGACCCAGTACAGATCCCTGGGGTACTCCACTATTCACCTTTTTCCATTGGGAAAATTGGCCATTTAGCCCTACCCTCTGCTTTCTATCTTTTAACCAGTTCCCGATCCACAATAGTACACTGCCTCCTATCCCATGACTTTTTAGTTTTGCCAAGAGTCTCTGATGAGGGATGTGACACCGCACCGCCTAGCCCTAGGCGTAATCAGGCAGTTGGTGCGTGCCACATGGGGGTTTTAAAAGTCCTTGGTAGTGCTGAAGCCCTGTATCCTATTGTAGTTGTGGACTAAAGTGACGACAGCCAAGGTTGGGTTTCCAAGTTAAAGAATACTTTATTCTTGCATAAGGTATTGCACAAAGTATTGCAAAAGAACAGCACAGGATTTACTCCCCCAACACAAAAGTAAAGCGGTAACCTTTTTGTACCAAATAAAAGTTCCAGTGTAAAGTCAGTCCTCCTGATTCTTCTCAGGGACACGTAATACAGTTAAATGCTTTTAGGCTTCTTCCCACTTCAACAATACAACAGCATTTCAGGATGCCAGTAATGCTTTCCAAGTATCAGCTTGTAATAAAGAAATCTTCTAGCTGTTGTATTTTCTTTCTAGTGTCCATATCTTGTTTACCAGCTTTAAATAGAAATGGCAATCTCCACACTCTCTTGCCTATTAGTAACAGGCTTCTTGTGTAGGAACACTTTCTTACGTTGCCTTTCATTCACAGCTGCAAGTTATGAAGCTCTGAGTCATTGCACCCAGCAGAAGGCTGCTGTCTCTGGTGCAAACTTCTAAGAACATTAGTTTAGGCTTCACAGCACTCAATCATAAAACAGGAATAAATTATAGTTCCTTACTCTCTCATACATACTCCACACTCCATTTCAGAATCACTGGTATTGGATAAAGGAGCCCCTAATTCCATTGGTTCTTCCTGGCTCTCTGATATCCCTTTGTCATGTGGAACATACAAGCCTTCAGACTTTAGTTCTTTAATTATAGTCTGAAGCTGTTTCCATTTAATTTCTCTCTGTCTTCTAGGCACTTGTGAGGCTTGGTATTTCTCAGCACCTTTTAACAGCTCATAAAAGGAGTTTATTTCTTCCTTGCCTTGCCTAGGTAGTTGCCTTTGCTTGGGAGGAATATGTCTCTTATGGAACTGCCTTGTAAGATTCCTCAGCACAGCCTGGTCCTCAGGGTCTGTTCCTAGCTCTCTGCACGGTAGCTGCCAATTAGCCTTTTGCTGACAAGCAGGTGTGCTATCTTCTGAGCTAGAGCTCTGGTCACGCTGTCTGTATAAGGGAAATGCTTGCAGCTTCTTAATAGGGACTTTCCTATAGCCCAACTTTCCTCTAGTAACTTCAGGTTTCCTTTCAAAGCTTGGTTTAAACTTGTTTCTTCTAGAAAACACTCTATTATCACTTCCTAGAGACTGGCTTATTTCAGAGCTATCTACTTTACAAGGTTTTAAAGGTTTTGCTCTGACCTGGTTTTGGCAGCGTCTGTCTCTGGGGAACTCCACTGACTCCAAGTCTGTGTTCAAGGCTTCTGAGTCTGGCTCTGGGTCTCTTCCAGGATTCACTCTCTCTTGGAGCTGAGCTCTGCCTGGGTCTCTTCCTGGACCACCCACAGGAACTCTCCTTTCCCTGGTTCTTTCCTTGGTTCCCCTTTCGCTGCTTGGGAGGTTTCTGTCTTCACTCCCTTCTCTCCTGGAGGTTTCTCGGCTTCTCCTCCCTTCGCCTCTGCTTGCACTGCTTTTCCTAACTGCTGCTTCCTGGTTATGAGTGCAGAGTGGCCCAATCCGGTCTGACTCCGCCCACCTCACTGATTGGCTATGTCTCTGGGTTAGCCTAGAGCTAGGGTGTGGTTCTTTCCATGCTCTTCTTTGCAGAGAAGGTTCATGTGGTGGAATCTTAACCCCTTCCTGTCCTGCATCTCTAAACATCTGAGGTGACAGAAAGTGTTTTAAACCCTTTTTCTTCTGTTTCTGAGCCTCTGCCTTGTCACAGGGACCTTGTCAAAGGCTTTCTGAAAGTCCAGATACACTATATCAACCAACTCACCTTTGTCAACCTGTTTATTCACACCTTCAAAAAAACATATCAGATTAGTAAGACAAGATCTTCCTTGTCTAAAGCCATGTTGGCTGTCTCCCATTAGGCCATGACTATCTACATGCTGTGTAATTTTGTTCTTTATGATGGTTTCTACCATTTTCCCCGGTACTGATGTCAGGCTCACTGGTCTGTAATTTCCCGGATCACCCCTGGAACCCTTTTTAAAAATTGGCGTTACATTGGCAATCCTCCAATCTTCAGGTATTACAGATGATTGTAATGAATAGCAGGTCTGCAATCTCATATTTCAGTTCTTTCAACACTCATTGATGTATACCATCCGGTCCAGGTGATTTGCTACTATTCAGTTTATCAAATAGTTGTAATACATCTTCCCGGTGTAGCGATATTTCTCTCAATTCCTCTGCAGTATCACCTTTAAATACCACTTCAGTCTTGGGTAACATCCCTACATCTTCCTCAGTAAAGACCGATGCAAAGAATTCATTCAGTCTCTCCGCTATAGCCTTGTCTCCTTTTACTGCCCCTTTTACCCCTCTATCATCTAATGGTCCAATTGACTCTCTCACAGGCCTTTTGCTACGAATGTACTTGAAAAAGTCTTTGTTTCGTGTTTTTGCTTCTGTAGCAAGTTCCTTCTCAAATGCTCGCTTTGCCTGCCTTATCAATGCTTTGCATTTAACTTGCCAGTGCTTGTGCTGTTTCCAGTTTTCTTCATTTGGCTCTTTTTTCCATTTCCTGAAAGATGCTTTTTTGGCGACAACAGCCTCTCTGACCTCTCCTTTAAACCATGCTGGCAGTTTTTTGGACTTTCTTCCAATCTTCTTAATGCGTGGAATACAGCTGGTCTGGGCTTCCAGGATAGTATTTTTAAACAACACCCAAGCTTGATATGTCTTTAACCTTTGCAACTGCTCCTTTTAGTTTTTTCTTAACTATATTCCTCATTTTATCATAGTCTCCCTTTCGAAAGTTAAAAGGTAGTACTGTGGATTTCTTTACTATCCCTCCTCCACTAATTAAATCAAACACGATCATGCTATGATCACTATTGCCAAGTGGTCCCAACACCCTTATTTCTTGCACCAGATCTGGTGTTCCACTAAGGACTAGGTCCCGTATGGCTTCCCCTGTGGTCGGTTCATGAACTAGCTGCTCCAAGAAGCAGTCATTTATTTCATCTAGAAACTTTATCTCCCTAGCATGTCCTGCCGTGACACTGACCCAGTCGATACCAGGGTAATTGAAATCACCCATTATTACTACTCTGCTGTAACTTTTGTTAGCTTCCTTGATCTCCTTAAGCATTTCATCATCCATTTGCTCATTCTGGCCAGGCGGTTTGATAGTACACCCCCACTGCCATCACCTTCCCCTTCATACATGGAATTTCAATCCATAGAGATTCTACAGCAAATTTTGTTTCCTGCAAAACTTTAATCCTTTCTGACTCAATGCCCTCCCTAACATAGAGTGCAACCCCTCCTCCAATTTATTTATTTATTTATTTACATTCTCTTATATACCGCGCTATTCTGCATCAGTGCGGTTTACATTGAACAAACTGAAATTACATTGAACAGGGCATTATAACTTGGAGGTAACTATTTTACAGGGAACATGGGCTATGGAGGGTTAAGTGGCTTGCCCAAGACCACAAGGAGCACCTGTGGGACTAGAAACCCCAGTCCTTCCGGCCCAAGGTTGCTGTCCTCTAGTGGGATTTGAACCCCCGACCTTCCGGCCTGAAATACCTTGCCCCAACCACTAGGCCACACCTCCACTCATTACGATATAGTTTGTATCCAGGTATCACAGAAGTCCAGCCACTGTTAACGCAGGAAACATATGATGAAAGTTCGGCTTTGCTCTTTTGTTCTTGGAGCCATATTAAAATTAAAATTTTAAATTAAACAACCACATACAGCATACATGTAATGTGTTTACCTCACAGAAACAGCTTTAATTAGGGTCCGCATTGAACGTATTTATTTTACTTACATGCATACATAAACTTATATTCTGCCAATTTCATGTCATTCTTGCTGGATTACAATGAAAGTTAAGAAATAATCTCCACTGACATAATACAACACTGGAGCATATTTACTAACGGGGTCATTCCGACTGGCGTTTAGTGGGACTGGACGTGTGATCCGGACATCCAGCCTCGTTAAACACCAGGGTCGCGATTCTGAAGGCAGAGCTCCCCCCACGTCGATCCCTGATGTGCGGGGAGCTCTGTTCGTGGGTGGGAGGGGGCGGGCCGGGGACGAGCGAGGGTGGAGAATGAGCTGCACCGGGACCTTGGATATACAGGGCCGATTTGAAGCTCGGCCCTGTATGTCCGGGGTCAGTGGTTTGGACGGGGGACTTATTCCACTTCAGAGATGGAATAAGTCCCCCTAGATGGAGGATTATGAGTGCTCCGTGCCTGGAAAGCAAGGTGAGGAGGAGCAGGGGGGGGGATCCCTGCAACCCGACCCTGACCACAGCAGGGCCGATTGGGGGTCGGGCAGCGGGGAAAGGGTGAAGCTGGGGTCTGCCAGGGATCGCGGCTCCTGCATGAAGCATTGGTGCCATGGCAACATGACGCCATGGCACTGCGGCTCCATGCAGCATTCTGGCTGAGCTAGCCGGGGATGTGGCTGGACATCTGGGGTGCCTGAATCGGGGCACGTCCCAGGCGTCCAGCAACTATGCCGTGATTCTGCTCTTGCGGGGCCGTCTAGCCTCTGCAGGAGCAGAATCGGGTGCATCTCCGGGCCATCCAAATTTCTGAGCATTTGGACGGCCTGGACGTGCACCTTCAGAATGAGCCTCTAAAGGTTTTAGCACACGTTCATGAAATGAACGCATGTTTAGTGCCCTTATCCCTTTTATTTCTATCGATGCAGTGGCACTTAAATGCACATTAATTTCATTAATGCACATTAACCTTCAGTAAACATTGCCCCTGTAAACAATACAAGCCGTCAATTTTCTTCTAAAATCAATAATATCAGTTAAAAGTCCTAAAAAGCAGGTAACTTATTCCATAAGGATGGCCCAAATAAAGTCAAAATTTTGTTAATGATTCTGATCCCATAGAAATCCAAAGGGGCATGAACTGGTAAAAGGGCCTAGAGGTCTTGAGATCTCAAAGCACCATTTCCAAAACTAAAGAGTGGATCAGACATGGGCCAAGGACCCCTCTGTAAAAGCTTAAACCTAACTTGCCGATGAAGCACCAGTAATGCCAGATTTTGTAGGTCCAGTGAAAGACATGCAACAGAATTTTGCACAAGTTGAAGTAGCTTCAGTACTACAGCTGGCAATCAAAATGAGAGAATTACAATAATCCACCACTACCAGAACAAGCTGCTGTACTACTGTCTTGAAATCTACAGGATCTAAAAAAAGTTTCAGCCTGCACAATAGGTGACGTTTAAACAATGCATTTGTAGTTCATTCTTGAATGTGAAGATGAAAGGATAAGCTGGAATCCAGTATGACCCCCAAACTCATGGTTCTCTGGATATTTAACAGTTAAAATATATATATTTTTTTAACAACTTTATTTAAGGTTCAGCACCATATAACAGGCAACACAATGTCAAATAACCAAGCCCAAGGCAGGGTACACTCTTATCCCCGCCATTGGATACAACATCAATAAGCCCGTAGAAAACACTAGTCACTTAAGCAAATAGAGAACCTAACATTTTATAAATTGTTTTAAACCAGAACCCCCCCTCCCCCCCTCCCTCCAACCCCTCCCACCCCCCCTAATCACCATGCCACAGCCAGGGATTCGACAAAGTCAGAGGAGCTAGCTACAGCAAATATCACGCTCCATCCCATTTGGCCTGGGGTAAGACCCCTTTTTCTAATGTCCCATTTGCAAAATGACATTCCGGCTATATGGTCCCAGCTGCTGAATGTAGGGTTCCCATGTAAGCATGAACGTGGTCCATCGTCGTACATGGCTCCTAGCCCGCCAACATTCCGCCAACATCAGCTGATGGAAACTATTACGCCACTCCAGGAAAGTCGGCGGGTCGTGGTCCCGCCAGCGGTGTAAGATGGGGCCCTTCCCCACCAGACACGCCTTCCGATCAAAAGGCGGGCTCCCTTCCCCCCTGGGAAAGACGAAGGCAGATAGTCCACTGTCACCAGAGACCCTGACCATGGGAAACGTTGCTGTAGCAATTTCACTAAGTAATGAGGTATACCCTTCCAATATGGGTGAATCTGCTTACAAACCCACCACATATGGGCTAGGTCTGCCAGGGGCTCGGAGCATCTAGGGCAAGACCCATCTGAGGTGATGTGGCTCCTCTGCGCTCGGCGAGGTGAAAAATGCACCCTGGTTACCGCTTTAAACTGAATTTCCCGCCACCGGGCTCCCTCAGCCAGCTTAGCAATCCGTCCTAAAGCCTGCAAAATGGATCCTGATGGGATCTCCGACCCCAACTCCCTCGTCCAGGCTCTCTCCATATGACCATAACTCGGTACAGCCCTAAAACCCGCTAGCCGTTTCTTAAATCCAGCTATCGAGGGTGGAAGGTCCTCCCCAAGACCAAAAAATTTGATAAGCTGTGTCGAACGCTCCTCCGCCAATTCCTCCCTAGGTAAAGAAGCCACATAATGGGAAAGCTGCAAATATGTAAAATACTGAGACGGCCGTAGGTCATATTCGGTACGTAACTCCGTGAACGGCTTACAGGCCCCCGTCAATCCGACCGTATGGCCCAAAAGCCGTATCCCTTTCTCACGCCAGTCACGAAAGCCACCAGTTTCCGAGCCTGGCGAGAACTGAGCGTTCCCCCAGATGGGCAGCCAGCATGAAACGCGCCAGTTTCGTTTCCAGTACCCATTCAGTTGCTGCCACGTGCGTCGAGCCGCCATCATCAGTAAACTCCGCTTCACACCGACGGGTAGTTGGACAAGGTCCGCGTGCAACACCCCGAGCAAAGACAGGGGGGCCGCCGCCGCTGCCTCTATATGTCTGGGTGTATAGACACCGGTCTCACCCAACCAATCCCCAATATGGCGTGCCTGGCAGGCCAAAGCATATAGCCATAAATCGGGGAGGCCAATACCCCCGGAGCGCCATGAACCTATCATGCGTACCATCGAAATCCGAGCTCGGGCTCCCCGCCAGAGAAAACGCTGTATCTCCGATTCTAATCTACGTAGATCCCGCTTCCACAGCCAGACTGGGAGGGTCTGCAACCAGTATAAAATTCGGGGCAGAATAACCATCTGCACTGCAGCCACTCTTCCCAACAAGGACAACGGGAGGGGCTGCCAAGCTCTCATCTGAGTAGTCATATTTGTCAAAATTCTTTCGAAATTACAGGAGTATAGGTCCTGAGGCAACCGTGTCAAGACAATCCCTAGGTACTTGAAGCTCTGATCTGCCCATTTCAGCGGAAATTCCCCAGGCCAGTGCCCACACAATTGACCTAAAACATCCAGGGCCTCAGATTTCTCCTCATTAATACGAAGACCCGTGAAACTACCGAATTGCCGAAACTCACCCATTAAGCTCTCCAGAGATTCATGGGGCGTAGTTAAGTGCACCAACATGTCGTCTGCAAAGGCAGATATTTTGAACTCACAGCCACCCACCACCACCCCACGTATCGTCCTGGTCTCTTCCACACTGCGAATGAGGGGATCCAAAGCTAGTACAAATAACAGGGGAGACAGCGGGCATCCCTGTCGTGTACCCCGGTGAAGCTGAAAAGCATCCGACAAAGATCCATTACACGACACACGCGCAGTGGGCTGCTCATATAGACTATGCACCATCCCACAAAAGGAAGCACCCAACCCATATCGCGGCAGTAAAGAAAATAGGTATTGCCAGTTAACTCTGTCGAACGCCTTTTCAGCGTCGAAGCTCACCAAAAGTGAGGGCAAACCATGCAGGTGCACCCACTCTAGGGATGTTATGATTTTCCGCAGGTTGCGGACCGCATGTCGGCCCCTAACAAACCCTACCTGTGAGTCATGCACTAAATCACCAAGAACCGCTGACAACCGGTCTGCTAGTATTTTTGCCAACAATTTCATGTCATAGTTCAGTAGAGAAATAGGCCGATATGAAGATGCTTGCAAATGGTCCTTACCAGGTTTTGGAATCAGAGTAATATAAGCCTGGTTTTCCCCTCAGCGTCGCCCCTCGCCGGTTACTCGTTGCCTATATGTCGCTGCCAGTGCCGGGCCAACCCCCTCCGACAGTATCTTATATAATTCGGCTCCAAAACCGTCTGGGCTGGGTGCCTTATAGCAAGGCGCATTTGAAATCACTTTCTGGATTTCCTGTATAGTGATAGGTTGATCCAGCAAAGCCCGCTGTTGTACCGACACCTGCGGCAGGTTTACCTTATTTAGGTAATCGGCCATAGAAACAGGGTCAAGCTCCTCTTCCTGGTATAACTTTTGAAAAAAGTCTCTGAAGATATCACTGATCTCGCTTTTGCTACTGCATAATTTTCCTTGTCCATCTCGGAGGGCAGCAACTAACCGCGTACCGCGATGTCCCTGTAAGCACCTCCCCAGCAATTTTCCAGACTTATTCCCAAAGCAATATAGTTTATGTTTATAATATAGCAGAGACTTCTTAGCACGTTGGTGCAGTAAAGTATTAAGCGCTACCTGAAGCTCCCACCAGCTTTTTTTATTTTGAGCCGTGGGGGAACGCCCGGCGAGGCGTCTCGCATGGGCTACTTGTTGTTCAAGACGTACAATCTGCGCATTCAACATACGGCACCTCCGAGCCACATAGTCAATATTATCTCCGCGGAGGACCACCTTAGCCGTCTCCCACACCAACTCAGGGTCGTCACAATGACCTTGATGGTTCTCCTCGAACTCTCGCTATCTGTCCCACAAAAATTGCCGGAATTGGGCGTCCTGGTATAGGTCAATGGGGAATCGCCACACGCGAGCAGAACCTTGCATACCTCCCCCCTGACAATCGATCCAAACCATGGCATGATCCGAAATCTCTAGCGGACCGATCTGAGCGTCTGCAATACTCGCAAACTGAACCGCTGAGACTAAGACATAATCAATGCGAGCACTAGTGCCCCGTGCTCGGGACACATGAGTAAAATCTTTTTCAGTGGGATGGAGTAGCCGCCACGGATCTACCAGGTGGAGTCTTGAACGAAGTCTCTGCAGTATCTTAGCAGATACTTTTCTCTCCCGGGTGCACGACTCCCGCGAGGTATCTAAATCAGCGTCAAGGACGCCATTGAGATCACCACCCAGAAAGAGGGGGGCATCAGGCAGTTGCTCGACTGTTGCTGCTATGCGATTGAAAAAATCAGGATCTGACATATTAGGACCGTAGATATCTCCCAGAAGGGCTTCTCTATCCTCCAACATTCCATGTAAAAAGAGAAAGCGGCCGTGAGCATCCGAGACCTGTTTTACCAAAGTGAACCGCACTCTCTTGTGTATTAAGATAGCAACACCCCCCTTTTTCCCCACAGCGGGGGCCCCCCAGACCTGGCCCACCCAGTCCCGGGCGAGTTTGGCATGCTCTGCCGCTGTTTGATGAGTTTCCTGGAGTAGCGCAATATCACACCGCTGCCTAGCCAGGGCTTTAAGTATTTTATATCTCTTAATAGGTGTTCCTAAACCACAAACATTCCATGAGATAATCCTCACCATATATGCATCTGTTTCTGATCACTGTACCAGTTATGAACTGTACATTTATTCAGAAAGGGGCCCCCCCAGCCTAGGGTCCCTTCCCATTTTTCTCTGCGATGTCTTGTCGCTCCCTCGACAGAATAAAAGAACTTGGCCCTCTCCCTGGATGTGGCATAGCCGTCTCCCCGTCCCTCCCCGCACTCCTCCCTCCACCCTTCCCCAGAACCCCCTCTACACCCCCCAAAACCCCTTGGCCCTACCCCTACGTGTAACACCACCCTATCTTCCACACCGACTAACCCCTCCATGACCCCCGGTAAATGTAGAGCTCCCTCCCCCTCCCCCCCGGGTGGGGACAGCCCAGCATAACCAACTTCCCCCCCACAGAATCCCCTCCTGCCACCTTCTTCATGGTTCAGAGTCTACCCGATTTCAGGGGTGGCTCAAACATCCAAGCCCAAGAGTATCACTTCGGGAGAGAAACCATTTCTACCAAGTGATAGTCCGTTGGTGAATGTGATCCTCCCCAGAGAAACCCCCCCCCCTTCTCCCCCCCCTCCCCCGTCGATCAACCGCCCAGCCAATGTTAGGGAAAACAGGCCTACACTTGGTACAACGCAGATTCAATACATATCCCCGCCCACCCAACTCCCGCAAGAGTCCCCCCCAATAAAGTACCTTAAATAATAAAGGAAAGGCTTGTAACAGGGCGGCTATGCAATATTCCCCACCTATCTGTGGGGGGTCCACACTGCGGCCCGGGTTAACCCGCAGGCAAACGGTGCAGTTATTTCCCGCGTTGTGAACAGCACTCTTAAGAGAAATAACTGTTAGTGTCTAGGTGTTCCCCTAGGGCTAGCCATAAGGCACTATCAACATCGCCATCACTTGACAGACCCAACATTTCCAGGATAGAGCAGAGGCTCCAAAGGCCTCAACCTTAACAAGGCTGAGCAACCCCTTTGGGCCCCTGGCGGGGAAAAGAAAAGCATCAGGGATAACTCCGTGGGGTACAAAAGGAAGGTGGGGACAAAGGAGTATATGATTAAAAAAAAAAAAAAAAAAAAAGTAAATAAATATATGTTAGCAGAGGCGACTTAAACAACAAAAGGGGGGAATAAGAGGAAAGGGGGGTAGAGGCAAGGAGGGGAAGCATAACTGCATCCTCCAGACAATGTATGTCTAACAAACAGTCCAGGCTTCTCCCAGGCAGGCCGGCTCAGCGGTTAAAAGCCTCTAATGGCTCCGTCCAAAGCGTTGCCAAAGTCTGCAGATATTTAACCTCCAGAGTCTCTGCGGCTTTCAGTGCAGACCATTACAATAAGTCATCGCTGCTTCCGGAGTTACGAAAGTCCGCTTTCCACCTTCAGCCTCCACTCGAAGAATAGCCGGGTATCCCATGGTAAAGCGTAGGCCACGTGCAACAAGCCTGCCACAGACATCTTTGAAGGCCCGTCTCCACTGCGATACCCCAGCAGAGTATTCCTGGAAAATCAGTAAGCTACAGGTAGCGCTTCCTGCCCGGCGCTGCTGCCTCCACGCTCTCAGGACTCCTTCCTTCTGTGAAGCATTGAGGAAACGGGCTATCACTGCTCTGGGCCGATTGTCACCCGCTTTGTAAGGCCCCAGCCTGTGTGCCCTTTCTATAATTATGGCGCCCATCCCTGCTTCCAAAGGTAGATTTTCAGGCAGCCACGTCTCCAAATACTGCCTGAGGTCACTCTCCTTCACTGTCTCGGCAATTCCAATGAAGCGGAGGTTATTGCGCCGACTTCTGTTTTCTAAATCCTCTAGCTTCTCTTCCTGTCGCGTTAGAGCCTCCTCAAGCTGTTTGATACGGGCCGCATCTTGTGCACATGAGTCCTCGAGCGTACCCACTCGCTGCTCCACTTGTTCCACACGAGCATTAAATTCAGTAACAGCCTGGCCCACCGCGGCAAGTTGTGTGGCTAATCCGCTCAAGCGCCCCTCCAGGGCTGCCACCACCGCCGCTGTAAGCTCCGCCACCATCAGCGCCGCCAGAGACCCCGGCCCTTCGGTCGCCCCGTCAGCCATCTTGTGTTCACTGAGTCGTGGGCGCTCCCGCCGCGTTGTTTTTGCCGCCATGCCCTCGCGTGCTTCCCGGGACCTTTGTGAGTCAGGTTTCTGGGCTAAGAGCAGTCCCCCCCGTATTCTAGGTCAGGTTCGCGGCGTTCATCCAAGATGTGGGCCGGGGGGGAGGGCACGAGCTCTGGAGCTAGGCAGAAAACGTCTTACCTAGCCCACCATGTCACCGGAAGTCTTCCGTTAAAATATTTTTTATAGCCATAGAACCTCAGAATATTGGGCAAAGAGATATAGAAGCCTCTAATATGATACCCTCCATCCCAATTATTTCATCCTGCTAGTGCTCAGCAGTTTTCATCATTGGCTCATATTTTTAAAGTTTTAAATAGACACAACAGTTCAGTGATAGTCTCTTTAGTCACAATAACTTAACTTTTTAATTTCAAAAATGTATCTTCCAACAAGATCTTCCCATCATGAATTCAAGCTTCAATCTGTCTGCATCAAGGGAGGAACATGGTAACTCAGAACGACTCTCTGAAACACGCTCACATCCTGACAAATTTATGAAGACGGTGTAAAAACACCCACAATGCACTCATACTACCAACACACACAGCTGACATCCACTCAAGTTCATGATTAAGTCCATCAGGGGAAACAGTGTTCAGTTATAGTCAAGCAGCCGTTCCAAATCACCCTTTCTCCAAGTAAGTGGAACAGCGTCTATCACTCTCCAAATAAAATCTGTGGTAACATGTTGACACAGTTGAAAATGAGCAATGAAAGAAAAAGTTATGACTCCATTATTCAATCTCAAGTATTCAGACAACCACAGTTTGATAGGACGGGTAGTTCTACCCACAAACTACAAATGAAGTTACATAAGTAGCGTCCGTTCATGCCTTAATTATGTCTCCATGCACTCCCTATCAAAGTGGAAGTACATCATTTACAACTCCCACATGCTTGATGAGTGTGTAGATCATCTGTCCCTTGGGAAATAGACAAAAGGTTCACCTATGTCCTTACCTCGTTTGTATGCTATCACCAGGGGTTCTATAAACACTTAGTTAAAATGTGCCAATAGCATCTGATCAACTTAGTCATGTATTTTGAACCAGTAGAAAAAGGCAGCGTACAAATAATTCTTTACTCTTATTCTTTACATCTATATTGTAATAAAAGTTCTCGTGAAAAATCAAGCACGATAATAGGCTCTTTTAACAGATGATAATGGATACCCTCTGGATAAAAACTGCTGAGCCAGATCCGATGCTCTCCACTTATATTCATCTGGGGAAGAACAAATCCTCCGCAGCCTAAGAAATTGACTAATAGGCAAATTAAACTTGGATGATAACTCTCAATCTTAACAAATTATTACATTCCACTGGTTTCCCAAATAAAGTTGTCTACAGTCGATCATCCCTTTTACTAATATATACATCAAGAAAATCAATGCACTCTGAATTGTATTGCATAGTAAATTGCAAGTGTTGACTCAAAGAATTAATCCATTGAAAAAAAGGTTTTAATTCAAATTCAGTACCTTGCCAAATGAACATTCCATATCGTCCTACTAAACCAGTTCAGACAAGTGGGTTGAGTTCCCCTATCTCCCCTGCTAGGAAATTCTTTGCCACCCAGGCAAACAGGGGAGCCACCTCCAGGGCTACCCTGGCACTCCTCCTGCTGATGGACTTAAGCTACCAATACAGCGCTGTCTGAGAAGACTCAAACCACTGAAACATAGAAATATGACGACAGAAAAAGACCACATGGCCTATCTAGTCTGTCCTTCCATAACAACTACAACAGTCCCCTTTTTACCTTTAGAGATCCTCTGTGTTTGTCCCATGCTTTTTTGAATTCACTTACTGTCCTCATCTCTACCACCTCCACTGGGAGACTATTCCACGGATCCACTACTCTTTCCGAAAAGCGTAGTTACTCACCTGTAACAGGTGTTCTCCAGGAGCAGCAGGAATCAGTCCTCACTTATGGGTGACGTCGGCGCCGATGGAGCCCTCGCGGAGCAATTTTCCCCAGCTTTCAAAGAAAGCCTTTGGGAATTGCAGCGCGCATGCGCGGTCCCCTTCCCACCCAAGGGTGCCATCTTAGCCAGTCAGATGACACAGCTAAAAAAGACAGCATAAAAATTTGCAAAAAAACTAAAGCAGATAATTGCAACTCCACGGGGAGGAGGGAGGGTTGTGAGGACTGATTCCTGCTGCTCCTGGAGAACACCTGTTACAGGTGAGTAACTACGCTTTCTCCAGGACCAAGCAGGAAGTCAGTCCTCACTTATGGGACTCCCAAGCTCAAGGCTACCGGAGACCCTAAGCACAAAAATGAGCTCCCTCTAGCTCAGCAGCACAGAAGGAAAGAATCTTCGCTGAATTATTATCCACCGGTAGCCCACATCCGGGATGGAGGGTAGGAGTTGCTCAGACCTCAAAGAGATTACGGAGGACTGCCTGTCCGAAAGCACTGTCCCTGCGGGACTCCCTCTCGAGACAGTAATGGACCGCAAAAGTCTGGCTCGAAGACCAAGTAGCGGCCCGGCAGATGTCTGCCAGCGGAACAGAGCGGAGGTAAGCCACTGACGTAGCCTTTGCCCGAACGCAATGAGCCGTGACTCGACCTTCCAAGGAGAGTCCGGCTGCCCCATAAGCCCAAGAGATACAGTCCGCAACCCAGATGGACAGAGTACGCTTGGAGACCGGAAGCCCCAATTTATTGGGGTCAAAAGACACAAAAAGCTGAGAAGCCTTACGGTGCTCCCGCGTACGGTCAAGGTAGAAGTTCAAAGCCCTTCTACAGTCCAGGGTATGGAGGACCGTTTCAGCTCGGCTGGAGTGTGGTCTGGGAAAGAAGGTTGGAAGTACCACCTCCTGATTGATGTGAAAGGGGGAGACCACTTTTGGAAGAAATTTTGGGTGAGTCCGTAGGACTACCCTATTTTTGTAGAACCAAGTGTAAGGGGGATCAGACACGAGGGCCTGCAATTCACTTACGCGTCTAGCGGAAGTGAGGGCTATCAAGAACAGTGTTTTCCAAGAAAGAAAACGGAGAGAACAGGTAGCCATAGGTTCAAAAGGCGGACAGGTGATCCGCTGTAAAACCACATTCAGGTCCCAGTCAGGCGCTGGCGGGCGCAGAGGTGGTTTAAGTAGAAGGAGACCTCGGAGAAACCTCGCTACGAGAGGGTCGTTGGAGAGAGGTCTGCCGTCCACCGGCACATGATGTGCTGAAAGAGCACTGAGGTGAACTTTGACGGAGTTGGACTTAAGACCCAGATTAGAGAGGTAAAGCAAGTACTGCAAGACCACCGACACCGGGCAGGAGAAGGGATCCTGAGACTGTCGGGTACACCAAACGGAAAAACGATGCCATTTAAGGGCGTAGCATTTTCGGGTAGAAGGGCGTCGCGAAGCTAGGACGACCTCCTCCACCTCTGCCGGCAGGAGAAGGGGAGCAAGGACTACCCTCTCAGCAGCCAGGCCATTAGGTTGAGAGACCTGAGGTTGGGGTGTAGCAGAGACCCCTGATCCTGAGTGAGGAGATCCGGTTGAAACCCCAGGGGGAGTGGATCCTCCACCGCTAATTGCAGCAGGAGCGGAAACCATGGCTGTCTGGGCCAGCGAGGGGCCACCAGGATCATGAAGGCTTTGTCTCGGAGAACCTTGAAAAGAGTCCGAGAGACGAGCGGGATGGGAGGGAAAGCGTACAGAAGGCTCCCCGACCATGAGAGTAGAAATGCGTCCGCCGCAACCCGAAGGGGGTGTGGCTGACGAGAGCAGAAGCGAGGAAGTTGCCGGTTGTGAGGACTGGCAAAAAGATCCACCGTGGGGAGGCCCCACTTTAGAAAGAGCTTCTGAACTATCAAGGGATCCAGACGCCACTCGTGCGGCTGAAGGATCCTGCTGAGTTTGTCCGCCAGGCAATTCTCTTGGCCTGGGAGATAAACTGCCTTGAGGAGAACGCCGTGACTGACGGCCCAAGAGCAGAGCTTCTGTGCCTCCCGGCAGAGGAGGAAGGAGCCCGTGCCCCCCTGCTTGTTCACGTAGAACATGGCAACTTGATTGTCCGTCTGGACAAGGACGGACTGGTGAGAAGTCAGGTGGGAGAAGGCCTTGAGAGCCAGGCGGATCGCCCTGAGCTCCAGGAAGTTGATCTGCTGAGCAGACTCCCACGTGGTCCAGAGGCCCTGAGTACGAGCCCCTTGGCAATGCGCTCCCCAGCCCAGGAGGGATGCATCTGTAGTCAGCACCCGGGTCGGCTGAGGTGACTGGAAAGGCATGCCGAATATCAGGTTCGGCCGCTGAAGCCACCACCGGAGAGACGAGATCAGCGGCTCGGAGACGCGCACTAGGTCTGCTAGGCCGCCTGTGGCTTGTCGCCACTGCTGGCGGAGACACCATTGAGCAGGCCGCATGTTCAGGCGGGCATTGGGGGTCACATGGACGGTGGAGGCCATATGGCCGAGTAGTCTCAGGAAGCGCCTGGCGGAGACCAGGGGCTGGCTGCGAAAACGGTCGGCTAGGTCCATGAGCCGTTGAGCCCTGTCGAGCGGTAGGTACGCTCTTGCCTGAGGAGTGTGCAGCCTTGCGCCGATGAACTCGAGATCCTGTGAGGGGAGCAAAGTGGACTTTGCGAAGTTTATAACAAAGCCCAAGTACTGCAGAAGAGTCACCGTGCGGCGCGTGGCGTCGGTGACCTCCAGAGCGGACGCTGCTCTGATGAGCCAGTCGTCGAGGTACGGAAAGACATAGAGGCCGTGAAGCCTGAGATGGGCCGCCACCACCGCGAGACATTTTGTGAAGACTCGCGGTGCGGAGGACAGGCCAAAGGGCAGTACTCTGTACTGGTAATGATTTCCTGCCACCACAAACCGTAGGTATTGGCGGTGGCTTGGGTGGATGAGGATGTGCGTGTAGGCATCCTTTAGATCCAAGGAGCATAGCCAATCTCCCTGCTGGAGGTAGGGCAGAAGGATTCCAAGGGTAAGCATCTTGAACTTCTCCCGCACGAGGAACTTGTTGAGGTTGCGCAAGTCCAGGATGGGTCTGAGGCCTCCTGTTCTTTTTGGTATTAGAAAATACCGGGAATAAAAGCCTTGACCTTTCAGGTGGTGGGGCACCGGTTCCACCGCCTGTTCCTGTAGAAGACCTGCTAACTCCTGAAGGAGTAGTTCCCTGTGCAGAGGGGGTCGTGGAGGTTCTCCCGGAAAATAGGAAGGAGGGACCTGGTGGAAGTGGAGAAGATAGCCTTCTCGCACGACTTGAAGCACCCAGGCATCTGAGGTGATGCTGGACCACCTGTGGGCGAAGTGAACCAGCCGGCCTCCGGTGCTGGGAGGAACCAGCGGGGGGGGAGAGGCTATGCTTAAGGAGTCAAAAACCCCCACCCTGCGGAGCAGGGGCTGGTGGTGCAGGCTTGGGGGCTTGCTGCCTACGGGACCCGTTACCCCGTCCCTTGGCCTGCTGGCCCTGTGGGGAGCTGGAGGGGCCTGATAGTGGGGGTACTGTTTGTAGGCAGCCGCCTTCCTTGGGTAAAAGGACTTCTTTCCCGAGCCCTTCTTTTTCTGGGAAGGGGCGGAGGTCTTCCTAGAAAGCCTAGTCCTGGTGAGAGTCTCCGTCTCAATTTGTGCAGCCTTATCAGCCATGGGCTTGCCAAAGAGGTTTTCGCCTCGGCAGGGGACATCGACCAACTTGTCCTGCACCCAGGGCTCAAGGTCAGACGACTGAAGCCAAGCCTGTCGGCGGGCACCGATGCCGGCTGCGGCCACTCGAGCCGATGCTTCAAAGCCATCATAGGCTGCTCGGGACATGAATTTTGAGCATTCCCGAATGCCAGTGGACAAGGCCAGGAACCTCCGCAAGGGTTCCTCGGACAAACCAGCGGAGAAGCCGGCTAGCTCTTTAGCCAGGTCTCGGAGATACATGCCCATGTATAGCTGGTAGGTCTGGACACGACATGCGAGCATAGAGCCCTGGAAACACTTCTTACCAAGGCCATCCAGGTTACGGGCCTCCCTGCCAGGAGGCACCGAGGAGTGCATCTTCTGGCTCTTAAGACGATGCATGGCCGATTCCACTACCATGGAATGGTGTGGTAGCTGTGCTTTTTGGAAGCCAGGGCTCTTGCGGACTCGATAGATAGAATCGACCCGCTTGCTCAGGACCGGCGAGGTGGCCGGACTCTCCCACATGCGGAAGAGTAGTCGTTCCAGCAGGGGAGGAACCGGTACAGTAAAGTGTTCCCTGGCGGGAGAGTCATACTGGAGGGCGTCGAGCTCTTCGGCTCGAGGCTCCTCCTCGGGGTCCGCAGGGAAGGCCAAAGCCTTGGCCATATCCCTGACGAAGTCCGAGAAAGGGGCATCCTCCGGGGGGGACTGTTTCCGAGGTTCGGACTCAGGTGAGTCCGAGGGGACACACCGAGTCCGAAAAGAATCAGGCGACTCATCCTCTTCAGACTCCCAGACTGACTCCGACGAGGACTCGGTGGGGTCGGCCCGGGCAGGGCGCGGCGCCTGCCGCCCCGACGCCGAGGGAGTTGGCGTCGGCGACCTCGGTCCCGAACGGGAGGCCGAGGGTGACCTCGACCGAGGATCGACTCGAGTTCGCATCGACTCGAGGATCGGCTCGGTCTCCGGGGTCGACTTGGACGTCGACGTCCCGGCGGTCGGGGCAGCGGCGCCAGCGAAGCCAGCGAGCAGTGCCCGCTGCTGGTCCATGAAGGCAGACAGTCTGCTCTCCAAGGCCGTCAACCTGAGTCCGAGCTCAGGTGACCCAGCAGCCCCCGACTTGGGCCCCGACGGCGTCGGGTCCGACGTCGGCTGTCGCGGAGGCGAGTCCAGAAGGAGCACAGGACTTACCCGAGCAGGCAGCTCCGACTCCAGGCGAGGTCGCTTCGTGAGGTGCTCCTTCTCCAAGGACCCGGGGCGGCTATCGGGGCTATGCGACCTGGCCCTCGCGGAGCCAGGAGCGTCCACCGACGCCGCCCTCGCGGGTTTCACCTTCCGTCGATGGTCCCCGGAGGGAGAACCCCTGTCGGAGGAACTCCGGTGACGGTCCGAGCTGGACCCCCTGGACGCGGAGGCCTCCGACGAGGTCCAGGTACGGCTGGGGTCAGCGAAGATTCTATCCCGCTGATGCCGCCAACTTCTCAACGCTTTGGAGGAAAGTTTGCCACAAGGCCCACAGATCATTTCTTCATGATCCGGGCCCAGGCAGCGGAGGCAATTGTCGTGTGTGTCAGTTAGTGACATATTTCGGTCACACTGACCACACCGCTTGAAACCACTGGCAGCCATCGGGGGAAAAAGGGCCCCGGCGAGGTCAAAGGACCGGGCTGCCAGGGAAAAACCGAAACGAAAACTGACCAAGTCAGAAAAACCGAAAAAGAAGGAGAGGACTCGTGACCGGCGTCGCGAGTCCGGGCGGGAAAAAGACCGGCGTCGAACCGAAAGAAAAAAGAATAATTATGAAGGAAAATCAACTTTTTCACGGGGACACGACGGGTACGTCTGTAGGGCTCCGCGGAAAAAAGAAGACTGGCTAAGATGGCACCCTTGGGCGGGAAGGGGACCGCGCATGCGCGCTGCAATTCCCAAAGGCTTTCTTTGAAAGCTGGGGAAAATTGCTCCGCGAGGGCTCCGTCGGCGCCGACGTCACCCATAAGTGAGGACTGACTTCCTGCTTGGTCCTGGAGAAAGAAATATTTCCGCATATCACTCCTGAATCTATCTCCCTTCACCCTCATCCCATGTCCCCTCGTAGCAGAACTTGCTTTCAATTGAAAGAGGCTCTCTCCCTGAACATTTATGCCACGGAGGTATTTAAACATCTCAATCATATCACCTCTATCCCGCCTTTCCTCTAAGGTGTACATATTAAGATCCTTCAGTCTGTTCTCATATGCTCTATAATGAAGACCACTAATCATTTTAGTAGCCACCCTCTGCACCGACTCCATCCTGTTCACAACCTTTTGAAGGTGCGGTCTCCAGAATTGCACACTATACTCCAAATGAGGTCGCACCAAAGACTTATACAGAGGCATTATCACCTCCTTTTTTCTGCTAGCCATTCCTCTCCGTATGCACCCAAGCATCCTTCTAGCTTTTGCCGTCACCTTTTCTACCTGTTTAGCTACTTTAAGATAATCAGACACAACCACGCCTAGGTCCCGCTCTTCTTTAGTGGACAAAAGTACTTCACCCCCCTATACTATATTGCTCCCTTGGATTGCTGCAGCCCAAATGCATGACCTTACATTTTTTAACATTAAATCCCAGCTGCCAAATTCTAGACCATTCTTCAAGCTTAACTAGATCTCTCCTCATGTTATCTACCCCTTCCTGGGTGTCTACTCTATTGCAGATTTTGGTATCATCCGCAAAGAGGCAAACCTTACCTGAAAGCCCTTCTGCTATATCACTAACAAAGATGTTAAAAAGAATCGGACCAAGGACAGATCCCTGGGGCACACCACTGATAACATCCTTCTCCTCAGAGTGAGCTCCATTTACTTGTACTCTTTGTCGCCTCCCACCCAACCAATTTCTAACCCAAGCAGTAACTTTAGGGTCCATCCCTAGGGTGCTCAGTTTGTTTATAAGTCGCCTGTGAGGAACAGTGTCAAAGACTTTACTGAAATCTAAATACACCACATCTAGGGCTCTCCCTCGGTCCAACTCCCTGGTCACCCAGTCAAAGAAATCAATCAGATTTGTCTGAGAAGACCTGCCTCTGGTGAATCCATGCTGCCTCGGATCCTGTAATCCGCTGGACTCCAGAAACCTCACTATTTTCTCTTTCAGCAGCGTTTCCAATAATTTACTCACCACTGAAGTTAAACTAACCAGCATGTAGTTTTCAACCACATCCTTACTTCCGCTTTTGTGTAAAGGCACCACATGAGCCTCTCTCCAGTCTTTTGGCACCACTCCCGACTCCAACGAGGCATTAAAAAGGTCAGTCAGTGGAGCTGCTAGAACGTCCCCAAGTTCCCTCAGTATTCTCGGGTGTATCCCATCCGGTCCCATCACTTTGTCTACTTTAAGTTGAGATAGTTTCTCACAAACACAGTCTTTTGAAAATTGTTCAAGATGTCCATTGCTTCTGTTCCTATTTGTGGGTGTTTTCTGAGGTCCTGCTCCTGGTTCGTCATCTGTGAACACAGAACAAAAATATTTGTTAAGCAATTCCGTTTTATCCTTATCAGCTTCTACATATTCCTCCCCTGCACCCTTGAGTCTGACAATACCACTCTTGCCCTTCCTCTTCTCACTAATATCTGAAAAATGTCTTATCCCCCCATTTTATTGCATTGGCTATTTCCTCCTCCTTTTGAATCTTTGCTTTCTTGACTACTTTGATAGCTTCTCTAAGTTTTTCCAAATGCAGATGCCTGTCTTCCTCTCTCTGTGATCTCTTGTATTTCATGAAGGCCTCCCTCTTTTTCTTCACTTTTTCAGCTACTTCTTTCGAAAACCATAGCGGTCTCCTTTTCCTTTATTTACCATTTTAACAAAAAGGTTGGTTGCCCTTAAAATATCCCCTTTCAGTTTTTCCCACTGTTTTTCTACATCCCCCAGCTGTTCCCATTCCACTAACGACTCCCTGAGGTATTGGCCCATCTTCGCAAAGTTAGTTTTCCTAAAGTCTAAGATCCTCGCCTTTGAATGGATTCTAACAGCCCTAGTCCTAATACTGAACCACACCATCTGGTGATCACTGGATGCAAAATGATCTCCCACTACAACATCAGAAACACTTTCACCATTGGTAAGCACCAAGTCCAGTATGGCCCCTTCACGTGTGGGGTGTGTTACCAATTGCCTGAATAGTTCTCCCTGTAGAGAATCCAGGATCTCCTTACTTCTAGATGATACTGCAGCAGGAATGTGCCAATCAACATCTGGCATATTGAAATCTCCTATCAGTAGCACTTCCCCTTTCCTAGCAATGCTACACATGTCTTCAATTAATGCTCTGTCCACCTCTTCCTCTTGTGAGGGAGGTCTGTATATCACACCAATGTAAACAGATTTCTCTTTCCCTCTTTCTAGTTTAACCCACAATGCCTCCCCTCTCCCTTTTAAGCTCTGTAATTCCAAAGCTTTAATAGTAGTTTTTACATATAGTGCCACTCCTCCTCCCCTACTTCCTACCCTGTCCTTTCTGAATAAAGTATAGCCAGGTATAGTTACATCCCAATCATGGTTTTCTGTGAACCATGTTTCTGTAACTGCCACTAAATCCAAGTCAGCCACTCCCACCAAAGCTTCAACATCAGGGATCTTATTTCCCATGCTATGGGCATTTATACACACTGCTTTCCATATGTTACCCCTGTTACCCATTTCCATAAAGTTATTTAATGTATCACCTACCTGGGGGCTTTCACTTACCTGGGGGCTTTCTTCACCCATTCCCAACGAATCTAGTTTAAAGCCCTCTTCAGTAGATTAGCCAGTCTACTACTGAAGATGCGTTGACCTTTCTTAGACAGATGGATGCCATCTCTGCTCTGCACCCCTTGGAACAGCATCCCATGGTCTAGGAAACCAAAACACTCTCGATGACACCATCCACGCATTCATCTCCAGGATGCAAGCCTCTCTGCCTTGGCCTTTACCCTCAACAGGGAGGATTGAAGAGAACACCACCTGTGCACCTAACTGCTTCATCCTCTGTCCCAGAGCCATGAAGTCACTTTTGATACGTTCCGAGGTATACCTGGCAGTATAATTTGTTCCAAGATGGATTAGCAACATTGGGCAATAGTCAGTGGGCTTGATGAGTCTTGGCAAACTCTCCGTAACATCTTGGATTTTGGCACCAGGCAGACAGCATACCTCTCTGGACATCAAGTCTGGTCGGCAGATGGATGCCTCAGTACCCCTCAGAAGAGAGTCTCCAACCACCACTACCCTTCGTTTCCTTGTGGTCACTGATTCTGCAACTTTGGGGTACTTGAGCTTTGGTTCTTCCCTTTCCAGGGATGCTTTCACCTCCTCCACTTCCAGGGCTGCATAATGGTTCTTCAATTCAAGGGCTGGAGAAGTTGGATTGGTGATTTTGCAGGCCCTGGTGACTTGTGTCCAACCATCGACATTCTGTTGGCACCCATCTTCTCTGCTGGAGAGCTTGGTTGCTGCAAGAAGCATCTCATCAATGTACTTCTCACTGTCTTGAATGCTCCTCAGCCTCGCCACCTCCTCTCTGAGTTCCTCCACTTGTTTCCTCAGAGCTTCAGCATGCAGGCACCCTGCACATGGAACCGGTCCTTCAACTGGCATTAGGACCTCTGAAGCTGTAACGGGGGCAACAGCTTTAGCGATACAATTTTTCCCAGCCATTGTTCTGTTCGTGGAGCTTAGGTATTTGTTAAAGCAAAAGAGAGAGATCTACCAAGTACCAGCCGGTTTTCCAGCTGTCCTTTCAGAGAAAAAGCAGTTAAATCCCCTTAATTATATTCAAAATGTGCTGGTCCAATTCTCTGTGCTTTGTCAAATGGGGAGGTGCCCTATAAAGCAAGACTACTCGCTAGGGGTGGGTGGGAGGGAACTAATACCTGATTAGGTGTTAGCAGTTCCCAAAGCTGAGGAGGTTACTGGAGTTCAACCACCTACTGTGCTCAAGGAAAGTCCCACTAAAGCACCAAAAAGAAAGTAACCATCCAGCCCTCGACCAGGGACCGGAGACACAGAAGAGCCAACCTAATGCCCCTCACCTCAAGACACCACCACCTTCTGGTTCCAAGGGCCCTGGACTGCTCGACCTTGGCAATGGACAGGGGGGAACAGATGAGGGGCAGGCATTGAGGTTGTGTGAGGCTGCTGCACTCTTCCAGATCCTCCCAAATCCTTCTAATTTCTGACTGCTCAAGGGGTCTTATAAGGGTGTGGAGCTGAACCAATTTTTCCTCCTCCTATGGCTACCAAAAAGAATGCAGTCTAGTGAAAACTCCCACATTGTGCTCAAGCGAGTCACCATCAAGGTGGTCATTCACAAGCATTTAATCAATCTTTTCCTCTCAATTGATCAGATTTTCTTGTGGTTTTTGTTCCTGACTGGAGGTAACACTGGAATCCTTTTTTGGCACTTGATTTCCTATCTCTGGTCCCAGGGCAATTGAGAAGAAATGAAAACCTCACATACGAGTTATACCATAACAAAGTCTGCTAAAGCTTTAGGGAGGCAGTTATAGAGCTGCAAAATCCCACCCCCTGCTGTCTGCAGCACTGCCTTCTATTTACAAAAACTGTCACATTGTACAATTTTTGGCTTATCTTCTTACATCAAGCTTTGCTTTGTGCTTTGGTAATTTATATCTATATATTACAAGTCAAGCTATGCATAAACATTCTCATCCGGAAAGCATAAGTCATCTGTCTCAAACATTCTCTGCAAGATACAACCTTGAATGTCTCACAACTAGAAGTGGATAAAGAGACCTTCCTAAAGGAACACCCTTTTAAGGAATGCTTCTGTTATGGTTGAGATATATTGATGATATTTTGATGTTGTGGCAAGTTGAAATTTCTGACCTACATAGGTTTCCTAAGTGGTTGAATTTGCAAGATTGTAACTTACAGTTTAAGATGGAAATGAGTCTGTCTGAATTCCGTTCTTGGATATACTTGTAAAGAAGGAAAATGGTGGGGTTTTAGCGACTTTGTTTTGGAAACCCACTGATAGAAACAGACTTCATTATACAAGCTGTCATCTCTAGAGTCTAAAGGACAACTTGCCAGTCGGTCCATTTTTGAGACTAAGGATTTGCTCTTCTAAAAAGTAATTTGAGAAACACACTGGATAAGCAAAAAAGCATTGAGGATTTTTGGCACTGTAGCCACTCTGGTACCCCTATACATCGGTGCCCCCTGCCGTGCTTACCCCACTTACTGTGCAGCGCCAGCCCTATTGGTGACGTAGCTTCACATGGAGTGCAAAACGGCCTACAGGGACCGGATTGGCGAACTCAGGATATTCTAGGAACAGGTTCATGTGAAGCAGCTGAATCCCACCACTGGGGATAGGGCTCCGAGGGACTCCCAAACTTCACCCCCAATGGAGCATGGTCAGACCAAGTGATAGGGCCAATCCATGCCCCCTCCAAGCTGTCCATCCAAAAGGCATCCCCCAGAACGTAGTCGATACAACTGTAGGTCACATGAATAGCTGAAAAATATATATAAACCAATAGTGGGGTTAAGTGCTCTCCAGAGGTCCACCAGACCAAAAACTTGCATCCACCACTGCAGCACTCTGGTCCCTAGGTCCCCAGCTCCCTCATGCTTGTTATTGCCCTGCCCCCACTCCAGACTGTTTAAAGCAATGTTAAAGTCCCCTCCTGCCAATAAGCAGCCGTGCACCTTCCCTTCCATCCAATGCCCCATCTGCAGCCAGGAAGCCCTTTGTTCTACATTGGGACCATACACACAATCACTCATCTGGCCTCCAAAGATGCGTCTCTTAAACAAATACCATTTGCCAGCCCAAAGTTCGGATCTCATTTATTAGCATCTTCCTCTTTTGGGGAGAGAGTTGAATCTCCATGCATTAAGAGTTCCAACTTTCAACCTCCCTGCCATGACTCCAGCCCTTCATCCCCCAACTCCGCTCCTTCCTTGATGCCTTCTCCCCCCCCCCCCACTGTAATCCTCCCCTCTCCCCCCAAATAGACCCCCCCACAGTCCCACAAAACTCCACGCTGCCTCTCCATCTGAGGAAGGAACATCAGGCGGGCACCAACTATCCCCATAGTCTCCTCTCCCCTTCCGCCCAAGCACACATCACCTCGTTCCCACCCAGGTCTAATGCAATCCCTGGATTACGCTGTACCCTCCCCATCAGCAATCACACCATGCACCCCCAACTCAAACTCCAATCCCAACACCATCCACCCAACCCCCAACTTCAACCTCTCTTACTGTGCACCCATTCATTCAACCCTCAATCATCTGCTCAAGAACAATGTCATAATGGGCAAAAAACTCTACTTAACAGAGCTATATGCTAATATTACATCAGTCACACAGAAAGTCCCTTTCAGGCACTAGGCTCAGTGGCAGCTTGTTCTTGATCTTCGAGGCCATCTCTGTGCCCAGAAAGGCACCATAGCCTCTGGCCCTTATAGGGGACCCTCTGCCTGCATGAGGGGGCCGCAGCTTGTCTTATGCTTTGTCCCCTGGCCATTGATATCAAAAAGAAGACCGAAGGGGAAGAGCCCACAGATAGTTTGTGACTCACCAAAGTTCCCGATGCCGCTGTAATGTGCCCACAGCCAATCCTGAAACAGCTCAATTGTGGCCGCCTCCCACTGGGAACTTGCTCTTCTTAACAGTCAGCTTCATAATTCGGTCCTTTTGGAAGGAGAGAGCCAGGTACGTCCAATATCCTGAGGTTTCCTGCCTACAAGAGGGGCCAGAGCATGGTGAGCTCACTCTATTTGACAAGTTCAGGCTGTTCACTCTCCACCGCTTCTTGTAAAACACTCTGGCACATCTTTTGCACCACCACTCCTGCATCTTTAAACTGGTCAGTCTCTGGGAAGCCCCAAATTTGCAGATTGCACCGCCGTGTGCAGTTTTTTAGGTCCTTGATTTTATCCCATAGAACCTCCTGGTCAAACCGCATGCTCTGGATGTGGGCCTCAAACTCAGCCACCCATTCCTCCTGGCACTCTGTCTAGATCTCAAGTCCCTCCACTCAGTGGCTGAGATCATGGAGGTCACCCCGCATTTCCTTAATAGTCTTCCTGATACTAACGCTGGCCGAACGATCTCCTGCTTTAGTCTTCTCATCCATCCCCAAATGTCACCGCGAGTGCAACATTCATCAGTGTGGTCAAGCTCATCCTCAGTCTCATCGTCTGAAGCATGAGGTTTGTAGCTGCCCATCACTCCTAGTTCATCTTTCTGACATAAGAGGATTTAAACTTTTCAAGTTTTTTCCGGATAGACATGGTACCAACAATCACAAGAACGGGAGGCAGGAAATCACAATCTCTGGAGGGAAAGGCACTTATTTCACATCAAAAGTTAAAGGTTAAGCTGCCATCTCTCCCGATGATGTCACTTCCTTCATCCGTGGTGTTTTAATTTGGTTTCTGGTGTGGGTTTTTTTTGCTGGTGATGGTCCCATTGTTGTAGGGACCCCACGATGTGCAGCTAGGGGTGTCTGCCCCACTTTTAAAATCAGGTAATTAAGTCAGGGGATTGCAAGTATTTTTAAGTATCTTAAGTGTATTGGCAGATTGCTTTTTCAAAGTAGCTCTTCAAAAAAAAAGTGTTTTTCATAGGGCAGTTGTATATTTGTAGTCTATTGGTGGGTTTAATGTGATCCCTCCTTTCCTTGGGCGGCTGCTGCCCATCCCATCATTTCCCATTTCACCTTACAGTATGTGCTGGTTTATTGAAGGTTTTGCCCTGATATTAAAGTAAATGCACTGGGTTTTTTTTGTAAGGTTCATTTTCTAGGTGTTTTTATGTTGAACTTTGGTGGTTTCTCATACCTGAAGATAGGACATTTCAGACCAAGGTTGGTTCTGAGGGTGTCACTCCCCTTTTTTATTATTTTTTTAAATTAGTTTCTGTGTCTTATAAATATTTTCATTTTTATTCTTATTTTAAGCTTAATGTTTTGATGTTATATTTTTATTATATTTATATTTTTACCATATACACATTTTACTATATTCATTTTTTGCATTTATGGTTTAAGATTGTGCTTTTTATTCCTCTTGTGTTTGATTTGGGCTGTAGGTTTGGGCTTGCACACACTGATGCAGGCTGCAGCCAATACGCTGGGCTTCTTTTAAGTTTTGTTATGGGTGTTTTTATGTTATTTATAGGATTATCTGATTATTTATGATTTTATGTTTTAAGAATTATCTAAATGTATTAAATATTTTGCTTGTCCATTTTAATTGTTTGGTTATTTATTGGGTCTACCACTGTGGCTGTGTTCATTTTCCATGTAGAGGATTTCCTCTGTTTTTTTTAGGTGTATTTTGCCCGATTTTATTTTATACCAGATATATT
This sequence comes from Ichthyophis bannanicus, assembly GCA_033557465.1. Lineage (NCBI taxonomy): Eukaryota > Metazoa > Chordata > Amphibia > Gymnophiona > Ichthyophiidae > Ichthyophis > Ichthyophis bannanicus. The sequence continues at coordinate 1,860,445,056 of CM066031.1, forward strand.
GGCCAGCTAAGAGACAGAGGGGCATGTTAACTAAAGAGTGCTAGCCGGCAGTGTAGGGTTTTGTGCGTGGTTTGCAAGTGTGTGGGTTATGCCGCAGCAAGGATCACATCAGCCAAAAGCCACCATGTTAAAAATCCTGCACTGCTACAGTAACGTGCGAGTAGGCAGGGACAGGGCAGAAAGAGGGCAACGTCAGGGTGCATGGCTGTGGCAGTCATGGTAGTCACGCACTAGCTACACAACCATGTCGCTAGCGTGGCCGCAGCTAATGCCAGCCTCTAACTAGGATCTACCCGCACTTGCCATGCTCCCACGTGCCATCTGAAATAGAATGGAAGCAGAGTGAACACAATGGAAAAATAGTGGGCCAAAAGGAGATGGGAACTGAATACTAAGGCACACGCCTAGACCATCATATTGGGGGTGCTGCATGGTACAGCTGACATCAAAGTGGAACACAACCTCAACACCAGGGCTTGCAGGTCTGTGGTCATCCTGCTGGGACAGAGGGCAAACATTCATAGATACGGCAAAAGCTATCCTAATGGACTGCTGTTTCCCATCTGCATATGCACTGGATAGGTTTCAGGGGAGGGGTATGCAAAGTAGGTGATGCACTTCAACATGAGGAATTCATTCCACAATGGCTAAAGCGCTGTCCAAGTCATGATCAGCTTGGGGAGGGGGGCCATCCCCACTTTCGAAGACCTTGTACTGTGTTCCCTAGAGTCTAGGTGAACAGTCACTGTTGGTGCCTCAGAGTGAGGGGGACCATATTCCTGTCCTCCATGGACACACTGTGGACATCCAGTCTAACCCTATACATAGCCCCCTGCATCTCCAGGTGCCACATTTATATCCTATCACCTACGGTTTGAGATGCAGCACATACTCTCTGCATGTGTTTGCTTCCTGATTTGCATGCCCCACCCTCTTGTACTTAACCCCTAAAATCTGAGCTATGATGGCTGTTCAGCCCACTCCAGGTCATGCCTCTATTCTGGACTGGCCAGTTGCTATGTATGGGTACTAAAGTCACAGTTGCTATGTATGGGTACTAAAGGCACAGTTCTTACTGTCCACACTGAATCCAGGGCCCCCACTGACACCTCAATATTGTGCTTGTAGCATTCTATTTTCCAATGTAGATGGAGACCATGTGTACTGTGTGCATGTGTGGGCCATGTGCGTGCGCTGGGCTGTGCATTCGCTAATACTGTGCTATTGATGCTGCTAGTATGATGGTAGTAGTGTACCATGGCCACGCCCTTTGTGTTTACCACTGCTGCTGGGTTCCAGCACATAGTAATGCACAAATTCCACACGTTAACTGCACGCTCCCTACTGCACTTTTGTAAACATGCCCCAGAGAATCCAAAAGAATTTACCCTCCTAAGGAAGAAGCCAAAACAGTGAACTGAGCTACGGTCACACTTAACTCCACAACCTAGGCAAGACCAAATAGCAGATGGTAGAAGCCATCCTCACTGTCCCAGGAAAGAGGGTCCACAAATGTCACTGTATTAGGTGTAGTTTTATCATTGGAGAATCCAGCCAGTATGATCATCAGCTTTGATTATTTTTATACTTTAATAAAAGTGACCTATGGTTTGAGCTTTGGTCTTGATACTGTACAATGTGTGCACAGTTTGAAAGTCTTGGTAAGAGTTGGTAACCCAATTATATACTGTTCAAGTATTCTCTCCCCAATAGTGTAACATGTGCAAATAGTCTCAATTTCTCCACCAGGGTGGATTTTCTGGTGAACGAGTGGACTACTAGTATTCTTGTAAATTAAGTTTTTCTCACATTCAGAACATGAAAATGGTCTCTCATGGAGGCAGTTTCTCCAAATGGGTTAGCTTTGCATATACCATGATAGTCATGAACCTCACTTCTAAGCCAGGGTATGTGGAGTATGATCTCAGTCTCTCAAATTTACTGCTAATGTATGACGTAGTACTTGCATCGTGCCAAAGACAGCCTCTCTCTGGAGTTCATAAGATGTTACGTTGACGGGAACTTATCAAGGTGTTCTTTGAAATTCCTCTTAATTAAGTCTGTGGCACTCAACAAGATAGGAAATAACTCAGTATCTGCCACATTTTCTTGGTCTCTGACTGCATTTCTTGGTACTTGAAAATTTTCTCCCTCTCCGCACGATTCACAGATTAGTTGCTTGGAACTGACACCTCAATAATCAATGCCATTCTGGAGTTTTTCTTCTTTACCACTATAGCCGGCTTCCTCACCTCGCGCTTTTTATCAGTTGGAATGGAAGTATCCCAGGTGATCATAACCTCTTCATCCTCTGTATTCCTTTTAGAGTCATGATCCTAGTGCTTTTCAGGCACAGTGATGTTGTAGTGTTTACAGAGCTTCCAATGGACGAGGCGTGCTACTTTATTGTGCCTTTCTGTATAGAAATTTTCTGCCATCAGAACTTCAGAGCCAGCTATGAGGTGAGTTACTGTTTCCAGCTCTTTCCCACAGAATCAACATATGTCTGTGTTGTCAGTTTTTTCAATGCTCGCTGTTAACCATCTCATCCGTAAATCGCTGACCATAACTATCAACCTGTCATCCTTTGGATTCAATTCCTCATTAACTGATGTGGATTTTTTGGTGAGCTATTAGACTGCTCTTGTAAGTGAAGCTTTTTTCACATTCAGAACATGAAAATGGTCTTTCACCGGTGTGTATTTTCTGGTGAACTATTAGATTGCTCTTGTAAGTGAAGCTTTTTTCACATTCAGAACATGAAAATGGTCTTTCACCGGTGTGTATTTTCTGGTGAAATATTAGACTGCTCTTGTAAGTGAAGCTTTTTTCACATACAGGACATGAAAATGGTTTCTCATGGGTGTGTATTTTCTGGTGAGCTATTAGACTGCTCTTGTAAGTGAAGCTTTTTTCACATTCAGAACATGAAAATGGTCTCTCACCAGTATGAATTTTCTGGTGAGCTGTTAAACTGTACCTGTGAGTGAAACTTTTTTCACATTCAGAACATGAAAACGGTCTTTCACTAGTGTGGATTTTCTGGTGAACTATTAAACTATTCTTGTAAATGAATTTTTTCTCACATTTAAAGCATGAAAATGGTCTTTCACCAGTGTGTGTGTTCTGGTGAAATTTTAGATTTCTCTTGGTAGTGAAGCTTTTCTCACATTCAGAACATGAAAACGGTCTTTCACCAGTGTGCGTTTTCTGGTGAAATTTCAGATATTTTTTGCTAGTGAAGTTTTTCTCACATTCAGAGCAAGAGAATGGTCTCTCATCACTGTGGATTTTCTGATGCGCTACTAGACTATACTTGTAAATAAAGCCTCTCTCGCATTCAAAACAGAAAAATGGTTTCTCACCAGCATGTTTTCTCTGGTGAAATTTCAAATATTTTTTGCTAATGAAGCTTTTTTCACATTCACAACATGAAAATGGTCTCTCACCACTGTGGATTTTTTGATGAGATATTAGTCTTCTCTTAGTAATGAAACTTTTCTCACATTCACAACATGCAAATGGTCTCTCACCACTGTGAATTTTCTGATGACATATTAGACTGTTCTTATGCGTGAAGCTTTTTTCACATTCAGAACATGAAAATAATCTTTCAGTGTGGAGTTTCTGGTGAGCTATTAGACACTTCTTGTAAATAAAGCTTTTCTTACATTCAGAACATGAAAATGGCCTCTCACCGGTATGAATTTTCTGGTGACATATTAGACTGTTCTGATGAGAGAAACTTTTCTTACATTCAGAACATGAAAATGGTCTCCCTCTAGTGTGGATTTTCTGGTGACATTTAAGATTTCTCTTGTTTGTGAAGCTTTTCTCACATTCAGAACATGTAAATGTCCTTTCAGCAGTGTGGATTTTCTGGTGACATTTAAGATTTCTCTTGTTTGTGAAGCTTTTCTCACATTCAGAACATGTAAATGTTATTTCAGCAGTGTGTGTTTTCTGGTGAAATTTTAGATTTCTCTTGCTTGTGAAGCTTCTCTCACATTCTGAACATGTAAATGTTCTTTCAGCAGTGTGCGTTTTCTGGTGAAATTTTAGATTTCTCTTGCTTGTGAAGCTTTTCTCACATTCAGAGCATGGAAATGGTCTTACACCAGTGTGTGTTTTCTGGTGAACTCTTAGATACTGTTTGGTAGTGAAGCTTTTCTCACAATCAGGGCATGAAAATGGTCTCTCTCTAGTGTGTGTTTTCTGGTGAAATTTTAAATACTTTTTGCTAGTGAAGCTTTTCTCACAATCAGGGCATGAAAATGGTCTTTCGCTAGTGTGATTTTTCTGGTATTTTGTGAGGCTTGCTATATTGTTTATACTTTCTCCATATTCTGTACATGTGTATTGTCTTTCTTCTTTGATTTTTGGGTGTTGATTTAGTTCTTCTTTCTTGCTTGAACCTTTCGCAATCTCAGAGCGAGTACAAGTCTTTTCTTCACAGTGTGTTTCCTGCTCTTCCTGTTCTGAGTTTTGAGTGAAGGATTTCTCATAATCTAGGCATGTAAAAGGTCTTTGCTCAGTGTGAGATTTCTGATCTAATTGCAGTGTTGCAGGATCCCTGAGGAACAGCTCACATATATCACATGTGCATGCGTGTTCTGTTCTCCGCTTTCTCTCTCCTTCCCCTGAGTTTATGACATTGCTGCCACTTTGCTCACACACAGATGATTGATAAGTTGAGCGTCTTGTTGATTGTTTGGGGTTTTTTTCTGATATACATCGATTCTTCCACTTTCTTCCCCAATCACTTTCTTCCAAATCCTCACCATGTTTGCTGTGAGGTGTCTCTGTATTTTTGTTTCTCGGATTATCCTTTTCTAGATAAAAACATAAACACTAGGAATTATTATGTTTATTTATTTATTGAACAGGATTTTTTTTATACCGCTTTATCATTTTAGTCAAAACAGTTTACATTGTAACTTAAACATGGTAATGTACATTAAACAAATGTACGTTAAACAGGGACACTGATAACTTGGCTTCTTCTGTTTATTGGAAATACCACATAAAACACCTTAAAGAAGTGATGATCTCTGATATAAATGGAAGTCAGAATCAGCGGTGAATAAAAGATTTTAGTTCATGATGCAGAGAATTACCCAACTGGGAGATTTCAGGATCCAGTGGAGACTTGTGACCAGGAGACAAGACATGGGACAGTAATCAGGAGAGGTTGCTAAGAGTAAAACTGTGAACTGTGATTTTGGTGTGCAGGAGGCTCCCTCATGACTAGTTTGTGGCTCACCAAGACAATTAAGATTGGGGTTAAGTCAGTTAATAGGGTAGGATGACACTTCAAAGGGGTCTGGAGATTGGACAAGGTCACAAAAAATCAGTAAACTGTTTTCTTGGCAACATTATTTTCTATGTCTGGCCTCCTGGAAACTAACATGTAAATGAATGCAGCTGTCGTACTGCTTAGAAAGATAGCAACATGGTGGCAGATAAAGACCATATGGCCCCTATAGTCTGCCTTTTCATACCAACTACTATGGTCCCTTTTTTCCCCTTTAGAGATCTTCTGTGTTGGATCCATGCTTTCTTGAATTCAAATACTGTCTTGGTCTCTATTACCTCCACTAGGAGACTATTCCATGCATCTACCACTCTTTCCATAAAGAAATATTTTTGCATGTTACTCCCGAGTCTATCTCCATTCACCTTCATTCTATTCCCCCTTATTGCAGAGTTTACTTTAAATTGAAAGAGGCTCTCCTTGTGTGCATTTATGCTTAAGTAAACTGGGTTTGTGTTCAAGGACTAGGTCAGCTGAATTTCAATATACTACAACTGGCAATGCAGTTCTGGGTCATGTAGGCTCGTGTTATGATGTACTGAGAGTCCATAAGCATAGAGTCCAAAGATATACAAGTGCTATGGAAATAGGAAGTGGGATTGGAGGAGGCAAGCTCGACAGGATCATTTTGTCCAGTATGTGTCAGACTCTCTTCTTTCTCACCTATCAAGTCCTATGGACACCACAGCAAAGAGACAGATCATTGGACTCAAATTTATGTTGGCACTACAAGGGGCAGGTAGGGACACTTGCCCTCATGGTTTCTGAATCTACTACAATCAAGGGGTTTTGGGTAGAAGTAGGCAATGTTTTATCTAAGATGATGAAATGTAACCTTGCTTTGAACTATAAGGGACGTGGTACTCTGATCAGTTACCTGGACATGGGACCTATCCACAAATGAGTCCTATTTGTATGATATGGTTGTGGTGGCACTGCAGGTGACCTTGAAAAACTGGAAGGGGGGGGGGTCCACTTCTGAAATATACATTTCTGATGGAATACATTACTGTTAGCATAGAAAATGGAGGTGGTGGTAGCTGAGAATAATGCAGGTCAGCTATGAAGGAGAAGGTCTAAAAGCCCTTAGAAGACTGCCTTCCATATAATTAGCGCTACAATATGTGAAGAGTGGGTGTATGTCTAGTTATTTTAAATACCTCCATGGCATAAATGCACAAGAGGAGGGTCTCTTTTGATTGAAAGCAAGCTCTGCTACGAGGGGATATAGGATGAGAGTGAAAGGGGATAGACTCAGGAGTAATATGCGGAAATATTTCTTTATGGAAAGAGTGGTAGATGCATGGAATAGTCTCCCAGTGGAGGTAGTAGAGACAAGGACAGTATCTGAATTTAAGAAAGCATTGGACAAACAAAGATCTCTAAAGGAAAAAAAAAAAAGAGGACGTATTGTAGTGGATATAGAAGGGCAGACTAGATAGGCCATGTGGTCTTTTTCTGCCATCATATTTCTATGACTCTGTGTTTCTATTGTTGATCCAGATGCCACTGCATCATCCTTGAGTTGGAAGGAAGTCACTGCAAAGATCTGTAGGTAAAGGATAAATGATTTTATAGGCTGAGTCTCTCTTAGCTACTTGCAACTGTTTGCTTTTGATACTTTGCATTATGGCATGTTATTTTGTCTTAACTAGGGCATCTGGATCCTGCTTGATATTATTGGTGGATTCCTTATCGTTCCTTTCTCCTTCTTTTTGTGTGTTTTTCTTCTTTTTGCGATTAATAAAAATCTTGAACTGAAAAAAAGATAGTAAATAAAAAATACATGCTAAAATTTAGCATCAGGTAGCAATAATAGGGCTGGAAAATGCAAGCTTAGACTGAGTGATTCCATTCGTTAAAGGATAACCCAGCATCTGGCAGAAGCATCTCTCGCTCTGCTTGCAGTTTTATTTAATTATATGTACCCTCTTAGAATCCAACTTTCCTAATTTTTGCATCTTATGTAGTTCAGATTGACTGTGCACAAATGTCCCACTTCATCAATAGGAGAACACAGAGAGTGAGACGTAACTGAAAAAAGTCCTTTCTATTTGCAAACAGCAACCCCTTTGGCTTTCTGCGAGCACGGTGAGTTTCCTAAGGAAACTTCTTCATCAATATACACAAGAAATAATCCATGTATATACAGAAAAAAAATTGTATATAAGTAAAAATTGTTCCATGTAACATTTATTACCTTTTTGTTCTATGTAAACTGCTTTGACCTGGCGAAAAGCGGTATATAAGCCTTGCTATATAAATAAATACAATAATTATTATTCTGTAATGGTTTTAAGCAACACAAACAAGGATTTTTCCCTCTGAATATAACACTCAAGAAGGAGAAAGGCTGGTATGAACTTCCAAAGACTTTGCTCAGTTCATAGCCTTCTCATTTTTTCATGTGCCTTTGAGTCAAAGGCGCCCAGCAGCTCTTGGGTTTTCTTGGCAGTGTGACCCAAAGTAGATTGCCAGGCCTTTCTGTTGAGGCAATGGAAAATTAAGTGACTTGCCCAAAGCCACAAAGAGTGCTAGTGAGAACTGAGCCCTGGTCTCTTGGTTCCCAAGCCAGTGCTCTAACCATTAGGCTATTCCTCCACTCAGACTTCTCGTAGGAGGTTATACTGCAGCCTCTGAAATATATAATAGGGGTTTTGGGAGAAGAGCCGCTTTAATCACTTAGGGGCCCCTTAGCAGGGGAGGCTCTATAATGAGGCGGTTGCCTCAGGTGGCAAGTTTTGAAGGCAGAAAAAATGCCCCCAAAACAGCCACCTCACTCCGCCTTCAAAAGTTTTAAAAAATAAAAACAAGCACAGAAGTTGCTTCCGCTGCCGAGTCCGCTTCTCAGCAGCAGCAGACTCACCCTCTGTTTTCTGTGGCAGCCGCGGCTGTGCAAGTGATCTTCTATTTAAATAAAAGTGAAACCAGTGCGGAGCCTTCCGTCTCTATGAAGGATCCCGTGCAGCTGTGTCCCGCCCCCAAAGAAGTTACGTTAACTTCCTTTGGGGAGTGGATCGCGGCTGCACCGGCTCCTTCACAGGTGGGAAGGCTCCGCACCGGCTTGGCTTTTATTTAAATTGAAGATCACTTGCACAGCCGCGACCGCCACAGAAAACAGAGGGTGAGTCTGCAGCGTTATCGTTAAAGCACTGCCCCAGCTCAGACAATCCACCCCTATTGGCAAAACACCATGGATGAAGTAATTGGGGTCTAGGGAGGAAGGTGATATTGGGAGATGAGGGGTCCAGGAGCATACTATATTGTTTTCTAGTGATAGTGAACTGGTAGTGGGGGAGAGGTCAAGGGATTCAGAGGCAGCGTTTTATTTTTTTTTTGTGGGGGGGGGGAGTGTTTGGTGGTGGCAGTAGGGATTTTCTGTTTGGGGAAATTAAAGGTGTTCAGTGACATAGTAACATAGTAACATAGTAGTTGACAGCAGATAAAGACCAGCATGGTCCATCCAGTCTGCCCAGCAAGATGGCAAGAGTAGGTGCACCTGTCGCTCTGCGCAGGCCACCCCTCCCATATCCTTGTTCAGGGGTAAACCCACCACTCCATGTAGGACACCCCTATTTGTTGAGACGTTATATGGTTCAGAAGTTAGATGGTACCGTTTATTTTGTTTTTATCCTATTTCTGTAAAGGGATCCTCTGTGTTTGTCCCATGCCTTTTTGAATTCCGTCACCGTGTTCACCCCTACCACTTCCATCGGGAGGGCATTCCAAGCATCCACCACCCTTTCAGTGAAAAAATATTTCCTGACATTGCCTTTCAATTTACCCCCTTGCAGTTTCATGTTATGCCCTCTAGTTTTACAGGTTCCCCATCATTGAAAGAAGTTTGTTTGTTCATCATTTCTCTTTAAGTATTTAAAGGTCTGAATCATATCTCCCCTGTCCCTCCTTTCCTCCAACATGTACATATTTAGGTCTTCAAGTCTCTTCTCATAAGGCTTCTGACACAGGCTCCAAATCATTTTGGTCGCCTTCCTCTGAACAGTCTCCAGTCTTTTTACATCCTTTGCAAGATATGGTCTCCAAAACTGAACACAGTATTCCGAGTGAGGCCTCACCAGTGACCTATACAGTGGCATAAGTACCTCTTCTTTTCTGCTGGTAATCCCTCTTTGTATGCAACCCAACATCCTCCTGGCTTTTGCCACCGCCTTGTCGCACTGTTTTGCCACCTTGAGATCAGCAGAGATAATCACACCAAGGTCTTTCTCCTGAACCGTGCATACCAACCTTTCGCCCCCTATCATGTACATTTCTCTTGGATTTCTGCTACCCAAGTGCATGACACTGCACTTTTTCGCATTAAATCGTAGTTGCCAAGCATTAGACCAGTCTTCCAGCTTTTGTAGATCTTTCTTCATGTTAACCACTCCCTCGGGGGAGTCCACTCTGTTGCAAATTTTTGTGTCGTCTGCAAAAAGACAGACTTTTCCATTCAGTCCTTCAGCAATATCACTCACAAATACATTGAATAGTGCCGGGCCCAGGACCGAACCCTGGGGCACCCCGCTAATCACCTTCCTCTCATCCGAGTGAGCTCCATGTACAATCACCTTCTGTCGTCTGTCAGTCAACCAATTTCTAATCCAGTTTACCATCTTGGGACCCATCCCCAAGCTACTGAGTTTGTTGACAAGCCTCCTATGAGGAACAGTATCAAAGGCTTTGCTGAAATCCAGGTAGATGACATCCATCGCATGCCCCTGATCTAGTTCCCTGGTCACGCAGTCAAAGAACTCGATCAGATTTGTTTGGCAAGATCGTCCTTTGGTAAAATTATGTTGCCTCGGGTCTTGCAACCTGTTGGTTTTCAGAAAGTTCACTATTCGCTCTTTCAGGAGTGCCTCCATTACTTTTCCCGCCACCGAGGTAAGGCTCACAGGCCTGTAGTTTGACACTTCTTCCCTGTCACCACTTTTGTGTAGAGGTACGACATCAGCCATTCTCCAGTCCTGAGGAACCTCTCCTGTTTCCAAGGATCTGTTGAAGACATCCTTTAACGGTCCTGCAAGAACCTCTCTGAGCTCTTTCAGTATCCTGGGATGTATCCCATCCGGTCCCATGGCTTTGTCCACTTTCAGTTTAGCAAGTTGTTCTAACACCTCTTCTTCTGTGAACGGTGTGGTATCTACTTCATTCCCATTTTTATATTTGGGAGTCACAGCTGGTCCATCCCCAGGATCTTCTTTAGTAAAAACAGAGCAGAAGTAATTGTTTAGCATTTTCGCTTTTTCAGTGTCACTTTCCACGAGTCCTTTCCCAGCACTTCTGAGTCCTGCAATTCCAACTCTGATCTTTTCCCTTTCCTGAATATACCTGAAGAAATTTTTGTTGCCACCCTTAACATCTTTAGCCATCTTTTCCTCTGCCTTTGATTTTGCTATCCTTATTACTCTTTTAGACTCTTTGAGTTGGATCCTGTATTCATTTCTGTGTTCTTCTGTCTGCAAGCTTTTGAATTTTGCAAAAGTTGTGTTTTTTGCCTTTATATGAGGAGCCACCTCTTTGGAAAACCAAATAGATTTCCTTCTCCTCTTGCTTTTATTTACTTTTCTTACATATTTATCTGTTGCCCCTTTTATTGCCTCCTTTAGTTTTGTCCATTGCAATTCCACTTCCTTTATCTCTTCCCACCCCGTCATCTCCTCCTTTACGTACTCTGCCATTTTATTGAAGTCAGTGTATTTGAAGTTTAGGACTCTGAGCTTGCTATGATTGGCCTGTACCATGGCTTTTATTTCAAACCACACCGTGTGATGGTCGCTGTTGCTCACAGGGGCACTCACGCAGACATTCGACACACTATCACCGTTGGTGAGCACTACATCCAGCGTTGAGCTTTCCCTGGTTGGTTCCATCACCATTTGTCTAAATAATGCATCTTGGAGAGCATCCACAATTTTTTTGCTTCTTTCCAGATGTGCAGAAGGAGTAATCCAATCCACATCAGGTAGATTAAAGTCACCCAATATGATTGCTTCCCCCTTTGATGCTATCTTGGCAATATCTATAATCAATTCATTGTCTCTCTCTTCAATTTGAGTCGGAGGTCTATAGACTACAGCAATATGGATGACGGTGCCATCTCCTCTCTCCAACGCAATCCAGAGCGCTTCTTCTTTTCCCCATGTCCCCTGCATTTCAGTAGCTTTAATATTGCTTTTGACATACAAGGCTACTCCTCCTTTTCCATTTTCTCGGTCCCTTCTGAATAGATTATAGCCAGCTATGGCTATATCCCAATCATGTGATTCATTAAACCATGTTTCTGTAATGGCCACAATGTCCAAGTCCGTTTCCACCATTAGGGCTTCCAGGTCTGGAATTTTGTTGGCTAAGCTTCGAGCATTTGTGCTCATTGCTTTCCAGCACTTTCCTGGCTTGTGTGTATTTTGCATTGATTTTGTTCTGCCCACTTCCTCACACATGTTTTTGATGTGTGGTTTAAAAGTGTGGCTGTTTCTGATGTTGTTCTGCTTTTGTTGGGGGTGGCAGGCAGATGTTGACCTTCCACATCCGTCACCCCCTTTTTCTAGTTTAAATGCATGTCCACATACTGCCTGAATTTTTCACTTAGGATTCTTTTCCCTGCGGAAGAGAGATGTAGTCCATCAGCACAGTATAGTCTCTTGTTGGTCCATCTGTTGTCCCAGTTGCCAATAAATCCGAATCCTTCTTCTCTGCACCAGGTCTGGAGCCATGTATTAAAGCTGTTAGGAGATCACGTGATGTGGTAAGCCCGGGTGGACGTCGATCGCCTGGGCTCCGGACCTCTAACCCCTGGACCGACAGTTTTGAGCCGTTTATTGGGGGCAAGAAGAATAAATAATTGGACCCCGAAGTGTGGAGAACAGGGGAAATCTCTCATACCGTGACCGGTAGCAGTGCCGATGGCTTCGGCGGTCAAATCGAGCCGGCGGGAGAAGGACCGGGCGGCAGGCCCGCAAAAGATGGTGGATCCGCCTTCGCCAAGTGCCTCTTCCCCAACCGCGGCTTCTGTGGAGGAGATCTCCGCGGCGGTGTCAGGAGCCCTATCGGCGCAGTTTGCCGCTCTCCATGGTAAGATGGACATTCTGCAAAGCTCCGTGGAGGGCCTGGGCATGCGGATGCAGGCTGCGGAAGACAGACTATCACGCACCGAGGACGAGGTCCATACCTTAACGCAAGAGCTGGGGACGGTGCAGGCCCTGCTCCAGGCCCATGATGCAAAAATCGATGATATGGAGAACCGTTCCCGGAGGAACAATTTGCGATTCTTGGGGGTTGCTGAGAGGATAGCCGACAGGGAGCTCAAGTCCTTTGTGGCAGCCCTCTCTAAGTCCCTGCTGAGCGCTACGGAGGAGGGAGAGCTGATACAGCTCGAGCGTGTACATCGAGTTGGAGCTCGGCAGGTGGAGGGTCGGCGGCCCCGGATAGTCCTCGCCAAATACCTACAGTACCCGCAGAAGGAGGCTGTCCTGAGCGCTGCTAAAAAAGCTGGTGTAGTGGTACACGAAGGCATGCAAATACGGATTGCGCAGGACTACTCCGCTGCCCTAAGCCAACGCCGGAAGGCTTACGCGCCTCTGTGCCAGCAACTCATCGAGGCCAAGATTCACTTTACCATGCAGTACCCGGCTCGGTTGCACATTGTGCACAATGGAGTGCATAAAGCCTTTGATTCAGCGAGTGCAGCGGGCCCTTATATAGCGAAGCTGCGGAGCGGGGACAAAGGGTCTGGAACAGAGTGAAGTGGTGGGCCGGTCCTCTGGCGTGGTGGAGATCCGTTTTACCCCCCGGGCCGGCGGGGGCCCCTGTCCTGAGTTGGCTTCGGCTGATGGACTGTGGACGAGATAACACCTTACCTCCTGGAACGCTCCGGATATGTTGTGTCCCTCTCTGCCCTCGGTGCGGGGCTGGTGCATGTTTCTTGTGGCGCCAGTTCTGAGCCTGCTTCTCGTGCTGTGCTGGGCCGGCAGGAGTGGCGCCACAGCGACTTGTTTAATATTGCTGCTGTGTATATGTTGGTATGTCGCTCCTGCCTTCCCGTTGGCAGGCGGGGCTGGCAGGCGGTGCGGGAGGTGTGAGCTCGGCTTGGCACGGCCGCTGGGCCTCCTACCCTCCCGCCCTCCTACAGGGCCGCGTTTCGTTGGTATGAGAGCGGACTGCAGTGGATGTCCCTCCTCGGCCGATATTGCCCACGGTTATACAGGGCTCGGGAGGGTTGTTTAATTGTTACTTGTTTTTTGGGGTGGCATTATTGTCCTATGGTTGGGTAGGGTCTGTGGTTGTTGTGTCTGCCCGATGTGGGGGATGGAGAAGGTAGGGGGGAGGGCAGGGTAGGGAAGGTGGTGGCTGGGCACGGGAGGCGGGTGGTTGGGGTATGCACGGAGGGGGGGGGGGGTAGTCTGCGAATGGGCAAGGGGGGTAGGTGTGCGTGGGGTTGTGGGATAGCAAAATACCATTTGCCTGTAACAGTGAGAGGGGGAAGGGGGTCCGGAGCACATCCAGCGTGATCCCTATGAGAGGGAGAGTGGAGGTGCGGCAGAGAAGGTTGGGGGATTGGGAGGGATCAATGGGGGGAGGGGGAGGGATGGAGAGGGGGAGGGGGGGGGTGGGGGGAGGAGGGAGGGCGGGGGGGGATCCAGAACACACAGGGGAACGCTTGCTTGCATTTTGGAACAGTAGCTGGGAGCGCTTCCCTACCTGGGGGGGGACTTCAGGCTGGGGAGGTCCTGCCCTGTTCTCACACTATGTCAGACAATTACAACTTGTTTCCATATAATCCTCCCTGAGAGTTGTTTCGTGGAATGTATGTGGCGTAGGTAACCCCGTCAAGAGATATAAAGTGTTGCAGGCTCTGGCCCGTCTGAAATGTGATGTTGCTATGCTACAGGAGACCCACCAGACGGCTGAAGAGCATGCTAAGCTGAGGAAGACATGGGTGGGGCAGAGTTGGGGTGCCCCGGCAAAAGGGAAGAAAGGTGGAGTGGTCATTCTGATTAGTACTCGGGTCCGTTTTGAGTTGGAAAAGCAGTATGTGGATTCAGAGGGCAGATATGTTCTGTTATATGGCTGCCTGGAGGGACGGCCCATTGTGCTGGGTAATCTCTATGGCCCCAATGTAACGGATCGCGAGTTCTATGCCCGTTTAGCTTCCCGGGTGGAGCAGCTGCCGGACGTTCCCTTGATTTTGGCGGGAGATTTGAACGGGGTGCTGGACATCGAGCTGGACACCTGTGGGGGTGGGCGTGAAAAAGGGCGAGTCCCGACTACTAAGGTATTGCGGGGGCTGTGTCATCGCCTGGGGATTGTAGATCCGTGGCGACTGTTACATCCGCTTGAAAGAGACTTTACACACCAGTCGAGAGCTCATGGCTCTAGTGCGCGCATCGACTATGTTTTGGTCTCGGAGAGGCTTTTTACGCAGGTTGATGACGCACAAATAGGCCCCACAGCGGTCTCCGATCACGCCCCGGTCTGGGCGGATCTTTCCTGGGGGAGTCAGGTTCCTTCACCGCGGGTGTGGCGATTCCCACTGGGGCTGTATCAGGACGTTAATTTTCGTGAGCATCTTGCACAGTGTTGGAAAGATTTTATGGCCCATCATGAGCAGCACAAAGATGAGCCGGAGTTGCTCTGGGAAACGGCAAAAGTAGTGTTGAGGGGAAATGTTATCGAATATACCGCAAGAAAGCGTAAGCTGCTGGCGGCGCAAATTGTTCGACTAGAGAGAGAGATCGTACGAGCCCGGCGGCGCTGTGCTGGGGACCCTAGCCGATCTCATAAGCGCAACCTTTGGGAGCTGCAAACCTCTCTCAATGAGCTGCTTCACCAGAGAGCGAAGAAATCTCATATGTACTACCGGTTTCAATTATACCGGTTTGGAGATAGACCCGGGAAACTTTTGGCCCGATGCCTACAGGGCAGCCGAGGGGCTCGGCTGATTGCAGCGCTCAGAGATGAGCAGGGCTGCTTGCAGAAGGACAATGCAGCGATAGCACGGACACTTCGCTCCTTTTTTCAGAAGTTATATGCGAGGAGGGCGGGCTCCCCTACCGGAATGCAGACTTATCTACGGGGAGTACAGTTGCCTACAGTGACGGCGGACCAACGGGCGTTCTTGGACGCCCCGGTCACACTGGAGGAAGTTGGTGGCGTTATTCAAAAAGCTGCTTGTTACAAGGCACCCGGTCCTGATGGTTTTGGGGCCGAGTTTTATAAGCTGTTGGGGGATTTTGTGCCCCCCACTTTGCTTGCAATGTATCATCGTAGAGTGGCACAGGGGACCTTTGGATGGGGCACAAACCATGCATATGTCACTTTAATACCCAAGCCCGGTAAAGACCCCACTCAGGCGTCGTCTTATAGGCCCATCTCCCTGTTAAATTTCGACGTGAAAATATTGGCTAAAGTCTTGGCGAATAGATTGGCCTCTGTGTTGGGAGATTTAGTGCATGAGTCCCAAGTGGGTTTTGTTAAAGGGAGATATGCAGTGCGGAATCTGCGGAAAATCCTGGCTTCCCTCAAGTGGGTGCGTGAAAAAGATTTACCCTCGCTGCTGGTTAGCTTTGACGCTGAAAAAGCGTTTGACCAGGTGCATTGGGACTATCTGAAGCATCTCTTACCGTGTTATGGCCTGGGGGACTCATTCTGTAGGATGGTGGATTTGCTTTATGCGGACCCCACGGCGGGAATTCTCTGCAATGGGGTGCTCTCGGATAGCTTTCGACTGGAGCGGGGCACACGCCAGGGCTGCCCGCTCTCCCCCATGCTCTTTGTGCTGACCTTAGATCCACTTATTAGGAGAATAGTGGAGTCCCCGGGCATCTATGGAGTACGTCTTGGGTTACATGAGTTTAAAGTGGCGGCCTTTGCGGATGATCTGCTGGTTCACTTGACGCTGCCCCAATTGTCGTTGCCCCGGTTGCTGGAGGAGTTCTCCCTCTATGGCCGATTTGCCGGCTTACGTCTTAACTTGGATAAATCGGAGGCTTTGGATGTGGGAGGGCGGTTGCAAGCGAGCTGGCGGGGGAGTTTTCCACTTCGCTGGGCGACAGAGTCCTTTGTTTACTTAGGTATCTTGTTGACTAGGACGCCTTCTCTACTTTATAAAGTTAATTTTGAGCGCGTTCTGTCTCGGCTACGAGCGCAATTACAGGCCTGGGCGCCCCTTCCGTTGTCTCTATTGGGCAGAGTAGCGGCCTTGGGGATGGTAATTCTCCCCAGAGTGCTATATTGGATGCAAACCTTGCCGGTGTGGTTACTGAAACGGGACCTGGGGCAGTTAGAGAGGGAAATCCGTGGCTTTCTTTGGAAGGGCGCTCGAGCACGCATACCGTTGGTTAGAATGAGGGGGGGCTGGCGCTCGGGGGGTGTTGGGGTTCCGGATATTTGGAAATATGCGCTGGCCTGTCAGGCCCGCCACCTTGCCGACTGGTTGGGGGACACAGAGGTTTATACGCCCAGAGCCTTGGAGGAGGCATTTGTGGCTCCGCACAGTCTGGACGCGGTATTGCATTTGAATCGCTTTGTTTTGCCGGCTCGCCTGACTGGCAGTGTCTTGATACGGGCAACACGGCGATCGTGGCAGCAGCTTAATAAATTCTGGGGTGGCAACCCGGAGGTTTCTAGCTGGTTGCCTCTGCGGGGCAATGCGGCTTTTACCCCGGGTTCTGACTCCGCTTCCTTCCGGCGTTGGGAACAGTCGGGGATAAAGCGCATTGGACATGTAGTGGACTCGGACGGGCGTTGTAAGGTACTGGAGGTGCTTTGTAGGGAGTACGGCTTGGACCCGGGGAAGTCGGTTTTTGCCCATATGCAACTGTCTCACTATGTTGGCTCGTTGTCAGGGTGCGACCTGCATGTGGAGCGTTCTGCAAAGATTCTCGAATTCTTTACCCTGGGGGCGGAGTCGCCCCCGACTATAGCCCTGTTAAAACGGCGGTTGGATTCCCTCGACCTGCCTCTTGATTATTCGGTGGTGGAGCAGTCTTGGGCGCGAGAACTGGGTCGGGCGGTGTCTCCGGGCTCTGTCCGGGATGCGTTGGGGCAGATTGCGCCCTTGGTGGAGGGGGCACGGTGGCGTGAGATTCAGTTCAAATGTATTCTGCGAGCCCACTTCTCCCCGCGGCGAGCGTTGAGAAGTGGTATCACAACCTATGGGGGGTGTCCAAAATGCCCTTGTTCTTTAGCGGACCTGGGTCATATGTGGTGGGGCTGCCCCCTTGTTCGCCGATACTGGTTGCGCATTGGGGAGTATCTTGGTGGCCTGTTGAAGCAGCAGGTTTGCTGGACGGGCCGGTTGGTAGTTTTGGATCAGTTGGGACCACTTCACCCTAAGGGACGCTGGGAGAGGTTATTGGTGCGGAAGGCCTGTCTGGTGGGTAAGGGCCCGATTCTTCACCGTTGGAGGGAACCTACGGCTCCTACGTTTTGTGAATGGCGCAACAGCCTGCATCACTTTATGCTCATGGAGAGGAGGAGTGCACAGCGGCACCCCCGGAAATGGGCCACGTTTTTGCTAGTCTGGATGCCCTACATCCAGGGGCTGGGGCCTCGATCCCGTAGTGACGTGCTCAAGGTGGGGGTGTAGGGGGCGGAGTGGTGTGTTGCTCCCTGCTTGGTGCTCCTGTGTGTTCTGGGTCCTGGGGGGGGGGGGGGTAGGGGGGGCCGGGGGGGAACCGGTGTAGATATGGGTTTTAATCTGTTGTGTGTACACTCCTCGGGCGGTGGACAAGGAATAGCCCTGCCCGGGAGGTGCCTGTGTCTCATGTTGCCCATTATTGTGTACCAATGACTACTGTTTGGATGTTGCTGTTATTGTTTATATGATACTAATAAACAAATTTGGAAAAAAAAAAAAAAAAAAAAGCTGTTAATGCGATGCAGTCTTTTTGTCCCCTTACCAAGAACAGGTAGAACCTCTGAGAATGCAACAGTGTTAACAACATGCTTGAGTTCTCCCCCAGAGATTGGAAGTCCTTTTGGGTTGTAGAGGCACTGTTCCTAGCCAGGTTGTTTGTGCCTAGGTGGATAATAACATCAAGTTTGGAGTGTTCACTTTTTGCACTAAGTAATTCAACAACTTGGTTTGTATTCGTGCTGGCTGAAGAGCCTGGTAGGCACATGACTATCTTCTCTCCTTTGAACTGTGTTCCCAAGTTGGTGCCTCTGATGATGGAATCTCCAAGTAGTAGTAGTTTTCTGTTTGGTGAGGTTTTCTTCATATTTAGTGCTTTAGCAGGGGATTGGGCATTGTCTGACTCATTTAAAGTGTTAGGGAAATCAGAATCCTATATATGTGCCCTTTGTAATAATAATGCTTAGTTTAAGTGCATATACAGGAGGCCTGCACAAGAGAAATTAGAAACTTATAGAAATCAGAATCCTATGTGTGTGCCCTTTGTACATTCTGGTGTGGGTATGGAAAAAGGAATGTGCTGTGTAAGCTAAACTGATTGTTCTACTCAAGGATGACTTGTATTTGCATTAGTTACTGATAAACTATAGTGGGCCCCCAGAAGATGGGTGGATGACGTATGAATATGTTTCTGATGATGTATAAAATACGGAAAATCCCTCCACCCTTTGGAATAAACTTGCATACTTTCCTACTGTATGGTCTGTGAGTTTTATTCCCCTGGATTCCAGCCAGCCGGAGCAGCACACCGCAGATGAGGGTTCGGGATTTCCTGGCCTGGAGTGACCAACAAGGAGCAGACCCTTTACATAAAGGCCCTTCAGTTTCTTTGAATTGGGCATCCTCATTAGCCAAGGCAGAGAAGGCATTGTGCAGGGATATCTCTTGATGTATAGGATGTCTTTGTGTTACAGGTCGCAATCTACCAGAACCCACTGTGATCCATTTGTTCCTGGGGCGTTTGATTCTTTGTGGGAGCGGTGGTGGACTTTGTTCAGTTTGTATCCTAGAAGAGGTGCGCTTCATTGCAGCCAGTTCCTCCCTCAGTAGAGATACTTCTATATGCATGGCAGCTAGGTCTTTCCTTAGTAGAGTAAGTTCTTCATGCATGGCAGCTGACTTTAGACATATAGGACAAGCTCTTAGTCTCCAAATGATTCGTCTTTGAATGAAAGTACCGCAGTTTATTGCACTGAATACACGACATGTTTATGCAGTCCCAGAAGAGGAAGAAGAAGAAGAAAAGATGAATACGATGTGGCTTTTAACCCAAGTTTGGAATGATAGATGGCACGTCTGTGACCACTATATAGGCAATGTAGCCCCTGGGGTGGGTGGGGTGACGGGTGGGGTGGGTGGGGTGACGGGTAGGGTGGGCGGGAACCTAAGTGTCACTGGCTAGTAGGCTGTTCCTGAACTGTTGGCACACACAATGAAGTAGGTAAGGGAACCCACCACTAAGGACAATTAGAAAGAAAGAAAAATATGTGGAGACAGACTCACAGTTATTTGGAGACAAAGACTCAGTTATGCAGCAAACACAGCAAAAATCACCTTTTGGGAGAGCTCTGAAAAGTGGTGGGGCTAGTGCTTTTGCTGGCTGTTCAAAGCATTCATTTACTGTTTTTTCCTCCTTTTTTCAATGTGATGTTTATTTAATTTCTTAAAATGAAAGAACAACAACCCTCCCCCCCATCAAATGAAAGGAATGAAATGATAGAAAAGAGCAATGAACAATGTTCCTGTGCATACCCCAAAAGCCCAGGCAGCACTAATGCATATTTCTCTTTCTCACACACACGGCTCTACCAGAGAACAGGTACAGCCAGTAGTCGGGAGGGGATGTGGGTGGAGGGGGGTGCTAGGACTGGAAATGGGCTGATTGGGGGCTAGCACTGGAAATGAGCTAGGACTGATAATGGGCT
Organism: Ichthyophis bannanicus; assembly: GCA_033557465.1. Lineage (NCBI taxonomy): Eukaryota > Metazoa > Chordata > Amphibia > Gymnophiona > Ichthyophiidae > Ichthyophis > Ichthyophis bannanicus. Next base: position 1,860,465,214 of record CM066031.1, read on the forward strand.
GATTGGGGGGGTGGCTAGGACTGGAGTGGGCTGATAAGAGGATAGGACTGGAAATGGGCTGATGGGAGAGCGGAGGAGAGTGCTGCTGGCCCTGGAAAAACACTAGAGGCCACGGCTATAAATGGGCTGATGCGAGGGGATGGGAGAATAGGACTGGAAGGAAGCAGATACTGAGAAGGTCTGCCAGGGGAAGGAGAGGGCTGGAAAAAAGGAGGGGGCTGGAATAGAGCTGCCACTTGGGATGTACTGAAGGGGGACTGGAAGGAAGCTGACACTTGGGGATGGGAGTGGTAGGTGGCTGGGTAATGGGGAGGAGGCTGGAAGTGAGCTGACATGTACAAATGGCACTGGAAGGGGGATGGACAGAGGGTAGGGTGACTGAAAGGGAGCAGACTGGGGGGCGGGGGTGGCACTGAGAGTGGACGTGAGCTGAAACCTGGGATTGTATTTGGACTAGAAGGGACTGGACAGTGGGGAAGAAGGGGGACTGGAAGGGAATTGACACTAGTGGCAGTCATGTGAATGCAAGGCAGTTGACATTGGAAGGGGAGGACTGGAAAAGGGGCTGATGGAAGGAAGTGAAGAAAACAAAAGAAGAGATAAAAATGGCAGATGGACCATAGACCACAGAAAGAGAGCTAAGAGAAGACAGGAAAGCAGAAGTCTCAGATCGGGAACAGCATGATTAGAGAATAAAATGGTCAGACAATGAAAGTAGAAAAAATAATTGTATTTAATTTTAGTGATTGGACTTTGTGCTATCTTTATATTTTACACGGGGTAGTTTCTCCTAATGGGTTAGTTTTGCGCATACTATGGCAGTTGTGAACCTCACTTCTAAGCCAGGGTATGTGGAATATGATCTTAATCTCTCAAATTTAGTGCTAATGCTCGACGTAATACTTGCATTGTGACAAAGAGAGCCTCCTGCTAGAGTACATAAGATGTAACATGTATGGGTAGTTTGTCAAGATGTGCTTGTAAATTCTTCTTTATCAGGCCTGTGACTCCCAGTACAATGGGAAATATTTCTGTATCTTTCTGCCACATTTTCTTGATCTCTGATTGCATTTCTTGATACTTCAAGATCTTCTCCCTCTCCACGCGATTCACAGAATAATCACTCGGTACCGACATTTCTATTATCAATGCCATTCCGGTATTCTTCTACTTTACCACTATGTCAGATTTGCTGGTATCCAGTTTCTTATTCATCGGAATGGGAATATTCCAGGTAATCATAACCTCTTCATTCTCTGTGATTCTCTTCGGGTCATGATCCCAGTGCTTTTCAGGGACAGTGATGTTGTAGTGTTTACAGAGTTTCCAGTGGAGGAGGCATGCTACTTTGTTGTGCCTTTCTGTATAGAAATTTTTCGCCATCAGAACTTCACAGCCTGCTATTAGGTGAGTCACTGTTTCCAGCCCTTTCTTACAGAATCGGCATATATCTGTCGTGCCAGTTTTTTCAATATACACCGTAAACCATCTCATCCGCAATCCACTGTCCTGGGCTGCAACTATCAATCTTTCATCCTTCTGTTTCAGTCTACCTTTCCTCATCCATTCATGTGTCCATTCTTGATCGACAAAAGGTTCTTTACACAGTATGGGGAACTGCATCTCTTATTTATCTGATGTTGCACTGCATGCAGAGTCTAGCTTCTTGATGTTTCAGTTTAAATTTTGTCTACATATTTTTATTTTTAATTTAGATTGTGCTTACTTATACTGTACTTGGTGAGGGTCGATGTTGTCAGTGTTTGACTGAGGCCAGGTGTTCTGTTAACATGGAGTTTCTACATAAAGATCTATACTGTACTGCAGTAATTTGACTTGTTCAGCTTTTCAGATAGGTGTATGGATGTTCCAGAGCCCACTGTAGTATTTACAGTGATTTTTTTTTTGGATGGGCTCCTAATGTGAGTTTTGGAAATAGGTGCTGATATGGTATGGTATGGTATGGTAGATGTGCTCTTTGTTGTAGGGTTTTGTATTAGTTCACAAAATGCCTAGTACTGGAGAATGTTTGTTGTTGTTGTTGTTAGTGAGATGATCAGAATCAGAGTTTTTTTTGTTTTTATTTTGAGTTCTGTGGGTGAATGTCCTGGTTCTGCTCTGCACCCACTGTGGATGCAAAATATACGTTGAAAATGAAAAATCAAGAATCATAACGCAGTTTATAACAAAATAAAATGAGTTATAATTTAGTTTTATAAACTGTGCTGTTGGGTTTCGCTCTCTTTTAGTTCCTTGGTGTGCAAACATCTTGAATTTCCTCCATATAATCGACTTTTTTGGCTGGGTTCAGTCCCTGATTGGAGTTCTGAAAAATCCCTGCCCCCCTCTACGGTGGGGGGCGGCGCCATCTCATCCTTCGCCTCAGGCAGCAGATTGCCTTGAGCCACCCCTGGCCCTTAGGCAAAGTTTTGAGGGCATGCCCAGCAATGCTGCCTGTATTTGAGCAAGAGGAGTCTCTAATTACGGGCATTTTTGTTGTGGGCGTTGTCAAATATGTATGATGACTATTCAAGGAATTCAATTTGAACATTCCTCGGATGGGAAAAGATATAAGCTTTTGCAAAGAACAACATGCACATCTATGTATGTGGTATATGTAATTGTTTGTCCCTGCAAGAAAATTTATGTTGGGAAAACTACCCGACAGCTGAAAGTGTGGTCAACAGAACATAAATCATGCTTGATGAATCAGAGAGAAGAGGCTCCACTGGTTTTACGTTGTCAACGAGAACTAGATTATGCTTTTCTATGCTTAAACGTATGGCCATTTACCAGGATAAGGTGAATATTAGGGGTGGAGATTGGAGCAAGCTGCTAATAGTGAAAACAATGCTGGATTTAAAAACTAAAAGCCTTAGAGCCTTATGACTTAAACACCTGCATTGAATGGAAAAGTGTTTTACATAAGTTGGGGTAGATTTAATTAGGGTTGTTTTTCAATTTTGGATTGGACGGTGAAGTTAGTGACGTTGAATGGTTGATGCATGTTTATTGGTGATTGGGTCTTTTTAAAGAAGAGTTTGTATATAATTGGGATCCACCATTGTTGTGATAACACAAGTATGATGCTGAATTAATAACTTCAAGATGAGGCATAATTGCTCTGATGCAAGATGAACGTGATGGTGGAATTTGTGAGAATTGCCCCTGAAGCAGCAAGGATTTGCGAAATAAAGGCCTTTGTCGAGCAACGATCAGTGATAAGTTAAGCAGCAATTGAAAAATGTAAAGATAAAATTTGGTACATTTTTGAAATAAATATTTTTTCTACAATTTCTATTTAAAAAAAGAGAAGTTTTTTCTGGATCAATGATGCTTACAACAAAACCAAACATATGAAAGAGACATGAGACTGGATGTGAAAGCCTCAGATTCTTTATCGCTTTTTTAGAAAAGACTATTTTTCCAAAGATTTGTTTCTGATTTGAGTAGCAGCAACGTATCTCTTCCCACTACCAGGCACATTGTGAAAGAACAAAGCCTGAAAAAATCACCACTGACATATGTAGAAAATGTGCCATATCCTAGCAGCGCTAATTCCTATGATTCAAACATAGGCAGCACTATAAATACTACACCGGGTCGTAGAACACACTAATACACCTACTACTGGTAAAACAGAACAAGTGGGGCTACCACAGATCTCTACAGAATCTACACACCAATGCCACCACACCTTGCTCACATGCAGAACTCTGACAGGCTCTCATCAAATACAGAACAAGGGGCAACAAATCAGAAATAGAAATATGAAGATAAAAATTGAATTGGGCATCGCAAGAAGTCAAACTTGGCAGGTACTGCAATACTGGAAAACTAAAACCAGAAATGCATTTCCTCTTGTACTGAACAAAATACAAAAACATCCACATCGAACATCTCCCAAAGCTAATATATTCCAGTTAATAAATTCCAACTAAAATCATTTTTGCTACCTTTGTTGCCTAGGTATTTTTTAATTCAATCAGTCTCTCTGCTACCTGAGCAAGATTTCTGACTCTGCACTGCAAAGCTAAGTTTCTGAATTTACTATTTTGGCTGGTTTTGTACTGACCAGGGACACTACATCCTTGATATTTGTCTAGTAGGACCTTCAGCACACATTTGTTTTCAGATTTGTAAAAACCTGGTTTCCTACTAAATTTTGCAGAATAGGTATACATTTTTAAATTCCAGGATCCTTTGCATAGTAGACTGGTATATAGAAGTAGGATTTCATTTGAAAGTTTAAAGCTCCATTGCTCTGTTAGAAGCCCACCTCACAGGGTGTGGTTAAGTCACAGTTAATTCATTCATTCATTCAACTTCTTCTTCCTGAAAGCTAATTCAATCAGTCTCTCTGTTACCTGAGAAAGAGTTCTGACCCTGCATTGCAAAGCTGTTTCTGAATTTACTATTTTGGCTGGTTTTGATATAAATTTTCCCTGCCTATTTATTACCTGTTTATACTCTCTAAAGATATGCGTGTGCCCTCAGTTCATAAGTGGTCTACTGACCAGGGACACTTAAATTCCCACCCACCCTATCCCTTACCCCACCCTCCCAGGGTTATCATATACATTATCAGCTGTCCGCCAATCCTTAGATGCAACACCCACCTTTTCTCCTTGTCCTAGAACTGTTTTTATAACCATCTTAATCAGCATGTCTTGTATTCAGTGCAATAGTTGTGGAGCCTTCATTCTAAGACGACTCATTTGGAACATAAGAGCTTGCCCTATATGTCTCAAGTTATCTGCCATGCATAAAGAATTGATTGTATTAAGAGAAACATTAGCTGCAATTAAACACATCTCCTCTAGGGTACAAATTGAAAAAAAAGCCACCACCACTTTCACAAAGAATCAAGCAGCAAATGGATCACAGTGGGCTCTGGTAGGTTGAGACCTGTAACACGGAGACACCCTCTCCATCAAGAGATATCCCTGCATAACGCCTTCTCTGCCTTGGGAAATTTGAGTGCCTAATTAGTGGAAACTGAAGTGCCCTTAAACAAGAAAGTTAATGACCAATCTACTGATAATGCTCTACATATGAAGAAACTGACACAAAAGAGGAAACTACTATTACTAGGAGATTCCATCATCAGAGGTACCAACTTGGGAACATAGTTCAAAAGAGAGAAGATGGTCAAATGCCTCCCAGGCTCTTCAGCCAGTAGGAATACAAAGAAAATTGCTGGCAAAATTAGTGCAGAAAGTGAGCACTTCAAAACTGTCATCATCCATTTGGGTACAAATGACCTGGCTAGAAGCAGTGCCTCTACAGTTCAGAAGGATTTCCAGATTCTGGGAGAGAAACTCAAACCCATTGCTAGCACTATAGCATTCTCAGAAGTTCTACCTCTTCTTGGTAAGGGGGCAGAAAGGCTGCATCGCATAATCAGCTTTAATACATGGCTCCAAACCTGGTGCAAACAAGAAGGATTTAGATATATCGGCAACTAGGGAAATAGATGGAACAAGAGGCTATACTGTGTTGATGGACTACATCTCTCCATCACAGGGAAAAGGATCCTAAGTGAAAAATTCAGGCTTTATGTTGTGGGGCCCTGTATCCCACAACAATATTTTTTCAGATATCACCAATCACCAACAAATTACTCAGGACAAACTTCTGCTCAAATGCAAAGCTTCTTTATTCGGTATACCAAGAGCAAAATAAATCACCAATGCAGAGAGCAAAAGACTCTGTCTGAGAGTGTGACAGGCAACCCCCTCTCTGCCCAGGATCAAAGAGCAGATTGCCTGCTGAGTTATGGAGCCGTCTCCTTATATAGATATTCTCTGTCACAAACTTCTAGAAAGTCTGATGTCATCCTCAGAAAGTCAGAGTTACTTGCAAAGAAAGAAAACTCTGCTAGAACTCCTTCTCTGAGGCCCCCTCCCATGAATTATGCCAATTATGCCTTAGGGCTGCCCTCCCTACAGCTGGTGCTCCCAAGGTCTTCTGGTCTTTGCTTAATTGTGCTTCTTATCTGAGCTGTGGAGCAAATCTTTCCTGCATTCATTGGGCCCGTTTATGGTCTTTCATCCCCTGGTGCTAAATTGCATTTTTCTTTTCTTCAAGGCTGAAAGTATTTTTCTGCTAATTATTTCTCTGAGCTGACCTGTATTTTCCTCTGAGCCTGACTCTGTGTACTTCTACTCAAAGCAAGGCCTCCAGACTGCAGCAGGCTGCAAAGCTCTCTTGTAGCATATACTTTCTTGGATAGCCCACAGGATCTTCTTGTATCATCGTGCAAACAGCAAGCAGGCCAGGATTACAGTCACAGATAGCATATTAAGCAAACCTTGCAAAACTATCCCTAAACCAAAATATAAACCCAAAATATCCCAACAATGTGGACAGGTATTTAAACTAGGGAAAGGGGGTGACGGATGGAAAAGAACAAGTTCAAGACGTCACTCCTAGCAAAAACATAACAACAATGAAAACAGCTGCAAAATATTAACCCCCACATCAATGCCAAGTGGAAAGAGGCATGTAAAAAGAAATGCAGGCAAGCCAGGCAACAAATGCTGGATAGCAATGAGCACAAATGCTCAAAGCCTAGCCAACAAAGTTCCTGACACGGAAGCCCTAATAGTGGAAATGGACTTGGACATTGTGACCATTACAGAAACATGGTTTAACGAGCTGCATGAATGGGATACAGACATAGCTGGCTATAATCTATTTAGAAGAGATAGAGAGGGTAGAAAAGGAGGAGGAGTAGCCCTATATGTCAAAAGCAATATTAACCTTAACAAAAGAAGAGTGAAAAAATCAAACAAGAGCAACCGATCAAAGCAAGACCTAGAAAATATTTGTTGGAAGATCAGCCATGAGGTTAAAAGCCTCCCGAAGCTGTTACTTCCATTTTAATCAATAATAAAGTATACTTGTGTGCCCCCTAAAGAGCAGAAAAAGGTGGAAAAAGAACCACAAATAGGTGCCACCTTCACAATAATTTAAATGTCCCAAAAAATTTATTTAAAATCAGCATTATCCTTTAACTTATCTGATTCTTCTTAGGTCCTTTAAAGTCCCAACACCGAACAGTTCAGGTACTCTCCAACTTCATAAGAATACCAAATGAAGGTGTTCCAAAACCAGCAGTTGTCAAAAAGAACACAGCACTGCGTTTCGGGCGTATTAAAGTTCCATGCCCTGTCTCAACGCTTCAATAAACTGCCATGCCGATGAAGAAATGCTGTATAGTGTCTCTGCCTCTCTGAGACGCCAGCGCATGCTCTTTGTGAACGAGAATCATGGGAAAGACGCTATCATTAAGTAGTTAGCTGAGCCAATTAGATAACAGTACCCTTCCAAACCTGTCAAGCAGGCAACAATGACAGGAAAGGAATCCACCAAATTAAAAGCTTTATATGATACTAGTCCAATCCAATTCACGGTTTAGTCCTAAGGGCTCCACAGTAGACCAAGTAAAAATCCAGTTTTGCTCTAAGATCTGAAGTCGTTGTTCCCGATCCCCACCTCTGGGGTTTGCAGGTACATGATCCAGCACACGCCAGTGTAGATCCTCAAAAGAGTGATGATGGTCCAAACAATGTTGTACTATTGGAGCTGATAACGTACCCGTCCTAAGTCGAGAGGCATGTTCCCCAAGACGAACTTTTACTGCACGCACTGTTCGACCTATATACAATAAATTGCAGGGGCAGATCAAAACATAAACCACATAAGAAGTTAAACATGTGGTTAACCAACGAGCTCGATGGATGAAATTAGAGCCTGGCACTATCCATTCAAAGCCCCGTATGGTCTGGGAACGTGGCTTGCGTGTATTAAAGCCTCCTAAAATGTTTACTGATGATCAGGATTTCTATATTAAATGGAACAGTATTCTTAACAAATGCAGTATGGATCTAATAGCTCTGTTGGGGGAACGATTGAATACGGAGTCCATTAAACTGCAACAGGAAGTTAAGTCACTGGAGGATGACTTATGTTCGAAGTTTACCAAGGATTGTTTTACTTCAAGAATGGCTGACATTCAATCACAATTGGATCAATATAGAGATTACAAAAAATCAGTTAAAATAAAAAAATTTAACAGAGATAAAAAGGATTATGAATTGGACCAGGTTTATACCTGGATGAAGAAAGGTGAGGTTCTCCAGAAAAAAGTTACTTTTGGTTCTCTTGATTCTTTTGAGATTTCATCAGATGATTCTGATCAAGCAAACAGATCAGGGTCTTCTTCTTTTGTTCAGCGTCAGCAGCCGGTTTTTCACCAGGGCCGCTTTCGAGGTCGCGGTCGCGGCCGGACATGGAAACCCAGGGAGGGTTTTCAATCAGATCGCCCGTGGAAACCACCGGAAATCAGCAACAACCCAACAACTTTCAAGGTCCGATGACACGAAATCGGTCCAAACAACAGTAGTCAACATTGAACCAGTCTCATTGACCCACGATCAGCGATCACTTTTAGATCTGGGATTATCCTTTGTACCAGTGGCTCATTACGATTCGTTTAGAATGCATACAGCGTTGCATCGATTTTTTTGCAAGTTACTTGTCACTCATTTTTGTGCCACCCATGAAATGAATCCGGATATTTCAGTTGTTCGAGCACCGTCTAGGTGGATCCCTCAGGGGGTCGTGGATCCCCTCTTACAAACATATCAAAGGTTGGTCCTTAATGACCTGGCAATTTTGGAATCTTCGGGCACAAAATCTCCATATCATAATTTATCATCCACACAATGGCAGGCAGTTCAGGAGCTGCGTAATAATTCAAACTTGGTGATTCGGAGAGCCGACAAGGGAGGTGCAACTGTGGTGCAATCTTATTCACAGTACCGTCAACATCTTTTGGATCAATTAAATGATACAGCTTTTTATGCTCAACTTCCTCATAACCCTTTTGAGGCTTTACAATCTCAGATCCTCCAGCTGTTACAACATGCTTTATCTTCGGCTTGGATAACTAAGCGTGAATTTAATTATTTAGTGGTTAAACATCCTATTGTACCTATTATGTATACAGTTCCCAAAATACATAAATCTTTGACTTGCCCTCCAGGTCGGCCCATTGTGTCTTGTCGGGGGTCTCTGTTGGAACCCCTCTCTAAGTTTTGTGATAAATTTTTACAGCCTTGTGCTCAATTGGTTCCATCATTTTTGAAGGACACGTCTCATTTTCTTACTAAGCTTCAGCAAGTTCAAGGTGATGTAACTTCCTGGTGGCTGGTGTCTTTAGATGTTACTGCCATGTATACTAATATTGATCAGACCCAGGCCCTATCGGTTATTTCCCAGTTACCGATTTCCTTACCTGACCGTATTCCTCGGTCTTTTTTCCAGGAGTTATTAAGTCTGGTGCTCACTTGTAATTACTTTCAATTCGAAAAACAATTTTACCATCAAATTCAAGGAATAGCGATGGGGGCAACGGTAGCTCCATCGGTGGCCACATTATATATGGCAGATTTTGAACAGACCCAAATTTATCCGTCGCCTTGGTTCCTTAAAGTAGCCCTTTGGGTAAGATTTTTGGATGACATCTTTTTCTTATGGACAGGCACGGAGTCTACCTTACAACAATTTTTGAAGTGGTTAAATTCTTTGAGATCAAATTTATCTTTTACTATGCACCATCATTTTTTCAAATTAGAGTTTCTTGATGATTTAGTTTACAAGAAACACAATACCCTTCAAACCACATTGTACCGCAAGTCAGTACAGCGGAATACTCTTTTAGTTTTCTCTAGTTTCCATCCACCGTCCCTAAAGAAAGGTCTTCCTTATGGCCAATTATTGCGGCTAAGACGACTATGTTCAGAGTTGGATGAATTTTTAAAGCATGCGGCTGATTTGTCTTGCTGGTTGGCCCAACGTGGTTACACTAAGAAAATTATTAGACAAGCCTTTTTGAGGGCACGTTATACTCATAGGGAATGGCTGTTCCCTCCATCTGTTTTGCAGCCCTCTAATAATTTGACCTCTTGTGTCTCTCCTGAAATGGTTGTGGGGGTACTCCCCTATATGTCTTATACTCCTCAAGTGCGCAAAATTCTTCTTAAACACTGGCATGTTTTGCAATTACATCCGTGTTTTCAGGGACCATTGCGAATAGCACATTCTAGGGGGTCCAATCTTCAAGACATGGTGGGTGTCACGGTTTCTCCTCTGGATAGGGGTTTATTGAGAGATTCTCTGGAAATGGGACATTTTTCATGTGCTGCTTGTGTTTTTTGTTCCCAGACCATACGGGGCTTTGAATGGATAGTGCCAGGCTCTAATTTCATCCATCGAGCTCGTTGGTTAACCACATGTTTAACTTCTTATGTGGTTTATGTTTTGATCTGCCCCTGCAATTTATTGTATATAGGTCGAACAGTGCGTGCAGTAAAAGTTCGTCTTGGGGAACAAGCCTTTCGACTTAGGATGGGTACGTTATCAGCTCCAATAGTACAACATTGTTTGGATCATCATCACTCTTTTGAGGATCTACACTGGCGTGTGCTGGATCATGTACCTGCAAACCCCAGAGGTGGGGATCGGGAACAACGACTTCAGATCTTAGAGCAAAACTGGATTTTTACTTGGTCTACTGTGGAGCCCTTAGGACTAAACCGTGAATTGGATTGGACTAGTATCATATAAAGCTTTTAATTTGGTGGATTCCTTTCCTGTCATTGTTGCCTGCTTGACAGGTTTGGAAGGGTACTGTTATCTAATTGGCTCAGCTAACTACTTAATGATAGCGTCTTTCCCATGATTCTCGTTCACAAAGAGCATGCGCTGGCGTCTCAGAGAGGCAGAGACGCTATACGGCATTTCTTCATCGACATGGCAGTTTATTGAAGCGTTGAGACAGGGCATGGAACTTTAATACGCCCGAAACGCAGTGCTGTGTTCTTTTTGACAACTGCTGGTTTTGGAACACCTTCGTTTGGTATTCTTATGAAGTTGGAGAGTACCTGAACTGTTCGGTGTTGGGACTTTAAAGGACCTAAGAAGAATCAGATAAGTTAAAGGATAATGCTGATTTTAAATAAATTTTTTGGGACATTTAAATTATTGTGAAGATGGCACCTATTTGTGGTTCTTTTTCCACCTTTTTCTGCTCTTTAGGGGGCACACAAGTATACTTTATTATTGATTAAAATGGAAGTAACAGCTTCGGGAGGCTTTTAACCTCATGGCTGATCTTCCGACAAATATTTTCTAGGTCTTGCTTTGATCGGTTGCTCTTGTTTGATTTTTTCACTCTTCTTTTGTTTAAGGTTATCATTATTGTTGAGTGTTTTGTTTTTAAAAAGCAATATTAAAGCTGCCGAAATGCAGGGGTTGTGGAGAAAAGAAGAAACGCTCTGGATTGTGCTGGAAAGAGGAGAGGGCACTGTCATCCATACTGGTGTAGTTTATAGGCCTCCAACTCAAACCAAAGAAATGGATAGTGAATTGATTATTGATATTGCAAAGATAGCCATGAAGAGGGGAAGTGATCATATTGGGTGACTTTACCCAATGTGGATTGGAATATTTCTTCTATAAATCTGAAAAGAAGTAAAAAAATTGTGGATGCCTTCCAAGATGCATTACTTAGACAAATGGTGATGGAACCGACCATGGAAAGCTCAGTGCTGGATTTAGTACTCACCAATGGAGATAGCATGTTGAATATCCGGGTGGGTGCCCTGGTGAGCAGCAGTGATCATCACACGGTGTGGTTTGAGATAAAAGCCAAGGCAGAATCCAATCACAGCAAGTTCAAAGTCCTAGACTTCAAAAATGCTGACTTCAGTAAAATGGCCAAGTACCCGAAGGAGGAGTTGGCAGGTTGGGAGGGGATAAGGGAAGTGGAACTGCAGTGGGTTAAACAAAAGGAGGCAATAAAAAGGGCAAAAGATACATATGTAAGGAAAGTAAATAAAAACAAGAAGAAAAGGAAACCTATTTGGCTCTCCAAAGAAGTGGCTGCACAAATAAAGGTAAAAAACAGAACTTTCACAAAATTCAAAAGTTCACAAACAGAGGAACACAGAAAAGAATACAGGATACAGCTAAAAGAGACAAAAAGAGAAATAAGGAAAGCAAAATCCAAGGCAGAAGAAAAGATGGCTAAAGATATGAAGTGTGGTGACAAAACTCTTTTCAGGTATATTCAGGAAAGGAGGAAAAGCAGAGGTGGAATTGCACGACTCAAAAGTGCCGGGAACGGATTTGTGGAAAGTGACATTGAAAAAGTGAAAAAGCTAAACAAATACTGCTGTTCTGCTTTTACTAAAGAAAATCCTGGAGAAGGATCACCTGTGATTAACAAATATACAAATAGGAATGGAGTAGATACCACACCATTTACAGAAGATGATGTGTTGGAACAGTTTGCAAATCTGAAGGTGGACAAGGCCATGGGACCGGATGGGATACATCTCAGGATACTGAAAGAGCTCAGAGAGGTTCTTGCAGGGCCGTTAAAGGATGTTTTTAATAGATCCTGGGCGACAGGAGAAGTTCCACAGTACTGGAGAAGGGCTGATGTGGTACCTCTTCACAAAAGTGGTAATAGGGAAGAAGTGACAAACTACAGGCTGTCAAGTCTTACCTCTGGGGTGAGAAAAGTAATGGAGGTGCTCCTGAAGGAGCGAATAGTAGACTTTTTCAAAACTAACAGGTTGCATGATCCGAGACAATATGGTTTTACCAAAGGACGATCTTGCCAAACAAATATAATTGAGTTTTTTGACTGGGTGTCCGTGCGATGGATGTGATCTACCTAGATTTCAGCAAAGCCTTTGATACTGTTTCTCATAGTAGGCTTATCAATAAACTCAACAACTTGGGGATGGGTCCCAATGTGGTGATCTGGATCAAAAATTGATTGACTGACAGACGACAAAGTTAATGGTAAACGGAACTCACTCGGATGAAAGGAAGGTGCCAGCATCAGAAGACATATGAGAAAAGACTTGAAGACCTAAATTTCTGTACTCTGGAAGAGAAGAGGGACAAGGGAGATATGATTCAGACCTTTAAATACTTAGAGTATTAATGAACAAACAAATTTCTTCCAAAGACGGGGAAGCTGAAAAACCAGAGGGCATAACATGAAGCTGCAAGGGGGTAAATTGAAAGGCAATGTCAGGAAATACTTTTTCACTGAAAGGGTGGTAGATGATTGGAATGCCCTCCCGATGGAAGTGGTGGGAGCAAATACAATGACAGAATCCAAAATGGCATGGGAGAGACACAGAGGATCCCTTTATAGCAACAGGATAAAATCAAAATAAACACAACTCTCTCTTATATCTCAAGAAATAGGGGTGACCTACACAGAATGGTGGGTACATGCCCAAATAAAGGCATGGGGAGGGGTGACCTGCACGGAGCGGCAGATGCACCTATTCTTACCGCCTTGCTGGGCAGACTAGATGGACCATACTGGTCTTTATGTGCCATCATTTACTATTTTACTATTTTTACTATTGAACATCTCCCAAAGCTAACATATTCCAGTTAATAAATTCCAATTAAAATAAATTTTAATTTTCCAATCATGTAGGGCCAAATTTGTCTTTTCTGCTTTCTTCGTCTGTCTTCTGTCAACTCTTTCCAGTTTTTGCTGTGAACTTATCCTATCCTCCTCCATTCTCTTCTCTGAAATGGAGAAATTTACTTAGCGATAATTTCCTTTCCTGGAATCCTGCTAGACCAATCCAGACTAGTAGTTGTGTCCCCCTGCCAGCAGATGGTGAGACAGAGAAAAATTCCTGAAGCTCTGTGACATCACTCTTGGTATAAAAACCCCTCCCCCAAAAGGAGCTGCAATATAACCATAACAAGTAGCAGGCGTGCAAACAGCCAAGTAAGCACAAAACCAGACTAAAAATGAGCTTATAAACTAATAACTCGTATAATAACAAGCTACATTGAACAATGTAAACAGGATCCACAGGCTAAGGATAAGTAAAGAGAGTCTTAGCTAGGCAACGGACTAAACAGTTTAGAGGAGCGAGTCATGAACTGGTCTAGCACGATTCCAGGAAAGGAAATTATCAGTAAGTAAAATTTCTCCTTCCAAATACATCCTGCTAGACCAGTCCAGAATAGTGGCTGTTCCATAGCTAAACTACTCCAGGGCAGGAAGAAACAGCTGCAGCCAAGACAGAGGCTCCAAAACAAGCTACTTCTCGAGCTTGGACATCCAAGTGATAGTGATATGCAAAAGTAGAGAGGGAGGACCAGGTGGCCGCCCTGCAAATACCTAGTGGAGCTACCCATGAGCATTCTGCCCTGGAGGTAACCTGGGCCCGCATAGAATGTGCCCGAAAACACAGGGCACAGGTATGTTCAATAAATTATAAGCTGACTCAATGGTCTGCTTAATCCAGTGCGCAATAGTCGCTCTGGAAGCGGCCGTACCTTTTTGTGGACCAGAAGCCAGGACAAAAGGTGATCAGAGAGACAAAATATATTAGTGAGTTTGAGGTAACGGTGTAATGCCCTACCAACATCCAAAGGTGAAAGACTCTGTTGTCACCCCTAGACTGCTCCTTAAAAAAGGGAGGAAGCACAACCCATTGGTTGACATGAAAATCCTAAAGGACCTTAAACAGAAAAGAGGGCACTGTTACACCGAAACGTGACAGCAGAAAAAGACCACATGGCCTATCTTGTCTGCCCTTCCATATCAACCACTACAACAGTCCCCTTTTTTCCTTTAGAGATCCTCTGTATTTCTCCCATGCTTTTTTGAATTCAGATACTGTCCTCATCTCTACCACCTCCACTGGGAAACTATTCCACGCATCTACCACTCTTTCCGTAAAGAAATATTACCGCATATTACTCCTGAGTCTATTCCCTTTCACCCTCATCCCATGTCCCCTAGTAGTAGAGCTTGCTTTCAATTGAAAGAGGCTCTCCTGTGCATTTATGCAACGGAGGTATTTAAACATCTCAGTCATATCACCTCTATCCCGCCTTTCCTCTAAAGTATACATATTAAGATCAAATGGTAACCCCCCCCCCCCCCCCGGGGAAAAAGACAGAAAAGGACCCCAGCAAGAAAGTGTCTGGAGCTCCAAAAGGCACTGTGTTGAAGTGGTTGCTATAAGAAAAACTGTTTTGAGAGTCAAATCTTTGAGAGATGCCCTACGGAGAGGCTCAAATGGGGCATGGATGAGTGCACAAAGCACTAAGGACAGATTTCAAGAAGGGACAATTGGATGAATGGGGGAGCCTCAGGGAGCGAACGCCCTTCAGAAAATGGAAAATGTCTACATAAGAAGCAAGAGACCGCCCATGGAGAGCTCCCCGAAATCATGTCAAGGCCGCAATATGTACCTTTAAAGAATTCAGGATGGATTTGATAAGTGTCTCGCCCTTAAGGAAGGAAAGAATGTCTGGAATATCAACTCGCCAAGGGGAGGGGATCTCTTAGAATATCAAGAAGAAACAAAGACGCCAGATCCGAGCATAGGCACGTGAGGTAGAAGATAATCAAGCCCGTAGTAGAGTGGCCACTACTTGTGGCTAGTAACCTTTAGGATGCAAGTGATGCCACTCAATAGCCAAGTCGTAAGCAAGTAAGGAGCAGGGTTATTCATGAGAACTGACCCCTGAAACAGGAGACCACTCCGGACACCGAGGGGTAGGAGCACCTTCTGCAGGAGGTAGAGGAGACTGGCATACCATGGATGCCGAGGTCAATCCGGGGCCACTGGCACTACCCGTCTGGAATGTGACTCTATCCGACGGAATACATGACCGATTAGCGGTCAAGGAGGAAAGATGTAGAGAAGTTTGTTCAAGGGCCAGGTCTGAACCAGAGCATCTAGGCCATGAGAGTTTGGTTTATTTTGACGACTGATAAAGATTGACATCTTTGCATTGGAAGAGTTGGCCATTAGGTCTAGAGTTGGATGACCCCACCAATTAAAAATGTTAGCAAATGCCCACGGAGCTAGCTCCCACTCACTAGGGTCCTGGACATGACGACTCAGGAAATCTGCTTGAATGTTCTCCATTCCTGCAATGTGCTGCTCAGAAAGAGCCAGGAGGTTTGATTCTGACTAGGGAAATAGAAGAATCATTTCAGGGCCACTCTAGAACATTTGTTCCCACCCTGTCTGTTGAGATAAGTCACAGTGATGAAATTGTTGGAAGTACTCGGACTGCTCGACTCTGGAGGTGGGACTGAAATTAGAGTAGAGCCAGATGAACAGCCCGGGCTTCGAGGCATTGAGGGTCCAAGAGGCTTCTTGAATGGACCAAGATCCCTGCGCTGCCTGTCCCTGGCAGTGCGCTCCCCAACCTGCGAGGCTGGCGTCCAAGGTGACCACCATCCAACGCAGAATTTCCAAGGGAACGCCCTTCAACAAGTGATGAAGACAAAGCCACCAACAAAGACTGTGGTGAACCACTGAAGAAAGAGGTAGAAAAAAATTATAGTCCTGGGTGGATGGAAACCAGCACGACAGGAGAGATTACTGAAGCGGATGCATGTGAGCATGGGCCCAGGGGACAATGTCGAGAGCAGAAGCCATGGTGCCGAGGAGTTGTAGATAATCCCAGGCAGTGGGAGCTGCTAGGTGCCAGAAGGCATGGACATGAAAGCAGAGCTTCTTGCATCTGTTGTGTAAGAGGAAGACGCGACCCACTCTTATGTCGAAGCGGGCACCGAGGAATTCTAGAGACTGAACTGAGCACAGATTGCTTTTGGCATAAATGGTCACTCAGCTGAGATGTTCCAGGAAGGAGAGGACCTGAAAGACCGCAGAAGTAGTCTCCTCGAAACTCGTTGCTCTGATCAGACAATTGTCTAGATAAGGATGAACCCGAATACCTTGGCGCTGCAGGGAAGCTGCCACTACTACCATCACCTTGGAGAAAGTGCGAAGAGTTGTGGTAAGACCAAAGGGCGGGGCATGAAACTGATAATGTTGACTGAGGACTGTGAAACGTAAATACTGCTGATGATCTTGGTGGATTGGAATGTGAAAATATGCTTCTGCCAGGTCCAGGGATATGAGAAATTCACCTGGCTGAACAGCTTGAATGACTGTCCTGAGGGTTTTCATCTGGAACCGTGGCACCTGTAGACAGCGATTGGTGCCCTTGAGGTCCAGGATAGGATGAAAGGAGCATCCTTCTTGGGAATGGTAAAGTAACTGGAATAGTGACCAGAACCTCTTTCTAAGGGAGGAACTGGGCATACCACATTGAGCTGAAGAAGGCGGTGGAAAGTCAGGTGTACAGTCACTGACTTGGTCATGGAACCACATGGAGAGATGAGGAAGACATTCGACATGGGCTTGGTGAAGCTGAGAGCATAACCCTGTATTACTACCTTGAGTACCTACCGGTATGATGCTATCAGGATCCATTCCCGGGAAAAATACCGTAAGCATCCGCTCACAGGAAGCACAGAATGGACCCGGAAACCGTCAATGGGAAGATTTGGCGGAACTGGAAAACTTGTTGGACAAGGACAAATTGTCCCATTTGTGATGGATAGCCCAAAAGGACTGAGGCTTAGAACCAGCCCTATTTAAAGAAGAACCAGATTTGCCAGGGCAATAACAATGAACAATTCCGAAGCAGACTCTATAAAATGAGGATGCAGATAACGACGAGCCAGTATGATGAAAATTAGATTTGGGATTATCCTCTGGCAAATATTTGAGGATTGACTTTCCCCAAATCCTTCATAGGTTTTTCCAAATCGTCACCAAAAGGTGGCAGCCCTTGAAACCACGGCATCTACTTTAGGGAAACACAACCATTTGTTAAGATCATCCGAACACCAAATGTAAACACTCCACAAGCGACGAGCAGAGAGTAGAGACACATCAGAAGAATCCCTCTCCTAAGGAGACTATCTGTTGTAGTTCCAAGGGAAAGAGAAAAGCCTTACAGTTTCCTGATGTCGATGATGATGGGGTCTGCCTGAGGTTTAAAGGAATCCGAAGGCTATTGCACTTGAGAGTCCGAGAGGTGCAGAGCCTCCGTAATTTGAGCAATGAGAGCAAGAAGCTCTTAATCAGAATGGGACCAGACTGCTGGCATTAACCTTTAAAAAAGAGATAGAGAAGCTTTTAAACTAGAAATTAGGGGAAAGCCGACAGTCACCCAGGAGTGCATGGTTCGGACAAAGGTATCCTTGAAGGATACTACCAAAAGCAGTGAGGTTCCAAAAGGGAGTATAGTAGCCCAAATGCCCTTGAGTAAGGAGCAGACAGAGCATAAAGATTCCAAATTACCCCTGCCTACCAATAGCCAGATTAATATGAATAAAATACAGTCTCTAAAATGCTTGTATGCCAATGCTAGAAGTCTAAACAATAAGATGGGAGAGTTAGAATATATAGCACTAAATGAGAGGTTAGATATGATTGCACTCTCAGAGACATGGTGGAAGGAGGATTACCAGTGGGACACTGTGATACCTGGATACACACTATATCGTAATGATAGAGCTGATCAAATTGGTGGAGGGGTTGCGCTCTATGTTAGAGAGGGCATTGAGTCAGAAAGGATTAAAGTTTTGCAGGGAACAAAATTTGCTGTAGAATCTCTATGGATCGAAACTCCATTTATGAAGGGGAAGGTGATGGCAGTTGGAGTATACTATCGACCGCCTGGCCAGAATGAACAAATGGATGATGAAATGCTCAAAGAAATCAAGGAAGCTAACAAAAGTCACAACAGAGTAGTAATAATGGGTGATTTCAATTACCCCGGTATCGACTGGGTCAGAGTCACAGCAGGACAAGCTAAAGAGATAAAGTTTCTAGATGGAATAAATGACTGCTTCTTGGAGCAGCTGGTTCATGAACCGACCAGAGGGGAAGCCATACTGGACCTAGTCCTTAGTGGAACGCCAGATCTGGTGCAAGAAATAAGGGTGTTGGGACCACTTGGCAATAGTGATCATAGTATGATCATGTTTGATTTAATTAGTGGAGGACAGATAGTAAAGGCATCCACAGTACTACCTTTTAACTTTCAAAAGGGAGACTATGATAGAATGAGGAATATAGTTAGGAAAAAACTAAAAGGAGCGGTTCCAAAGGTTAAAGACTTACAGCAAGCTTGGGTGTTATTTAAAAATACTATCCTCGAAGCCCAGACCAGCTGTATTCCACGCATTAGGAAAAGTGGAAGAAAGTCCAAAAAACTGCCAGCATGGTTTAAAGGTGAGGTCAGAGAGGCTGTTGCTGCCAAAAAAGCAACCTTCAGGAAATGGAAAAAAGAGCCAAATGATGAAAACTGGAAACAGCACAAGCACTGGCAAGTTAAATGCAAAGCATTGATAAGGCAGGCAAAGCGGGAATTTGAGAAGAAACTTGCTACGGAAGCAAAAACACGAAATAAAGACTTTTTCAAGTACATTCGTAGCAAAAGGCCTGTGAGAGAATCAATTGGACCATTAGATGATAGAGGGGTAAAAGGGGCAGTAAGAGGAAACAAGGCTATAGCAGAGAGACTGAATGAATTCTTTGCTTCGGTCTTTACTGAGGAAGATGTAGGGATGTTACCCAAGACTGAAGTGGTATTTAAAGGTGATACTGCAGAGGAATTGAGAGAAATATCGCTACACCGGGAAGATATATTACAACTATTTGATAAACTGAATAGTAGCAAATCACCTGGACCGGATGGTATACATCCCAGAGTGTTGAAAGAACTGAAATATGAGATTGCAGACCTGCTATTGGTAATCTGTGAACTTTCATTAAAATCATCTGTAATACCTGAAGATTGGAGGGTCGCCAACGTAACACCAATTTTTAAAAAGGGTTCCAGGGGTGACCCGGGAAATTACAGACCGGTGAGCCTGACTTCAGTACCAGGGAAAATGGTAGAAACCATCATAAAGAACAAAATTACACAGCATGTAGATAGTCATGGCCTAATGGGAGACAGCCAACATGGCTTTAGACAAGGAAGATCTTGTCTTACTAATCTGATATGTTTTTTTGAAGGTGTGCATAAACAGGTAGACAAAGGTGAGTCGGTTGATATAGTGTATCTGGACTTTCAGAAAGCTTTTGACAAAGTCCCCCACCAGAGACTTTTGGCGAAGCTAAAAAGTCATGGGATAGGAGGCAGTGTACTATTGTGGATCGGGAACTGGTTAAAAGATAGAAAGCAGAGGGTAGGGCTAAATGGCCAATATTCCCAATGGAAAAAGGTGAATAGTGGAGTACCCCAGGGATCTGTACTGGGTCCGCTGCTTTTTGACATATTCATAAATGACCTGGAAAAGGGAATAACTAGTGAGGTTATCAAATTTGCAGATGACACAAAACTGTTTAAAGTTGTTAAAACCCAAGAGGATTGTGGAAAACTGCAGGAGGATCTGGATAAATTGGAAGACTGGGCATCCAAATGGCAGATGAAATTTAATGTGGACAAGTGCAAAGTAATGCACCTAGGAAAGAACAACCCACACTACAGTTACACGATGCAAGGCTCCACATTAGAAACCACCACCCAGGAAAAAGATTTAGGAGTCATCGTGGATAACATGTTAAAACCCTCCGCCCAGTGTGCAGCGGCGGCCAAGAAATCAAATAGAATGCTAGGTATCATAAGGAAAGGGATGGAGAATAAAACAAAGGATGTTATAATGCCTCTGTATCGCTCCATGGTACGACCGCACCTTGAATATTGTGTGCAATTCTGGTCACCGTATCTTAAAAAGGACATAGCGTTATTAGAAAAAGTACAGAGAAGAGCCACCAAATTGGTGAAGGGGATGGAAGGCTACTCCTATGAAGAGAGGCTAAGAAGGTTAGGTCTCTTTAGCCTGGAGAAGAGACGGCTGAGGGGAGATATGATAGAGGTCTATAAATTAATGAATGGAGTGGAACGGATAAACGTGGATCAATTGTTTACGCTATCAGAGTATAGAAAGACTAGGGGACATGTAATGAAGCTACAGGGTAAACTATTTAAGACAAATAAGAGAAAATATTTTTTCACTCAACGTGTAATCAAACTCTGGAATCTGTTACCGGAGGATGTAGTAAGGGCTGTTAGTATAGCTGGGTTTAAAAAAGGTTTGGACAAGTTCCTGGAGGAAAGGTCCATAAACCACTATTAAAAAGGGACCCAGGATATCAATGCTTGACCCAGTACAAGCATTGTGGAACCTGTGTCTTTTGGGGATATTGCTAGGTACGTATGACCTAGATTGGCCACTGTTGGAAACAGGATACTGGGCTTGATGGACCTCGGTCTGACCCAGTATGGCATGTCTTATGTTCTTATGTAGCTCTTCCTTATGGAATAACCAGATATCCTGACCATCTTCTCAAGGCTCCTGGTCATCTTCCAATAGCGAGAGCGCTCCTTCTTTCTGGCAAGACTCAGAAGTAATAGAATGTTCATCTGAAGGACCACCAACGTCTTCCCCTGCAGGGCATGAGTCCCCTGGAGGAGAGGAGGTATCCTTGGCTAGATCTAAAAAAGCTCCAGCTACACTTCAGCAGGCATACTTTCTAGATAGAGGATCAGGGGAGGCTGACATAGTCTCTGAGCATCTCATATCCCAGGCCTGACGGAATAGCTGCATAAACTGGAGATCAAAGCCATCAGCTGATTTGCATAGGCAGAATAGAGGGTTGTAGAGGGTGAGCAGGCTGCTCTGGCAACAAAACCGGAGAAAGGGCATCTTGAGATCTAGCATCACCCTGAGAAAACCCAGAGGGAGCTAAAGCAAGTGACCTGGAAGGGCTACCAGAACAGGATCTGCAGCCACAGAAGGATCCCTTTGATAAGAACCATAGGTGGAACGGGGTGTGTGTGAGAGGAGTCCAGCTGATGCCCCTGTGTCCTGCGCCTATCCTGTGCGGCTGGGGAGTCTGACCTTCCGGAGCAGTAGTGCGACGCAGTGATTGGCCCCGACGTCATCTCCGGGGCTAGAAAAGGAAGCGGCAGTGTTTTGCACCTCGGGTGTGTGTGAGAGGAGTCCAGCTGATGCCCCTGTGTCCTGCGCCTATCCTGTGCGGCTGGGGAGTCTGACCTTCCGGAGCAGTAGTGCGACGCAGTGATTGGCCCCGACGTCATCTCCGGGGCTAGAAATCCGCGGTTGCACCGCGGTTGCGCGGTCGCGGTTGCGTTTTAAGGGGTGCGTTTAAAGGGGTTTGATAGGCCCCTTGTGCGCCCCTTAGGCGCACGTGGCGCGCTGGGAGCCGGGAGACCCAGGACCGATATGGGTAAACGTAAGAAGAAGCTAAATGTGAGTAACCCTAATCCCGATAAGGCTGTTAAGATCTCTGGGCCTATGGACAGGCATATAGTAGCTGTGCCTGGTGATGGGAAAACATCTACCCCCGTATCTAAGCCCTCGGTCTCCTTTGATAGCTCCATTGGCTCTTTAGGGGGTTTTAACTCTGCCCCACGTGCTAATTTACGGAACCCTTTACATTTAACGTCATCTCCCATTGAAGGAGGAGTCCTTGGCGGTATGGAACCTATACCATCAGTGGTGTCATCTAGTTGTCTGACGGATATTGCGGCAGTGTCTCTGCCTCAAGTACTTCAGCTTCCGGCGGTTCCTGGAGACGTTCAAAGTGATGGTGTTTCTGCTTTACCTGAGGCTGCTCAGAATGTGTCTTTATCTGACATCTGGTGTATTCTGTCAAGGATTGAGCGCTCTTTACTATCTGTTACTACTCAGATTAATGGTTTTTCACAAGATTCTGTTTCTAAGATGGCTCAGCATGATTTACAGATTTCTGCTTTAGATAACAAATGTCAGAAAATTGATGTACAATAT
Source organism: Ichthyophis bannanicus (assembly GCA_033557465.1). Lineage (NCBI taxonomy): Eukaryota > Metazoa > Chordata > Amphibia > Gymnophiona > Ichthyophiidae > Ichthyophis > Ichthyophis bannanicus. Next base: position 1,860,487,979 of record CM066031.1, read on the forward strand.
TCTATGCTACAGTCTGCTAATTTGTCATTTATGAGGGATAGTTTAATGTTACATACTCAACAAGAATTATTGGAGAATAATTTGAGGGCGGTAAATATTCGTTGTTTGAATTTTCCTTGTACTAGACTAATCTCACCTAAAATTTTATTTGAAAAATATCTGACAGAAGTGTTGGGCTACCAGTTAAACACTTTACCAGTAATTACAAAAATATATTACTTGCCTGGCCCGAGGCCAACAACCTCAGGTGACCGGCAATCTGTAGCCTTAGCTGAACCTTTAGATTCCTTGGATATTACTAATTTTATAGAGTCTTCGCGTGACTTAATTGGAACTAGATCTACTCTTTTGGTATCTTTCTCCTCTGAGACAGACAAGAGTACTGTCATGCGACTTTATTTCCGTAATAAGAACGCTGAATTCTGTGGTGGAAAAGTTAATATATTCCCAGATGTGGCCAGACAAACTCAAGCTAGGCGTAGAGCCTTTTTGGCTTTGAAGCCAAGGGTTCTCGCTTCTGGCGCAACTTTCTTCTTGAAATTTCCCTGTAAATGTCTGGTCACATCTGGGGGTACTAAGTATGTGTTTATGGATGTTGGTTCATTAGAAGTATTTCTTAAGGGGCTAGATCCTCAGGTTGTAGCGGATGCATGAATATAAGGTGTGTTTTGCCTTTATATGTTTTCCTGACTGGTTCTATTAGCATTGTATGTAATAATTAGAGTTTAGTTTGATTATGGCTGTCAGCTGGAGGTTCCCCACCGCTCCCCGTGATGTGGACTAAGTTTGTTTCTTTCTATTCTTGTAATAATTATTATGCCTATGTTTGATTTTTTGTATAATCTCAATAAAAATTAAAGTATGGTTACTTAAAAAAAAAAAAAAAAAAAAGAACCATAGGTGGAACATAAACTACCTGTCAAAGTCTTACATTTCTTCCACCAGCCCAAGCAGCGCTGTAGGGAAGAAGGCATTTTCACAACAGGATAAAAGAAAAAGTCACAGGAAGAGCTGGGGAGCCAAAAATCAACAGACTCTGAAGAAAGAATGGAAGCCGCAGCACAAAAATTATGGCAGAAAACAGAAATACAGAGCCAGGAAGCAGCCGCTGACTGTCCGCTTGAAGAGAAGCAGGAAAGAGGCAACTGCAGAAAATGGAGCACACCGAAAAAAGAAGGGAGGCGCACGTGGTCAGAAGAACAAGATAATGCCGAAAAACAGATTGGGATGCTGCTTTAAAAGAGAACTGCAAAAGAAATAAAACACTCACTGCTTTTGAAGAAGGAAAAAACAGATGAAGAAGGAAGGGTCGGAGAAGAAAAAAACTGTCCGACAACTTCTTCAGCAACCGGGTCCTTAAATAAGGTGTTGGGTTTTTTTTAACAAACTGTGACCTGCCAACTTAGCTGAGAGAAGTCTTGCTTGCAGAACAGTAGGCTGCAACTGCTCCTCATGAACAGGAGCAGTTCCCTTTAGATGTGCTATACTGGTCCTCTTGACCAGGAGCAGCTCTGAAAAGTGAAAAAAGGAAAACTGTCGGCAAAAAAGGGTATCACAGTGTGCACAACTGCCAAAGACAGCTACACTGACACCAAATCTCTTCTCGGAGAATGTCTGGAGCCAGGAGAAGTCCACCATCTGCTGAGACAGAGGAAATACTGAAGCTCCCCTTGGGGGAGGAGTTTTTATACCAGGGGTGATGTCACAAAGCTTTGGGAATTTTTCTCTGTCTCACCATCTGCTGGCAGGGGACACAACCCACTAGCCTGGACTGGTCTAGCAGGATATATTTGGAAATTGATCCATTCCTTTCCTTTCTTTCCTCCTCCTTTGTCCACTCAAATTTCACCCTCTTCTTCACCTGCTAGTCCTCAATCTCCTCCTTTTCAATTTTCACATACCTGTCAACTTTCCATCTCCTGCCTAGCCCATCTCCCCTACCTCTGTCATTGCCCCATCTCACTCCCTCCCCCATCTCTTATTCTCTTCAGCCTTTTTCCTGTTCCGCTGCTCATTCCACTCTTCACCTCTGCCGTTTTACCCGAGTTGCTCTGATTACCAGACTCACCTAAGCAGCTGCTTTTCCCAGTTTCTCTTTCCTCTGATCCCGGCTCATCCTTGATGTACAGCTCTTCCCCTCGTTCAATGTGGGATATAATATCAGGGGTGACCGTCGGAGAACCTGTTCCTGGGGTAAGAACACTGCGTTAGAGTTCCCATAATCAGTTTGGATGTGTTACATTAGACATGTATACTTCCTTCCCTAGAAGTCCAACCTGAAGCGGCTCACAAAGCATAAATCTACCATAAAAATACAATATAAATACTATTACTTACATATTTTAAGAAAGTCTTGTTCCTTGCAAATGCAGACTAAATATTGTTTTCTAATCTGTATTCTCTCCCCCCCCCCCCCCACCAGAGTGCTTAGGCAGGATGAGGAGGGAGGGCCTGAGGTATTAGAACCTTCTCAGAATTTTGTCAGAATTTCTGGAGGTCTCTCAGGACATGAAAGCTACCCTCCTTGTCACTTTTCTATCCGAGGTTGATAAAATGCTTGTTTTAAAAGCTTACAGTACTTTAAAAGTAAACATTGTCTTTACTGTGCTTAAGACATGTAAGCATTTCCAGATGTTGTTACGTAGGGCTGCTCCGTCTAGGGGGGCAGTACAGCATTTCTCCCCTCTTCCCTTCCCTTCCCTCTACCACCCTACCTCCGCAGGAGACCCAAAAATCAGGTTTCAGGGCTGACAGTGTAGCACCGACTGACAGCTAGGAAAGCCCTATAAAACTGCTCTCCATGGTGAGGTTTTGAGCATTTGTGTGTGCACACTCAAGGCCTGATGTGTCCTTGGTGCTGCTGCCCCCCTTGAAGCCCTATTTTTGGGGCTGTCATGGAAGTGAAGTTGTTGAGGGAGGTAAGTGGGGAGATACTGGACACTTTTGGTGGGGAGTAAGAAAAGAGGGAAGACACAATGGGTACCTTGGGGGAGGAGGAAGAGACAGACTGAAATACTGGAAACATATGGGGGGGAGGGTGAAGGAAGGAGAGAGATGCTGGAGTGGCAAAGGGGAGTTTCTAGAGACATTGGGGGGGGGGGGGAATTGGGAAGGTGCTGGACTATAGGGATGGCCGCAGCCAAGGGAGAAGCAGATTGAGGTGCATAGCCGATGGTTTGCTAAGAGCATCAGAGATCCTTGGGTCAGCCCTGTTGCTAGAGTTATACAGGTATGTAGGAAGATTTTTCCTCAGATGAAGGGACAGGTACTTCCACTGTGAGCTACTTTTCCTTTGTAAGATCCAATGAAAGCGCCTGAAAAGATATCACAGGACTTCCTGATTTTTCTTGATCCTATTCCATTATAAAACTTGTGCTGCAGGGATATAAATAATGTTAAACAGCTTAATGGTAGAGATTTCTATCTTTTTCCTTTTTCTTATTGTTTATTATTTTTTTCCTCTTTCCTCCCTATTAATGTGGGCTCTATCAGGGAAGGATTGTATCTATTGTATGAATTGTTTCTCTAAAGTTGTAATATTCTGTCCAATTTTCTTCATTATATTTTGGATATTGAAATGTTCAAAATTCTAATGAAAAGAAAAAATACAAATTTAAAAGCATAATCCAAATATACACAATAATGCAGATCACATAAACATAAAACACCACTACATTTCTAAACAAAGGTCAAATAATATAATTTTATTTATTTATTTAGACAGATTTGTATGCCACCTTTTCCTTCAATCAAGGTGGTCACGTCACATCACAATTGGAGGGTTACATTTAACATTAGGGTACGTGTAATTAATTAATACAACATGTTATACCTATTGTTTTAAATAAATTCTAGCCTGGCTTAACTATTCAGTATTACTAGACACAACGTAAAAGAGGAAGGCCAGCAATGAGATGGACCGATACAATAACAGCAGCTACAGGTACCAGTCTGTCAACAATGAGTCGCCTGACTGAAGACCGAACACAATTTAGAACAACTATCCATAGGATCGCCATGAATCGACATAGACTCAACGGCACTTAACAAGATTAGTGCCACTGTGGCCTCTGAGCAGTTAACCACAAAAACCAATACCTAAACCAAGGCAAAACTTCGACCCACCAACCACTGTTAACCTGGTTCAAAGAAATACCATCAAAATCAGAAAAAGAGTATGTATTTTTTTTGTCGGAATAGCCAATCCAGTGTAGAGGAAAATTTGCTCACACCGTTACGGCTTTTCCCTTTTAATCATAAATTGAAAAAACAGCAATCACTTAGCTGAATCGCTAGAGAAGCTGAGGCTGCATTCCTCAATCAGCAATATAGCGAACGACGTGGCACGTTTCGGGGTGTTTAATGTACTACCCCTGCTCTCTCTGAGCAGTTAAAGCATGTTAACGTTCATGAGTGCACATTAAATCATTTAGTAAGCCTGCCCCATGGTCAAGTTTTCCCTGGTCGTAGCACTTTTAAACAGTCTTTCCTTTGGTGGGGGTGGGGGGAGAGCAAGAGGGGTTAGCTAGACTGGAAGATCCTCCTGCAGTAGATCTAACAGGAGATTTCACGGCAGTCCTCTTGTATCTCGGGTACAGTATGCTCTGTGGTCATACAGAGAGCATAGCAGCGGCGTGGTGCAGCTGTACTGACTCACATCCAGCTCTGGGGGCGCTGACCTCTCACCCTGATGACCTGTGCTTCGGTTTCTTCTGGTGCACGGTGCACTGCACATGTGCGCTCAGCTGCATGGTTGGCATGCACGGGTGTTTGTTGGCAGACAGTGTGGCATGCATGTGTAGGCCGGTACTCCTTGCCTGTCACTTGTGTCCCCTCAGCCTCGCAGGCCTGTCTCTGGCTAACAGTGCTTGAAAAATCCTGCTCACTGACATGTCCTCACCCTTCGGTGCTGCAGTCCCAGGACCTCCCTGCCCTGAGAGCAAGCGCTGATTGGGACTTTTCCTATCCACTCTGGTCCCTGGATACTTAGCTCTCAGCATCCTATGTGCCCATCGGAATCCACTCAGTTGCCCTGCCCTCCCAGTGGGGCCTGGTGCATGAGGGGTCCATCTTGGTGACTCTGCTCCATGATCTGCCTTCTGGGAGCTTTTGCATACCTCTCCTACACTCCATTTGGTCCCTTAGATTATCTGCATGACAACACTTATGGACACACACTTCCAGGACCAACAAATGGCTACATGTTGTCATTTCCATTATGTCTCTCCTACCCTCATCCATGGATAAATGACAGGCTGCAGCAACCTCTCTCTTCCTGCTGGTATATCCCAGGTGCTGTCAACCCCCCTCATAGAATGCAGAAGGTGGACCAAATGACAAGCAGCTGTCTAGAGAGGTCACTGCCATTAATGTGCAAGTGTGGGTGAAGTGGGAGGCATATAAAGGGCGCCTTCATAGCGTGCATGGTCAGTTATGTGTGGTAGCAACTACCTAGCGCTTGATGTGATTAGCGTACCACTGCTTCCTTATTGTGGCCACGCCCTTAATCAGCAGAATTTGTGTGCTTCTGTCCCACGCTCCTTAGTGCATTTTAGTAAACATATCCCTTAGTGATTCTCAACTTAGTGACACTTTAAAGGCACATTTTACAAATAATGCCCAAGTCCAATCTGGGATGTCCAAGCCATAATGTCCGGGAAAAAAAAAGCAGGTACGTCCAAGTTCAGGTACAATTTCACTTCCGTGGATGTCTACAGAGGCATCCACATAAACATCCCCGGAGTAGTATTCAAGATTTCAAGATGTCTAGGAATAGTCTAATGGTTAGAGTAGTGGGTTAGAACCAGGGAAGCCAGGGTTCAAACCCACTGCTGCTTTCATTGTGATTCTGCAAGGTACTGGGGATGGTGAACTGCCATCTTCTTTATACCCTCTGGATGTTTTATGGCCAAATTGAGCACTTTTTCAATGCTTATTCATGCCTGGAGCAGGTCTGAACTTGGACAGTGTTGCAGACATCTCTGATGTTTCTGAAACAGAGCAGTGGGGGTGTACTAGCATCTGCCTGGCCAGTATGAACAGAGGGATGATGAAATGCTAAAAGAAATCAGAGAAGCTAACAAAAGTTACACTAGAGTAATAAGGAGAAATTGTCACTTACCGTTAATTACCTTTCCTGGATTCCTGCTAGACTAGTCCAGACAAGTGGGTTTAGTTCCCCTACCAGCAGATGTTGGAGACAGAGACAAATAAAAAAAATACCAGTAGCCTGACTGGCAGTTCCCTGGTAATATCTAGCTACCCCCCGCAGAGGGCACTCCAGTATTGTGACAAGCCATAACGGAAAACAGATGCAACCATGAAGCAAAAAATTCATAAACCTGATAAAAACATCAATATTTACAAGAGGCGATAGCACTCCGCTGCAAAGTCTTGGCTGCTCAGCAATACAACTCTGAAACAGATAGTCAGAATAGGGAGGGTCCTGGACTGGTCTAGCAGGATTCCAGGAAAGGAAGTTAACGGTAAGTGAAAATTTCTCTTTCCAGTACATCCTGCTAGACCAGCCCAGACAAGTGGGAAGTACCCAAGCTAACTGCTCTTTGGGTGGGAAGACACAGCTGCCAAGACAACCTTTGCTCCGAAATGCACTTCTTCCCGAGCTTGAGTATCAAGCCGATAGTGATGCACAAAAGTGGATAGGGAGGACCAGGTGGCCGCCCTACAGATATCAAGAGGATGAACCTGAGAGCGCTCCGCCCAAGACGTAGCTTGCACCCACGTAGAGTGCGCTCGGAGACTGATAGGAACAGGCATTCCCTTAAGGATGTACGCCAATTCAATTGCTAACCGCAACCATCGAGCGATTGTGCGCTTGGAAGCAGCTTGACCCTTACGGGGTCCAGCAAAAAGCACAAAAAGATGATCAGAGATATGGAAAGGATTTGTTACCCAAAGATACCTAGGAAGGGTCCTGCCAAGATCCAGACAACAGAGTCCCTTATTTTCGACCGCACACTGATCAAGCGAAAAACACGCTAGGAAAATTGGCTCATTGATATGAAAAGACGTAAGTACCTTTGGAAGGAAAGAAGGAACAGTACGCAAGAGAACTCCCTCGTCTGAGAAGGAAAGATAGGGATCCCTGCAAGACAGTGCTTGTAATTCGGATATTCTCCCTGCCAAAGTCATTGCTACAAGAAACACTATTTTAAGCATCAAATCTCTCACTGTGATGTGCTTAAGCGACTCAAAAGGAGCCTGCATCAAAACCTTTAAGACAAGGGACAGATCCCATGCTGATACCAGAGGACGAACCAGAGGACGAACCACCTTAACCACTTTAAGGAAACAGGACACATCCGCATGGGACGCTATAGAGCGACCACCAACAGGCCCCTGAAAACAAGTCAATGCAGCTACTTGCACATGGAGGGATCCCAGCGCTATCTCTTTATCTAGACCCTTCTGGAGGAAGGTAAGAATCTTCGGGATTCCCGCCTTCCAAGGAGAGATATGGCACTGCACGCACCAAGCCTCAAAGATGTGACAAACCCGGGCATACGCGGATGAAATCGATGGATGGCGCGCCTTTAGAAGGGTTGCGATCACGCTACTTGAATAACCTTTACCGCTTAGGCATTGGCAGTCAAGAGCCAGGCCGTAAGCGAGTAGAGAGCCGGGTCGTCCATCAGAATTGGACCTTGACGTAGTAAACCCTGACGAGCACCCAGATGCAATGGTGGTACTCGAGTTAAACAAACTAGGTCCACATACCAAGGCCTCCGAGGCCAGTCAGGAGCCACCAGGATCACTTTCCCCCGGTGTGCCAGAACTCTCCGGAGTACTCTGTAGATGAGAACCCATGGAGGAAAAATGTATAGCAGTTCCCCCTGTGGCCACGGTTGAGCCAGGGCATCCAATCCAGAGCTCCCTCATGCGACTGAAAAATTCCGGTACCTTGGCATTCGCTGCCGTCGCCATTAGATCTATTACCGGTTGCCCCCATGTTCATACAATTCTCTGAAAAGCCCAAGGGGCTAGCTCCCACTCCCCGGGATCGAGAATGTGTCGGCTGAGGAAGTCGGCTTGCAAGGTTTGCACCCCGGTGATGTGTTGTGCTGAGAGAGCCTGCAGATGTGCTTCTGCCCAGGGAAAGAGAAGGGCCATTTCCTTGGATACTCCTAGGGACTTGGTGCCACCCTGGCAGTTGATATATGTCACTGTTGTTGCGTTGTCGCATAGAACTCGTACCGCCTGTGCCTTGAGGAGAGGCAAAAAATGCCGTAAAGCTAGGTGAACCGCCCACACTTCCAGTCGATTTATGGACCACTGTGCCTCCTGAGTCGACCACGTCCCCTGCATCGACTGATTCTGACAGAGATCACTCCAGCAGAAGAGACTTGCATCCGTTGTCACTAGAACCCAACAAGGAGTCTACAGGAAAACACCTTTGAGTAGATGATGGGGTGCCAGCCACCAATGCAGGCTGTGTCGGGTCTCCGGGAGGAGCAGCAGTTGCATGTCGTAGACTTCCGACATAGGGGACCAGTGCGATAGAAGAGCCCTTTGGAGTCTCCTCATGTGCGCTCTGGCCCAAGGCACGACCTTGATAGTGGCCGCCATGGACCCCAGAATCTGTAGGTAATCCCAGACTTTCGGAGCTGTCTGAAGAAGGCACAAATGCAGCAAGGCTGTGAACTTGCGAAGCCTTTCGCATGTTAGAAAGACCTTTCCCTTCGCCGTGTCGAAGTGGCCTCCTAGAAACTCGAGTTGCTGCGACGGCTGAAGATTACTTTTGGCAACATTTACCACCCAGCCGAGTTTCTCGAGGAAAGAAACCACTTGAGTCACTGCCCGACGCGCCTCCGGCAGGGAGTCCACTCGAATTAACCAGTCGTCCAGGTAAGGATGCACCTGGATCCCTTGTTTGCGCAGAGCCGCTGCAACTACTATCATGACCTTTGAGAAGGTGTGGGGAGCCAAGGCCAGGCCGAAAGGCATTGCACAAAAGTGGAAGTGCTGACCCAGTACCGCAAAGCGTAGGAAACACTGCTGGTCATCCTTTATAGGAATGCGGAAGTAAGCCTCCGCCAGATCTAGAGAGGCGAGGAACTCTCCTGCACACACCGCCTGGATCACCGATTAAAGAGTCTCCATCCGGAAACGTGGAACCCGCAAACACCGATTTACGCCTTTGAGGTCTAGAATTGGGCGGAAGGAACCATCCTTCTTGGGTACTACGAAATAAATGGACTAAGGCCCGCAGCATCTTTCTTCGCAAGGGACAGGTCAAATAGGCCTCAAAAGAAGCAGGCAGCAGACAGTGGAGCAAATTACCGCTCTCTTCAGTGATCTTCCACTTGGTGAGACGACAAACGCCTCAGGAATGGGCTGGGAACATTCGAGAACATAACCGTGGGAGACTATGTCGAGGACCCACTGATTTGACATAATGACAGACCATGACGAGAAAACAGCGCCAAACGTCCACCTATCGGAGGGATCCCTTCGAACGGACCACCCTCCAGAAAAGGCTCCGGTGGCAGACTGTCCGGCGAGTCAGCAGAAAGATTTTGCGGGCACCGCAAACTTGGAAGACGCCAAGTAGTTCTCAGATCCCTTGCGGGCACCCTGAAAGGACTGTGATCTCTGGCCAAAACATCCAGAAGTCGCAGAGGAGGAAGGCTTTCCAGGGTGATAGCAACGAGTGTCGCGAAATCTGGAGGTGCGTCTTGACATAGACGAGTACCGTTGAGAGGAACACCTACTAGCAATTTAGGCTTATCTTCTGGGAGCCGCTGGGATCGAACTTCCCATAGGTCTTTGACCAATTTGTCCAGGTCCTCCCCAAAAAGAAGCTTCCCTCTGAAGGGAAGCTTGGAGAGGCTTGCCTTAGATGCCGAGTCTGCTGACCATTGTCGAAGCCAAAGCCATCTGCGAGATACTGTAACCGCTGCCACCGCTCTCGCTGAGAGGCGCAAGAGATCGTAAAAGGTATCTGCAAAGAACGCTGTGACCAATTCCAGACGAGCCAGCGCTGGATCCTCCGGCAGACGCTGAATCCAACAGAGAAGGGCTTGGCCTGCTAGACCCCTGCAAACAGAGGCCTGGAGAGATAATGACGAAGCCGAAAAGGCCGTCTTGAGAAGACTCTCAACTTTCCTGTCTTGTTGATCACGAAGTGCTGCACCACCCTCCACGGGAATGGTAGTGTGCTTTGTTACTCTGGTCACAAGGGCATCCACCTTAGGGTATGTTAGCCATTTATCTAAGTCTGGCGATGCCCAGAGATAAAGCTGCCCTAGGCGGCAGGCAGAACGGAGGGGAATATCTGGAGAGTTCCATTCCCGCGACACCATTTGTTGCAGCTCTTCTGGGAATGGAAAGGCTCTAGAGGGCTTGCGAATGCCTTGTAATATCGGATCTGGCTAAGAAGTAGTAGCAGACTGTGGATCTTGTTGCTCCGGGTGATCCGTCAAACGCAGGGCCTCAACCACCTACACAATTAGTGCCGGCAACTCCTCGTTGCGAAACAGGCAAATGTCCTGTGTTTCTCCTTGGCCCTCCACAGAAAACTGTGAGGGTGACCATTCCCCATCTTCCTGGTCTGACAAGCAGTCGCTCTCCTTACCAGAGGATGGCCCGTCCTTTGGGGCATTTGGCCAAGCGCTAGTAGCCCAGGAAATCGCCTTAGGAGACCAAGTATCTATCTTGGATATCTCCTCTTGCCTAGAGTGCTTGCGGGAGGCTGTGGCTGAAGACTGAGGCATCTGAGCCAGGTTATCCACTGTAGATCTGGAAGAATTAGTGTGCCAGAGATCCCAGGCTTGCCTAAAAGGGCCAAAAAACTGGGTATCCGAGGCATGCAGAGGCTCTTTTTGACTGAAAGACTCTGGATTAAGAGGGAATAAGCGAGGAGAAGAGACAGGTTCGCCCACTGGGGGAAGCTGTATGGTTCCCTCTAGCCCCTGAGGACGCGCAGCAGGACTGCCTCTGTCCTGAGCCTCCTTGGCCAGTGTCGCAGAACTCTCCCCAGAGTGATCAAGGCACACACTACAAATGCCATCCTGCAAATTTTTATGTTTCTTCATGCAGACCATGCACCTTTGAAGGGAAGGCATAACAGAGGCAAGCAGCGATGGACCGCGGCCCCGTGAGGCACAAAAAAAAAATCTTTCAAAAACCCGCTGAAAAGACCTCAGAGAGGTACAGACTGGCAGGGGAGGCAAGAAATAATAAGTTAATTTGCCCACAAAAGCCCGCCAAAAAACGGAGCTGTTCTGTAAAAATCCCGCCAAAACAAAATGGCCGCCGCTAAAATCCCGCCGAAAAAAGAGCACCCTGAAGCCTCAAAACATGCTGAAAAATTAAAAAACCCAAATATTCTAGGAGCTAGGGCAGTAAGGACCCTACAAAGGAAGCTTATACAAAAATTCTGGCCCCAGGTGACCCCGACGGCGTCCCGATGCAAATCAGGAGGGGGGTGGAACTCTGACGATCAACTCACTGTGCCTGGAACAGAAGCAGTGCAGAGAAGCCAAGGCAGACTGACAATTAAGTCACAGCAGAGGAAAGATGAATCTTCCAGGAAAAAAACTGCAGGTTCCCCTGATGACCAGCAGTTCAGCTCCTCCTGAGCTGATGCTGGTTTTTTCCTCAACAGAGAGGGAAGCTCAACTGATCCTCCTGACCAGGAGCTCAACCTCAATCTGCCTGCACCAAATATATATATGCTTAAAAATATATATACTGTATATGTATGCAGCTGGGAAACCCAGAAGGGCACCTCTAGTGCGCCCTGGGTACATCCAGCAGGAACAATAAAAAGTTTAAATAAAAGATCAGAGAGAAAAAAACACACTCCACATCTGCTAGAGACGGAGAAATACTGGAGCGCCCTCTGCTAGGGGTACATAAGAACATAAGATATGCCATACTGGGTCAGATCAAGGTCCATCAAGCCCAGTATTCTGTTTCCAACAGTGGCCAATCTAGGTCATATGTACCTAGCAGTTTCCCCAAGGGACACAGGTTCCACAATGCTTGTACTGGTTCAAGGATTGATATCCTGGGTCCCTTCTTAATAATGGTTTATGGACCTTTCCTCCAGGAACTTGTCCAAACCTTTTTTAAACCCAGCTACACTAACAGCCTTTACTACATCCTCCGGTAACAAATTCCAGAGTTTGATTACACGTTGAGTGAAAAAATATTTTCTTTTATTAGTCTTAAATAGTTTACCCTGTAGCTTCATTGCATGTCCCCTAGTCTTTCTATATTCTGATAAGGTAAACAATCGATCTACGTTTACCTGTTCCACTCCATTCATTAATTTATAGACTTCTATCATATCTCCCCCCTCAGCCGTCTCTTTTCCAGGTTAAAGAGCCCTAACCTTTTTAGCCTTTCTTCATAGGAGTATCCTTCCATCCCCTCTACCATTTTGGTGGCTCTTCTCTGAACCTTTTCTAAAATCGCTATATCCTTTTTAAGATACGGCGACCAGAACTGCACACAATATTCAAGGTGCGGTCTCACCATGGAACGATATTAGCTAGATATTACCAGGGAACAGCCAATCAGACTACTGGTATTTTTTTTATTTATCTCTGTCTCCAACATCTGCTGGTAGGGGAACTAAATTCACTTGTCTGGACTGGTCTAGCAGGATGCACTGGAATGGGTGATTTCAATTACCCCAATATTGACTGGGTCAATGACACAGCAGGACAATCCAGGGAGATAAAGTTTCTCGATGAACTAAATAACTGATTATTAGAGCAGCTGGTTCATGAACTGACAAGAGGGGAAGCTATTTTCGACCTAGTCCTAAGTGGATCTGGTGCAAGAGATATGATAATTAGACTTACTTGGTAATTGTAGTTCCTTGAGTGACGACAGTTCAGGCCTCCACCTCTGGGTTGTATTCCTCCTCCTGCAGCTTGGAGACTGGGCATGCCAAAATCGTGATATCACTGGATGTAGTCTGCTGGTCTCTCCCATCAGCCCCAGTGAACTATTGACAAAGCACACTCAAAGGAGCAACAAATAAGCTATCATTTCTCAAACCAAAAATATTTCTCTTTTTTTAAAACTCTACACTGAAACTGAACGTAGAACTATCAATTGTGCAACTTCAATATCCCCCTAATAAGGAAGGAACCGCCTTGCACCTTCCCTTTCTGCCCCTTACAGAGTTAGGGAGAAACAAGGAAAAAAGAATAGACCGAAAGAGATAGAAACATCTCAGTGCTATAGACTCAAACTCTCTTAATAACCACACTCACCCGCAAACGAGCTCCTCTCCCAAACCGGACTCCACTGCTAACGATGCTACCCTGGGTGGGACTGAGGACTGAACTGTTGTCACTCAAGGAACTACAATTACCAGGTAAGTGTAATTATCATTTCCTTATTGTTCCTCCAGTTCAGTCCTCCACCTCTGGGATGTAACAGAGCAGTATTTATTGGGAGGGACCTTTCCAGCCGGCTCGCTACACCGCCAACCCAAAGCAGTCATCATTTATCGCTGAAACATCCAGGCGGTAGTGCTTACTGAAAGTATGAAGAGACGACCAGGTAGCCGCTCTACATATTTCCCCTGGCGGAACCAAACTATGTTCCGCCCAAGAAGTCGCTTGTGCTCTGGTCGAATGAGCATGTAGGCCCGAGGGAACTGCATGACCCTGCAACAGATATGCTGAAGCAATCGCCTCACGAATCCATCTAGAGATGGACGCCTTCACCACCGCTTCCCCTTTGCGGGGACCTCCGAACAACATGAAGAGACGGTCCGATTTGCAAAAGGCTTCTGAAATCTTCAAATAGTGCCATAAAACTCGTTTGACGTCCAAACGGCGTAAACTATGATCCGAAGCACTCCCCGCTAGGGATCCCATCACTGGAAGAGAAATGGATTGATTTTGGTGAAAAGGAGACACCACTTTTGGCAAAAAAGATGGCACCGGACGCAAGACCACCTTCTCTCTAGAAAAGGACAAGAATGGTTTCCGACACGACAATGCCTGTAACTCCGAAATTCGTCGCGCCGAACAAATGGCTACCAAAAACACGGTCTTCAAAGTCAAATCTTTAACTGACACTTGGTGTAATGGCTCAAAAGGCTCTTTAGTTAACGCCCCTAAGACCAAGTTGAGATCCATGGCGGCACCAAAATCCTTTGCGAAGGCCGCAGCCTGGATACTGCTTTAAGAAAACGCGAAACATCAGCATGGGCCCCTAGAGAAATTCCCTGCACTTTGCCCCTATAGCACGAAATAGCCGCCAATTGGACTCTTAAGGAACTTGCCGCTAATCCCTTGTCGAATCCGTCTTGTAGAAAACTTAAAACCAAGGGAACGGATACTGTAGCCGCCCGAACATTCCTCCAAGAACACCAGTCCTCGAAAATACGCCAAATGCGGACATATGCTAGAGACGTGGACTGTCGTCTTGCTCTCAGCAATGTGGCGATGACTGCCCCAGAATAACCCTTCTTCTTTAACCTCGCCCTTTCAATGGCCAAACCGTAAGCGAGAACTGATGCACCTGAGGCATTCAAAGCAGACCTTGCAGTAACAGATCTTCCGACGCCGGTAACCTCAAAGGATGCCCGTCGAGAAGGCAAACGAGATCGGCGTACCACGGGCGTCTTGGCCAATCCGGTGCTACCAACAGCACTGTCCCCTGACGAGCCTCGATTCGCTGGACCCTATGAGGGCCCACGAAGGGAAGACGTACAGGAGACCTGTCGATGGCCAATATTGCATCGGGGCGTCTATCCCCTCCGACATCCTTTCCTGCCATCTGCTGAAGAAACGACTGGTCTTCGCTGACTGAAAGGATGCCATGAGGTCCATGATTGGTGGGCCCCATCTGTGAACTATTTGCACGAACATGTCCGGATGCAATTCCCATTCTCCGGCATCTACCCGGACCCTGCTGAGATAATCGGCCATCACATTGTCCTTCCCTGCAATGTGTGCCGCCGATATTGCTGGAAGCAGTCGCTCTACCCAGAAAAATAGAGCCTCTGCTTCCTCTTCCATGGCTACACTTCCTGTGCCGCCTTGCCAATTGATGTAGGCCACTGCTGGTGAGTTGTCCGACAGCACGCGCACCGCTTGGCCCATTACCTGAGTCTTGAACCTTTGAAGCACGAGAAATACCGCTCTCAGCTCAAACTGGATGATCGACCACTTGCTCTCCAGAACTGACCAAGTGCCTTGGGTGAACTGATCTCTGCAATGTGCTCCCCATCCCGCGAGACTTGCGTCTGTCAACAATGGGAGCCACTCCGGCTACTCCAGAGACATTCCTGCCTTCAATGACTCTGGGCGGAGCCACCGCCGGAGAGACTGTCTGACCTTGAGTGGGCAGGGAAGCCGTTTGCTCAGCGAATCGGACTGATGGGACCACCGGCGGAGCAGCACTCATTGTAATGGTTGCATATAAAATCTGGTACAAGGCACCGCTTCCAGGGTCACCGCCATCATTCCCAGTAGACGAAGATAAGTCCACGCTGAGGGAGCCACAGCCGCTCTGAAGCTGCGCACCAGCTGCTGAAGAACTTGGACCCAACGATCCAGCAGAAACCCTGCTCCTTTCTGAGTATTGAACCGTACCCCCAAATACTCGAGATCCTGTGAAGGTATTAAGCGGCTTTTGATCGGATTGATCACCCAGCCTAAATCCTGTAAAAACTTCACCACTCTGTCTGTCACATGAACACTCTCGGCTTTGGACTTTGCCCGAATTAACCAATCGTTGAGATATGGATGTACCAAAATCCCCTCTTTTCGTAATGCCGCCGCCGCCGCCACCACCACCATAATCTTGGTGAAAGTCTGCGGCGCCGTCACTAGACCGAAGGGCAATGCTTGAAATTTATAGTGTCCCCAAGGAAGAGCGAACCGCAGAAACCTTTGATGCTCCGTTCAGATAGGGATGTGCAAATACGCTTCTGTGAGATCGAGAGATGTCAAGTACTCGCCCTGTCGAACCACTACAATGACCGATCTCGGCATTTCCATCCTGAAATGAGGCACCCGAAGACACCGATTCACCCCTTTCAGGTCTAATATAGGCCGAAGAGCCCCGTCTTTCTTTGGGACTACGAAATAAATAGGAGTATCGACCCATACCATAGTCTGCAAGCGGTACCGGCATGACCGCTTCTTAATTGTAAAAGCCGATCTATGGTACAGCGTACTGCCCGGGCCTTGTGAGGCCCCCTGAAGAGCGACATCACGAATGAATCCTGCACTGGTCTTGCAAATTCCAGCGCATAACCCTCTCAAATTATCTCTAGCACCCACTGGTCGGACCTTATTTGGGTCCAGGCAGGAAGGAATTCCCGAAGTCGCCCGCCTATTGGATGACTTCCTACCGGGACCCGCCACCTTTCATTGTGGTTTACGAGTTGCCCCTGCAGGAGTCGCTGCAAAACCTCTACTTGCTCCACGAAACCCACAAAATCCCTGGGCCCTAGACGCAAATCTTCCCTGTTGGAAACCCCCCAAACGAGAAGTACGAAATCTCCTAAAATCTCTAAACTATCCGTGAAACAGCTGGATTGACTTACCTTGTTTCGGCCTATCCTCTGGGAGCCTCCCGCCTTTGGACTCTCCGAGATCCTTTACCAACTTGTCTAGGTCTTCGCTGAACAACAATTTCCCTTTAAACGGGAGCTTACTGAGGTGGGACTTGGACGACCCATCGGCTGCCCAATTCCTCAACCATACAGATCTCCGGGCCGCCACTAAGGAAGCCATACTATTCGCTAGCGCTCGAATCAAGTTGTAGTGCACATCTGCAAAATATGCCGACCCCCGACTCTAGACGATTAAGCTCTCTCAACTCCTCCTGTTCTAGGCGCATAGACTGCCGCAAGCGCTGGGACCATCTTAGGCATGCTCTCGCCACCCAAGCTCCACAAATGGAAGCATGCAGGGACAAAGCGTTTGTCTCAAAGGACTGCTTCAACAATCCATCAACTTTCCTGTCCTGCGCATCCTTTAAGGCCAAACTACCTTCCACCGGAATAGTGGTCTTCTTCGTAACCACTGACACTGCCGCATCCACAAGCGGAGACCAAAACTTCTCTTTATCCTTTTCTGCTAAGTCTGTTCATCATAGTCCTAATGCCTCTAAGTCCCGCTTCCGGCTGATCACACTCATCCTGGATCATCCGGTCAACCACACGGTGAATGGGAAACACCACCTGCGGTTGCCACATCGTTTGAATAATGGGGTCTTCCACCTCTTCTTCTTCCGGCGCCTGTGCCATAGCGAGGTTCAGCGTCTGAAGAGATTCCGTGATGAGAGCTGTCAGCGCGTCCCTACAGAATACCCTAATGATTTTTGCCTGATCCTCAGGATCTTGTATTTCCCCTTCTTCCAAGTCCTCTACTTCTGCTTCGAGGTCCAGTTCAGCTTCCTCCAGTTCCTCGCACTCGCCATCAGTAGACAACATCTCACGCATTCTTAATCTCTTTGGAGGCATTGGGGAGCTAGCTGCTTCGGCTATCTCGGCCTGCTGCAACTGACCAGACAATGACAAGAACTCTGGTACCTTTCCTTGGCGCCACAAACAAAATGCCTGATGCATAATCAAAACAAAATCTGGTCAGAAATCCCCGAATTGTGCCCCTGATCCCGAGGCCGGCTGAACACTTGACGCCCCCGCCGGGACCTCCAAAGAAGGCCCCTGCAACGTTGACCGCAGCGCTTCTCCTTCTGCCCCAATCCCTGTATCCTGGGGCTCACGGGCCATTTTGACCTCCATCTGCTGCTCCAGACTGGTGGACACTGTCACGCAGCCCCGGCAGATGCCAGAGTCTGCCACTGTACCTCTGCGGGTACCGCAGACTACGCACTGGGGGCGAGCTGCCATCAACCAGACAGCCCACGCTCAAATCCAGCTAGCAAGCCGCAAAGGGACTTAACTAGCTTTCACTGTGTCTTTTTATTTTTATTTTTTTTTAATGAGAGGGAGAAGGAAGCTACCCTCAACAAACCACAGAACAAAAACAAACTCCTGCTGAAACGCCCGAAATGCCAGAAACCAGTACACTGAACTTTAGAACACCTAAATTTCAGACTCAGCTTAACAAACCCAAGAAACCAAAATTAAATAAGCCTCTGCAAAAAAAAACAGCCTGTGCCCTCTAAACCTCCAAATTGTGAACCGCGAGTGCAGAGCACGCTGCAAACATGCGTCCCCTAAAATGGCCGCCGGCAACAAAC
Source organism: Ichthyophis bannanicus (assembly GCA_033557465.1). Taxonomy (NCBI): domain Eukaryota; kingdom Metazoa; phylum Chordata; class Amphibia; order Gymnophiona; family Ichthyophiidae; genus Ichthyophis; species Ichthyophis bannanicus. The sequence continues at coordinate 1,860,506,189 of CM066031.1, forward strand.
TGAGCGAAATGGCGCCAAACGAGCAGCCCGATCACGCTGTCACCGTCTTTAAAACTGCCTCCGCTGTTCGACCCGATCCCCCTTAGCTCTACTTTAAGATCCGCAACTCTTACCCCGTGGCCGGAACGCTGATCCAACACTGCCACGAAGATCTGCAGCTCACACGGCTCCGCTCCTCAGAGCAGTGAGCGGGAAGCCGCTGGTGCGCTTATCTCTCCTCCACTCACTCGTGCAGCCCACATGCTTTGTCCGCGGCTGTCAGAGGAACCCGTGTGAAGGTGCCTGCTGCAGAGCTCTCCTCCATCCAAACAAGGAGGAGAGATCTAGCAGCCAAAGTTGTCCTAGCTAATAAATTTAAAGGGGAAGGCAGACCGGGACTGGGCAAGGCAGTAAGCTCTCTTCCTTTTTTTTTTCTTTTAAAGGTATAGCCGCCCCAATTTAATAATAATAAATAAAGCACTGAAACTACAGCTAATCTAGCTACTCTACCAGCTCCTTATCTGTTCCTCAAGTAAGCCCAGACCTAGGCTCACTGCGTCCTCCTGCTGCATGGAGACTGAACACACTGGGGCTGATGGGAGAGACCAGAAGACTACATCCAGTGATATCACGATTTTGACACCCAGTCTCCAAGCTGCAGGAGGAGGTACACAGGTGGAGGACTGAATTGGAGGAACGATAAGGAAAATAGTGTTAGGGCCACTTGGCAATAGTGGTCATAGCATGATCACGTTTGATTTCATAAATGGAGGGAGGATGGCAAAGAAATGTTCATTTCTACCTTTTAACTTTCAAAATGGAAACTTTGTTAAAATGAGGAAAATAGTTAAGAAAAAACTAAAAGGAGCAGCTGCAAAGGTTAAAGTATGGGCTTCCAAGACAGTAAAAATACTATCTTGGCAGTCCAAACCATATGTATTCCACGCTTTAAGAAAGTTGAAAGGAAGGCAAAAAACTGCCTTCATGGTTTAAGAGTGAGGTGAAAGAGGCTGCTGTAGCCAAAAAAAGCATCCTTCAGGAAATGGAAAAAGGAGCCAAATGATAAAAACAGGAAACAACATAAGCATTGGCAAGTTAGATGCAAGGTATTGATGAGGTAGGCAAAGAGAAAATTTGAAAAAAATTACTTGCCGCGGAAGCAAAAACGCACAATAAAAACGTTTTCAAGTACATTTGTTGCAAACCACCTGTGAGTCAGTTAGACCATTAGATAATAGAGGAGTAAAAGGGGCGTTTAGGGAGGACAAGGCCATAGCAGAGATTCTGGATGAATTCTTTGCTTCGGTCTTTACTGAAGAAGATGTAGGGAAGTTACCCATGCCTGAAAGGAGAAATTTCACTTACCGTTAATTTCCTTTCCTAGAATACTGATAGACCAATCCAGACAAATGGGTTGTGTCCCCCTGCCAGCAGATCTTGGAGACAGAGATTTCTACCAGAGCTCTGATAGGCTGGAGTCTGGTGATATGGTCCTACCCCTAGGGGTCTCCCTCAGTATTGTCTGTAAAGCTAACCCAAACGTGTAACGCAACTTAACCATAAGACCACACACAGTGGATTTTAATTCAACTATGTACAAGGGAGCTGAAAGTATCCCCAGAACTGAAGGCTGCTAAAACCGATAACGCAGCCATCGGCCACCCATGGTGAGGCATACTGACAAGGAAGGAACAGAGGCCGGCGGCTCCACTGCACTAGCAGCACCGTAACTGACAGCAGGGTGGGTCCTGGACTGGTCTAGCAGTATTCTAGGAAAGGAAATTAACGGTAAGTGAAATTTCTCCTTCCAAGTCATACTGCTAGACCAGTCCAGACAAACGGGCAGTACCCAAGCTACCTGCTCTCAAGGGGGGGGGGGGGTGTCAATTCCGCCGACAGCACTGCCGTTCCAAAATGAACCTCCTGCCGAGCGGGAACGTCCAATCTATAGTGACGGACAAACGTGGACAACGACGACCAAGTCACCGCCTGGCAAATGTCGAGAGGGGCCACTTGAGACCGCTCGGCCCAAGACGAAGCCTGAGCCCGAGTGGAGTGAGCTCAGAGCCCTGCTGGAACCGGCATCCCTTGCAGTATATATGCCGCCTCAATAGCTCCGTGTAACCACCTAGAAATGGGGGATTTGGAGGCTGCGGACCCTCGCCGAGGGCCTGTAAACAGGACAAAAAGATGATCGGTCTTAAGGAAGGCATTCGTGACCTTAAGATACCGATAAAGCACTCTCTTCAGGTCCACCGCACGCAACTGACGATGGCGACCGGAACTGAATAGGACCCCTAAGGGTATGCCTATGCCACCCAGGCAATTCAAAATGGCCGCCGGCAAGCTTAAAACACTAAAAAAGTGAAAATAGACACGAATTTAGCAAAACCAGAGCCAAAAAATGAAGGCAGAAGAGAGGAACACTTTAGCCATGACAAGGAGGCCCACAAATAAATGCCTCATTCCTCTGTGGAGGATCGAACCGGTGACCTCTGCCTCCATAGTCATTGCATTAACCAGTGTGCTATTTCCTTATAGCTTGCTGCCACGGAGCTGCAGGAGCCGGGGAGAGAGAAGGAAACACTGTACTCACAGTACCGGCAGAGCAGAGAAGCGAAGAACCGCTGCTGATAACGTTGTCAGATGCTCCACCACTAAAATCATCCCAGAAAACATGATTTTAGGGGAGTCCTTCGTCCAGCTAACAAGCCCTCATGGCCAGATGCTGGGGATTCTTCCTGTCAGCGAGCTCTACTGTGTCAGAAAACAGGAGCTCAGCTGAAGACACCCTGGTGCACAGTGAAACTATACTGGCAACAACAGGTAAGTTGAAATATTAGTCCCCAAAGGGATTCTAAATAAATTTAAAGATTTTGAGGGAAAAACAACAAAAGCAACCAGATCTGCTGGAGACAGAGAAATACTGAGGGAAACCCCTAGTGGTAGGACCATATCACCAGACTCCAGCCTATCAGAGCTCTGGTAGAAATCTCTGTCTCCAAGATCTGCTGGCAGGGGGACACAACCCGTTTGTCTGGACTGGTCTAGCAGTATGACTTGGAATGGAATTTAAAGATGATATATCAGAACAAATGAAACAAATTTCGATAAACCAAGAAGATGTATTACCACTATTTAATAAGCTAAAGACTAGCAAATCAGTAGACCGAAAGGTATACATCCCAGGGTGCTGAAAGAACTGAAATATGAGATTACAGACCTATTTTTAGTAATCTGTGAACTTTCATTAAAATCACCTGTAGTACCTGAAGATTGCAGAATGGCTAATGTAATGTCACTTTTTAAAAAGGATATCAGGGGTGATCTGGGAAACTACAGACTGGTGAGCCTGATGCCAGTTCTGGGCAAAATGGTAGAAACTATTATAAAGAATAAAATTACTGAACATATAGATAGTCATGGTTTAATGGGAGAAATCCAACATGGATTTAGCTAAGGAAGATCTTGTCTTACTAATCTGTTATATTTTTTTAAAGATTTGAATAAACAGGTATATAAAGATGAGCTGGTGGATATAGTGTATCTGGATTTTCAGAAAGCCTTTGACAAGGTTCCTCATGAAAGATTCTTGGCAATATTAAAAAGTCACGGGATAGGAGGCAGTATACTGTCAAGGATCAGAAACTAGCTAAAAGACAGAAAGAACAGTAGGACTATTTGGCCAATTTTCCCAATGGAGAAAGGTGAATAGTGGAGTACCCCAGGGATCTTTGCTGGGTCCGCTTCTTTTTAACATATTCATAAATGACCTGGAAATAGGAAATAGGAGTGCCTCGTTGGAGTCGGGAGTGGTGCCAAAGGACTGGAGAGAGGCTCATGTGGTGCCTTTACACAAAAGCGGAAGTAAGGATGTGGTTGAAAACTACAGGCCGGTTAGTTTAACTTCGGTGGTGAGTAAATTATTGGAAATGCTGCTGAAAGAGAAAATAGTGAGGTTTCTGGAGTCCAGCGGATTACAGAATCCGAGGCAGCATGGATTCACCAGAGGCAGGTCTTGTCAGACAAATCTGATTGATTTCTTTGACTGGGTTACAAGGGAGTTGGACCGAGGGAGAGCTCTAGATGTGGTGTATTTAGATTTCAGTAAAGCCTTTGACACTGTTCCTCACAGGCGACTTATAAACAAACTGAGCACCCTAGGGATGGACCCTAAAGTTACTGCTTGGGTTAGAAATTGGTTGGGTGGGAGGCGACAAAGAGTACAAGTAAATGGAGCTCACTCTGAGGAGAAGGATGTTACCAGTGGTGTGCCCCAGGGATCTGTCCTTGGTCCAATTCTTTTTAACATCTTTGTTAGTGATATAGCGGAAGGGCTGTCGGGTAAGGTTTGCCTCTTTGCAGATGATACCAAAATCTGCAATAGAGTAGACACCCAGGAAGGTGTAGATAACATGAGGAGGGATCTAGCTAAGCTTGAAGAATGGTCTAGAATTTGGCAGCTGGGATTTAATGTTAAAAAATGTAAGGTCATGCATTTGGGCTGCAGCAATCCAAGGGAGCAATGCAGTATAGGAGGTGAAGTACTTCTGTCCACTAAAGAAGAGCGGGACCTAGGTGTGGTTGTGTCTGATGACCTTAAAGTAGCTAAACAGGTAGAAAAGGCGACAGCAAAAGCTAGAAGGATGCTTGGGTGCATAAGGAGAGGAATGGCTAGCAGAAAAAAGGAGGTGATAATGCCTCTGTATAAGTCTTTGGTGCGACCTCATTTGGAGTATGGTGTGCAATTCTGGAGACCGCACCTTCAAAAGGATGTGAACAGGATGGAGTCGGTGCAGAGGGTGGCTACTAAAATGATTAGTGGGCTTCATTATAAAGCATATGAGGACAGACTTAAGGATCTTAATATGTATACCTTAGAGGAAAGGCGGGATAGAGGTGATATGATTGAGATGTTTAAATACCTCCGTGGCATAAATGTTCAGGGAGAGAGCCTCTTTCAATTGAAAGCAAGTTCTGCTGCGAGGGGACAAGGGATGAGGGTGAAGGGAGATAGATTCAGGAGTGATATGCGGAAATATTTCTTTACAGAAAGAGTAGTGGATCCATGGAATAGTCTCCCAGTGGAGGTGGTAGAGATAAGGACAGTAACTGAATTCAAAAAAGCATGGGACCAACACAGAGGATCTCTAAAGGTAAAAAGTGGACTGTTGTAGTTGTTGTTATGGAAGGACAGACTAGATAGGCCATGTGGTCTTTTTCTGTCATCATGTTTCTATGTTTCTATGAGTTAATCAAATATATTTATTCATTTTTATTTACCGCTTTATCTTGGTAATCAAAGAGGTTTACATATAACATTTTAATTCCTGCACAAGTCAGTTTACAAGGAACAATTATAGAATAGTTTACAAGAAACAATTGTACAATAACAAACAAAGTTGAAAGGTAATTAATGTCAGGTGCATGGGGATTGGAGGGAGTTGAATAGTGTGATTAATTTTGATAAGGAAGTGGAAGAGGTCTATGGTGGCTGCTCACATTGATAGTATTCCGTGAAAATGAATGTTTTGAGTTGCTTTCTGAATTGTGTTAAGTCTTTGATTTCTCTTAGTGTATTACGAAGGCTTAGTATATTAGGGTAGGGACATAGAGGGAGAATGCCCTATTGATTGTATATTGGTATAGTTTTCTGACCCTATTAGGAGTGGATAGCATGTTTTTTAGGCTGTCTCTTTTTGTTCTTGTTTGTTGTTTAATGTTTATTAGTGTGTTGAGGTATGTTGGTGCTATGTTATTTATCGTTTTAAAAATGACCATGAGAGCTTTGAATTGGATTTTTTGAAGCATCGGAAGCCAGTGGAGCTGAAACAGAATGGGTGTTATGTAATATGACTTATCAGCTTTCATGACTGTGTGCACAACTGTATTTTGAGCCAGTTGAAGGGGCTTTAGGGTTTTCTTTGGGAAGCCATGGAGTATGCTGTTGCTATAGTCATAATGGGGAGTTATTAGTGCTTGGGCTACAGATTGGAAGTTCGTGGGGGACAGCAGAGGTCTCAGATGTTGAATCATTCTAGTTTTATTGTAAATTGCGTGGGTAGTCATATGAATGTGTTTGGTGAAATCCAAATTATTCAAAGTTGTTAAAACACAAGAGGACCTTGATAAATTAGAAGACTGGACATCCAAATGGCAGATAAAATGTAATGTGGACAAGTGCAAAGTTATGCACCTAAGAAAGAACAACCCAAACTACTGGTACACGATGTAAGGTTCCACATTAGGAACCACCACAAAGGAAAAAGATTTAGGTGTCATCGTGGATAATACATTGAAACCATCCACATAGTGTGCAGCAGCAGCCAAGAAAGCAAATAGAACGCTAGGAATCATAAGGAAAGGAATGGAGAATCAAACCAAGGATCTTATAATGCTTCAGTATCGTTCCATTGCGCAATCGCACCTTGAATATTGTGTGCAATTCTGGTTGCCGTATCTTACAAAGGATATAGCAGAATTAGAAATGGTAGAGAGAAGAGCCACCAAAATCATAAAGGGAATGGAAGGATACCCCTATGAGGGGAGGCTTAAAAGGTTAGGGCTTTTCAACTTGGAAAAGACACCGCTGAGGGGAGATATGATAGAGGTCAATAAATTAATGAATGGAGTGGAATGGGTAAACGTACATCGGCTGATTATGCTATCAAAATGTAGAAAGACTAGGGGACACGCAATAAAGTTACAATGTAAGACTTTGAAGACTAATAAGAGAAAATATTTTTCTCACTCAACGCGTAATCAAACTCAAATTTGTTACCAGAGGATGTAGTAGAAGCTATTAATGTAGCTGGGTTTAAAAAAGGTTTGGATAAATTCTTGGAGAGAAAGTCCATAAACCATTATTAAAGAGGATTTGAGAAATGCATTGCTTACCCTGGGACAAGTACTGTGGAACCTATATTCCTTTTTGAGAACCTGACAGATACTTATGACTTGGATTGGCCATTACTGGAAGCAGGATACTGGGCTTGATAGACCTTGGTCTGACCCCTTATGGCATTTCTTTTGTCTAGTGCACCACCCTAGATACGCCTCTGCCATATCCCTGCCTCCAGAGATGTCGCCGTGATTTAGAAATCCACATGCACATTTTTGAACATCCAAATTGCAACCAATGTTTTTAAAATGACCCCCGCTTAGTGACTGAACTAGGAAGTTTGTTGCTGTTGCTAAGTGTACATCCACGGCTATATTTTGCATAGGTACAACACAAAATGTACACACAGGCAGAGGTGTCTTCCCCACACTTTTAGCAAATCACACCAAAGCCCTCAAGTTGAGTATAGCCTTTCTCAGCAGGATCCATGGCTGTTAATAGAAACGTAAGGAACTCTCTTACCCAGTGAAATTAGGGTCTGATAATTTTCCTTCATCACATCCTTGTAAAGCTCCTTCTGAAATTCTTCTAAATCCTTCCACTCCTCATGGGAGAAATAGACAGCGAGGTCCTCAAAGGTGACTGGGTCCTGAAACACAAATTCTTCCTCACTCAGCATCCATCAGGAGATTTCATAGCAAAGGAATAGAGATGCCTAACTAAAAAATGTTTGGTTTACTCACAGATTTCTTGAAATTTTTATGATTTTTGTGGAGTTTTTTCACTTATTTGTTTTAAATGTGTGCCTTGTATTCATACTAGGAATCTTTGGCAAAATCAAACATGAAAATACAGTATCCACTCCAGATTTATTCTTCCACAAAAATAAAAGTAAAAGTAGACCCAAATATTATCAGCTAGCACATATTTATTGTTGGAAGATTTGTCACGATGAATACTTTCTCCTGCAACAAACTTTCCTGTTTAATCATTTTAAGGTTTTCTGTACCTAAAAAACAGTAAACCATTCCTCCACATGTGCATCAACATAACCGTGTGTGACCCACCCTTCTTAGAAGCATATAAGGAAATTGCAAATGAACCCCCTGCAACAATAACAATATAGTGATTGAAAACACATATCTGATTCCCAACGTGGTGAACAGATCTCCTCCAATAGCCAGGGTTCAGTCCACTTTCAAAGAAATTTATTTATTTATTTAGACAGATTTATATACCACCTTATTCTTCAATCAAAGTGGTCACATAACAATTGGAGGGTTACATTTAACATGAGGGTACTTAACATTATGCAGTATTCAAATGACCACTGCTTCCTGCTGGATGATTCAGTCCCAACTTCCGTGTAGATCAGCTCCATACTGAACTAACTCTCAACACGGTCAGCATGAATGGTAAATCGCCATTAAATCAAAACCAGCGGCCTCCACCAATATCACAAACACAGCACTGCATTTTGAGTCGACCCTTATTCCTGCTCTGTTTCAATGTTCATTTGGAAAGTCCTTACTGCTCAAAGCTTCATAGGATGAATGGATCTTCAATCGTCCAGCTGATTTTTAAATACATGACATCACTTCCCATTGGTCAATATATCTACCAATAGAGTAACTTACTCAGTCACACCGGGCTCTACCAATCAAGTTCCTGAATCAGGCCTGCTGGAAAAACCGTGGCAAGTTTAAAAATCCATGATTGCTCCAGCAGCTGTAGCTTTTGTTCATGATCACCCCATCTTGGATCAAATGGAACACAGTCCAGAGCTCTCCGTCATAGATCAATAAACTCACGGTGATTAGATATGCAATGATTCACAATGGGTGCACTCATAACTTTGTTTTGTAAATGGGACCAATGTTCTTGGAGATGAAACTCAATAGGGTGAATAGTACATCCAATATATTGCTGATGGCAAGGACAAAACTGCATGTAAACCACAAAAGCCATAGTACAGGTGGTGTAACAGTTTGAGAAATAAGTCTGTTTTGTGGGAGAATTCTGACAACTACTCCCCTCTATAGTCTGTTCACAAAAAACACAGGACCCACAGCCATAGTGGCCAATGGAGCCATCAGGAGCCAACACATGTTGGGGCTGATCCTTAGACGACGCTGTACACACCACTTGATCTTTAAAGTTGGAACCTCTAGTATAAGCTATTTGAAGCTGCTTCCGAAAACAACTAGGGAAGCTAAGAACAGGCCAATGACTTTCATGACCTGATGGGATAAAGTCATATAGGGTAACACCCCCACAAATTTCTGTGATTCACCAATTTCCTCCATGGGTAAGTTCAAAGATGGATTTAACTCCCGCACCAGCCCGATGTGTGAAACGTGCCCTCTTATGAGCTTTACACAACACCAAATCAGGATATCCTCTTGTAAAAGTCTTGAAAATAAGTCCATAGCATGAAATTTATATTCTTCTATGGTAGAGCATATCCTCCGTAAATGGAGAAACTGTCCATATGGCAAACCCTTCTTTAAAGAATGTGGATGAAAACTACGATACTGAAGTAGTGTTCCACTGTACAAATTTCCTATACAACGTAGTAAGTAACTGTTCCTCAGGCTTGTATACCACCAAATATAAAAATTCAAGTTTCTGGATATGCCAGTGCATGGAAAACTTAATATTTGTCTTGAACCCATTGAGCCATTGCAAAAAAGATTGTAAATCATCTTCCGTACTCTGCCAGAGAAACAAGATGTCATCTAAAAATCTAACCCACAATGGGATAAAGGCAAACTAGCTTGAAGTGTACACATAGGTTGTTTCAAAATCAGTCATGTATAATGTAGTCACCGAGGGGGTCAACGTGGCCCCCATTGCGATCCCATATGCTTGCAAATAGTATTGATTCTCAAGTATGAAATAATTTTTTGCCAATACCCATTGTAACATTTGTTGAAAAAAACTCCGAGGGATCCTAGATGGTAATTCTAATGATATCCCTGCAATAATGATAGTGCTTCAATTTGGTCAATGTTTGTATATAAAGCATTAACATCGAGTCACCAATAAGGTAGAATTGAGCACATCAGTCACAGATCCCCTTCAATCTGTTCAACGCTCTGCCGCGCAGATAATCTTCCGCCAGCCCCATCATGCCCATGAAGAAATTAGACCTTACCTGCTAATTGTCTTTCCTTGAGTTCTCTCCAGGCCAGTCCAGGCAAGTGAGGGTTGTCAACCTTCTCTAGCAGCTGAGGACTGAAAAACTGAAGTTTTGCTGAGACAGTATCTGGCTCCCTCTGCTGGCCGAACCTCAGTCTAAACGTACAAAGCAGCAGAATGATAACCAAGAAAGAACGAACGGAACCCGCGGAAAACTACGAGCCCCCACACATCACACTCTAGACTATGTCCAGCAAGGGCTCTTCCCGTGACCCATAATCCATTGCTATATTTTTTTTTTGCTCTGTCGAGTGGACAATATCCCATGGAGTACGCATGTAACGTACCCAGAACTGAAGGCACTCATGGAAAGAGCCCTCCAAAAAATAACGAGGGAGCCCCACAGACCATACCAAGCTTGGAGAAGACGCGGAAGCCCAATATAGACCCTTTGGAAAACTCCCGCGCCGCCTGACAATGCCGTGGAGCCGGACGGAGTCTCGCCAAATCACCGGGTGGGGCCTGGACTGGCCCGGAGAGAACTCAAGGAAAGACAATTAGCAGGTAAGGTCTAATTTCTTCTTCCATATCGTCTCTCCGGGCCAGTTCAGGCAAGTGAGGGAAGTACCAAAGCAGTAACTACCCCTGGGAGGGACCGGCGAGACCCGCAATGACCGCGGACGCTCCCACTCTGGCGTCTCCTGCGGCCTGCACGTCCAACTGATAATGTTTCAAAAAAGTGTGCAACGACGACCAAGTCGCCGCCCTACAGATATCCACTGGCGGAACGAGAGCCAACTCAGCCCAGGATGTCTCCTGGCTACGAGTCGAATGAGCTCTGAAAAGCTCCGGCGGCGACTGGCCGCTCGCTCGATATGCCGCAGATACCGCGCATTTAACCCAGCGCGCAATGGAGGCCTTGGAAGCCGCTTCCCCCTTTCTAGGCCCCCCAAACAAAACGAACAGCCTGTCCGATTTGCGAAAAGGTTGAGTCCGACAAAGATACCGCTTAAGCACCCTACCTAAATCCAGCTTTCGGAGAACCGAATCAATGGGTGTCCCCTCGCGATCCGGAAAAGTCAGGAGGGAAATCGACTGATTCACATGGAAACTGGAAACCACCTTCGGAAGAAAAGATGGCACGGGACGCAACATCACCTTCTCACATGTGAAGTGCAAAAAAGGCTCCCTACACGAAAGCGCTTGAAGATCCGACACACGCCTAGCCGAACAGAGGGCTACCAAGAAGGCAGTCTTCCAGGAAAGTTCTTTAAAGGACACCTCCCTAGCTGGTTCGAAAGGAGGACGCGCGAGATCCTCCAACACCAGATTAAGATCCCAAGCGGGAACGATGGAGCAAACTGGGGGACGCAAGTTCTGGACCGCTCGTAGGAACCGCAAGACATCGGGATGACAAGAGAGAAGCATCCCCTTAATCCTACCCCAAAAGCACGCCAGCGCAGCTACCTGGACCTTGAGCGTAGCGAGAGCCAAGCCCTTCTCAAAACCACCTTGCAGAAAAGACAAGATCTCAGGCACCAGGGAGCAGCCCGGCCGAAGACCGCGGTCCCCACACCAGCGTTCAAAAACCCGCCAGACTCGAGCGTACGCTAGGGAAGTGGACGAACGCCTGGCCCGAAGAAGAGTGTCGATGACTGACGGCGAATAACCTCTACGCCTCAACCTTTCCCGCTCAAGAGCCAAGCCGTAAGCGAGAAGTGGTCCACGTCCGGCATGAGAAGCGGACCCTGAGTCAAGAGATTCGCTCTCGCCGGAAGCCGCCAGGGATGGTCTACCAGCAGGCGGACCAGATCCGCGTACCACGGTCGTCACGGCCAATCCGGGGCAACCAGGACTACTCGTCCGTCGTGACCCTCTATCCGCCGTAGGACCCGACCTATTAAGGGCCACGGAGGGAACACATAGAGCAGCTCTACCGACGGCCATGGCTGAGCCAGGGCGTCCAGACCTTCGGACATTCGTTCCCTCCGCCTGCTGAAGAATCGACTGGCTTTTGCATTGTCGAAGGTGGCCATCAAATCCATCGTTGGCTGGCCCCAACGGAGGACTAGGGCGTGGAACACTGCTGCGTTCAACTCCCACTCCCCTGGATCTATGGCATGCCTGCTGAGGTAATCCGCCTGTACATTGTCGCAGCCCGCCACATGAGCCGCTGAAAGCGCAACCAGATGGGCTTCCGCCCAGCCCATCAACCGCTGACTCTCGTCTAAGAGAGGCGCGCTGCTGGTACCTCCCTGTTTGTTGATGTAAGAAACCGTCACAGAGTTGTCGGAGAAATCTCTCACCGCCTTGCCCTCGACGAGCAAGCAAAACTCTTGCAGCGCTAACCGCACCGTTCGAAGCTCCAGTAGGTTTATGGACGAAGTCGACTCCTCCAGCGTCCATAGCCCTTGAGCTATATGAGACTGGCAGTGAGCCCCCCAGCCCGCGAGACTGGCATCGGTCGTGAGCAGCACCCAATCCGGGGACCGCAAGGGCATGCCCGCCCGGAGATGAGCGGGATCCAACCACCAGAGCAGGCTGTCGCCCACTGACGGGTCGAGAGGCAATCTGCGGGAAAGAGGGTGACGCTGAGGAGACCACCTCGAGAGCAACGCATGCTGCAACGGACGCATATGCGCCCGAGCCCAGGGTACCAGGTCCAGTGTCGCCGCCATGGAACCGAGTAGTTGCAAGTAACGCCACGCCGTTGGCGCCCTGAGGCGCAGAAACGCCCGCACTTGCCCCAGCAATTTCTTTATCCGGGACTCGGACAAGAAGACCGCTCCGATGCGTGTGTCGAACAGCGCCCCAAGATACAGAAGTCTCTGAGTCAGATGTAATTGGCTTTTGGACTGATTGATCACCCAGCCCAACCGCTCGAGTAGGGCTACCACTCGGGCCGTGGCCACCGCGGATTCCGTGACTGACGGAACCTGAATCAACCAATCGTCGAGATAAGGGTGCACCAGTATGCCCTCTCGCCTCAACACCGCTGCAACCACTACCATCGCCTTTGTGAAGGTCCGCGGCGCCGTGGCCAGTCCGAACGGCAACGCTTGGAACTGAAAATGACCCATGGGCACCGCAAACCGCAGGAACTGTTGGTGTTCTGGTCTCACCGGAATATGGAGGTAGGCCTTCGTCAGGTCGATGGAAGTGAGGACCTCCGTGGGCTGCATGGAGCAAATCACGGACCGGAGGGTCTCCATGTGAAAATGCGGAATACGTAAGCAGCGGTTCACGTGCTTGAGATCCAAGATCGGACGAAAGGACCCCTCTTTCTTGGGCACCACGAAATAAATGGAGTACCGACCTGACCCTAACTGGTCAAGGGGAACCGGCACCACGGCCCAAAGACGCAACAAGCGGTGAAGGGTCTCGGACACTGCCGCTGCCTTTTCCGCCGAACCACAAGGAGACGCCACGAAAGCGTCCCATAACGGCCGTGCAAACTCGAGGGCATAACCGTCGCGGATAATTTCGAGCACCCAGAGATCGGTTGTGATAGTGGCCCCGACAGAAAGGAACCGCTGTAGACGTCCCCCCACTGGGACTTCCATCTGGGCCAACCTCACTTCATTGGGGCTTTTTATTGGGGTTCTGCTGGGTTTGGAAATAACCTCTGTCGAACCCTCGAGCTCCACGAAAGGACTGACCCCGAGCCACCGAGCGTCCTCTGGGGTAGGAGGCAAAACGAGAACCGCGAAACTTGCGAGGCTCCCGCCCCGCAAATCTGGGTCCCCCGGCCAGGCGTTGACTCTTTGGCCTGTCCTCTGGGAGGCAACCCCCTTTGGAGTCACCCAAATCCTTCACAATCTTATCTAAGGCCGCACCAAAAAGCGAGGTGCCCTTGTAGGGCAGCTTAGTGAGACGTGTCTTTGACGAAACGTCCGCTGACCAATGGCGCAACCAGAGGAATCGGCGAGCCGCAATTACCGATGCCATAGACTTCGCGGAAATCCGAACCAGGTCATAGAACGTATCCGCGAGATAGGCAGCCCCCGATTCAAGCTTCGCGCCGTCTTGCTTGTCGTTATTACTCTGGGCCCCTTGAAGCCATCTAATGGAAGCCCGGGACACATAGGCCCCAGAGAAGGCCGCTCTAAGCGACAGGGCGCAAGTTTCAAAGGTCTGCTTAAGCAGAGCCTCTAGCTTCCTATCCTGCAAGTCCGTGAGGGCCGCTCCGCCCTCCACGGGAATGGTGGTTTTCTTGGTGACCGCCGACACCAAGGCGTCCACCTTAGGCAATCGAAGCAGCTCTAGCTCCTCCTGTGGCAAGGGATACAAGCGGGCGATAGCCCGAGCCCCCCGCAGCGTTGCTTCTGGGCATTCCCATTCGGATTCCACCATCTGTTTCATAACGCGGTGTACTGGGAAACACTTCTGCTCCGTCTTAAACCCTTGGAGTAGTGGGTCCTCCAACGGCTGATCCGGAGCCGGAGGCAGCACAATATTCAAAGATAAGCGTCTGGGAAATAAGAGCCCCCAATTCCTCCTTACGAAAGACTCTGAAAAGACTCGGATCGTCGGCGAGCCCCAACTCCCCCTCCTCAAGATCAGCCCACTGTTCTAGGACAGGGTCCATCAAAAGCTCCCCTTCCTCCATACTGGGAAGCTCTGGGGCCGGCAACCCGAAGCTATCGGGAGCTCTTTGAGTGCCCTGGACAGCGCTGGAGGAACCCTCCCCCGGGTCCAAAAAAGAAGATGCTGTATCCAGACTCTGGGAGAGGAGAGGGGCCGAGCCCTTAACCTGATCCTGCTGCCACTTCATACAATAGGCCTTATGCATAGCCAGAATAAAAGCCGCAGAAAAAGTATTCTCCAGAGTATTATCTAAAGCCTGCTGCCCCGTAGGCAAGGATAGTGAAGGAGCTTCCTCCACCGTAACCGGCTTTTTAGCCTTAGCCGTCCTCTTAGAGCAGCTTTTGTGAGCAGCAGGCAGGGGAACAGATGCTGCCAACATGGCCGCTGTTCCCGCCAAATCTGAGTCCGAAGAAAAACCGCCCAGGAGCTCCGGCGCCTCCGATCGAGGATCCATGCCGGTGAAAAGCGCGGCAAAACAAAAAGAATAAAGAAAAAGGAAAAAACCGCCCGACGAGATTGCTCCGAGCAAAACTGCGGCAAAACGAAAAGCACAGACCCCGTCAAAAACCGCACAGCGCAAAGCGTGCTAATAGTTCCTGCAGGCCAGAAACCTCCGAAGTGACTGACCTGAGCCCAAGGGGGATCCGCCGACTGCGGAAGCGATCCGGCAAGGCCACTGACCCCCCGCTGCTAGCGGCGGCGTGCCTGCTGCTCCGGAGGCTGTCCGATGGTTTCTGGGGCTCCCAGAACCTTTTACTGCTTCCCCCTCTGGGCTTGGAGCTGGGGACGAGGCAGGCTCTGCCTCTAGCACTCTGAAAGATCCCCAATCCAGCAGCAGGAACAGATCAAGGCCGAAGGGGAGAGCCCTGCTAGAACTCCTTACCCCTAAGAGCCAAATAAATCAAACCAAAGAAACAAACAAAAAGCAAAAAAAAAGTGAACTATTTTCAGGGAGACAGACAAGAGACGTCGTCTTCAGCTGCTGAGGACTGAAAGACTGAGGTTCGGCCAGCAGAGGGAGCCAGATACTGTCTCAGCAAAACTTCAGTTTTTCAGTCCTCAGCTGCTAGAGAAGGTTGACAACCCTCACCTGCCTGGACTGGCCCGGAGAGACGATATGGAAATTACCCATTTTCTGAAGTTACTTCATTGGCTCCCTATCCATTTCTGCATCCATTTCCAACTTCTCCTGCTGACCTATAAGTGCATTCACTCTGCAGCTTTTCACTACTACCTTTCTTCTCTTATCTCTCTCTATAACCTCCCCCCCCCCCCCACCTCGGGAACTCTGCTCTTCTGGCAAATTGCTTCTATCTGTGCCCTTCTCTTCTATTACTAATTCCAGACATTGCTCCTTTCACCTTGCTGCACCTTACACCTGGAACAAACTATCTGTCTGTACGCCAGGCGCCTTCTCTGACCCTTTTCAAATCCAGGCTGAAAACTCACCTCTTCGCTGCTGTTTTTGGATCTTGATTCACCTGATCATCTTGTTTCTTTATCATTCCCACTAGATGTATCCCTGTCTACACCTTCTTTATTGTCTGTCTTGACTAGATTGTAAGCTCTAATGAGAAGGGACTGTCTCTTATATGTCTGTGCAACACTGCATACATCTTGTAGCGCTATACAAATGCTCAGTAGTAGTAGTAGAAGATCCCTACCATTGAATGAAATGAGCTGTATCTCTAATAAAATAAGCAATTTCCTGTGCTGATGGTTGTAGAAAAACATCACAAAATTTAGACAAAGGTTCAAGGGCAGACCCACGACATGAAAATGTCTCCCTGGAGGCGAATCCAAGGACTTATGTAAATAATGGGAACGTTAGAGTGAGCAGAAATCAAAAACTTCACTTCATTTTTAGTTAGCCATCCAATTGAAAATGCTCCCTCTATTAAATCTTTAATTTGAAACATTAATTCAGGGGTAGGATCTTGTGATAACAGTTGGTAATAGTATCATACAATTGAGCCACTAGCTAGGACCTATAATATTCAACCATCTGTATTACTGTTGCTCCTCCCTTGTCCGCCCTACAAATTACTATGTCTTCAAGCTGATGCAATTCTGTAATAGCATGACATTCTTCCATGGACTTATTGAATTGCATGAATTGACCTTTTTTATAATTCCAAATGCTGTAAGTCCGCTAGTACCAACTGCTGATATGTCTGAATAATCGGACCCGGAGTCCCTGAAAGAACCCATTTAGAAGGTGCTCTTATTATCCACTAATATCATGAGAAGCACAATACTGTGTAACTTTTCATTTTCGGAAGAATTTATACAAAGCTATTCTTGTTTGGAAGCACTTATATAGGATCGATGGTTCAAAAGACAGCCCCAAGTTCAAACCAGATTCCTGCACGGGAGATAATGGTAAAGGGGAAAGATGGATTACTGTTGTTTGGAACGAGCTCTGGTTGTCGGGTCTCTCCCTAACTCTAAATTGTAATTCCACTGTGAGCCCCAACCTCTCCCTCGTCCTTTTCCTCTGTAAAAAATCTGCTCCTTCTTCTGAAAGCCTATATCTCTCGATGGAGCCATTTGTCCTAAGAAACTTTCAGATGACCTACTCTCCTCATTATCCTCCGAGGAGGTATGGTTTTTCTGCCTCTGCATTTTTTGAGCCCAGGTATATACCTGAGCATTATCATAGTCCTCTTTATCCCTATTAAATTTCTTGATCTTTAAATCTCAAATAATCCCAAAATTGGGCCATTTGAACATTAAGATCATCCATTTGAGATTTAAGTTTTCTCCCGATGTGGCAGACTTCAATTGATCTTCCAATGAAGTCACTTTTTGCTGTAAACTAATCTCCTCCACCTGCAAACGTCCCTCTAACAGTGCAATAAAATCCAAACTGCACTTATTTAATATACTACAAAACCACGCAGGAAGCTGGTTTTGATTTAATCTTCACAAAAAGAACCCCGATTTAGTGACAAATTAAGTTAAGATCCACAGAAATCACTAAAGAACACCCCATGAAAAATTATTAATATATATTTTTTGTCGGATGTCATTGAAGAGGACACATACTTCAATCTGCAGCTCTTCCCGGCACGGGGATAGAGCATCCGGCAGGGGAGCAGAAGAAGCTGATCTTCCGCCCAATCGGGGCGCACCGTGAACTGCTCAAAGTTCGTGCCATCGGGCGCGTGCTCCTCCCTGCTCCCACCACCATCTGCAGCTCTTCCCGGCACGGGGATAGAGCCTCCGGCAGGGGAGCAGAAGAAGCTGATCTTCCGCCCAATCGGGGCGCACCGTGAACTGCTCAAAGTTCGCGCCATCGGGCGCGTGCTCCTCCCTGCTCCCACCACCATCTGCAGCTCTTCCCGGCACGGGGATAGAGCCTCCGGCAGGGGAGCAGAAGAAGCTGATCTTCTGCCCAATCGGGGCGCACCGTGAACTGCTCAAAGTTCGCGCCATCGGGCGCGTGCTCCTCCCTGCTCCCACCACCAACTGCAGCTCTTCCCGGCACGGGGATAGAGCCTCCGGCAGGGGAGCAGAAGAAGCTGATCTTCCGCCCAATCGGGGCGCACCGTGAACTGCTCAAAGTTCGCGCCATCAGGCGCGCCCGCGCCTTTGCGGGCCCGCGCCTGAGGGCCTCGCCAGAGGGCCCTTTGGCGTGGCCCTTTGGCGGAGGCCTAGGAACAAGTGGGAAGAACAGCTCATCAGCTTCCGATGAACAAGGAAGATTAGAACGCCTCCAGCTCAGACAACCTGCCTCGCTAAGATCCTGAGCCCATTGAAGCCCTGAGCTCCAGCAACCAAGTTTGTAACATAGTTTCACAGTATCTTACCACTTCCCCTCAGGACTCTCACGTTAATGTCTTAGTGCTACATTGTATATACTAAGTTTTGCATTACCTGATCTAAACTGCTACCAAGCTTTTAGTCTTATTTTGAGCCATTCTGATTTTTCTGACTGCCTCACCATTCCATTCCATAGCTTAGCTGGTTAGCCTGAACTTGCTTGTCTGTTATTCTCACTAGCCAATATCACTACTGTGGTTTATTATATATACTATTCACCATGTTATCTCACTGTGTACCCTCATACCCCTTCTCAATCCTCATCTGCTTTATTTTAATAGCCCTGACCTTCGACACCCTAGCCCTCAACGTACCTCATAACTCCATACCTGTCCTCCGAAGATCCTGGAGGAGATTCCCTGACTTTACCAAATATCAAACTGAAACACCTCGAAGCATACCAGGCCCACATGTTATCTATGTGGACCTACAGCTGCACAACCTAACTCGGCGTGTACAACCCCACTCTCCCCCTGACCTTAAATGTGCACTAATAAATGCACGATCCATAAGGAAGAAATGGCCAGCATTAACAGATATGCTTTCAGCTCATAATCTTGATATCCTATGTATCACTGAAACTTGGTTATCTACATCCGACTCCGTGATTCTCCACCAGAGTGTCCCTCCCAACTTCTCAGTTCACTCATGCCACAGAGCTGACCATCGTGGTGGAGGAGTACTCATCCTAACAAAAGCGGATCTCAAATTTCAGATTGCTGCCTCAAGCAGCACCTCAACCCTTGACTCCATTACCATTACAAACAAACAAATCACCATCAACTTGCTATATAGAGCACCTTCATCATCACCAGATGACTTAGCCACAATTATCGATCTTGCCTGCAACACCACGAATCTGCACACTCTGAACTGGGTTTTAGGCGATTTCAACCTCCCGTCCATTCAAGACAGCCACACCAATGCCTTTAATGATGCCCTCAGTGAGTTAGGCTACATTCAACTCGTTGATACCTCTACCCATATAAAAGGGAACATACTAGATTTGATCTTTGCACCACAGCTAGCCTTCCTTCATGGGCACAAGCCTCTCCTAAATGTTAGCTCAGTTCCTTGGTCAGATCGTCTTCTGATACAATTCCAGATACCAACTTGCGCCATATCTGCTAAAACTAAAACTGATGATAATCCTACCCCAGAACAATTAAAGCGCTTCCATCCTTTCGATAGAGAGGATTTTTTAATGAAGACACTGAACCTACTTGACCTACCTGAACAAAGCCTCGACGACATGGTCGACTCCTGGAACTCAAACCTAGATGCCGTAATCCATAGACCTCCAACATACAAAGCATCCCATAAGAAGAAGAACGCTCCGTGGTACTCCCAAGAACTACGCAAATCGCTCCTTCATCTCAGACAACTAGAGAGGCACTGGAGACGTTCAAGAACAACCGCGAGCCATGAAGCATTCACAGCACAATTAGGAAAACATCGTTTAGCCGTTGCATCAAGTATGAAAAAATATCATGCAAACAGACTACAACGCTCCCTGAACAAACCCCACGAGCTCTTCCAAATTGTAAAATCCCTAGCAAAGGAACCATCTCAGGGGAACTCGTTCCACCCAGACCCCCAGGAATATGCCCACTACCTACGTAACAAAAGTAACCAGCTTGCTCAACCTGCTAAACCCATCATCTCAACTACTCCACCCATTTCCACCCCTCATCCCTCATTTGATCATCTCTTAAGTGAGACCCAACACACCCTCACATCCTTCTCTACCCCATCCAACAGAGTCATTCAAGACACTATATTAAATATAAACACTACTACAGCACCCTCTGATCCGTGTCCAGCTCCTTGGATAAAATCCTTACGTTCTGAGCTCAGCCCATTCTTATCCAAACTTATAGAAGTATCCTTCTCTACTGGAACATTCCCCTGTAGCCTGAAACAGACTGCGATCAGACCTCTCCTAAAAAACAGTAAGCTGGACCCCTCATTGATGGATTCCTACAGGCCTATCTCCAGCATACCTCTCCTCTCGAAGATAATTGAAAAGATTACACAACGTCAACTACAGGATCATATAGATTCCAACGCACCCCTTCATCCCTGCCAGCATGGATTTCGTGAAGTACATGATGTGGAAACGCTACTGACAACCCTATTCAACACCCTTTCCATAGGACTGGATAACATCAGACAAGGCTTTGTTCTAATATTCATGGACATCGCCGCTGCCTTTGATACAGTAGACCACGAAGTTCTCCTTCAACGCTCCCCTAGATCACTGCCAACATGGGTTTAGAGAATATCATGGAGTCGAGACCCTCCTTACTAGCCTATTCAACGTTATAATCACAGGCATAGACAACATCCATAAAGGTTTTGTGCTCATCTTCTTGGACATTGCCGCTGCGTTCGACTCGGTGAGTCACGAAATTCTCCTGGGAAGGTTGAAAGAGAAGGGCATCTGCAACAGTGCACTAAGGTGGTGTAAATCCTATCTGGAAGCAAGATGGCAATACGTGAAGTCTGGACCAGAGGAATCAAAACACTTCCATCAAAAACAAGGTGTACCTCAAGGCTCCTCCTTGTCCTCTCTACTATTCAATATTTACATGCAGCCCATCTGCAACATCATAAGATCATTTAACGTGAGCTGTTTGATATATGCAGATGACAATCTTTTATACATGCCATTCTCCACAGCCCAAATGGACCTAGCACCACTAATAGACTGTTTCAATGCTGTCTCAGCGTGGCTCCAATCACAGAATCTACGCATTCAACATAAAAAGACGGAGGTTCTTTTCATCTCCAGAGACCCCGACTTTACTCCTCCATCCCATGTCAGTGTTAAGGAAGCAGACTTACTAACCAAAGAAACAATAAGATACCTTGGAGTTACGTTGGACCAACGCCTGGATATGAAACACCACATAAACAACATTGTCAAAGCTGTATACTACAAAATCCGCACACTCAGACATCTGCGCTCCCTGCTGGACCCAGATGACTTCCGGACCATATACCAAGCACTAATCCTGCCTCACTTCGACTTTGCAAACGCCATCTTACAAGGGCTCCCTCAATCCACACTAGCCCCATTACAGCTGGCCATGAATGCTGCAGCAAGGGTCCTACACGGAGCCTCCAGAACCGACCACGTGACCCCCATTCTCAAACAACTTCACTGGTTACCTATCCATGGGAGAATCATCTTTAAAACCCTACTCCTAGCATTCAAGGCAATCAAGGGTATTTCATCCCTTTCACTCACAGATCTTATTCACATGTTGCCCCCCAACAGATCTAGAAGAGCGATAGCCATAAACCAACTAGTATTACCAAAGGAATCATCAAAGTGCAACATATCAACCACAAACAGGGCGTTCAGTTACTATGTACCTAAATGCTGGAATGCTCTACCCCCTGACATTAGGGCTATTGCCGACCTATCGCAGTTCAGGAAGGCACTCAAATACCACCTTTTCCTCCAATACTACCCAACCACCAATGGCACCTAGACATCCCCTCTGAAGAGATTACCTACGTTCACTATGATAATTTTACTCATTACCATGTAAATATCTCATGTATATCATAATTGACCCCTGTTATACAAGTTACTCCTCACCATGTAAATATCTCATGTATATAGTTACCCCTGTTATCCAAGTTTGATCACCTGTTCGATGTAAAACCAAACAGCATGTTGTTATGGTCGTTGTGTTATAATGTAAACCGCGCTGATGCCAAATAGCGCGGTATATAAGAGATTGTAATAAATAAATAATAAATAAATAAGGGAGTTCACGGTTCAGCTCTATCATGGTGCGCGTCTTACCTCACAGACCGTTGGCAACATGTCCGTTCTGGTCCTTCCACCTCTGACCCCTTCCTTCAAACTAAAGGTGTTCCGCAAGGCTCCTCCTTATCGGCCTTACTATTCAACATTTACATGCAACCCATCTGTGACCTTATCCACTCATTTAACATCAACTGCCTGGTCTATGCCGATGATGTCTTGATGTACATGCCAATCTCGACTGAACATCTTGACCTCTCCCCTCTAATCAAATGCTTTGATGCAGTCACCGACTGGATAGAAGCACAAAGGCTTAAGTTAAACTTTAAAAAGACTGAAGCCCTCTTCGTCACCAGGAATCCGGCTTTTATTCCTCCACTATCCATCAAAGTTCGTGACGCAGAGCTCACATGCAAGACTACAGTAAGATACCTCGGAGTTACACTTGATCAGCAGCTTAATATGAAGGCTCACATCAATAACATAACAAAAGCGGTCTATCATAAAATCCGGACCCTTCGCCATCTTCATCAGCTGTTAGAACCTGAAGACTTCCGAACTGTTTTTCAGGCCCTAATAATGCCTCACCTTGACTATGCGAATGTGATATTACATGGCCTACCAAAGAGTACGACTAACCCCTTACAACTTGCTATTAATTCTGCTGCAAGAATCCTTCATGGAGCTTCCAGAAGATCCCACATCACTCCAATACTAAAACAGTTGCACTGGCTGCCCATACAAGCCAGGATCTCCTTCAAGGTTCTAACAATGACCTATAAAGCCATCAAGAAATTCACGGCTACTGCTATTACCGACCTAGTATCTATCACACCTCCTAACCGGCTAAGGAGATCGAATGCTGCAAACACCCTCATTCTACCTAAGGCAAGCACTAAGTGCTCCCAAGCTACCAGAGCTAGAGCCTTTGCCTTTTTTGCACCATCTTGCTGGAACGCTCTACCTGCAGCTATCAGAACCATCAGCGATCTCTCCCAATTCAAGAAGGAACTGAAGCATCACCTTTTTCTCCTTCACTACGATGTTACAGTCCCCCCCCCCCACTCACCTACCTCCACACCTCATGGTAGCACTTCAAGCCCACGCATCTTACACTCCTAGTCTGAATACCCGCAACCACACCTTAACCGCCTCCATACTTAACCCACCTTAAGAAGCTTGTGCTGTGCACTTAACCATGTATATAGTTACATTAACTGGCTTGTATATAGTTATCATGTTCTCCCTGTTAAGAAACATGTTTATTGTATACCCAAGTTATTTTTACCTGTTTATTGTAAGCACAAATCACTAAACTGAGATGTGTAGATTTAATGTTTATTGTAAACCGCACTGATCTTAAATAGCGCGGTATAAAAGAAAATGTAATAAATAAAATAATAAATAAAAATAAATAAAATCTGTGCCTACCAATCAATTTCATCCATTTTAATCAAAACTTAACTATTTTCAAGTAAATATTTCAAAAACCTAGCTTAAAAATTTGCGGATTTCAAGACGCCACGCACAACGTGCACATTTCGGGACAGACTCCCTGTTTCAAGTGCTGTCTTCATAAGAGTTTCTCAACTGCCACAAAACACTGGAGTGCACTCCAGCTGATTCATCAAAGGGCAGAACTCTTCCAATTGGCTACTCACAGCCTTCTATCAGAATGCCTCAACCAATGAGAGCAAAAGGGGTTCCCCACTAAATCAAGGAAACCCCTTAGTTCCCAGATGACATCATATGAGGCTGGTCTAATGGCTGATTATCAGGGGACAATGGTGGATTTTTGAATTGGACACAGTGGAGCCAGGAGGCCTCAATGGCTATATAGACTGGGGAGCCTGCGCATGATGAAGTTGGGGGTTTGAAGTTAATGAGCAGCAGTCCTTTGTTACATACCATTTAAAGCACTTGTGGGTGACCGGTACATATCAGTGGGGTTGGCTCAGCACGTAAAAGGGGTATGATCTATAGGGACGTTAAAATAGCCCGGTTGTTTTTAGCCGGCCCGCATGCAGGAGCTATTTTTGATGACGTCCATTTTGTGACGTCTGCAGCCTCCCTTTTTTAAACTAGGAGGCAGTGGATTTTCGCATGCGCGGCATCTTTTCAAGTGCTTGAAGCACCGGGAGTGGGAGCATTAGAGACCCTTGGACGTGGGCAGCATCTGTTTTGTTTTTCCTCTGAATATGGAGGTGAGCGATCTTGAGATGTAGTGGGTAGATACTTTGTTGACTGACAGCGATATTTCAAATGTTCACAGTGATGTTTTGTTTTACCACAGAAAAGTTGATAAAAGACGTGGAACTTTCACACAGAGCCATACGGGCAGTAGATCTAAGCCCCTGATGAAACGAGAAGTGAAACGCAACAGTGGTACTTGAAGTTGGCCTCGGGAATTGCAGTTGGCAGCAGTGTGACAAGGCTTTTTCAACAACAAGATAAGATTTGTTCCATTTGTACGACTGAAGATGTTAGCTTTAGTGCAGTCACACATATTTGGGTCATTGATGCAAATGGGACATACGGGCCGTTCTTAGTCCGTTGTCCATAAGTCTGAGACCCTTTAAAAAAGGATATATGAATCAAATTTTTTTCAGTCTGTGGATTGTGGCCTGGTAAGGCTTGTGTTTAAGAAGACAGCGCTGATCATTGTCTATGATTTTTTGGAATGTACCGTTTACTGATTCATTTGTTCACATTCTGAAGAAAAGACCTATTTTTGACTATTAAGTATAGGTCACAGTAGTAGAGGCTCAGAAGGAGGGGGAGCAGCCCTGTGTCTGTGACTCCATTTGGGGTCCCATCCCACAGTTTGGGAACCACTGGCTTAATAGCTGAGGGAAAAACATGGAACACAGAGTGTAGCGTGTTCTGTTCCAGCCCCTTTTGTTACTCCCTCCCCTGGCTCTACAGTTCCACTCCCTTTCTGTTTAAAACCAGACTCTGTAGCAGGAAATATTCTTAGGGTTTTATTAAAGTCAGGGCTAACTGCAATAGGTTAGAAAGCGCAGCAGTGTTTGTAAAGAGAGGGCAGGAAGTTAAGAGGCAATCTCCTACCTGAGCGGAAGCTCCTGCAGGCATTTCCCTCTTTGTTTTGCCACCTTGCAGGATTAGAAATGAACTGGGGGCTCTTTCTCTGGCTGCGACTGCTGAATGATTGTTTTTTGCAGGGCTGACAGAAGACTGTAGCAGCTTGTGGGCTGCTGCAGGGGAAGGAGGCAGAGAAAAGGAAGAAGCTGAGATTTAGAGCTGGAGAGTTATGGTTTTATCTGCAGCTGCTGCTTTGCAAATAAAAAGGACTTTTTGTATCTTTCTTCCTGTGCTCAGCAAACAGTGACTCTTCTCTCTTGCTGGGTGCAGAATGATGACATCACCCAGGAAAGCCCAGAGCAGGGATCTGAGTGAGCACACGCTGATGACATCACAAAGGGAGATGCCAGAGCCTTTCAGTGAGGGCTGGCACTGCTGGGCACAGCGTTTTCATGCTTAGAGCTGCCAAGTTACCCAGTTCCAGGAGGGAGATTTTTAAGCCAGCCCTGGATTTCTGACAATCTCATCCTGTTGCATTATGCAGCAGTGATTCCAATGGGTAAAATCATAGACTACAAATGTCATAATGCATTGTAGTACAAATTTAAAACCAGAACTGGAAGACAACATCTCCAGACTCCCGGAACTGGGTCACTTGGCAACTCTGATAAAACACACTTCCTCCAACATTCCTGTCACTGCTGGAAACAATTTTGAAATGCTTCTTTCATTATACTGTGAAGCTGCCATGTCAAATTTTGTTTGATGGTCTCCAAATCGTTAAATCTCCTCCCTTTCAGTAGTAATTTCAGTTTTGGAAACAAGAAAAAGTCACAGGGTGCAAGGTCAGGTGAGTACAGCGGCTGACCTGTACGGAGGCTGCTCGATTTGGTATTTGGCCAAGAACTGCTGGACAAGATGTTATGCATGAGCTGGGGCGTTATCGTAATTTATTTATTTACTTAATCAGTTTTATATTGTTGCAGCGAAGTGCACGCAATGAATAAAACCAGGAGTCATTTCGAAGATCCAAGCATATTTATTGTGCACAAGTCTCAGGCAAATGTCACATTCAAAATGGTCTGAGCAATGGAGTCCAGTAAACAACACCTTTTATACCTTTCTTCTTCAGTTTAATACAGGCAAACTTTCTTTTGGTCCTACTGACCCTTGCACCCATCCAATTGGGATCTCTCTCTGGGCCTAGCACTCTGTTCCCCCTGCTCAGAATTCTCTAACAAAGGCACGGTTCTTAGACTTTGATACATGTCTCCTACAAGGTCACTGCTAGCTTAGAAAATGTGTGAATACAGAGCACTGGAACATGTCTGCCATTAGCATAGAAGAATTCAACAAAGGATTTATACAACCTTATCAAAAAGCAGTTTAAAGCAGTTTCTCTAACTTTTACTGACTTTGGTTTTTCTCAGCATTCTTATTCTCAGGTGGGGGCTGGGACTCAGGCCTAGCTTACAGGCCTCTCATACTCTTATACATTTACAGGCTATTCTAGACCATAGCCTGCCACAATATACCACCTTATCCTTCAATCAAAGTGGTCAACAAGACAACAGAGGGACTACATCGAGGGGGGGGGGGGGAGACAACAAGATAGTGCATTACAGTAAACTACAGTACAATACATTAAATGAAGCAATCATTAACTATTCCTGTACAACTCTAGCTTACGACGAACTGCATCTCTCAAACAAATCAGAACTTGGATGTAGTACTCCTTATTGATGGTGTGGCCTTTTGGAGCATACTCATAATGAACAGAGGGTCACCAGGAGTTGACACCAACTTTACGGCACTTAACAACAACCTGATGAACAATACGCTGGTAATCAAAGAAAACTGTGAGTATGATCTCGACATTGCTCCTCACCTGACAGGCTTTCTTGGGTCTGGAAGAGTCTGGAGTCTTCCTTTGCGAGGACTGAGCCTTAATTTCTTGGTCATAACCATAAAACCGTGATTCATCACCAGTAATAATCTTTTTGATGAAATATGACTCATTTTCAAAGCTCCCTGGCTGCAGACTGTCAATCTTCTTTTTGGTCAGGGGACAGGAGTTTCAGCACGAATTTTGCAGACACATGACTCATCTCCAAATTGACAGTAAGAATGGACTGTACCAACCCAAAACTGATGTCCATGTCCTCAGCACGCTCGCTGATAATCAATTGACAATTTGCACGTATTGCTTCTTCAACTTTGTCTTCATTCCTGCTGGTGGATGGCCTTCCAGAACGCTCGTCAACACTTTGGCAGCCATCTTGGAAATATTTTGTACCAGTTATAAACTCGAGCTCGACTCTTGCCTTCATTGCCATACACTTGCTGTAACTTGTCATACGTCTCTTTGGATAAATCTCCAAGTTTCTGGCAGAATTTAATGCAAATTCACTGTTCAAAATTTTCACTTATCGTAAATCTGACAAGCAGCTTTTACACAATACCAAGCATCAAATGATTAAAAAGGTAAAAGGTACAGGTGTGCTGCAACCATGCTACACTCTGTTTAAGCAGAGCACATAACTAGGTCACTGCATGCTTAATAGCATCGTGGTGCAATGTATTGTTATATAACTACACAAGAAGTCTCAATACTTTTTGATCATGCCTCGTAGTGGGCTGTGGGAGGTAGCCTAGTGGTTAGAGCACTGGTTTGATAACCAGGAGACCAAGATGTGATTCCAACTAGCATTCCTGTGACCTTGGGCAAATCACTCAACCCTCCACTGTCTTGGAAGAAAGGTCTGGCAATCTACTTCGGTTACACTACCAAGAAAACGCAGGTGCTGCTGGTCGCCAGGAGTCTGCACTGATTTGAAGGCACATATTGCAGTGCCTTCTGATATACAAATTGATTCTGGCAGAATAATTGGAGGGTCTCCTGTGACCACATACATAATCAAATCAGATTTCAAACTAGATATAGTAAACAGAGTTGCCAAGTTACCCAGTTCCAGGAGAGAAACTTTTTGCTAGTTCTGGTTTTACATCTGCTTTGCAATACAATATGATATTTGTAGTCTCTGATTTTAGCCAATGAAATCTGCTGCTGGTCCCATAATGCATTAGAATGAGATTATCAAAAATCTAGGACTGACTTAAAATCTCACTCCCGGAACTGGGTAACTTGCAACTCTGAGAAAAAATTCATGCAGTGATTGGAAACTCCAAGAAGCTAGACTCTGTCTACAATGCAACACAGGAGAAATATGTAATCGGGGGAGATCACGGTGCAGGATCACTGGGGGGGAGGCATGGGGGGGGGGGGCGGTTTGCTAGTGTCTCTCTTTGCAGAGAAGGGCTGTGTAGCTGGAGAACGTTGGGGCTCACTGAAGGAACAAATAAGGAGTTTTCTCTTAGTTTACTTTCCTTTAATTTGCTTTATTAAGTTTATTAATTTATTTTTTTAAAAAGTGGAAGATCCTCAGTTGCCCTCCCTTCCCTCTCCCTCCTCAAAAGCTTGATGGGGGTTTTCACCTTTGCTGCAGTTCCGGGGCTTTGGCGGCTCCTGATCCCGTCAGCAGGTGAGAAGCCGCCATCTCTGCAGTGGAAGGCTGAACTGAGTGCTCCTGCCCCGCCCTCTCCCCCATCACACTGAAACCTGTGTCCTGGCTCTCAGCGCACCTGTGATCTTCATTACAATACAGTTGCCGAAGTGAAGGTCTTTGTAGTACTGTCCACCGTTGGTTTCACTCCTTCCTTTCCTCTCGATCTTGTGCAGTTCTTTCCTCCTCTTCCCTCACTCCCACTTCAGATCCCTTTCCCCTCCTATGCGGGGTCCCCCAAGGTTATGTTTTGGCTCCCCTTCTTTTCAATCTTTTCTTAGCTCCTCTCGCCCTGCTAATTCAACAGTCTGGTATCACCGCTTTCTATTACGCCGACGACATAGTCCTCCTCCACCACACTTCCCCCTCCTGCCCTAATCTCTCTGCACTAAATTCTTGTCTCTCCATCGTTGCAGACTGGCTGACTCAGAACTGCCTCCACCTTAACCTCACTAAAACTACTGCTATCTGGTTCTCTCACGGTAGTCCACCTCCCCTTCTAGCCCCCTCTTTCTCTGGCATTCCTGTACCCTTGGTTTCCTCCTTTCGTTATCTGGGTGTGCACTTTGATTCTGATCTCTCATTTCAGACATACATCTCCCACATCACTAAGACCTCCTTTTTCTTTCTCCGTCAAATCCATTCCACCCGCCCCTTTCTCTCCCCATCTGCTCTTACTACCCTGTTACTATCTCTTGTTATGTCACGCGTTGACTTTTCTAATTCAGTCTTTACTGGTCTTTCTAAAGCCCAATTGACCCGCCTTCAGAGGATTCAGAACACCGCTGCACGCCTCATTACTCACTCTTCCCCCCGCGACCATGTAACACCCCTTCTTTTCCGTCTTCATTGGTTACCAGTCCCCTACCGTACTCAATACAAACTGCTCTCCCTTGTTCACAAGGCTCTCCAAACGAGCACTCCACAATACCTAGCAGATCTCATCACCTTCCATACTCCCAGATACTCTCCACGCTCCTTTCATCTCAACCGTCTCACCCTCCCCTCTCCCTCCCTTCCATACTCCCAGATACACTCCACGCTCCTTTCATCTCAACCGTCTCACCCTCCCCTCTCCCTCCCTTCCATACTCCCAGATACACTCCACGCTCCTTTCATCTCAACCGTCTCACCCTCCCCTCTCCCTCCCTCGCCCACTTGCACTCCACCCGCTCCTCAGCCTTTTTCTTTGCCGGTCCTGCCCTTTGGAACTCCCTTCCCTCTGCTCTCCGCTTAGACCCCCATCATGCCACATTTAAGTAAAACCTAAAAACCCACCTATTCTCTCTTGCCTTTGACCTTCCCTCCCCCTTTATATGACTGTTTTCTTCATGTTTTGTCTATGCGTCTTCTCCCTTCACTCTCCTGTCACCAATTGTAGTTCCTTTTCTTTTCTACTGGCTTTGTGCCTCTATTGTAATTTTATGAATTGTAAACCGCCCTGCTTGTCATGGAAGGGCGGTATATCAAATAAAATAAACATAAACATAAGGGAACAACGCTTTTCACTTCGGTAGCTGTAACGAGCTGTGCTGAGCCTGCCGGGAGCTGCTGAAGCCTGCCGCTGTGGAGGAGTCTAAAATTGGAATTGGGCTGGGGGGGGGCTATAATTGAAAATGGGCTGAATGGGGGGGGATCTAGGAATGGAAATGGACTGAGAGGGAGGGGGTGCAAATAAGCTGATGGGGAGGACTAGGACAGCAAATGGGCTTGTGGAGGGGTAGGATTGGAAATGGACTAATGTAGTTCTGGAATAGGATTGGAAATGTCCGATGGGGGGTTACTTTGAGAAAGGGCTTATAGGGACAGCTTGAACTGGAAATGAGTTGATGGGGGGGGGGTCTTGGACTGGAAATGAGCTGATGGGGGGCTCGGACTGGAAATGGACTGAGTGTGGGGAAGTTTGGACTGGAAATGGGCTGCAGCTCCTCCACACTCGGCCCAATTTCCAGTCCAAGCCCCCCATCAGCTCACTGAAATGGGATTGGAATTGGTTGATGGAGGGGCTAGTATTGGCAATGGCTGATGGGGGGGCCTAGGATTGCAAATGAGCTGATGGGGGGAGCTTGGACTGGAAATGGGCTGATGGGGGTGTAGAATAGGACTAGAAATAAGTTGATTGGGGGGGGCTAGGACTGGAAATGGGCTGATGCGGTGGGGGGGATGCAATTAGAAGGGAACGGATGCTGAGTGGGGCTGGAACTAGAAGGGAGCTAATTTTGGGGGAGGACTAGAAGGGGATGGGGCTGGGGGAATGAGGATGGAGGGGGAAAAGATATTTTGTGTGGGAGGGAAGAAAAATCTACAAATTGCTGGGTATTGGCAGAGTAAGTGGGGATTGAGAATGGAAGGGTGAAATTTGAGTGGATGATAAAGGAATAAAAAAGAATTTGGGGAAAGAGCAAAAGGGGAAAGATCAGTATGTTAAAGCAGATGCAGAAGATAGAATGGAAAAAATCTAGAAGAGAGAAAGGACAAATGGACAGCAGACAATGGAGAATTAGAAGAAGACAGAAGAGACCAGAAGAAAGTGACTGGAGCAATTGCAATTGAAAAATAAAGTCCCCAAACAACAAAAGGTAGAAAAATAAGTAAATTTTATAAATAAAAACATATTGCAAAGGCCTATAATATATTAATAATTCAACAAATGATTTCAGCGACAATGCGTTAACGGTAAAGGAAGAGAGACGCATTTGATTTTATCATTGGGGGTCATCACAAGTTGACCAATGGTAAAAGGGGTCGCGGTACAAAAAAGGTTAAGAACCACTGCTCTAGGGCATAATAAATAAGGGGCATATAAAATGAGGGAGAGGTGGGAGGGGTGGAGGTGGGGGGAGCAGGGGTGGGGAAAACAAATAAGTAAATAGAAATCAAGGCTGGAGTAGCGGAAGTTGGATGTAAAATTTAAAATTGATATATTAAAATCTCAGGTTTATGTTTATTTGCTTAATATACCGCTAAACAGTAACATCAAAGCGGTTTACAAAAATAAAAGTACAGAAAGCCAAAGGCGGAAAGTGAAAAGGAAGTTACAATAATGGATAGGAAAGCAAAATAGCGAAGTCATGCAACGAGACAAAAGAGGAGAGGAAGTGGAGCTTTACTATAATGCACATGTCTACAGCTATAGGCAAAGAGATATCTTCCTGCATACCAAAGGAAAATTAACTGCAATGGAGGATACTGCCTGCTCTTGCCACCACTGCTACTGTCCCTTTATTGTTCCCAATTGCTGTTCTTCTCTTCCAAGTATATCGCTGCTGTGGACTCTACAGAAATGACGTTGCCATCTATACTGTGATTGAGTTCCTTCCGGTTTGAGCTTCACCTGATAAAAACACGCTGAGGGTGTCCTGCGCCGCGGGGACAAGCGCACAAAGAGCAGGGCGTGCTCCTTGTGTGAGCTTTTTGGGGCGACTTCGGAGGCCCATTGGTTACACAGGTACACTACCAAAAAACTGCCTCCAGTTTTGCAACTGATTCCTATAGATTTTGGGGTGCTGAATCCAGGAAAAATAGCCAAAATGTTCCATCACATCACGTTTTCTTGCAAAATTAGATTTCTTACCCATATAAGGAATGTTCACATAATTTCTTTTTAGCCGACTGCAGTTTATTTTCTTGGACCAAAATAGAGGTTGTAATGGTTAACTAACTAGAAACACTCCCTCATGATATTTTAGAGTGTTTTGTATTCATTTTATACATTAACAGGACAATTGGGAGGCGGGGGGCTAAATCCAGTACTCGCGCTGGCGCATGTTCTTTCCTGTTCGCCTCGCCTCGTTCGCTCGCTCAAACACGGTGGTTGCGACATGAACGTTCCTGTCAAATTTCAGTTTCTTGCAAGTTCATTATTACCTTTTGTTTGCTCAGTCGTAATTCAGCTTTATTCCGAAGTGGTTCACTACAGTTGTAGTTTGCAGTGCTGTGTATTTGTGATGGCTCACAGAGCCAGAGGTTGCGTCAACTCTCCGGACAGTTTTTGTTTTATTTGTGGGGAATATACCGTGAAAAAGCGGCAGAGGAACATTTCTGCATTTATTAAAAAAGTATATTTCGCCTATTTCGGTTGAAGTTAGGCGATCAAGACAAACCGTGGGCTCCTCACAAAGTGTGCAAGACATGTGAGGAAGATCTACGCTTATGGATGAAAGGTAAAAAACAAGCATTTCGTTTCGGAATACCTATGATGTGGCGTGAACAAAGAGACCACAGCAGTGACTGCTATTTTTGCTCTTGCATTGTGAAGGGATACAACTTAAAAATAAGAACGTAATAAGTTACCCCAACCTTCCCTCAGCAATTAGGCCTATGCCTCATAGCAACGAAGTACCTGTGCCTGAACCACCAAAATCTTTGGATTATATTTGTGTGGACGGTTCTGATCATGATGAGACTCATCAGATGGCTTTTCCCGATGAGTCCAGTACTTCCGAGTTTGAAACTGAACCAGATCCGAAACCTGAACTTTTCTCTCAAGCTGAATTGAATGATTTAGTCCGGGATTTAGGACTCCCAAAAGATGCTGCCCAACTGCTAGGTTCTCGGCTTAAACTGAAAAATCTATTGTCACCAGGAACAACTTTTTATTGGTACCGCAACCGCGAGACACAATTTTTGAAGTATTTCAGCAAAGAGGAAGATTTGGTATTTTGCAACGATATATACGGAGTGATGGAAAAGTTTAAACTCAAGTATGATCCTGCTGAATGGCGGCTGTTCATTGATTCGTCAAAAGACAGCATAAAAGGTGTTCTTCTTCATAATGGCAACACATTCGCTTCAGTTCCTATTGCTCACTCTGTTATTCTCCAAGAAAAATACGAGAATTTGGCCCTGATTCTTCAGAAGATTCGTTATGATGAGCATAAGTGGATGATTTGTGGAGACTTTAAAATTCTATCCATGCTATTAGGGCAGCAATCCGGTTTCACCAAATATCCCTGCTTCCTTTGCTTGTGGGATAGCCGGGCCCGCGACCTAGACTGGGGGAAAAAAGACTGGCCAATTCGGGAGTATTTGAGACCCGGTGAGAAAAATGTTCTTCATGAGAGCTTGGTACCTCGTGATAAAATTCTATTACCACCTCTCCACATTAAGTTGGGTCTCATTAAGCAATTCATCAAGTCCCTTCCAAATGATGGTGAGTGCTTTCGGTACCTTTGCTCAAAGTTCCCCCGACTTTCTGAAGCAAAGCTAAAGGAAGGAGTGTTTGTTGGCCCTGATATAAGGAAACTCATTTCAGATGGAGCATTCGCTGAAACGATGTCTGAGAAGGAAAAAGAAGCCTGGGATTCCTTCAAGGATGTTGTTCTCAAATTCTAGGGGAACAGGCGGGATGAGAACTATAAGGATATTGTTGCCAGGATGCTCAATGCCTTCAAAGAACAAGGCTGTAACATGAGCCTGAAAGTCCATTTCTTGCACTCCCATGTGAACTACTTTCCCGAAAACTTGGGGGCGTACAGTGAAGAACAAGGTGAAAGGTTTCACCAGGACATCAAGGACGCAGAGAGAAGGTACCAAGGAAGATGGAACACCACTATGATGGCTGATTTCTGCTGGTTGCTGCTGCGGGAAACCCCAGATGAAAAATACGCCAAGCAGCGCACCAAGAGAAGCATTCGGGGGAAGAAGAAACGGGCCCACCAGGAGATTGATTGACCGAAGAATGACTTTAAAATCTAAACTGTGTTGACAAATATCATGTTTTTACTAAACTTTGAAATAAAAATTTGCTAGTTATTACCACAGTGTCGGATCTCATTTATTAGAATTTTATTTTCACACCATCGGGTGTTTGTCTTCATGTATTGCAATGGTGCGGTTTGCGTTTTCTATTCTTACATACATACCTGTACAACATTTTTTGCACATTTCTTTGCTTTGCTTTGTGTCTAACCTCGCTCTTATATGCTCAATGTTTGTGCACATGTATGTGGCTGTTTTAAGTGCAGACAATTTTGCTACCATCACAGTGTGTTTTGTTGACATTACTCTATTCTTATGTGCTGCCTTGTTACAATTTTCTTTATTCTTATTTGAATAACTACTAAACAATTAGTATAAAGAATTCATCCAAGAAACTTTTATCTCGATCGCACTCAATCTGAAACGTTCACCTCAAACTGCTAACCCAATGTAGCAAAAAATCTGTACGTGATGGAGCAAATTGGTTACCAGATTTGGATTCAGCGCACCAAAAAACGTAAAAATCCATCGAAACATTAGAGGCAGTTTAAAAAAATTTTTTTTTAGTGTACCTGTGTTATCATTGGTTCTGGCCCTATCTCTCCACTCGCTTCTTTTATGTCCAAGCCGGTTCTGCTACCTCTTTACCTATACCTCTTACTTGTGGCCCCCCTCTTATTTAACATTTTCTTAGCCCCCCTAGCACTTATCATCCAACAGACTGAGATATCCTCCTACTTCTACACTGACGACATCATCCTGCTCCACCATACCAGCCCCACAGCTCCCGATCTCACCCCCATGAATTCCTGTCTGCTTCATGTCTCTTGTTGGTTATCCACAAACTTCCTCCATCTCAATACTTCCAACTCCACCGCTATCTGGTTCACCTTCCATACTCCTTGCCCCTCTTTGGCCCCATCAATTGCACATTCTGCTCTTCCTCTTGTTAACGCCATCTGGTATCTCGGGGTGACCCTGGATTCATCCCTCTCCTTTTACGAGCACGTATCTACTCTTGTCTGTCATTCTTTTGCTTCTGTCACTGACAATGCTTACTTTATCCCTAGCCACCTCTAGATTTCATTATTGTAATGTTGTTCTCACCAGACTTTCTTTCTACCAATTTCAACACCTCCATCTTCTCCAGAATATATCAGCTCATCTCCTCACTTATGCCTCCCACTCAGACCATATTACTCCTTTACTCATTCACTTGCACTGGCTTCCCAGCAAATATCAGCTCACTTACAAAATACTTTGGTCCATAAGACACTCCATACCGGCATCCCCCAATATCTTTCGGATCTTCTGCAGTTTTACACCCACAGCGTCTTCTCTTATCTGTCCATTCCAACTGCCTTCTCCCTGGCATCTGTAGCTAGGGAGTCCCCATATGTGAAGACTACATTCCTGCTTGTTCCTGGAGATAGCATAGTTACCTGTAACAGGTGATCTCCGGGAACAGCAGGAATTTAGTCTTCACAACCCACCCACCTCCCCTAGGAGTTGTATCTTTCTATTTCTCTCTTCCTTCTTCCCGTGCTCACCTTGAACTCACTTGGAATTCTGCTTTCTTCTTTCTGGGACCTGCCCTCTGGAACTCTCTTCCTACTCCCCTCCGCTCTGAATCCTCCTTCACAAAGTTCAAAAATATGCTCAAGACCCATCTTTTTCATACTCCCTTTGACCTTCCTCTATACCCCATGCAGCACCCCTGACTTTGACCTCCCCTTCTAAACCATTTCCTTGATTCTTTTATCAATGGTTGTCTTCTCTCTCTTTCCTATCTAATAATGGCGTTCCTTTCTGTTTCCTAGTTTTGTAGCTGCCTTTGTATTGTAAACTGCTCTGATGCGCTGCTTGAGTGGTATATCAAGCATTCAAGAAATAGAAAGAAAAAGAGAAGCGTGGGAAAAGGAAGGGCAAGTATGGCAGAACGAGAAAAGGCACATTGACATTTGACTTGCATATGCTGTCAGTCACTATCCTGTACCTAACTCTCCATACCGATGAGTCCATACTTGCCCTGCTACTGTACTGAGTTAGTCATGTTTCTATGTTACTGATATGCATAAGTTTGAGGAGGGGAGTGAAGGGAAAATGTTCCACTGATGAAAAGAAATTATGCATAAGGGGGTTAAAAATGTCTGTCTGTCTGTCTAGCGGCAAAATAACTCTGAAAATTGAATGGAATGGGACCAATTTTGTTGTGGAGGAAAAACTGGGATAAATATACTTTGAGTTTTGTTTTTATTTATTTATTTTATTGTTTTTATATACCGCGCTCTTTAAAATCAGTGCGGTTTACAGATAACATTTTTGTGCAGAACAGGCACATTATTAAGCACTTACAATGAACTGGAGATACAACTTGGGCTTCAAATGGGGGTACTATCTACAGCTATCGACAGTTCAAAAATGGGCAAGACTGGAGTAGGGAAATAGACTTGCCAAAACATTCTCTGTAATTCTCTTAGGGGCAGGATCCCAGTACTTTTCAGGCACAGGAATGGGATAGTATAGTGTTTATAGAGTTTGTTTATTTGTTTAAAAGATATTTTATAACACTTCCATCATTTTAGTCAAAGCGGTTTACATTGTAACGTAAACTTGGCAATGAACATTAAACAGGGACATTGATAACTTGGATTCTTCGGAGGCAATGGTTAATTGCTAGAATTGCTAGTGGGAATCCAACCCTGGTCTCTTGGTACCCAAGCCAGTGCTCTAGCCATTCGGCTTCTCCTCCACTTTCCAATGAATGCAATAACAGCAGCTATGGGTGCCACTATATATACAATGACTGAAGACCGAACACATTTTAGGACAACTTTCCAGAGGGTCGCCATGCGTTGACACTGACTCGAGGGCACTTAACAACAACAAGGTGTGCTATTTTATTGTGCCTTTCTGCATAAAAATATTATGCCATCAGAACTTCACAGCCAGCTATGAGTTCACTTTCTTACAGAAACAACATGTTTGTTTTTCAATGCTCGCTGTAAACCATCTTGTCTATAATCCACTGTCCTAGGCTAAAATTATCAGTCTCTCATCCTTCAGTATAAGTTCATCTTTCCTTAACCATTCATTTGTCTGTTCTTGATCAACAAAGGGTTCCTGGAGTAACACTCTGTACTTCCCACTGTCTTTGTGCATTTGCCACTTGTTTTTTCTCATAATTCTTTGAAGATATTTTCTCTTGTTTTGCAAATTCTGTTGCTTCCTTCCTTGTGTGTGCTTGTGGATTCTCACTCATTCCTTTCTCCATTATGTTTGTCCAAGTTTGATGGTTACAGATTCTGGACTTTTACTTTCATATTTCAATACTTTTTGGATCCTATGATGCTGTTAGGTAGGCCTGGAGGCCTATGATAGTAGCCATGTATGTGTAGAGCTGACTGAGACTGTCAGAAAAGCCATTATCACCAAACATCAGACTTCAAAGGGGTACAAGGTCATCTCCAAAGAACTCGAGATTCTTGTGTCTATAGTTTGCAATGTTCTTAAGAGGTTTTCTGCTCATGGAACTGTCAAGAACCTCTCAGGATGTGATCGGAAGAGGAAAATTAATCCAAGAAGTCTTCAAAGGTTAGTGTGAACTGTTGCAAAAACATCACATACAACATCCAAAGAGCTTAAGACTGACCTGGAGCAATCTGGAGTGGTGGTTTCAACCCACACCATATGTCATGCCCCAAACAAAGAAGGACTTCATTGGTGAAGGCCAAGGAGGACCCCACTGCTAAAAGACAGACATAAAAAGACAGGTCTGATCTTTGCCTAAACCCACCTCGAGAAACCACATCCTTTCTGAGAAAATGTTCTGTGGACAGACGAAACCAAATTTGAGCTTTTTGTTAATAAAGACCAGTGATACATTTACAGTTGAAGAAATTAAGCTTATAAGGAAAAAACACCTTTCCTACAGTTAAATATGGTGGAGGTTCCATAGTGTTGTAGGGCTGCTTTGTTGCCTCAGGAATTGAGGCCTGGAATGTATTAAAGGGATCATGACGTAAGAGGACTACTAAGATATTTTGGAGAAAAACATGCTATCTAATATCAAAAAGCTAGCCTGGGTCGAAGGTCATGGGTCCTCCAGCAGGACAATGACCCAAAACATACATCCAAAAGTACAAAAGAATGATTAAAAAAGAAAAAATGGACTGTTTTAAACTCGCCAGCAATGAGTCTTGATCTCAATCCAATCGAGAACTGTTGGAAAGAGCTGAAATCTGCCATTGGTAAAAGGAATCCTGGAAAAATTCATGAGCTGGAACAAATCGCATTTGAAGAGTGGGAGAAACTACCAGCAGACAGATGTACAAAATTTATAGATGGCTACAAGAAACATTTGGAGGCTGTTATCACTGCCAAAGGTTGTGCAACCAAATATTAGTGAAGGGTTCCATTAATCCTGTCCAGATCATATTTCTTTAATCAGAAATTACTATGTCTAAGTTGCACAGACATCTTTTTTCTGTTGTATACTTTGAACATACTATTAAATAACATGATGACATACAGTTGGAATATTTCCAATTATTTCTCAAGACATTGTGTACAACATACATAAAATACAAAGGTGCCAATAATGCTGACCACAATTGTAAGTCATTCTGGTGTTAAGTCCAGCTGGTTAATTAATTGGTTTTTGCAGTTTGCCAGGTGTTGGCAGAATGATGTTAACTGTTTGAGCCAAAAGTTGGTAACTCCATCTAGGCCAGGGCTCTTGCAGATTGGGGCTCATTTTAACCTGCTTCCCAGCTCTTTTGAGGTTAAAGCAGGCCATTCCATAGGTTTGATGTTTGCTTTTTCTAAACGTTCCTGTATGCAGGGTAACCATTCTGCTTTTTGATATTGTTATATGTGGTCCTCGTATTGTTTTCTCCGGAAGGTTTCTATTTCAGCTTTGGTTGGTGGTCTTTTTACAATGTTAACGCTCTTTCCCAATTCTCTGTCGAATTGTTTTGGGTTCTTATTTTCATAGCTTTTTTTTGTTTTCTGCATATTTTTGAAGTTTTTGTACTTCTGCTGTTACTTTCAATTTATAGTTGCAGTATATATATATTAATGCAGCATATTTCAGGTTGATGTTTTGATTCTTTCTCAAAATGTTTGATGATCTTCATTGTATAGATAGCTATCTATCAAGGACACTGCCACATGCAGTGATTATATTTTTCCTTCAAAGCATAGTTACTCACCTGTAACAGATGATCTCCGGGAACAGCAGGAATTTAGTCTTCACATATGGGTATCGTCGGTACCGACGGAGCCTGCGTGGGAATGCTCCCCAGCGTCCAATAGGAAAGCTTTTGGGAGCATCCCACAGCGCCTGCGTGCTGCCTTACTGCCTTCCCCAACTGTCCCTCTCCAGTTGAGTTTAAAGCTGAGACAAAGAGAGAGGGAAAGAGAGAGAGATAGAAAGATACAACTCCTAGGGGAGGTGGGTGGGTTGTGAAGACTAAATTCCTGCCTGTGAAAGGGCTCCACTTCCCCCATGGATCTCTGGCATCCTACCAGGGATGGTGGGTAGGAGTTGATTAAGTATGGAGCAGGTGTTGAAGAACAGCCTGAACAAACAAGGCATCCCGGCGGGAGTCCTTGTCTAAGCAGTAATAGGGTGTGAAGGTATGAACCGAGGCCCAAGTAGCTGCTTGACAGATGTCGTCGATAGACACAGAGTGAAGATGAGCCATAGAGGCTGCCATGGCCCTCACATTGTGAGCTGTGACATGGCCTTCAAAAGGAAGGTTTTTACTCTCATAGGCAAAAGAAATACACTGTGCAATCCAGTTGGACAGTGTTGTCTTGGAGACTGGAATCCCAAATAACTAGGATCAAAAGCAACAAAAAGTTGAGAGGACTTTCTATGTTGCTGAGTTCTTTGCAAGAAAAAAGCCAAAGTTCTTTTACCATCCAAAGTATGAAGATTCCTTTCTGCATTTGAGGCATGAGGCCGTGGGAAGAATACAGGAAGGTGAACCGCTTGGTTTAAATAAAAAGGTGACACCACCTTTGGCATAAAGTGTGGATGAGTCCTAAGGATTACCTTATCATGATGGAACCTTGTATAAGGAGGATCAGCCACCAACGCTTGCAATTCACTGATGCGAAGTGCTGATGTGATTGCAATAACAAAGATGACCTTCCAGGAAAGGAATTTCAAAGATGTAGTAGCCAACGGTTCAAAAGGCGGCTTCATGAGCTGCCCAAGAACCAGATTTAAGTCCCATGCCACCGGTGGTGGGTTAATGGGAGGCTTAGTTAAAAGAAGGCCTCTCATAAATCTCACTATGAGAGAATGAGAGGAAATAGGTTGTCCATTCAGAGGCTTGAAAGAAGGTGCAATAGCACTCAAATGAACTCTCACTGAATTGGTCTTAAGCCCTGTATTAGACAAATGAAGGAGGGAGGAGTGGTCTAGTGGTTAGGACAAGGTACTTCAGGCCGGAGGGCCGGGGGTTCAAGTCCCACCTGGGGACAGCAATCTCAGGACGGAGGGACTGGGATTTCTAGTCCTATAGGCACTCCTTGTGGTCTTGGGCAAGCCACTTGATCCTCCATTGCCCATGTTCCCTGTAAGTATTAGCGTATGTGTCTCATATCCCCTCGTGTTAAATGTATCCCCCAATTGACCGCTTTGACCCGGTGAAAAGCGGGATATAAATACAGCTAAATAAATAAATACTCCAGTAATGATTCCAGAGGTATTGCAAGAGGGTCAAGACCCTTCTGCGAGCACCATATGGTAAACCTTTTCCACTTGAAAGCATAAGAGCGTCTTGTGGAAGGTTTCCTGGAAGTATAAAGGATATCCTTTACCTGCTGAGAAAGGTTAAGACCATGAAGTTCAAGGTTTTCAGCAACCAGGCCCTGAGATGCAGAGACTGGGGATTGGGGTGCCAAAAGCATCCCATCCTCCTGAGAAAGGAGATGTGGAGCAGAGGGTACCACACTTGCCGTGGCCAAATGTGGAGCTATGAGAATCATATGGCCTCTGTCTCTATGAAGCTTGAACAGGGTTCTGGGAATTAGGGGAATGGGTGGAAAGGCATACAGGAAGTCCTGAACCCAATGGAGGAGGAAAGCATCCCTGGCCTGACAACCCTGAGCCGGAATTCTGGAACAGAACCGGGGATGTTTGGCATTCAGCGGACTTGCGAAGAGGTCTATGTCCGGTGTTCCCCAAATTTGAAAACTTTTGGCTACCTAGTCTACATGGAGAGACCATTTGTGCAGAAGCAGAACTCGACTGAGTCTGTCTGCCCAAGAGCTTTGAATGCCTGGAAGATACACCGCAAGGAGATGAATCTGATGCTCTCTGGCGAGAGCCCATAGTCACAAAGCTTCGTTGCAGAGCGACAGAGAGCCTGTTCCGCCCTGCTTGTTCACATAAAACATGGCTACCTGATTGTCCATTTGAACTAGGACTGTCTTGTAGCTGAGCTGGGTGTGGAATGCTCGAAGAGCAAGGAAGATTGCTCTGAGTTCCAGGAGATTGATGTGTAGATAAGTCTCCTGTGGATTCCAGGTACCCTGGGTAGAGAGGCCTTGCAGGTGAGCTCCCCAACCCACCTGTGAGGCATCTGTTGTCAGAGTGGCTTGGGGTGTGGGGTTGTTGGAAAGGGGACCCCACCAAAAGGTTTTGGGGTGACTGCCACCATTTGAGGGACAAAATAAGACAATCCGTGTTTGTTATTTTGTCTGACAGGCAATCTGATGCCTGAGTCCATTGAGTGGATAAAGTCCACTGGGCTGCCCTCATATGGAGGCGAGAATAAGGAACCACATGCACGGTGGATGCCATATGGCCTAGCAATTGTAACATTTCCCGAGCAGTGAGGTGAGGCTTTAGCACTGTTTGAGAAGCTAACTGCACCATCCAAAGGCAGCGGGGCTGTGGAAAATAGGCCCTTGTCTGTCTGGTATCCAGCAGAGCTCCTAGAAACTCTAAAGACTGAGTGGGAGCTAGGTTGGATTTTGGGAAGTTTATGACAAGTCCCAAATATTGAAGGATACGCATTGTGCGAGATAGAGAAATCCTGGCCTCTGGCTCTGACGGGGCTCGAATGAGCCAGTCATCTAAGTAAGGGAAGATGAATATTCCCAGTGTGCGCAGAAATTCTGCTACCACAGCCATGCATTTTGTAAACACCCTTGGTGCCGAGGCCAGGCCAAAAGGAAGAACTCTGTATTGGTAGTGCTTCCCTTGAAATAGAAAGCGAAGGAACATTCGGTGAGTTGGATGGATGAGAACATGAGTGTACGCATCCTTGAGGTCTAGAGAACAAAGCCAATCCTGACTCTGAAGTTATGGCAGCAGAGTTCCCAGAGAAATCATTTTGAACTTCTCTTTGAACAGGAATTTGTTCAATTCTCTGAGTTCCAAAATGGGTCTGTGTCCTCCTGTTTTCTTTGGGATAAGGAAATAGGGGGAGTAGAATCCTGCACCCTATTAGAGCATGGGTACCTCTTCTATTGCCCCTTGGGCAAGAAGCAAAGTGACCTCTTGCAGAATTGAACTGTCTTACCATTGTAGGAGGGGGCATGCTGAGGAACTGAAGCTTGTATCCCTCTCTTACAATGGACAGAGTCCAACTTTCTGCTGTTATCTGCTCCCATCTGGGGGCAAAATGACATAACCTTCCTGGAATGGTGGAAGGCTCTGGGCCATTTAGGGCCAGGAAGACAAAGTTCTCTAGATAGGAGTCAAAGCCCCTGTGGAAGCTGAGTCTGATGAGCAGGTTGAGGCTTAGCAGCTTTTGATTTTCTTTGCCTAAGCTGTTGCTGCTGTCCCTTTTGGGCAGACTGACCTACACGATGTCCCTGTTGGGTATAGAAGGGGTAAAACCTTTTCTTCTTACTGAAGAATGGTTTCTTGTAGGATTTTTTCCTTGCAGGATCAGCTGTAGATTTAGACAATCTATCCAGGGTGATATTGTCAGCATCTATTTCATTAGCTTTTTCCTGCCAATTCTTGCCAAAGAGATTTTCTCCTGTGCAAGGAATATTCCCCGTTTGTCCTATACCCAAAGTTCCAAGTCAGATGCCTGGGGCCAGGCAATCCTGCGTGCACATATGGCAATAGCAGAGGTTCTACTTATGCACTCAAAGCAGTCAAAGGCTGCACGATTTACAAACTTGGAAACATCCTGAGCATGTTTGACAAGTGCAAGGTAATCCTGCCTCTTATCATCAGGAAGGAGAGGGCTCATAAGCTCTAAATCTCCGGTGACCTCCTTAAGGAACATTCCCATATATAAAATATAGGAAATGATCCTGGCTGAAAGCATGGAAGCCTGGAAGGTTCGACGTCCAAAGGCGTCAAGAGTCCTACACTCATGTCCTGGAGGATTAGATGAATGTATTTTTGCACTCTTGATCCTTCTCATAGCTGATTCCAACATCATGGAATGGTGTGGTAGCTGAGTTTTTGAAATCCAGGACAAGAAGGAATTCAATACATGGTGTTGAGCCTTCGAGAGTGAGGAGAAGTGGTTAGAGGTGTTTCACACATCCTTAACATGAGATCATGCAGGATCTCATGAATAGATAAAGTAGCTGCCTCCTTGGGAGCTTTAGGGTATTGCAGGATTTCCAATTCCTTTGCCCTAGGCTCTTTTTCAAGAGCCACTGTGATGGAAAGACCTCGAGCTACATCTCGGATAAAATCCTGAAAGGACATATCCTCTGGTGGAGACATCCTACGCTGAGAAGAAGAGGAATCTTTAGGAAGAAGTACTCTAGTATTGGCAGAGCT
The DNA here is from genome assembly GCA_033557465.1 of Ichthyophis bannanicus. Classification (NCBI taxonomy): domain Eukaryota; kingdom Metazoa; phylum Chordata; class Amphibia; order Gymnophiona; family Ichthyophiidae; genus Ichthyophis; species Ichthyophis bannanicus. The sequence continues at coordinate 1,860,550,420 of CM066031.1, forward strand.
TTCAGAGTCTTCAGACTCATCCAAGGATTCAAAGTATCTCCGATCCAGGTGATCGTGCAAGGCACGATACCGGTACCGATCGAAGTCGGTGTCGGAGTGTCCGGTACCGGCTTGTCGATACCAGATGGATAAGCTTGACTCGGTCCCGGTAGAACACCTGCCAATGTTGAAGCAGTCGGTACCGGTACCGATGTCGGTGCCGGTACCGATTGAATTGTCTGAAGCGGTTTCAAGGGCATCGAGGCCGTGAGAAGAGCCGCCAAACTGCGTTCAATAGCCAAGAATCTCTGGTCTATCGACGCTGCCGATGCTTGGGTATCGGTACCGGATGAAGCGGCCGGTACCCCAGAGCATGGCACCAGTAGTTCTGCCGAGGTTGGGGCCTCGAGAAAATCCTGGAGCCCCGTTAGTGCTTTGGAAGCCAAAGCCTCCCGCCGGGACAATTTTGCCGGTACAAGTCCCTCAAGGGATGCCAGAGGCATCTCGATGCTTGGAAGGAGATCTACCCTTTGAGGACCGGCCAGATTTATGTTTAGTTATCTGAGATCCATGGGAGGAAGATGAAGCCCTGGAAGACGTCGATACCACAGATGCTGCATCAGAGGGAAAAGCACAGTTACTTACCTGTAACAGGTGATCTCTGGGAACAGCAGGAATTAGTCCTCACATATGGGTACGTCGGAACCGATGGAGCCTGCGCGGGAAAGCTCCCTAGCTTTCCAGGAAGGAAAGCTTTTGGGGCCTCCCACTGCGCATGCGCGCTGCCTTCCCGCCTTCCTGACCAACTCTCCTCAGTTCGAGTTTAAAGCTGAGACAATAGAGAGAGGAAAGGAAAGAGAGAGAGAGATACAACTCCTAGGGGAGGTGGGTGGGTTGTGAGGACTAATTCCTGCTGTTCCCAGAGATCACCTGTTACAGGTAAGTAATTGTGCTATCTCCAGGAACAAGCAGGAATGAGTCCTCACATATGGGGACTCCCTAGCTAAGATGCCGGGGAGATCCCCCTCCAAGGGTTCCTCATCTTCAACTTCCACATATACGCCGACGACATAATGCTCTACGCACCGATTACAACCACCAATCCAAAAAACGACCAGCTATCAGCCTGCTTCAACGACGTAACCAACTGGCTACAAGAGAACAACCTATCCATCAACATGAAGAAAACCGAAGCCCTTATAGTGACAAAAGATCAGGACTTCAAACCACCTACCCACCTCAACATGGGAACCACACAAATCCAAATACAGCCCCAAATAAGGTATCTAGGCGTGATCATTGATCAGGCTCTCACCTTTAAACAACAAATCAGCAAAACCGCTGGAACAATATTCTACAAAGCTAAAACTGTGCAACGTCTCTGATCCCTTCTGGAACCCCACGACTTCAGGACAGTAATGCAAGCGGTAACTCTACCTCATCTGGATTTCTGCAACATAATCTACCATGGATTACCCGCCTCACACACCATCCCCCTCCGAACTGCCTTAAATACCACAGCAAGGATTATTCAGAATGCGAAAAAACGGGATCACATCACCCCGATCCTAAGAGACCTCCACTTCCTGCCAATTCCAGCAAGAGTAAAGTACAAAGCGATCCTACTCATCCACAAGACTATCCACCAAACGCGGAACACCTCACTCCACCACCTTCTGCCTCGCCCATCTCACAACAGATCAACCAGACAATCCTCCAATAACTCCACTGTCGTCCCCCACAAAAGAACCAAATCCACACAACGGACCTGCAACAGAGCCTTCGAACTCTATGCCCCATCCCTCTGGAACTCTCTACCAAACCACATTAGAAACAACGATGACATCACATCATTCAAGAAACAGCTGAAAACAATCCTATTCCGTGAGCACCTTTGATCAGAACTTCCACCCTACCCACACGATCTAATACCTAGACCCAGCAGAAATGTACATGTCTATGTCCACCCAAAATCACTAATTGTTGTCCCTGGTGATGGCCCCACCCTATAAAATACTATCCCCCATGTTATATGTTACACCGCTTTGACCCGGTGAAAAGCGGTATATAAATGCAGTTAAATAAATAAATAAAAAAAATCTTCCTATGGATCTCAGGCATCCATTCAGGGAAGGTGGGTAGGAGTTGTTTAAGTATGGAACAGGTGTTTGAGGACAGCCTGACCAAACAAGGCATCCCGGCGGGAGTCCTTGTCCAAACAGTAATGGGCTGTGAAGGTATGAACCGAGGCCCAGGTGGCTGCTCGACAGATCTGATCTATGGAAACAGAGTGAAGATGAGCCATAGAAGTGGCCATGGCTCTCACATTGTGAGCTGTGACATGGCCCTCCAGAGAAAGGTTCTTACTCTGGTAAGCAAAAGAAATACACTGAGCAATCCAATTGGATAGTGTTCTTTTGGAGACTGGAAGTCCCAAATGAGAAGGATCAAAAGCAACAAAAAGCTGAGAAGACTTTTGATGTTGCTGTGTCCTGTGGAGGTAAAAGGCAAGAGCTCTTTTACAATCGAGGGTATGAAGGTTCCTCTCTGCACTGGATGCATGAGGAGCCGGAAAAAAGACAGGTAGATATACCTCTTGATTAAGATGAAAAGGCGAGACCACTTTAGGCATAAAGTGAGGATTCGTCCTAAGGACTACCTTATCATGATGGAATCTTCTATAAGGTGGATTAGCCACTAAAGCCTGCAACTCACTGATGCGGCGAGCAGAAGTGACTGCAATAAGGAAAATGACTTTCCAGGAAAGAAATTTCAAGGAGGTAGTGGCCAAAGGTTCAAAGGGTGGCTTCATAAGCTGACCCAGAACCAGGTTTAAGTCCCATGCTACCGGAGGAGGTCGAATGGGAGGTTTAGTTAAAGTTAGGCCTCTCATGAACCTTGCAATAAGAGGATGAGAGGAAACAGGTTGTCCATGTAGAGGTTTAAGGGATGCTGCAATAGCACTCAAATGGACTCTTACTGAATTCGTTTTAAGGCCTGCATTTGAAAGATGCAGGAGATACTCTAATAGAGAATTTAAAGGAAGTGCTAGAGGGTCAAAACCCTGTTGAGCACACCAAATGGAAAATCTTTTCCATTTATTTATTATTTATTTATTTATTTATTTATTTATTTAACATCTTTTATATACCGCACTATTCATAATCAGCGCGGTTTACATGGAACAAGAAAACAACAGACAAGATACAAAATTATCTGTATTTTTACATAGAACAGGAACAGTAACTTGTGTAACCAGGGCAATTATTTACAATAAATAATAGTCAGTGTAACTATTTACATTTAGGAAACATATTGTATAAAAAGAGCCTTGTTATTTTGTCAGAGAGGTGTGAAGTGTTGTTGGTTAGCAGAGGTTACGTGTTAGGAACGGGATTGTTGTTATTTGAGTGTGCCTGTGTTACTATGTTCTCTGGGAAATATTTGATGAAAAGGTGGTGTTTCAAGGCCTTCTTGAACTGAAAGAGATCAGAGATGGACCTAATGTGTGGTGGGAGGGTGTTCCAAAGTTTTGGAGCGCATAAACTGAAGGATCGGTTTACTGTTGTGGAGTTGTATCTTAAGGACTCTTTCGTAACCATTAGCATGTTTAGTTCCGTAGTTCTTCTTAGTCTGTTGGTTGGGATTGGTTGGATCATCTCTGATAATGATGAGGGAGCGAGTCCTTTGTGAGCTTTAAAGGCTAGGAGAAGAGTCTTGAAGGTGATTCTCGCTTGGATAGGAAGCCAATGTAATTGTTTCAGGAGAGGTGTTACATGTTCTCTTTTAGGTACCCCGAAAAGCACCCTTGCTGCACAGTTTAAGGCTAGTTGAAGCGGGTTTAGGGTAGATTGTGGGAGCCCTTGTAATACAGAGTTTGCGAAGTCAAAATGGGGAATAATTAGAGCCTGGTAGACCGTACGGAAATCATCTGGATCAATCAATTGACGGAGGTGTCTGAGGGATCGAATCTTGAAATATACTGCCCTTACTGTGTTGGCTATGTGGGTCTTCATATCCAGATTCTGATCCAGGGTCACTCCAAGGTATCGGATGTGGGATTTTACTTGCAACTTGGCATCTTGAACCTCAATGAATGTGGGTGGTGTGAACTTAGAGTTCCTTGAGATAAAAAGAACTTCCGTTTTTTTGTGCTGGATTCTGAGATTTTGGGTCAGTAGCCAATTTGAGATGGCATTAAAACAGTTGGTTATGGGGATGAGGTTCATCTTATCTATGCAGAACGGCATATACAGTAACACGTCATCAGCATAGAGCATACAGTTGACCTTGAATGACCTGATAATGTTGCATATAGGTTGCATGTATATGTTAAATAATAGGGATGATAAAGAGGATCCTTGTGGGACTCCTTGTCCTTCGTGAAACGGATCTGATGTTTCACCATTTGAGCGAACATGCTGCCACCTCTCTGAGAGGTAAGAGTTGCACCATTGGATAGCATTTCCACAAAGGCCCTTCTCTCTTAGGCGGATAATAAGATCGTGACAGACCGAATCAAAAGCAGCGGCGATATCTAAAAAGATGAGAACAAAACCTTGTTTGATGTTATCGATACCAGAGTTTAGGCTATTAAGGAGTGAAGTGAGGAGTGTCTCGACCCCGTGCGATTCTCTGAATCCATGTTGACAGGTATCCAAAGGCGCTTCAGTGTCAATATGGTCTTGTAGTTGTCTGTAGGCTATTTTTTCAATTATTTTTGCAAGAGTGGGTATACTGGAGATGGGTCGGTAAGAGTCTGTTTTTTGTGGATCTAACTTGAGGTTTTTTAATAGAGGTCTGATCAATGTCTGTTTGAGGGCAGCAGGGAATGAGCCGGTGTCGAATGATAGACTTATGATCTTGGATATTATGGGGGCAAGCTCTTTGCGAAGATCCTTTATCCAGAAGGCTGGACAAGGATCAGTATGTGCTGTGGATAAGTTGAGGGATGAGATCGTATCTTCAATCAGCTTCAGAGAAGGGGTGGTAAATGATACTAAAGGAGCTGGGAGCCCATGAATAATCGGGACAGGGGGTATTGTAATTTTATTTGTACAGCACATCTTAGATTGTATGTAAAAAGCGTATTCTTGTGGGTTGATTTCACACTGGTGTTCCGGTGAAGGTTCCTTGGCTAGTTTCTTGACAAGAGTAAATAGGTCATGGGGTTTATTTAGAGCACGTCTCAGGGTGTCTGTATGATATAGTTTCATTTTTTCTGAAATGGCTTTACGGTGGGCGTCAAGATGTTGCATGTATGTAGCCTGATCGGTATTGGTGCGTGACCTCCTCCATTTCTTCTCGAGCTTTCTCAAAAGTTTTAGGGATTCTTTCAGATCTGATGTAAACCAAGGTGCCGAAGCTTTTTTTGAGGACTTGATTCTGGGTGGACGAGATGAAATGCGGTTGAGTCTGTTATTCCAAGAAGTGATAATCTCTTCCAGGTTTAGGGTAGAGTCTTTGAAGAGTACATCAGTTTCACCGAGGATCTGTTCTCTGTTAAAAGGTTGGAAGCTTCTGGATGTGGTGTTTGCGTATTTGTTTAGGTCCTTGTCATTTGCATGTTGTTTCTTTTGAATGGGAATCTGGAACAAAATGAGATTATGGTCTGACCATGGGACATCTGTAATTGCTAGTAGAATATTTTGCAGTTGATTGAGTGCAGATAGTGGGGCAAATATGAGGTCAAGGATGTTGCCTTTTATGTGTGTGGGTTGTAGAACAACTTGCTTGTAACCTAGAGTTTCTAGTGCATCTATGAAGGCGTCAGATTGGGTGTCTTGTAGAGATGGTAAGTTAATGTCTCCTAAGATACAGTTGGGTCTATTTGGGTTCTGTGAGTTGGAAGCGAGGTTTATAATAGTTGACAAATCATCTGGGGAGGATGATGGCGCTCTGTAGATTAAGTTTATAGAACATAGTTTATTGGAAATAGAGACGGTTTCGAGGTGGTTGTTGCTAGAAGAGTCGACCATTTTAAATTGGAGTTCTGTCTTGGCGAGGATAAGTACCCCTCCTCCTCTTTTACCTTGTCTGCTGCTGGTGAAGACCACGAAGTTGTTGGGGAGGAGCTGGTTGAGAATTATATTATCTTCGGGAGACAGCCATGTTTCGGTGACCATAAGTCTGTGACAACTGGCCATTTTTTACGAAGAGAGCGAGCATTAATGAGGGCACATTTGAGGGGGCAGGGTTGGTTGTAATTTTCTGTATTAAGGTTTGTAGTGTGTTGAAGAGGTATGTATAATAGATAATGGTGATGAGAGCGGTGGGCCCAGTTTCCATTGTGGTGATTGGTGCCTGACCATTTTCTCCAGTTATTGTGTAAGATAGGTATTGAATTGCCTGAAGAAATTAGAGCTAGAATATCTGGTATCAGACCTATGAGGAGGAGGTATAGACCTAATGCTATCTTGATGTGGAAGGCCATTCTCAGCCTGTCTAGATGTGAGGAAAATAGTTTGAAAGGGAGATTTTCAAGATAAGGTTTGTACTATACTGTGGTGGAGTGCTTAATATCTGGTTAGGCAATGACAGTTCACTGGAGTTTAGTTAATTACAGATAAATGTTGCAGAAGCTTATTTCAAGAGAGGTGCAATACTATAGAATAAAATAGAATTATGTTGCATAGCAATTAGAGTTGCACATTTGGGTTAGCATAGCATTTAGAGTTGCACATTTAGGTTAGCATTTACAATTGCCTAGCATCTGCCATTGAAAACATTTACAGACTGCACATTTGGGATTACAACTGGCTACATATTTAGACATATGTGGTTCACCTGAGAGAGCTGGTTAAAGCATCTTGGAGTCCGGGTGGAGTTATAATATAACTTGTGTTCTTGTTGAGATTCGTTGAACAGTTTGTGGCATTATGTTCTCCATGGGGGTAGGCGAGTGATTGATGTTGCTGTTTTCCCAGTGCCCCGCCTAAGGGCCACGCCAAAGGGCCCTCAGGTGCGGGCCCGCCAGGCGCGGGCGCGCCCGACTGGCACGGCTTTTTATGGCCTGCTGGTGAGCCCCGATTGGGCGATGTTGCTGCCGCTGCCCTCCTGGAAGGTTTCCTAGAGGCATGGAGGATATCTTTCACTGGTTGAGAAAGATTGAAGTCGTGGAGGTCTAGGCCTTCAGTAACCAAGCTCTGAGGTGAAGGGACTTGGGGTTTGGGTGCCACAAAGTCCCCTCCTCTTGAGACAGTAGGTTTGGAGCAGCTCCCAAGTCCAATGAGGGGGCTTGGGAGAGATGCAGAAATAGAGGGTACCACACTTGGCGTGGCCAACGTGGGGCTATGAGGATCATAGACCCGTGATCCCTCTGAAGTTTGAACAGAGTCTTGGGAATCAAAGGGATGGGTGGAAAGGCGTACAGGAAGCCTTGACCCCAATGCAGGAGGAAGGCGTCCTTGGCCTGAGCTCCCTGACACGGAGTCCTGGAACAGAACCGGGGAAGTTTGGCATTCCACGGACTTGCAAGGAGGTCTATGTCCGGGGTTCCCCATTTCTGGAAGATTCTGAGTATCTGGTCCATGTGTAGGGACCATTCGTGTGGAAGCAGAACTCGACTGAGTCTGTCTGCCCAAGAGTTTTGAACACCTGGAAGATACACTGCCAGGAGATGGATTTGATGCTTTCTGGCGAAGGCCCACAATCTGAGAGCTTCGTTGCAAAGCAACAGAGAGCCAGTCCCTCCTTGTTTGTTTATGTAGAACATGGCTACTTGATTTTCGGTGTGAACAAGGACTGTCAAGTTGACGAGGAGGGTATGGAAGACCTTGAGGGCAAGGAAAATTGCTCGCAGTTCCAGAAGGTTGATATGAAGGGTGGTCTCCTGTGGAGACCAAGTGCCCTGAGTGGAGAGGTCTTGAAGATGAGCTCCCCACCCTGTTTGGGAGGCATCTGTTGTGAGGGTTACTTGGGGCAACAAAGGTTGGAAGGGGGCCCCCAACAACAGATTTTGAGTGGATATCCACCATTGGAGAGACCAAAACAGACGTTCTGAGGTTAGTATTTGGTCTGAGAGAGCTCCTGATGCTTGAGTCCACTGGGTGGACAAGGTCCATTGAGCTGCTCTCATATGTAGGCGAGCGTAAGGCACCACATGTACCGTGGAGGCCATGTGGCCTAGTAGCTGTAGCATTTCCCTGGCAGTCAAGTGGCTTCTGGACTGAGCTTGGGAGGCCAAGCGCACTAGACGTTGGCCACGGACTTGAGGAAGGTAGGCCCTTGCAGTGGTGGTATCTAGCCAGGCCCCTATGAACTCCAGGGACTGAGTAGGGGTGAGCTGAGACTTTGGAAGGTTTACCACAAGTCCCAGATACTGCAGAATGCGCCTTGTGCGATCCAGGGAAATCTGGGCCTCTGACTGAGATGGAGCTCGGATGAGCCAGTCATCCAGGTATGGGAATACAAAAATTCCCAGGGCGCGTAGAAATGCAGCCACTATTGCCATGCATTTGGTAAACACTCTTGGAGCCGAGGCCAGACCAAAGGGAAGTACTCTGTATTGGAAATGTTTTCCCTGGAACAGAAAGCGTAGGAACTTTCTGTGGGATGGATGGATGAGTATATGTGTGTACGCATCCTTGAGATCTAGAGAACAAAGCCAATCGTGACTCTGGAGGTATGGAAGGAGAATACCCAGAGAAAGCATCTTGAATTTCTCCTTGTATAGAAATTTGTTCAATTCTCTCAGATCTAGGATTGGTCTGAACCCCCCTGTCTTCTTCGGTATGAGAAAATAAGGGGAATAGAAATCTGACCCTTGTTGAAGAAGAGGAACCTCTTCTATTGCCCTTTGGGCAAGGAGGGTGGTGACCTCCTGACCCAACAGGGGCAGGAGAGATGGGGGAGAATTGAATTGTCTCACCATGGTATGGGGAGGAAGGTTGGAGAAATGAGGTTTGTAGCCCTCTCTGATGATAGAGAGGGTCCACTGCTCTGATGTGATTTGCTCCCATCTGGGAGCAAAATGAGCTAACCTTCCAGGAATGGTGAGAGGCTCTGGTTGTTTTAGAGCCAGAAAGGTTAAGTTCTCTAGGGGCAAGTCAAAAACCCTGAGGGGGTTGGGCCTGCTGAGTTGTAGCAGTCCCTGCAGGCTTTGTTCTGGCCTGTTTAGGTTGCTGACACTTAGGAGTAAAGCGAAGCTGAGAAGATTGTTGGCCAGTATTTGTAGAAAATCTGGTCTTTTTATAGTAAGGCCTCTTAAAAGGCTTTTTATAGTAAGGCTTTTTATAGTAAGGCCTTTTAAAAGGCTTTTTCTTGGTAGGGGTAGAGGTAGACTTAGAAAGTCTATCCAAGGCAGCATTTTCTGCGTCCATTTGAGTGGCTTTGATTTGCCACTCCTTACCAAAGAGGTTCTCACCTGTACAGGGCAGATTACCTAAGCCATCCTGGACCCAGGGTTCTAGGTCAGAAGCCTGGAGCCAAGCAAGTCTTCGGGCGGCTATAGCAATGCCTGAAGCTCTACTGGCACCCTCAAAGGAGTCAAAGGCTGCTCTGTTGGAGAACTTTGAAACATCTAAAGTATGTTTTAGCAAAGAAATGAACTCCTCCTTTCTATCCTCTGGGATAAAGGGGACAAAATGACGTATCTTTAGAGCAAGCTCCTTCAAAAACATGCCCATATAAAGGCTGTATGAATTGATTCTGGCTATAAGCATACTGGCTTGGAAGATTTTCCTACCAAAAGCATCCAGAGTCCTACATTCTCGTCCTGGAGGGGTAGAAGAGTGTCTTTTAGTACTCTTGATCTTCATCATAGCAGACTTCACCACAATAGAGTGGTGAGGGAGCTGAGTTTTTTGAAAGCCAGGAGAAGGAGGAACCCTATACATGGTGTCCAAACGGCGAGAATGTGGAGATAGGGTTAGAGGAGCCTCCCATAAATCCATCATGTGTTCTTGAAGAATTTCATGGATGGGTAAGGTGACTGTCTCTTTAGGAACCTTAGAATATCCTAAAATATCTAATTTTTTTGCTCTAGGTTCTTTTTCAGAGGATGTGGAGATAGAGTCCTTTGGCTACTTCAATAATGAAGTCTTGAAAGGACAAATCCTCTGGGGGAGACATTCTCCTCTTTGGAGAAGAGGGCTCCTCAGGAAGATCAAGAGATACTTCGGCAGAGTCATCAGAGGTATCGGAATCCTCAGAAGACTCGAAGTATCGCTTATTCGCTTCCAGGGACCGATACGCGTACCGCTCGGTATCGACATCGGGCGTACCGAGAACCGGATCGGTATCGGGAGAGAGTCCGGAACCGGAACCCGCATGCTACTGGAAGTAGATGCTCTGGGTACCGGTATCGGTTGCGGTACCGGAACCGGAGTCAGAACCGCTGGTTGCGGTACCGAGGGCGTCGCAGCTTTAATGAAAGCCAATATGGCCTGCTGCATGGTTTGAACAGTGTTATCCATAGACGCCACTGCTGCCTGGATGTCGGTACCGGTATGGGCCAGTACCCCAGAGCAGTCTAACAGGTGATCGGTCGAGGCCGTGCCATCGATGTCAACCTGTAACCCCATAGGAGGAGCTTTGGAAGCCGGAGCTTCCCGCCGGGGTTGTTTGGCTGGGGCAGGGTCCTCAGGGTCAAGAGCAAGGGCCTCTCGCTGCTTAGAGGGAGATTTGCCCTTTGAGGACCTGCCGGAAGAATGTTTGGTTACCTGAGATCCATCAGGGGAGGAAGACCTGGATGAGGCTGATGCTGGAGCATCTGTAGAAAACAGCATGTGGAACTTGGCTGCTCGGTTCTGTAAGCCACGTTTGGACATCAGAGAGCAGGATGGACAATCCGGAATGGAGTGGTCAGGTCCCAAACATTTAAGACACCATTCATGGGTGTCTGTCACAGAAATAGTACTACTGCACTTGGTGCATTTCTTGAAACCAGAAGCTGGTTTCTCCATGAGGAGAATTTTGTGAAGGCCTGAGGCCTAACAAAGAAGGCACCAAGTTGTAGAGAAAAATAAAATGTTTTTGTTTTTTTTTTGTAAAGAAAAGAAAAAAGAGACCGGCGGTACCGGTTCGGAATTGGGGCAGGCAGACACGCGGTCAAAGAAACAAATTAAAATAATAATTTCTTCAGCGGTGACAGGAACACGACCTGCTGGCTCCGCGGAAAAAGAAGAACTGAGGAGAGTTGGTCAGGAAGGCGGGAAGGCAGTGCGCATGCGCAGTGGGAGGCCCCAAAAGCTTTCCTTCCTGGGAAGCTGGGGAGCTTTCCCGCGCAGGCTCCGTCGGTTCCGACGTACCCATATGTGAGGACTCATTCCTGCTTGTTCCTGGAGATAAGGGTGCTAAGTTTAGCAGCTAGGTTTTGCCGACCCCTCTTCGACAACATCCCACAGGCAACACACTCTGAAATAGAGTGGTCAGGACCTAAACATTTGAGGCATCAGTCATGGGTGTCGGTGACGGAGATGGTACAGCCACACTTAGAACACTTTTTAAAACCCGAAGCGGTTTTTTCCATGTTTGAGGAAAAGTTGGGCCTGGTGCCCAAAATGGCGCGGGGCACCTGAAGGAAAAAGTAGCTGGAAGAAATTCTAGAAGAAAGGTTTGTTTGTTTTTTTTTAAAGAAAAGAAGAAACTGGCGGTACCAGTGTAGCGTCGAAGGAAGGCAGACGCGACCACAAAAAAGAAAAATAAACGGGAATATTTTCTGCGGTGACAGGATCTGTGACCTGTCGGCTCCGTGGAAAACGAAGAACTGGAGAGGGACAGTTGGGAAAGGCAGGAAGGCAGCACGCAGGCGCTGTGGGATACTCCCAAAAGCTTTCCTATTGGACGCTGGGGAGCGTTCCCACGCAGGCTCTGTCGGTACCATTAATACCCATATGTGAAGACTACATTCCTGCTTGTTCCTGGAGATTGCACTTTTTCTAACGAGGAACTATTATTGTTCTTTTTTTCTTCTGGTCCTGTATTTTGGTTGGTAGTACTGTTTCAGTAATAATTTTAACTGCACTATATTGTATTTGATTTACTGTGGTGATGTCAATAAAAGGTTCCTTTATATAGGATATGGCCTTGTTCATCTTTTTTATTCAGGGCATTTTCTCCAATGGGGTTAATTTAGCAGATACCATAACAGTCATGCACCTTACTTCAAAGCCAGGGTATGTGGAATATGATCTTAGTCTATCAAATTTACTGCTAATGCTTGGTGCAATAATTGCATCCTGCCAAAGAGAGATTCCTTCTGAAGTTCGTAAGATGTAACAGGCATGGGTAGTTTCTCAAGATGTGCTTGGAAATTCTTCTTCATCAAGCCTGTCGCTCCCAGTACAATGGGAAAGATTTCTGTAACTTTCTGCCACATTTTCTTCCTCTCTGACTGCACTTCTTGGTACTTCAGGATCTTTTGCCTCTCCATGCGATTCACAGAATAATCACTCGGAACGGACACCTCTGGTGTTTTTTCTCCTTTACCACTATGTCAGGTTTCCTCGCACCCAGTTTCTTATCCATCAGAATGGGAATGTCCCAGGTGATCGTAATTCTCTTAGAGTCAGGATCCCAGAGCTTTTCAGGCACAGTGATGATGCAGTTTTTACAGAGTGTCAAATGGATGAGGTGTGCTTCTTTTTTGTGCCTTTCTGTATAGAAATTTTCTGCCATCAGAACTTCACAGCCAGCTTTTTGCCAGATTTTTCAATGTTTGCTGTAAACCATCTTGTCCAGAATTTGCTGTCTGGGGCTGCAACTATCAATTTATCATCCTTCAGTTTCAGTTCACTTCTTCTTAGTCATGTGTGTCCATCTGTGATCGACAAAGAGTTCCTAAAGTAACACTTTGTATGTTCCACTGTGTATTTTCCACTTGTTTTTCCTTGTTGGTTAATCTATTTATTTATTTATTTATTTATTTGCAACATTTTTATATACCGCCACTTCCTAAAGATCAGTGGCGGTTTACATTGAACATAAGTCGAAATACAGAGAACAAATGTGAAATACAAAGAAACAGTAGGTAACTATCAACAAACTATATGCAACTTTAAGCAACTTTGTATAGATTATAACAGATAAGAACTATTTACAGGTTTAACATAGTTTACATATTTACAGGTTGTAGATATCACAGTTCAGATAGGTATGCGGGTAGGAGTAAATTGAGTAGGAGTAATGAAAATACAGATTGAATTATGGAGGATAGGAAGTCGTATCGATATGACAATCCGTATTAGAATAATGTAGTGTGAAGAGGTGAGTTTTTAATTCTCTTTTAAACATTTGTAGGTCTTTTATTTCTCTAAGCTGTGTCGGGAGGTTATTCCACAAGGTTGGTGCAGTATATGAGAAGGCGCTGATGCTTGTTGTATGTTTAGTCTTCCTTATTGAGTCAGGCACGAGGATGGTGTTGAGATTCATTCTTCTTCTGGTTCTGTTATCAGGTGGGTTATGAATCAATGAGGATAGGTATGACGGGGCAATCTTATAAATTAATTTGAATGTGGTCAATATAATTTTATATTGGATCCTACTTGATATGGGTAACCAGTGAAGTGCATTTAGTATCGGGGTTACGTGATCGGTAAGTTTTGCTTTGAATATTACTCGTGCCGTAACATTCTGGGCCATTTGAAGGATTTTTAAATTTTTCTTTGTTACTCCTTGCAATATACCATTACAGTAATCAAGGTGAGGGGTTATTAAAGCTTGAGTAACAGATCTAAAATCATTGTTTTCTAGTAGTGGTCTTAGTTGTTGGATTGATCTGAGCTTATAATAAATTGTTCTGGATATTTTTTTAATGTGAGATGTAAAGCTAAGGGTTTTGTCAAGGGTGACTCCAAGATATTTGATTTCGTCTTTAACTGGGAGGGTAAGATTGAAGAATTTGATTTCTGAGGGTGGGGTGAAATTCGTGTTTCTTGAGATAAATAATACTTCTGTTTTTTTGAAATTTAGATTCATATTATTTGATCGAAGCCAGAGTTCAGCTTCAGTGAGGCATGATGTTAAAGCATCATATTTGGGATCAAGTGTGTTTATTGGGGAGAACAACATAATGTCATCCGCATAAATATGATAGTTCAACTTATATTTTTGGAAAATGGTACATATCGGTTGTAGATAAAGATTGAATAGGAGGGCGGATAGAGCAGAGCCCTGTGATATTCCCTGTTCTTGAGGGAAGGTAGGTGATGACATTTGGTCAACTTGGACATATTGTGAACGGTCTGAGATGTATGACTTAAACCATTTAAGAGTTAGTTTTTGTAATCCTAGCTGACTAAGTCTTGATAAGAGTATGTTATGGTTTACACTATAAAATGCAGCGGATATGTCAAGAAATACCAGAATGAAGGCTTGCTTCGTGTTATCTAGACCTTTAATGACAGTGTCTAGAAGGGCGAGTAGTAAGGTTTCTACACCATGGAAGGGGCGAAACCCATATTGATGATCATCGAGGGGGGCAGATGTATCTATATAATCCTGCAGTTGAAGTTGGACAACCTTTTCGATAATTTTAGCTATGAAGGGAATACTTGCAATCGGTCGATATGACGACGGGTCATTGTCATTTAGTGTTTTGTTCTTAAGAATAGGGCGGATCGCTGTTATTTTGAGTTCTTTAGGTAATAGTCCTTGCTGAAGAGATTTGTTTACTATGTCTAATATAAAGGGGGCTAGTACAGTTTTAGAAGTCTTAATCCATGATACCGGGCAAGGATCTAGGATGGATGTGGTTGTGTTGATTTTAGTGATTATGTTAAGTAGGTGCTTTTTGTCGATAAGATGGAAAGAGTCCCAACCATTGCCATGGTTGGCTCTGTTTGATAGGGGGTTGGGTATTGGTATAGAAGTTAACCTAAGTTTACTAGCAAAATAGCTTGCTAATTCTTGTGGGTTAATAGGTACTCTGCTTGTTTTAGTATTTGGGGTTTTGGTTAATGATTTTACAATTTCAAATAATTCTCTAGGGCGGTTGATAGATTTTGATAGAATATTTGTATGATATTGTTTTTTAGCATTGTTTGTGGCTGATCTATAGTTATTTAGAGTTGAAAAATATAATTCTTTGAAAAGCTTGTTCTCTTGTTTTGCAAATTCTTCTGTTCCCTTTCCCGTGTGTGCTTGTGGAGTCTCACTCATTCTCTCTAACCGTTGGAACGCTTGTCCAAGTTTGATGTTGGAAACAGATTCTGGAAGTTAAATTTCATTTTTTAGCACTTTTTTGTGTATTTGCATCCATTGATGCTGTTAGATAGACCTCCAGACCTATGATAGGAGTTAGGTATGTGCAATCAGTCTCTATAATGTCTAGCTCTCCTTCAGTTCTAGCAATGTACAGTCTTGGCATACACAGATTCTTGTAAATTATCTCATGAGCATGGAGGAGTTTTATTGTTCACACATCCAATTTTTCAAGATCTTTAAGAGGCCAGTCCACAATCCCAAAGCTGTAAGGGAGTACAGGAATTGCCAGCCGACTCATGGCTTGTAAATTATTCTGTGATGTTAAGTCACTTTTCAATAATGATTTTAACCTTCTATAGTATTCTCATACCGATGTGGATTTTCTGGTGACGTATTAGACTTTTTTTGTAAGTGAAACTTTTTTCACATTCAGAACAAGAAATGAATCCTTCAGTGTGGAGTTTCTCATGAGCTATTAAACTCCTCTTGTAAATGAACTTTTTCTTACATTCAGTACATGGAAATGGTTTTTTTACCAATGTGTGTTTTCTTGTGAAGTTTTAGATTTTTCTTCCTTGTGAAGCTTTTCTCACACTCAGAGCAGGAAAATGGTCTCTCACCGGTGTGGATTTTTTGGTGATATGTTAGACTGTTCTTGTGAATGAAGCTTTTTTCACATTGAGAACATGAAAATAGTCTTTCACCAGTGTGTGTTTTCTGGTGAACTATTAGACTATTCTTGTAAATGAATCTTTTTTCACATTCAGAACATTTAAATGGTCTTTCACCAGTGTGGATTTTCTGGTGACTTTTTAGATTTCTCTTGTGAGTGAAGCTTTTCTCACATTCAGAACATTTAAATGGTTTTTCACCAGTGTGTGTTTTCTGGTGACGTTTTAGATTTCTTTTCCTTGTGAAGCTTTTCTCACATTCAGAGCAAGAAAAAGGTCTCTCGCCGGTGTGGATTTTTTGATGAGATATTAGACTGTTCTCATGAGTGAAACTTAATTCACAATGAGAACAAGAAAATGGTCTTTTAACAATGTGTGTTTTCTGGTGAACTATTAGATTATTCTTGTAAATGAAACTTTTCTCACATTCCGAGCATGTAAATGGTCTTTCACCAGTGTGTGTTTTCTGGTGAGCTATTAGACTATTCTTGAAAATGAAACTTTTCTCACACTCAGAGCAGGAAAATGGTTTCTCACCAGTGTGGATTTTTTGGTGATATCTTAGACTGTTCTTGTGAATGAATCTTTTTTCACATTCAGAACATTTAAATGGTCTTTCACCAGTGTGTTTTTTCTGGTGAGCTATTAGACTATTCTTGTAAATGAAGCTTTTCTCACATTCAGAACATTTAAATGGTTTTTCACCAGTGTGTGTTTTCTGGTGAAGTTTTAGATTTCTTTTCCTTGGGAAGATTTTCTCACATTCAGAGCAAGAAAATGATTTCTCACCGGTGTGGATTTTTTGATGAGATGTTAGACTGTTCTCATGAGTGAAGCTTTTTTCACACTGAGAACATGGAAATGGTCTTTCATCAGTGTGGATTTTCTGGTGATTTTTTAGATTTCCCTTGTACGTGAAGCTTTTCTCACATGCAGAACATGTAAATAGTCTTTTACCAGTGTGTGTATGTATTTTCTGGTGACGTTTCAGATTTCTTTTCCTTGTGAAGCTTTTCTGACACTCAGAGCAAGAAAATGGTCTCTCACCGGTGTGGAATTTTTGATGAGATATTAGACTGTTCTCATGAGTGAAGCTTTTTTCACACTGAGAACATGGAAATGGTCTTTCAATAGTGTGTGTTTTCTGGTGAATTATTAGGCTTCTCTTGTAAATGAATCTTTTTTCACATTTAGAACATGCAAATGGTCTTTCACCAGTGTGGATTTTCTGATGAAATTTTAGATTTCTCTTATAACTGAAGCTTTTCTCACATTCAGAGCAAGAAAATGGTCTCTCATTGGTATGGAGTTTTTGATGAGATGTTAGACTGTTCTCATGAGTGAATATTTTTTCACCTTCGGTACATAAAAATGGTCTTTCGCTAGTTTGTGTTTTCTGGTGAAATTGTAAATACTTTTTGCTAGTGAAGCTTCTCTCACAATCAGGGCATGAAAATGGTCTTTCGCTAGTGTGATTTTTCTGGTATTTTGTGAGGCTTGCTATATTGTTTATACTTTCTCCATATTCTGTACATGTGTATTGTCTTTCTTCTTTGATTTTTGTGTGTTGATTTAGTTCTTCTTTCTCACTTGAACCTTTCGCAAACTCGGAGTAAGTACAAGTCTTTTCTTCACAGCGTGTTTTCTGCTCTTCCTGCTCTGAGCTCCGAGTGAAGGATTTCTCATAATCTAGGCATGTAAAAGGTCTTTGCTCAGTGTGAGATTTCTGATCTAATTGCAGTGTCACAGGATCCCAGAGGAACAGCTCACATATATCACATGTGCATCCGTGTTCTGTTCTCCGCTTTCTCTCTCCTTCCCCTGAGTTTATGACATTGCAGCCACTTTGCTCACACATAGATGATTGCCAAGTTGAGCGTCTTGTTGATTGTTTGGGGTTTTTTTCTGATATGCAACGATTCTTCCACTTTCTTCCCCACTCACTTTCTTCCAAATCCTCACCATGTTTGCTGTGAGGTGTCTCTGTATTTTTGTTTCTGGGATTATCCTTTTCTAGATAAAAACATAAACACTAGGAATTATTATGTTTATTTATTTATTGAACAGGATTTTTTTATACCGCATAATCATTTTAGTCAAAACAGTTTACATTGTAACTTAAACTTGGTAATGTACATTAAACAAATATACGTTAAACAGGGACACTGATAACTTGGCTTCTTCTTTTTACTGGAAATACCAAAAAAAACCCCACTTTAAAAAGTGATGATCTCTGATATAAATGAAAGTCAGAATCAGCAGTGAATAAAAGATTTTAGTTCATGATGCAGAGAAAGCATAGTTACTCACCTGTAACAGGTGATCTCCGGGAACAGCAGGAATTTAGTCTTCACATATGGGTATCGTCGGCACCGACGGAGCCTGAGAGGGAACTCTCCCCAGCGTCCAATAGGAAAGCTTTTGGGAGCATCCCACAGCGCCTGCGTGCTGCCTTCCCGCCTTTCACAACTGTCCCTCTCCAGTTGAGTTTAAAGCTGAGACAAAGAGAAAGGGAAAGAGAGAGAGATACAACTCCTAGGGGAGGTGGGTGGGTTGTGAAGACTAAATTCCTACTGTTCCCGGAGATCACCTGTTACAGGTGAGTAACTATGTTATCTCCAGGAAGAAGCAGGAATGTAGTCTTCACATATGGGGACTCCCAAACTGCAGATGCCAGGGAGAAGGCCCCAGAAGTTGTGTGCCGATGTCAAAGGGCTCCACTTCCCCCCATGGATCTCTGGCATCCTACCAGGGATGGTGGGTAGGAGTTAATTAAGTATGGAACGGGTGTTGAAGAACAGCCTGACCAAACAAAGCATCCCGGCGGGAGTCCTTGTCTAAATAGTAATGGGCTGTGAAGGTATAAACCGAAGCCCAAATAGCTGCTCGATAGATATCGTCCTTAGACACAGAGTGAAGATGAGCCATAGAGGCTGCCATGGCTCTCACATTGTGAGCTGTGACATGGCCTTCAAGAGGAAGGTTCTGACTCTCATAGGCAAAAGAAATACACTGTGCAATCCAGTTGGACAGTGTTGTCTTGGAGACTGGAATCCCAAATGACTAGGATCAAAAGCAACAAAAAGCTGAGAGGACTTTCTATGTTGCTGTATCCTTTGCAAGTAAAAGGCCAAAGCCCTTTTACAGTCCAAAGTATGAAGATTCCTTTCTGCATTTGAGGCGTGAAGCCTTGGGAAGAATACAAGAAGGTAGACCGCTTGGTTTAAATGAAAAGGTGACACCACCTTTGGCATAAAGTGTGGATGAGTCCTAAGGACTACCTTATCATGATGGAACATTGTATAAGGAGGATCAGCCACCAATGCTTGCAATTCATTGATGTGACATACTGATGTCATTGCAATAACAAAGATGACCTTCCAGGAAAGGAATTTCAAAGAGGTAGTAGCTAATGGTTCAAAAGGCGGCTTCATGAGCTGCTCAAGAACCAGATTTAAGTCCCATGCCACCGGTGGTGGCTTAATGGGAGGCTTAGTTAAAAGAAGGCCTCTCATAAATCTCGCTATGAGAGGATGAGAGGAAATAGGTTGTCCATTTAGAGGCTTGAAAGAAGCTGCAATAGCACTCAAATGAACTCTCACTGAATTGGTCCTAAGCCCTGCATTAGATAAATGAAGGAGATACTCCAGTAATGATTCCAGAGGTATCGTAAGAGGGTTAAGACCCTTCTGCGAGCACCATATGGTAAACCTTTTCCGCTTGAATGCATAAGAGCGTCTTGTGGAAGGCTTCCTGGAAGCATAAAGGATATCCTTTACCTGCTGAGAAAGGTTAAGACCGTGAAGTTCTAGGCTTTCAGCAACCAGGCCCTGAGATGCAGAGACTGGGGATTGGGATGCCACAGCATCCTGTCCTCCTGAGAAAGGAGATTTGGAGCAGATCCTAACTCCAGAGGCGGAGCTTGAGAGAGATGTAGGAGCAGAGGGTACCACATTTGCCGTGTCCAATGTGGAGCTATGAGAATCATATGACCTCTGTCTCTCTGAAGCTTGAACAGGGTTTTGGGAATTAGGGGAATGGATGGGAAGGTATACAGGAAGTCCTGGCCCCAATGGAGGAGGAAAGCATCCCTGGCCTGACAACCCTGAGCCGGAATTCTGGAACAGAACCGGGGAAGTTTGGCATTCAGCAGACTTGCAAAGAGGTCTATGTCCGGGGTTCCCCAAATTTGGAAAATTTTGGCCACCTGGTCTGCATGGAGAGACCATTCGTGTGGAAGCAGAACGCGACTGAGTCTGTCTTCCAAGAGTTTTGAATGTCTGGAAGATACACCGCAAGGAGATGAATCTGATGCTCTCTGGAGAGGGCCCATAGTCGCAAAGCTTTGTTGCATAGTGACAGAGAGCCTGTTCCGCCCTGCTTGTTCACATAAAACATGGCTATTTGATTGTCTGTTTGAACTAGGACTGTCTTTGTAGCTGAGCTGGGTGTGGAATACTCGAAGAGCAAGGAAGATTGCTCTGAGTTGCAGGAGCTTGATTTGCAGATAGGCCTCCTGTGTAGTCCAAGTACCCTGGGTAGAGAGGCCTTGCAGGTGGGCTCCCCAACCCACCTGTGAGGCATCTGTTGTTAGAGTGGCTTGGGGTGGGGGTTGCTGAAAATGAGACCCCACCAAAAGGTTTTAGGGTGACTGCCACCATTGGAGGGACAAAATAAGGCAATCTGAGTTTGCTATTTTGTCTGACAGGCAACCTGACGCCTGAGTCCACTGAGTGGATAAAGTCCACTGGGCTGCCTTCATATGGAGGCAAGCATAAGGAACCACATGCACGGTGGATGGGCAACTGTAACATTTCCCGAACAGTGAGGTGAGGTTTTAGCACTGCTTGGGAAGCTAACTGCACAATGCGAAAGCAGCGGGGCTGTGGAAGGTAGGCCCTTGTCTGTCTGGTATCCAGCAGAGCTCCTATAAACTCCAGGGACTGAGTGGGAGCAAGGTTGGATTTTGGGAAGTTTATGACAAGACCCAAATACTGAAGGATACGCATTGTGCGAGAGAGAGCAACCCTGGCCTCTGGCTCTGAAGGGGCTCGAATGAGCCAGTCGTCTAAGTAAGGGAAGACGAATATTCCTAGGGTGTGAAGAAATTTCTGCCACCACAGCCATGCATTTTGTGAACACCCTTGGTGCAGAGGCCAGGCCAAAAGGAAGAACCCTGTATTGGTAGTGCTTCCCTTGAAACAGGAATCAAAGGAACTTTCGGTGAGTTGGATGGATGAAAACATGAGTGTACGCATCCTTGAGATCTAGAGAACAAAGCCGATCCTGACTCTAAAGTTATGGCAGCAGAGTTCCCAGAGAAATCATTTTGAACTTCTCTTTGAACAGGAATTTGTTCAATTCTCTGAGGTCTAAAATGGGTCTGTGTCCTCCTGTTTTCTTTGGGAGAAGGAAATAGGGGGAGTAAAACCCTGTACCCTGTTGGGAAATGGGTACCTTTTCTATTGCCCCTTGGGCAAGAAGCACAGTGACCTCTTGACCTACCAGGTCGTTGAGAGAGGTCTGAGAATTGAACTGTCATACCATTGTAGGAGGGGGCATGCTGAGGAAATGAAGCTTGTACCCCTCTCTTACAACAGACAGAGTCAAATTTTCTGCTGTTATCTGACCCCATCTGGAGGCAAAATGACATAACCTTCCTGGGATGGTGGAGGGTTCTGGGCCGTTCAGGGCCAGGAAGGCAAAGTTCTCTAAATCTTCCTCTTCTCTTCCCCTCACTTGTGGTGTCCCCCAGGGCTCTGATCTCTCTCTGTTATTCAACATCTTCCTCGCCCCCTTACCCCTTCTGATCCAGCAGTACCCAGTGTCTTCGTATATTTATGCGGATGACATCATTCTTCTTTTCCATACTTCTCCGCTCTCCTTAGATATCTCCCAATTTAACCTCTGCCTCTCCCATGTGGCCTCTTGGCTTTCTCAGCATTTTTTACGCTTAAACCCTTCAAAGTCTACAGCTATGTGGGTGTCCCTGAGCGGCCCTTGTCCTTCCATTGCCCTCATGATTGATTCAACCTCCGTTCCACTCGTCTCTTCCTTCCGTTATTTGGGCGTAATCCTTGATTCCTCGCTTTCCTTCCATGGCCATATCTCCTCCCTTACTAGGTGTTCATTTGCAATCCTCCGTCAAATCAGGGCTGTCCGTTCTTTTCTCCCCTTTGGTTCCTTGGTTACCCTTGTTCTAGCTTTGATTACCAGCAGACTCGATTATTGCAACATTCTTTTGGCCAATCTCCCCAATTATCAGCTTCAAAGTCTTCAGTTTATCCAAAACACTGCAGCTCGCCTTATCACTTTTGCCCACCGTTTTGATCACGTCACTCCCATTCTCTTTCATTTGCATTGGTTGCCCCTCCGTTTTCGTTTCCACTATAAAATCCTCATTCTAACTCATTGTTCCATTAATACTAACAATCCTCTGTATCTTGCTGATCTCATTTCCCTTCATACCCCATTTATTTATTTATTTATTTATTTATTATTTATTACAGTTTTTTATATACCGCGCTATTTACAATCAGCGCGGTTCACAGATAAACAAAGACCAGAACAACAGGCTGCTCGGTTTTACATAAAACAGGACGATAAACTTGGATTCGATAAACTTGAATAATATGGGGGTAAAACTATATACATAGAAAGTTGGTCTGTTAATTTTGATAACATGAAAGGGATTTATGAGATGTTGCTTGTGGGGAAGCTTTATGTAGGGTAGTATTTAATGAATAAGTTATGCTTGAGGGCCTTTCTGAATTGGCATATGTTAGTTATGGCACGAATTATCGTCAACTTTGCTCCCTCCATGCTAATCGTTTGTCCTTACCCTCCCCATCCCAAGCACATCTAGAAAAAACTCGCCACTCAGCTTTTTTCTTCCTTGGTCCCCGGTTGTGGAATGCACTGCCTCCATTTCTCCGGTTGGAATCTTCTTATCCCCAGTTCAAAGCCTTACTCAAAACCCATCTGTTCCAACAATCTTTTCATCTTCCTCCTGATCCACCACCCTGAAGCTGCCGTAGGTTATCTGTTCCATCCCAACCATGTCTTGTCCTGTCTTCCCTCCGTCTGTCTTCCCCCTGTTTTGTTTTTGTTTGTTCAATTGAAGTCTTTGGTTTAAGTGTATAGTCTTTCAATTTTCTGTCCTGTCCTTTTTTCTTTCTTTCCTGTTATCTCATGGTGTTCCTTTTCTATAGTTTGCAATGTTGACCTTTTGATTTTATTGTAAACCGCTTTAATGTCTTGGTGAAAGCGGTCTATCAAGTGTGGAAATAAAGATAAAGATAGATAGGAGTCAAAGCCCCTGTGGAGGCTGTCTGCTGAGCCGGTTGAGGCTTAACTGCCTTTGACTCTCTTTGTCTAGGTTGTTGCTGCTGTCCCTTTTGGGCAGACTGACCTAAACAATGCCCCTGTTGGGTATAGGAGGGATAAAACTTCTTCTTCTTATTGAAGAATGGTTTCTTAAAAGATTTTTTCCTGGCAGGATCAGCAGTAGATTTGGAAAATCTATGCAAACTGATATTATCAGCATCTATCTCATTAGCTTTTTCCTGCCAATTCTTGCCAAAGAGATTCTCTCCTGTACAAGGAATATTCCCTAGTTTATCCTGTACCCAAATTTCCAAGTCAGATGCCTGGAGCCAGGCAATTCTACGTGCACCTATGGCAATGGCAGAGGTTCTGCTTATGCACTCAAAACAGTCAAAAGCTGCACGATTCACAAACTTGGAAACATCCTGAGCATGTTTGACAAGGGCGAGATAATCTTGCCTCTTATCATCAGGAAGGAGAGGGCTCATAAGCTCTAAATCTCCTGTGACCTCCTTAAGGAACATTCCCATATATAAGATATAGGAACTGATCCTAGCAGAAAGCATGGAAGCCTGGAAGGTTCGACGTCCAAAGGCGTCAAGAGTCCTACACTCACGTCCTGGAGGATTACATGCATGCCTTTTTGCACTCTTTATCCTTCTCATTGCTGACTCCACCACCATGGAATGGTGTGGTAATTGAGTCTTCTGAAACCCAGGACAGGGAGGAACTCGATACATGGTGTTGAGTCTTCGAGAGTGAGGAGATGTGGTTAGAGATGTTTCCCACATCCTTAACATGAGATCATGCAAGATCTCATGAATAGGTAAGGTAGCTGCCTCTTTGGGAGCTTTAGAGTACTGCAGGATTTCTAATTCCTTTGCCCTAGGCTCTTTTTCAGGAGCCTCTGTGATGGAAAGACCTCGAGCCACATCTCGGATAAAATCCTGAAAGGACATATCCTCTAGTGGAGACATCCTATGCTGAGGAGAAGAGGAATCCTCAGGAAGACGTACTCTGGTATCGGCACAGCTTTCAGAGTCTTCAGACTCATCTGAGGATTCGAAGTATCTCCGATCCGGGTGATCGTGCAAGGCACGGTACCGGTACCGGAGAAGCGGTTTCAAGGGTATCGAGGCCGTGAGAAGAGCCGTCAGTCTGCGTTCAATAGCCAAGAATCTCTGGTCTATCGATGCTGCCGATGCTTGGGTATCGGTACCGGAAGAAGTGGCCGGTACCCCAGTGCATGGCACCAGTAGTTCTGCCAAGGTTGAAGCCTCGAGAATGTCCTGGAGCCCCGTTACTACTTTGGAAGCCGAAGCCTCCCGCCGGTGAAAGTCCCTCAAGGGCAACGCCAGAGGCATCTCGCTGTCTAAAAGGAGATCTACCCTTTGAGGACCGGCTAGATTTATGTTTAGTTACCTGAGATCCATGGGAGGAAGACGAAGTCTTGGACAACGTCGATGCCACGGAGGCTGCATCGGAGCGAAAAAGGGTGCTAAGATTAGCAGCTTGGTTCTGCCGGCCCCTTTTCAACATCTTCCAACAGGCAACACACTCTGAAATAGAGTGGTCAGAACTGAAACATTTGAGGCACCACTCATGAGTGTCGGTGACAGAGATGGTACCGCCACACTTAGAACACTTTTTAAAACCCGAAGCTGGTTTTTCCATTCTGAAGGAAAATGTTGGACCTAGTGCCCAAAATGGCACTTGGCACCTGAGAGAAAATGACTGGAAAGACTCCAGAAGAAAGTTTTTTTTTTTTTTAAAGAAAAGAAAGAAGAAGAACCGGCGGTACCAGTGTAACATCAAGGGAAAGCAGACGCGACCACAAAAAAGAAGAATAGAAGGGATTTTTTTCTGCGGTGACAGGATGTGCGACCTGTCGGCTCCACGGAAAATGAAAAACTGGAGAGGGACAGTTGGGAAAGGCGGAAAGGCAGCATGCAGGCACTGTGGGATGCTCCCAAAAGCTTTCCTATTGGACGATGGGGAGCGTTCCCGCGCAGGCTTCGTCGGTGCCGATGATACTCATATGTGAAGACTACATTCCTGCTTGTTCCTGGAGATGTACCCAACTGGGAGATTTCAGGTTCCAGTAGAGACTTGTGACCAGGAGACAGGACATGGGGTAGTAATCAGGAGAGGCTGCTAAGAGTAAAACTGTGAACTGTGATTTTGGTGTGCAGGAGGCTCCCCCATGACTGGTTTGTGGATCACCAAGACAATTAAGATTGGGGTTAGGTCAGTTAATAGGGTAGTATGATACTTTAAGGGGGTCTGGAGACTGGACCAGGCCATACAAATCAATAAACTGTTTTATTGGGCAACATTAGTTTCTATCTATGGCCTCCTGGAAACTTTAACATGTAAATGAATGCAGCTGTCGTACTGTTTAGAAAGATAGCAACATGGTGGCAGGTAAAGACCATATGGCCCCTATCTAGTCTGCCTTTCCATACCAACTACTACAGTCCCTTTTTTCCCCTTTAGAGATCTTCTGTGTTGGATCCATGCTTTCTTGAATTCAAATACTGTCTTGGTCTCTATTACCTCCACTAGGAGACTATTCCATGCATCTACCACTCTTTCCATAAAGAAATATTTTCGCATGTTACTCCCGAGTCTATCTCCATTCACCTTCATTCTCTTCCCCCTTATTGCAGAGTTGACTTTAAATTGAAAGAGGCTCTCCTTGTGTGCATTTATGCTTAAGTAAACTGGGTTTGTGTTCAAGGACTAGGTCAGCTGAATTTCCCCTGTAAGTGCCTGGTCACATTCAATGGAACTAAATACGTCTTTTCGGACATAGCTTCTTTAGAAACTTTTCTTGGTACCCATTATCCTTAAGGTTGTAATTATGTCTTGTTGATGATTACCAGTTATGCTAGTATAATGAGTTTACTTTTCATTGATGGATACAGATTTCTGTACTTTATATAAATATTTTTCTTTTTTATGTATTGCTTGTAGCATTTTCCTGTGGTACTCCCCGAGATGTGGACTTTTAAGTTTATAATTCCTTTGTTTGATTGAATTTTTGTATTATTTTGGAAATTCAATAAAAATTATAAGTTAAAAAAAGCGCTGAATTTCAATATACTACAACTGGCAATGCAGTTCTGGGTGCTGGGTCATATAGGCTCGTGTTATGATGTACTCAGAGACCATAAGCATAGAGTCCGAAGATATACAAGTGCTATGGGAATAGGAAGTGGGATTGGAGGAGGCAAGCTCGACAGGATCATTTTGTAGAGTATGTGTCAGACTCTCTTCTTTCTCGCCTATCACGTCCTATGGACACCACAGCAAAGAGACACATTGTTGGACTCAAATTTATGTTGGCACTACAAGGGGCAGGTTTCAAGGGTCCACTTGTCCTCATGGTTTCTAAATCTACTACAATCAAGGGGTTTTGGGTGGAAGGTGGGAAACATAACCTTGCTTTGAACTATAAGGGACGTGGTACTCTGGTCCCTGGAGATGGGACCTATCCACAAATGAGTCCTATTTGTATGATATGGTTGTGGTGGCACTGCAGGTGACCTTGAAAAACTGGAAGGGGGGTCCACTTCTGAAATATACATTTCTGATGGAATACATTACTGTTAGTATAGAAAATGGAGGTGGTGGTAGCTGAGAATAATGCAAGTCAGCTATGAAGGAGAAGGTCTAAAAGCCCTTAGAAGACTGCCTTCCATATTGCTATAATATGTGAAGAGTAGGTGTATGTCTAATTATTTTAAATACCTCCATTGCATAAATGCACAAGAGGAGGGTCTCTTTTTATTGAAAGCAAGCTCTGCTACGAGGGGACATAGGATGAGAGTGAAAAGGGATAGAATCAGGAGTAATATGCGGAAATATTTCTTTATGGAAAGAGTGGTAGATGCATGGAATAGTCTCCCAGTGGAGGTAGTAGAGACGAGGACAGTATCTGAATTCAAGAAAGCATTGGACAAACACAGATCTTTAAAGGAAAAAAAGAGGACTAGTGTAGTGGATATAGAAGGGCAGACTAGATAGGCCATGTGGTCGTTTTCCTGCCATCATATTTCTATGACTCTGTGTTTCTATTGTTGATCCAGATGCCACTGCATCATCCTTGGGTTGGAAGGAAGTCACTGCAAAGATCTGTAGGCAAGGGATGAATGATGTATAGGCTGAGTCTCTCTTAGCTACTTGCAACTGTTTGCTTTTCATACTTTGCATTATGGCGTATTATTTTGTCTTAACTAGGGCATCTGGATCCTGCTTGATATTATTGTTGGATTCCTTATCGGTCCTTATCGGTCCTTGGTGTGTTTTTTTTTCTTTTTACAATTAATAAAATGCTTGAACTCAAAAAAATTTAGCGTCAGGTAGCAATGATAGGGCTGGAAAATGCAAGCTTAGACTGAGTGATTCCACTCGTTAAAGGATAACCCAGCATCTGGCAGAAGCATCTCTCTCTCTGCTTGCAGTTTTATTTAATTATATGTACCCTCTTAGAATCCAACTTTCCTAATTTTTGCATCTTATGTAGTTCAGATTGACTGTGCACAAATGTCCCACTTCATCAATAGGAGAACACAGAGAGTGAGACGTAACTGAAAAAAGTCCTTTCTATTTGCAAACAGCAACTCCTTTGGCTTTCTGGAGCACGGTGAGTTTCCTAAGGAAACTTCTTCATCAATATACACAAGAAATAATCCATGTATATACAGAAAAAAAATTGTATATAAGTAAAAATTGTTCCATGTAACATTTATAACCTTTTTCTTCTATGTAAACTGCTTTGACCTGGCGAAAAGCGGTATATAAGCCTTGCTAAATAAATAAATACAATAATTATTATTCTGTAATGGTTTTTAAGCAACACGAACAAGGATTTTTACCTCTGAAAATAACACTCAAGAAGGAGAAAAGCTGGTATGACCTTCCAAAGACTTTGCTTAGTTTATAGCCTTCTCATTTTTTCGTGTCTTTGAGTCAAAGGTGCCCAGCAGCTCTTGGGTTTTCTTGGCAGTGTGACCCAAAGTAGATTACCAGGCCTTTCTGTTGAGACAATGGAGAATTAAGTGACTTGCCCAATGCCGCAAGAAGTGCTAGTGGGAACTGAGCCCTGGTCTCTTGGTTCCCAAGCCAGTGCTCTAACTATTAGGCTACTCCTCCATTCAGCCTTCTCATAGGAGGTTATTATTTGAGAGAGACTGGAACTGCAGCCTCTGAAGCAAATAATAGGGGTTTTCGGAGAAGAGCCGCTTTAATCACTTAGGGACCCTTAGGCAAAGTTTTGAGGGCATACCCAGCAATGCTGCCTGTATTTGATCAAGGGGAGTCAGCAAATTACGGGCATTTTTGTTGTGGGCGTTGTCAAATATGTAAGATGACTATTCAAGGAATTCAATTTGAACATTCCTCGGATGGGAAAACATATAAGCTTTTGCAAAGAACAACATGCACATCTATGTATGTGGTATATGTAATTGTTTGTCCCTGCAAGAAAATTTATGTTGGGAAAACTACCCGACAGCTGAAAGTGTGGTCGACAGAACATAAATCATGCTTGATGAATCAGGGGGAAGAGGCTCCCCTGGTTTTACATTGTCAACGAGAACTAGATTATGCTTTTCTATGCTTCAACGTATGGCCATTTACCAGGATAAGGTGAATATTAGGGGTGGAGATTGGGGCAAGCTGCTAATAGTGAAAACAATGCTGGATTTAAAAACTAAAAGCCTTAGAGCCTTATGACTTAAACAGCTGCATTGAATGGAAAAGTGTTTTACATAAGTTGGGGTAACTTTAAGTAGGATTGTTTTTCAATTTTGGATCGGAAAGTGAAATTAGTGATGTTGAATGGTTGATGCATGTTTATTGGTGATTGGGTCTTTTTAAAGAAGAGTTTGTATATAATTGGGATCCACCATTGTTGTGATAACACAAGTATGATGCTGAATTAATAACAAGATCAGGCATAATGACTCTGATGCAAGATGAACATGTTGGTGGAATTTTTGAGAATTGCCCCTGAAGCAGCAAGGATTTGCAAAATAAAGGCCTTTGTCGAGCAACGTGATTAGATAAGTAACAATAATAGTTGAATATTGTTTGCAACAATCAGTGACAAGTTAAGCAGCAATTGTTTGTTGTGAAATTTATATATTATTTTTTTTAAAGATTTGTTTCTGATTTGAGTAGCAGCAACGTATCTCTTCCTACTACCAGACACACTGTGAAAGAACAAAGCCTGAAAAAATCACCACTGACATATGTAGAAAATGTGCCATATCCTAGCAGCGCTAATTCCTATGATTCAAACATAGGCAGCACTATAAATA
Source organism: Ichthyophis bannanicus (assembly GCA_033557465.1). Lineage (NCBI taxonomy): Eukaryota > Metazoa > Chordata > Amphibia > Gymnophiona > Ichthyophiidae > Ichthyophis > Ichthyophis bannanicus. The sequence continues at coordinate 1,860,579,866 of CM066031.1, forward strand.
CTACACTGGGTCGTAGAACACACTAATACACCTACTACTGGTAAAACAGAACAAGTGGGGCTACCACAGATCTCTACAGAATCTACACACCAATGCCACCACACCTTGCTCATATGCAGAACTCTGACAGGCTCTCATCAAATACAGAACAAGGGGCCACAAATCAGAAATAGAAATATGACGATAAAAATTGAACTGAGAATCCCAAGAAGTCAAACTTGGCAGGTACTACAATACTGGAAAACTAAAACCAGAAATGCATTTCCTCTTGTACTGAACAAAATACAAAAACATCCACATTGAACATCTCCCAAAGCTAATATATTCCAGTTAATAAATTCCAACTAAAATAATTTTTGCTACCTTCATTGCCTGGGTATTTTAATTTTCCAATCATGTAGGGCCCAGTTTGTCTTTTCTGCTTTCTTTGTCGGTCTTCTGTCAGCTCTTTCCAGTTTTTGCTGTTAATTTATCCTATCCTCCTCCATTCTTTTCTCTGAAATGGAGACATTTTACTTACCAATAATTTCTTTTCCTGGAATCCTGCTAGATCAGTCCAGACTAGTGTGTTGTGTCTCCCTGCCAGCAGATGGTGAGACACAGAAAAATTCCTAAAGCTCTGTGACATCACCCTTGGTATAAAAACCCATCCCCCAAGAGGAGCTTCAGTATAACCATAACAAGCAGCAGGAATTTAAACAGCCAAGGAAACACAAAACCAGACTAAAAATGAGTTCATGAACGAATAACTCTTCTAACAACAAGCTACATTGAACAATGCGAAAGAAGACCCGCAGGCCAAGGAAGTATGTACATGGCAAGGTACAACAATGTCACCGATAAGTAAAGAGAGTCTTAGGCAATGGACTAAACAGTTTAGAGGGGCGGGTCCTGGACTGGTCTAGTAGGATTCCAGAAAAGAAAATTATCATAAGTAAAATTTCTCCTTCTAAATACATCCTGCTACCAACCAGTCCAGATTAGTGGGGAGTACCATAACTAAACCACTCCAGTGCGGGAAGAAATTGCTGCAGCCAAGACAGAGCTTCCGAAGCAAGCTGCTTCTCGAGCTTGGACATTCAAGCGATATGACGTACAAAAGTAGAGAGGAAGGACCAGGTGGCCATCCTGCAAATATCTAGCAGAGCTATCCATGAGCATTCTGCCCAGGAGGTAACCTGGGCCCACGTAGAATGTGCCCGAAGTTCTATTGGCACAGGTTTGTTCATTAAATTATAAGCTGACTCAATGGTCTGCTTGATTGAGTGCGCAATGGTCGCTTTGGAAGTGGCTGCACCTTTTTGTAGACCAGAAGCCAGGAAGAAAGGTGTTTGGAGAGATGAAACGCATTCGTGAGTTTAAGGTAATGGCGTAACGCCCTACCAACATCCAACATGTGAAGGTCTCTGTTGTTACCTCGACTACTCCTTAAAAAAGGAAGGAAGCACAACCGATTGGTTGACATGAAAATCCTAAAGGACCTTAGGCAGAAAAGAGGGCATAGAAATGTGACGGCAGAAAAAGACCACATGGCTTATCTAGTCTGCCCTTCCATATCAACCACTACAACAGTCCCCTTTTTATCTTTAGAGATCCTCATCTCTACCACCTCCAACAGGAGACTATTCCATGTATCTACCACTTTCCATAAAGAAATATTTCTGCATATTACTCCTGAGTCTATCCCCTTTCACCCTCATCCCATGTCCCTTAGTACAAGAGCTTGCTTTCAATTGAAAGAGGCCCTCCTCCTGTGCATATGCCATGCAGGTATTTAAACGTCTCAGTCGTATCACCTCTATCCCACCTTTCCTCTAAAGTATACATGTTAAGATTGAATGGTAATCCCCTCCGGGAAAAAAAAGACAGAAAAGGATCCCAGCAGGAAAGTGTCTGGAACTCCAAAAGGCACTGTGTCAAAGTGACTGCTATAAGAAAAACAGTTTTGAGAGTCAAATCTTTGAGAGATGCCCTACAGAGAAGCTTCAATGGAGCACGGGTGAGCGCACAAAGCACTAAGGACAGATCCCAAGAAGGGACGATTGGATGAATGGGGGGCCTCATGGAGTGAATGCCCTTCAGAAAATGGAAATGATCTACATAAGAAGCAAGAGACTGCCCATGGAGAGGTCCCCGAAAGCATGTCAAGGCCACAATATGTACCTTTAAAGAACTCAACATGGATTTGATAATGTCTGGAATATCAACTCGCCAAGGGGAGAGGGATATCTTAGAACATCAAAAAGAAACAAAGATGCCAGATCAAAGCATAGGTATGTAAGATAGAAGACAGTCAAGCCTGTAGTAGAGTGGCCACTACTTGTGGTGAATAACCTTTACGATGCAAGTGACGCCGCTCAATAGCCAAGCTGTGAGTAAGGAGCAGGGTCATGCATGAGAACTGACCCCTGAAACAGGAGACCTCTCCAGACACCGAGGGGTAGGGACACCTTCTGCAGGAGGCAGAGGAGATTGGCATACCATGGATGTCGAGGCCACCAGCACTACCCGTCCCAAGTGTGACTATATCCGATGGAGTACACGGCCAATTAGCAGCCAAGGAGGAAAGATGTAGAGAAGCTCGTTCAGGGGCCAGGTCTGAACCAGAGCATCTAGGCCATGAGAGCTCGGTTTCTTTAAACGACTGATAAAGATTGGCGTCTTGGCATTGGAAGAGGTGGCCATTTGGTCTAGAGTTGGATGACCCCACCCCAAACACTCACGGAGCTAGCTCCCACTCACCAGGATCCAGGATATGACGACTCAGGAAATTCACTTGAATGTTCTCCATTCCTGCAATAGGCTGTGCAGAAAGAGCCAGAAGGTTGGATTCTTCCCAGGGAAATAGAAGACTCATTTCCAGGGCCACTTCAGAACATTTGGTCCCACCTTGTCTGTTGAGATAGGTCACAGTGATGAATTGTTGGAAGTACTCAGACTGCTCGACCCTAGAGGATGGATTGAAATTAGAGTAGAACAGCCTGGGCTTCAAGGAGATTGATAGGCCAAGAGGCTTTTTGAATGGACCAAGATTCCTGCGCTGCCTGTCCCTGGCAGTGTGCTCCCCAAACTGCAAAGTGGTGACCACCATCCAACGCAGAATTTCCAAGGGAACGTCCTTCAACAAGTGATGAGGACAAAGCCACCAGCAAAGACTGTGGTGAACACTGAATAAAGGAGTAGACATAGCTAATAGTCCTGGGTGGATGAGAACAAGCGTGACAGGAGAGATTGCTGAAGCAGACGCATGTGAGCATGGGCCCAGGGGACAACGTCGAGAGCAGAAGCTATGGTGCTGAGGAGTTATAGGTAATCCCAGGCAGTGGGAGCTGCTAGGTGCCAGAAGGCATGGACCTGAACGCAAATCTTCTTGCATCTGTTGTGTAAGAGGAAGACGCCACCCACTCTCGTGTCCAAGCAGGCGGCGAGGAATTCCAGAGAGTGAACTGAGCACGGATTGCTTTTGGCATAATTGGCCACCCAGCCGAGATGGTCCAGAAAGGAGAAGATCTGAGAGACCGCAGCTGCTATGATCAGCCAATCGTCAAAATAAGGATGAACCCGAATACCTTGGTGCTGCAGGAAAGCTGCCACTACTACCATCACTTTGGACCAAGGACCGCAAAACGTAAATACTGCTGATGATCTTGGCAGATTGGAATGTGACAATATGCTTCCGCCAGGTTCAGGGATGTGAGAAATTCACCTGGCCAAACAGCTTGAATGACTGTTTTCATTTGGAACTGCAGCACCTGAAGACAGCGATTGATGCTCTCAAGGTCCAGGATAGGATGGAAGAAGCGTCCTTTTGGGGAATGGCAAAGTAAATGAAACAGTGACCAGAACCTTGGCATCAAAAATGTCGTACTTCAATGATTCCACTCCTACCTGACCAATAAACAACAACTGATCCGCACAAGCATAGCAACCTCCCCTCCCTTTCAACAACACCAAGGAGTACCCCAGGGATCCACACTATCCGCCATGCTCTTCAACATCTACCTGCAACCACTCTGCTCATTCATACATGCTCATAACATCAACTACCACATCTACGCAGATGACATAATGCTTTATGGACCAATCACAACCACCAACCCAACAAACAATCACCTATCAGACTGCTTCATAGAAGTCTCCAGCTGGATACAAAGGAACAACCTATCCATCAACATAAAAAAAACAGAAGCCCTCATAGTAACCAAGGACCCAAACTTCACACCACCACCACACCTCAACTTAGGAACCACACAAATACAAATTCAACCACACATAAAATACTCAGGAATCATCATAGATTAAGCGTTCACACTCAAGCAACAGATCAAAAAGACTACCGGAATAATATTCCACAAGGCAAAAACAGTACAATGCCTCAGGCCTCTCAGTGATCCACAGGACTTCAGGACAGTCATGCAAGCTATGACGCTCCCCCACCTGGACTACTGCAATATAATCTATCACGGACTACCCACCACCCACACCAACCCACTACGATCTGCCTTAAATACCACAGCAAGAATTATCCAGAAAGCAAAAAAACAAGATCACATCACCCCAGTCCTGACAGAACTGCACATACTCCCTCTCAAAGCAAGAATCAAATACAAATCTGCCCTACTTATCCACAAAACCCTCTATCAAATGCAGACTTCCCAGCTCCACACTCTACTGCCCCAACCCACCCACAACAGAACAACCAAACAAACCACCAGCAACACTCTCACCATCCCCCACAAACGAACTAAATACATTTAACGGACCTGCAACAAAGCCTTCGAATTATACGCACCATCCCTCTGGAACTCCCTACCAAGTCAAATCAGAAACAACAGAGATCCTTCAACATTCAAGAAACTAAAAACCATCCTGTTCCAGGAATACCTCGGACCAGAAACAAACATCCATCACTGACTACCCCTCCAGACCTTCTAACATGCCCACAGATCTCCTACTAAGAGACCTCTGTCCATTGTTTAAGTCCTTAATGTCTGTTCAGATCATTAATGTTGGCCTCCCCGGTGACAGCCCCTCCACCCTAAGAATTTATTAGTGTCCCCCCCACCCTTGGTTGTTAAACCGCTTTGACCCAATGAAAAGCGGGATATAAATACAGTTAAATAAATAAATAAATAACCTCTTTCTGAGGGAGGAACTGGGCATACCACATTGAGCTGAAGAAGGCGGTAGAGAGTCAGGTGTACAGCCACTTCCTTAGCCATGGAACCACATGGAGAGATGAGGAAGGTATCTGACATGTATTACTACCTCGAGTACCCACCAATCCAATGTTATCAGGATCCATTCGCGGGAAAAACACTGCCCACAGGAGGCACCCCAGGATGGACCCGGAAACTGTCAATGGGGAGATTTGGCGGAACTGGGAAACTTGTTGGATGAGGAGAAATTATCCCAGTTGCGACGGATACCCCAAAAGCACTGAGGCTTAGAACCAGCCCTATTCGAAGAAGAACCGGATTTGCCAGGCCGGTAGCAATGAACGTCTCTGAAGCAGACTCTATAAGATGAGGATGTGGATGATAATGAGGCAGGATAACGAAAATTAGATTTGGTCTTATCCTCCAGCAAACCTTTGAGGTTTGACTTCCCCCAAATCCTTCACAAGTTTTTCCAAATCCTCACCAAAAGGCATCAGCCCTTGAAACCAGAACATCTACTTTAGAGAAATACAACCACTTGTCAAGCTCATCTGAAAACTAAATGTAAACACTCCACAAGTGACGAGCAGAGTGTAGAGACACATCAGGAGAATCCCACTACTAAGGAGACCATCTGTTGTAGTTCCAGGAGAAAGGGAAAAGCCTTAGAAGGCTTCCTGATGTCCACGATGATGGGAACTGCCTGAGGTTTAGAGGAATCTGAAGGCTGTTGCATTTGAGAGTCCGAGAGGTGCAGAACCTCCGTAATTTGAGCAATAAGAGCATGAAGCTCTTCCTTATGGAATAACAAGATATCCTGATCGTCTTCTCAAGGCTACTGGTTGTCTTCCAATGGCGAGAGCTCTCCTTCTTCCCGGCCAGACTCAGAAGTGACAGACTGTTCATCTGAAGGACCATAAATGTCTTCCCCTGTAGGGCACCAGTCCCCTGGAGGAGAGGAGGTATTCTTGGCCAGATCTAAAGAAGTGCCAGCTAAACTTCGGCGGGCACGCTTTCTAGATGGAGGAGGTCGGAGCAGCCAAAGTCCCTGAGCACCACATATCCCAGGCCTGATGGAATAGCTGCATAAAGTGGAGATCAGAGCAATCAGCTGAAGTCTGCATAGGCTGAATAGAAAGTTGTAGAGGGAGAGCAGGCTGCTCAGGCAACAAAACCAGAGAAAGGGCATCTTGAGATCTAGCATCACCCTGAGAAAACCCAGAGGGAGCTAAAGCAAGTGACCTGGAAGGGCTACCAGAACAGGATCTGCAGCCACAGAAGGAACCCCTTGATCAAAACCATAGGAGGAACTCAAACTACCTGTCAACGTCTTACATTTCTTCCCACAGCTCAAGCAGCGCTGAAGGGAAGAACGCATTTTCACAACAGGATGAAAGAAAAAGTCACAGGAAGAGCCAGGGAGCCAAAAATCAACAGACTCTGAAGAAAGAATGGAAGCCGCGGCACAAAAATTATGACGGGAAACAGAAAAACAGAGCCGGAAAGCAGCCGCCGACTGTCCACTTGAAGAGAAACAGGAAAGAGGAAACTGCAGAAAATGGAGCAACCGAAAAAAGAAGGGAGGAGCATGTGGTCAGAAGAACAAGAATCAGCCGAAAAACTGATCGTGACGCTGCTTTAAAAGAGAAGTGCAAAAAAAAGAAAACACTCACTGCTCTCGAAGGAGGAAAAAAAAACAGAAGAAGGGTCCGGAGAAAAAAAAACTGCCTAACAACTTCCTCAGCAACCGGGTCCTTGAATAAGGTGTGTGGTTTGTTTGTTTTTTTAAACTTTAAGGAGTTAGAAAAATAACAAAAGGTCAGTGGTCAACTAGCGGAAAGCTGCAACTGCTCCTTGTGAGAAGGAGCAGTTCCCTTCAGAGGTGCTATACTGGTCCTCTTGACCAGGAGCAGCTCTGGAAAGTGAAGAAAGGAAAACTGTCGGCAAAGAAGGGGCATCACAGTGTGCACAACTGCGAAAGATAACTACACTGACACCAAATCTCTTCTCGAAGAATGTCTGGAGCTAGGAGAAGTCCACCATCTGCTGAGACAGAGGAAATACTGAAGCTCCCCTTGGGGGAGGAGTTTTTATACCAGGGGTGATGTCACAAAGCTTTGGGAATTTTTCTCTGTCTCACCATCTGCTGGCAGGGGGACACAACCCACTAGCCTGGACTGGTCTAGCAGGATGTATTTGGAAATTGATCTTTCCCTTTCCTTTCTTTCCTCCTCCTCTATCCACTCAAATTTCACCCTCTTCTTCAAGTGCTAGTCCTCAATCTCCTCCTTTTTAATTTTCACATACCTGTCAACTTTCCAACTCCTGCCCAGCCCATCTCCCCTACCTCTGCCATTGCCCCATCTCACTCCCTCCCTGGTCTCTTACTCTCTTCAGCCTTTTTCCTGCTCCGCTGCTCATTCCACTCTTCACCTCTGCCGTTTCACCCGAGTTGCTCTGATTACCAGACTCACCTAAGCAGCTGCTTTTCCCAGTTTCTCTTTCCTCTGATCCTGGCTCATCCTTGATGTACAGCTCTTCCCCTCGATCAATGTGGGATATAATATCAGGGGTGACCGTCGGAGAGCCTGTTCCTGGGGTAAGAACACTGCGTTAGAGTTCCCATAATCAGTTTGGATGTGTTACATTAGACATGTATACTTCCTTCCCTAGAAGTCCAGCCCGAAGCGGCTCAGAAACCATAAATCTACCATAAAAATACAATATAAATACTATTACTTACGTATTTTTTTTTTTTTTTTTTTAATTTTTATTTAGAGATTTTCCAACATATAAGCATACAAGTAACATAGTCAGTCTGCATGTCAACCTGTTAATACAACATAACTCCTCGCTACCCCCCCCCCCCACCTTCCCCCCCCCCCCCCAGGATCTCGAGGCAAGGAATAAAAGAGAGAAATAAAAGAGAGAAAAAAGAAAAATAATAAAGAAGCGAAGGAGGAGGGTCGTTCCAGCTAAGAAGGTGCATGACATCAAACAAGCCTTCCGCCAAGGGACTCCTCAGACTCAGGGTTGCCCATTCAGCCCAATAAAGGAAGCCACTGCTTCAAAGCACTACAGATCTGGCAACATATTGGTCTAATAGTGACCATCTGTCGTAGCTTAACTCCCCTCTATCGGGGTGATGGAGCTTGCTGTAGAGCTTCTCATATTTGGCATAACGACAAACCATTCCCCACCATTCCCCCACGCGGAGGTTCACCAGATTCTTCCAATTAGAGAGAATCAACTTAAAAGCAATGGCTATCAGAAAGTTGAGCAGAAAAGCTTTCTTTTTGCGGTCAACCTGAGGTAGCTCTAAAGACCTCAGAAAGATTGCTTTCTTGGAGAGTGCACAGGTAATGTTCAGTACTACTTGTATTCTACCCCAAACCGCTACCCAAAAGTGTTGTACAAAAGGGCAATCATAAAACATGTGCAAAAATGTACCTTTCTCCTTCCGACAGGACCAACATGTCCCGGCTGAGGAACCATCCCATTTGGAAAGCTTTACAGGCGTGATATATGCCCTATGCAGCAAGAAGAACAGAGATTGTGTAATAGACGCCGAGCGGGAAGCCCGCGTTACAGGGCCCCACATTTTTGACCATGAGTTAGGGTGTAGCCCAGGAGGGAGGTCAGTCTCCCATACTTTATACAGCCCAATTGGACTTTGACTAGCATAGTCCCTAAAGAGAGCATATAGCCCTGAAATCATACCCCTCCGCTCGAGCATCGCCTTAAGATTGGTAATTAATGCACTCTCAGCAACAAGCGTGTCAATGTTAACTTTGGCCGCTAGTATGCAATGTTTAAGCTGCAACCACCGAAAATGACAGCTCTGCGGCATGGAGAACTCACTGCAAAAAGCAGAAAAGTCCTTCCAGCCGGTGCCCCCCACTAAGTGTCCTAGGGTCCAAATTCCCTTTTCTTGCCAAGCTTTCCAGGCAAATCTCTTCCCTCTGATTTTAAATATCGGATTCCACCAAAGTGGGGTCAATTGGGAAGGCAAGGCATCTTTGCCAGCTAATCTTAAAAGCTGAAGAAAGGCTTCCTGGGTGGCCCGGATCACCGCCCCCAATCCCCCTTCCGCCGGGTGTAACATTCCTAGCAGGTGCCTCAAAGGGTAGGGTTCCGCCACTCGGGACTCCACTTTAAGCCAACTTGGACTTGGGGCCTCCTCCTCCTCGGTTCCCAACCACACGGCGCCCTGCTTTAAGAGAAACGCATAGTGGTACCACTGAAAGTCGGGGAAGTGCACTCCCCCCCTCTCCTTAGAGGCCTTTAATTTCTTGCTGGCAATTCGAGGTTGCTTGTCCTTCCAGAGAAATCTCAGAAGACTCCGCTCTAAACGTTGGTATTCCACAGCTGGCAGGGAGAAGGGAAGCATGCCCAGTACATAGTTAATCCTAGGCACCAAAACCATTTTAATAACTTCCAATCTACCCCACCAGGTAAGGTGTAGTGGGGACCACGCCAGCGTTGTGTTACGAACTGTTTGGGCAAGCTCCCTCATATTTGTAAGAATAGTGCCCTCCACGGAGGCACCATACCAAGCTCCCAGGTACTTGATACCTCCCGGTTGCCACTTAAATGGGAATGGGGCCATCAGTTCTGCATTCGAGCAACTGTTCAGTGGAAAAGCAACAGACTTGTCCCAGTTTATCTTATAGCCCGAGATGTTTGAATAACTCTGTATTAACTCCAATATATGCGATATCTCCGACGGTTGAGTAAATAACAACAGATCATCGGCATAGGCCGATAATTTCACTCGTAGCCCCCCAAAGTCAAAGCCCTTTATATCCGCATTCTGCCGAATAGCTATGGCAAGGGGCTCAAGTGCCAGGTCAAAGAGTAGAGGAGATAAAGGGCAACCCTGTCGGGTACCCCGATGGAGGGAAAAGGCCCGATGCTGACAGCCATTGGCTGAGACCCTGGCACGGGTCCTGGCATATAACAATCTGACCTTATCAATAAAGTCCTGCCCTAAACCAAACCACTGCAATACTGAGAATAAGAAAGGCCATTCTAACCTGTCGAACGCCTTCTCGGCATCTAGCGAGAGGGCAACGAAAGGGGACGCTTCCACAGCTGCTCTATCAAGCAGATTACAAAACAGTCTAGCATTATCAGAGGTCGCCCTACCTGGGATGAAGCCGCACTGATCCGGGTGCACCAACCCTCCGATGACCTTGGCAAGCCGTTTAGCTAAGATACTCGCATATACCTTATAATCTGCATTCAGCAGAGATATAGGCCTGTAGTTTTTGACACTATTGGGATCCCTTCCGGGTTTCTCCAATACCACAATTGTGGCTTCAGAAAAATTACCAGAGCGCTCAGGTCCCTTTTCCAGCTCTCCATAGTATATCCCCAGATACGGGATCAACTCTGCACTCAAAACTTTATACAGCTCAATTGGTATCCCATCGGGGCCTGCAGCCTTCCCCGCCGCCATGGCTTTGATGGCAGTATCTATCTCCTTACAGGAAATGGGCATGTCAAGCTGCCGAGCCTGATGAACCTCCAATATAGGATGGCTCAAGGTATCTAAGAATCTGGCGGACTCTTCAGAGTTGGCGCTCACCTCTGAGGAATACAATGCACTATAAAATTTAGTGAATTCTTCCAAAATTTGCTCATCCTTAAACAGCTGAGTCTTCTTATCATCCACAAGGGACACAATTCTCGACCTTTCCCTATGTCCTCTCAGAGTGCTCGCCAGTAGCTTACTAGCTTTGTTTTGTTCTATATGATATCTAGCCGATTGTCTCAGCATAAGTTGCTCTACCTCGTAACTTAACACTTCATTATACTGGAATCGTAATCTTTGCAGTCGGAGAAGTATCCCTGGGTTAGGGCACCTAATCCAGAGCCTCTCGCCCGCTTTAATCTGTTGCTCTATGACCAACAGCTGCTCCTTTCTCCGCTTTGCTTCTTTGATCTTATAACTAGTAATAGTGGCCCTTAGCGACGCCTTGAAGGCTTCCCACCAGGCCCAGCATGCTGTATCCTCGACCTTGTTGGCCAAGAAATACTCCCTAGTGGCGGTCCTCAGCTCGTTCTGAAAGGCGGGCTCCACCAGCCAGGCCCTATTGAATGACCACTCAGGGGTCCCTCTGGCAGCCGCTGTGACCAGAACACTGATCGTGATAGCCGCATGGTCAGATATCGTTCTACCCATGATTGTCGCCTCACAGCTGCTCGAAACCAATGACCGTGAAACTAAAAAGTAATCTATCCGGGAGAGAGAGTTATGTACTGGTGAATAGAAAGTGTAGTCTTTTTCGGTCGGATGCAACAATCGCCAAATATCCATTAGGCCACAATCCGCTATCAAAGCGGAGAGGGCCCCGTCTGCTCGGGATGATCGCACCACTCTCGCTGGGCTGCGGTCCACCAAAGATTCTCTGACCAGGTTGAAATCGCCACCCATTATTATTGGGGCTGAATACTCCCTCTGCAGCATGCTATTTAAGGCGCTAAAGAAGTTAGGGTCGTCCTGATTAGGGCCGTACACATTGACCAACTGCAAATCTACATCCCCGACCCGTATCAATGATCTACACCATCGCCCAGCGTCATCGTGGCTAGTTTTAACTGTCTTGGCTCCCACCGCTTTCCGCACCAGTATGGCAACCCCATTTTTCTTATGGTCTGCTGGGGAGGCACCTGCTAGGATATATTTCTTGCCCGCTAGCTTCCCGGTTTCTTGTGAGCTTAAATGCGTCTCTTGTAAAAAAATGACATCTGCTTGCTGCCGGGCACAATATGCTAGTAATTTTTTCCTTTTAATTGGTGTCTGAATCCCTTTCACATTCAGGGACATAAATTTAATCCGATCAGTCATTACTTCTTAGATTACAAAATATTACATGCATATTATACAAACTGGTCAGACCCCCGCCCGTGATCCAACACAGAATCCCCCATTGTATACAACTCTGTTTCTTTCCCCGAGATCCAGCCCTTTCCACCCCCCAAAAAAACCCCCTTCCATAACAAGAACATCCTGGGTAAGACCACAGGGACATCCAGTACAACGCAAACTGGCCCCATTTTCACCCACCCACCCAAATTCTCTCATTCACACATTCATTCCCAACAAGGAGAGACCCAAAAAGCAAACATGATAAATACAGCATTAGGTTTCTGAACTGTCCACTCCGCAACATCCACGAGGTTCGCTGCCAGGCCGTGCAGCTCTTGCGGGCAGACTGGAATCCCTCCAACAGACCGGAGCTATTGCCTATAAGAGCCAGGCCCGAGGTCAGGCCTCAAACATAAACTCCAGGCAAATTCAAGGATAGTTCCCATAGGGCAAGACCGTGGATTATTCAAACCATTATCCAACCTCAACGTTCATGCTGTTTACGTGGATTGCATCTGCAAGGCCTCCTGGTCTTCGATGTATCTCTCCAGGACTGCAGGATCATCAAAGGATGTTGTCTCATTATTCAGAGTCACCTTAAACCTCGCTGGGCTAAACAGGCCGTATCTAGCCTGCAGACGCTGGAGGCGAGGCCGCAATGCTAAAAAGTGCTTCCGTCGCTCAACAGTAGGTTTGCTGAAGTCAGGGTAGAAGGCTATCTTCTGACCTCCATGCTGGAGGGGCTGTGTTGCCTTTGCCGCCGCTAGGATTTGAGTGACGTGCTGGTGGCGGAGCGCACATAGAATCATCGGGCGCGGGTACTTAGCACTTTGACTAGCGTGGGAGGGCAGCCGGTGAGCCCTTTCGATCTCGAACGGGCGCGCAAACTCCAACTTCAGAAGCTTTGGTATCAGTGCTTCCAAGTAACGAACAGGGTCTCCCCCTTCGGCACCTTCGACAATTCCCAGTACCCGTATATTGTTTCGCCGAGCCCTGTTGTTCATGTCTTCGAGACTCTTTTCCAGCCCATCAAACTTGCGATTAAGTCGCGGGAGCAAGGTCAGTTGTTTCTCATGCGCCGCAGCGACCCTTTCCACGCTATCCACCCTTTGTGTGAGTTGCTGCATTTGTGCAGTTAGATCTGTTAGGCCCGCTTGCATTGCAGCCAGGGACTCACCGTTTGAGTCTACCCGACAGCGGACCGCTCTCACTTCTTTCAAAATCTCTTGCAACCCCTCCGCCGTCTCATGGGGAGCCGCCATCTTTTGCGGCGAGAGTGGATCGGATTTGGACCTTTTGGTGCCAGCCGCCGCCGCAGCGGCGAAATCCAAGCGGGTCTGTTTGCCCGATGACATCCTCGAGCTCTGGCTCTCCGACTCGCTGCGTTTCAAGCAGGCTAAAATGATAGTAAGCAGGATTCGTTGTCGAGGGGCCAGGAGAAGCTCTCTTATGCGGCCATACTGGTTCCTCGCAGGCTCCGCCCCTCTATTACTTACGTATTTTAAGAAAGTCTTGTTCCTTGCAAATGCAGACTAAATTTTGTTTCCTAATCTGTATTATCTCACCCCCCACCCCACCAGAGTGCTTAGGCAGGATGAGGAGGGAGGGCCTGAGGCATTAGAACCTTCTCAGAATTTTGTCAGAATTTCTGGAGGTCTCTCAGGACATGAAAGCTACCCTCCTTGTCACTTTTCTATCTGAGGTTGATAAAATGCTCGTTTTAAAAGCTTACAGTACTTTAAAAGTAAACATTTTCTTTATTGTGCTTAAAACGTGCAAGCCTTTCCAGATGTTGTTAGGTAGGGCTGCTCCGTCTAGGGGGGCAGTACAGCATTTCCCCTCTCTTCCCTTCTCTCTACCACCCTACCTCCGCAGGAGACCCAAAAATCAGGCTTCGGGGATAGTACTACAGCATTGACTGAGAGCTAGGAAAGCCCTAGAAAACTGCTCTCCGTGGTCAGGTTTTGAGCATCTGTGTGTGCACATGTGTGCACACTCAAGGCCTGATGTGTCCTTGGTGCTGCTGCCCCTCGAAGCCCTATTTTTGGGGCTCTCACAGAAGTGAAGTGGTTGGGGGAGGTAAGTGGGGAGATACTGGACACTTTGGGTGGGGAGTAAGGAAAGAGGGGAGACATGCTGGATACCTTGGGGGTTGGGGGAGGTAAGTGGGGAGATACTGGACACTTTGGGTGGGGAGTAAGGAAAGAGGGGAGACATGCTGGATACCTTGGGGGAGGAGGAAGGGACAGACTGAAATACTGGAAACATGGGGGGAGGATGAAGGAAGGAGAGAGATGCTGGAGACCTGGGGCAGGGAGTAGCAAAGAGGAGTTTCTAGAGTCATGGGGGGCAGGGGAATTGGGAAGATGCTGGACTATAGGGACGGCCGCAGCCAAGGGTGAGGGAGATTGAGGTGCATAGCCGACGGTTTGCTAAGAGCATCAGAGATCCTTGGGTCAGCCCTGTTGCTAGGGTTATACAGGTATGTAGGAAGATTTTTCCTCAGATGACGGGACAGGTACTTCCACTGTGAGCTACTTTTCCTTTGTAAGATCCAATGAAAGCGCCTGAAAAGATATCACAGTCCTGATTATGTTTTTCTTGATCCTATTCCATTATAAAACTTGTGCTGCAGGGAAATAAATAATGTTAAACAGCCTAATGGTAGAGATTTCTATCTTTTTCCCTTTTCTTATTATTTATAATTTTTTTTCCTCTTTCTTCCCCATTAATCTGGGCTATATTGGAGAAAGATTGTGTCTATTGTATGAATTGTTTCTCTAAAGTTATAATATTCTGTCCAATTTTCTTCATTATATTTTGAATATTAAAATGTTCAAAATTCTAATGAAAAGAAAAAATACAAATTTAAAAGCACAATCCAAATATACACAATAATGCAGATCACATAAACATAAAACATCACTACATTTCTAAACAAAGGACAAATAATATAATTTAATTAATACAGCATGTTATATGTTTAAATTAGACTTACCTGCTAATTGTAGTTCCTGAAGGAACTCCAGTCTAGTCCCGGAAACTCTAGGGTTGTCATCCTCTTCCAGCAGCTTGGAGACTGATAGGTGTCATTCTTTGATGACAGTGGTATAAGGACAAAGGCACCGGCTCCTTCCACTCCAGTTACCTATTGACAAAGTAGACTCACCAGAGCAACAATTAAGTTATAACAGTTGCCTAAATTTAGTGCATACAGACTACTTAACTAGGAAACCATAACATAACAGTAATATAACATTACCCACAATGATGTTCAGCTTGACTGCTAAGGGTCGCGCTTCCCTTCCAGGAATAGAAAAATCTTCTGGAGCCTATTAAACCCTTCAAGACTCCAAAGACCCGCCCCCTGAACCCAAAGCTCCACAGCTCTCCCTGTGCTCTTACCTGTGAAAACTGCGCTTCAGGCTCAACCATCAGAAAAATTCGGGACGGGATCCGGGACTAGACTGGAGTTCCTTCAGGAACTACAATTAGCAGGTAAGTCTAATTTAAACTTCCTTATCATCCCTCCAGTCTAGTCCCGGAAACTCTAGGGATGTAACAGAGCAGTTAAAGTACTCAATGGGCGGGACCTGCCAAGCCAGCCTGAAGCACCGCTGTACCAAAACAGGCATCCCGACTTGCCTGAATATCTAGACGATACTGTTTAACAAAAGAATTGAAAGACGACCACGTTGCCGCCTTACAAATTTCGGCCGCTGGCACAAAACTGTACTCCGCCCAGGAAGCCGCGTGCGCTCTAGTAGAATGTGCCCGTAAGCCTTCCGGCACCGACTTCCCTTTCAGCAAGTATGCTGACTCTATTGCTTCCTTTATCCATCTAGCAATCGACGCTTTAGACACCGCTTCCCCTTTACGAGGACCGCCAAACAACACAAACAATCTTTCTGACCTCCTGAACTTTTCCGTCCGCCTGAGGTACCTCCTCAAAGCCCGTCGCACATCCAAGAGGTGCAACTGTGGATACACCGACCCCTCTGATGCCTTCCGGAACACCGGCAGGGAAACAACCTGATTCACATGAAAGGGAGACAGGACCTTTGGCAAAAAGGATGGTACCGGCCTTAAGACCACCTTAGACTCATGAAAATCCAAGAACGGTTCCCTACAGGATAACGCCTTTAACTCTGAAATCCGCCTCGCCGACGCAATGGCCACTAAAAACACCACCTTCAGAGTAAGATCCTTCAAAGTCGCTTTCGCCAAAGGTTCAAAAGGCTGTGAACTTAACGCCGCCAATACCAACTGCAGATCCCACGACGGTACCACTTGCCTGCTCGGTGGTCTCAAAACACTCACCGCTTTCAGAAACCGTTTAACATCTGGATGGGAGCAGAGCGCTTGCCCCTTGATCTTTCCCCTGTAACAGGAAAGCGCTGCCAACTGTACTCTCAAGGATGCCGCTGCAAATCCTTTTTGGAACCCATCTTGCAAAAAAGCCAATACTTGCAGTATAGACGCTCGCAACGCTTCACAGTGTCTATCCAAACACCAAGCTTCAAAAACACGCCACACACAAACATACGCCAAAGACGTAGATCTGCGCACCCTTAAGAGCGTCGCAATCACATCTGCTGAATAGCCTTTAGCTCTTAACCTCGCCCTTTCAAGAGCCAAGCCGTAAGCGAGAATCGAGCTACCTGCGGCATACACAATGGACCCTGTCTCACGAGATCCTGCCTGACCGGTTGCCGCCATGGCTTCCGTACTACCAGCCTCTTGAGATCCGCATACCAAGGCCTTCTTGGCCAATCTGGCGCTATCAGAATCACGCATCCTCTGTGGCGTTCGATGCGCCGCACCACCCGGCCTATTAACACCCATGGAGGGAAGACATAAAGAAGCTGATCTGCTGGCCACTCTTGGACGAGCGCATCCAGGCCCTTTGACATTCTTTCTCTGCACCTGCTGAAAAAAACGTTCCGCCTTCGCTGAAGTGAACGTCGCCATGAGATCCATCACGGGCGTCCCCCAGCGCCAAACTAGCGCCTCGTAAACCTCTGGATGAAGCGTCCACTCTCCCGGATCTACTCTCACCCAACTTAGAAAATCGGCCTCCACATTGTCCACCCTTACGACATGCGTCGCCAACAGTGCCCGAAGATTTTGCTCAGCCCATTGAAACAACTGATCTGCCTCGGCCTCTAAGGGAGCAATGCCGGTGCCCCCTTGCCTGTTGATATAGGCCACTGCAGTCGCATTGTCCGAAAACACTCTGATTGCTGCCCCCTTCAGGTACCGCTGGAACTCCAGCAGCGCCAACCCACCGCTCGAAGTTCCAATCTGTTTATCGACCAAGACCTCTCCTGAACTGTCCACCGTCCTTGCACGAGCCTTCCTTGACAATGCACCCCACAACCTAGGAGACTTGCATCCGTAGTCAGTGTCACCCAGTCCGGCATGTCCAAGGGCATGCCTTTTTCTAGAGACTCCGGCCGCAACCACCACTGCAACGATTCTCGAGTCGCGTCTGGACAGAGCAGCCTCTTGGAAAGCGAAACGCTTTGATGAGACCATCTTCTGAGTAACGCCCTCTGTAAAGGCCGCATATGCGCTCTCGCCCAGGGCACCAAGTCGATTGTTGCCGCCATCGTCCCCAGAACTTGCAAGTAATGCCACGCTGTCGGACACGGCCGGTCGAGAAACCACCGAATCAATTTTCGTAAGGCTAGCCCTCGATGCAGAGGCAGAAAAACCATGCCTGTCCCGGTATGGAAACGTGCCCCTAGATACTCGAGCTCCTGAGAAGGCGACAGACTGCTTTTGGTCACATTGACTACCCAACCTAGTTACTGCAGACAGTTGACCACCCTGGCAGTAGCCTCCTCGCTTTCCCTTCTGGACTTTGCTCGAATCAACCAGTCGTCCAGATATGGATGCACCAGCACTCCATTCTTCCTCAGCTCCGCTGCCACGACCACCATGACCTTGGTAAAGGTTCTTGGCGCCGTTGCTAGTCAAAAGGGTAGCGCCCGAAACTGAAAATGCCCCATGGGCACCGCAAACCTGAGGAACTTCTGATGCTTGCACTGAATTGGAATGTGCAGGTATGCCTCGGACAAATCCAGGGAAGTCAGATACTCCCCTTTTCTGACTGCCATGATGACCGATCTCAGCGTCTCCATATGAAAATGAGAAACCCTGAGACACTTGTTCACTCTTTTTAGGTCTAAAACTGGCCAAAACGTTCCTTCTTTCTTTGGAACCACAAAATAAATGGAGTATCGTCCTAACCCGCATTGGTCCTGCAAAACAGCCTTGAGATCCAGCAACCTTTGTAAGGTCAGTTTGACTGCCTCGCGCTTGAACCGTGCTTTGCAAGGGGACTGAACGAAAGCATCGGTCACCGGCCTTTGAAATTCCAAAGCATAACCTTCTCGAATCACCTCCAAAACCCACTGGTCTGACGTAATCTTGACCCAGGCAGCGTAAAACTCCTGTAGACGACCCCCTATCGCTACGTCTACCTGGGTCTCCCTGACTTCATTGTGGCTTTTTGGCACCCGAAGCGGCGGCAGCAAAACCTCTGCTGGCCCCTCGGAACCCCCTAAAACTCTGGTTTCTAAAGGGAAAATGCCCTCTCTGACTCTGTGAGAACCTGGGCGAGCGAAAACGCCGAAACTCCTTCTGAGGAAACCTAGCCATCGGCGAAAACTTCCTCTGCTTCTGCTTGTCCTCCGGCAGCCTTCCGCCCTTGGACTCTCCCAGCTCTTTCACTATCTTTTCCAAATCCTCTCCAAATAACAGTCGACCCTTAAAGGGAAGTTTACTTAACCTGGCCTTGGAGGAAGCATCCGCCGCCCAATTCCGCAACCAGAGATATCTCCATGCGGCCACTCCGGAAGCCATACTATTCGATAGCCCCCTTATGAGATCATAATGAATATCTGCCAGATACCCTGCACCAGACTCCAACCGAGCCGCCTCACTAATTGAGTTCTCAGAGTGCTTAGCCTGAACTCTCTGTGCCCAACGGAGAAAGGCTGTAGCCACCCAAGCTCCACAAATGGAAGCTTGCATGGAGAAAGCATTAACTTCAAAAACCTGTCTTAACAGAACATCCAGCTTTCTGTCCTGAGCATCCTTCAGAGCCGCACTCCCTTCTACCGGAATGGTCGTCTTCTTGGTAACCGCTGACACAGCCGCATCCACTTTCGGTGATTTAAAAAGCTCTTTATCCTGCTCCACCAACGGATAAAGGCGGGACATCACTCTAGAACCTCGGAGTGTAGACTCCGGCATATCCCACTCACCTTGTATCATTTCCTTAATAACTCTATGCATGGGAAATGCTTTCTGCGTCTTACGATAGGCCTGCAATAGAGGATCTTCTAAGGCAGCTTCCTCTCCCGGCTCAGACACCGGCACATTTAACGCCTTTAGCGTCTCCACAATCAGTGCGGGTAACTCTTGCCTTCGAAAAATCCGCACTACCCTGGCCTGATCCTCCTGTTCAGTAATCTCTCCTTCTTCCAACTCTTCCTCCATCTCTGGATCATGCTCCTCACCCTCCGTAAAGCGTAGTTACTCACCTGTAACAGGTGTTCTCCAGGAGCAGCAGGAATCAGTCCTCACTTATGGGTGACGTCGGCGCCGACGGAGCCCTCGCGGAGCAATTTTCCCCAGCTTTCAAAGAAAGCCTTTGGGAATTGCAGCGCGCATGCGCGGTCGTCTTCCCGCCCGAAGGTGCCATCTTAGCCAGTCAGATGACATAGCTAAAAAAGACAGCATAAAAATTTGCAAAAAGAACATAAGCAGACGATTGCAACTCCAAGGGGAGGAGGGAGGGTAGTGAGGACTGATTCCTGCTGCTCCTGGAGAACACCTGTTACAGGTGAGTAACTACGCTTTCTCCAGGACCAAGCAGGAAGTCAGTCCTCACTTATGGGACTCCCAAGCTCAAGGCTACCGGAGACCCTAAGCACAAAAATGAGCTCCCTCTAGCTCAGCAGCACAGAAGGAAAGAATCTTCGCTGAATTATCACCCACCGGTAGCCCACATCCGGGATGGAGGGTAGGAGTTGCTCAGCCCTCAAAGAGATTACGGAGGACTGCCTGTCCGAAAGCACTGTCCCTACGGGACTCCCTCTCGAGACAGTAATGGACCGCAAAAGTCTGGCTTGAAGACCAAGTAGCGGCCCGGCAGATGTCTGCCAGCGGAACAGAGCGGAGGTAAGCCACTGACGTGGCCTTTGCCCGAACACAATGAGCCGTGACTCGACTTTCTAAGGCGAGTCCGGCTGCCCCATAAGCCCAAGAGATACAGTCCGCAACCCAGATGGACAGAGTACGCTTGGAGACCGGGAGTCCCAATTTATTGGGGTCAAAAGACACAAAAAGCTGAGCAGCTTTACGGTGCTCCCGCGTACGGTCAAGGTAGAAGTTCAAAGCCCTTCTACAGTCCAGGGTATGGAGGACCGTCTCAGCTCGGCTGGAGTGTGGTCTGGGAAAGAAGGTTGGAAGTACCACCTCCTGATTGATGTGAAAAGGGGAGACCACTTTAGGCAGAAACTTAGGGTGAGTCCGCAGGACTACCCTATTCTTGTAGAACCTAGTGTAGGGGGGATCAGACACGAGGGCCTGCAACTCACTTACGCGCCTAGCGGAAGTGAGGGCTACCAAGAACAGTGTTTTCCAAGACAGAAAACGGAGAGAACATGTAGCCATGGGTTCAAAAGGCGGACAGGTGATCCGCTGCAAAACCACATTCAGGTCCCAGTTCGGCGCTGGCGGGCGCAGAGGTGGTTTAAGTAGAAGGAGACCTCGGAGAAACCTCGCTACGAGAGGGTCGCTGGAGAGAGGTCTACCGTCCACCGGCACATGATGTGCCGAAAGAG
Organism: Ichthyophis bannanicus; assembly: GCA_033557465.1. Classification (NCBI taxonomy): domain Eukaryota; kingdom Metazoa; phylum Chordata; class Amphibia; order Gymnophiona; family Ichthyophiidae; genus Ichthyophis; species Ichthyophis bannanicus. Next base: position 1,860,600,757 of record CM066031.1, read on the forward strand.
CACTGAGGTGAACTTTGACGGAGTTGGACTTAAGTCCTAGATTAGAGAGGTGTAGCAAGTACTGCAAGATCACCGACACCGGGCAGGAGAAGGGATCCTGAGACTGTTCGGTACACCAGACTGCAAAGCGACGCCAATTAAGGGCGTAGCATTTGCGGGTAGAAGGCCGTCGCGAAGCCAAGACGACCTCCTCCACCTCCGCCGGCAGGAGAAGGGGAGCAAGGACTACCCTCTCAGCAGCCAGGCCATGAGGTTGAGAGACCTGAGGTTGGGGTGCAGTAGGGACCCCTGATCCTGGGTGAGGAGATCCGGTTGCGCCCCCAGAGGGATTGGATCCTCCACCGCCAGTTGCAGCAGGAGCGGAAACCACGGCTGCCTGGGCCAGCGAGGGGCCACCAGGATCATGAAGGCTTTGTCTCGGAGAACCTTGAAAAGAGTCCGAGAGACTAACGGAATGGGAGGGAAAGCGTACAGAAGGCTCCCCGACCATGAGATCAGAAAGGCGTCCGCCGCAACCCGAAGGGGGTGAGGCTGACGAGAGCAGAAGCGAGGAAGTTGCCGGTTGCGAGGACTGGCAAAGAGATCCACCGTGGGGAGGCCCCACGTGAGGAAGAGCTTCTGAACGATCAAGGGATCCAGACGCCACTCGTGCGGCTGGAGGACCCTGCTGAGTTTGTCCGCCAGGCAATTTTCTGGGCCCGGGAGATAAACTGCCTTGAGGAGGATGCCGTGACTGACGGCCCAAGAGCAGAGCTTCTGTGCCTCCCGGCAGAGGAGGAAGGAGCCCGTGCCCCCCTGCTTGTTCACGTAGAACATGGCAACTTGATTGTCCGTCTGGACAAGGACGGACTGTTGGGAGGTCAGGTGGGAGAAGGCCTTGAGAGCTAGGCGGATCGCCCTGAGCTCCAGGAAGTTGATCTGCTGAGCAGACTCCCACTTGGTCCAGAGGCCCTGAGTACGTGCCTCTTGGCAATGGGCTCCCCAGCCCAGGAGGGATGCATCGGTGGTCAGCACCCGGGTCGGCCGAGGTGACTGGAAAGGCATTCCTAATACCAGGTTCGGCTGCCGGAGCCACCACCGGATAGACGAGACCAGCGGCTCGGAGACGCGCACCAGGTCTGCTAGGCCGCCTGTGGCTTGTCGCCACTGCCGGCGGAGACACCATTGAGCAGACCGCATATTCAGGCGGGCATTGGGGGTCACATGGACGGTGGAAGCCATATGGCCGAGCAGTCTCAGGAAGCGCCTGGCGGAGACCAGGGGCTGGCTGCGAAAGCGGTCGGCTAGGTCCATGAGCCGCTGAGCCCTGTCGAGCGGTAGGTACGCTCGCGCCTGAGGGGTGTGCAGCCTTGCGCCGATGAACTCGAGATCCTGTGAGGGGAGCAAAGTGGACTTTGCGAAGTTTATGACAAAGCCCAAGTGCTGCAGCAGAGTCACCGTGCGGCACGTGGCGTGGGTGACCTCCTGAGCGGACGCTGCTCTGATGAGCCAGTCGTCGAGGTACGGAAAGACAAAGAGGCCGCGAAGCCGGAGATGGGCCGCCACGACCGCGAGGCATTTTGTGAAGACTCGCGGTGCGGAGGACAGGCCAAAGGGCAGTACTCTGTACTGGTAATGATTTCCTGCCACCACAAACCTTAGGTATTGGCGGTGGCTTGGGTGGATGAGGATGTGCGTGTAGGCATCCTTTAGATCCAAGGAGCATAGCCAATCTCCCTGCTGGAGGTAGGGCAGAAGGATTCCAAGGGTAAGCATTTTGAACTTCTCCCGCACAAGGAACTTGTTGAGGTTGCGCAAGTCCAGGATGGGTCTGAGGCCTCCTGTTCTCTTTGGTATCAGAAAATACCTTGAATAGAAGCCTTGACCTCTCAGGTGGTGTGGCACCGGTTCCACCGCCTGTTCCTGCAGAAGACCTGCTAACTCCTGAAGGAGCAACTCCCTGTGCAGAGGGGGGCGCGGAGGCTCTCCCGGAAAATAGGAGGGAGGGACCTGGTGGAAGTGGAGAAGGTAGCCCTCTCGCACGACCTGAAGCACCCAGGCATCTGCGGTGATGCTGGACCACCTGTGGGCGAAGTGAACCAGCCGGCCTCCGGTGCTGGGGGGAACCAGCGGGGGGGGAGAGGCTATGCTGAGCGAGTCAAAAACCCCCACCCTGCTGAGCAGGGGCTGGTGGTGCAGGCTTGGGGGCTTGCTGCCTACGGGACCCGTTACCCCGTCCCTTGGCCTGCTGGCCCTGTTGGGGAGCTGCAGGGGCCTGATAATGGGGGTATTGTTTGTAGGCAGCTGCCTTCCTCGGGTAAAAGGACTTTTTTCCCGAGCCCTTCTTTTTCTGGGAAGGGGCGGAGGTCTTCCTAGAAAGCCTGGTCCTGGTGAGAGTCTCAGTCTCAATTTGTGCAGCCTTTTCCGCCATGGGCTTGCCAAAGAGGTTTTCGCCTCGGCAGGGGACATCGACCAACTTGTCCTGTACCCAGGGCTCAAGGTCGGACGACTGAAGCCAAGCCTGTCGGCGGGCACCGATGCCGGCTGCGGCCACTCGAGCCGAGGCTTCAAAGCCATCATAGGCTGCTCGGGACATGAACTTTGAGCATTCCCGAATACCCGTGGACAAGGCTAGGAACCTCCGCAAGGGCTCCTCGGAGAGACCAGCGGAGAATCCAGCTAGCTCTTTAGCCAGATCCCGGAGATACATGCCCATGTATAGCTGGTAAGTCTGGACACGACAGGCGAGCATAGAGCCCTGGAAGCACTTCTTGCCAAGGCCATCCAGGTTATGGGCCTCCCTTCCAGGAGGCACCGAGGAGTGCATCTTCTGGCTCTTAAGACGATGCATGGCCGATTCCACTACCATGGAATGGTGTGGCAGCTGTGCCTTTTGAAAGCCAGGGCTCTTGCGGACTCGATAGATAGAATCGACCCGCTTGCTCAGGACCGGCGAGGAGGCCGGACTCTCCCACATGCGGAAGAGCAGTCGTTCCAGCATAGGAGGAACCGGCACAGTAAAGTGTTCCCTCGCGGGAGAGTCATACTGGAGGGCGTCGAGCTCTTCGGCTCGAGGCTCCTCCTCGGGATCCGCAGGGAAGGCCAAAGCCTTGGCCATATCCCTAACGAAGTCCGAGAACCGGGCATCCTCCGGGGGGGACTGCTTCCGAGGCTCGGACTCCGGAGAGTCCGATGGGACACACCGAGTCCGGAAAGAATCAGGTGACTCTTCCTCCTCAGACTCCCAGACCGACTCCGACGAGGACTCGGTGGGGTCGGCCCGGGCAGGGTGCGGCGCCAGCCGCCCCGACGCCGAGGGAGTCGGCGTCGGCGACCTCGGTCCCGAACGGGAGGCCGAGGGCGACCTCAACCGAGGATCGACTCGAGTTCTCATCGACTCGAGGATCGGCTCGGTCTCCGGGGTCGACTTGGACGTCGACGTCCCGGCGGTCGGGGCAGCGACGTCAGCGAAGCCAGCGAGCAGTGCCCGCTGCTGGTCCATGAAGGCAGACAGTCTGCTCTCCAAGGCCGTCAACCTGAGTCCGAGCTCAGGTGACCCAGCAGCCCCCGACTCGGGCCCCGACGGCGTCGGGCCCGACGTCGGCTGTCGCGGAGGCGAGTCCAGAAGGACTACAGGACTTACCCGGGCAGGCATCTCCGACTCCAGGCGAGGTCGCTTCGGGAGGTGCTCCTTCTCCAAGGACCCGGGGCGGCTGTCGGGGCTATGCGACCTGGCCCTCGCGGAGCCAGGAGCGTCCACCGACGCCGCCCTCGCGGGTTTTTCCTTCCGACGATGGTCCCCGGAGGGAGAACCCCGGTCGGAGGAGCTCCGGCGACGGTCCGAGCTGGAGCCTTTCGACACGGAGGCCTCCGACGAGGTCCGGGTACGGCTGGGGTCAGCGAAGATTCTCTCGCGCTGATGCCGCCGACTTCTCAACGCCTTCGAGGACAGTTTGCTGCAGGGCCCACAGATCAGTTCCTCATGATCCGGGCCCAGGCAGCGGAGGCAAAAGTCGTGTGTGTCGGTTAGTGACATATTTCGGTCACACCGACCACACCGCTTAAAGCCACTGGCAGCCATCGGGGGAAAAAGGGCCCCTGCGAGGTCAAAGGACCAGGCTGCCAGGGAAAACGAAAACGAAAGCTGACTAAGTCAGAAAAACCGAAAAAACGGAAGAGGACTCGAGACCGGCGTCGCGAGTCCGGGCGGGAAAACGATCGGCGTCGAACCGAAAGAAAAAAGTATAAAATAAAGAGGAAAATCAACTTTTTCGCGGGGACAAGACGGGGACGTCTGTAGGGCTCCGCGGAAAAAAGAAGACTGGCTAAGATGGCACCTTCGGGCGGGAAGACGACCGCGCATGCGCGCTGCAATTCCCAAAGGCTTTCTTTGAAAGCTGGGGAAAATTGCTCCGCGAGGGCTCCGTCGGCGCCGACGTCACCCATAAGTGAGGACTGACTTCCTGCTTGGTCCTGGAGAAGCATATCCTTCGAAAACTCGGACTGACAGCGCTTATCAGGCTCAACTCGGGCTCTCTTAGGCCCCAAAGCCGAATGAGCCACTGACAGTGGGGTGCCTGGCCTCTTCTGCCCCAATTCTGCCGTCATGGGCGCAATGGCCGAGGAAGAAGACTCTCTAGGAGCACCAGCGAACGCCCTTTGTATCAGAGCCACAAATTCTGGGGAAAAAATGGATGCCAAATCCGTAGCCAAAGTCGCCTGAGCTCGTGGGACATCTAGAGCCGAGGAGGGCCCTGGTACTGGCTCTAGGGGGTCCCCCATAGGAGAAAGAGACCCCTGTGCCACTACCTCCTGGTCCTCTGTGGACTCCAATCGTTGGTGCTCCCCTGCTGCAACCTGGCTGCAGCTCTTACAGATGCCTGCCTCTGACACCACAGACCTCTTTACTCCGCAGAGCAAACACAAGGTCTTTGCAGGCATGCTATTTGTCAGGCTTTAAAATTCTCTAAGAACCTTTAAGAGCTACCAAATACATCCAAAATACTTTCTCCCCTTCAGATAGCCCTACTAGGCATTTTCAGCTGCCACCGTGAGCTGGCAAATCAGAACGGGTTTTTTTTTGGGGGGGGGGGGGGTTCGGAGAATTTGGAAGCATGAAGGCACCCGACCTGAAATGTACTAAAATCTCTTAAAAACGAAGCTTCCTGTACTCATAAGTTCAAATTGGTTCCCCCGAGCCGCTACCGGCTTTTCCCGCTCAAACCGGAACGCAGCGGGAAATCAAAAAGGACGCTGTCTCCACGGGGCCACTTGCAATTACCTCCCTGAATTCAACAGCAAATGGTAAAAACAAAAAAGAAATTGTAGCTCACCGTACCGTACCGCTCCGCACCAGGAAAAACACAGCTCCACACCCCAGAGCCGCTTCAATCAACGGGCACAATCTCATAAGTCAAAACTGCTGCGATCAAGAGCTCAGCCAAGACCTGTGATTTAGCTGCTTCTGGCTGCCCTTTCCCTCCAAGTGCCTGCAGGCAGCACCTCTGCATCGCGCTGGAGAAGTAGATAAAGTAATTTGGCCTCCCCCTGGGACTATCCCGATTCGCAAATCTTCCTACCCTCTGTCTCTCAGGTAAGAGGGAGGAAAAACGGAAGAGAGGCCCTGCAGCCACCAAAAATTAAAGTGGTACACCCCAAAGGGACTGTAAGACAATAAGAAAAGTCCTAATGAAACCAATATGAAACAAATATGCCGAATTTGAGTCAAAGCAACCCCCTTGATCCTAAAAAGATTAAAAACTAAACCCTTAATTGTTCCTCTTGTGAGCCAGACACTCTGGCTCACATCCTCCAGCTGCTTGGAGACTGATAGAACTGGAGTGGGAGGAGCCGGTGCCTGTGTCCTTATACCACTGTCATCAAAGAATGACACCTATCAGTTTCCAAGCTGCTGGAAGAGGATGACAACCCCAGAGTTTCCGGGACTAGACTGGAGGGATGATAAGGAACTATTGTTTTAAATAAATTCTAGCCTGTCTTAATTATTCGGTATTACTAGACACATGGAAGCGTATCTCTGAAAGGTTACCACTTTGACCACAGAAGTAAAAGGCCTCTGAGTAGTGTCATGATAGCGTCCCCTGGTGGCCAATGGCGGTAAGGGCACGCTACACATCACATTTATTTTTAAAGGAGCGTGGGGTATTTAAGGCCAAGTGCAGATTGGTCTTATGGATTTTAGCTCCTTGTGAGCACACAATAATTAAGCCACGAGTGTAGGGAAACAAGGCTTTTATTTCCCCTCTGTGCAAGGGTTCATTAAGACAATGGAAATTAAAGAATGTCCTTCTTTATAAAGGTTCCAGTAATAAACAGGCAAAGCAACTGTTGATATCTTCACAATTAGGTGCAAGGGATAAATGGAGGAATTCAATTCATTCCAGGGTAAAACAACTAAACAAGGCTTCTTATTTACAATGTTGCTATGGATTCCAGGCTAGTAGCCATACACAAACTGCAATCCATAGTCTCTTCCTGAGGAATGGGAATAGTATCTGCACCTTCTATCTCCATAGATTCTGCTTCACTAGTTTCCCCCTCAGAGCAAACGCTGTCCCTGGATGTTACAAGTTTACATGGACTGTCTCTGGTATCTCGCTTCCAATAAGACTGTGCTCTAAAGTCTTTTGGTACTTCTTTAAACAGCTCTGGCTTCTTTCCTCTTCTTATAAACTGTGGTTCACTTTTAGCAGTGCTTTTAGGAGTTAAGCTTTCTTTAACAGGAATAAAGCCACCATACCTGGAGTTCCTGTAGCATGAAGCTCTGGAGCCCTCTCTCTCAAGAACGTCTCTCTGACAGCAGGTTTTCTGTCGGTAGCTTCTGGGGAGTGCTGGACTTCCTGAAAGCTTGGGAAAACCTGGCGAGGATTCACCAGCCCTATGATTCAGTGAAAAAGTAGCTTTGCTAGAAACTCCTTTCTTTCTGGTAACTGGTGAAGCTTGTTCAGCATACTCCAATGACTGCAGGCTTTCCCTTCTCTCAACTGTGGACTCAGGAACGTTGCTTAAGCAGGGAGTGGCACACCCTCCAGCCTGACTGCTCTCCTTAGCAGACTTCCTCTGAACAGTGACTTCCGTAGCTTGGCACCTCTGAACTCTACCTCTGTGAATTCTGTCCTTCTGGGCTTGCTCAGGGAGGATTCCTTCCTTCAGGACTCTCCTTCCTTCTTCAGCCGAGCTTTCGGTTCCTTCTCTTCCATCTGCTGCTTCTGCTGCTTCAGCTTCTCTCGCTGCTCCTTCCCTCTTGCTAGCATTAAGCTTCCATTTATAAAGGGATTTTCTCTTTAAATCTCCCGGGCTTATTTCCAGGTGCAACTGGTTAGCTCTCCTACCCTCATTAGCCTCTGTAGGATCACTGCTGCCCCCTCTAGCTGTGCTTTGAGGTAATTGCACATCTAGAGCTCTGTGAGAAACAGGGTTTCTTTTCAACTCTACATCTTTATTAGCACCAGCCTCATGACAGTAGTTAAGGCATGTTAACATTCATGAGTGCACATTATATCATTTAGTAAGCCTGCCCCATGGTCAAGTTTTCCCTGGTCGTAGCACTTTTAAACAGTCTTTCCTTTGGTGGGGGTGGGGGGAGAGCAAGAGGGGTTAGCTAGACTGGAAGATCGTCCTGCAGTAGATCTAGCAGGAGATTTCACGGCAGTCCTCTTGTACCTCGGGTACAGTATGCTCTGTGGTCATACAGAGAGCATAGCAGCGGCGTAGTGCAGCTGTGTTGACTCACATCCACCTCTGGGGGCGCTGACCTCTCACCCTGATGACCTGTGCTTCGGTTTCTTCTGGTGCACGGTGCACTGCACGTGTATGCTCAGCGTGGGTGTTTGGCATGCGTTGGTGTTTGTTGGCAGACAGTGTGGCACGCATGTGTAGGCCGTTACTCCTTGCCCTGCCTGTCACTTGTGTCCCCTCAGCCTCGCAGGCCTGTCTCTGGCTAACAGTGCTTGAAAAATCCTGCTCACTGACATGTCCTCACCCTTCAGTGCTGCAGTCCCAGGACCTCCCTGCCTTGGGAGCAGGCACCGATTGGGACTTTTCTTGTCCACTGTGGTCCCTGGATACTTAGCTCTTGGCATCCTATGTGCCCATCGGGACCCACTCAGTTGCCCTGCTCTCCTAGCGGGGCCTGGTGCATGGGGGGTCCCACTTGGTGACTCTGCTCCATGATCTGCCTTCTGGGAGCTTATGCATACCTCTCCTACACTCCATTTGGTCCCTTAGATTATCTGCACGAAAACACTTATGGACACATACTTGCAGGACCAACAAATGGATACATGTTGTCATTTCCATTATGTCTCTCCTACCCTCATCCATGGATAAATGACAGGCTGCAGCAACCTCTCTCTTCCTGCTGGTACATTCCAGGTGCTGTCAACCCCCCTCACAGAATGCAGATGGTGGACCAAATGACAAGCAGCTGTCTAGAGAGGTCACTGCCATTAATGTGCAAGTGTGGCTGAAGTGGGACGCATATAAAGGGCACCTTCATAGAGTGCATGGTCAGTTATGTGTGGTAGCAACTACCTAGCGCTTGATGTGATTAGCATACCACTGCTTCCTTATTGTGGCCACGCCCACTTTTAGTATATCCGTCTGCTCCTGCAGTGGTTAATCAGCAGAATGTGTGATTCTGTCCCACGTTCCTTAGTGCACTTTAGTAAACATATCCCTTAGTGATTCTGAACTTAGTGACACTTACAGGCACATTTTGCAAATGATGTCCAAGTCCAATCTGGGATGTCCAAGCCATAACGTTCGGAAAAAATCCCCGAGGTACGTCCAAGTTCAGGTACAATTTCACTGCCGTGGATATCTACAGAGTAATGGTTAGAGTAGTGGGCTAGAACCAGGGAAACCAGGGTTCAAATCCCACTGCTGCTATCATTGTGATTCTGCAAGGTACTGGGGATGGTGAACTGCCATCTTCTCTACACCCTCTGGATGATTTATGGCCAAAATGAGCACTTTTCCAATACCTATTCATGCCTGGAGCAGGTCTGAACTTGGACAGTGTTGCAGACATTCCTGATGTTTTTGAAACAGAGCAGATGGATGATGACATGCTAAAAGAAATCAGAGAAGCTAAGAAAAGTTACACCAGAGTAATACTGGGTGATTTCAATTACCCCGATATCAACTGGGTCAATGAAACAGCAGGACAATCTAGGGAGATAAAGTTTCTAAATGAAGTAAATAACCGATTCTTGGAGCAGCTGGTTCATGATCTGACAAGAGGGGAAGCTATTTTCAACCTAGTCTTAAGTGGTGCAAGAGAAAACAGTGTTAGGGCCACTTGGCAATACTGATCATAGCATGATCACATTTGATTTAATAAATGGAGGGAGGATGGCAAGGAAATCTACAGTTCTATATTTTAACTTTCAAAATGGAGACTTTGATAAAATGAGGAAAATAGTTAAGAAAAAACTAAAAAGAACAGCTGCAAAGGTTAAAGGTTTACATCAAGTATGCGTTACCAAGACAGTAAAAATGCTATCTTGGGAACCCAGACCACATGTATTCCACACTTTAAGAAAGCTGAAAGGAAGCCCAAAAAACTGCCTGCATGGTTTAAGAGCAAGGTGAGAGAGGCTGTTGCAGCCAAAAAAGCATCCTTTAGGAAATGGAAAAAGGAGCCAAATGATGAAAACAGGAAACAACATAAGCACTGTCAAGTTAGATGCAAGGCATTGATAAGGCAGGAAAAGAGAGAATTTGAAAAAAAAATCTTGCCGTGGAAACAACAACGCACAATAAAAGCTTTTTCAAGTACATTTGTTACAAACTATCTGTGAGTCAGTTAGACCATTAGATGATAGAGGGGTAAAAGGGGCGCTAAGGGAGGACAAGGCCATAGCAGAGATTCTGGATGAATTCTTTACTTCGGTCTTTACTGAAGAAGATGTAGGGAAGTTACCCATGCCTGAAATGGAATCCAAAGATGATATATCAGAAGAACTTAAACAAATTTTGATAAACCAAGATGATGTATTACCACTATTTGATAAGCTAAAGACTAGCAAATCACTAGACCGAATGGTATACATCCCAGGGTGCTGAAAGAACTGAAATATGAGATTACAGACCTACTTTTATTAATCCGTGAACTATCATTAAAATCACCTGTAGTACCTGAAGATTGGAGAATGGCCTAATAGAGTGGAGAAGAATGGCCTAATGGAGTGGAGGAGTGGCCTAATTGTTAAGAACACCAGCTTGGGAACCCAGAGACCAGGGTTTTCTTCCCACTAGCACTCCTTATGGCCTTCGGCAAGTCACTTAACCCTCCATTGCCTTAGAAAAATCCAAGCTATCAATGTCTTTGTTTAATGTACATTACCAAGTTTAAGTTTCAATCTAAACCGCTTTGATTGAAAATGATAAAGCGGTATATAAAAACCTGATAAATAAATGTAATGCCACTTTTTAAAAAGGGTATCAGGGGTGATCTGGGAAACTACAGACTGGTGAACCTGATGTCAGTACTGGGCAAAATGGTAGAAACTATTATAAAGAATAAAATTACTGAACATATAGATAGTCATGATTTAATGGGAGAAATCCAACATGGATTGATCTTGTTTTACTAATCTGTTATATTTTTTTAAAGATGTGAATAAACAGGCAGATAAAGATGAGCTGGTAGACATAGTGTACCTGGATTTTCAGAAAGCCTTTGACAAGGTCCCTCATGAAAGACTCTGGGCAATATTAAAAAGTCACAGGATAGGAGGCAGTGTACTGTCGTGGATCAGAAATTGGGAAAAGGATAGAAAGAACAGTAGAACTATTTGGCCAATTTTCCCAGGGATCTTTGCAGGGTCCGCTTCTTTTTAACATATTCATAAATGATCTGGAAATGGAAATAACGAGCGAATTGATCAAATTTGCAAATTTATTTATTCTTTTTTATATACCGCTTTGTCTTGGTATTCAAAGCGATTTATATATAACATTTTAATTCCTGCACAAGTCAGTTTACAAGGAACAATTATATAACAGTTTACAAGGAACAATTGTACAATAACAAATGAAGTTGAAAGGTAATTTAACAATAACAAAGTAGTATGAACTATTTACAAGAGGGTGAACATAAGTGGTCTGGGTAATATTTAGGAGCTGTTGTGTCAGGTGCATGGGGATTGGAGGGAGTTGAATAGTGTGATTAATTTTGATAAGGAAGTGGAAGAGGTCTATGGTGGCTGCTCACATTAATAGTATTCTGTGAAAATGAATGTTTTGAGTTGATTTCTGAACTGTGTTAAGTCTTTGATTTCTCTTAGTGTATTAGGAAGGCTATTCCATAGGGTAGGGACATAGAGGGAGAATACCCTATTGGTTTAGATTGGTTTAGTTTTCTGACCCTATTAGGAGTGGATAGCATGTCTTTTAGGCTGTCTCTTTTTGTTCTTGTGTGTTGTTGAATGTTTGGTGTGTTGAGGTATGTTGGTGCTATGTTGTTTAACGTTTTGAAAATGATCATGAGAGCTTTGAATTAGATTTTTTGAAGTATCAGAAGCCAGTGGAGCTGAAACAGAATGGGTGTTATGTAATCTGACTTATCAGCTTTCATGATTGTGCACGGAATTTTATTTTGAGCCAGTTGAAGGGGCTTTAGGATTTTCTTTGGGAAGCCATGGAGTATGCTGTTGCTGTAGACATAATGGGGAGTTATTAGTTATTAGTGCTTGGGCTACAGATCAGAAGTCCGTGGGAGAGAGCAGAGGTCTCAGATATTGAATCATTCTAGTTTTATTGTAAATTGCATGGGTAGTCATATCAATGTATTTTGTGAAATCCAAATAATTCAAAGTTGTTAAAACACAAGAGGCCCCTGATAAATTGGAAGACTGGACAACCAAATAGCAGATAAAATGTAATATGGACAAGTGCAAAGTTATGTACCTAAGAAAGAACAATCCAAACTACTTTTACACGATGTAAGGTTCCACAGGTTCCATAGGAAAAAGATTTAGGTGTCATCGTGGATAATACATTGAAACCATCTGCCTAGTGTGCAGCAGCAGCCAAGAAAGCAAATAGAATGCTAGTAATCATAAGGAAAGGAATGGAGAATCAAACCAAGGATCTTATAATGCTTCTGTATCACTCAATTGTGTGATCGCCCCTTCAATATTGTGTGCAACTCTAGTCACCATATCTTAAAAAGGATATAGCAGAATTAGAAAAGGTACACAGAAGAGCCACCAAAATGATAAAGGGAATAGTAGGATACCCCTATGAGGAAAGGCTTAAAAGGTTAGTGCTTTTCAACTTGGAAAAGACATGGCTGAGGGGAGATATGATAGAGGTCTATAAATTAATGAATGGAGTGGAACGGGTAAACGTAGATCGGCAGTATATGCCATCAAAATGTAGAAAGACTAGGGGACACGCAATGAAGTTACAATGTAAGACATTGAAGAATAATAATAGAAAATATTTTTCTCACTCAACGCGTAATCAAACTCAAATTTGTTACCAGAGGATGTAGTAAAAGCTATTATTATAGCTGGGTTTAAAAAAGGTTTGAATAAATTCTTGGAGAGAAAGTCCATAAACCATCATTAAAGAGGATCTGAGAAATGCATTGCTTACCCTGGGACAAGCACTGTGGAACCTATATTCCTTTTCGGGAACCTGACAGATACTTATGACCTGGATTGGCCACTATTGGAAGCAGGATACTGGGCTTGATAGACCTTGGTTTGACCCCTTATGGCATTTCTTTTGTCTACTGCACCACCCTAGATACGCCTCTGCCATGTCCCTTCCTCCAGAGATGTCTCCGTGATTTTGACATCCGCATGCAAATTTTTGGACATCCAAATTGCGACCAATGTTTTTAAAATGACCCCCACTTAGTGACTGAACTACATAGTTTGTTACTGTTGCTAAATGTACATCCACGGCTATATTTTGCATAGGTACAACACAAAATGTAGAGGTGTCTACCCCACTCTTTTAGCAAATCACACCAAAGCCCTCAAGTTGAGAATAGCCTCTCTCAGCAGGATCCATGGCTATTAATAGAAACGTAAGGAACTCTCTTACCCAGTGAAATTAGGGTCTGATAATTTTCCTTCATCACATCCTTGTAAAGCTCCTTCTGAAATTCTTCTAAATCCTTCCACTCCTCATGGGAGAAATAGACAGCGAGGTCCTCAAAGGTGACTGGGTCCTGAAAAAACAAATTCTTCCTCACTCAGCAACCATCAGGAGATTTCATAGCAAAGGAATAGAGATGCCTAACTAAAAAATGTTTGGTTTATTTGCAGATTTTTTGAATTTTTTCAGATTTTTGTGTTTTTTTCACATATTTGTTTTAAATGTGTGCCTTGTATTCATGCTAGGAATATTTTGCAAAATCAAATATTAAAATACAATGTCCACTCCAAAATTATTCTTCCACAAAAATAAAAGTAAAAGTAGACCTAAATATTATCAGCTAGCACATACATATTTTTGTTGGAAGGTCTGTCTTGAGGAATACTATCTCCTGCAACAAATTTTCCTGTTTAATCATTTTAAGGTTTATCTAAAAAACGGTGAACCATTCTTCAACATGTGCGTCAACACAACCATGTGTGACCCACCCTTCTCAGAACCATATAATGGAAATTGCAAATGAACCCCCTGCAACAATAACAATATAGTGACTGAAAACGCATATCTGATTCCCAATGTGGTGAAGAGATCTCCTCCAATAGCCAAGGTTCAGTCCACTTTCAAAGAAATGCAGTATTCAAATGACCACCACTTCCCGCTGGATGGATAATCCCCAACTTCTGTAGATCACCTCCACACTCCGAACCAACTCTCAACACGGTCAGCATGAATGGTAAATCACCATTAAATAAAAACCAGCTTCCTGCATGGTCAAAAGGCCTCCATCAATATCACAAACACAGTACTGCATTCCGAGCCGACCCTTATTCCTGCTCTGTTTCAACACTCAGTTGGAAAGTCCTTACTGCTCAAAGCTTCATAGGACAAATGGTTCTTTAATCGTCCAGCTGATTTAAATACATGACATCACTTCCCATAGACGTTGGATGAACAAATTCTTCTTTATTGTATAGAGACCCCAACGCGTTTCGGCAACGCCTTCTTCAGGGGGAAAGGATGCAAATCTATTTCCATATACACAACAATAAAAATAAATAAACAAATATTAAATAACAATATTAAAAATATAAATTAAAATAACACACCTGGCATGTAGTATGCTGGAGTTACAAACATTCTTGTGCCACATGGGGATACGGATTACAGGACCAAAACGCTAATCAAAAAAACTTATTAGTGAAGACACAGATGGCTAGCTACTTAGCTTAAACGTGGCAGTGTAAAAACTGAAGACCGCAGACTCCAAAGCACCATAGAGCTAATGCTAAACACGATGATCGCTGATCGGGTGATTGTATTATATTATGGATGGGGATTATGGAAATTACCTTAGTGTCCAAATAAGGTAATTTCCATAATCCCCGTTGGTCTCTTTAAGTTTGAACATGTGGTTTCACTTTGCTTCACGTAATATAATACTAAGTAGCTAGCCATCTGTGTCTTCACTAATAAGTTTTTTTGATTAGCGTTTTGGTCCTGTAATCCGTATCCCCATGTGGCATGGCTATTTGCCGTTTTAAACATTCTTGGTACTTCAGCTCTATTCGTATGTGCCTTGATAGTTTCAAAACTGCCTTGAGACCCCTCAAAAGATGTTCCTTTAATTTGTTTTTTCTTGGCAAAAATGGATAGCATTTTTACTCGTCTCATTCTCTACGGAGTATCTTTACTTGTGAGAAGTCTCCAGTCATCAATTTTGCATGTTTCACATAAAACAAGCTTTTTTATACAGTATTTGGACATTTAACCTTAGAAGCTTTTTTAGCCAGTGACAATATTTTAAGATGTAATTTATTTTCTAATTTATTAGCTCTCTTTGTTGTTTCTATTAAAATATTATCATATATTTATGTATTTTATTATTGTTATTTTAATGTAATTATGGTTAGTTTTATCAATAATGTTTTATGGTATCTACCATGCATGGTGTTTTTGTTTTTAATTTTTATCCACATAGTCATGCAGATACACGTATATAATTTATATATATTTTTATAATACTTATTTTTGTGTTGATTTTGATGTTAGCCTGAATCATATTATTTATATTAATCTCTTTCAATGTAAATTTCTCTATCTCTTCATCCAGTTTGCCAAGACTTTGGCAACATTTTTACTTGTTGGTTGTTCAGCCCTGCGTTTGGTTGTTTTGTTTTTAATGTGAGGTCCAATCCATTTTTATTTATTGTCTTATCACATGTTTATTTACAAGTTTGCATGTTCAAAGATATGCCTTACATTTGTGGCACAAGAATGTTTGTAACTCCAGCATACTACATGCCAGGTGTGTTATTTTAATTTATATTTTTAATATTGTTATTTAATATTTGTTTATTTATTTTTCTTGTTGTGTATATGGAAATAGATTTGCATCCTTTCCCCCTGAAGAAGGCGTTGCCGAAACGCGTTGGGGTCTCTATACAATAAAGAAGAATTTGTTCATCCAACGTCTCCTGCCTCTTGTGACTCTCCTATCTCCTGCAGGAGCCTCTGCTCCCCTTGTGTGCCCATCACTTCCCATAGGCCGATATATCTACCAATACAGTAACTTACTCAGTCACACCATGCTCCACCAATCAAGTTCCTGAATCAGGCCTGCAGGAAAAAACGTGGCAAGTTTAAAAATCCATGATTACTCCAGCAGCTGTAGTTTTTGCTCATTATCACCGCCTCTTGGATCAAATGGAACACAATCCAGAACTCTCCATCATAGATCAATAAACTCACGGTGATTAGATATGCAATGATTCATAATGGGTGCACTCATAACTTTGTTGTGTAAATGGGACTGATTCTCAGAGACGAAGCTTAATAGGGTGAATAGTACATCCAATATATTTCTGATGGTAAGGACAAATCAGCATGTAAACCAGAAAAGCCATAATACAGGTGCTGTAACAGTGTAAGAAATAAGTCTGTTTCGTGGTAGGATCCTGCCAACTAGTCCCCTCTATAGTCTGTTCACAAAAAACACAGGACCCACAGCCATAGTGGCCAACGGAGCCAACACATGTTGCGGCCTATCCTTAAACGACGCTATACACGCCACTTGATCTTGAATGTTGGAATAAACTGGCCAATGTTTTAGCAATACTTTCATGATCTGATGAGATACACCAATATAGCGGCAACACCCCCACAAATCTTTGTGATTCACCAATTTCCTCCGTGCGTAAGTTCAAAGATGGATTTAACTCCCGCACCAGCCATTTCCGATGTTTGAAACGTGCCCTCTTATAAGCTTTACACAACACCAAATCAGGATATCCTCTTGTAAAAGTCTTGAAAATAAGTCCATAGCATGAAATGTATATTCTTCTACGGTAGAGCATATCCTCCGTAAATGGAGAAACTGTCCATATGGCAAACCCTTCTTTAAAGAATGTGGATGAAAGCTACAATACTGAAGTAAAGTGTTCCGCTCTATAGATTTCCTATACAACGTAGTAAGTAACTGTCCCTCATGTTTATATACCACCAAATACAAAAATTCAAGTTTCTGGATACGCCAGTGCATGGAAAACGTAATATTTGTCTTGAAGCCATTGAGCCATTGCAAAAAAGATTGTAAATCATCTTCCAGACTCTGCCAGAGAAAGAAGATATCATCTAAACATCTAACCAACAACGGGATAAAGGCAAATTAGCTTGAAGTGTACACATGGGTTGTTTCAAAATCCGTCATATATAATGTGGTCACCGAGGAGGTCAACGTGGCCCCCATTGCGATCCCATATGTTTGCCAATAGTATTGATTCTCAAACATGAAAGAATTTTGTCAATACTCATTGTAACATTTGTTTAAAAAAAACTCTGAGGGATCCTAGATGGTAATTCTAATGATGTCCCTGCAATAACTGATAGTGCTTCAATTTGGTCAATGTTTGTATATAAAGCATTAACATCAAGAGTCACCAATAAGGTAGAATTAAGCACATCAATCACAGATGCCCTTCAATCTGTTCAACACTCTGCTGCGCGACTAATCTTCCGCCAGCCTCGTTATACCCAAATTACCCCTTTTCTAAAGTCACTTCACTGGCTCCCTATCTGTTTCCGCATCCATTTCAAACTTCTCCTGCTGACCTAGAAGTGCATTCACTCTGCAGCTCCTCACTACTCTTATCTCTCTCTAAACACCTCCCCCTCGGGGACTCTGCTCTTCTGGCAAATTGCTTCTATCTGTGTCCTTCTCTTCTATTATTAATTCCAGACTTTGCTCCTTTCACCTTGCTGCACCTTACGCCTGGAAGAAACTATCTGTGTCTGTACGCCAGGCGCCTTCTTTGACCCTTTTCAAATCCAGGCTGAAAACTCACCTCTTTGCTGCTGTTTTTGATCTTGATTCACCTGATCATCTTGGTTTTTTTTTACCATTCCCACTAGATGTATCCCTGTCTATACCTTCTGTGTTGTCTGACTTGACTAGATTGTAAGCTCTGATGAGCAGGGATTGTCTCTTACATATCTGTGCAATGCTGCATGCGTCTTGTAGTGCTATACAAATGTTCAATAGTAGTAGTAGATTCATACCGTTGAATGAAATGAGTTGTATCTCTAATAAAAGAAGTAACTTTCTGTGCTGATAGTTGTAGAAAAATGTCACAAAATTTAGACAAAGGTTCAAGGGAAGACCCAACGACATAAAACTATCTGTCTCTCTGGAGGCGAATCCAAGGACTTATGCACCTTTTGAACCGTGTAAATAATGGGAACTTTAGAATGAGCAGAAATCAAAAACTTCATTTTTAGTTAGCCATCCAATTAAAAATGCTCCCTCTAATAAATCTTTAATTTGAAACATTAATTCAGGGGTAGGATCTTGTGATAACAGTTGGTAATAGTCAGTATCGGACAACTGAGCCACTAGCTGGGACCTATAATATTCAACCGTCTGTATTACTGTCGCTCCTCTCTTGTCTGCCCTATGGATTACTATGTCTGTAAGCTGACACAACTCTGTAATGGCATGACATTCTTCCATGGACTTATTGAATTGCATGAATCCACCTTTTCTATAATTCCAAACGCTGTAACTCCAGTAGTACCAACTGCTGATATGTCTGAATAATCGGATCCGGAGTCACTGAAAGAACCCATTTAAAAGGTGCTCTTATTACTGAAGTATCCAGTAATATCATGAGAAGCACAATACTGTGTAACTTTTAATTTTTGGAAGAATTTATACAAAGCTATTCTCGTTTGGAAGCACTTATAAAGGACCGATGATACAAAAGTCAGCCCCAAGTTCAAACCAGATTCCTGCACGGGAGATAATATTAAAGGGGAAAGGTTGATTACTTTTGTTTGGAACAAGCTCTGATTGTTGGGCCTCTCCCTAACTCTAAATTGTAATTCATCTGTGAGCCCCGACCTCTCCCTCATAAGAACATAAGATCTGCCATACTGGGTCAGACCAAGGTCCATCAAGCCCAGTATCCTGTTTCGAACAGTGGCCAATCTAGGTCATACCTACCTAGCAGTTTCCCCAAAAGACACAGGTTCCACAATGCTCATCCTTTTCCTCTGTAAAAAATCTGCTCCTCCTTCTGAAAGCCTATATCTCTCGATGGAGCCATTTGTCCTAAGAAACTTTCAGATGAACTACTCTCCTCAGTATCCTCCAAGGAGGTATCAAACATAACCTTATGTTTGGAAGGACAGACTAGATAGGCCATGTGGTCTTTTTCTGTCATCATGTTTCTATGTTTCTATAACCTGTTTTTTCTGACTCTGCATTTTTTGAGCCCAGGTATATACCTGAGCATTATCATAGTCCTCTTTATCCCTATTAAATTTCTTGATCTTTAAATCTCTTAAATAATACCAAAATTGGGCCATTTGAACATTAAGATCATCCATTTGAGATTTAAGTTGTTTTCTCCCGACGTGGCAGACTTCAATTGATCTTCAAATGAAGTTACTTTTTGCTATAAACTAATCTCCTCCACCTGCAAACTAATTTCCTCCACCTGTAAACTAATCTCCTCCACCAGTGCAATAAAATCCAAACTGCACTTATTTAATATACTACAAAACCACGCAGAAGCTGGTTTTGATTTAATGGCGATTTACCATTCATGCAGACTGTGTTGAGAGTTGGTTCAGAGTGTGGAGGTGATCTACAGAAGTTGGGGACGAACCATCCAGCGGGAAGGGGTAGTCATTTGAATACTGCATCTCTTTAAAAGTGGACTGAACCCTGGCTATTGGATGAGATCTCTTCACCGCGTTGGGAATCAGATATGTGCTTTCAATCACTATAATGCTATTGTTGCAGGGGGTTCATTTGCAATTGCATTATATGGTTCTAAGAAGGGTGGGTCACACATGTTTGTGTTGACGCACATGTGAAGGAATGGTTCACCGTTTTTTTTGGTAAACCTTAAAATGATTAAACAGAAAAATTTCTTGCAGGAGGTAGTATTCCTCATGACAAATCTTCCAGCAAAAAAAGGTATGTACTAGCATTGGATATCACACTTTTACATATTACGTTTTGCCCCTATTATATATAAATCTGAAAATGTCAAAATTCCATTTGCCTGTGCATGCAGCTGTTTGAAATCTGTCCACCCTGAGTGTATGTAAAAGCATGTACAGACAGTTCTGTGAGTTTTTGTGGCTGCCAGGATCTACTGGTCTGCTTTTGTCATCCTCCAGACGCTACTGCCCCAGCCAGTTGTCTAGTTTGCCTAATGCTTAAGCTGGCCTTGATAACACATAGTGCCAGAACAAAGCTCTAGCAACTGGAAACCAGTTACAGAATCTGGGACACAAAATATTACTGTGTGAGAGACTTACTCCTGCTCTCCCCTTCCACTCAGAACACAAAGTTCCTTTTCATAGCCTCAGAGTTTCCAGGTTGCCCAGTTCCGGCAGAGAGATTTCTGGGCCATTCCTGGATTTCTAGCAACAGGATCCTGCTGCACTGAGTTCAAAGGGTAAAATCAGGGACTATAAAAACCTAAGGCTTAACACAATGCTATTGAAGCCTTTATCCAATTTAGTACTCTAAAATTCACAAGACCCCAGATGATTACCCTCCTCAAATTATCTAAAACTTGAAGGTAACTGTAGCAACAATCAGCACAGGACCCGGTTATCAGTGTGTGCTCAGAGACCCCAGTTTACTGGAAACCCATGCACAGAAAAAGGAAGAGGGGCTGGGACAGAGAACATATGCTGGTTGCCACTATTAAGTATTTATTTTTATTTATTTATTTAATGTCTCTTCTATACCGCGCTATTTAGTATCAGTGCGGTTTACATATAACAAAGGATTTATACAGTGCAGGCAGCTGCACTGTATTTACAGAGAACAAGGTAGCATAAACTTTACAAAGTATAAATATCATTACAGGGTGTGGGTATATACAAGCTGCTATTTACAGGTATGCGTCATCAACCATGGTAGGGATATATACTTGGTGCTATTTACAGGTAAGCATAGTTGATGCTGGCGCCCGGGGGTGTGGATGCCTTATCGCGTGCTGTGTGTGTTTGTGTGGTGGGCCTGGTGGAGGGGGGTGGCAGTATGAGCGCTGTCATCTGAGTAGTGTTTGAGGAAGAGGTGATGCTTTAATGCCTTTCTAAATTGGGCCAGTTCGGAGATTGCCCGTATGTTGGGTGGGAGGGCATTCCAGCATCTGAGCGCGTAGAAACTAAAAGCCCTGTTTGTCGTTGCCTGCGTGCACTGGGTTGTTTCCTTCAGGATTATCAGTTTGTTGATTGCTGCAGACCTTCTTGATCTGTTGGAGGGCATAGGCTGGATAAGCTCCGCGAGGGAGGTGGAGGAGAGCCTGTTGATGGCCTTGAAGGTCAATAGTAGGGATTTAAACAAGAGTCTGCCATGGATGGGGAGCCAGTGGAGATGTCTCAGAATGGGTGTCACGTGATCCTTTATGGAAGCACCGTAGAGAACTCTGGCCGCAGTGTTCATTGCTAGCTGGAGTGGATTAAGAGTGGATTGTGGGAGCCCTTGTAGAGTTGCATTCGCGTAGTCACAAGTGCGGATCACCAGTGCTTGGAAGATCGTCTGGAAGTCTTCAGGCTCAAGCAGGGAGCATAGGTGTCTGAGTGTCTGGATCTTGTGATAAACTGCTTTTCATGTCCAGGTGTTGGTCCAGAGTGACTCCTAGGTAACGGATTGTGGATTTGGTAGTTAGTTCTGCTTCTTTGACCTTTAAGGAGGTTGGAGGGGTGAAACTTTGGTTCCTCTTGATGAAGAGGACTTCTGTCTTCTTGTGCTCTATTCAAAGGTTTTGTGTTTGGAGCCAGTTTGATACGGCGTCAAAGCAGTTTGTCAGTGGGGAGAGGTCCGGCTGGTCGGTTGTGAATGGTATGTAGAGCAGTACATCATCGGCATATATCAGGCAGTTGACGTTGAAAGATTGGATGAGGGTGCAGATGGGCTGCATGTATATTTTGAACATCAGGGCAGAGAGGGAGGATCCCTGCGGTACACCCTGCCACTGGTGGATAAGTTCTGATGTTGAAGCACCAGATCTTGCGTGCTGTCATCTGTCAGATAGGTATGATTCGCACCAGCTTAGGGCTGCGTCATGAATACCCTTCTCCTTAAGTCGTACCAGGAGGAGCTCGTGGCTTACTGAGTCAAATGCAGTGGCTATATCCATAAAGATGGTGTCAAACCCCTGGCAGATGTTGTTGACTCCAGTGATTATGTTATTGAAGAGGGTGGTGAGGAGTGTTTCAACACCGTGTGAATCCCTGAATCCATGTTGGCAGGGGTCCAACAGAGCAGCGGTGTCGATGTGACCCTGTATTTGGCGTTGGACTTCTTTTTCAATTATCTTGGCGAGTAGCGGTATGCTTGATATAGGCCTGTATGAGCTGACCTTCTGGGGGTCTAGTTTGTTGTTTTTGAGCAGAGGTCTGATAGATGTGTGTTTGAGGCTTCGTGGGAATAATCCTGTTGAGAACGACAGTTCCATGATTCTGGCTATGAACGGGCTAAATTCGCTACATAGCGACTTTATCCAGAAGGCAGGACAGGGGTCAGTTTGTGCGGTGGTGATATTGATAGCAGTGATGGTGTCTTCGATGACTTTCTTCGAGGGGATGGAGAAGGTGGTCAGTGGTGTAGGATAGGGTGACTCATGTGCGGTGGTGGACGTTGTGGACTTACTGGTCCGGCATAACTTTGATTGCAAGTAATCAGCGAATTCCTGGGGGTGGATCTCGCTTTGTTGGATAGGGGATGGTTCTTTTGTTAAGTTACTGACAAGATTGAACAGGTCATGCGGTTTGTTTAGTGATCATTTCTGGGTATCAGTGTGGAATTGCCTCATCTTTTTTGTCACTGCTTCAGGTCTTCGTCAGGTGCAGGTTATACTCCGTTAGGTCAGCTGTGGAGCGTGACCGCCGCCAGCGTCTTTCTAGCTTCCTTAGGCAGAGGAGTGACATTTGTAGTTCTGTGGAGTACCAGGGTGAGGCAACTCGTTTCTTTGGGGGTTTGTCTGAGGGCGGAAGTTGAGCAATGGCGCTGAGGCTATTATCTCAGCATGAGATCAATTCGTCAAGATCCTGCGCTGTCGGGGAGAGGAGCGGGAGGGTTTTACTTAAGATAGCTTCTTTGTCGAAGGGTCGGAATCTTCACAGAGGTGCTCTGGGGGTGCCGGCTAGACTTCTGGAGCTTATGTGGCAGTTGTCCTGTATGGGTATTTGGAATCTGATTAATTTGTGGTCTGACCAGGGGACTGTGGTAACGGACAGTATAGGGTTGTGGGTTAGGTCAGTGGCTGCCAGTGGGGCGAATATCAGGTCCAAGTTGTTTCCTTTCACGTGGGTAGGTTCGTTGACTAGTTGCTTATAGCCTAGTTCCTTGATTGCCTCGAGGAAGGCAGAGGCTTGAGTGTCTTGCAGGGCTGGCAGGTTGAAGTCGCCTAGTAACCAGCTTGGAGTGCGTGGGTTCAGGGCGTTGCATGCAAGGTCAATTATTGCTGAAAGATCACCAGGGGAAGCTGATGGGGCTCTGTACAGTAGGTTGATGGAACATTGCTTGTTGGCTATGGTGATTGTCAAGTTGCATTGTGCTGGTGGCATTGATTAGCTTGAACTGGAGATCCTCTTTGGAGAGGACAAGCAATCCACTTCCTCTTGAAAAGTCTCTATGGCATGTATGGATGGAAAAATTGGTAGGTATGAGTTGGTGGAGGAGGACCGTATCATCGCTAGATAGCCATGTCTCTGTAACCAAGAGTATGTCGAGGTCGTAGAGGGATATCAAGTCTGATATGACTTGCCATTTCTTACAGATTGAGCGTGCGTTTATGAGGGCACATTTCAGATTTTGGAGGTGGAGGAATTTGTCTTGTTTGGCTTTCTTGGCATGTTGCAGTGCGATGTGTAGTAAGTGAGGGTGTTGTGTGCGCATATCGTCTTTTGCCTTGTGAGGGGGAGCACTTGACCATCTCCTCCCATGGCTCTGTAGGATTGGTATGTGGTTGGGGGTAGGAGAATAGGCCGTTGTGTTGCTGAGCCATCCAGCGAGGAGGTAACAGCAAACTAGGGCCGTAGTGTAGGGCATCATATTAGGTATTCACCCTGTTGCCGCGGTCAGGGGACTCATGTGGGTTGGCAGATGAATCAGGCAAACAGATTTTACTATCACAGGTATGCAGGTACTACGGGTACAGGCCACAGGCACCGGCTGGTCAGTGCCTTAGGTGCAGGCAGTAGTAGCGTGGGCAGAATCACCGGCACAGCGTGACTAACACGGGCCAATATTACAGACACTATGTGCATACGCGCAGGCAATTACCACGGGCACAGAAATACTAGCGTAGGCAAATATCACAGGCGCAGGATGCACTAGAAACAGCAAATATCACAGGCATAGGATGCACTAGCACAGGCAAATAACACTGGCCCAGGATGCAAAAGCACATGCAAATAACACAGGCACAGGATGCACTAACGCAGGCAAATATCACAGGCACAGGATGCACTGGAACAGGCAAGTCTCAGAGGCACAGGATGCCCTGACGCAGGTAGATAAACCGAGGCTAGCTTGCACCGGTGTGGGCAGGAGCTACCTGTCACGGTTTAAGTGGTCGGTAACATAGTCAGCTGGTATGCCTCAGACCACTTACTTTGTTGAAGGCGTCTTGTTTCATTGGGGTTCTGACTGCATCGTTGATGATTGGGATTCTCTTGGGCTGATCTGGGTTGTGACTCTTGGTCTGCTCAGTTCCTGGGGCTGGTTGGACTGTCGGCTTTCGGTCGGGGTGGGGCGTCCTTGTCCCAGGACCCTGCCTAAGGGCCACGCCAAAGGGCCCTCTGGCGAGGCCCTCAGGCGCGGGTGCGCCCGATGGCACTTCTTTTAAAATGTGCAGGGCTGCCCAGATTGGGCAGAGCATGCTGGGGACGTCGGTTTCCGGCTCCAGCAAGCTCAGTCCCACCTGGGAGAGCTGTCGCTGGGCCGGAGGGGCAGGGAGGCTGCAGTCAGCTTCAGCGCCCGATAGCGCTTCTTTTAAAATGTGCCAGGCTGCCCCAATTGGGCAGAGCACGCTGTCGGGATTATTAGTAGCATAAAAATAAGTTAGACTCTCTGTTGTCCAGGGGAAAATGGCTACTGATACCCAGCCCAAAGTTCGGTGAGTTATTCTGGCAATGAGCAACGAAAGAAGTCTGGTCTGCAGATATATATTAGATTTTATTATGGACAGCCAGGTAGAAAAATATACAAACATACATATAGCTAAGTAGAAACATGAGGTAGAAATTGGTTATAGTACAGATGTACAATTGGACAACGTAATAAATCACTAATTAGTAACCAGACGTCACTGATTCGCTCTGCACTGAGGAAAGGTATGAAATATATTGCTAACCCCTTGCCCATCCGGGGGAGGAGAGATAAGTCAGTACCTTAGCTTCGTCGGGCACTCAGGAACAGCACAGTCCAAGGAGGCAGCTGAGCTGGATAATGCAGGCTCCAGCCCTGACAGAGGCGAGCCACAGTAAGTCCGAACCGGAGGTATCTGTGAAAGTCTTATCTCAGACCTTCGGAGGATGGCCTAGGCCACACGTAGTGGCCGTCTTGCGGAAGTCTCAGGTCGCAGGAACCAGGTACGCAGTGCACAACAGGAAGGGACCGGTGCAGAAGTCTGCATGAACAGGTGGAGAAAGCCAACTAAAGTTCCAGCGCAGATTGTATTATTCTCTGTAAGAATACTCCGTCATAGGTCCAATGATTGGTTAGCACCAGGCAGTCTGAGGTGTTCTCAGCAAATCAGGAGGTAGATGATGGGCATCTTCTTGCAGACAAAGGATCCATAGTAAGAAGTCATGCAAAGGCAACAGTATGTAATTTCTGGGCATATGTACAAGTGTCCAAGGACACCAAAGCAGCAGATGTGCGTGCATGTGGGTAGTGAATTAGCCACGGACAATAGCTTCTGTATGCACATTTAGAAATGCTGCGCAAGCAGGTGTTTGGAGGTCAGGTTTGTAGCTGAACACAGCAAAAGTGTAGTGAAGAATCCATCTTGTCTGTTCAGTTTGGTTCAGGCCTGAGTTGCTGAGCAGGCCGGAGATTTGCAGGTAGAATTGCAGGGGCACCAGTACTACAACGCTGGGGACGTTGGTTTCCTGCTCCGGCAAGCTCGGTCCCTCCTGGGAGAGCTGTGGCTGGGCCGGAGGGGCAGGGAGGCTGCAGTCGGCTTCAGCGCCTGATGGCGCTTCTTTTAAAAGGGTTACAGGAGTGCAGTCTGGATGGAATAAAAAGTTCCATGTACATCCCCCTTTTCATATAGGGGATGGACATGGAAGACAGAAGTTTTCCATGTCTGTATTCACATCTGCTTGCCTGATACATTTAGGTTTGTAAAAAGTATAGGTCACAGTAGAGGTTCAGAGGGAGGGGAAGCAGCCTTGAGTCTGTGACTCCATTTGGGGTCCCAACCCACAGCTTGGGAACCACTGGCCTAATAGCTAGGGAGAAAGCATGGGATACAGAGTGTGGCGTGTTCTGCTCCAGCCCCTCCTTACTCCCTCCCCTGGCTCTACAGTTCCACTTCCTTTCTGTTTACAAATTAAGCTCTACAAAACCCAAAGTTTAAAACCAGATTCTGTAGCAAGAAATATGCTTATGGTTTTATTAAAGTCAGGGCTGACTGCAATTTATTGGGTTAGAAAGCGCAGCAGTGTTTGTATAGAGAGGGCAGGATGTTGGAGACAATATCCTACCTCAGCGGAAGCTCCTGCAGGCATTTCCCTCTTTGCTAACTTGCAGGATTAGAAATGAACTGGGGGCTCTTTCTCTGGCTGTGACTGCTGAATGATTGCTTTTTGCAGGGCTGACAGAGGACTGTAGCAGCTCAGGGGCTGCTGCAGGGGAAGGAGGCAGAGAAAAGGCAGAAACTGAGATTTAGAGCCGGAGAGTTATGGTTTTATCTGCAGCTGCTGCTCTGCAATTTAAAAAGGACTTTTTGTATCTTTCCTCCTGTGTTCAGCAAATGGTGACTCCTCTGTGCTGGGTGCAGAATGATGATGTCACATCACCCAGGGAAGCCCGGAGCAGGGATATGAGCACACACTGATGACATCACAAAGGGAGATGCCAGAGCATTTCAGTGAGGGCTGGGCTGGCACTGCAGGGCACAGCGTTTTCCTGCTCAGAGCTGCCAAGTTACCCAGTTCCAGGAGGGAGAACTTTTGGTCAGTTCTGGTTTTGAAACTTACAACTCAAAGCATTGTACTACTTGTAGTTCATAGAAACATGACAGCAGAAAAAGACCACATGGCCTATCTAGTCTGCCCTTCCATATCAACTACAGTAGTCCCCTTTTTATCTTTAGAGATCCTCTGTGTTTGTCCCATGCTTTTTGAATTCAGATATTGTCCTTGTGTCCACCACCTCCACTGGGAGATTATTCCATGCATCTACCACTCTTTCCATAAAGAAATATTTCTACTTATTACTCATGAGCACTGTTCCCTCTAAGCTGTGCGCGTGTGCGCGCGCACATACTTTACAACAGAGCGCACAAAAATTACAGCTCTGATTCTGATAGAAAACAACACAGACGTCTTAAAATTTAAGTTATGATTGTAATTACTAGAAATTTCCCGCTTCATTTAGTAATCGTCTATTTTCATTTAATTTGATTAAAATCAATGTGGTGTACATACTGTATTCTGACGTGTAGTCAAATTTTAAAGTATATAACTCCGAGTGTCATTATGTGGCGCACAAAAATTTAACCTTCCTTCAAAAGCTGCACACAGCTGATATTTTATGCGCACACAGCCTACAGAAAATTAGAGGAAACGTTGCTCATGAGTCTATCCCCTTTCACTCTCATCCTATGTCCCCTCGTAGTACAGTTTGTCTTCAATTGAAAGAGACCCTCCTGTGCATTTATGCCACAGAGATATTGCCTCTATCCCACCTTACAAATTAAGCTCTACAAAACCCAAAGTTTAAAACCAGATTCTGTAGCAAGAAATATGCTTAGGGTTTTATTAAAGTCAGGGCTGAATGCAATTTATTGGGTTAGAAAGTGCAGCAGTGTTTGTATAGAGAGGGCAGGAAGTTGGAGGCAATCTCCTACCTGAGCGGAAGCTCCTGCAGGCATTTCCCTCTTTGCTTTGCTAACTTGCAGGATTAGAAATGAACTGGGGGCTCTTTCTCTGGTTGCGACTGCTGAATGATTGTTTTTTGCAGGGCTGACAGAGGACTGTAGCAGCTCGTGGACTGCTGCAGGGGAAGGAGACAGAGAAAAGGCAGAAGCTGAGATTTAGAGCTGGAGAGTTATGGTTTTATCTGCAGCTGCTCCTCTGCAAATAAAAAGGACTTTTTGTATCTTTCTTCCTGTGCTCAGCAAACGGTGACTCTTCTCTCTGTGCTGGGTGCAGAATGATGACATTACCCAGGAAAGCCCAGAGCAGGGATCTGAGTGAGCACATGCTGATGACATCACAAAGGGAGATGCCAGAGCCTTTCAGTGAGGACTGGCACTGCTGGGCACAGCGTTTTCATGCTTAGAGCTGCCAAGTTACCCAGTTCCAGGAGGGAGATTTTTAAGCCAGTCCTGGATTTCTGACAATCTCATCCTGTTGCATTATGGGATTCCAATGGGTAAAATCAGAGACTACAAATGTCATACTGCATTGTAGTACAAATTTAAAAGCAGAACTGGAAGACAAAATCTCCAGACTCCTGGTGCTGCAGCAAAGTGCAATCAATGAATGATCCTTCTATTTTGTCTAATTGGCGGCCGGTCTCTAACCTTCCTTTCCTGGCTAAACGTTTGGAGCGTTTTGTTTTTGACAAATTAAATTCGCACGTAGAGGCCACAAATACTCTCCATCCCCGTCAAGCGGGCTTCCGACACGGGCACAGCACTGAAACTGTTCGTTTGTCACTTTTAAATGAACTTCATGTTGCTCACGATCGTGGTGATGTCACTCTTCTTGTTTCTCTGGAGCTTTCTGCAGCTTTCGACTTGATAGATCACCGGACTCTCCTTTCTCGTCTATTTGATCTTAGGTTGCGGGGCACTGTCTTACAGTGGTTTCGTTCTTTTCTTACAGCCCGCACGTTCACTGTGCACTCTGGTAGTCACTCCTCCTCTTCCCTCCCACTTATCTGTGGTGTTCCACAGGGGTCTGTTCTTTCTCCTTTATTATTTAATATCTTTCTTGCTCCTTTGCCTCTTTTGATTCAGCAGTATTCTGTATCTCCATACATTTACGCTGATGACATTATTCTCCTCTGTCATGTTTCTCCCCTCACCCTGGATATCTCCCCATTGAACGACTGTCTTTCTCATATTGCTTCTTGGCTTTCTCAAAACTTTCTCCACTTAAATCCCTTTAAATCCACGGCTATGTCGGTATCTCTTAGTGGTTCCTGTCCCTCTGTCGCCCCCATGATTGATTCAGTTCCTATTCCCCTTGTTTCTTCTTTCCGCTATTTGGGGGTCACTCTTGATTCATCACTTTCTTTTCACGATCACATTTCTTCTCTCACTCGTCGGTCCTTTGCGACCCTTTGGCAGATTAGAGCCACTCGTTCTCTTTTCTCGTCTGATTCTCTGATTAGCTTTGATAATTAGTAGACTTGACTACTGTAATGTTTTCCTGGCTAATCTTCCAAAATATCAACTTCAACGGTTACAATCTATTCAAAATACCGCAGCTCGCCTTATTACTTTTTCCCGTCGTTTCGATCACTCCCCTTCTTCTCCGTCTGCACTGGTTGCCCCTCCGTTTTCGTTATCAGTAGAAGTTCCTTATCTTGATTCATTGCACTATTCATACTGGCAATCCTCTGTATCTTGCAGGCCTGATTTCCCTTCATACGCCCTATCGTCAACTCCGGTCTATTCATGCCAATCGTTTATCCTTGCCTTCCCCATCACAAGCTCATTTAGAACAAACCTGACACTCTGCTTTTTTCTTTCTTGGTCCATTTCTTTGGAACTCATTACCACCTTCCCTCCGGTTAGAACCCTCCTATCCCCAATTCAAGACACTACTCAAAACCCATCTGTTCAAGCAAGCCTTTGACCTTCCTGCTAGTACCCCCCCCCCCCCCCCTTGATATTGTTGCTGGATTTTTTTTTTTTTTTTACTGTCTGTTTGTTGGTGTCCTGTCTCTCCTGTTTTGTTTTTGGCCTTTTAAATATTCTTATTTTAGTTACTTGGTTTTACTTCTGTGTGCTGCTTTGTTTTGCTTTCCTATTATTTATGGCGTTCTTTTCTATAGTTTGCAGTGTGGACCTTTTTTTTATTGTACACCGCTTTATGCTTTGGCCACAGCGGTCTATGAAATGTTTTAATAAAGATAAAGATTGTGCACAGGCCCAGTCAGGCTTCAAAAGGAACTGAGCAAAGTTTTTACAGAGACATAACTATCATTTATACCTCTTTTTCAGTTTGATACATGAGAACTTTCTATTGGTTCTAGCTCGATACATACAAACGTCTCATTGGTTCCAACGCCCCCTGCACCTGTCCAATCAGAAATCCCTCCGGGGCCTAGCAACCAGCCCCCTCCCTTAGGATTGTTCTAACAATGGTGCAGTTCTTGATTTTGATACTTCTCTACTGCAAGGTTATCCCTAGTTTCAGGAATGCACGTATTGAAACATTTCTTTCTTTTGCACACAAGAGAATAATGAAAGACTTATGAATTCATGTAAAACTTCTTATTAAGCAGTTTAAAGCAGTTTTCTCATTTTTCACAGATTTTTGGTTCTTTTCTATCTATATGGGGTTTAGGATCCAGGCCTAAATTACAGGCCTTTCATAGTAGCAGGCCATTCTAGGCCATATCCTGGCACACTGGAACTGGGTCACTTGGCAACTCTGATTGTGGCAGGCTATGGCCTAGAGTAGTCTGCAAATATGAAAGGCCTGTAAGTTAGGCCTGGATCCCAACCCCCATTATAACTAGAAAAGAAACAAAAATCTTCACAGCCAGCTTTTTGTCAGATTTTTCAATGTTTGCTGTAAACCATCTTGTCCATAATTTGCTGTCTGGGGCTGCAACTATCAATCTCTCATCCTTTGGTTTCAGTTCACCTCTTCTTAGTCATGCGTGTCCTTTTGTGATTGACAAAGAGTTCCCGAGTAACACTTTGTATGTTCCACTGTGTATTTTCCACTTGTTTTTCCTTGTTAATCTAATTCTTTGAAAAGCTTGTTCTCTTGTTTTGCAAATTCTTCTGTTCCCTTTACCGTGTGTGCTTGTGGAGTCTCACTCATTCTCTCTAACCGTTGGAACGCTTGTCCAAGTTTTATGTTGGAAACAGATTCTGGAAGTTTAATTTCATTTTTTAGCACTTTTTTGTGTATTTGGATCCATTGATGCTGTTAGATAGACCTCCAGGCCTATAATAGGAGTTAGGTATGTGCAGTCCGGGCGGTGGGAGCCCGAAAAAAGAAGCAGCTGCCGGGGATAAAAGCGGCGTCCCTGCCTGCAGAGACGCCGCTGCCGGGAGTCTCCACCCCCTCTCCAGCTCCTGCCCAATCCGGGCGGTGGGAGCCCGAAAAAAGAAGCAGCTGCCGGGGATAAAAGCGGCGTCCCTGCCTGCAGAGACGCCGCTGCCGGGAGTCTCCACCCCCTCTCCAGCTCCCGCCCAATCCGGGCGGTGGGAGCCCGAAAAAAGAAGCAGCTGCCGGGGATAAAAGCGGCGTCCCTGCCTGCAGAGACGCCGCTGCCGGGAGTCTCCACCCCCTCTCCAGCTCCCGCCCAATCCGGGCGGTGGGAGCCCGAAAAAAGAAGCAGCTGCCGGGGATAAAAGCGGCGTCCCTGCCTGCAGAGACGCCGCTGCCGGGAGTCTCCACCCCCTCTCCAGCTCCCGCCCAATCCGGGCGGTGGGAGCCCGAAAAAAGAAGCAGCTGCCGGGGATAAAAGCGGCGTCCCTGCCTGCAGAGACGCCGCTGCCGGGAGTCTCCACCCCCTCTCCAGCTCCCGCCCAATCCGGGCGGTGGGAGCCCGAAAAAAGAAGCAGCTGCCGGGGATAAAAGCGGCGTCCCTGCCTGCAGAGACGCCGCTGCCGGGAGTCTCCACCCCCTCTCCAGCTCCCGCCCAATCCGGGCGGTGGGAGCCCGAAAAAAGAAGCAGCTGCCGGGGATAAAAGCGGCGTCCCTGCAGGGCGCGCCCGCGCCTGGCGGGCCCGCGCCTGAGGGCCTCGCCAGAGGGCCCTTTGGCGTGGCCCTTAGGCGCGGCACGGAGGCGAAAAGAAGGAAATATCCCAGGAATTCAGCAGCACCGACTGCATACCAACGGATTCCGACAGAGGAGCAGACCGTGGAGGACAGCAAAACCGCAAGTAGAACTCTCACAGAACATAATACATCACACACTACCAAACGCCCTCTTCGACAACACACTCCATAAAAGCTCCGGCCTCCCCACTCCATAAAAGCTCCGCCTCCCCCCCACAGAACAGGCCCCCGCACCAAGGCGACCGCCACAGACCCGGCTCCACATCCTCGGGACAGGCTTCCTCCACGGGACAGGCTCCCGCACCGCGACAGATCCAGCTTCACATCCACGAGACAGGCTCCTGCACCAAGGCGACCGCCACAGATCCAGCTCCACATCCACGGGACAGGCTCCCTCCACAGGACAGGCTCCTGCACCTAGGCGACCGCCACAGATCCAGCTCCACATCCACGGGACAGGCTCCCTCCACGGGACAGGCTCCCGCACCAAGGCGACCGCCACAGATCCAGCTCCACATCCACGGGACAGGCTCCCTCCACGGGACAGGCTCCCGCACCAAGGCGACCGCCACAGATCCAGCTCCACATCC
This sequence comes from Ichthyophis bannanicus, assembly GCA_033557465.1. NCBI lineage: Eukaryota > Metazoa > Chordata > Amphibia > Gymnophiona > Ichthyophiidae > Ichthyophis > Ichthyophis bannanicus. The sequence continues at coordinate 1,860,633,192 of CM066031.1, forward strand.
ACAGGACAGGCTCCCGCACCGCCACAGATCCAGCTCCACTTCCACGGGACAGGCTCCCTCCACGGGACAGGCTCCCGCACCGCAACAGATCCAGCTTCACATCCACGAGACAGGCTCCTGCACCAAGGCGACCGCCACAGATCCAGCTCCACATCCACGGGACAGGCTCCCTCCACAGGACAGGCTCCTGCACCAAGGCGACCGCCACAGATCCAGCTCCACATCCACGGGACAGGCTCCCTCCACAGGACAGGCTCCTGCACCAAGGCGACCGCCAAAGATCCAGCTCCACATCCACAGGACAGGCTCCCGCACCGCCACAGATCCAGCTCCACATCCACGGGACAGGCTCCCTCCACGGGACAGGCTCCCGCACCGCAACAGATCCAGCTCCACATCCCCGGGACAAGCTCCCGCAACAAGTACAGCTCTCCCCAAAAGCAAACAACAGACGAAGACCTAAGGAGACAGGCGTCACTCTATCAGAACATCACAAACTACCAACATGCACACCACATACTTCCTCCCTCTATACCTTCTAGTCACACAACTCCTCCCACCGACCACACACCTCCACTACCCCCAAACAAACACACCATGGTACCCCCCAACTGCACTGCCATATCTCGGTCCACAACACACACACAAAGAGACACTCGCAACCTCCCAAGCAAAGAGACCAAACAGACACAAATCAAACCCCAACACCGGCTCAAAGGAAGCACATGTAGCAACAACCTCTTCCACAAAGACAACAACAATTGAGCTCATAAACGCCAGATCCGTCTGCAACAAGATACACACTCTGGTAGACCACATAGAAGAGCGACAGCCCGACATAATATGCATCACAGAGACATGGCTCAACCCTACCGACAGTGTACTACTCAACCAACTAGTACCGAACAACTACTCAGCATACAACTGCCCACGCACCCACAAGCGTGGAGGAGGAGTCCTAATAATAGCAAAAACAGAACTCAAGTTCAAGACACAGAACCTCACAGATACACAGCAGTGTAACACAATTAGCATCAAGAACAAGAATATTGCAATCTGCCTAACCTACAGAGCACCCCGTGCTCCACCCGACGAACTAGCCTTCACACTTGAAGAAGCCTGTGCCATAACAACAAACAACAAACCAGCACTACTAATCGGAGACTTCAACCTTAAGTCCGCCAATACAAAAGATGCAGAGGCCTTCCTTCAGGCAATGACCTCACTTCAATTCACACAGATAGTCAATGCACCAACACACAGACTTGGATCATCCCCAGACCTCATCTTCGCATCAAACTACCTAACTTCAAGAGACCTAATCTCTACACCCACCATCACCCCAGTACCATGGTCTGACCATTACTTAATCGAGACGAAACTGCAATCACAAGAAGACCGGACAAGCGAAAGAGCGAACATCCCACACACACAAAGACGATTCAAGTCCTTTGACAAGGACGAATTCATACAGGACACAATACAACACTTGAACATTGACTCAGAGGACCTGGAGGAACAAGTTTCCAACTGGAACAGCGTTCTAGCTAACGCCGCCAAACCATCCGTTGACAGGACCAAGAATCAACACCACAACAAGAGACAAAACAAACCATGGTACTCAGCAAAAATACGACAGGAAAAAAGGGAGCTCAGGAAAATTGAACGGAGATGGAGAAAAAACAAAACTACTTCCGACCAACATCTTTACCTAACAAAGCAAAAACAATACAATGAACACATCAACCAATCAAAGAGAGAATTCCACACAAACCTGATAAATTCTTCCATCAACAAACCCAGAGAACTTTTCGAAATAGTAAAAACCCTGACAAAAGAGCAAGCAGCAGAAAGAGAAATACAAGTGGATCCACAGAAATTCGCCGACCACATCAAAGACAAATTTCACTCAACAGAGCGCACAACACCCAGTGGAACCACCAGAACGAACGTACACCCCAAAACCTGGGGCACATTCTACTCACCCTCAAAAGAACAGATATCCCACATCATCTCCACAATCAACACAAGCACTGCTCCTACAGACCCTTGCCCAGTGTCATGGGTCAAAGCCACCAAATCAAGCCTCATACCAACCATTCATAAAATGGTACACAACTCACTCACTCAAGGACTCATGCCACAGCAATTAAAGCTTGCCTCAGTAAGACCAATCACAAAGAAAACTACTCTCGACAAAAAGGACCCAGCAGCATACCGACCAATCTCCAGCATACCCTTCCTCGCAAAAATAATCGAAAAGACGGTTCAACTACAACTTCAGGAACACATTGACGAACACGGAACTCTCGACGACAACACGGATTTCGTCCCAACCATGGAGTCGAAACCCTACTGATCTACCTCTTCGACAGCATCATAAGAATAATTGACAACACCAGGAATGGAATTATAATGATCTTCATCGACATCTCCTCAGCTTTCGACACAGTTGACCACAATATGCTCCTGGAGAGACTAAAGAACACTGGTATACACGGTACCACTCTGAAATGGTTCCACTCGTACCTAACCGAAAGACAGCTACAGGTCAAAGTGGGACATGACACCTCCCGACCCATAAACGTACAACAAGGAGTACCGCAAGGATCCGCACTCTCAGCACTCCTTTTTAACATCTACATCCAACCAATATGCAACATTATGAAAGAGAACAACATCCAATACACAATATACGCAGACGACATCATGGTATACTCCCCGATATCAATCAACAACCCGGACTTCTCTAAGATAACAGACTGCCTTACACAAATGGCGAAGTGGTGCCAAAACAACAACCTCGCAATAAACTACAACAAGACCAAAGCTTTAATCATCACTCGGAACCAAAGCTTCATACACCCACCAAACATAAAGATACAAAGCACCACGATACCGATAAGATCAGAGGTGAGATACCTTGGGGTTACTCTGGACAGTAAACTCAACCTCAAACCACACATAGACAAAACAATACAAAAGGCCTACTACAGGATGCGAATCATCAGGAGACTGAAACCACTCCTCGCTCCAGAACACTTCCGTACCGTCTGTCAAGCACTGATAACCCCAATACTGGACTTCTGCAATCCGATATACCTTGGACTACCAAAACAAGCTCTCAAACCACTCCAGCTGGCACAAAACACTGCAGCTCGAATCATATCCGGAGCCGCTAGGCAGGAGCACATCACACCTACATTAAAGGACTTACACTGGCTCCCAATCAGTGCTCGCATCAGATACAAGACCATCATAAACCTATTTAAGATAAAAGAGCACACATCAGCCAACAGCCTCCACACGCTCATACAACCGGAAACCAGCGCACGTCCTAGAAGAAGTCAAACACGCAACCGAGTCAGTACCCCAAATGAATACAAGCACACACGCAAGGACACAACAGACAGAGCTCTCTCCATGGCTGCTCCAACAATATGGAACAATCTACCGGACGATCTAAGGGCAACTCCAGACCTCAAAGACTTCAGAAAACAACTGAAAACCATGCTGTTCATAGAGCACTATGGTCACATCACATAGCCTAAGAGAATGGATAACAGCACGCCAATCCTCCTAAACAACTGTATGTATATAAAATGTGTTTTTAGCACCACTGTAAATAGCCCACCTTGTACATAGCTCAAACAAATCAAGCACCCAACACAGCCCTCACACAACTAAGTTTCATCCTCACTGCATGTACAACACACACACTTTACCTGATTGCTTGCTGTGATACCACCTTGATTATTAAGATAAGGCGGTTTAGAAATACTGTTAAATAAATAAATAAAATAAATCAGTCTCTATAATGTCTAGCTCTCCCTCAGTTCTAGCAATGTGTGGTAGGCGAAGGCCTATGATTCATGGTGTCTGACATAAGCAGGCAGCTTAAAGCAGCTTGACCTGTAAATGGAGCCTGTGGAGAGGCCCATAGGAATTGCACATCCCCCATATGCTGCTATTGTAGAATTGAAACCTAACCAAACCTCATTAGCAAGGCAGAATCATGACCTAGAAAATATAGAAAAACAAGTCTAATTGAAACTGATAAGATATGTGAAGCTTCTATGGAATTAATTAACTCTTGAAAGAAAAGCTACAGTGCCCTGCTTTCCCACATGTGCTAACTAGTTAAATGGCCTTGGAGGAGGAAAGTATCTAAGTTGGTGAACTGACCATTGTATTAGGGACTTAAAGGGGGGTAAGCAGGTGCTAAGCCCAGTCAAAGGACATCATTGGATGGCCATATCAGTACCGGAACCAATAGAAGGTGTACGGGAGGTTACCGGGACCAATAAAATGTTTTCCTATGTCCAGAATGGAGAAGAAGTCTATAAAAGTTGTAGTTTTACTAACAGCCATTGCTCAGCCATTTTGAATTTGATTCTGCTTGAGACTTGTGCACAAATAAATGATTTGGACCTTCTGAACAGACTCCTGGTATCATTGGTTTGTCTGCGCTCTGCTGCTACATATTCTTGGTGCATTGGCCGGGAAGGTGTGGTAATAGAGGATATATAGGGCAATATACCACGATATTCCGCCTCTACAGGTTTGGTCCTGCCGGGATCGCGCCCTTCCGACGGGGCTCGCTCCCTGGCGCCACCGGTCCCTTGCATCGGAGGGAGCTGGTCGGACCTCGGCAGGTGCCGGGCCCGGCTGGAACCAACACCTCGAACCCGAGTGAGGGGAGTCCAAGGTCCAACTCATGCGCTTGCTTGGGAACTTTGAGGACCGGATCCGGTGAGTAGAGTTTTGATTTGGTATGTCTAGACAGATGAGTCAGAGCAGTACTGCCATTTGAATCTTGAATTTTGAATCTTGGAACTTGGAACTTGGTAAGAGAGCTTGATCACCTCTCAAGACGGTCCGACTACCCCTGCATGAGTATTCGCGGGGCGAAACTACCGTCTTCTTGTATTTTGGAATTTGAACATGGCCTAGTCAGAATAGACAGGATTGGGCTGTGTTTTTTTTGGGATACGTTGCTAGCATGATTGTGTGAATGAAGTGTGAATGAGAGGTCTGGCAGCACGGACCAAGCGAAGGCGGACTCCTGAGTAACGCATTTCCTGGCCGGGCGACCGCGTCCAGGTCGTAAAAAGGAGGAAGCGACCGTCGTCTTGTCTTGTTATTTGTTTCCCTTATATGTTTCTAGGGCCGTGAGGATCCCTTACCCACGGTCCGCCCTCCTTTTCCCTTCTGTTTGTTGTTGCGCGCACACATCGATATGGGAGGGGCGGGGTCTACTAGGAGCACTCCATTAGAATGTATGATCACACATTTTAAGGAAGGATATTCAGGAGATTATGGAATTAAAATGACTGCGACACGATTACAGATTTTGTGTACTAGAGAGTGGCCCGACTTAGACCCTACATGGCCTTGAGAGGGAACTTTTACTATAGGAATTATTCAGTCAGTTCACCAGAAAGTGCGAGTAGCACATCCCGATCAATACCCCTATATAGATTCCTGGTTGAGTATTTGTGAGAGCCCGCCCCCTTGGGCGAAGCACTGTTATGAAGAACAGTGCAGAATAATGTTAGCACGAACAGATCAAACGCAGAAAGTAGATCAGACTAAAAAGACAGGGACAGGTGAGAAATCCAGACGGAAACCCGTCCTTGCAGATCCTGAGTCCCCAGAAGTGATAACTCGACAGCCCCGAGCCCAGCGTCCAGTAAGGGTGCCACCGCGTCCCGCCCCAGAGCCCCAGAGACAGCGGGAACGGGACCCAACCCCAGAACCACCGCCTGAAGAGCAGGCAGATAGGCTTACTTCAGATGAGGAGGATGAATCAACTGAGACTGAGGAGAAAGTTGAGTCAGAGGCAGAAGAGCAAGGGGAAGGGTCTTCCCAGAGTGATACTGACAGTATAAAGACGACTGTCAGTGTGAGCTCATCAGTTAAAAGTAAAGCGTCCCAGACTAAGCGCACGAACAGCAAGAAGAAAGCACCTGTTGAGAGAGTTTCTAAAATCCCCCTCAGATCCAGAAAGACTTCTACTTCAAAAATGATGCCTTTACGGCAAGTCCCGGGAGTGCCCGTGAGAGATGAAGATAATCAGGTGGTGGCGGGACCCCTCAGTTTAGTATATGTGCCCTTCTCCACTACTGATTTGTTAAACTGGAAGTCACATTACGCTTCCTATACCAACAAGCCACAGGAACTAACAGAATTAATGCATACTATTATGGAAACTCACCAACCCACTTGGGCAGATTGCCGTCAGCTCCTGTCTACCTTATTCACTACTGAGGAGCGGACACGAATAAAGCGAGCAGCTGTCGACTGGCTGGCAGATAACCCTTTAGCACCGGGAGATGCACAAGGGATAGACAATCGAGAAGCGGCCCAAAAAGAATTCCCAAATGAAGACCCCCAGTGGGATCCGAATACAGAGAGAGGATCCAAATCTTTATCCCGGTTCCGCCAAGGCCTAATGCAAGGTCTGAAAAGGGGGGGCCAGAAAGCTATGAATCTTTCTAAAGTGACCGAAGTTAACCAAGGCATAGATGAGAGCCCAGCAGTGTTTTATGAAAGATTGACTGAAGCGTATAGAATGTATACTCCCTATGATCCAGATGCACCAGGAAGCTTATGCATGGTGAATTCTGCTTTTGCAAATCAGTCTCAACCAGACATTCGACGTAAGCTACAGAAACTAGAAGGGTTTGCGGGCATGAATGCAACTCAGTTACTGGAAGTCGCTCATAAAGTGTATGTGAATCGTCATAATGAAAGGCAGAAAGAATGTGATCGAAAGATGAAGAAAGCTGATTTTTTGGCTGTGGCCATAGTTGAACAGAAAAGGGGAGGTTTCCCTAGTCGAAGGAGCAGAGGAAGAGGGAGGGGCCGAGGAGATAGCCGGCCCCAACTAGGCGTGAACCAATGCGCTTATTGCAAAGAGGAAGGACATTGGAGACATACATGCCCGCAACTCGAAGACGCCCCTCAGGATGATGAAAATAATGCTCAATGGAGAGAAAGAGGAAGGGGCCGACCCCGGAACCGCGGAGGGGCCAATCGAGAGCAATTTCAGCGAGAAAGAGGAGAGGCCATACAAGCAGTGGCCGCAGCGACCTACGATGCAGAAGAAGTAGATTAGGATAGACCGGGCTCTGAATTTGCTTTAGGTCTCCATGAGCCTATGGTCAGTATACAAATAGGAGACCAAGTTATGGACTTTATGGTTGACACTGGAGCAGAACATTCTGTAGTAGACAAACATATTGCCCCATTTTCCGCAAGAGCAGTCACCATTGTGGGAGCAACTGGTGCCAAAGCCACAAAGCCTTTTCTTCAAAACTGTATATGCACCCTAGGAGGACAGCAAATAACACATCAATTTCTCTATATGCCCGAGTGCCCAGTGCCATTACTGGGACGAGATATGTTAGCCAAATTGCAGGCCCAAATATCCTTTACTGAGAAAGGAGAGATGCAAATGACAGTGAATTCCCAGACTAAACCTGCAGGATTAATGTTGCTCACTGTTCCTCGAGAAGAAGAATGGAGATATTATAGTAATGAATCTGCCCAGGACACCTATTTTGAACAAACTCTGAAAAGCATTGATGCCCCGCCTGGAGTATGGGCAGAAGGCAATCCCCCAGGCTTAGCCAAACATATAGCTCCAATAATTGTGAATCTCAAGCCCAGTGCTGCACCAATACATGTCAAGCAATACCCCCTCCCAAGAGCAGCAATTGAAGGCATTCACCTCCTCTTGTTAAGACTACTAGAATATGGCCTACTAAAAGTATGTCAGTCCCCATGGAACACTCCACTCCTGCCAGTAAAGAAGCCTGGAACAGGTGCCTACTGTCCAGTGCAGGACCTAAGAGGAGTGAATGAAGCAGTTGAGACCATACACCCAGTTGTGCCAAATCCCTACACACTCTTAGGACTGATTCCTGCTGAAGCTACCCACTTTACTGTTTTGGACTTAAAAGATGCGTTCTTCTGCATAAGATTAGCCCCAATTAGTCAGTTACTGTTTGCCTTTGAATGGCAGGACCCTGTCTCTGGAAGACGGGGCCAACTTACTTGGACACGATTACCCCAAGGATTCAAGAATTCAGCTACCATCTTCAGTGCTGCACTGAATCAAGACCTTTCAAGCTATCCAGTGGCCCCGAGGAAGAGAGTACTTCTCCAATATGTGGACGATCTGCTGATAGCTGCTGTATCCGAAAGTGAATGTATACAAGCCACAAAATACCTCTTGCAGCTACTGGATGAAGCTGGATACAACGTTTCCAGAGCAAAAGCACAGCTATGCCAAAAAGAAGTGAAATACTTGGGCTTTCGGTTGACTAAAGAAAGCCGGCAATTAGGAAGAGAAAGAAAGGAAGCTGTGTGCAGAATCCCAACCCCAACTACCAGAAAGCAAGTTAGAGCCTTTCTGGGAGCAGCAGGATATTACCGAAACTGGATTCCCAACTTTGCCCAAATTGCCAAACCACTATATGAAGCCACTAAAGGGGAAGAAAAGTCACCATTAGATTGGGGACCTGAGCAGGATGCAGCCTTCAAGACGTTAAAGGAAGAATTGATGTCGTCACCAGCACTTGGACTACCAGATGTTCACAAACCTTTCCATCTCTTTGTGCATGAGGTGCAAGGGAACGCCCTAGGTATGCTAACTCAGAAATTGGGAAACTGGGAACGACCAGTAGCATATCTGTCAAAACAATTGGACACAGTGGCCAAAGGATGGCCCCCATGTTTGAGAGCAGTGGCAGCCACAGCATTATTAGTGAGTGAAGCAGACAAACTCACCTTAGGACAAAATCTACGTGTCACTGTGCCACATGCAGTTCTTGCCCTCATGGAACAGAAAGCAAATCATTGGCTCACCAACTCTCGAATGCTGAAGTACCAGAGCATGCTATGTGAAAACCCACAGATACAATTGGAAGTGAGCCATGCCTTGAACCCAGCCACATTGATACCTGTCAGCGAAGAAACCCCGGAGCATGACTGTATAGAAGTCATGGAGACTGTATTCTCAAGTCGACCTGATCTGACAGATGTGCCCCTTGAGAATCCTGATCAATCTTATTTTGTGGATGGAGGCAGCCTCATCATTGATGGATGACGTTGTGCCGGGTACGCAGTAGTCACCCGGGATGAAGTTATTGAATTGGCAGCCCTGGCATCAGGCACATCAGCCCAGAAAGCAGAATTGATCGCACTTACCCGAGCATTAGTATTAGGTGCAAAACTCTTGTTAAATGTATACAGACTCTAAATATGCCTTCACCACTTTGCATGCACATGGAGCTCTATACAAAGAACGAGGGCTCATTACGTCAGGAGGAAAATCGATTAAATATGGCCCAGAAATATTGATGTTACTAGATGCAGTATGGGCCCCAACACGTGTAGCCGTCATACACTGCCGAGGACACCAAGCAGGTAAAGGAGATGTTGCCCAAGGAAATAGATTCGCTGATGCCTCAGCGCGGAAAGCGGCCATGACAGGCCAAATCTCATCGCAAGCTATACCAATGCAGGCAGCACTATTTCCAGTGCCCCTTAATTTATGGACACCACGATATACCACCACCGAATTGGATTACTATTGTAATAAGGAAGAGGGAGTACTGAAAGATGGGTGGATTGAGCTGCCGCCTGCCGAGGGCAGCCAACCCCCAGGACAAATAGTAATCCCTGAATTATTGGGACCAGCTTTTGTCAAGGCTTTCCACCAAGCCACACATTATGGGAAAAGTGCTATGGAAAAAGCACTCAAGCCACATTTTTGCATTGCCTTATTGGGAGCCATATCAGCCTCAGTAGCACGCCAGTGTCTAGTTTGTGCCAAGAACAATGCCAAACAGGGTCCCACGCCACCACCCCGAGTTCAGTCAAGAGGTGTAACCCCCATGCACCACTTGCAAATTGACTTTACTGAAATGCCAAAAGCCAGTGGATACCGCTACTTGTTAGTGTTAGTTTGTACCTTCTCTGGGTGGGTAGAGGCTTACCCCACCAGGACTGAAAAAGCCAGAGAAGTTACCAAAGTTTTACTGAGAGAAATTATTCCCAGATTTGGAATTCCAGCAATAATAGGGTCGGACAATGGGCCCTCATTTGTTTCTCAGATTACTCAGCAGTTAGCAAAGGCCCTGCTGATACAATGGAAGCTACACACTGCATACAGACCTCAGAGTTCAGGGAAAGTTGAGCGAATGAATCGTACCTTGAAAGCCCAAATGTCCAAGCTTTGTCAGGAGACTCGCCTGAAGTGGCCCCAGGTGCTCCCAATAGCTTTGCTCAGAATATGCTCAGCTCCTGTGAAATCAACAGGATTCTCCCCTTTTGAGGTAGTGTATGGCAGACCCCCACCAATAGTGCAGGGAATTAAAGGAAGTCTAGCCCAGATTGGTTCAGAAATAACCAGACAAGAACTTCTAGCTCTTAGTTTTGTTCTACAGACTCTTCATGCGTGGATCCAAGACCAGTTGCCCATCAATTTGATGGAACCCCTACATCCCTACAAGCCTGGTACCTCGGTGTGGATCAAAGATTAGAAGAAGACACCGCTGGAACCTCATTGGAAGGGACCATACACCGTCATCCTGTCTACCCCAACTGCAGTAAAGGTAGCAGAAATCGATTCCTGGATCCATCACAGCAGAGTCAAGCCAGCAGCCGTTCCAGACCCAGAGCAGTGGACAGCAGTGCAGCATCCTGATGTACCCTTGCGACTCACCCTGAGGCGGCAACCAGCGACATAAGACCCTTTTTGGGGTCACCCCAACAACCACGTACCTTGCAGTAACCAAGTCTTTCGAAGAGGATTGCTGTTTTTCCATGACAGCAAGATTGTTTATTTTATGCATTCTATGTGTACGATTTAAGTACACCAACTGACTCTACATTGACTGACAATATTTGGAGCCCTATGGACATTTGAGGATCTTCAATCAACAGCGACACCCGTTAAATTGCTTCATTAGCAAACGGGTTGGCATTGTGCCAAGAAGAGGAGGACGTCGAGGTCAAGAGTTCCAGTGAGGATTCAGAAGGACTCCAATCAACATGTATCTTTGTTTTTACTTTGTTCTGGTTGCTTGCTGGGGAAACTTTGAACTCACTTGTGCCTTACCCCCATGCACTGCTTGCATCACTTCCACTCGGACTGGAATGAAAGTGACTCAGACTTTGCTTTACCATTCTTACTATACCTGTACTGGTACAGTAACTCGGTGTATATATAACACCACTGAACTGAACGTTTGTACCAAAGGTAAAACTAAAGTATGCTTTAACCCACATCAGAATCCATCCTATTATACGTTGGAGATACGATGGAATGATGCAGATGGACCTTTGCTCAACGCCACACCCCCACTCACTGATCCTACAAAGTATGCCTTTTTGTATTTTGATGCTTGTGATGCCATAAATAGAGATAGTCGTTCCAAATGTGCTGATTGGGAGAAAACTTACTCACATAATGACAAATACATGTGTCCAGAAGGGACTACTGGATGGGGAGAGTGTACAGGTAAACAAGTATTAGCCAATGAATATAGTACAGCCCCAGAGGCTGATTACTATTGCCCAAAATGGGAATGTGTTTTCTATGCTACATGGAAAACTGGTATGATAGAAAATACCAGAGACAATCGAATGGCTTCCTTAACTAAGCCATACGTCAAGGATATAGCAAAATGTAAGAAAGGTGCTTGTAACCCATTAGAGTTGTTTATACGCAATCCTAGTGCATGGAAACAAGGATATAAATTTGGCTTACGAATTGCAGGAACTGGATCAGATCCAGGAACCATTGTATATATTAGATTGAACACCCAGGCCCATAGATCATCACGATACCACATACATAACACTTTTTACGAGACTATGCATATAAACAAGTTTGATATCCCTCACCCTTCCCAGAATTTGTTTCTCGAATTAGCGGGAGCAGTAGTCTCCAGCTTACACATTTCGGATTGCTATTTTTGTGGTGGAACTAAGATGGGAGACCAGTGGCCATGGGAAGCAAAGGAATTAAATTATTCACTGACTTATAACCATACTGAATTACATAAGACTACCAGCGAATGGGTTTTAGCACACGCGATAGTTGGACGTCTATGTTATGCCCGAACTGGACCCCAGTTCACCCTGCAGGTGGGACAGCTGGTCTGTCTCAGCCAAAAGTTCTATAATGACACTAAAAAACAGACGTCTTGGTGGTCAGGAGTTAATGAATCTGAACCCACCAATCCATTAGCGAAATTTCCTGAACTTGCAGATTTATGGACAAATCTTGCCCAACCCCATGCTTGGCAAGCCCCACCCGGCTTGTATTGGATCTGTGGAACTCGAGCATATGCCAGACTCCCTATACACTGGGGAGGAGCATGTGTTTTGGGGACCATTAGACCTTCTTTCTTTTTGTTACCCACAGAACATGGAGAGCAATTAGGATACCCAGTATACACTAAGAGACAGAAAAGAGCAGCTTTACAGATAGGCAAGTGGGAAAAGTGGGAAGGTGATAATTGGCCACCTGAACGAATTATTGCTTATTATGGACCGGCCACATGGAATGATGATGGTATGTGGGGCTACCGGACCCCTGTATATATGATTAATCGTATTATCCGCTTACAAGCAGTAGTTGAATTAATAACCAATGAGACTAGCCAAGCACTTACACTTTTAGCTAGACAAAGCACACAAATGCGCACTGCCATATATCAGAATCGCTTAGCACTAGACTATTTGTTGGCAGCTGAAGGAGGAGTATGTGGTAAACTGAATTTAACCAATTGTTGTTTGAAAATAGATGATAAAGGTCAGGTAGTTGAGGAGATTGCTGAAAATATGCGAAAACAAGCTTACGTGCCAGTGCAGACTTGGCATGGTCTTAAGATTCCTAATTGGTTTGCCTCTATTTTCTCAGGTTTAGGAGGACTTACTACTTTCCTTATGCTAGTACTAATAATTATAGCTGTGTTTTTACTATTACCTTGTATAATTCCATGTTGTATGCATTCTATTAACAGTGTTATTGAAAACAGAGTAGAGCGGAAGACCGCAACAAAGATAATGGCCTTATGGCATCCTCGGCCCACTATATATGGTCGTAATCCGACCCCAGTATAATCAGATTGAGTGATTTAACTCTCACACCTTATTAAGTAATAGGGTGAGATTAATCAAAGGGGGAATGTGGTAGGCGAAGGCCTATGATTCATGGTGTCTGACATAAGCAGGCAGCTTAAAGCAGCTTGACCTGTAAATGGAGCCTGTGGAGAGGCCCATAGGAATTGCACATCCCCCATATGCTGCTATTGTAGAATTGAAACCTAACCAAACCTCATTAGCAAGGCAGAATCATGACCTAGAAATTATAGAAAAACAAGTCTAATTGAAACTGATAAGATATGTGAAGCTTCTATGGAATTAATTAACTCTGTTGAAAGAAAAGCTACAGTGCCCTGCTTTCCCACATGTGCTAACCAGTTAAATGGCCTTGGAGGAGGAAAGTATCTAAGTTGGTGAACTGACCATTGTATTAGGGACTTAAAGGGGGGTAAGCAGGTGCTAAGCCCAGTCAAAGGACATCATTGGATGGCCATATCAGTACCGGAACCAATACAAGGTGTACGGGAGGTTACCGGGACCAATGAAATGTTTTCCTATGTCCAGAATGGAGAAGAAGTCTATAAAAGTTGTAGTTTTACTAACAGCCATTGCTCAGCCATTTTGAATTTGATTCTGCTTGAGACTTGTGCACAAATAAATGATTTGGACCTTCTGAACAGACTCCTGGTATCATTGGTTTGTCTGCGCTCTGCTGCTACAAATGTACAGTCTTGGCATACACCGATTCTTGTAAATTATCTCATGAGCATGGAGGGGTTTTATTGTTCACACATCCAATTTTTCAAGATCTTTAAGAGGCCAGTCCACAATCCCAAAGCTGTATGAGAGCACAGGAATTGCCAGCCGACTCATGGCTTGTAACTTATTCTTTGATGTTAAGTCACTTTTCAATAATGATTTTAACCTTCTATAGTATTCTCATACCGATGTGGATGTTCTGGTAACGTGTTAGACTTTTCTTGTAAGTGAAACGTTTTTCACATTCAGACCAAGAAACAAATCCTTCAGTGTGGAGTTTCTCATGAGCTATTAGACTCCTCTTGTAAATGAAGTTTTTCTTACATTCAGTACATGGAAATGGTTTTTTTACCAATGTGTGTTTTCTTGTGAAGTTTTAGATTTCTCTTCCTTGTGAAACTGTTCTCACACTCAGAGCAGGAAAATGGTCTCTCACCGGTGTGGATTTTTTAGTGATATGTTGCACTGCTCTTGTGAGTGAAGCTTTTCTAACATGCAGAATATTTAAATGGTTTTTCACCAGTGTGTGTTTTCTGGTGACGTTTTAGATTTCTTTTCCTTGTGAAGCTTTTCTCACATTCAGAGCAAGAAAATGGTCTCTCACCGGTGTGGATTTTTTGGTGATATGTTAGATTGTTCTTATGAATGAAGCTTTTTTCACATTGAGAACATGAAAATAGTCTTTCACCAGTGTGTGTTTTCTGGTGAGCTATTAGACTATTCTTGTAAATAAATCTTTTTTCACATTCAGAACATTTAAATGGTCTTTCACCAGTGTGGATTTTCTGGTGACGTTTTAGATTAATTTTCCTTGTGAAGCTTTTCTCACATTCAGAGCAAGAAAAAGGTCTCTCACTGCTGTGGATTTTTTGGTGATATGTTAGAGTTTTCTTTAGAATGAATCTTTTTTCACATTCAGAACATTTAAATGGTCTTTCACCAGTGTGTTTTTTCTGGTGATCTATTAGACTTTTCTTGTAAATGAAGCTTTTCTCACATTCAGAGCAAGAAAAAGGTGTCTCACTGGTGTGGAATTTTTGGTGATATGTTAGATTGTTCTTGTGAATGAAGCTTTTTTCACATTCAGAACATTTAAATGGTCTTTCACCAGTGTGTTTTTTCTGGTGATCTATTAGATTTTTCTTGTAAATGAAGCTTTTCTCACATTCAGAACATGTAAAAGGTTTTTCACCAGTGTGTGTTTTCTGGTGAAGTTTTAGATATCTTTTCCTTGTGAAGTTTTTCTCACATTCAGAGCAAGAAAATGGTTTCTTACCAGTGTGGATTTTTTGATGAGATGTTAGACTGTTCTCATGAGTGAATCTTTTTTCACCTTGGGTACATGAAAATGGTCTTTCTCTAGTGTGTGTTTTCTGGTGAAATTGCAAATACTTTTTGCTAGTGAAGCTTTTCTCACAATCAGGGCATGAAAATGGTCTTTCGCTAGTGTGATTTTTCTGGTATTTTCTGGGGCTTGCTATATTGATTAAACTTTCTCCATATTCTGTACATGTGTAATGTCTTTCTTCTTTGATTTTTGGGTGTTGAATTAGTTCTTCTTTCTCACTTGAACCTTTCGCAAACTCGGAGCGAGTACAAGTCTTTTCTTCAGAGTGTGTTTTCTGCTCTTCCTGCTCTGAGCTCCGAGTGAAGGATTCCTCATGATCTAGGCATGTAAAAGGTCTTTCCTCAGTGTGAGATTTCTGATCTAACTGCAGTGTCGCAGGATCCCTGAGGAACAGCTCACATATATCACATGTGCATCCGTGTTCTGTTCTCCGGTTTCTCTCTCCTTCCCCTGAGTTCATGACATTGCTGCCACTTTGCTCACACACAGATGATTGACAAGTTGAGCGTCTTGTTGATTGTTTGGGGTTTTTTTCTGATATGCAACGATTCTTCCACTTTCTTCCCCACTCTTCCAAATCCTCACCATGTTTGCTGTGAGGTGTCTCTGTATTTTTGTTTCTGGGATTATCCTTTTCTAGATAAAAACATAAACACTAGGAATTATGTTTATTTATTTATTGAACAGGATTTTTTTATACCGCTTTATCATTTTAGTCAAAACAGTTTACACTGTAAATTAAACTTGGTAATGTACATTAAACAAATGTACGTTAAACAGGAACACTAATAACTTGGCTTCTTCTGTTTACTGGAAATACCAAATAAAACACTTTAAAAAGTGATGATCTCTGATATAAATGGAAGTCAGAATCAGCGGTGAATAAAAGATTTTAGTTCATGATGCAGAGAAAGCATAGTTACTCACCTGTAAAAGGTGATCTCCGCGAACAGCAGGAATTTAGTCTTCACATATGGGTATCGTAGGCACCGATGGAGCCTGCTCGGGA
Organism: Ichthyophis bannanicus; assembly: GCA_033557465.1. Lineage (NCBI taxonomy): Eukaryota > Metazoa > Chordata > Amphibia > Gymnophiona > Ichthyophiidae > Ichthyophis > Ichthyophis bannanicus. The sequence continues at coordinate 1,860,649,433 of CM066031.1, forward strand.
ATGCTCCCCAGCGTCCAATAGGAAAGAATTTGGGAGCATCCCACAGCGCCTGCGTGCTGCCTCCTGCCTTTCCCTCTCCAGTTGAGTTTAAAGCTGAGACAAAGAGAAAGGGAAAGAGAGAGAGCTAGAGAGATACAACTCCTAGGGGAGGTGGGTGGGTTGTGAAGACTAAATTCCTGCTGTTCCCGGAGATCACCTGTTACAGGTGAGTAACTATGCTATCTCCAGGAACAAGCAGGAATGTAGTCTTCACATATGGGGACTCCCTAGCTGCAGATGCCAGGGAGAAGGCCCCAGAAGTTGTGCGCCCCTGTGAAAGGGCTCCACTTCCCCCCATGGATCTCTAGCATCCTATCAGGGATGGTGGGTAAGAGTTAATTAAGTATGGAACAGGTGTTGAAGAACAGCCTGACCAAACAAGGGATCCTGGCGGGAGTCCTTGTCTAAGCAGTAATGGGCTGTGAAGGTATGAACCGAAGCCCAAGTAGCTGCTCGACAGATGTCGTCGATAGACACAGAGTGAAGATGAGCCATAGAAGCTGCTATGGCTCTCACATTGTGAGCTGTGACATGGCCTTTAAGAGGAAGGTTCTTACTCACAAGGCAAAAGATATACACTGTGCAATCCAGCTGGACAGTGTTCTTTTGGAGACTGGAAGTCCCAAATGACTAGGATCAAAAGCAACAAAGATTTGAGAGGACTTTCTATGTTGCTGTGTCCTTTGCAAGTAAAAGGCCAAAGCCCTTTTACAGTCCAAAGTATGAAGATTCCTTTCTGCATTTGAGGCGTGAGGCCTTGGGAAGAATACAGGAAGGTAAACCGCTTGGTTTAAATGAAAAGGTGACACCACCTTTGGCATAAAGTGTGGATGAGTCCTAAGGACTACCTTATCATGATGGAACCTTTTATTAGGAGGATCAGCCACCAACGCTTGCAATTCACTGATGCGACGTGCTGATGTAATTGCAATAAGAAAGATGACCTTCTAGGAAAGGAATTTCAAAGACGTAGTAGCTAATGGTTCAAAAGGCAGCTTCATGAGCTGCCCAAGAACCAGATTTAAGTCCCATGCCACCGGTGGTGGCTTAATGGGAGGCTTAGTTAAAAGAAGGCCTCTCATAAATCTCGTTATTAGAGGATGAGAGGAAATAGGTTGCCATTTAGAGGCTTGAAAGAAGCTGTAATAGCACTCAAATGAACTCTCACTGAATTGGTCTTAAGCTCTGCATTAGATAAATGAAGGAGATACTCCAGTAATGATTCCAGAAGTATCGCAAGAGGGTTAAGACCCTTCTGCGAGCACCATATGGTAAACCTTTTCCACTTGAATGCATAAGAGCGTCTTCTGGAAGGCTTCCTGGAAACATAAAGGATATCCTTTACCTGCTGAGAAAGGTTAAGACCGTGAAGTTCTAGGCTTTCAGCAACCAGGCCCCGAGATGCAGAGACTGGAGATTGGGATGCCACAGCATCCCGTCTTCCTGAGAAAGGAGATTTGGAGCAGATCCTAACTCCAGAGGTGGAGCTTGAGAGAGATGTAGGAGCTATGAGAATCATATGACTTCTGCCTCTCTCAAGCTTGAACAGGGATTTGGGAATTAGTGGAATGGGTGGGAAGGTATACAGGAAGTCCTGACCCCAATGGAGGAGGAAAGCATCCCTGGCCTGACAACCCTGAGCCGGAATTCTGTAACAGAACCGGGGATGTTTGGCATTCAGCAGACTTGCAAAGAGGTCTATGTCCGGGGTTCCCCAAATTTGGAAAATTTTGGCCACCTGATCTGCATGGAGAGACCATTCGTGTGGAAGCAGAACGCGACTGAGTCTGTCTGCCAAGAGTTTTGAATTCTTGGAAGATACACCGCAAGGAGATGAATCTGATGCTCTCTGGCGAGGGCCCATAGTCGCAAAGCTTTGTTGCACAGCGACAGAGAGCCTGTTCCGCCCTGCTTGTTCACATAAAACATGGCTACTTGATTGTCTGTTTGAACTAGGACTGTCTTGTAGCTGAGCTGGGTGTGGAATATTTGAAGAGCAAGGAAGATTGCTCTGAGTTCCAGGAGCTTGATGTGCAGATAGGCCTCCTGTGTAGTCCAGGTACCCTGGGTGGAGAGGCCTTGCAGGTGGGCTTCCCAACCCACCTGTGAGACAGCTGTTGTTAGAGTGGCTTGGGGTGGGGGTTGCTGAAAAGGAGACCCCACCAAAAGGTTTTGGGGTGACTGCCACCATTGGAGGGACAAAATAAGGCGATCTGAGTTTGCTATTCTGTCTGACAGGCACCTGACGCCTGAGTCCACTGAGTGGATAAAGTCCACTGGGCTGCACTCATATGGAGGCGAGCATAAGGAACCACATGCACAGTGGATGCCATGTGGCCTAGCAACTGTAACATTTCCCGAGCAGTGAAAATTACTGGAAAGACTCCAGAAGGTAGGGATTTTTTTGTTTTTTTTTTAAAGAAAAGAAAGAAGAACCACCAGCGGTACTAGTGTAGTGCGAAGGGAAGGCAGATGCGACCACAAAAAAGAATAATAGAAGGGATTTTTTTCTGCGGTGACAGGATGTGCGACCTGTCGGCTCCACGAAAAACTGGAGAGGGACAGTTGGGAAAGGCGGGAAGGCAGCACGCAGGCACTGTGGGATGCTCCCAAAAGCTTTCCTATTGGACGCTGGGGAGCGTTCCCGTGCAGGCTCTGTTGGTGCCGACGATACCCATATGTGAAGACTACATTCCTGCTTGTTCCTGGAGATTTACCCAACTGAGAGATTTCAGGTTCCTGTAGAGACTTGTGGCCAGGAGATAGGACATGGGATAGTAATCAGGAGAGGTTGCTAAGAGTAAAACTGTGAACTGATTTTGGTGTGCAGGAGACTCCCCCATGACTGGTTTGCGGATAACCAAGACAATTAAGATTGGGGTTACGTCAGTTAATATGGTAGTATGATACTTTACGGGGGTCTGGAGACTGGACCAGACCATAAAAATCAGTAAACTGTTTTATTGGGCAACATTAGTTTCTATCTATGGCCTCCTGGAAACTTAAACATGTAAATGAATGCAGCTGTCGTACTGCTTAGAAAGATAGCAACATGGTGGCAGATAAAGACCATATGGCCCCTATCTAGTCTGCCTTTCCATACCAACTACTACAGTCCTTTTTTCCCCTTTAGAGATCTTCTGTGTTGGATCCATGCTTTCTTGAATTCAAATACCATCTTGGTCTCTATATCCTCTACTAGGAGACTATTCCATGCATCTACCACTCTTTCCATAAAGCACAGTTACTTACCTGTAACAGGTGATCTCTGGGAACAGCAGGAATAAGTCTTCACATATGGGGTATGTCGGTACCGACGGAGCCTGCGCGGGAACGCTCCCCAGCTTCCCAAAAAGGAAAGCTTTTGGGAGCATCCCACAGCACCTGCGCGCTGCCTTCCCGCCTTTCCTAACCAACTCTCCTCAGTTCGAGTTTAAAGCTGAGACAATAGAGAGAGAGAGGAAAGGAAAGATAGAAAAGAGATACAACTCCTAGGGGAGGTGGGAGGGTTGTGAAGACTTATTCCTGCTGTTCCCAGAGATCACCTGTTAAAGGTAAGTAACTGTGCTATCTCCAGGAACAAGCAGGAATGAGTCTTCACATATGGGGACTCCCTAGCTAAGATGCCTGGGAGATCCCCAAGGATATGAGACCCTGAAAGGGTTCTGCGTCCTCCTATGGATCTCAGGCATCCATCCAGGGAAGGAGGGTAGGATTTATTTAAGAATGGAACAGGTGTCTGAGGACAGCCTGACCAAACAAGGCATCCCGGCGGGAGTCCTTGTCCAAGCAGTAATGGGCTGTGAAGGTATGAACCGAGGCCCAGGTGGCTGCTCGACAGATCTGGTCGATGGACACAGAATTTAGATGAGCCATAGAGGTGGGCATGGCCCTCACATTATGAGCTGTGACATGGCTCTCCAGAGAAAGGTTCTTACTCTGGTAGGCGAAAGAAATACACTGAGCAATCCAATTGGACAGTGTTCTCTTAGAGACTGGAAGTCCCAAATGAGAAGGATCAAAAGCAACAAAAAGCTGGGAAGACTTTCTATATTGCTATGTTCTTTGTAAGTAAAAAGCAAGAGCTCTTTTACAATCTAGAGTATGAAGATTCCTCTCTGCACTGGATGAATGAGGAGCTGGAAAAAAGACAGGTAGATATACCTCCTGATTAAGATGAAAAGGTGAGACCACTTTAGGCATAAAGTGAGGATATGTCCTAAGGACTACCTTATCATGATGGAACCTTGTATAAGGTGGATTAGCCACTAAGGCCTGCAGTTCACTGATGCGGCGAGCAGAAGTGACTGCAATGAGGAAAATAACCTTCCAGAAAAGAAATTTCAAGGAGGTAGTGGCTAAGGGTTCAAAAGGTGGCTTCATAAGCTGACCAAGAACCAAATTTAAGTCCCTTGCCACTGGAGGAGGCCTAATGGGAGGTTTAGTTAAAGTTAGGCCTCTCATGAATCTTGCAATGAGGGGATGAGAGGAGATAGGTTGTCCATTAATGGGCTTAAGGGACGCTGCAATAGCACTCAAATGGACTCTTACTGAATTTGTCTTAAGTACTGCATTGGAAAGATGCAGGAGATAATCTAATAGAGAAGTTAAAGGTAGTGCTAGAGGGTCAAGACCCTTTTCAGCACACCAAATGGAAAATCTTCTCCACTTAAAAGCATAGGAACGCCTAGTGGAAGGTTTTCTGGAAGCATGGAGGATATCCTTCACTTGCTGAGAAAGATTCAAGTCTTGAAGGTCTAGGCCTTCAGCAACCAAGCTCTGAGGTGAAGGGACTTGGGGTTTGGGTGCCACAAAGTCCCTTCCTCCTGGGACAGGAGGTCTGGAGCAGCTCCCAAGTCCAGGGAGGGGGCTTGGGAGAGATGCAGAAGTAGAGGGTACCACACTTGGCGTGGCCAGCGTGGAGCTATGAGGATCATAGATCCTTGATCCCTCTGGAGTTTGAATAGAGTCTTGGGAATCAAGGGAATGGGTGGAAAGGCATACAGGAAGTCTTGACCACAATGAAGGAGGAAGGCATCCTTGGCCTGAACTCCCTGACACGGAATTCTGGAACAGAATCGGGGAAGTTTGGCATTCCACGGACTTGCAAAGAGGTCTATGTCCGGGGTTCCCCATTCTTGGAAGATTCTGAGTACCTGATCCATGTGCAGGGACCATTCGTGTGGAAGCAGAACTCGACTGAGTCTGTCTGCCCAAGAGTTTTGGATTCCTGGGAGGTATACTGCCAGGAGATGGATTTGATGCTGTCTGGCGAAGGCCCATAATCTTAGAGCTTCGTTGCAAAGCGACAGAGAGCCAGTTCCTCCTTGCTTGTTTATGTAAAACATGGCTACTTGATTGTCCGTATGAATGAGGACTGTCTTGTAGCTGAGGAGGGTATGAAAGACCTTGAGAGCTAGAAACACTGCTCGAAGTTCCAAGTGGTTGATATGAAGAGAGGTCTCCTGTGGGGACCAAGTGCCTTGGGTGGAGAGGTCCTGTAGATGAGCTCCCCAACCTGTTTGGGAGGCATCTGTTGTGAGGGTTGCTTGGGGCAACAACTGTTGGAAGGGGGACCCCAGCAACAGATTTTGAGTGGACATCCACCATTGGAGAGACCAAAAGAGACGTTTGGAGGTTGCTATTTGGTCTGAGAGAGCTCCTGAAGCTTGAGTCCACTGGGTGGACACCGTCCATTGAGCTGCTCTCATGTGTAGGCGAGCATAGGGTACCACATGTACTGTGGAAGCCATGTGGCCTAGCAGTTGTAGCATCTCCTGGACAGTTAAGTGGCTCTTTGACTGAATCTGGGAGGCTAGCTGCACTAGATGTTGGCAACGGGCCTGAGGAAGGTAGGCCCTTGCAGAGGTGGTATCCAACCAGGCCCCTATGAACTCCAGGGACTGAGTAGGGGTGAGCTGGGACTTTGGGAGGATTACCACAAGTCCCAGATACTGCCGAATGTGCCTTGTGCGGTCCAGGGAAACCTGGGCCTCTGACTGAGATGGAGCCCGGATGAGCCAGTCGTCCAGGTATGGGAAGACAAATATTCCCAGAGTGCGTAGAAATGCAGCAACTATTGCCATGCATTTGGTGAACACTCTCGGAGCAGAGGCCAGACCAAAAGGAAGCACTATGTATTGGTAATGTTTTCCTTGGAAAAGAAAACGTAGGAATCTTCTGTGAGATGGATGGATGAGGACATGTGTGTACGCATCCTTGAGATCTAGAGAACAAAGCCAATCCTGACTTTGAAGATATGGAAGGAGAGTGCCTAGAGAAAGCATCTTGAACTTCTCCTTGCATAGGAATTTGTTCAATTCTCTGAGATCTAAGATGAGTCTGTATCCCCCTGTCTTCTTTGGAATGAGAAAATAGGGGGAGTAGAACCCTGACCCCTGTTGAAGAAGAGGAACTTCTTCTATTGCCCCTTGGGCAAGAAGGGTAGTCACCTCCTGACCCAGAAGGTCGAGGAGAGATGTGGGAGAATTGAAGTGTCTCACCATGGTGTAGGGAGGAAGGTCTGAGAAGTGAAGTTTGTAGCCCTCTCTTATGATGGAGAGGGTCCACTGCTCTGATGTGATTTGCTCCCATATGGGAGCAAAATTAGCCAACCTTCCTGGAATGGTGAGAGGTTCTGGCTGTTGTAGAGCCAGAAAGGCTAAGTTCTCTAGCATCAAGTCAAAAACCCTGAGGAGGTTGGGACTGCTGAGTTGCAGCAGCCCCTGTAGACTTAGGCCTGGGCTGCTTAGGTTGCTGACGCTTAGTGGCAAAGCGGACTGTAGAAGATTGTTGGCCAGAAGTGGAAGGAAATCTGCCCCTTTTGTAAAAAGACTTTTTAAAGGTCTTTTTCTTGGCAGGAATAGAGGTTGACTTTGAAAGTCTATCCAGAGCAGAGTTCTCTGCATCCATTTGAGTGGCTTTTATTTGCCACTCTTTGCCAAATAGATTTTCACCTGTACAGGGCAGATTTCCTAAACCATCTTGAACCCAGGGCTCTAGATCAGAAGCCTGGAGCCAAGCAATTCTGCGAGCAGCTATGGCAATGCCTGAGGCTCTGCTGGCACCTTCAAAGGAGTCAAAAGCTGCCCTGTTGGAAAACTTTGAAATGTCTTGAGTATGCTTAAGCCAAAGGAGGAATTCATCCCTTTTATCTTCTGGAAGAAAAGGGAGGAAGTTGTGCAGGTTTTGTGCAACTTCTTTTAGAAACATACCCATGTAAAGGCTCTATGAGTTGATTCTGGCAATAAGCATACTGGCTTGGAAGATTTTCCTACCAAAAGCATCCAAGGTCCTGCATTCTCTTCCTGGAGGAGCAGAAGAGTGTCTCTTTGTACTCTTTATCCTCTTCATAGCTGACTGCACCACAATGGAAGGGTGAGGAAGCTGAGTTTTCTGAAATCCAGGACAAGGAGGGACACGATACATAGTGTCCAATCTGCGAGAATGAGGAGAAATAGTGAGAGGAGTCTCCCATAAATCAATCATGTGTTCATGAAGAATCTCATGAATTGGCAAGGTGACTGCCTCTCTAGGAGCCTTAGAGTATCCTAAAATATCTATTTTTTTTGCTCTAGGCTCTGTTTCAGAGGTTACTGAAATAGAGAGTCCTTTAGCTACTTCTCTTATGAAGTCTTGAAAGGACAAGTCCTCTGGAGGAGACATTCTTCTTTTTGGAGAAGAAGGCTCCTCAGGAAGGGCAATGGATACTTCAGGAGACTCATCTGATGAATCAGAATCATCAGAGGAATCGAAGTATCGCCTGTCAGGGTGCTCTTCTAACGCTCGATACGTGTATCGAGCGGTATCGACATCGGGCGTCCACGGTACCGGATCAGTACCGAGGAGAAGCCCTGGACAAGGAACCACTGCAGTCGGTATCCTGGTCGATGTCGATACCGACAACAGGGCTCGTTGTGGTACCATCGGCATCGCAGCTTGAATGAAGGCCGTGATAGCCTGCTGCATGGACAGAACATTCTGATCCATCGACGCCATGAATGCCTGGAAGTCGGTACCGGGAGTTTGTGTCGGTACCCCAGAGCAATCTAACAGGTGATCGGTCGAGGCCGTGCCATCGATGTCAACCTGTAACCCCATAGGAGGAGCTTTGGAAGCCGGAGCTTCCCGCCGGGGTTGTTTTGCTGGGGCAGGGTCCTCGAGGGCAAGCCCGGAGGCATCTCGATGCTTAGAGGGAGATCTACCCTTCGAGGACCTGCTAGGTTTATGTTTGGTTACCTGAGATCCATCAGGAGAAGAAGACCTGGAAGATGTCGATGCTACCGCCGGTGCATCAGCGGGAAACAGCACATGAAGCTTAGCTGCTCAGTTCTGTAACCCCTGTTTAGACATTAGAGAGCAGGACGGACAATCCGGAATGGAGTGTTCAGGACCCAAACATTTAAGACACCATTCATGGGTATCTGTAACAGAAATAGTACCGCTAGTGCATTTTTTGAACCCGGAGGCTGCTTTTTCCATGAGGGAAATTTTCTTGTGGGCCCTGAGGCCTAAGAAGAAAAATACACCAAGTGAGGAAAAATATCGATATTTTTTTTTTTTTTTTAAGAAAGAAAGAAAAGACCGGCGGTACCGGTCCGGAGTCGGGGAAGGCAGACACGCGACCAAAGAAATAAATTAAAATAAAGAACTTCTTCAGCGGTGATAGGGCTCGACCTGCTGGCTCCGCGGCAAAGAAGAACTGAGGAGAGTTGGTTAGGAAAGGCGGGAAGGCAGCGCGCAGGCGCTGTGGGATGCTCCAAAAAGCTTTCCTTTTTGGGAAGCTGGGGAGTGTTCCCGCGCAGGCTCCGTCGGTACCGACGTACCCCATATGTGAAGACTCATTCCTGCTTGTTCCTGGAGATAGAAATCTTTTCGCATGTTACTCCTGAGTCTATCCCCATTCACCTTCATTCTATTCCCCCTTATTGCAGAGTTTACTTTAAATTGAAAGAGGCTCTCCTTGTGTGCATTTATGCTTAAGTAAACTGGGTTTGTGTTCAAGGACTAGGTCAGCTGAATTTCAATATACTACAACTGGCAATGCAGTTCTGGGTGCTGGGTCATGTAGGCTCGTGTTATTATGATGTACTGAGAGACCATAAGCATAGAGTCCAAAGATATACAAGTGCTATGGGAATAGGAAGTGGGATTGGAGGAGGCAAGCTCGACAGGATCATTTTGTCCAGTATGTGTCAGACTCTCTTCTTTCTCGCCTATCACATCCTATGGACACCACAGCAAAGAGACACATTGTTGGACTCAAATTTATGTTGGCACTACAAGGGGCAGATAGGGACACTTGTCCTCATGGTTTCTGAATCTACTACAATGAAGGGGTTTTGGGTGGAAGGTGATGAAACATAACCTTGCTTTGAACTATAAGGGGCGTGGGTTCTCTGGTCCCTGGACATGGGACCTATCCACAAATGAGTCCTATTTGTATGATATGGTTGTGGTGGCGCTGCAAGTGACCTTGAAAAACTGGAAGGGGGGTCCACTTCTGAAATATACATTTCTGATGGAATTCATTAGTATAGAAAATGGAGGTGGAGGTAGCTGAGAATAATGCAGGTCAGCTATGACGGAGAAGGTCTAAAAGCCCTTAGAAGACTGCCTTCCATATAATTAGCGCTACAATATGTGAAGAGAAAGTGTATGTCTAATTATTTTAAATACCTCCATGGCATAAATGCACAAGAGGAGGGTCTCTTTTGATTGAAAGCAAGCTCTGCTACGAGGGGACACAGGATGAGAGTGAAAGGGGATAGACTCAGGAGTAATATGCAGAAATATTTATTTATGGAAAGAGTGGTAGATGCATGGAATAGTCTCCCAGTGGAGGTAGTAGAGACGAGGACAGTATCTGAATTCAAGAAAGCATTGGACAAACATAGATCTCTAAAGGAAAAAAAAGAGGACTAGTGTAGTGGATATAGAAGGGCAGACTAGATAGGCCATGTGGTCTTTTTCTGCCATCATATTTCTATGACTCTGTGTTTCTATTGTTGATCCAGATGCCACTGCATCATCCTTGGGTTGGAAGGAAGTCACTGCAAAGATCTGTAGGTAAGGGATGAATGATTTATAGGCTGAGTCTCTCTTAGCTACTTGCAACTGTTTGCTTTTCATACTTTACATTATGGCATATTATTTTGTCTTAACTAGGGCATCTGGATCCTGCTTGATATTATTATTGGATTCCTTATCGGTCCTTTCTCCTTCTTTTGGTGTGTTTTTTTTTCTTTTTGCAATTAATAAAATGCTTGAACTGTAAAAAATTTAGCGTCAGGTAGCAATGATAGGGCTGGAAAATGCAAGCTTAGACTGAGTGATTCCACTCGTTAAAGGATAACCCAGCATCTGGCAGAAGCATCTCTCTCTCTGCTTGCAGTTTTATTTAATTATATGTACCCTCTTAGAATCCAACTTTCCTAATTTTTGCATCTTATGTAGTTCAGATTGACTGTGCACAAATGTCCCACTTCATCAATAGGAGAACACAGAGAGTGAGACGTAACTGAAAAAAGTCCTTTCTATTTGCAAACAGCAACTCCTTTGGCTTTCTGGAGCACGGTGAGTTTCCTAAGGAAACTTCTTCATCAATATACACAAGAAATAATCCATGTATATACAGAAAAAAAATTGTATATAAGTAAAAATTGTTCCATGTAACATTTATAACCTTTTTCTTCTATGTAAACTGCTTTGACTTAGCAAAAAGCGGTATATAAGCCTTGCTATATAAATAAATACAATAATTATTATTCTGTAATGGTTTTTAAGCAACACGAACAAGGATTTTTACCTCTTAAAATAACACTCAAGGGGGCTTGTTTACAAAGCCGCGGTAGCGGTTTCCGATCGTTATCGGAGCCGCAGCCCCATTGAAATCAATGGGGCCGCGGCTCCGATAACGATCGGAAACCGCTAACGCAGCTTTGTAAACAAGCCCCAAGAAGGAGAAAAGCTGGTATGACCTTCCAAAGACTTTGCTTAGTTTATAGCCTTCTCATTTTTTCGTGTCTTTGAATCAAAGGCGCCCAGCAGCTCTTGGGTTTTCTTGGCAGTGTGACCCAAAGTAGATTACCAGGCCTTTCTGTTGAGGCAATGGAGAATTAAGTGACTTGCCCAAAGCCTCAAGGAGTGCTAGTGGGAACTGAGCCCTGGTCTCTTGGTTCCCAAGCCAGTGCTCTAACTATTAGGCTACTCCTCCACTCAGCCTTCTCATAGGAGGTTATTATTTGAGAGAGACTGGAACTGCAGCCTCTGAAGCAAATAATAGGGGTTTTGGGAGAACATCCGCTTTAATCACTTAGGGGCCCTTGGGCAAAGTTTTGAGGGCATGCCCAGCAATGCTGTCTGTATTTCAGCAAGAGGAGTCAGCAAATTACGGGCATTTTTGTTGTGGGCGTTGTCAAATATGTAAGATGACTATTCAAGGAATTCAATTTGAGCATTCCTCGGATGGGAAAACATGTAAGCTTTTGCAAAGAACATCATGCACATCTATGTATGTGGTATATGTAATTGTTTGTCCCTGCAAGAAAATTTATGTTGGGAAAACTACCCGACAGCTGAAAGTGTGGTCGACAGAACATAAATCATGCTTGATGAATCATGGGGAAGAGGCTCCCCTGGTTTTACATTGTCAACGAGAACTAGATTATGCTTTTCTATGCTTCAGCGTATGGCCATTTACCAGGATAAGGTGAATATTAGGGGTGGAGATTGGGGCAAGCTGCTGATAGTGAGAACAATGCTGGATTTAAAAACTAAAAGCCTTAGAGCCTTATGACTTAAACACCTGCATTGAATGGAAAAGTGTTTTACATAAGTTGGGGTAACTTTAAGTAGGATTGTTTTTCAATTTTGGATTGGAAAGTGAAATTAGTGATGTTGAATGGTTGATGCATGTTTATTGGTGATTGGGTCTTTTTAAAGAAGAGTTTGTATATAATTGGGATCCACCATTGTTGTGATAACACAAGTATGATGCTGAATTAATAACTTCAAGATCAGGCATAATGACTCCGATGCAAGAAGAAGGTGATGGTGGAATTTTTGAGAATTGCCCCTGAAGCAGCAAGGATTTGCAAAATAAAGGCCTTTGTCGAGCAACGTGATTAGATAAGTAACAATAATAGTTGAATATTGTTTGTAACAATCAGTGACAAGTTAAGCAGCAATTGTTTGTTGTGAAAATTATATATTATGAGTGAAAAATGTAAAGATAAAAATTTGGTACATTTTTGAAATAAATATTTTTTCTACAATTTTTATTTTAAAAAGAGGAGTTTTTTCTGGATCAATGATGATTACACCAAAACCAAACATATGAAAGAGACATGTGACTGGCTGTGAGAGACTCAGATCTTTTTTCTCTGTTTTAGAAAAGTTTATTTTTTTAAAGATTTGTTTCTGATTTAAGCAGCAGCAACGTATCTCTTCCTACTACCAGGCACACTGTGAAAGAACAAAGCCTGAAAAAGACTCACCACTGCTGACATATGTAGAAAATGTGCCATATCCTAGCAGCGCTAATTCCTATGATTCAAACATAGGCAGCACTATAAATATTACACTGGGCAGTACAACACACTAATACACTTACTACTGGTAAAACAGAACAAGTGGGGCTACCACAGATCTCTACAGAATCTTGTCACACCACCACTACTCTCCTCTAGGTTAGAGGGGTGTGGATTATTAGAGGAACTCTCTGCTGTATGCTTTTGCAGCTTTTTGAAACTATTTCCCTGCAGTGCCCTCTGGGAAATGTAGTCCTTATTCAGCTGTATGGTTGCATCATCAGAAAGCTGTAGTAGGGCTCAAAAGGGGTAAGGCAAATGACAGAAATTTTATTCTTTTATACACAATGGTTCGATCATACCACACAAAGGATTGTTGGTTCAGGACTCTATGAAGCAGAGCATTGTCCACAACAAATTCCAAACAAAAATATGCTGTTTTAAACGTTCTCTCTATTCCAAGATACACAGTCTTTACCAGCAAGCAATTGTATTGAGCCTTGCTGGCTACAGCACAAAACAAAAGTCACTTTTTAAAGTCCGGGGTAAGTTAGCTTCTACACAGCTTCCCACCTTGCTCGGTTACCTTTGTTCTGGAAGCCTTTTTTTCAGGACTGGCCTGCTTTCTCTACATTCCCCAGGCATATAGCTTGGCACAAGGAACAGTCCATGGGAGTGTCCTCCTCATTCAGCTTCACCTCGGGCTCTCCCAGCTGCATAGGCTCTGACTCTCCGCCCTGCTCAGAGTGCTCAGCAACCAGCTTCCCGGGGAATCCTGGAGTCTCTCTGGTTCCTGGCTTGAAACTCTCCTGAAGCCGTGCTATATGCCAAATAGCACTCTCTACTTCTGGAAGCCCAGTTCCTCTGCTCTGCCCAGCACCAGTTAAGCTTCCCTGGCCTCTGTTGGTGCTTCTGCTCGGGACAGCCTGGCTTCCTGCTTCTCCTCTCTGTCTTGGAAGCACAGCTCCTCTCTCCCTCTGCTCTACTAAATCATACTCTGGCCTGGGTTTATACTTCCAGGGCTCTAGCTCCAACCCCTCCCTACTCAGGTGACTGCAATCAGCCTGACTTCTGGCACCTGAGTGCCTGGAGAATTCACTGCCTAAGGGGTTCTGAGCCCTGTATCCTCTCCCCTTCACTCCACTAGGGGGAGCCTGAAATGTGGTCCACGTGGAAGTTTTCTAATTCCTGGAGGTGTTTAATGCATTCCTACCCTGACTTGGTGAAAGGGGGCCCTTTACTAGGGTGAATTCCCTGGCTCTTTGTCCTCCCCCAGACTCTGGATTGGCCTCCTTGCCCCAATCTACACACCAATGCCACCACACCTTGGTCACATGCAGAACTCTGACAGATTCTCAACAAATACAGAAGAAGGGACCACAAATTAGAAATAGAAATATGAAGATAAAAATTGAACTGAGAATCCAAAGAAGTCAAACTTGGCAGGTACTACAATACTGGAAAAGAAAAAAACAGAAATGCATTTCCCTTGTACTGAACAAAATACAAAAATATCCACATCAAACATCTCCCAAAGCTAACATATTCCAGTTAATAAATTCCAACTAAAATAATTTTTGCTACCTTCATTGCCTGGGTATTTTAATTTTCCAATCATGTAGGGCCCAGTTTGTCTTTTCTGCTTTCTTTGTCGGTCTTCTGTCAGCTCTTTCCAGTTTTTGCTGTTAATTTATCCTATCCTCCTCCATTCTCTTCTCTGAAATGGAGAAATTTTACTTACCAATAATTTCCTTTCCTGGAATCCTGCTAGATCAGTCCAGACTAGTGTGTTGTGTCTCCCTGCCAGCAGATGGTGAGACACAGAAAAATTCCTAAAGCTCTGTGACATCACCCTTGGTATAAAAACCCATCCCCCAAGAGGAGCTTCAGTATAACCATAACAAGAAGCAGGAATTTAAACCGCCAAGGAAGCACAAAACCAGACTAAAAATGAGTTCATGAATGAATAACTCTTATAACAACAAGCTACATTGAACAATGTGAAAGAAGACCCGCAGGCCAAGGAAGTATGTACATGGCAAGGTACAGAATGTCACCGATAAGTAAAGAGAGTCTTAGGCAATGGACTAAACAGTTTAGAGGGGCGGGTCCTGGACTGGTCTAGTAGGATTCCAGGAAAGAAAATTATCATAAGTAAAATTTCTTCTTCTAAATACATCCTACTACCAACCAGTCCAGACTAGTAGGGAGTACCATAACTAAACCACTCCAGTGCGGGAAGAAATAGCTACAGCCAAGACAGAGCCTCCGAAGCAAGCTGCTTCTCGAGCTTGGACATTCAAGCGATATGGCATACAAAAGTAGAGAGGAAGGACCAGGTGGCCAGCCTGCAAATATCTAGCAGAACTATTCATGAGCATTCTGCCCAGGAAGTAACCTGGGCCCACGTAGAATGTGCCCGAAGATCTATTGGCACAGGTTTGTTCATTAAATTATAAGCTAACTCAATGGTCTGCTTGATTGAGTATGCAATGGTCGCTTTGGAAGCGGCCGCACCTTTTTGTAGACCAGAAGCCAGGACGAAAGGTGTTTGGAGAGATGAAACGCATTAGTGAGTTTGAGGTAATGGCGTAACGCCCTACCAACATCCAACATGTGAAGGTCTCTGTTGTTACCTCGACTACTCCTTAAAAAAGGAAGGAAGCACAACCGATTGGTTGACATGAAAGTCCTAAAGGACCTTAGGCAGAAAAGAGGGCATAGAAACGTGATGGCAGAAAAAGACCACATGGCCTATCTAGTCTGCCCTTCCATATCAACCACTACAACAGTCCCCTTTTTATCTTTAGAGATCCTCATCTCTACCACCTCCAATAGGAGACTATTCCATGTATCTACCACTTTCCATAAAGAAATATTTCTGCATAATACTCCTGAGTCTATCCCTTTTCACCCTCATCCCATGTCCCTTAGTAGAACAGCTTGCTTTCAATCGAAAGAGGCCCTCCTCCTGTGCATATGCCATGCAGGTATTTAAACGTCTCAGTTATATCCCCTCTCCCATGTCTTGTACAACAATTTGTTACTTATACTGGTGTTCAAACAATAATGTATGTGCCAATTAATTGTATAACTGTAATCTTTTCGTTGTTTATCCCTTCCTGGTTCTGCCCCCCCCCTCCCCGGGCTTGTACAATGATGGACCGCTTCTGATCGCTGGAAGGAGCGGTGTATAAATGTATGCCAAATAAATAAATATCAATCCATGCCTTAATTATATCCCAATTCTCTGGAGTGACGGGAAGAGATGGACGGAAAATTCTCACTATTTCTCCACAGAAACCAACCACACACTCCACCCCCACCTATTACATATCCCACTACAACACATTAAAAAGACACAATCCGAAAAGCATTAAAACCAATGTCCGCTGAAGTGTGCCCTCATCAATGCCAGATCAATACGGGCAAAATGGCCAGTGATTGCTGACTTGATAACCCTCCACGACCTCGACATTCTAATGATCACGGAGACATGGCAATCTGACTGTGACAATGTCCTCATTAACCAGATGTTACCCCCCCAAGTTCTCACTCTACGTCTGCCATAGGGCCAACCAGAGAGGAGGCGGAGTGCTCATCCCTGCAAAGGCTGAACTACAATTTAAACTAAGCAATACCACCAGCACAAACCACTTAGACACAATCACCATAGCAAACGACCACTGCACAATCAACCTACTTTATAGAGCACCAACATCATCGCCTGAGGATCTTGTGGCAGCACAGATAGCACGCAATAAATAATACCCGGAGTCAGTGCAAGGATCCAAACCAATTTATTGTGCACAAGGCCCAAGCATCAAAGGACTGAGCAATGGCGAACAGGAACAACTTCCTTATATACAAGCTTCATAGTTTGATACAGGCAGACTTTCTATTGGTCCCAACGCCCCCTGCACCTATCCAATCGGGGACCCTCACTGGGCCCTGTTCCCCCTTCTCAGGCTATGCTAACACAGGCTCGGTTTCTAGACATAATACATTCCTGCTACAAGGTCATTGCATCATCATACAAGCATTGAATAAAGGATTAATACAAACTTATCAAAAGCAGTTTAGAGCGGTTTAAGGCAGATCCTCAGCCTTCACTGACTTTGGTCTTTCTCAGCACTACTATTTCTAGTAGTGGGGACTCAGGCCTAACTTGCAGGCTCATACATATACAGGCTATTATATAGGCCATAGCCTACCACAATCTCTCGAAAATAATCGACCTCGCTTGTAACACAAATAATCCACGATCCCCAAGCTGGCTTCTAGGCGACTTCAACTTGCCCACCCTACATGACTCCCAAGCCACTGCCTTCCTTGAAGCACTTGAGGAGCTTGGTTTCAGACAACTAGTCAATGCGCCCACACACATGAAGGGAAGCAAATTAGACTTGATTTTCGCCCCACAAACAATAGCAGAAACAACCCAGGACCTTGCACTATCTATAACACCAGTACCCTGGTCCGATCATAGCTTGCTCAGATTCTACATACCTACCCAACATTGCAACCAGATCATCAACAGAGCTAACGCCCCCCCTAGAATACCTGCGAAACATTTTCGGCCCTTTGTTAAAGAAGAGATACTGGAGAAGATCTTGCCACTTCTCGATAACACGGCCCGCGATCTAGATGAAATGATATCAAACTGGGATGACAGTTTCAAATCTATCGTCTGCCTCCCAGCCACGAGCAATAAACCAAGGAAACGAGAACATGCAGCATGGTACTCTAAACAACTTCGTTCATCACTCCTCCACCTGCGCAAGCTCGAGAGACGATGGCGCCGTTCACATTCCACCGAAGCACAATCTGCATACAGTTCATACCTAAAAATACACCGAGAAGAAATAATGGAGAGGAGGAAGCAGTTCCATACTGAACTACTGAAGCGATCAATGAGTAAGCCACATGACCTATTCAATATTGTAAAGACTCTTACAAGACAACCAGCACCAGACGAACCACATATGCCACAGCCACAGGCCTACTCAGACTATCTACAAACAAAAATGAGCCTGACTGACAAGAGCACGAACCCTACAATTCACACCACACTGCATAAACCATCACAGCTAACACCTCTGTCCAATTTCAACTATATATCAAACAAAGAGATTGAAGACACCATTGCCTCCATCAACCTCACCACCGCTCGCAACGACCCTTGCCCAGCACTCTGGATAAGAGAACTACATTGTGAGTTAAGCCAATTCATGAGCAAAATATTGAATCAATCACTCTCAACAGGATCCTTCCCTCAGAGTCTAAAATACACATCAATCAGACCACTATTGAAAAACAACAGACTGGACCCATCAAAAGTTGAATCCTACAGACCGATATTGAGCATCCCACTGCTCGCCAAAATAATTGAAAAGCTAGTCCAACGACAAATCCAACATCATATTGATACCGAAGCACCATTGGACCCATCCCAACACGGGTTCAGGGAAGCACATGGTGTTGAAACCCTCCTCAACACATTATTCAACAACTTAATCTCCGGAATCGATAATATTCGCCAAGGATTTGCCCTCATTTTCTTGGATATCGCAGCGGCCTTTAACTCGGTGAGCCATGACATACTCATAGAACGCCTCGAAGAAAAAGGGATACAAGGCACTGCACTAAACTGGTGCAAATCCTACTTGTCAAACAGATGGCAACACGTCAGGACTGGCACCACGACCTCTCAACCATTTCTACAAGAGCAAGGTGTACCACAGGGTTCCTCATTGTCAGCATTGATGTTTAACATCTATATGCAGCCCATCTGTACCCTGATCAGATCTTTCAACGTTGACTGCCTTGCGTACGCTGATGATATCCTTCTATACATACCATTCATGATCGACCAGCCAGATTTCTCTCCACTAAGATGTTTCGACGCAATTGCAGCCTGGCTCCTTACGCAAAACCTACGGATCATCCACAACAAAACGGACGTTCTCTTCATCACGAGAAATCAGGATTTCATTCCACCAGCCTCATTGAAAGTCAATAATGCAGAGCTGAAAACCAAAACTACAATCCGCTACCTTGGTATCACCCTGGACCAATGGCTGGATATGAAGGCACGCATAAGTAACACTGTGAAATCTATATACCATAAAATACGGACATTACGCCATTTACGACCACTGCTTGACCCCAGTGACTTTCGAACAGTCTACCAAGCCCTAGTAACTCCTCTTTTCGATTACGCTAATGCAGTCCTACATGGTCTCCCGCAGGCAACGCTAAGCCCGCTCCAGCTTGCATTGAACACAGCTGCGAGAGTTCTATCTGGAGCATCAGGGATGGATCACATCACGCCAGTTCTGAAAAAACTCCATTGGCTAGCTATACAAGCCAGACTTCTCTACAAGATATTAATACTGACTTTCAAAGCATTGAATAATCAGCCCCCTACATCCATAAGCCAGATGATTCACACCGTACCTCCCAACAGAACCAGAAGGACCACAATGACAAACACATTGGTAATCCCAAAGGCAATGACAAAATGCACAAAAGCAACGATAAACAGGGCCTTCTCGATCTATGCTCCGAGAGCCTGGAATGCCCTCCACACAGACATGCGAAACATCACTAGCTTGACCCAATTCAGGAAATCGCTGAAGTATCATCTTTTCATAAGATTCTACCCAGAAACCAGCTGTAGAGATCAAGCAACGAGCGCTATGACCAGTCATCTAGAGCACCCCAATAAATATACCCAGCAGGAAAAAGGGTAACCAGCTCAATTGTCTCAGCCCAAACAGAATCAGTGCAAGAGAATAGATGCATCAGTGTAAAATTTGTAGATAGTTACCCCTAGTTATATCTAGGTTATTGCCCCTGTTCATTGTAAATACAATGTGGCACGACTGCATGTATAATGTTTGTTGAATGTAAACCACACTGATGTGAATAGCGCGGTATAGAAGAAAAGCTAAATAAATAAATAATCATCACCTCTATCCCACCTTTCCTCTAAAGTATACATGTTAAGATTGAATGGTAATCCCCTCCGGGAAAAAAGACAGAAAAGGATCCCAGCAAGAAAGTGTCTGGAGTTCCAAAAGGCACTGTGTCAAAGTGACTGCTATAAGAAAAACAGTTTTGAGAGTCAAATCTTTGAGAGATGCCCTACGGAGAAGCTTCAATGCAGCACGGGTGAGCGCACAAAGCACTAAGGATAGATCCCAAGAAGGGACGATTGGATGAATGGGGGGCCTCATGGAGTGAATGCCCTTCAGAAAATGGAAATGACCTACATAAGAAGCAAGAGACTGCCCATGGAGAGGTCCCCGAAAGCATGTCAAGGCCGCAATATGTACCTTTAAAGAACTCAAGACGGATTTGATAAAGTCTGGAATATCAACTCGCCAAGGGAAGAGGGATCTCTTAGAACATCAAGAAGAAACAAAGATGCCAGATCAAAGCATAGGTACGTAAGATAGAAGACAGTCAAGCCTGTAGTAGAATGGCCACTACTTGTGGTGAGTAACCTTTACGATGCAAGTGACGCCGCTCAATTGCCAAGCCGTGAGTAAGGAGCAGGGTCATTCATGAGAACTGACCCCTGAAACAGGAGACTTCTCCAGACACCGAGGGGTAGGGACACCTTCTGCAGGAGGCAGAGGAGATTGGCATACCATGGATGCCAAGGCCACCAGCACTACCCGTCCCAAGTGTGACTATATCCGATGGACTACACGGGCAATTAGCAGCCAAGGAGGAAAGATGTAGAGAAGCTCGTTCAGGGGCCAGGTCTGAACCAGAGCATCTAGGCTATGAGAGTTCAGTTTCTTTCGATGACTGATAAAGATTGACGTCTTGGCACTGGAAGAGGTGGCCATTAGGTCTAGAGTCGGATGACCCCACCCCAAACACTCCCGGAGCTAGCTCCCACTCACCAGGATCCAGGATATGACGACTCAGGAAATTTGCTTGAATGTTCTCCATTCCTGCAATAGGCTGTGCAGAAAGAGCCAGAAGGTTGGATTCTGTCCAGGGAAATAGAAGACTCATTTCCAGGGCCACTTCAGAACATTTGGTCCCACCTTGTCTGTTGAGATAGGTCACAGTGATGGAAATGTTGGAAATACTCAGAATGCTCGACCCTAAAGGTTGGATTGAAATTAGAGTAGAACAGCCTGGGCTTCGAGGAGATTGATAGTCAAAGAGGCTTTTTGAATGGACCAAGATTCCTGCGCTGCCTGTCCCTGGCAGTGTGCTCCCCAACCTGAAAAGTGGTGACCACCATCCAACGCAGAATTTCCAAGGGAACGCCCTTCAACAAGTGATGAGGACAAAGCCACCAGCAAAGACTGTGGTGAACACTGAATAAAGGAGTAGACATAGCTAATAGTCCTGGGTGGATTGGAACAAGCATGACAGGAGAGATTACTGAAGCGGACGCATGCGAGTATGGTCCCAGGGGACAACATCGAGAGCAGAAGCTATGGTGCTGAGGAGTTTAGGTAATCCCAGGCAGTGGGAGCTGCTAGGTGCCAGAAGGCATGGACCTGAATGCAGAGCTTCTTGCATCTGTTGTGTAAGCGGAAGAAGCCACCCACTCTAGTGTCCAAGCAGGCGGCGAGGAATTCCAGAGAGTGAACTGAGCACAGATTGCTTTTGGCATAATTGGCCACCCAGCCAAGATGGTCCAGAAAGGAGAAGACCTGAGAGACCGCAGAAGTAGTCTCTTCGAAACTCGTTGCTCTGATCAGCCAATCGTCTAGATAAGGATGAACCCGAATACCTTGGTGCTGCAGGAAAGCTGCCACTACTACCATCACTTTGGAACGAGGACCGCAAAACGTAAATACTGCTGATGATCTTGGCAGATTGGAATATGACAATATGCTTCCGCCAGGTCCAGGGATGTGAGAAATTCACTTGGCCAAACAGCTTGAATGACTGTCCTGAGGGTTTTCATTTGGAACTGCAGCACCTGAAGACAGCGATTGATGCTCTCAAGGTCCAGGATAGGATGGAAGAAGCGTCCTTTTTGGGAATGGCAAAGTAAATGAAACAGTGACCAGAACCTTGGCATCAAAAATGTCGTACTTAAACGATTCCACTCCTACCTGACCAATAAACAACAACTGATCCGCACAAGCTGTGGCAAGGAGGCCTATCCAGAGCCTGGGGGAGGACAAAGAGACAGGGAATTCACCCTAGTAAAGGGCCCCCTTTTTCCAAGACAGGGTAGGAAAGCCATAAACACCTCCAGGAAACAGAAAACTTCCATGTGGACCACATTTCAGGCTCCCCCTAGTGGAGTGAAGGGGAGAGGATACAGGGCTCAGAACCCCTTAGGCAGTGAATGCTCCAAGCTCACAGGTGCCCGAAGTCAGGCTGATTGCAGTCACCTGAGTAGGGAGGGGTTGGAGCTAGAGCCCTGGAAGTATAAACCCAGGCCAGAGTATGATTTAGTGGAGCAGAGGGAGAGAGGATCTGTGCTTCCAAGACAGAGAGGAGAAGCAGGAAGCCAGGCTGTCCCGAGCAGAAGCACCGACAGAGGCAAGGGAAGCTTAACTGGTGCTGGGCAGAGCAGAGGAACTGGGCTTCCAGAAGGAGAGAGTGCTATTTGGCAGATAGCACGGCTTCAGGAGAGTTTGGAGCCAGGAACCAGAGAGACTCCAAGATTCCCCGGGACACTGGTTGCTGAGCACTCTGAGCAGGGCGGAGAGTCAGCGCCTATGCAGCTGGGAGAGCCCAAGGTGAAGCTGAATGAGGAGGACACGCCCATGGACTGTTCCTTGTGCCAAGCTATAAACCTGGGGAACGTAGAGAAAGCAGGCCAGTCCTGAAAGAAAGGCTTCCAGGACAAAGGTAACCGAGCAAGATGGGAAGCTGAGTAGAAGCTAACTTACCCCTGACTTTAAAAAGTGACTTTTGTTTTGTGCTGTAGCCAGCAAGGCTCCATATAATTGCTTGCTGATAAGGACTGTGTATCTTGGAATAGAGAGAATGTTTAAAATAGCATATTTTTGTTTGGAATTTGTTGTGGACAATGCTCTGCTTCATAGAGTCCTGAACCAACAATCCTATCTGTGGTATGATTGAACCATTGTGTATAAAAGAATAAAATTTCTGTCATTTGCCTTACCCCTTTTGAGCCTGACTACAGCTTTCTGATGATGCAACCATACAGCTGAATAAGGACTACATTTCCTAGAGGGCACTGCAGGGAAATAGTTTCAAAAAGCTGCAAAAAGCATACAGCAGAGAGTTCCTCTAATAATCCACGCCCCTCTAACCTAGAGGCGAGTGGTGGTAGCGTGACAGTGGCATAGTTGTGAGGATTTTCTACCACTCAGATTTACACTTACAAGAGTGACAGCACAGAAGGTTGGCTGAAAAGACAAATTTTTTTGTTCTTCGAGAGTCAACACAGGACCAAGGTATCGCTGGAGATGGATCCAAAAGAGCTGGTACAATGGATGGTCACTCAATTTCAACGCCAGCAGGAGTTGGCCCAGCTAGCGCAGGAGAATGCGGCGGCGGCTATGAGGGAGCAGCAAAAGCCTGTCCTGGACTTAGTGGAAGCCCTTATTACTTCCCAGAGGCAAGGAAGTGGAGGAACACTAACCCCGGAAGGACCAGAGATGCCACAAATGGACAATCTAGCAGGCCCACACACCAATGGGGCATTTAATTTTGGAAAACTTTCTCCTGATGATGACATAGATGACTGCTTGGAGTCATTTGAGAGGGTGGCTCAAGCTGTGGGTTGGCCAGCTAGCCAGTGGGCGGTGAGATTGGTAACCTCCTTAACAGGAGAAGCACTAGCCGCATATAGGGCTATGCCAGCTGCCCAGGCCATGGACTATGATGCAGTGAAAAATGCAATTAGAGACCGATTAGGGTTAACAAAAATGTTGTATCACCGTATGTTTAGAGCCACGGTCTTAAAGGCCGGAGAGACACCTAAGGCCTTAAGCCAGAGAATTAGAGGTTTAGCTTTAAAGTGGCTAGCCCCGGAAGGGAAAACTATGGATACGGTGGTGGATATGGTGATATTGGAGCAATGTTATTATGGTACTTTGTTTTATGTAAACCGCGCTGATGATAAATAGTGCGGTATATAAGAGACTGTAATAAATAAATAAATAAATTTATGGCTGCAGTACCGAAAAGGGTACAATCTTTTCTGATTCAACAAAACTGCCAGAGCACAGGAGAGGCAACCCTTTTGGCGGAGCACTACATGGAAGCTGAATTGGTGTTTCCCCCAAAGGTGGGCCCCTCCAAAAGTAGGGGCAGAGGCCAGTTTTGATTTATCAGAAAAGAAACAGGGAAATAATGTAAAATGTCTTAAAACTTGTGTGTCTGCTCATGAGGGTAAGTGGGCAGAGAAAAAATGCTATCGTTGTGGGGAGATGGGACACCTGCAGAGGGGATGCAAAGCCTGCATTGGATTAACTGATACCAATGTGAAACATCTAGGAGAGGGATTTCTCTTAAATGTTAACATACAGGGGGTCACTCACTACCCATGCTCTGCTCGACTCTGGGGCCGACCAAAGCATGGTGTCACGAAAGCTTTGGCCGGCAATTGAGGCCCAGGATGAGTCTCGCCAGAGGAAGCCGGAAGGGTAGGTCCAAATTAGGTGCATACATGGAGCTGCTTCTTTCTACCCTGTGTACAGAGTGGAGATAAAAGGGTTGGGGGTGCAGAAAGAAGTTCTCGTGGCAGTAGTTCCAAAACTACCCTATGATTTAGTATTAGGAAGGGATTGGCCCCAATTTAGGGAAGGATTAGAGAAAGGGCTTGGGAGAAAAGGGGATGGGATGGTAACGGTGGTCCCTGGCCCTCTTTTTGAGAACCCCCGAAAGCCAAGTGAGAACCCAGGGAAAGAACCCCTGGGAAGTGTTGCTCCCCTTAAACAGAAGTTTATATTAAAATTTTGTAAGATGTCTGAGAAGGCCCAGGCTCCCAGGAGGGCGTCCCCGCAAGTCGCGGGATATGATTTATGCAGCGCCGAAGATCGGGTGATACCCAGCCGTGGAAAGGCTCTCATTGATACTGGCCTTCAGATGGAGATGCCCGTAGGATGTTATGGTCGGATAGAACCGCGATCGGGTCTGGCTCTGAAATATTTCCTGGACGTCGGCGCTGGGGTGATCGACCCTGATTATAGAGGGAGTGTAAAGGTATTGCTGTTTAATTTTGGCAACGAAGACTAACATGTGAAGGTAGGCGACCGGATTGCCCAGCTGCTGTGCGAGAGAGTGGGGTTTCCCCCACTAGAAGAGGTCCCCATGTTGTCTCCTATGGAACGGGGAGCCTCTGGATTTGGTTCCACCGGAGGGGCCGGGATGAAAAGCCTGACAGCCACCTGTGGAGAGAGAATGGAGGAGACTGAGAAGGACGACCTGGGACCTCAAGTGGCAGACTGCAGAAAAAACCTGGAGCCCCAAGTAGGGGGAAGAACTATCGTTGGTCCAGAGACGGGATCTGGCTCGACTATTGGAGAGGTTTCCAGATGTACTGACCCCGATCCCGGGTGAAACCCGACTGGTGGCATATGAGATCCTGACGCCACCGGGGAAGATGGTCAGACAACGACCCTGCCGCATACCAGAAGCTAATAAGCAGGAGGTTGTGGCACAGGTGCGTGAGATGTTGGAGATGGGGGTCACTGAAGAATCAAGGAGCCCATGGTGCAGTCCCATTGTTCTGGTCCCAAAACCGGATGGTACATTACGCTTCTGTATAGATTTCAGACAGGTGAATGCCATCTCGGTATTTGATGCTTATCCGATGCCCCGTATCGAGGAGCTTCTGGACCGATTGGGGCAGGCCCAGTTTTTGACCACCCTAGACATGACGAAGGGGTACTGGCAGATTCCGCTGACTAGGGAATCTCGGCCGAAGACCGCCTTCAGCACCCCGATTGGGCTATTCCAGTTTAAGAGGATGCCCTTTGGCCTTCACGGTGCCGCGGCAACCTGCCAGAGACTGGTGGATCAAGTCCTGCGTCCTTATCAAGAATATGCTTTCGCATATATGGACGACATTATTATCCACAGTTGCAGTTGGGTAGAACATATCCCGAGGGTTGAAGCCGTCCTGCAATCTATGAGGCAGGCGGGCCTCACCCTGAACCCGAGCAAGTGTGCCTTTGCCAAGCGAGAAGTGAAATACCTGGGGTATATTGTAGGATGGGGAAGGATTAAGCCCTTGATTGACAAAGTGGACATCATCAAGAACTTTCCTCGTCCCGCAACAAAGAAACAATTAAGAAGCTTTCTAGGCCTGATTGGCTATTACAGGAGGTTCCTGTCACGCTTTGCAGAAGAAAGCTCCATCTTTACAGCCATGTTGAAAAAGAATTGCCCAAATCAACTCCGTTGGACTCCGGAGGCAGAGAGGGTTTTAAACCGATTAAAAGAGCGGCTATGCACGGCCCCGGTGTTACGCGGGGTGGATTTCACGCAGCCCTTCATTGTACAGACGGATGCCTCAGAGGTAGGCTTAGGGGCCGTCCTGTCCCAGAAGCATGAAGGAAATGAGCATCCTGTGATGTTCCTTAGTAGGAAGTTGTCCCCGGCAGAGCAACACTATACTACGATTAAGAAAGAGTGCCTCGCCCTCAAATGGGCAATAGAGACCCTCCGGTTCTACCTCACCGGACGAAAATTCCTGCTAGTTAACGATCACGCACCCTTGAAGTGGCTCCAACAGATGAAGAACTACAATGCACGATTAACCAGGTGGTACATGGCCCTGCAAGCTTTTGATTTTAAGATAGAGCACCGGGCAGGGAAGCTACACCACAATGTAGATGCCTTATCCAGGATTATGGACTGTTCGGAGGAGCTTCCACAGCCTCTGCCAGCCCGTAATATCTTAAGTAGGGGGGTATGTGGCAAGGAGGCCTATCCAGAGCCTGGGGGAGGACAAAGAGACAGGGAATTCACCCTAGTAAAGGGCCCCCTTTTTCCAAGACAGGGTAGGAAAGCCATAAACACCTCCAGGAAACAGAAAACTTCCACATGGACCACATTTCCGGCTCCCCCTAGTGGAGTGAAGGGGAGAGGATACAGGGCTCAGAACCCCTTAGGCAGTGAATGCTCCAAGCTCACAGGTGCCAGAAGTCAGGCTGATTGCAGTCACCTGAGTAGGGAGGGGTTGGGGCTAGAGCGCTGGAAGTATAAACCCAGGCCAGAGTATGATTTAGTGGAGCAGAGGAAGAGAGGAGCTGTGCTTCCAAGACAGATAGGAGAAGCAGTAAGCCAGGCTGTCCCGAGCAGAAGCACCGACAGAGGCAAGAGAAGCTTAACTGGTGCTGGGCAGAGCAGAGGAACTGGGCTTCCAGAAGGAGAGTGTGCTATTTGGCAGATAGCAAGGCTTCAGGAAAGTTTGGAGCCAGGAACCAGAGAGACTCCAAGATTCCCCGGGAAGCAGGTTGCTGAGCACTCTGAGCAGGACGGAGAGTCAGAGCCTATGCAGCTGGGAGAGCCCGAGGTGAAGCTGAATGAGGAGGACACGCCCATGGACTGTTCCTTGTGCCAAGCTATAAACCTGGGGAACGTAGAGAAAGCAGGCCAGTCCTGAAAGAAAGGATTCCAGGACAAAGGTAACCGAGCAAGGTGGGAAGCTGAGTAGAAGCTAATTTACCCCTGACTTTAAAAAGTGACTTTTGTTTTGTGCTGTAGCCAGCAAGGCTCAATATAATTGCTTGCTGGTAAAGACTGTGTATCTTGGAATAGAGAGAACGTTTAAAACAGCATATTTTTGTTTGGAATTTGTTGTGGACAATGCTCTGCTTCATAGAGTCCTGAACCAATAATCCTATGGGTGGTATGATCGAACCATTGTGTATAAAAGAATAAAATTTCTGTCATTTGCCTTACCCCTTTTGAGCTTGACTACAGCTTTCTGATGATGCAACCACACAGCTGAATAAGGACTACATTTCCCAGAGGGCACTGCAGGGAAATAGTTTTGAAAAGCTGCAAAAAGCATACAGCAGAGAGTTCCTCTAATAATCCACGCCCCTCTAACCTAGAGGCAAGTGGTGGTGGCGTGACAAAACATAGCAACCTCTCCTCCCTTTCAACAACACCAAGGAGTACCCCAAGGATCCACACTATCCGCCATGCTCTTCAACATCTACCTGCAACCACTTTGCTCAATCATACGTGCTCATAACATCAACTACCACATCTACGCAGATGACATAATGCTCTATGGACCAATCACAACCACCAACCCAACAAACAATCACCTATCAGACTGCTTCATAGAAGTCTCCAGCTTGGTACAAAGGAACAACCTATCCATCAACATAAAAAAAACAGAAGCCCTCATAGTAACCAAGGACCCAAACTTCACACCACCACCACACCTCAACTTAGGAACCACACAAATACAAATTCAACCACACATAAAATACTTAGGAATCATCATAGACCAAGCGTTCACACTCAAGCAACAGATCAAAAAGACTACCGGAATAATATTCCACAAGGCAAAAACAGTACAACGCCTCAGGCCTCTCATTGATCCACAGGACTTCAGGACAGTCATGCAAGTTATGATGCTCCCCCACCTGGATTACTGCAATATAATCTATCACGGACTACCCGCCACCCACACCAACCCACTACGAACTGCCTTAAATACCACAGCAAGAATTATCCAGAAAGCAAAAAAACAAGATCACATCACCCCAGTCCTGAGAGAACTGCACATACTCCCTCTCAATGCAAGAATCAAATACAAATCTGCCCTACTTATCCACAAAGCCCTCTATCAAACGCAGACTTCCCAGCTCCGCACTCTACTGCCCCAACCTAGCCACAACAGAACAACCAGACAAACCACCAGCAACACCCTCACCATCCCCCACGAACGAACTAAATACAATCAACGGACCTGCAACAGAGCCTTCCAACTATACGCACTATCCCTCTGGAACTCCCTACCAAGTCAAATCAGAAACAACGGAGATCCTTCAACATTCAGGAAACAACTAAAAACCATCCTGTTCCAGGAATACCTCGGACCAGAAACAAACATCCATCACTGACTACCCCTCCAGACCTTCTAACATACCCACAGATCTTCCTACTAAGAGACCTATGTCCATTGTTTAAGTCCTTAAAGGCTGTTCAGATCATTAATGTTGGCCTCCCCGGTGACAGCCCCTCCACCCTAAGAATTGATTACTGTCCCCCCCCCCCTTTGTTGTTAAACCGCTATGACCCGGTGAAAAGCGGGATATAAATACAGTTAAATAAATAAATAAAAAATAAATAAATAACCTCTTTCTGAGGGAGGAACTGGGCATACCGCATTGAGCTGAAGAAGGCGGTGGAGAGTCAGGTTGTAGAGCCACTGCCTTGGCCATGGAACCACATGTAGAGATGAGGAAGATATTTGACATGTATTAGCACCACGAGTACCCACCAGTCCAATGTTATCAGGATCCATTCGCGGGAAAAATACCATCCATAGGAGGCACCCCAGGATGGACCCGGAAACTGTCAATGGGGAGATTTGGCGGAACTGGGAAACTTGTTGGACGAGGAGAAATTATCCCGGTTGAGATGGATACCCCAAAAGCAATGATGCTTAGAACCAGCCCTATTCGAAGAAGAACCGGATTTGCCAAGCCGATAGCAATGAACGTCTCCAAAGCAGACTCTATAAGATGAGGATGTGGATGATAATGAGGCAGGATAACGAAAATTAGATTTGGGCTTATCCTCCGGCAAACCTTTGAGGTTTGACTTCCCCCAAATCCTTCAAAGGTTTTTCCAAATCCTCACCAAAAGGCATCAGCCCATGAAACCAGAACATCTACTTTAGAGAAATGCAACCACTTGTCAAGCTCATCCGAAAACTAAACGTAAACACTCCACAAGTGACGAGCAGAGTGTAGAGACACATCAGGAGAATCCCACTTCTAAGGAGACCATCTGTTGTAGTTCCAGGTGAAAGGGAAAAGCCTTAGAATGTTTCCTGATGTCCACGATGATGGGGTCTGCCTGAGGTTTAGAGGAATCTGAAGGATGTTGCACTTGAGCAATAAGAGCAGGAAGCTCTTCCTTATGGAATAACCAGATATCCTGACCGTCTTCTCAAGGCTACTGGTTGTCTTCCAATGGCGAGAGCTCTCCTTCTTCCCGGCCAGACTCAGAAGTGATAGAATGTTCATCTGAACAGAAGCTCCTGCCCAATCGGGCAGTGGGAGCAACGCAGCCACAAGCCCGGACTCAGTTAAAGCGGCGCCCCAGCACAAAGGGAGCCGCTTTACTCTCCAGCAGCCCGCATCGCTCAGCAGCTCCCCCAATCGGGGTAGTGCGCCTGAGCGGGAAGTCCTCCCGCTCAGAAGCTCCTGCCCAATCGGGGCAGTGGGAGCAACGCAGCCACAAGCCCGGACACAGTTAAAGTGGCGCCCCAGCAGGGCGCGCCTGCGCCTGGCAGGCCCGCGCCTGAGGGCCTCGCCAGAGGGCCCTTTGGCATGGCCCTTAGGCGCGGCACAGAGGCGCACACAAGCAGAAACAAAAGAAAAAAAGAACAGACCCACCAACAGAACCCACTGGAACCACAAGAACAACCCCTGAAACGACAAAAAGCAACATAACCCACTGAAATCACCACAACAAGTAACAGAAGAAACCACAACAAAAACAACCGTGGAACTACAGCAATAAACACCTAGACACGAGTCAACACAGGAAAAGGACCCTCAATACATTCAAGAAACCAGCGCAGAAACACAGCACAGCCCTTAACACCAAGGTACGCCCACAAAACATGCCACCCTTCCTAGCCCCTATTTACCTCCTAACACCACTCCTGACCCTCTACCCCTCCCCCACAGACACACTCACCAACCCACCCTGGCCAAACACCACAACCATCCAAACTGCAAACATCTACAACCCCCCTCACATGGGACAACACCCACACACCACACACCACACACACCAATCCACATCCTCAACCCCCCGAACTGCAGCCCCCTCTCCATTTCATTAATAAATGCTCGTTCAGTCAGAAACAAATACCACATGCTCAAGACCTGATAACAACCAAAAAGATTGACATCCTATGCATAACAGAAACTTGGCTAACAGACACTGACACAGTGCTCATAAACCAACTAACACCAAAAGGATACAGCCTTCAACATTGCTCCCGAACACACACCAGAGGAGGAGGCGTAGCCATCACAGCGAAAGCCAACCTCCACCTCAGGAACCATGCATCAGAAACGACCAATGAAGCGGATATACTCACCCTCATCAATAAGCACCTCGCATTATGCCTAGTCTACCGAGCACCCACCACAAGCACCGACCTACCAAGAATACTACAACACATATCCGAGAGCGCCATCTCCGCAAAAGAGCAAATAATCCTAGGAGACTTCAACCTCCCATCACTCCAGGACAAGCAAGCAGAAACCTTCATCAATGCCATGGAAGCAATGAACCTAACACAGATCATACACGAACCAACGCACGAAAAAGGAAATACATTGGATCTCATATTCCTAAATTCCCAAACCACCATCTCATACAAAAATCCAGAAATCACACATGTACCATGGTCTGACCATTACCTCATCAGCATATCGCACACCCACCAGCACACGAACAACAAGGAGAACAAACAGCATACAAGAAGATTTAAAACGTTCATCAAAGAAGATTTCCTGGCACAAACTCTACATAAACCTCAAACAAGCTCCAACAATATCGATGGCCTAATCCACAATTGGAACACCACAATCTCCTCTGCATCCAGCGCAGCAACAAACAAGACTACAACCAGACACACCTACACAAAAGCCCAATGGTTCACCCCCAACCTCCGGAAACTAAAGACCAAACTCAGAAGAGCGGAAAGAAAATGGAGAAAAAACAAAAAAGAGGACGACAAAACAAACTACATGTACAAACTAGACGCATACCACACAGAAACAGACAAAGCAAAAAAGGCCTACCATTCGAAGATCATAAACACATCAATAAACAAACCATGAGAACTCTTCGAGATTGTCAAAAAACTGACAAAAACGCCCAACCACACCAACCAACTACCAAACATCCCACCAGAATTACTAGCACGACAATACAAGCAGCTTCAACAACCACAAAATCCACAATTGAACACAGAGACAACAACAACAAACCACCCCACCACCATAGACAGAGACTGGAGCACATTTGAAGCAATCACGAAAGAGGAAATATCATCCATCATTTCCCGCCTGAATACCACCACCTCACCGCTAGACCCCTGCCCTACAGAATGGATAAAGAAAACCAAAGAAGACCTGAGCACACCATTAACCCACATTGTTAATGAATCCCTCAACCAAGGACACATGCCAGACCTCCTCAAAACTTCAATCATCCGACCAACCCTAAAAAAACACAACCTGGATACCCTCGACCCCACCTCCTACAGACCTATAGCAAGCCTCCCATTCACCGCCAAAATCACTGAGAAGGTAGTCCAGCAACAGCTCCAAGGACATTTAGATACCAACAACATACTGGACCCGCAACAACATGGCTTCCATCCACTCCAAGGAGTCGAGACCCTCATGACATCACTAATGAACACCCTCATCATAGGAACTCAAGCCAAACACTCTGGATACGCCATGATCTTCCTAGACATATCAGCAGCCTTCGACACCATCTCCCACAACATCCTCATATACAGACTACAAGCAATTGGCATCAAAGATACCGTACTTCAATGGTTCCACTCCTACCTAACCAATAGACAACAACTGATCCGCACAAACATATCAACCTCACCCCCCTTCCAGCAACACCAAGGAGTACCCAAAGGATCCACACTATCTGCCATGCTCTTCAACATCTACCTGCAACCACTCTGCTCAATCATACACGCCCACAACATTAACTATCACATCTATGCAGATGACATAATGCTCTATGCCCCAATCACAACATCAAACCCAACAAATAAACACTTATCAGAATGCTTCACAGAAGTATCCAGCTGGCTACAAAAGAACAACCTATCCATCAACATAAAGAAAACAGAAGCCCTCATAGTAACAAAGGACCCAGACTTCAGACCACCTTCACACCTCAACATTGGAACCACACAAATACAAATACAACCACACAAAGTATCTATTAATCATCATAGACCAAGCACTCACACTCAAACAACAAATCAAAAAAAAAACCGGAACAATATTCCACAAGGCTAAAACAGTACAACGCCTCAGACCTCTCCTTGAACCACAGGACTTCCGAACAGTGATGCAAGCCATGACACTCCCCCACCTGGACTACTGCAATATAATCTACCACGGACAACCAGCCACCCACACCAACCCACTCCAAACTGCCTTAAATACCACAGCAAGGATTATCCAGAAAGCAAAAAAACATGACCGCATCACCCCAGTCCTGAGGGAGCTACACATACTCCCCCTCGAAGCAAGAATCAAGTACAAAGCCGCCTTACTCACTCACAAAGCTCTCTACAAAACTCAGACTTCCCAGCTCCGCACACTACTGCCCCGACCAGCCCACAACAGAACAACCAGACAAACCACCAATAACTCCCTCACCATCCCCCATAAACGAACCAAGTGCAATCAACGGACCTGCAACAGAGCCTTCGAACTATATGCACCAACCCTCTGGAACTCTCTACCAAGTCACATCAGAAGCAACGGAGACCCCTCATCATTCAGGAAACAACTAAAAAACATCCTATTCCACGAATACCTCGGACCAGAAACAAGCACCCACTACTGACTTCCCCCAACCCCCCATTTCATCCCCCCTAAACATATGTTCTAAGAGCCAGTAACACAATGTCAATATCTATGTCCCAATTATTTGTTAAAATCATTAATGTTAGCCACCTGGTGATGGCCCCAACCCCAGAAGTTGATTATTGTCCATCCCCCCCTTTTATGTTACACCGCTTTGACCCGGTGAAAAGCGGGATATAAATACAGTTCAATAAATAAATAAATAATAAATAAATCTGAAGGATCATAAATGTCTTCCCCTGGAGGAGAGGAGGTATTCTTGGCCAGATCTATAGAAGTGCCAGCTAAACTTCGGCGGGCACGCTTTCTAGATGGAGGAGGTCGAAGAGCCGAAATCCTTGAGCGCCACATATCCCAGGCCTGATGGAATAGCTGCATAAACTGGAGATCAGAGCAATCAGCTGAAGTCTGCATAGGCTGAATAGAAAGTTGTAGAGGGTGAGCAGGCTGCTCAGGCAACAAAACTAGAGAAAGGGCATCTTGAGATCTAGCATCACCCTAAGAAAACCCAGAGGGAGCTAAAGCAAGTGACCTGGAAGGGCTACCAGAACAGGATCTGCAGCCACAGAAGGAACCCCTTGATCAAAACCATAGGAGGAACTCAAAACTACCTGTCAACGTCTTACATTTCTTCCCACAGCTCAAGCAGCGCTGAAGGGAAGAACGCATTTTCACAAGAGGATGAAAGAAAAAGTCACAGGAAGAGCCAGGGAGCCAAAAATCAACAGACTCTGAAGAAAGAATGGAAGCCGCGGCACAAAAATTATGACGGGAAACAGAAAAACAGAGCCGGGAAGCAGCCGCCGACTGTCCGCTTGAAGAGAAGCAGGAAAGAGGAAACTGCAGAAAATGGAGCACACCGAAAAAAGAAGGGAGGAGCATGTGGTCAGAAGAACAAGAATCAGCCGAAAAACTGATCGTGACGCTGCTTTAAAAGAGAAGTGCAAAAAAAAGAAAACACTCACTGCTCTCGAAGGAGGAAAAAAAAACAGAAGAAGGAAGGGTCCGGAGGGAAAAAACTGCCTAACAACTTCGTCAGCAACCGGGTCCTTGAATAAGGTGTGTGGTTTGTTTGTTTTTTTAAACTTTAAGGAGTTAGAAAAATAACAAAAGGTCAGTGGTCAACTAACGGAAAGATGCAACTGCTCCTTGTGAGCAGGAGCAGTTCCCTTCAGAGGAGCTATACTGGTCCTCTTGACCAGGAGCAGCTCTGGAAAGTGAAGAAAGGAAAACTGTCAGCAAAGAAGGGGCATCACAGTGTGCACAACTGCGAAAGATAACTACACTGACACCAAATCTCTTCTCGAAGAATGTCTGGAGCTAGGAGAAGTCCACCATCTGCTGAGACAGAGGAAATACTGAAGCTCCCCTTGGGGGAGGAGTTTTTATACCAGGGGTGATGTCACAAAGCTTTGGGAATTTTTCTCTGTCTCACCATCTGCTGGCAGGGGGACACAACCCACTAGCCTGGACTGGTCTAGCAGGATATATTTGGAAATTGATCTTTCCCTTTCTTTTCTTTCCTCCTCCTCTGTCCACTCAAATTTCACCCTCTTCTTCAAGTGCTAGTCCTCAATCTCCTCCTTTTTATTTTTCACATACCTGTCAACATTCCAACTCCTGCCCAGCCCATCTCCCCTACCTCTGCCATTGCCCCATCTCACTCTCTCCCCCGTCTCTTATTCTCTTCAGCCTTTTTCCTGTTCCGCTGCTCATTCCACTCTTCACCTCTGCCGTTTCACCCGAGTTGCTCTGATTACCAGACTCACCTAAGCAGCTGCTTTTCCCAGTTTCTCTTTCCTCTGATCCCGGCTCATCCTTGATGTACAGCTCTTCCCCTCGATCAATGTGGGATATAATATCAGGGGTGACCGTCGGAGAGCCTGTTCCTGGGGTAAGAACACTGCGTTAGAGTTCCCATAATCAGTTTGGATGTGTTACATTAGACATGTATACTTCCTTCCCTAGAAGTCCAGCCCGAAGCGGCTCAGAAAACATAAATCTACCATAAAAATACAATATAAATACTATTACTTACATATTTTAAGAAAGTCTTGTTCCTTGCAAATGCAGACTAAATTTTGTTTCCTAATCTGTATTATCTCACCCCCCCCCCCCCACCAGAGTACTTAGGCAGGATGAGGAGGGAGGGCCTGAGGCATTAGAACCTTCTCAGAATTTTGTCAGAATTTCTGGAGGTCTCTCAGGACATGAAAGCTACCCTCCTTGTCACTTTTCTATCTGAGGTTGATAAAATGCTCGTTTTAAAAGCTAACAGTACTTTAAAAGTAAACATTTTCTTTATTGTGCTTAAAACGTGCAAGCCTTTCCAGATGTTGTTAGGTAGGGCTGCTCCGTCTAGTGGGGCAGTACAGCATTTCCCCCCTCTTCCCTTCTCTCTACCACCCTACCTCCGCAGGAGATCCAAAAATCAGGCTTCGGGGATAGTACTACAGCATTGACTGAGAGCTAGGAAAGCCCTAGAAAACTGCTCTCCGTGGTGAGGTTTTGAGCATCTGTGTGTGCACACTCAAGGCCTGATGTGTCCTTGGTGCTACTGCCCCTCGAAGCCCTATTTTTGGGGCCCTCACAGAAGTGACGTGGTTGGGGGAGGTAAGTGGGGAGATACTGGACACTTTGGGTGGGGAGTAAGGAAAGAGGGGAGACATGCTGGATACCTTGGGGGAGGAGGAAGGGACAGACTGAAATACTGGAAACATGGCGGGGGGGATGAAGGAAGGAGAGAGATGCTGGAGACCTGGGGCAGGGAGTAGCAAAGAGGAGTTTCTAAAGACATGGGGGGCAGGGGTATTGGGAAGATGCTGGACTATAGGGACGGCCGCAGCCAAGGGAGAAGCAGATTGAGGTGCATAGCCAATGGTTTGCTAAGAGCATCAGAGATCCTTGGGTCAGCCCTGTTGCTAGAGTTATACAGGTATGTAGGAAGATTTTTCCTCAGATGAAGGGACAGGTACTTCCACTGTGAGCTACTTTTCCTTTGTAAGATCCAATGAAAGCGCCTGAAAAGATATCACAGTCCTGATTATGTTTTTCTTCATCCTATTCCATTATAAAACTTGTGCTGCAGGGAAATAAATAATGTTAAACAGCCTAATGGTAGAGATTTCTATCTTTTTCCCTTTTCTTATTATTTATAATTTTTTTTCCTCTTTCTTCCCCATTAATCTGGGCTATATTGGAGAAAGATTGTGCCTATTGTATGAATTGTTTCTCTAAAGTTGTAATATTCTGTCCAATTTTCTTCATTATATTTTGAATATTAAAATGTTCAAACTTCTAATGAAAAGCAAAAATACAAATTTAAAAGTACAATCCAAATATACACATTAATGCAGATCACATAAACATAAAACATCACTACATTTCTAAACAAAGGACAAATAATATAATTTAATTAATACAACATGTTATATGTTTAAATTAGACTTACCTGCTAATTGTAGTTCTTGAAGGAACTCCAGTCTAGTCCCGGAAACTCTAGGGTTGTCATCCTCTTCCAGCAGCTTGGAGACTGATAGGTGTCATTCTTTGATGACAGTGGTATAAGGACACAGGCACCGGCTCCTCCCACTCCAGTTACCTATTGACAAAGTAGACTCACCAGAGCAACAATTAAGTTATAACAGTTGCCTAAATTTAGTGCATACAGACTACTTAACTAGGAAACCATAACATAACAGTAATATAACGTTACCCACAATGATATTCAGCTTGACTGCTAAGGGTCGCGCTTCCCTTCCAGGAATAGAAAAATCTTCTGGAGCCTATTAAACCCTTCAAGACTCCAAAGACCCACCCCCTGAACCCAAAGCTCCACAGCTCTCCCTGTGCTCTTACCTGTGAAAACTGCTCTTCAGGCTCAACCATCAGAAACATTCGGGACGGGATCCAGGACTAGACTGGAGTTCCTTCAGGAACTACAATTAGCAGGTAAGTCTAATTTAAACTTCCTTATCGTCCCTCCAGTCTAAAAAGGATGGTACCGGCCTTAAGACCACCTTAGACTCATGAAAAGCCAAGAACGATTCCCTACAGGATAACGCCTGTAACTCTGAAATCCGCCTCGCCGACGCAATGGCCACTAAAAACACCACCTTCAGAGTAAGATCCTTCAAAGTCGCTTTAGCCAAAGGTTCAAAAGGCTGTGAACTTAACGCCGCCAATACCAACTGCAGATCCCACGTCGGTACCACTTGCCTGCTCGGTGGCCTCAAAACACTCACCGCTTTCAGAAACTGTTTAACATCTGGATGGGAGCAGTGCGCTTGCCCCTTGATCTTTCCCCTGTAACAGGAAAGCGCTGCCAACTGTACTCTCAAGAATGCCGCTGCAAATCCTTTTTGGAACCCATCTTGCAAAAAAGCCAATACCTGCAGTATAGACGCTCGCAACGCTTCACAGTGTCTATCCAAACACCAAGCTTCAAAAACAAGCCACACACGAAC
Source organism: Ichthyophis bannanicus (assembly GCA_033557465.1). Taxonomy (NCBI): domain Eukaryota; kingdom Metazoa; phylum Chordata; class Amphibia; order Gymnophiona; family Ichthyophiidae; genus Ichthyophis; species Ichthyophis bannanicus. The sequence goes on from CM066031.1 coordinate 1,860,687,275, forward strand.
ATACGCCAAAGACGTAGATCTGCGCACCCTTAAGAGTCGCAATCACATCTGCTGAATAGCCTTTAGCTCTTAACCTCGCCCTTTCAAGAGCCAAGCCGTAAGCGAGAATCGAGCTACCTGCGGCATACACAACGGACCCTGTCTCAAGAGATCCTGCCTGACTGGTTGCCGCCATGGCTTCCGCACTACCAGCCTCCTGAGATCCGCATACCAAGGCCTTCTTGGCCAATCCGGCGCTATCAGAATGACGCATCCTCTGTGGCGTTCGATGCGCCGCACTACCCGGCCTATTAACACCCATGGAGGGAAGACATAAAGAAGCTGATCTGCTGGCCACTCTTGGACGAGCGCATCCAGGCCCTCTGACATTCTTTCTCTGCGCCTGCTGAAAAAACGTTCTGCCTTCGCTGAAGTGAACGTCGCCATGAGATCCATCACGGGCGTCCCCCAGTGCCAAACTAGCACCTCGTAAACCTCTGGATGAAGCGTCCACTCTCCCGGATCTACTGTCACCCGACTTAGAAAATCGGCCTCCACATTGACAACCCCTGCGACAAGCGTCGCCGACAGTGCCCGAAGATTTTGTTCGTCCCATTGAAACAACTGATCTGTCTCGGCCTCTAAGGGAGCACTGCCGGTGCCCCCTTGCCTGTTGATATAGGCCACTGCAGTCGCGTTGTCCGAAAACACTCTGATCGCTGCCCCCTTCAGGTACCGCTGGAACTCCAGCAGCGCCAACCCCACTGCTCGAAGTTCCAACCTGTTTATCGACCAAGACCTCTCCTGAACTGTTCACCGTCCTTGCGCGAACCTTCCTTGACAATGCACCCCCCAACCTAGGAGACTTGCATCCGTAGTCAGTGTCACCCAGTCCGGCATGTCCAAGGGCATGCCTTTTTCTAGAGACTCCGGCCGCAACCACCACTGCAACGATTCTCGAGTCGCGTCTGGACAGAGCAGCCTCTTGGAAAGCGAAACGCTTTGATGAGACCATCTTCTGAGTAACGCCCTCTGTAAAGGCCGCATATGCACTCTCGCCCAGGGCACCAAGTCGATCGTTGCTGCCATCGTCCCCAGAAGTTGCAAGTAATGCCACGCTGTCGGACGCGGCCGGTCGAGAAACCGCCGAATCAATTTTCGTAAGGCTAGCCCTCGATGCAGAGGCAGAAAAACCATGCCTGTCCCGGTATGGAAACGCGCCCCTAGATACTCGAGCTCCTGAGAAGGCGACAGACTGCTTTTGGTTACATTGACTACCCAACCTAGTTACTGCAGACAGTTGACCACCCTGGCAGTAGCCTCCTCACTTTCCCTTCTGGACTTTGCTCGAATCAACCAGTCGTCCAGATACGGATGCACCAGCACTCCATTCTTCCTCAGCTCCGCTGCCACGACCACCATGACCTTGGTAAAGGTTCTTGGCGCCGTTGCTAGTCCAAAGGGTAGCGCCCGAAACTGAAAATGCCCCATGGGCACCGCAAACCTGAGGAACATCTGATGCTTGCGCCGAATTGGAATGTGCAGGTATGCCTCGGACAAATCCAGGGAAGTCAGATACTCCCCTTTTCTGACTGCCATGATGACCGATCTCAGCGTCTCCATATGAAAATGAGAAACCCTGAGACACTTGTTCACTCTTTTGAGGTCTAAAACTGGCCGAAAAGTTCCTTCTTTCTTTGGAACCACAAAATAAATGGAGTATCGTCCTAACCCGCATTGGTCCTGAGGCACCGGCACTACAGCCTTGAGATCCAGCAACCTTTGTAAGGTCAGTTTGACTGCCTCGCGCTTGAACCGTGCTTTGCAAGGGGACTGAACGAAAGCATCGGTCACCGGCCTTTGAAATTCCAAAGCATATCCTTCTTGAATCACCTCTAAAACCCACTGGTCTGACGTAATCTTGACCCAGGCAGCGTAAAACTCCTGCAGACGACCCCCTATCGCTACGTCTACCTGGGTCTCCCTGACTTCATTGTGGCTTTTTGGCACCCGAAGCGGCGGCAGCAAAACCTCTGCTGGCCCCTCGGAACCCCCTAAAACTCTGGTTTCTAAAGGGAAAATGCCCTCTGACTCTGTGAGAACCTGGGCGAGCGAAAACGCCAAAACTCCTTCTGAGGAAACCTAGCCATCGGCGAAAACTTCCTCTGCTTCTGCTTGTCCTCCGGCAGCCTTCCGCCCTTGGACTCTCCCAGCTCTTTCACTATCTTTTCCAAATCCTCTCCAAATAACAGTCGACCCTTAAAGGGAATTTTACTTAACCTGGCCTTGGAGGAAGTATCCGCCACCCAATTCCGCAACCAGAGATATCTCCATGCAGCCACTGCGGAAGCCATACTATTCGATAGCCCCCTTATGAGATCATAATGAATATCTGCTAGATACCCTGCACCGGACTCCAACCGAGCCGCCTCACTAATCGAGTTCTCAGAGTGCCCAGCCTGAACTCTCTGTGCCCAACGGAGACAGGCTGTAGCCACCCAAGCTCCACAAATGGAAGCTTGCATGGAGAAAGCATTAACCTCAAAAACCTGTCTTAACAGAACATCCAGCTTTCTGTCCTGAGCATCCTTCAGAGCCGCACTCCCTTCTACCGGAATGGTCGTCTTCTTGGTAACCGCTGACACAGCCGCATCCACTTTCGGTGATTTAAAAAGCTCTTTATCCAACGGATAAAGGCGGGACATCACCATAGAACCTCGGAGTGTAGACTCCGGCATATCCCACTCACCTTGTATCATTTCCTTAATAACTCTATGCATGAGAAATGCTTTGTGCATCTTACGATAGGCCTGCAATAGAGGATCTTCTAAGGCAGCTTCCTCTCCCGGCTCAGACACCGGCACATTTAACGCCTTTAGCGTCTCCACAATCAGTGCAGGTAACTCTTGCCTTCGAAAAATCCGCACTACCCTGGCCTGATCCTCCTGTTCAGTAATCTCTCCTTCTTCCAACTCTTCCTCCATCTCTGGATCATGCTCCTCACCCTCCGTAAGCATATCCTCCGAAAACTCGGACTGACAGCGCTTATCAGGCTCAACTCGGGCTCTCTTAGGCCCCAAAGCCGAATGAGCCACTGACAGTGGGGTGCCTGGCCTCTTCTGCCCCAATTCTGCCGCCATGGGCGCAATGGCCGAGGAAGAAGACTCTCTAGGAGCACCAGCGAATGCCCTTTGTATCAGAGCCACAAAGTCTGGGGAAAAAATGGACGCCAAATCCATAGCCAAAGGCGCCTGAGCTTGTGGGACATCTAGAGCCGAGGAGGGCCCTGGTATGGCTCTACGGGGTCCCCCATAGGAGAAAGAGACCCCTGTGCCACTACCTCCCAGTCCTCTGTGGACTCCAATCGTTGGTGCTCCCCTGCTGCAACCTGGCTGCAGCTCTTACAGATGCCTGCCTCTGACACCACAGACCTCTTTACTCCGCAGAGCAAACACAAGGTCTTTGCAGGCATGTTATCTGTCAGGCTTTAAAATTCTCTAAGAACCTTTAAGAGCTACCAAATACGTCCAAAATACTTTCTCCCCCTCAGATAGCCCTATTAGGCATTTTCAGCTGCCACCGTGCGCTGGCGAATCAGAGCGGGTTTTTTGGGGGGGGGGGTCGGAGAATTTGGAAGCAGGAAGGCACCCGACCTGAAATGTACTAAATTCTCTTAAAAATGAAGCTTCCTGTACTCAGAAGTTCAAATTGTTTCCCCCGAGCCGCTACCGGCTTTTCCCGCCCAAACCGGAACGCAGCGGGAAATCAAAAAGGACGCTGTCTCCGCGGGGCCGCTTGCAATTACCTCCCCGAATTCAACAGCAAATGGTAAAAACAAAAAAGAAATTGTAGCTCACCATACCGTACCGCTCCGCACCAGGAAAAACACAGCTCCACACCCCAGAGCCGCTTCAATCAACGGGCACAATCTCATGTCAAAACTGCTGCGATCAAGAGCTCAGCCGAGACCTGTGATTTAGCTGCTTCTGGCTGCCCTTTCCCTCCAAGTGCCTGCAGGCAGCACTTCTGCATCGCACTGGAGAAGTAGATAAAGTAATTTGGCCTCCCCCTGGGACTATCCCGATTCGCAAATCTTCCTACCCTCTGTCTCTCAGGTAAGAGGGAGGAAAAACGGAAGAGAGGCCCTGCAGCCGCCAAAAATTAAAGTGGTACACCCCAAAGGGACTGTAAGAAAATAAGAAAAGTCCTAATGAAACCAATACAAAACAAATATGCCCAATTTGAGTCAAAGCAACCCCCTTGATCCTAAAAAGATTAAAAACTAAACCCTTAATTGTTCCTCTTGTGAGTCAGACACTCTGGCTCACATCCTCCAGCTGCTTGGAGACTGATAGAACTGGAGTGGGAGGAGCTGGTGCCTGTGTCCTTATACCACTGTCATCAAAGAATGACACCTATCAGTTTCCAAGCTGCTGGAAGAGGATGACAACCCTAGAGTTTCCGGGACTAGACTGGAGGGATGATAAGGAACTATTGTTTTAAATAAATTCTAGCCTGTCTTAATTATTCGGTATTACTAGACACATGGAAGCGTATCTCTGAAAGGTTACCACTGTGACCACAGAAGTAAAAGGCCTCTGAGTAGTGTCATGATAGCGTCCCCTGGTGGCCAATGGCGGTAAGGGCACGCTACACATCACACTTATTTTTCAAGGAGCGTGGGGTATTTAAGGCCAAGTGCAGATTGGTCTTATGGATTTTAGCTCCTTGTGAGCACACAATAATTAAGCCACGAGTGTAGGCAAACAAGGCTTTTATTTCCCCTCTGTGCAAGGGTTCATTAAGACAATGGAAATTAAAGAATGCCCTTCTTTATAAAGGTTCCAGTAATAAACAGGCAAAGCAACTGTTGATATCTTCACAATTAGGTGCAAGGGATAAATGGAGGAATTCAATTCATTCCAGGGTAAAACAACTAAACAAGGCTTCCTCTTATTTACAATGTTGCTATGGATTCCAGGCTAGTAACCATACACAAACTGCAATCCATAGTCTCTTCCTGAGGAATAGGAATAGTATCTGCACCTTCTATCTCCATAGATTCTGCTTCACTAGTTTCCCCCTCAGAGCAAACGCTGTCCCTGGATGTTACAAGTTTACATGGACTGTCTCTGGTATCTCGCTTCCAATAAGACTGTGCTCTAAAGTCTTTTGGTACTTCTTTAAACAGCTCTGGTTTCTTTCCTCTTCTTATAAACTGTGGTTCAATTTTAGCAGTGCTTTTAGGAGTTAAGCTTTCTTTAACAGGAATAAAGCCACCATACCTGGAGTTCCTGTAGCTTGAAGCTCTGGAGCCCTCTCTCTCAAGAACGTCTCTCTGACAGCAGGTTTTCTGTCGGTAGCTTCTGGGGAGTGCTGGACTTCCTGAAAGCTTGGGAAAACCTGGCGAGGATTCACCAGCCCTATGCTTCAGTGAAAAAGTAGCTTTGCTAGAAACTCCTTTCTTTCTGGTACCTGGTGAAGCTTTTTCAGCATACTCCAATGACTGCAGGCTTTCCCCCAAGCCTGGCTCTCTGTATACTTCTCTCAACTGTGGACTCAGGAACGTTGCTTAAGCAGGGAGTGGCACACCCTTCAGCCTGACTGCTCTCCTTAGCAGATTTCCTCTGAACAGTGGCTCCCGTAGCTTGGCCCCTCTGAACTCTACCTCTGTGAATTCTGTCCTTCTGGGCTTGCTCAGGGAGGATTCCTTCCTTCAGGACTCTCCTTCCTTCTTCAGCCGAGCTTTCGGTTCCTTCTCTTCCATCTGCTGCTTCTGCTGCTTCAGCTTCTCTCGCTGCTCCTTCCCTCTTGCTAGCATTAAGCTTCCGTTTATAAAGGGATTTTCTCTTTGAATCTCCCGGGCTTATTTCCAGGTGCAACTGGTTAGCTCTCCTACCCTCATTAGCCTCTGTAGGATCACTGCTGCCCCCTCTAGCTGTGCTTTGAGGGAATTGCACATCTAGAGCTCTGTGAGAAACAGGATTTCTTTTTAACTCTACATCTTTATTAGCACCAGCCTCATGACAGTAGTTAAGGCATGTTAACGTTCATGAGTGCACATTATATCATTTAGTAAGCCTGCCCCATGGTCAAGTTTTCCCTGGTCGTAGCACTTTTAAACAGTCTTTCCTTTGGTGGGGGTGGGGGGAGAGCAAGAGGGGTTAGCTAGACTGGAAGATCGTCCTGCAGTAGATCTAGCAGGAGATTTCATGGCAGTCCTCTTGTATCTCGGGTACAGTATGCTCTGTGGTCATACAGAGAGCATAGCAGCGGCGTGGTGCAGCTGTACTGACTCACATCCAGCTCTGGGGGCGCTGACCTCTCACCCTGATGACCTGTGCTTCGGTTTCTTCTGGTGCACGGTGCACTGCACGTGTATGCTCAGCTGCATGCTTGGCATGCGTGGATGTTTGTTGGCAGACAGTGTGGCATGCATGTGTAGGCCGGTACTCCTTGCCTTTCCTGTCACTTGTGTCCCCTCAGCCTCGCAGGCCTGTCTCTGGCTAACAGTGCTTGAAAAATCCTGCTCACTGACATGTCCTCACCATTCGGTGCTGCAGTCCCAGGACCTCCCTGCCCTGGGAGCAGGCACCAATTGGGACTTTTCTTGTCCACTGTGGTCCCTGAATACTTAGCTCTTGGCATCCTATGTGCCCATCGGGACCCACTCAGTTGCCCTGCTCTCCTAGCGGGGCCTGGTGCATGGGGGGGTCCCACTTGGTGACTCTGCTCCATGATCTGCCTTCTGGGAGCTTATGCATACCTCTCCTACACTGTGATACCTGGGTACAAACTATATCGAAATGATAGAGCTGATCAAATTGGTGGAGGGGTTGCGCTCTATGTTAGAGAGGGCATTGAGTCAGAAAGGATTAAAGTTTTGCAAGAAACAAAATTTGCTGTAGAATCTCTATGGATTGAAATTCCATGTAAAAAGGGGAAGGCGATGGCAGTGGGGGTGTACTATCGTCCGCCTGGCCAGAATGAACCAAAGGATGATGAAATGCTCAAAGAAATCAAGGAAGCTAGCAAAAGTTACAGTGCAGTAATAATAATGGGTGATTTCAATTACCCCGGCATCGACTGGGTCAGTGTCACAACAGGACATGCTAGGGAGATAAAGTTCCTAGATGAAATAAATGACTGCTTCTTGGAGCAGCTGGTTCATGAACCAACCAGAGGGGAAGCAATATTAGACCTAGTCCTTAGTGGAACACCAGATGTAGTGCAAGAGATAAGGGTGTTGGGGCCACTTGGCAATAGTGATCATAGCATGATCGCCTTTGATTTAATTAGTGGAGGAGGGATAGTAAGGAAATCCACAGTACTACCCTTTAACTTTCGAAAGGGAGACTATGATAGAATGAGGAAAACAGTTAAGAAAAAACTAAAAGGAGCAGTTGCAAAGGTTAAAGACGTACATCAAGCTTGGGTGTTGTTGAAAAATACTATCTTGGAAGCCCAGACCAGCTGTATTCCACGCTTTAAGAAAAGTGGAAGGAAGTCCAAAAAATTGCCAGCATGGTTTAAAGCTGAGGTCAGAGAGGCTGTTGTTGCCAAAAAAGCATCTTTCAAGAAATGGAAAAAAGAGCCAAATGATGAAACCTGGAAACAGCACAAGCACTGGCAAGTCAAATGCAAGGCATTGATAAGGCAGGCAAAGAGAGAATTTGAGAAGAAGCTTGCTGCGGAAGCAAAAAACGCGAAATAAAGACCTTTTCAAGTACATTCGTAGCAAAAAACCCGTGAGAGAGTCAGTTGGTCCATTAGATGATAAAGGGGTTAAAGGAGCACTAAGAGGCGACAAGGCGATAGCGGAGAGACTGAATGAATTCTTTGCTTCGGTCTTTACTGAGGAAGATGTGGGGATGTTACCCACGACTGAAGTGGTATTTAAAGGTGTGGAAGAATTGAAGGAAATATCGATACATCGGGAAGATGTCCTACAACTATTAGATAAACTGATGAGTAGCAAATCACCTGGGCCGGATGGTATACATCCAAGGGTGTTGAAAGAACTGAAATTTGAGATTGCAGACCTGCTATCAGTAATCTGTGAACTATCATTAAAATCATCTCTAATACCTGAGGATTGGAGGATCGCCAATGTAACACCAATTTTTAAAAAGGGTTCGAGGGGTGATCCGGGAAACTACAGACCGGTGAGCCTGACATCAGTACCGGGAAAAATGGTAGAAACCATCATAAAGAATAAAATTACTCAGCATATAGATAGTCATGACCTAATGGGAGACAGCCAACATGGCTTTAGACAAGGAAGATCTTGTCTTACTAATCTGTTATGTTTTTTTGAAGGAGTGAATAAACAGGTGGACAAAGGTGAGTCGGTTGATATTGTGTATCTGGACTTTCAGAAAGCCTTTGACAAGGTCCCTCATGAGAGACTTTTGGCAAAACTAAAGAGTCATGGGATAGGAGGCAGTGTACTACTGTGGATCAGGAACTGGTTAAAAGATAGAAAGCAGAGGGTAGGGCTAAATGGCCAATTTTCCCAATGGAGAAAGGTGAATAGTGGTGTACCCCAGGGATCTGTGCTGGGTCCGCTGCTTTTTGACATATTCATAAATGACCTGGAAAGTGGAATAACGAGTGAGGTTATCAAATTTGCTGATGACACAAAACTATTTAAAGTTGTTAAAACCCAGGAGGATTGTGGAAAATTGCAAGAGGATCTTGATAAATTGGAAGACTGGGCATCAAAATGGCAGATGAAATTTAATGTGGACAAGTGCAAGGTTATGCACCTAGGGAAGAACAACCCAAACTATGGTTACACGATGCAAGGTTCCACATTAGGAACCACCACCCAAGAAAAAGATTTAGGCGTCCTTGTGGATACCATGTTAAAACCCTCGGCCCAGTGTGCAGCGGCGGCCAAGAGAGCAAATAGAATGCTAGGTATGATAAGGAAAGGAATGGAAAATAAAACAAAAGATATTATAATGCCTCTATATCGTTCCATGGTGAGACCGCACCTTGAATATTGTGTGCAATTCTGGTCGCCATATCTTAAAAAGGATATAGCAATTTTAGAAAAGGTTCAGAGAAGAGCCACCAAAATGGTAAAGGGGATGGAAGGCTACTCCTATGAAGAAAGGCTAAAAAGGTTGGGGCTCTTTAACCTGGAAAAGAGACGGCTGAGGGGAGATATGATAGAAGTCTATAAATTAATGAACGGAGTGGAACGGGTAAACGTAGATCGATTGTTTACGTTATCAGAATATAGAAAGACTAGGGGACTTGCTATGAAGCTACAGGGTAAACTATTTAAGACTAATAAAAGAAAATATTTTTTCACTCAACGTGTAATCAAACTCTGGAATTTGTTACCGGAGGATGTAGTAAAGGCTGTTAGTGTAGCTGGGTTTAAAAAAGGTTTGGACAAGTTCCTGGAGGAAAGGTCCATAAACCATTATTAAGAAGGGACCCAGGATATCAATGCTTGAACCAATACAAGCATTGTGGAACCTGTGTCCCTTGGGGAAACTGCTAGGTACGTATGACCTAGATTGGCCACTGTTGGAAACAGAATACTGGGCTTGATGGACCTTGGTCTGACCCAGTATGGCATATCTTATGTTCTTATGTTCTCCATTTGGTCCCTTAGATTATCTGCACGAAAACACTTATGGACACATACTTGCAGGACCAACAAATGGATACATGTTGTCATTTCCATTATGTCTCTCCTACCCTCATCCATGGATAAATGACAGGTTGCAGCAACCTCTCTCTTCCTGCTGGTACATTCCAGGTGCTGTCAACCCCCCTCACAGAATGCAGATGGTGGACCAAATGACAAGCAGCTGTCTAGAGAGGTCACTGCCATTAATGTGCAAGTGTGGGTGAAGTGGGAGGCATATAAAGGGCACCTTCATAGAGTGCATGGTCAGTTATGTGTGGTAGCAACTACCTAGCGCTTGATGTGATTAGCATACCACTGCTTCCTTATTGTGGCCACGCCCACTTTTAGTATGTCCGTCTGCTCCTGCAGTGGTTAATCAACAGAATTTGTGTGCTTCTGTCTCACGCTCCTTAGTGCACTTTAGTAAACATATCCCTTAGTGATTCTGAACTTAGTGACACTGACAGGCACATTTTACAAATGATGTCCAAGTCCAATCTGGGATGTCCAAGCCATAACGTCCGGAAAAAAACCCCCAGGTACGTCCATGTTCAGGTACAATTTCACTGCCGTGGATATCTACAGAGTAATGGTTAGAATAGTGGGCTAGAACCAGGGAAACCAGGGTTCAAATCCCACTGCTGCTATCATTGTGATTCTGCAAGGTACTGGGGATGGTGAACTGCCATCTTCTCTACACCCTCTGGATGATTTATGGCCAAAATGAGCACTTTTCCAATACCTATTCATGCCTGGAGCAGGTCTGAACTTGGACAGTGTTGCAGACATTCCTGATGTTTTTGAAACAGAGCAGATGGATGATGACATGCTAAAAGAAATCAGAGAAGCTAAGAAAAGTTACACCAGAGTAATACTGGGTGATTTCAATTACCCCAATATCAACTGGGTCAATGAAACAGCAGGACAATCTAGGGAGATAAAGTTTCTAAATGAACTAAATAACCGATTCTTGGAGCAGCTGGTTCATGATCTGACAAGAGGGGAAGCTATTTTCAACCTAGTCTTAAGTGGTGCAAGAGAAAACAGTGTTAGGGCCACTTGGCAATACTGATCATAGCATGATCACATTTGATTTAATAAATGGAGGGAGGATGGCAAGGAAATCTACAGTTCTATCTTTTAACTTTCAAAATGGAGACTTTGATAAAATGAGGAAAATAGTTAAGAAAAAAATAAAAAGAACAGCTGCAAAGGTTAAAGGTTTACATCAAGTATGCGTTACCAAGACAGTAAAAATGCTATCTTGGGAACCCAGACCACATGTATTCCACACTTTAAGAAAGTTGAAAGGAAGGCCAAAAAACTGCCTGCATGGTTTAAGAGCGAGGTGAGAGAGGCTGTTGCAGCCAAAAAAGCATCCTTTAGGAAATGGAAAAAGGAGCCAAATGATGAAAACAGGAAACAACATAAGCACTGGCAAGTTAGATGCAAGGCATTGATAAGGCAGGAAAAGAGAGAATTTGAAAAAAAAATCTTGCCGTGGAAGCAACAATGCACAATAAAAACTTTTTCAAGTACATTTGTTACAAACTACCTGTGAGTCAGTTAGACCATTAGATGATAGAGGGGTAAAAGGGGCGCTAAGGGAGGACAAGGCCATAGCAGAGATTCTGGATGAATTATTTACTTCGGTCTTTACTGAAGAAGATGTAGGGAAGTTCCCCCCACTGATGGTGTTTTATCCCTCTAGTTGCGCCTCCCATCCCTCTTAAATTTGCCCATGTTCTTCCCCCTCCTCCCCTCATTTCCCTTTTACCCTTCTTGTGTTCTTATTGTTCTCTCTTTGTTTTGTTTTTACTGTCTCTCTTCCTGTTCTGTTAATTTTGGCGTTCCTTTCTTCCTTCTTTTCCAGCGGCTGTCATTTTTTTATGATTGTACACCGCCCTGATGCTCTGGCCTGGGCGGTCTATCAAGTGTTTTAATAAAGATAAAGATAAAAGATAAAGTTACCCATGCCTGAAATGGAATCTAAAGATGATATATCAGAAGAACTTAAACAAATTTTGATAAACCAAGATGATGTATTACCACTATTTGATAAGCTAAAGACTAGCAAATCACTAGACCGAATGGTATACATCCCAGGGTGCTGAAAGAACTGAAATATGAGATTACAGACCTGCTTTTAGTAATCCGTGAACTATCATTAAAATCACCTGTAGTACCTGAAGATTGGAGAATGGCCTAATGGAGTGGAGAAGAATGGCCTAATGGAGTGGAGGAGTGGCCTAATTGTTAAGAACACCAGCTTGGGAACCCAGAGACCAGGGTTTTCTTCCCACTAGCACTCCTTATGGCCTTGGGCATGTCACTTAACCCTCCATTGCCTTAGAAAAATCCAAGCTATCAATGTCTCTGCTTAATGTACATTACCAAGTTTAAGTTTCAATCTAAACCGCTTTGATTGAAAATGATAAAGCGGTATATAAAAACCTGATAAATAAATGTAATGCCACTTTTTAAAAAGGGTATCAGGGGTGATCTGGAAAACTACAGACTGGTGAACCTGATGTCAGTACTGGGCAAAATGGTAGAAACTATTATAAAGAATAAAATTACTGAACATATAGATAGTGTAAACGGGGGCGCTGGGTGAGAATGTCCACAGTCTTGGCAAAGGCAAATATTAGTATGACTTGCAAAGGATTGTGGGAAATGTAGTCCATTCATACCAGAATCAGCCGTTCACAAATAAATGAGTTGTGCTTGCTCGAGTGTTAAGCAAAGAAAATATATTTTATTTATGGGGTTATTTCTCCCACACAGATTTACTTGGTAGCACAAAAGGATACTTGCTTTCAGTATTATACTTAGGAAAAACAAACCAGGAACAACAACTGAACTTCTTAAGCAATCAATCAAACAATAAAGACCTTGATGGCAACAGAAAGGTCTTTCTGTGGGCTCCTGCTAATACCTTTTAGCAGTGCTCCAAAAACAAAACAAAACCCAAAAAGTAATCAAAAACTGTTCTTTTTGAGGATAACTTCTTGTATTTTCACACACACCCAGAAGTGTCCTTTCAGAGCCCACGTGCAATTATGCAAGGCTTAATTGCTAACAATTAACCAGCTGCAAACCTCTTGGCTGGTTTACTTTCTATAGGTGGCTCAAATCCTACCCGAAAGCTTTCTTGTAAACTTTTCTGGATAGATAAAAGAACAGGATATATTTCTTTTTGATGGTTGGTGTATTTGTGAAAGTATATTACCACAGCAGCCTAGATAAAGAGTAATCCATGTATTCACTCTGATCATTTAAAATATCTCCTTCTTCTTCCACTATCATAGAATCAATATCATGGACTGGTTCAGGGGAATTTCTTAATGGAGCACTCTCAGGACAATACTTGTTTCCCTGCTGTCTTCCAAGTGAAGAGCTAGGGCATAGATCAGTGTTCATACCTGAGCTTCCATTGCTGTCACAGTCCCTCTCCAGATATCCTGGCCAGTATGTAGTCCAGTTTTTATGGCCAGCCTTCCAATCAAGATCCCTGGACACTGGGTCTCTCTTCACATACCTTCTTGCACTGGTCTTAGGGCCCCTTCCAAATGCAGCTGTCTCCCTCACAGTTGCCGTCCGGGGATTCCTGGCTCTGTAACACCACTCCTCTGGTTTCCTCCAGTCCAATGGAGTATGCTTGCCTCTGGAATGACTCCCAGCACACGTACTGCTATGGACTCCTTTAGACCTCCAAGATGCTTTCCTCTTCTTTCTTCCACGCTGCTTCTTGCTCTCTCTGTCCTTGAGCTCTGGGTTCCTCTGCAACTGCTCCTGTTGCCTCTGCTCCTGATGATTCTGTGTAGAATAGGTTTTACTTTTAACTTGTCTATAGGGACACTCCACCCTAGCACAGCTCAGCTGTGCTGAATCAAGCCCTGCCCTTGGAGATGAGGGATTGGGGATTACCTCATAGTTCTCCTGATTGAACACACGTTTCCCCACTTCAGCTCTTCTAGTGGCTGTTTGAAACCTGGTGCATTCTGGGACTGGTAGTTTTTTATGGAAACATTCTGTTTTATTATTTCTACCAGCAAAGACAGGTTGCTTGTTCAGAGCCAATTCACCTCTATTATAGCTCCTTTCTGAACTATGATAAGCTTCCTTATCACAATAGTCATGATTTAATGGGAGAAATCCAACATGGATTGATCTTGTCTTACTAATCTGTTATATGTTTTTAAACATGTGAATAAACAGGCAGATAAAGATGAGCTGGTAGACATAGTGTACCTGGATTTTCAGAAAGCCTTTGACAAGGTCCCTCATGAAAGACTCTTGGCAATATTAAAAAGTCACAGGATAGGAAAGCAGTGTACTGTCGTGGATCAGAAATTGGGAAAAGGATAGAAAGAACAGTAGAACTATTTGGCCAATTTTCCCAGGGATCTTTGCTGGGTCCGCTTCTTTTTAACATATTCATAAATGATCTGGAAATGGAAATAACGAGCGAATTGATCAAATTTGCAAATTTATTTATTCTTTTTTATATACCGCTTTGTCTTGGTATTCATAGCGATTTATATATAACATTTTAATTCCTGCACAAGTCAGTTTACAAGGAACAATTATATAACAGTTTACAAGGAGGGGTGGCCTAGTGGTTAGGACAAGGTATTTTAGGCCGGAGGGCCGGGGGTTCAAGTCCCACCTGGGGACAGCAATCTCAGGCCGGAGGGACTGGGATTTCTGGTCCTATAGGCACTCCTTGTGGTCTTGGGCAAGCCACTTAACCCTCCATTGCCCATGTTCCCTGTAAGTATTAGCGTATGTGTGTCATATCCCCTCGTGTTAAATGTATCTCCCAATTGACCGCTTTGACCCGGTGAAAAGCGGGATATAAATACAGCTAAATAAATAAATAAATAAGGAACAATTGTACAATAACAAATGAAGTTGAAAGGTAATTTAACAATAACAAAGTAGTATGAACTATTTACAAGAGGGTGAACATAAGTGGTCTGGGTAATATTTAGGAGCTGTTGTGTCAGGTGCACGGGGATTGGAGGGAGTTGAATAGTGTGATTAATTTTGATAAGGAAGTGGAAGAGGTCTATGGTGGCTGCTCACATTAATAGTATTCTGTGAAAATGAATGTTTTGAGTTGCTTTCTGAACTGTGTTAAGTCTTTGATTTCTCTTAGTGTATTAGGAAGGCTATTCCATAGGGTAGGGGCATAGAGGGAGAATACCCTATTGGTTTAGATTGGTTTAGTTTTCTGACCCTATTAGGAGTGGATAGCATGTCTTTTAGGCTGTCTCTTTTTGTTCTTGTGTGTTGTTGAATGTTTGGTGTATTGAGGTATGTTGGTGCTATGTTGTTTAACGTTTTGAAAATGATCATGAGAGCTTTGAATTAGATTTTTTGAAGTATCGGAAGCCAGTGGAGCTGAAACAGAATGGGTGTTATGTAATCTGACTGATCAGCTTTCATGATTGTGTTTATGTTTATGTTTAATTGAGCTTGATAAGAACCGCCTTTCAAATGCAATCAAGGCGATGTACAATAGAAAGTCACATAAAATCCAGTGTAAGCTGGAGGATAAAATAGGAAATGTACAATAAAATACTTATATAAAAAAAAATTAACCAAATTAAAACAACAAGTATAAATTATAAATTATAAAAAATTAAAAGATTAAAAGGACAGAAGGAGAGGAAAGAAAGAAAGGGAAGATAACTACTCAAGGACAGACTAATACAAAGGAGGACATCATACAAAAGGAGAGGGAATATCAAACGCTAGGGAGAACAAGTGAGTTTTCAGGTTGTGCTTGAAGGTAGTGTGAAGTGGTTCAAGACGAAGGGAGGAAGGGAGGGAATTCCAGAGGGCGGGGCCAGCAAAATAGAAAGCGGAGTGACGAGTGAACTGTAAGTGAGCACGGGAGTGTGGGGGAAGAGAGAGACGATTAAGGTGAAAGGAACGGGGGGTGTGCCTAGGAGAGTGGAAAGAGAGGAGATCAGCCAGATAAGAAGGGGAGCCAGTATGAAAGACCTTGTGTAACAGAATCAACATCTTATATTGGGAACGAAAAGAAACAGGTAACCAGTGAAGATGAGAAAGTAGAGGAGTGACGTGATCCCGAATGGTAGAAGAGGTGATAAGGCGAGCAGCAGTGTTTTGTATCCTTTGGAGTCTGGCTATCTGATTTTTCGGGAGACCGAGAAATAAAGAATTAGAGAAATCGACCCGAGACATGACCAAAGATAGAACCAGTGTAGTTAGGGCAGAAGAAGAGAGAAAAGGGCGAACGGAGCGGATCTGACGAAGGAGAAGAAAAGAGGTTTTGACAATATGAGAGATATGGGTGCGGAAAGAAAGATCAGAGTCAAAGTGAACACCTAGGTAGCGAAACGTGGAGACTAAGGGAACTGGAGTGCCAGAAAAGGAGGGAGCCAGTGAGGGGGAGGGACCACCATAAGTAAACCAAATAGCAAGGGTCTTAGTCAGGTTCAGATGGAGACAGTTCAGAGTAAGCCAGTGAGCAACAGAAGAAAGGCAAGAATTCAGGGGAGAAAGGTCGGGACAGGAAGAGGAAGTATGGTGAAGCAAGAGAATATCATCGGCATAGAAGAAAGCTGATATACCGGACTGCTGGATAAGAAGAGCAAGAGGGGCCAGGAAAAGGTTGAAAAGAAGAGGTGCGAGGACAGAACCCTGGGGGACCCCACAAGAGAGATGATGCGAGTCAGAAGGGGGGACTGCAGATGAGGAAGAAAGAACTGCGCAGGAGTGGGAAGAAAGGAACGAGTGAAACCAGTGGTGAACAGTGCTACAGAGACCAGCTTCCCGAAGACGGTGAAGAAGAAGGGAGTGGTCAACAAGATCAAACGCAGCTGAAAGATCTAAGGCAACCGCCACCGAAACATCATCACGATCATGTGCTACATGTAGTGCATTAGTGAAAGCTAAGAGAACGGTGTCGACGCTATGCCCGGGGCGGAAACCAGACTGACGGGGGTGAAGATAGTTAGTGGAATCAAGATGATGAGAGAGCTGGGCGAAGACAAATTTTTCCAAAAGTTTGGACAAGAAAGGAAGATTAGACACCGGCCGATAGTTGGAAGGAAGTGAGGGATCAGAAGAGGGATTCTTTAAGATAGGACGAACCAAAGCGTGCTTCCAGGGTTTAGGAAAGATTCCTGTGGCAAGACTAGAATTAAACATAGTGAGAATATACGAAAAACAGCCAAGGGAGGAAGTGAGAAGCCAAGATGAGGGGATAGGATCAAGCGAACAGAAAGTTTTCTTAGAGGAGGAAATGAGATGATAGAGTTCAGGTGCTGTAATGGGGGAGAAGGTAGCCCAGAAATGAGAAAGCTGAGAAACTGGTGGGGGGGAAGGCAAGGGGGGAGGAGAGGTAATGGGGGCAGGACAAGAAGGTAGGGAATCCCGTAGGGAATTAACTTTAGAGGCAAAGAAGGAGGCCAGACAGGAAGGGGAGGGATGGGATTGAACCGCGGGAGCCGAAGATGGGGCACGTAAAGAAAGGAGAGATCGAAAGGTGGAGTACAGATGACGGGTCTGATTGGGAGCAAGAGAAATTGCAGTGGAGAAGTAATCACGCTTTGCAGAATGAAGCTGAGAGCGGTAATATGAGTGGTGAGACTTAAAGATGGATAGATGAATAGGAGAAGGATCCTTGCGCCATAGGCGTTCGGCCCTCCGGAGGTGAGTCCGAAGTAACCGTAAGCCATGGTGTTACCAGGGATGAGAGGGGCGATGACGAGGTGGCCGGGAGCGCAAGGGAGCAAGACGGTCAAGAGCGCTAGAGAGAGAAGAAAAGAAGGTGGTAGCTTGAGAGTTAGGGGACAGAAGTGGAAAGTCAGAAGGGAGAAGTTCAGAAGCTGGGGGAAATTGTTGGAGAGTAAGAGGGGTGAGGACGCGTGAAAGGTGCCTTGAAGACGAGAGGGGAGAGGACGCAGGAGAGACCGAAGATAGGTGGCTGGGAAGTGAACACGAAAGAGTAAGGTAAAAGTGATCAGTCCACGGAAGGGGTGTAGCTGTTATACCTGATAAGGTAAAAGGAAAGGATGTAGGGGTCAGAAGTAGATCCAAGGTGTGTCCAGCTTGATGAGTTGGAAGGGTAACATATTGAGAAAGAGAGAGATCTTGAAGAAAAGAAAGAAAGGAGTGCTCCCTCGCTGATGAGGGAGCATCTATGTGAAGATTAAAATCACCAGCAATAATCAGACAGGGGAATGCCAAGGAAACTTTGGTGATGGTTAATAAGAGAGCGTCCCAGAGATGGGAGCGGAGAGCTGGGGGGGAATAAACCAAAAGAATATAAGTAGAGGGGGAAGTGTGAAGGCGAAGTAAGAGAGCTTCGGGATAGTGCAAGTGAGGAGAAGAAATCTGGGTATAGGAAAGAGAGGGGTGAAGCAGAGCAGCTACGCCGCCACCAGACCGGCCACGGCGGGGAACAAAAGCTGCAGAGAAATCCGGGGGGAGGCAGCGTGCGAGAAGTGCATCCTCACCTTCACGGAGCCAGGTCTCTGTGAGGAGAGTGAGCCCTGAGGGGGGACCGAAGCACTAAATCCTGGACCAGCAGGGTTTTATTACGAAGGGATCGACAATTGAGAAGACCAATAGAAAAGGAGGAGGAGGAAGAAGAGGAGGAAGATGAGGAGGAGGGAACCAGTACCACATGTGGCGGAACAGAGGAAAAGAGGGGAAGAGGAGAAGATAAAGGGCAGGGACGAAGGTTAGCAACAGAACGGAAGCGTGGAGGAATGGGTTTATCCGGGCGCCTACCCCAGAGTACAGGAATGGCAGTCATGGGGGGAGGAGATAGAGAAGGAGATGAATAGAGAGGGAGAGAGAACCTCAAAGGGACCGTAGAGAAACACGTGGGCCTAGTCAGGGAAACTGGCAGGGAATGTGAGAAACAGGACTTACCGGAGGGAGCTGTGGGCAGAAAAGCAAGGATTAGTCCCAACCAGCTCAAGAAGCAAAGAGGACTTCGGACCCCGGAGCGACCCCAAGGAGCGCACCTAAGGAGCACGTCGTGCTCCTTAGGTGCGCTCCTTCGGTGCGCGCCTCCGTCGCGCGCCGCGGCGACGCAATTTTATTTTGAGCCAGTTGAAGGGGCTTTAGGATTTTCTTTGGGAAGCCATGGAGTATGCTGTTGCTGTAGACATAATGGGGAGTTATTAGTTATTAGTGCTTAGGCTACAGATCAGAAGTCCGTGGGGGAGAGCAGAGGTCTCAGATATTGAATCATTCTAGTTTTATTGTAAATTGCATGGGTAGTCATATCAATGTATTTTGTGAAATCCAAATAATTCAAAGTTGTTAAAACACAAGAGGCCCCTGATAAATTGGAAGACTGGACATCCAAATAGCAGATAAAATGTAATATGGACAAGTGCAAAGTTATGCACTTAAGAAAGAACAATCCAAACTACTTTTACACGATGTAAGGTTCCACATTAGGAACCACCACATAGGAAAAAGATTTAGGTGTCATCGTGGATAATACATTGAAACCAATCGCCTAGTGTGCAGCAGCAGCCAAGAAAGCAAATACAATGCTAGTAATCATAAGGAAAGGAATGGAGAATCAAACCAAGGATGTTATAATGTTTCTGTATCACTCAATTGTGCGATCGCACCTTCAATATTGTGTGCAACTCTAGTCACCATATCTTAAAAAGGATATAGCAGAATTAGAAAAGGTACACAGAAGAGCCACCAAAATGATAAAGGGAATGGTAGGATACCCCTATGAGGAAAGGCTTAAAAGGTTAGTGCTTTTCAACTTGGAAAAGACATGGCTGAGGGGAGATATGATAGAGGTTTATAAATTAATGAATGGAGTGGAACGGGTAAACGTAGATCGGCACTTTATGCCATCAAAATGTAGAAAGACTAGGGGACACGCAATGAAGTTACAATGTAAGACATTGAAGACTAATAAGAGAAAATATTTTTCTCACTCAACGCGTAATCAAACTCAAATTTGTTACCAGAGGATGCAGTAAAAGCTATTATTATAGCTGGGTTTAAAAAAGGTTTGGATAAATTCTTGGAGAGAAAGTCCATAAACCATCATTAAAGAGGATCTGAGAAATGCATTGCTTACCCTGGGACAAGCACTGTGGAACCTATATTCCTTTTCGTGAACCTGACAGATACTTATGACCTGGATTGGCCACTATTGGAAGCAGGATACTGGGCTTGATAGATCTTGATCTGACCCCTTATGGCATTTCTTTTGTCTACTGCACCACCCTAGATACGCCTCTGCCACGTCCCTTCCTCCAGAGATGTCTCCGTGATTTTGACATCCGCATGCAAATTTTTGGACATCCAAATTGCGACCAATGTTTTTAAAATGACCCCCACTTAGTGACTGAACTACGTAGTTTGTTGCTGTTGCTAAATGTACATCCACGGCTATATTTTGCATAGGTACAACACAAAATGTACACACAGGTAGAGGTGTCTTCCCCACTCTTTTAGCAAATCATACCAAAGCCCTCAAGTTGAGAATAGCCTCTCTCAGCAGGATCCATGGCTGTTAATAGAAACGTAAGGAACTCTCTTACCCAGTGAAATTAGGGTCTGATAATTTTCCTTCATCACATCCTTGTAAAGCTCCTTCTGAAATTCTTCTAAATCCTTCCACTCCTCATGGGAGAAATAGACAGCGAGGTCCTCAAAGGTGACTGGGTCCTGAAACACAAATTCTTCCTCACTCAGCATCCATCAGGAGATTTCATAGCAAAGGAATAGAGATGCCTAACTAAAAAAGTTTGGTTTACTTGCAGATTTCTTGAATTTTTCAGATTTTTGTGTTTTTTCACATATTTGTTTTAAATGTGTGCCTTGTATTCATGCTAGGAATATTTTGCAAAATCAAATATGAAAATACAATGTCCACTCCAAAATTATTCTTACACAAAAATAAAAGTAAAAGTAGACCTAAATATTATCAGCTAACACATACATATTTTTGTTGGAAGGTCTGTCTTGAGGAATACTATCTCCTGCAACAAATTTTCCTGTTTAATCATTTTAAAGTTTATCTAAAAAACGGTGAACCATTCTTCAACATGTGCGTCAACACAACCATGTGTGACCCACCCTTCTTAGAACCATATAATGAAATTGCAAATGAACCCCCTGCAACAATAGCATTATAGTGATTGAAAGCACATATCTGATTCCCAACGCGGTGAAGAGATCTCATCCAATAGCCAGGGTTCAGTCCACTTTTAAAGAGATGCAGTATTCAAATGACTACCCCTTCCCGCTGGATGGTTCGTCCCCAACTTCTGTAGATCACCTCCACACTCTGAACCAACTCTCAACACGGTCAGCATGAATGGTAAATCACCATTAAATCCAAACCAGCTTCCTGCATGGTCAAAAGGCCTCCATCAATATCACAAACACAGTACTGCATTCCGAGCCGACCCTTATTCCTACTCTGTTTCAACACTCAGTTGGAAAGTCCTTACTGCTCAAAGCTTCATAGGACAAATGGTTCTTCAATCATCCAGCTGATTTAAATACATGACATCACTTCCCATAGGCCGATATATCTACCAATACAGTAACCTACTCAGTCACACCATGCTCCACCAATCAAGTTCCTGAATCAGGCCTGCAGGAAAAAACGTGGCAAGTTTAAAAGTCCATGATTACTCCAGCAGCTGTAGTTTTTGCTCATGATCACCCCCCCTCTTGATCAATAAACTCACGGTGATTAGATATGCAATGATTCATAAGGGGTGCACTCAAAACTTAGTTGTGTAAATGAGACCGATTCTCAGAGACGAAGCTTAATAGGGTGAATAGTACATCCAATATATTTCTGATGGTAAGGACAAATCAGCATGTAAACCAGAAAAGCCATAATACAGGTGCTGTAACAGTGTAAGAGATAAGTCTGTTTCGTGGTAGGATCCTGCCAACTAGTCCCCTCTATAGTCTGTTCACAAAAAACACAGGACCCACAGCCATAGTGGCCAACGGAGCCAACACATGTTGCGGCCTATCCTTAAACGACGATATACACGCCACTTGATCTTGAATTTTAGAATAAACTGGCCAATATTTTAGCAATACATTTATGATCTGATGGGATACACCAATATAGGGGCAACACCCCCACAAATTTTTGTGATTCACCAATTTCCTCCGTGTATAAGTTCAAAGATGGATTTAACTCCCGCACCAGCCATTTCCGATGTTTGAAATGTGCCCTCTTATAAGCTTTACACAACACCAAATCAGGATATCCTCTTGTATAAAGTCTTGAAAATAAGTCCATAGCATGAAATTTATATTCTTCTATGGTAGAGCATATCCTCCGTAAATGGAGAAACTGTCCATATGGCAAACCCTTCTTTAAAGAATGTGGATGAAAGCTACAATACTGAAGTAAAGTGTTCCGCTCTACAGATTTCCTATACAACGTAGTAAGTAACTGTCCCTCATGTTTATATACCACCAAATACAAATATTCAAGTTTCTGGATATGCCAGTGCATGGAAAACTTAATATTTGTCTTGAACCCACTGAGCCATTGCAAAAAAGATTGTAAATCATCTTCCGTACTCTGCCAGAGAAAGAAGATATCATCTAACCAACAACAGGATAAAGGCAAATTAGCTTGAAGTGTACACATAGGTTGTTTCAAAATCCGTCATATATAATGTGGTCACCGAAGAGGTCAACATGGCCCCCACTGCGATCCCATATGTTTGCCAATAGTATTGATTCTCAAACATGAAAGAATTTTGTCAATACCCATTGTAACATTTGTTGAAAAAAACACTGAGGGATCCTAGATGGTAACTCTTTTTTTTTTTAATTTTTTATTTCTGCAATTTTTAAACAAAAAAAACAAGAAAGGCCACACAGACCAATCTTGAAGAAACAGAACAGGCATTAAGAAATACATCCACAATAAAGCAGACATAATAATGAAAAATACAAATGAAAATTAGTCCACTTGCCTGGTCTCACTAGCCCACAATATTAATTCTAATGATGTCCCTGCAATAACTGATAGTGCTTCAATTTGGTCAATGTTTGTATATAAAGAATTAACATCAAGAGTCACCAATAAGGTAGAATTAAGCACGTCAATCACAGATGCCCTTCAATCTGTTCAACACTCTGCTGCGCGACTAATCTTCTGCCAGCCTCGTCATACCCAAATTACCCCTTTTCTAAAGTCACTTCACTGGCTCCCTATCTGTTTCCGCATCCATTTCAAACTTCTCCTGCTGACCTAGAAGTGCATTCACTCTGCAGCTCCTCACTACTCTTATCTCTCTCTAAACACCTCCCCCTCGGGGACTCTGCTCTTCTGGCAAATTGCTTCTATCTGTGTCCTTCTCTTCTATTATTAATTCCAGACTTTGCTCCTTTCACCTTGCTGCACCTTATGCCTGGAAGAAACTATCTGTGTCTGTACGCCAGGCGCCTTCTTTGACCCTTTTCAAATCCAGGCTGAAAACTCACCTCTTTGCTGCTGTTTTTGATCTTGATTCACCTGATCATCTTGGGTTTTTTTCACCATTCCCACTAGATGTATCCCTGTCTATACCTTCTGTGTTGTCTGACTTGACTAGATTGTAAGCTCTGATGAGCAGGGATTGTCTCTTACATATCTGTGCAATGCTGCATGCGTCTTGTAGTGCTATACAAATGTTCAATAGTAGTAGTAGTAGATCCATACCGTTGAATGAAATGAGTTGTATCTCTAATAAAAGAAGTAACTTTCTGTGCTGATGGTTGTAGAAAAATGTCACAAAATTTAGACAAAGGTTCAAGGGAAGACCCAACGACATAAAACTATCTGTCTCTCTGGAGGCGAATCCAAGGACTTATGCACCTTTTGAACCGTGTAAATAATGGGAACTTTAGAATGAGCAGAAATCAAACTGCATTTTTAGTTAGCCATCCAATTGAAAATGCTCCCTCTAATAAATCTTTAATTTGAAACATTAATTCAGGGGTAGGATCTTGTGATAACAGTTGGTAATAGTGAGTATTGGACAAATGAGCCACTAGCTGGGACCTATAATATTCAACCGTCTGTATTACTGTCGCTCCTCTCTTGTCTGACCTATGGATTACTATGTCTGTAAGCTGACACAACTCTGTAATAGCATGACATTCTTCCATAGACTTATTGAATTGCATGAAGCCACCTTTTCTATAATTCCAAACGCTGTAACTCCACTAGTACCAACTGCTGATATGTCTGAATAATCGGATCCGGAGTCACTGAAAGAACCCATTTAAAAGGTGCTCTTATTACTGAAGTATCCAGTAATATCATGAAAAGCACAATACTGTGTAACTTTTAATTTTTGGAAGAATTTATACAAAGCTATTCTCGTTTGGAAGCACTTATAAAGGACCGATGGTACAAAAGACAGCCCCAAGTTCAAGCCAGATTCCTGCACGGGAGATAATGTTAAAGGGGAAAGGTTGATTACTTTTGTTTGGAGCAAGCTCTGATTGTTGGGCCTCTCCCTAACTCTAAATTGTAATTCATCTGTGAGCCCCGACCTCTCCCTCATAAGAACATAAGATATGCCATACTGGGTCAGACCAAGGTCCATCAAGCCCAGTATCCTGTTTCGAACAGTGGCCAATCTAGGTCATACGTACCTAGCAGTTTCCCGAAAAGACACAGGTTCCACAATGCTCGTCCTTTTCCTCTGTAAAAAATCTGCTGCTTCTTCTGAAAGACTATATCTCTCGATGGAGCCATTTGTCCTAAGAAACTTTCAGATGAACTACTCTCCTCAGTATCCTCCAAGGAGGTATCAAACATAACCTTATGTTTGGAAGGACAGACTAGATAGGCCATGTGGTCTTTTTCTATCATCATGTTTCTATAACCTGTTTTTTCTGACTCTGCATTTTTTGAGCCCAGGTATATACCTGATCATTATCATAGTCCTCTTTATCCCTATTTAATTTCTTGATCTTTAAATCTCTTAAATAATACCAAAATTGGGCCATTTGAACATCAAGATCATCCTTTTGAGATTTGTTTTCTCCCGACTTGGCAGATTTCAATTGATCTTCAAATGAAGTTACTTTTTGCTATAAACTAATCTCCTCCACCTGTGCAATAAAATCCAAACTGCACTTATTTAATATACTACAAAACCACGCAGAAGCTGGTTTTGATTTAATGGCGAAACAGAGTAGGAATAAGGGTCGGCTCGGAATGCAGTACTGTGTTTGTGATATTGATGGAGGCCTTTTGACCATGCAGGAAGCTGGTTTGGATTTAATGGTGATTTACCATTCATGCAGACTGTGTTGAGAGTTGGTTCAGAGTGTGGAGGTGATCTACAGAAGTTGGGGACGAACCATCCAGCGGGAAGGGGTAGTCATTTGAATACTGCATCTCTTTAAAAGTGGACTGAACCCTGGCTATTGGATGAGATCTCTTCACCGCGTTGGGAATCAGATATGTGCTTTCAATCACTATAATGCTATTGTTGCAGGGGGTTCATTTGCAATTGCATTATATGGTTCTAAGAAGGGTGGGTCACACATGTTTGTGTTGACGCACATGTGAAGGAATGGTTCAGCATTTTTTTTTGAAAACCTTAAAATGATTAAACAGAAAAATGTCTTGCAGGAGGTAGTATTCCTCATGACAAATCTTCCAGCAAAAAAAGGTATGTGCTAGCATTGGACATCACTCTTTTACATATTACATTTTGCCCCTATTATATATAAATCTGAAAATGTCAAAATTCCATTTGCCTGTGCATGTAGCTGTTTGAAATCTGTCCACCCTGAGTGTATGTAAAAGCATGTACAGACGGTTCTGTGAGTTTTTGTGGCTGCCAAGATCTACTGGTCTGCTTTTGTCATCCTCCAGACGCTACTGTCCCAGCCAGTTGTCTAGTTTGCCTAATGGTTAAGCTGGCCCTGATAACACATAGTGCCAGAACAAAGCTCTAGCAACTGGAAACCAGTTACAGAATCTGGGACACAAAATAATTACTGTGTGAGAGACTTATTCCTGTTCTCCCCTTCCACTCAGAACCCAAAGTTGCTTTTCATAGCCTCAGAGTTTCCAGGTTGCCCAGTTCCGGCAGTGAGATTTCTGGGCCATTCCTGGATTTCTTGCAACAGGATCCTGCTGCACTGAGTTCAAAGGGTAAAATCAGGGACTATAAAAACCTAAGGCTTAACACAATGCTATTGAAACCTTTATCCAATTTAGTACTCTAAAATTCACAAGACCCCAGATGATTACCCTCCTCAAATTATCCAAAACTTGCTAGGTAAAAGAAGCAACAATCAGCACAGGACCCGGTTATCAGCGTGTGCTCAGAGACCCCACTTTACTGGAAACCCATGCACAGAAACAGGAAGAGGGGCTGGAACAGAGAACATATGCTGGTTGCCACTATTAAGTATTTATTTATTTATTTAACGTCTCTTCTATACCGCGCTATTTAGTATCAGTGCGGTTTACATACAACAAAGGATTTATAAGGCAGCTGCACTGTATTTACAGAGAACAAGGTAGCATAAACTTTACAGAGTATAAATATCATTACAGGGTGTGGGTATATAGAAGCTGCTGTTTACAGGTATGCGTCATCAACCATGGTAGGTATATATACTTGGTGCTATTTACAGGTAAGCGTAGTTGATGCTGGCGCCCGGGGGTGTGGATGCCTTATTGCGTGCTGTGTGTGTTTGTGTGGTGGGCCTGGTGGAGGGGGGTTGCAGTATGTGCGCTGTCATCTGAGTAGTGTTTGAGGAAGAGGTGATGCTTTAATGCCTTTCTAAATTGGGCCAGTTCGGAGATTGCCCTTATGTTGGGTGGGAGGGCATTCTAGCATCTGGGCGCGTAGAAACTAAAAGCCCTGTTTGTCGTTGCCTGCGTGCACTGGGTTGTTTCCTTCAGGATTATCAGTTTGTTGATTGCTGCGGACCTTCTTGATCTGTTGGAGGGCATAGGCTGGATAAGCTCTGCAAGGGAGGTGGAGGAGAGCCTGTTGATAGCCTTGAAGGTCAATAGTAGGGATTTGAACAAGAGTCTGCCATGGATTGGGAGCCAGTGGAGATGTCTCAGAATGGGTGTCACGTGATCCTTTCTGGAAGCACCGTAGAGAACTCTGGCCGCAGTGTTCATTGCTAGCTGGAGTGGATTAAGAGTGGATTGTGGGAGCCCTTGTAGAGTTGCATTCGCGTAGTCACAAGTGCGGATCACCAGTGCTTGGAAGATCGTCTGGAAGTCGTCAGGCTCAAGCAGGGAGCGTAGGTGCCTGAGTGTCTGGATCTTGTGGTAAACTGCTCTTCATGTCCAGGTGTTGGTCTAGAGTGACTCCTAGGTAACGGATTGTGGATTTGGTAGTTAGTTCTGCTTCTTTGACCTTTAAGGAGGTTGGAGGGGTGAAACTTTGGTTCCTCGTGATGAAGAGGACTTCTGTCTTCTTGTGCTCTATTCGAAGGTTTTGTGTTTGGAGCCAGTTTGATACGGCGTCAAAGCAGTTTGTCAGTGGGGAGAGGTCCGGCTGGTCGGTTGTGAATGGCATGTAGAGCAGTCCATTGTCGGCATATATCAGGCAGTTGACATTGAAAGATTGGATGAGGGTGCAGATGGGCTGCATGTATATGTTGAACATCAGGGCAGAGAGGGAGGATCCCTGCGGTACACCCTGCCACTGGTGGAAAGGTTCTGATGTTGAAGCACCAGATCTTACGTGCTGCCATCTGTCAGATAGGTATGATTCGCACCAGCTTAGGGCTGCGTCATGAATACCCTTCTCCTTAAGTCGTTCCAGGAGGAGCTCGTGGCTTACTGAGTCAAATGCAGTGGCTATATCCATAAAGATGAGGTCAACCCCTGGCGGATGTTGTTGACTCCAGTGATTATGTTATTGAAGAGGGTGGTGAGGAGTGTTTCAACACCGTGTGAATCCCTGAATCCATGTTGGCAGGGGTCCAACAGAGCAGCGGTGTCGATGTGACCCTGTATTTGGCGTTGGACTTCTTTTTCAATTATCTTGGCAAGTAGTGGTATGCTTGATATAGGCCTGTATGAGCTGACCTTCTGGGGGTCTAGTTTGTTGTTTTTGAGCAGAGGTCTGATAGATGCGTGTTTGAGGCTTCGTGGGAATGATCCTGTTGAGAACGACAGTTCCATGATTCTGGCTATGAACGGGCTAAATTCGCTACATAGCGACTTTCTCCAGAAGGCAGGACAGGGGTCAGTTTGTGCGGTGCTGGTATTGATAGCAGTGATGGTGTCTTCGATGACTTTCTTCGAGGGGATGGAGAAGGTGGTCAGTGGTGTAGGATAGGGTGACTCATGTGCGGTGGTGGACGTTGTGGACTTACTGGTCCGGCATAACTTTGATTGCAAGTAATCAGCGAATTCCTGGGGTTGGATCTCGCTTTGTTGGATAGGGGATGGTTCTTTTGTTAAGTTACTGACAAGATTGAACAGGTCATGCGGTTTGTTTAGTGATCGTTTCAGGGTATCAGTGTGCAATTGCCTCATCTTTTTTGTCACTGCTTCAGGTCTTCGTCAGGTGCAGGTTATACTCCGTTAGGTCAGCTGTGGAGCGTGACCGCCGCCAGCGTCTTTCTAGCTTCCTTAGGCAGAGGAGTGACATTCGTAGTTCCGTGGAGTACCAGGGTGAGGCAGCTCGTTTCCTTGGGGGTTTGTCTGAGGGCGGAAGTTGAGCAATGGCGCTGAGGCTATTATCTCAGCATGAGATCAATTCGTCAAGATCCTGCGCTGTCGGGGAGAGGAGCGGGAGGGTTTTACTTAAGTTAGCTTCTTTGTCGAAGGGTCGGAATCTTCGCAGAGGTGCTCTGGGGGTGCCGGCTAGACTTCTGGAGCTTATGTGGCGGTTGTTCTGCACGGGTATTTGAAATCTGATTAATTTGTGGTATGACCAGGGGACTGTGGTAACGGACAGTATGGGGTTGTGGGTTAGGTAAGTGGCTGCCAGTGGGGCGAATATCAGGTCCAAGTTGTTTCCTTTCATGTGGATAGGTTCGTTGACTAGTTGCTAGTAGCCTAGATCCTTGATTGCCTCGAGAAAGGCAGAGGCTTGCGTGTCTTGCAGGGCTGGCAGGTTGAAGTCGCCTAGTAACCAGCTTGGGGTGCGTGGGTTCAGGGCGTTGCATGCAAGGTCGATTATTGCTGAAAGATCACCAGGGGAAGCTGATGGGGCTCTGTGCAGTAGGTTGATGGAACATTGCTTGTTGGTTATGGTGATTGTCAAGTTGCATTGTGCTGGTGGCATTGATTAGCTTGAATTGGAGATCCTCTTTGGAGAGGACAAGCAATCCACCTCCTCTTCGAAAGTCTCTATGGCATGTATGGATGGAAAAATTGGTAGGTATGAGTTGGTGGAGGAGGACCGTATCATCGCTAGATAGCCATGTCTCTGTGACCAAGAGTATGTCGAGGTCGTAGAGGGATATCAAGTCTGACATGACTTGCCATTTCTTACAGATTGAGTGTGCGTTTATGAGGGCACATTTCAGATTTTGGAGGTGGGGTATTTCTCTTGTTTGGCTTTCTTGGCATGTTGCAGTGCGATGTGTAGTAAGTGAGGGTGTTGTGTGCGCATATCGTCTTTTGCCTTGTGATGGGGAGCACTTGACCATCTCCTCCCATGGCTCTGTAGGATTGGTATGTGGTTGGGGGTAGGAGAATAGGCCGTTGTGTTGCTGAGCCACCCAGCGAGGAGGTAACAGCAAACTAGGGCCGTAGGGTAGGGCATCATATTAGGTATTCACCCTGTTGCCGCGGTCATGGGACTCCTGTGGGTTGGCAGGTGAATCAGGCAAGCAGATTTTACTATCACAGGTATGCAGGTACTACGGGTACAGGCCACAGGCACCGGCTGGTCAGTGCCTTAGGTGCAGGCAGTAGTAGCGTGGGCAGAATCACCGGCACAGCGTGACTAACACGGGCCAATATTACAGACACTATGTGCATACGCGCAGGCAATTACCACGGGCACAGAAATACTAGCGTAGGCAAATATCACAGGCACAGGATGCACTAGAAACAGCAAATATCACAGGCATAGGATGCACTAGCACAGGCAAATAACACAGGCCCAGGATGCACAAGCACAGGCAAATAACACAGGCACAGGATGCACTAACGCAGGCAAATATCACAGGCACAGGATGCACTGGCACAGGCATGTCTCAGAGGCACAGGATGCACTGACGCAGGTAGATAACCGAGGCTAGCTTGCACCGGTGTGGGCAGGAGCTACCTGTCACGGTTTAAGTGTTGGGTAACATAGTCAGCTGGTATGCCTCAGACCACTTACTTTGTTGAAGGCGTCTTGTTTCGTTGGGGTTCTGACTGCATCGTTGATGATTGGGATTCTCTTGGGCTGATCTGGGTTGTGACTCTTGGTCTGCTCAGTTCCTGGGGCTGGTTGGACTGTCGGCTTTCGGTCGGGGTGGGGCGTCCTTGTCCCAGGACCCTACCTAAGGGCCACGCCGAAGGGCCCTCTGGCGAGGCTCTCAGGCGCGGGTGCACCCGATGGCACTTCTTTTAAAATGTGCAGGGCTGCCCAGATTGGGCAGAGCACGCTGGGGACGTCGGTTTCCGGCTCCGGCAAGCTCGGTCCCACCTGGGAGAGCTGTGGCTGGGCCGGAGGGACAGGGAGGCTGCAGTCGGCTTCAGTGCCCGATAGCGCTTCTTTTAAAATGTGCCAGGCTGCCCCAATTGGGCAGAGCACGCTGTCAGGATTATTAGTAGGATAAAAATAAGTTAGACTCTCTGTTGTCCAGGGGAGAATGGCTACTGATACCCAGCCCAAAGTTCGGTGAGTTATTCTGGCAATGAGCCACGAAAGAAGTCTGGTCTGCAGATATATATTAGATTTTATTATGGACAGCCAGGTAGAAAAATATAAACATACATATAGCTAAGTAGAAACATGAGGTAGAAATTGGTTATAGTACAGATGTACAATTGGACAACGTAATAAATCACTAATTAGTAACCAGACGTCACTGATTCGCTCTGCACTGAGGAAAGGTATGAAATATATTGCTAATCCCTTGCCCATCCGGGGGAGGAGAGATAAGTCAGTACCTTAGCTTCGTCGGGCACTCAGGAACAGCACAGTCCAAGGAGGCAGCTGAGCTGGATAATGCAGGCTCCAGCCCTGACAGAGGCGAGCCGCAGTAAGTCCGAACCGGAGGTATCTGTGAAAGTCTTATCTCAGACCTTCGGAGGACGGCCTAGCCCACACGTAGTGGCCGTCTTGCGGAAGGCTCAGGTCGCAGGAACCAGGTACGCAGTGCACAACAGGAAGGGACCGGTGCAGAAGTCTGCATGAACAGGTGGAGAAAGCCAACTAAAGTTCCAGCGCAGATTGTATTATTCTCTGTAAGAATACTCCGTCACAGGTCCGATGATTGGTTGGCACCAGGCAGTCTGAGGTGTTCTCAGTGAATTAGGAGGTAGATGATGGGCATCTTCTTGCAGACAAAGGATCCAATAGTAAGAAGTCATGCAAAGGCAACAGTATGTAATTTCTGGGCATATGTACAAGTGTCCAAGGACACTGAAGCAGCAGATGTGCGTGCATGTGGGCAGTGAATTAGCCACGGACAATAGCTTCTGTATGCACACTTAGAAACGCTGCGCAAGCAGGTGTTTGGAGGTCAGGTTTGTAGCTGAACACAGCAAAAGTGTAGTGAAGAATCCATCTTGTCTGTTCAGTTTGGTTCAGGCCTGAGTTGCTGAGCAGGCCGGAGATTTGTGCAGGTAGAATTGCAGGGGCACCAGCCCTACATATTAATCCGATCACTGCATAGGAACTTGATGGGTTGGTGATGAGTCTCAACAACCAGCCTCTCGCCTTGGATATAACTGCGGAAATATTGGAGGACCTAGACTGTGGACAACAAGGATTTCTCACAGTCAGAGTATTTCCTCTCCACTTCCGTTAAAGCTTTGCTGGCATAGGCAACAACTTTCCTATCTGTGTCATGCATCTGGTACAGAACAGCACTCATAGAGTGATCAGTGAAACCTAGTTCCACGAAAAATTCTCTGCCACTCTCTGGATAGGCAAGACAGGGAGCTCGACTCAAAGCCGCCTTCAGCTCTCCTAGAGCTGCCTCTTGGTCGGGATTCCATGCCCAAGGTTCATCTCTTTTGAGGAGTTTGACCAGGGGTCGGGAAATCTCCGCATATTGATCCACAAATTGGCGGGAATAATTGCAAATGCCCAAGAATGAGCGCAGCTCACTCACGTTGGTCAGACTTTTGAGGTGTTGCAAGGCCGCAATTCTCTTCCTTTGAGGCCGCAGTCCCTCAGCAGAAACTTCGTAACCCAAATAATTGAGGGATTTCCGGCACCATTGGCCCTTTGACAAGGACAGCTTTGCTCCCGCAGCTTTCAGTTGCTGGAAAACATGCTCTATTTCTTGCAAATGGTCAGTGAAACTGGTGCTCTTCACCAGAATGTCGTCTACATAGACGAGGGTGCCTCTAGTCTCAGCATCAGGCAAAGCCTTATGCAGGAAAATATTGAAGTCTGCTGGGGAATTCAAATAACCAAACGTTGTCCGATTCCAAGTATATTGTCGCCTACCAAAGGTAAAAGCCAGCTTATGCTGGTCTTCTGGATGGACAGGTATAGTCCAAAATCCTGAGGCCAGATCCAGGCTTGTAAAGTACCTTGCGCCCTTGATGGTGGCTAAGTTCTGTTCCAGATATGCCATAGGCCATCTGGATAGAGGTACCTTTTTATTAAGCTGGCGATAGTCCAAAGCTAAACGCCAGCTAGAATCCTTCTTGATGACAGGCCACAGTGGGGCATTGTAAGTACTGTTGCATTGACGTATAATTCCCTTTTGTTCCAGGGAATTAATGATTTCCTGAACGGATTCATAGGAGGCCAATGGGATTTTATACTGCCTCACAAAGACGGGTTTACTGTTTGGATCCGTAGGAATACGGGTGACATGTAGGTCGGTGAGACCACAGTCATAGGTGTCAGTGGCAAACAGGTCCTTGTGTCGGTACAGCAGTTCTTTTAATTGGGCCTTTTCTGACTCATCAGTGCAGGCGTCTGCTTCAGCAAGTTTTCCCGCAACCATTTCGTCAAATCTCAGAACAGGTTTGTTTGGGGGTCTTTCAACCTTCTCCTCAATCTCATCTTGGAGAGAGGAGACCTCGACGGCTTGGACAGCATGGGGCTCCCCCCCCCCCCCCCCCCGGTGGGTGAGGGAACTAACAGCCTCATCGAGTTTACTTGACAAAATCAGATTGTCAGACTCGAGGTCCACCTGAAAGGTCACAGCACTATGTGGCCAGACAAACTGTAAGGTGAGGAGGCCTCGGGGTGAGAATCGTACACACGCAGGGGTCCCCCCCCCCCTCACAGATGTTCCAGGAAACAGGGGCTTCCCCAATAATCTGGAGACTCAATTCCACACTTGGGAACGATTCTCCCACTAGGAATCCCAGGGGTTCGCGTTTCACAAGGTGAATGCGATCTGGGTTTGGATTGGTGAGCAATAAGTGTAAGGAGGGAGCTGTGGCCTCCATGCAGGGTATGGGACCCATGGCTAGGCCCAGCTCCTCAAAACGGGAATTTGGACTGAAGAAGACCAAGTTGTCTAAGACCACATGTCCTCGGGTCACCTGTATCGGCAGGGGACAATCCTGTACCCTCCCAGGTATTTGGATGTCTGCTGCACTGACCACTTCACAGACTTGAGGAATTATCTGACCAGCCCGTAGGGATGGGCGGGCACCAGAGAACTCCACCGGATCTCCTTCCATCCTACTCCAAAGGATGTTGTTCACGAAATCCACATAAGTTCCCAGTCGAACAAGGCAATCTGAGCCTAAGGAGAGGGGCACCTCAAGTCCTCTGATGATGGAGAAGGTGTGCCGAAAACCTTTGACCCCAACTTGCAAGGGGAGATTGCAGTAGCCCATTAATGTCTTGAGCCCTTCCCCAGGCACTTGGAACGAAGTCTTCGCTCCAATTACCCAATCAAGGGTAAGCTGTTGTTTGAGCCGATAGAAAAGAGTCTCACTGATGAGGGAGTGGTCACAGTGGGGTAATAGGTAGGCCCTTCCCTTTTGTGACATGCCCACCTGCACATATATAAAGGGACCTTTCTCAGCCGAGAATATGTCCGTCAGTCTCCTAGGGTGATCTAGGCATGGATGGGATGGAGGAGGGGTTTGCACCTCACAACCTTCCCCAGGTTCCTTCAGGAATATCTGCAGGCAGTCAGTATCAAGGACAATGTTAGCTACCGAACCCACTGCAATGGCAACCACGTCGCTGTTGCCCTGATCCTCATCTCCAGCCCTTTCATACTGGAGCTGAAGGATTTGGGGGATCAGCTGACCTCTGGAAATTAATCCTGATGGACACGTTTGTGTGTTCCACCGAACAAGGACCACTGACTCTGCTGTCATGTTTTACCCTAGCATAAGGTATGGGATGTGTGACCTGTGTCGAGATCACTTCCTGGACGTAGTCCAGAATGGGGCGTAACCGTTTCAGGAGCTCATTGCCAATCAAGAATTCTTCCCCAGGGCACTTAGTAATGATGACAGGATGTTTCACCTGTAATTTTCCAATTTGGAGGTTAAGCCAGACCTGCCCCATTGACTCTATGGGCTGATTCCCATAAGCTGCGAGTGACAAATCACTGGGTGTGACGTGTAAGGTCCTCTGACTCCCCAAGGAAGCAGTGAGTCTATCAAAGAGACTCGAGGTTATCAGGGTAGCCTCAGAGGCCGTCACAGAGAAATGCCTGCTGAATTGTAACAGGAACAGTGTACCTCTGTCCTTTTGGCTTGAGTTTACCCAGAAAGTACTTGTGCTTCCTGATGGTGTCGAAGGCGGGACCCTCGCTGTCCATTGCGGGACTGTCACTCTGTGTCCATGGGGTGGCATCTCCAGCTGGTCTGGATATCTGAACTGGCTGCACCTGTGCAATAGTGACCTGTGGGACAGAAAGAAAGTCGGTTAGTCATTCAGTCTCATTAGAAGGGGAAGAGGAGTCAACCAGTTCCTCCTCTGGCTTCTGAGGCTTTGCTCATGGTTTAGGTGGCGCACTACTGGCAGAAGCCTCCTGTGAGGAGCTGAATGCAACGGTAGCCTTCATCATATCTGTCAACTCGCTTATTCTCTTTTCCAGTTCCTGGTACTTGTTAAAACCGGGCTTTCTCTTCCAGTTCCGGTTCTGCTGAGTGAAACGCTGATTCCCAGATCGCTGCTTAGACCCAGATGACTGGTTATTCTGGGGTGGCCTGGGAGGATTCTGTGGAGCAGAAGGAGAAGAGTTACTTTCCAAAGAAAGAGTAGATTTTACAGCACTAACACTCTGTTTTGGCTCCTTGGCTTTGCTTGGAGCCTTTACTGTGCTGCCACAAGTGTTGGCTCTCATGTTTGGAACAGCTTCAAAAATCCACTCAGAGTGTTCTATCACACGTGACAGGGGTTCGTGATGCTTGTCAGACATATAAGCCTTAACAGATGGAAGGAGCAACTGACAGAAAAGATTACAAAACTCCTGATGGTGTTCTATCATTTCCCAAGAAGGGTCACTCTGGAAGAAGGTCTGCCTAAGTCTGTAGGCAAACTCTCGGGGTGTTTTATTTTCCCTATAAGTCATACTATATGCTGCCTGTTTTGCAGCGATAGCATCAGGATATGGCCCATAATGTTTCTTTAGTGCCTGTTCAAAGATGACGATGTCCTTCTTTTCATCGTCTGCCATGGCCCGGATAAACTGCTGACAGGGTACATCAAAGGACCATGGAAGATACAGAACCATGTCCTCCCCCTGGCAATGTTCAGCGCCCGAAAGGCATCTTTGACTGCAGCTAAATGTTCATATATGGTGGCACGACCATTTTTCTCAAAAGGTGTGACCATACTCCTCAAAGTTTTAATAATTTGCAATTGGGCGACAGAAGTACCTTCATTTGTTTATTTTATTTATTTATTTAATTGGATTTCTATACCGCCTTATCATACAATCAAAGCGGTTTGTTTTCTTTGCAGGACACGGGAGCATGGAGGATTTTGCTTGCCTTCAGCTCCCTCTGGTGGTCGCTGCTGGTACAGTTTTCCATCACTAGGGGGACTTCCCACCCCCCCCTTCACCGCTCCCTGTATGGGGAGGGGTCGAGAGTAGGGTGTTTCACTCCGCCCTGTCTCTCTCCTTTGCTCATGCGCTGATGGGAGAGAACTGACTTTGTTCTGGAAAAGCTGCCTTTCTACACTGGGCAGGGTTTCCAGTGGCAAACTACCGTCATCTACCCTTTGGGAATTTGAAAAGCCTAGAGAGATCAAATTATCTCTGTACTCTGTCTCATTACTATGAGAGGTAGCCTCATAGGCCAATTCAAAACAATCAGCTCTTAATTTCTGGATTTCGAGGTTAACTCTCTGTATTTCCTGCCCACATTCCTGACGTGCAGCAGCTAGCTTCCTCTGAAGACTAGCCGTTCGCTGTTTCACTGCATTTAGAGCAGTCTCTGCTGCATTTAACTCAACTATCAGAGCGCTCTCTCGTTGCTCATAAAGAGCAGCGTCCTCTTTTAATCTCCTTGTCTGAGCAGCCATCTCAGTTCTACAGACTGCTAGAAATTGCAACTCCTTTTGATCCTGTTCGCCCCGCTTCTTGAGAGCGGAAACCTGATCCACTAAATCTTGGCATCTCAGACACCACAGGCTAGTAGTACCTGGTGAGAACAGGCTACTGCTAGCCCCGCTTCTCGTCTCAGCCTGAATCTTGACAACTTGATGACGTAATTCAACACTCTCCTTTTCAAACTGTCCTGCTTTATCCTTAGTAAACTGTAGCTGGCTTTGAGCTGTCACTAAATCAGCCTCCAGCGATTCAGATTTAGTTTGCAGGTGACATAATGCCTTCTGCAGTTTGTCATTAAAAATATGCAGAACACAAGCATGCTCGGCTACCACATCCACCGTTAATTTAGCCTTATGAGCAAGTAGCCGGTCTAGGAACTCACTGAAAAAGCTATCAGCCTTAACAAGCTCCTGCGCATCAGTCGTAAGGCACTTAGAAATCCTTTCAATGTGGTCGGCAGTGGCATCTTTCGACCAACATAGGGAAGCTAATTTCTGGAATGCCAAATCAACCATATCTGCGTGAGCCATCGTAACAAACACAGGAATAGCTGCTAGAATTACTCTAACTCTGTAAGACGTAACTCATGCAGAGATCCCGTAAAGTGAGTTTCTGAGAGACGTAGCTCATTCAGAAATACTCATCCCTCGGACGAGACACCATTATGTCGGGATTATTAGTAGTATAAAAATAAGTTAGACTCTCTGTTGTCCAGGGGAAAATGGCTACTGATACCCAGCCCAAAGTTTTAAACTGCTTAATAAGAAGTTTTACATGAATTCATGTCTTTCATTATTCTCTTGTGTGCAAAAGAAAGAAATGTTTCAATACATGCATTCCTGGAGCTAGGGATAACCTTGCAGTAGAGAAGTATCAAACCTAGAAACTGCACCATTGTTATTTATTTATTTATTTAGAGAACATTTGTATACCTCTGCTTCCAGCGATCAGCAGCGGTTGACTATACATATCAGGAGGGGTAATCAACAGTTAATACAGAATGATTGCATGCCAAGATTCACACTGGGTTCACACTGCACAAAAATCTGATACAATATTTACAGGTGCAATTACATATATACATATTGTTACAATATTTACAACTTGCAGTTATATATATACAATCTGTTACACTAATTACAACTAAACTGGGGGGAGATGCACTAACCTAGATGCATTACATGGTGTTCAAATCCCTTAAAGTCATATTGTACAGTCATTCTAGTGTCATGGATACGGTTGACCCTTTGTGTTCCGGTTATTATTTACTCTGTTAGATTATAGTGAGTTATAAACAGGTGGGTTTTGAGCTTTTCCTAAAGTCTGTTAGGTTGTTGATTGCACGCATGCCATGTGGCAGTTGATTCCATAGCATGGGTGCAATGTAAGAGAATGCTAGAACAGTCCAGAATTGTTAGAACAGTCCTAAGGGAGGAAGCTGGTTGCTAGGCCCCAGAGGGATTTCTAATTGGACAGGTGCAGGGGGCGTTGGAGCCAATAGGAAGTTTGCATGTATCAAGCTGGAACCAATAGAAAGTTCTCATGTATCAAACAGAAGAAAAGGGTATAAATGAGTATGTCTCTGTAAAAACTTTGCTCAGTTCCTTTTGAAGCTTTGACTGACTGGGCCTGTGCACAATAAATTGGCTTGGATCTTTTGAACTGACTCCTGGTTTTAATTATTGCATGCTTATCAGCTGCTACATGATAAAACACACTTCCTCCAACATTCCTGTCACTGCTGGATAGGGTTGCCAACTTTTTCACAGAGAAAAATCCGACACCTGTGGCTCGCCATGCTCCACCCAATCTCCGCCCCTAGTCCCTCCCCTGCCCCCCCAGCCCCACCCACAAAAATTACCAAGGATACATGTAGGCTAACTCCCTTGGTCAGATAATAATGAAACTGGGAAACCCAAAAGCCAAACATGAAATGTACAACACTTGAGAAATAAAACTATAAAGTAATTTCCTCTTGCACTAAACAAAAACGCAAAGATGTTATCAATACACACTTCCCAGACCAGACATATTCCAGTTAATAAATTCAAAATAAAAAGTATTTTTCTACCTTCTGTTTGGGCATTTTATTTTTCAGTTGCAATTGCTCCAATCACTTTCTTCTGATTTCTTTGCATCTTCTGCGAGCTATCCATTTGTCCTTTCTTCTCTTTTAGATGTTTTCTATTCTCTCTCTATATCTGCTTTAACATATTGATCATTTCCCTTTTGCTCTTTCCCCCAATTCTTTCCTTATTCCTTTATCATCCACTTAAATTTCACCCTTCCATTCTCAGTCCCCTCTTACTCTCCCAATACCTGGCCCATCATAGACTTTTCTTCCACACAAAATATCTTTTCCCCTCTCCATTCTCATTCCCCATCCCCATTCCTTCTAGTCCTCCCCCAAAATCAGCTCCCTTATAGTTCTAGGCCTAACCAGCATCCGCTTCCTTCTAATCCCATTCTCCCATGCCCCCACATCAGCCCATTTCAAGTCCTATTCCACCTCCTCATCAGCCCCATTTCCCATCCTAGCCCCACATATGCTCTTTTCCAGTTCCATTCTAGCCCCCCCATCAGCCAATTTCCAATCTTAGCCCCCTCGTCAGCCCACTTCCAGTCCTATTCTAGCCCCTATCAGCCCATTTCCAGTGCTAGCCCTCACATCACAGGCCATTTCCAGTCCTTGCCCCCCCCCCCCCAATCACAGCCCATTTGCAGTCCTAGCCCCCCTAATCACAGCCCATTTCCAGTCCAAGTCCCCCCCCCATAGCCCATTTCCAGTCCAAGTCGTCCCCCCCGCATCACAGCCCATTTGTAGTCCTTGGCCTCCCCTCCGACCAGCACCACAGATGCCTGAGGGGCTTCAGTGTGAGCCGGGAAAGCCTGTGCCTGATGCCCCGCTTCTCGTCTCAGCCTGAATCTTGACAACTTGATGACGTAATTCAACACTCTCCTTTTCAAACTGTCCTGCTTTATCCTTAGTAAACTGTAGCTGGCTTTGAGCTGTCACTAAATCAGCCTCCAGCGATTCAGATTTAGTTTGCAGGTGACATAATGCCTTCTGCAGTTTGTCATTAAAAATATGCAGAACACAAGCATGCTCGGCTACCACATCCACCGTTAATTTAGCCTTATGAGCAAGTAGCCGGTCTAGGAACTCACTGAAAAAGCTATCAGCCTTAACAAGCTCCTGCGCATCAGTCGTAAGGCACTTAGAAATCCTTTCAATGTGGTCGGCAGTGGCATCTTTCGACCAACATAGGGAAGCTAATTTCTGGAATGCCAAATCAACCATATCTGCGTGAGCCATCGTAACAAACACAGGAATAGCTGCTAGAATTACTCTAACTCTGTAAGACGTAACTCATGCAGAGATCCCGTAAAGTGAGTTTCTGAGAGACGTAGCTCATTCAGAAATACTCATCCCTCGGACGAGACACCATTATGTCGGGATTATTAGTAGTATAAAAATAAGTTAGACTCTCTGTTGTCCAGGGGAAAATGGCTACTGAT
Source organism: Ichthyophis bannanicus (assembly GCA_033557465.1). NCBI lineage: Eukaryota > Metazoa > Chordata > Amphibia > Gymnophiona > Ichthyophiidae > Ichthyophis > Ichthyophis bannanicus. The sequence continues at coordinate 1,860,727,077 of CM066031.1, forward strand.
ACCCAGCCCAAAGTTCGGTGAGTTATTCTGGCAATGAGCCACGAAAGAAGTCTGGTCTGCAGATATATATTAGATTTTATTATGGACAGCCAGGTAGAAAAATATACAAACATACATATAGCTAAGTAGAAACATGAGGTAGAAATTGGTTATAGTACAGATGTACAATTGGACAACGTAATAAATCACTAATTAGTAACCAGACGTCACTGATTCACTCTGCACTGAGGAAAGGTATGAAATATATTGCTAACCCCTTGCCCATCCGGGGGAGGAGAGATAAGTCAGTACCTTAGCTTCGTCGGGCACTCAGGAACAGCACAGTCCAAGGAGGCAGCTGAGCTGGATAATGCAGGCTCCAGCCCTGACAGAGGCGAGCCGCAGTAAGTCCGAACCGGAGGTATCTGTGAAAGTCTTATCTCAGACCTTCGGAGTACGGCCTAGCCCACACGTAGTGGCCGTCTTGTGGAAGGCTCAGATCGCAGGAACCAGGTATGCAGTGCACAACAGGAAGGGACCGGTGCAGAAGTCTGCATGAACAGGTGGAGAAAGCCAACTAAAGTTCCAGCGCAGATTGTATTATTCTCTGTAAGAATACTCCGATGATTGGTTGGCACCAGGCAGTCCGAGGTGTTCTCAGCGAATCAGGAGGTAGATGATGGGCATCTTCTTGCAGACAAAGGATCCATAGTAAGAAGTCATGCAAAGGCAACAGTATGTAATTTCTGGGCATATGTACAAGTGTCCAAGGACAGTGAAGCAGCAGATGTGCGTGCATTTGGGCAGTGAATTAGCCACGGACAATAGCTTCTGTATGCACACTTAGAAATGCTGCGCAAGCAGGTGTTTGGAGGTCAGGTTTGTAGCTGAACACAGCAAAAGTGTAGTGAAGAATCCATCTTGTCTGTTCAGTTTGGTTCAGGCCTGAGTTGCTGAGCAGGCCGGAGATTTGCAGGTAGAATTGCAGGGGCACCAGCCCTACAACGCTGGGGACGTTGGTTTCCCGCTCCGGCAAGCTCGGTCCCTCCTGGGAGAGCTGTGGCTGGGCCGGAGGGGCAGGGAGGCTGCAGTCGGCTTCAAGGCCTGATGGCGCTTCTTTTAAAAGGGTTACAGGAGTGCAGTCTGGATGGAATAAAAAGTTCCATGTACATCCCCCTTTTCATATAGGGGATGGACATGGAAGACAGAAGTTTTCCATGTCTGTATTCACATCTGCTTGCCTGATACATTTAGGTTTGTAAAAAGTATAGGTCACAGTAGAGGTTCAGAGGGAGGGGAAGCAGCCTTGAGTCTGTGACTCCATTTGGGGTCCCAACCCACAGCTTGGGAACCACTGGCCTAATAGCTAGGGAGAAAGCATGGGATACAGAGTGTGGCGTGTTCTGCTCCAGCCCCTCTTTACTCCCCTCCCCTGGCTCTACAGTTCCACTTCCTTTCTGTTTACAAATTAAGCTCTACAAAACCCAAAGTTTAAAACCAGATTCTGTAGCAAGAAATATGCTTATGGTTTTATTAAAGTCAGGGCTGCCTGCAATTTATTGGGTTAGAAAGTGCAGCAGTGTTTGTATAGAGAGGGCAGGATGTTGGAGACAATCTCCTACCTCAGCAGAAGTTCCTGCAGGCATTTCCCTCTTTGCTTTGATAACTTACAGGATCAGAAATGAACTGGGGGCTCTTTCTCTGGCTGTGACTGCTGAATGATTGCTTTTTGCAGGGCTGACAGAGGGTGTAGCAGCTCAGGGGCTGCTGCAGGGGAAGGAGGCAGAGAAAAGGCAGAAGCTGAGATTTATAGCCGAAGAGTTATGGTTTTATCTGCAGCTGCTGCTCTGCAATTTAAAAAGGACTTTTTGTATCTTTCCTCCTGTGTTCAGCAAATGGTGACTCCTCTCTCTGTGCTGGGTGCAGAATGATGATGTCACATCACCCAGGGAAGCTCGGAGCAGGGATATGAGCACACACTGATGACATCACAAAGGGAGATGCCAGAGCATTTCAGTGAGGACTGGGCTGGCACTGCAGGGCACAGCGTTTTCCTGCTCAGAGCTGCCAAGTTACCCAGTTCCAGGAGGGAGAACTTTTGTTCAGTTCTGGTTTTGAAACTTACAACTCAAAGCATTGTACTACTTGTAGTTCATAGAAACATGACAGCAGAAAAAGACCACATGGCCTATCTAGTCTGCCCTTCTATATCAACTACAGTAGTCCTCTTTTTATCTTTAGAGATCCTCTGTGTTTGTCCCATGCTTTTTGAATTCAGATATTGTCCTTGTGTCCACCACCTCCACTGGGAGATTATTCCATGCATCTACCACTCTTTCCATAAAGAAATATTTCTACTTATTACTCATGAGCACTGTTCCCTCTAAGCTGTGCGCGTGTGCGCGCGCACACACCTCGCCGAGCGAGCGCACATACTTTACAACAGAGCGCACAAAAATTACAGCTCTGATTCTGATAGAAAACACAGACGTCTTAAAATTTAAAAGTTATGATTGTAGTTACTAGAAATTTCCCGCTTCATTTAGTAATCGTCTATTTTCATTTAATTTGATTAACATCAATGTGGTGTACATACTGTATTCTGACGTGTAGTCAAATTTTAAAGTATATAACTCCGAGTGTCATTATGTGGCGCACAAAAATTTAACCTTCCTTCAAAAGCTGCACACAGCTGATATTTTATGCGCACACAGCCTACAGAAAATTAGAGGGAACATTGCTCATGAGTCTATCCCCTTTCACTCTCATCCTATGTCCCCTCGTAGTACAGTTTGTCTTCAATTGAAAGAGACCCTCCTGTGCATTTATGCCACGGAGATATTGCCTCTATCCCACCTTACAAATTAAGCTCTACAAAACCCAAAGTTTAAAACCAGATTCTGTAGCAAGAAATATGCTTAGGGTTTTATTAAAGTCAGGGCTGAATGCAATTTATTGGGTTAGAAAGTGCAGCAGTGTTTGTATAGAGAGGGCAGGAAGTTGGAGGCAATCTCCTACCTGAGCGGAAGCTCCTGCAGGCATTTCCATCTTTGCTTTGCTAACTTGCAGGATTAGAAATGAACTGGGGGCTCTTTCTCTAGTTGCAACTGCTGAATGATTGCTTTTTGCAGGGCTGACAGAGGACTGTAGCAGCTCGTGGGCTCCTGCAGGGGAAGGAGATAGAGAAAAGGCAGAAGCTGAGATTTAGAGCTGGAGAGTTATGGTTTTATCTGCAGCTGCTCCTCTGCAAATAAAAAGGACTTTTTGTATCTTTCTTCCTGTGCTCAGCAAACGGTGACTCTTCTCTCTGTGCTGGGTGCAGAATGATGACATCACCCAGGAAAGCCCAGAGCAGGGATATGAGTGAGCACACGCTGATGACATCACAAAGGGAGATGCCAGAGCCTTTCAGTGAGGGCTGGCACTGCAGGGCACAGCGTTTTCATGCTTAGAGCTGCCAAGTTACCCAGTTCCAGGAGGGAGATTTTTAAGCCAGACCTGGATTTCTGACAATATCATCCTGTTGCATTATGGGATTCCAATGGGTAAAATCAGAGACTACAAATGTCATACTGCATTGTAGTACAAATTTAAAAGCAGAACTGGAAGACAAAATCTCCAGACTCCTGGTGCTGCAGCAAAGTGCAATCAATGAATAAATCCAGGAGTCAATTGACAGGGTCCAAGCCAATTTATTGTCCTGAAACAACCTTCCATTGATCCTTCTATTTTGTCTAATTGGCGGCCGGTCTCTAACCTTCCTTTCCTGGCTAAACTTTTGGAGCGTTTTGTTTTTGACAAATTAAATTCGCACGTAGAGGCCACAAATACTCTCCGGGCTTCCGACACGGGTACAGCACTGAAACTGTTCTTTTGGCACTTTTAAATGAACTTCATGTTGCTCACGATCGTGGTGATGTCACTCTTCTTGTTTCTCTGGATCTTTCTGCAGCTTTCGACTTGATAGATCACCGGACTCTCCTTTCTCGTCTATTTGATCTTAGGTTGCGGGGCACTGTCTTACAGCGGTTTCGTTCTTTTCTTACAGCCCACACGTTCACTGTGCACTCTGGTAGTCACTCCTCCTCTTCCCTCCCACTTATCTGTGGTGTTCCACAGGGGTCTGTTCTTTCTCCTTTATTGTGGCAGGTGAAGGCCTGTGACATAAGCAGGCCAGCATGGCTAGCTTGACCTGTAAATGAGGCCTGTGGAGAGGCATATAGGATTGCACATCCCCCAACATGCTGCTATTGAAAGATAGAACTTAGTAGAAGTATTGAATTAGCTTAGGTAAGCAGAACCAAGAGATGGAAAAATACAGAAAGACACGTTTAAAAGTTACTGATAAGAAAAAGGACATCTGCAAAGATATAATTAGGAGTGCTGACAGATGAGTTGCAGAGCCCTGCTCCTCTGCACGCACAAATTGGTTCTATGGCCTTGAGAGTGTGAAAGTAACAAGTTGATGAACTGACCATTGTAATTGGGACTAGAAGGGGGGCATGCAGGTGTCATGCCCACTGGAGGGACATAATTGGATAAACTTATCAGTACCGGGTCCAATGGAAGAGGTACGGGAGGTACGGGAGGTTACCGGGACCAATGAAATGTTTTTCTATACCTAGAATGGAACAGAAGTCTATAAAAGTTGTTGTAATGCTTGAAAACTTTGCTCAGCCATTTTGAAATTGACTGGTTCGAGACTTGTGCACAAATAAATGATTTGGACCTTCTGAACAGACTCCTGGTATCATTGGTTTGTTTGCGCTTTGCTGCTACATATTCTTGGTGCGTTGGCCGGGAAGTTGTGGAATCAAAGTGTATATAGGGCAATATACCACGACTTTCCGCCTCTATAGGCTTGGTCCTGCCGGGATCGCGCCCTTCCGACGAGGGCTGCTCCCTGGCGCCAACGGTCCCTTGTATCGGAGGGAGCTGGTCGGACCTCGGCGGGTGCCGGGCCCGGTTGGAGCCAACGCCTCGAACCCGAGTGAGGGGAGTCCGAGGTCCAACTCATGCGCCTGCTTGGGAAGTTTGAGGACCGGATCCGGTGAGTATAGTTTTGATTTTGGGTCTAGACAGAAATAGAAAGAGCAGTACTGCCATTGGAACTTGGAATTTGGAATTTGTAATCTCGAGTTATTGGGAATTGGTAAGAGAGCATGATCAACTCTCAAGGAAGGGCCGAGTAACCCCGCATGGGAATTCGCCGGGTGAAACCCTCATCCTTTTTGTAATTGGGAAAAAGACTAGTCAGAATAGATAGAAACGAATGCATTCTGGGATACGTTGCTAGCATGATTGTGTGAACGAAGTGTGAATGAGAGGTCTGGCAGCACGGACCAAGTGAAGGCGGACCCCTGAGTAGCGCATTTCCTGACCGGGCGACCGCGTTCAGGTCGCGAAAAGGGGGTAGCGATTGTCGTCTTGTCTTGTTATTTGTACTCCTTATACGTTTCCAGGGCCGTGAGGACCCCTTACCCACGGTCCGCCCTCCTTTTCCCTTCTGTCTGTTGTTGCGCGCACACATCGAAATGGGAGGGGCGGGGTCTACTAGAAACACTCCATTAGAATGTATGATCGCACATTTTAAAGAGGGATATTCAGGAGATTATGGTATTAAAATGACAGCAGCCCGTTTGCAGATTTTGTGTACTAGGGAGTGGCCCGATCTAGACCCCATCTGGCCCCGAGAGGGAACGTTCAATGTAGAGATTATTCAGTCAATACACCGTAGAGTGCGGGTAGCGCACCCCGATCAGTACCCCTATATAGATTCCTGGTTAAGTATTTGTGAAGATCCGCCCCCCTGGGCGCAGCGCTGTTATGAGGAACAGTGTAGAATAATGTTAGCTAAAACAGATTCTAGACAGAAAACGGAACAGCCTAGAATGAAAGAGCAGGATAAGAAAGCCAAGAAGAAGCCCATCTTGGTAGATCCTGATTCCCCAGAAATAATCCTCAGGCAGCCCCGAACCCCAGGTCCAATAAGAGTAGCCCGGCGTCCTGCCCCAGAACCCCAGCGACGGCCGGAGCGGGACCCAACCCCTGATCCACCTCCCGGAGGGGAGGAAGAGGAAGAATTAGCTGAAAGAGAAGAGGAGGACATAAAAAGTGAGCCAGAAGCGGAGATAGAAGAAGGAGAAAGAGGGAATCCCCCAGGCGAGGAGGACAGTGTACAAGTAATTGAGAAAGTCAGCACTAGTGCTAGCACTAGCACGCCAGTAAAAGATAAACTCAAAGCAAAACCTGCTGAGAGAAAGAAAGTGACCCCTTCAAAGGCAATCACGACAATAACCCTTAGATCCCAAAAGACACCTACGACAGCCAAAATGTTTCCCTTACGGCAAGTCCCGGGAGTGCCCGTAAAGAATGATAATGATGAAGTGGTAGCGGGACCCCTAACTTATGTGTATATCCCTTTCTCTACAACTGATTTATTAAATTGGAGGTCGCATTATGCCTCCTATACTAGTAAGCCCCAGGAGCTGACAGAATTAGTAACTAGTATTATGGAAACTCACCAACCCACCTGGCCAGATTGCCGTCAGCTCCTGACCACCCTATTCACGACAGAAGAACGAGCAAGAATTAGAAAAGCAGCTATTGAGTGGATGGCAGAAAACCCTGTCGCTCCGGCACAGGGGCAGAATATAATAGACCGTCGGGAAGCAGCTCAGAAAGAATTCCCGAATGAAGACCCCCAATGGGATCCAAATACAGATGAAGGATCCACAGCCCTAGCCCGTTTTCGCCAAGGCTTTTTACAAGGCCTGAAAAGGGGGGGCCAAAAAGCTATGAACCTTTCCAAAGTTGCAGGAGTCATCCAAGGGATAGATGAGAGCCCAGCAGATTTTTATGAAAGATTAACTGAAGCATACAGAATGTATACTCCCTATGATCCCGAGGCACCAGGAAGTTTATGTATGGTGAATTCTGCTTTTGTAAACCAGTCACAACCAGACATTAGACGTAAATTACAGAAATTAGAAGGGTTTGCGGACATGAATGCAACACAGTTACTGGAAGTCGCTCATAAAGTGTATGTGAATCGTGATACTGAAAGACAGAGAGAATGTGATAGAAAGATGAAGAAGAAAGCTGATTTTTTGGCTGCGGCCATAGTTGAAAAGAAAAGGGGAGGTGTCCCTAGTCGAAGGAGCAGAGGAAGAGGGCGGGGTCAAGGCGGAGGCCGGACCCAGAGGCTAGGCGTGAACCAATGCGCCTATTGCAGAGAGGAAGGACATTGGAGAGATACGTGCCCGCAACTCGAAGACGCCCAGCAAGATGACGACAGCAGTCATCAGTGGCGAGAAGAAAGACGAGGCTATCCCCGAAGCCGAGGAGGAGCCAATCGAGAACAATTCCAGCGAGAGAGAGGAGGAGCCATTCAAGCATTGGCCACAACAACCCATGATGAAAATGACGTGGATTAGGACAGACCGGGCTCCAAGTTTGCTTTAGGTCTCCAGGAGCCTATGGTCGGAATACAAATAGGAGACCAAATTATGGACTTTATGGTTGATACTGGAGCACAACATTCAGTAATAGACAAAAAGATAGCCCCATTTTCTACAAAAGCAGTCACCATTATAGGAGCAACCGGTGCCAAAGCTACAAAATCTTTTCTTCAGAATCGTATATGCAGTCTAGGAGGACAGCAAATAACTCATCAATTCCTTTACATGCCCGAATGTCCAGTGCCACTACTGGGACGAGATATGCTAGCCAAGCTTCAAGCACAGATATCTTTCTCTGAACAAGGAGAAATGCAAATGACAGTGAATTCCCAAGCCAAACCAGCAGGAGTAATGCTGCTGACAGTTCCCCGAGAAGAAGAATGGAGATACTACATTGATGATTCTGTCCAAGACACCTATTTTGAACAAACTTTAAAGAACATCGATGCACCACCTGGAGTATGGGCAGAAGGCAGTCCCCCAGGCCTAGCCAAGCATATAGCTCCAGTGATTGTAACCCTCAAGCCTAGTGCTACACCAGTGCACGTCAAACAGTACCCTCTCCCAAGAGCCGCAATTGAAGGCATTCATCGCCACCTACAAAGATTGCTCGAGTATGGCCTACTAAAAGTATGTCAATCCCCATGGAACACTCCACTTTTGCCAGTAAAGAAACCTGGGACAGATGATTATCGCCCAGTACAAGATTTGAGAAGAGTAAATGATGCAGTTGAAACTATACATCCAGTTGTACCCAATCCTTACACTCTTCTAGGACTGATACCTGCTGAAGCTACCCATTTCACTGTACTGGATTTGAAAGATGCATTCTTTTGCATAAGATTAGCCCCTGTAAGCCAAATATTGTTTGCATTCGAATGGCAGGACCCCATCTCTGGAAGAGGGGGCCAACTCACCTGGACAAGATTACCCCAAGGATTCAAGAATTCGCCTACCATCTTTAGTGCTGCACTGAATCAAGACCTTTCAAGCTATCCAGTAGCCCCGGGGAAGAGAGTGCTTCTCCAATACGTGGATGATCTGTTGATAGCTGCCATATCAGAAAGTGAATGCATACTAGCCACCAAAGACCTCTTGCAGTTACTAGATGAAGCTGGATACAAAGTTTCCAGAGCCAAAGCACAGCTATGCCAAGAAGAAGTGAAATACTTGGGTTTTCGTATAACCCAAGGGAGCCGAAGATTGGGCAGAGAAAGAAAAGAAGCAGTATGTAGAATTCCAACTCCAACAACCAGAAAGCAAGTCAGAGCCTTTCTGGGAGCGGCAGGATATTGCCGAATCTGGATACCCAACTTTGCCCAAATTGCCAAACCACTGTATGAAGCCACAAAAGGAGAAGAGAAGTCGCCACTGGAGTGAGGACATGAGCAGGATACAGCCTTCAAGACGTTAAAGGAAGAATTGATGTCATCACCAGCACTTGGACTACCAGATGTCCACAAACCTTTCCACTTGTTTGTACATGAAGCACAGGGAAATGCCTTGGGCATGTTGACTCAGAAATTGGGAAATTGGGAGCGACCTGTAGCATACCTATCGAAACAATTGGATCCTGTGGCCAAAGGATGGCCACCATGCCTGAGAGCAGTTGCAGCTACAGCGCTACTAGTGAGTGAAGCAGACAAACTCACATTAGGACAGAACATACGAGTCACTGTGCCACATGCAGTCCTTGCCCTTATGGAACAGAAAGCAAATTATTGGCTCACCAATTCCCGAATGTTGAAGTACCAGAGCATGTTATGTGAAAACCCACAGATACAACTTGAAGTGAGCCATGCCTTGAATCCAGCTACCTTGATACCCATCAGTGAAGAACTCCCAGAACATGACTGTATCGAAGTCATGGAAACTGTGTTCTCCAGTCGACCCGACTTGACAGATGTACCCATAGACAACCCTGACCAAATCTATTATGTTGATGGGAGCAGTCTCATCCTTGATGGACGACGCTGTGCCGGATATGCAGTCGTCACTCAACACAAAGTAGTTGAATCATCAGCCCTAGCCTCAGGCACATCAGCCCAGAAAGCCGAATTGATAGCACTCACCAGAGCATTGCTGTTAGGAGAAAAACTTGTGCTGAGCGTATATACAGATTCCAAATATGCCTTCACTACCTTGCATGCCCATGGAGCTCTCTATAAAGAAAGAGGACTCATCACATCCGGAGGAAAATCAGTCAAATATGGTCCCGAGATATTGATGTTACTTGATGCAGTTTGGGCCCCAACATGTGTAGCTGTCATGCATTGTAGAGGACATCAAGCAGGAAAAGGAGAAGTTGCCCGAGGAAATAGATTTGCAGATGCCTCAGCACGACAAGCAGCTATGACAGGACAGATTGCCCCACAAGCTATGCCAATGCAAGCAGCATTGTTTCCAGTACCTTTGAATCTATGGACCCCACGATATACCACCAAAGAATTGGATTACTACTGTAACAGAGAAGATGGAATACTGAAAGATGGATGGATTGAGCTGCCACCAGAAGAGGGCAGTCAACCTCCTGGACGAATAGTAATTCCTGAACTGTTAGGACCGTCCTTTGTCAAAGCTTTCCACGAAGCCACCCACTATGGGAAGAGTGCTATGGAGAAAGCACTCAGACCACATTTCTACATCCCTCTGATGACAACCATATCAGCTTCAGTAGCACGTCAATGTCTCACCTGTGCCAAAAATAATGCCAAGCAAGGCCTTATAACGGCACCCCGAGTTCAGTCAGAAGGTGTCACCCCCATGCACAACCTCCAAGTTGATTTTACCGAAATGCCAAAGGCCAATGGATACCATTACCTATTAGTATTAGTTTGTACCTTCTCTGGGTGGGTAGAAGCATTCCCAACCAGAACTGAGAAAGCCCGAGAAGTTACCAAAGTCTTAATGAGAGAGATTGTCCCCAGATTCGGAATTCCAGCAGTAATAGGGTCAGACAATGGACCCTCATTTGTCTCCCAAGTTACTCAGCAGTTAGCAAAAGCTTTGCAGATACAATGGAAACTCCACACTGCATACAGACCCCAGAGTTCAGGGAAAGTTGAGCGAATGAATCGTACCTTGAAAGCCCAAATGTCCAAGCTTTGTCAGGAGACACACTTGAAATGGCCCCAAGTGCTCCCCATAGCTTTACTCAGAATACGCTCAGCTCCTGTAAAGTCAACAGGATTTTCCCCTTTTGAAGTTCTGTATGGTAAACCCCCACCAATAGTGCAGGGAGTCAAAGGAAGTTTAGCCCAGATTGGTTCAGAAGTAACCAGACAAGAACTCCTAGCTCTTAGTTTTGTTCTGCAGACTCTCCATGCGTGGATCCAAGACCAGTTGCCTATCAACTTGACGGAACCCTTGCATCCCTACCAGCCTGGTACTTCGGTGTGGATCAAAGATTGGAAGAAGACACCGTTGGAACCCCATTGGAAGGGACCGTACACCGTCATCCTGTCTACCCCAACTGCAGTAAAGGTAGCCGAGATCGACGCCTGGATCCACCACAGCAGAGTCAAGCCCGCCGCTGATCCTGAACCAGAGCAGTGGACAGCAGAACAGCATCTTGATGCACCCTTGCGAGTTACTCTGAGACGGCAACCAGCAGCTTAGACACTTCATCACAAGTGCTTTGCAGTAGCCAAGTCTTTCGAAGAGGATTGCTGTTTTCCATGCAGCAACAGTTTTGTTTCAGCGAACCCAATTTGTGTGTGATTTGACACACTACTTTGAGACTACATTGACTAAGCCAGATTTCACAAGCCAACTGAAATTGCTAAAAAGTTGGTCAATGTGTACTGGACATCTTGAGGATCTTCAGTCAACACTCAGCACCCGTTAAATTGCTTCATTAGCAAACGGGACGAAGAATAAAAGACCGTCGTGATCAAGATCAGCAAGCTGAGGATTCAGAAGAACTCCAATCAACATCAACATGTATCTTTGTTTTTGCTTTGCCTTGGTTGCCTTCTTTGGAGGTTTTGAACAGACTTATGCTTTACCTCCATGCACTGCTTGCATTACCTCTACTAGAACTGGACTGAAAGTAACTCAGACTTTGCTTTATCATTCTTACTATACCTGCAAGGGAACAGTAACTCGGTGTATCTATAACACCACTGAACTAAATGTTTGCACTCATGGCAAAATCAAAGCATGCTATAATCCGCATCAGAATCCATCCTATTACACGTTGGAAATAAGATGGAAGGATGCAGATGGACCGATACTAGCTGCTACACCACCACTTAAGGACATTACTAAACCTGCTGTTTTGAATTTTGATGCATGTAATGCTATTAATAGAGATAGTCAGTCCACCTGTGGTACATGGGAGAAAGCGTATCGAAATGACCATAAGTATATGTGTCCAGAAGGTGCCACAAATTGGTGGAAGTGTACAGGTAAAACGGGATCAGGCTATAGTACTGCAACAGCGGCAGACTACTATTGCCCGTATTGGGGATGTGTTTTTTATGCTACCTGGAACACTGGTATAACTGATGAGAAAATAGATAAACGGATGGCTACACTAACCAAGCCAACCACAAATGATAAATGTCAGAAAGATGCTTGCAACCCCTTACACTTACGTATACACAATCCTCATGCATGGAAACAAGGATACAAGTTTGGTTTACGTATTGCTGGAGGAGCAATAGATCCAGGGACCATTGTGTATATCAGATTGAATACTCAAGCCCACAAGTCATCTAAATATCATATTCATAATACCTTTTATGAAGCCATGCATGTAAATAAGTTTGAGATCCCTCACCCCTCACAGAATTTATTTCTAGAATTAGCTGGAGCAGTAGTATCTAGTCTTAAGATCTCAGATTGCTATTTTTGTGGTGGAACCCAAATGGGAGACCAATGGCCATGGGAAGCCCAAGAATTGAATTATTCTATGACTTACAATCAGACTGAATTACACAAGGCTACCAGTGAATGGGTGTTAGCGCACTCAATCGTTGGACGTCTTTGCTATGCCAGAACTGGACCCCAGTTCACCCAGAAGGTAGGACAGCTGGTCTGTCTTAGCCAGAAGTACTATAATGCCACGACCAAAAAGACAGCATGGTGGTCAGGAATCAGACATCCTGAACCTCCAAACCCATTAGCCAGATTTCCTGAACTTGCTGGTTTCTGGACTAACCTTGCCAAAGTCCAAGCCTGGCAAGCCCCACCTGGCCTATATTGGATCTGTGGAAACCGAGCATATGCACAACTCCCGCCACACTGGGGAGGAGCATGTGTCTTAGGAACCATCAGACCTTCTTTCTTTCTTTTAAACACTGAACATGGAGAACAATTAGGATACCCTGTATACACTACCCACCGACACAAAAGAGCAGTGAGACAGAAAAGAGAAGCCTTACAGATAGGCAAGTGGGAGAAGTGGCAAGGTGATGATTGGCCACCAGAAAGAATTATTGAGTATTATGGACCTGCCACTTGGAATGATGATGGTATGTATGGTTATCGTACCCCAATTTATATGATTAATCGTATTATTCGCTTACAAGCAGTAGTTGAAATAATAACCAATGAAACTAGTCATGCTCTTACGCTCTTAGCTAGACAAAGTACTCAGATGCGCACTGCTATATACCAGAATCGCTTAGCACTTGATTATTTGTTAGCAGCTGAAGGAGGAGTATGTGGTAAGCTGAATCTAACTAATTGCTGTTTGAAAATAGATGATAAGGGTCATGTTACCCAAGTTGTTACTCCTGTTCTATGTGAAGCCAAACAGTTTGTTATGGTCATTTTGTTATATGTAAACCGCGCTGACAATAGTGCGGTATATAAGAAATTGTAATAAATAAATAAATAAAATAAAGTAGTTGAAGAAATTGCTAAAGATATGCAAAGACATGCTTATGTGCCAGTACAGACTTGGCACTCATTGAAATTTCCTAACTGGTTTGCTAATCTTTTCTTTTGGCTGGGAGGATTTAAGACTTTCATTGTTCTAGTACTAATCCTTGTTGCTGTTATCTTCTTATTACCATGTATAATCCCATGTTGTATGCGTTCCATTCATAATGCTATTGATAGTACAGTAGAGCGGAAGACCGCAACTAAAATAATGGCTTTATACAAAGCTAGTCCTAGTCGAAATCCTTCAATCATGATGTGATTCTAATAAAAGTGATTTAACTCTCACACCTTATTAAGTAATAGGGTGAGATTAATCAAAGGGGGGAATGTGGCAGGTGAAGGCCTGTGACCCACGGAGTCTGACATAAGCAGGCCAGCATGGCTAGCTTGACCTGTAAATGAGGCCTGTGGAGAGGCATATAGGATTGCACATCCCCCAACATGCTGCTATTGAAAGATAGAACTTAGTAGAAGTATTGAATTAGCTTAGGTAAGCAGAACCAAGAGATGGAAAAATACAGAAAGACACGTTTAAAAGTTACTGATAAGAAAAAGGACATCTGCAAAGAAATAATTAGGAGTGCTGACAGATGAGTTGCAGAGCCCTGCTCCTCTGCACGCACAAATTGGTTCTATGGCCTTGAGAGTGTGAAAGTAACAAGTTGATGAACTGACCATTGTAATTGGGACTAGAAGGGGGGCATGCAGGTGTCATGCCCACTGGAGGGACATAATTGGATAAACTTATCAGTACCGGGACCAATGGAAGAGGTACGGGAGGTACGGGAGGTTACCGGGACCAATGAAATGTTTTTCTATACCTAGAATGGAACAGAAGTCTATAAAAGTTGTTGTAATGCTTGAAAACTTTGCTCAGCCATTTTGAAATTGACTGGTTCGAGACTTGTGCACAAATAAATGATTTGGACCTTCTGAACAGACTCCTGGTATCATTGGTTTGTCTGCTACATTATTATTTAATATCTTTCTTGCTCCTTTGCCTCTTTTGATTCAGCAGTATTCTGTATCTCCATACATTTACGCTGATGACATTATTCTCCTCTGTCATGTTTCTCCCCTCACCCTGGATATCTCCCCATTGAACGACTGTCTTTCTCATATTGCTTCTTGGCTTTCTCAAAACTTTCTCCACTTAAATCCTTTAAATCCACGGCTATGTGGGTATCTCTTAGTGGTTCCTGTCCCTCTGTCGCCCCCATGATTGATTCAGTTCCTATTCCCCTTGTTTCTTCTTTCCGCTATTTGGGGGTCACTCTTGATTCATCACTTTCTTTTCACGATCACATTTCTTCTCTCACTCGTCGGTCCTTTGCGAACCTTCGGCAGATTAGAGCCACTCGTTCTCTTTTCTCGTCTGATTCTCTGGTTACTCTTGTTTTAGCTTTGATAATTAGTAGACTTGACTACTGTAACGTTTTCCTGGCTAATCTTCCAAAATATCAGCTTCAACGGTTACAATCTATTCAAAATACCGCAGCTCGCCTTATCACTTTTTCCCATCGTTTCGATCATGTCACTCCCCTTCTTCTCCGTCTGCAATGTTCCCTCTAATTTTCTGTAGGCTGTGTGCGCATAAAATATCAGCTGTGTGCAGCTTTTGAAGGAAGGTTAAATTTTTGTGCGCCACATAACGACCCTCAGAGTTATATACTTTAAAATTTGACTACACGTCAGAATATAGTATGTACACCACATTGATTTTAATCAAATTAAATGAAAATAGACGATTACTAAATGAAGCGGGAAATTTCTAGTAATTACAATCATAACTTTTAAATTTTAAAGACATCTGTGTTTTCTATCAGAATCAGAGCCGTAATTTTTGTGCGCTCTGTTGTAAAGTATGTGCGCTCGCTCGGCGAGGTGTGTGCGCGCGCACACGCGCACAGCTTAGAGGGAACAGTGTCCGTCTGCACTGGTTGCCCCTCCGTTTTCGTTATCAGTAGAAGTTCCTTATCTTGATTCATCGCACTATTCATACTGGCAATCCTCTGTATCTTGCAGGCCTGATTTCCCTTCATACGCCCTATCGTCAACTCCGGTCTTTTCATGCCAATCGTTTATCCTTGCCTTCCCCATCACAAGCTCATTTAGAACAAACCCGACACTCTGCTTTTTTCTTTCTTGGTCCATTTCTTTGGAATTCATTACCACCTTCCCTCCGGTTAGAACCCTCCTATCCCCAATTCAAGACACTACTCAAAACCCATCTGTTCAAGCAGGCCTTTGACCTTCCTGCTAGTTATCCCCCCCCCCCCCCTTGATATTGTTGCTGGATTTTGTTTTTTTTTTTACTGTCTGTTTGTTGGTGTCCTGTCTCTCCCTGACTGTTTTGTTTTTGGCCTTTTAAATATTCTTATTTTAGTTACTTGGTTTTACTTCTGTGTGCTGCTTTGTTTTACTTTCCTATTATTTATGGCGTTCTTTTCTATAGTTTGCAGTGTGGACCTTTTTTTTATTGTACACCGATTTATGCTTTGGCCACAGCGGTCTATCAAATGTTTTAATAAAGATAAAGATAAAGATTGTGCACAGGCCCAGTCAGTCAAAGCTTCAAAAGGAACTGAGCAAAGTTTTTACAGAGACATAACCATTTATACCTCCTTTTCAGTTTGATACATGAGAACTTTATATTGGTTCTAGCTCGATACATACAAACATCTGATTGGTTCCAACGCCCCCTGCACCTGTCCAATCAGAAATCCCTCCGGGGCCTAGCAACCAGCCCCCTCCCTTAGGATTGTTCTAACAATGGTGCAGTTCTTGATTTTGATACTTCTCTACTGCAAGGTTATCCCTAGCTTCAGGAATGCATGCATTGAAACATTTCTTTCTTTTGCACACAAGAGAATAATGAAAGACTTATGAATTCATGTAAAACTTATTAAGCAGTTTAAAGCAGTTTTCTCATTTTTCATAGATTTTTGGTTCTTTTCTAGCTATAATGGGGTTTAGGATCCAGGCCTAACTTACAGGCCTTTCATAGTAGCAGGCCATTCTAGGCCATAGCCTGCCACACTGGAACTGGGTCACTTGGCAACTCTGATTGTGGCAGGCTATGGCCTAGAGTAGTCTGCAAATATGAAAGGCCTGTAAGTTAGGCTTGGATCCCAACCCCCATTATAGCTAGAAAAGAACCAAAAATCTGTGAAAAATGAGAAAATTGTTTTAAACTGCTTAATAAGAAGTTTTACATGAATTCATGTCTTTCATTATTCTCTTGTGTGCAAAAGAAAGAAATGTTTCAATACATGCATTCCTGGAGCTAGGGATAACCTTGCAGTAGAGAAGTATCAAACCTAGAAACTGCACCATTGTTATTTATTTATTTATTTAGAGAACATTTGTATACCTCTGCTTCCAGCGATCAGCAGCGGTTGACTATACATATCAGGAGGGGTAATCAACAGTTAATACAGAATGATTGCATGCCAAGATTCACACTGGGTTCACACTGCACAAAAATCTGATACAATATTTACAGGTGCAATTACATATATACATATTGTTACAATATTTACAACTTGCAGTTATATATATACAATCTGTTACACTAATTACAACTAAACTGGGGGGAGATGCACTAACCTAGATGCATTACATGGTGTTCAAATCCCTTAAAGTCATATTGTACAGTCATTCTAGTGTCATGGATACGGTTGACCCTTTGTGTTCCGGTTATTATTTACTCTGTTAGATTATAGTGAGTTATAAACAGGTGGGTTTTGAGCTTTTTCCTAAAGTCTGTTAGGTTGTTGATTGCACGCATGCCATGTGGCAGTTGATTCCATAGCATGGGTGCAATGTAAGAGAATGCTAGAACAGTCCAGAATTGTTAGAACAGTCCTAAGGGAGGAAGCTGGTTGCTAGGCCCCAGAGGGATTTCTAATTGGACAGGTGCAGGGGGCGTTGGAGCCAATAGGAAGTTTGCATGTATCAAGCTGGAACCAATAGAAAGTTCTCATGTATCAAACAGAAGAAAAGGGTATAAATGAGTATGTCTCTGTAAAAACTTTGCTCAGTTCCTTTTGAAGCTTTGACTGACTGGGCCTGTGCACAATAAATTGGCTTGGATCTTTTGAACTGACTCCTGGTTTTAATTATTGCATGCTTATCAGCTGCTACATGATAAAACACACTTCCTCCAACATTCCTGTCACTGCTGGATAGGGTTGCCAACTTTTTCACAGAGAAAAATCCGACACCTGTGGCTCGCCATGCTCCACCCATTCTCCGCCCCTAGTCCCTCCCCTGCCCCCCCAGCCCCACCCACAAAAATTACCAAGGATACATGTAGGCTAACTCCCTTGGTCAGATAATAATTAAACTGGGAATCCCAAAAGCCAAACATGAAATGTACAACACTTGAGAAATAAAACTATAAAGTAATTTCCTCTTGCACTAAACAAAAACGCAAAGATGTTATCAATACACACTTCCCAGACCAGACATATTCCAGTTAATAAATTCAAAATAAAAAGTATTTTTCTACCTTCTGTTTGGGCATTTTATTTTTCAGTTGCAATTGCTCCAATCACTTTCTTCTGATTTCTTTGCATCTTCTGCGAGCTATCCATTTGTCCTTTCTTCTCTTTTAGATGTTTTCTATTCTCTCTCTATATCTGCTTTAACATATTGATCATTTCCCTTTTGCTCTTTCCCCCAATTCTTTCCTTATTCCTTTATCATCCACTTAAATTTCACCCTTCCATTCTCAGTCCCCTCTTACTCTCCCAATACCTGGCCCATCATAGACTTTTCTTCCACACAAAATATCTTTTCCCCTCTCCATTCTCATTCCCCATCCCCATTCCTTCTAGTCCTCCCCCAAAATCAGCTCCCTTATAGTTCTAGGCCTAACCAGCATCCGCTTCCTTCTAATCCCATTCTCCCATGCCCCCACATCAGCCCATTTCAAGTCCTATTCCACCTCCTCATCAGCCCCATTTCCCGTCCTAGCCCCACATATGCTCTTTTCCAGTTCCATTCTAGCCCCCCCCATCAGCCAATTTCCAATCCTAGCCCCCTCGTCAGCCCACTTCCAGTCCTATTCTAGCCCCTATCAGCCCATTTCCAGTGCTAGCCCTTACATCACAGGCCATTTCCAGTCCTAGCCCCCCCCCCCCAATCACAGCCCATTTGCAGTCCTAGCCCCCCTAATCACAGCCCATTTCCAGACCAAGTCCCCCCCCCATAGCCCATTTCCAGTCCAAGTCCCCCCCCCCCCCGCATCACAGCCCATTTGTAGTCCTTGGCCTCCCCTCCGACCAGCACCACAGATGCCTGAGGGGCTTCAGTGTGAGCCGGGAAAGCCTGTGCGATGCCCCGGCTCCCTCTGTACAACCTTTCCCAGCAATCGCGGCTTCACAGAAACAGCCGCCAGCGTGAAGGAAAAGGATCTTCATGCTGGCGGTTGTACAGAGGGAGCCGGGGCCTCACGCGGGCTTCCCCGGCTCCCTCTGAAGCTCTCCGGTGTGCGGGCTGGCCCTGGGTCTTCTGTTTTTAAAACTCCGCGGACTTCAGGTCGGAAGAAAAGAAGTTTTTTTGCTCTGGCCGATCCCGATCTTGCGGCCAGAGCAAAAAAGCCAGTTTTTCAAGGGCCGGTTTTACATCTGCGCCGTCAGCCGGCCTGGCCATGGAAAAACCGGCCAGGCCGGCTGAAAACTGGCCGGTTGGCAACCCTACTGCTGGAAACAATTTTGAAAGGCCTCTTTCATTATGCTGTGAAGCTGCCGTGTCAAATTTTGTTTGATGGTCCCAAATCGTCTAATCTCCTCCCTTTCAGTAGTAATTTCAGTTTTGGAAACAAGAAAAAGTCACAGGGTGCAAGGTCAGGTGAGTACAGAGGCTGACCTGTACGGAGGCTGCTCGATTTGGTATTTGGCCAAGAACTGCTGGACAAGATGTGATGCATGAGCTGGGGCGTTATCGTAATGAAGCAATCATTAACTATTCCTGTGCAACTCTGGCTTCTTACGACGAACTGCATCTCTCAAACAAATCAGAACTTGGATGTAGTACTCCTTATTGATGGTGTGGCCTTTTGGAGCATACTCATGATGAACAGAGGGTCACCAGAAGTTGACACCAACTTGACGGAACTTAACAACAATCTGATGAACAATACGCTGGTAATCAAAGAAAACTGTCAGTATGATCTCGACATTGCTCCTCACCTGAAGGGCTTTCTTGGGTCTGGAAGAGTCTGGTGTCTTCCTTTGCGAGGACTGAACCTTAATTTCTTGGTCATAACCATAAAACCGTGATTCATCACCAGTAATAATCTTGATGATGAAATATGACTCATTTTCAAAGCTCCCTGGCTGCAGACTGTTGATCTTCTTTTTGGTCAGGGGACAGGAGTTTCAGCACACCTTTTGCAGACATACAACTCATTTCCAAATTGACAGTAAGAATGGACTGTACCAACCCAAAACTGATGTCCATGTCCTCAGCACGCTCGCTGATAATCAATTGACAATTTGCACGTATTGCTTCTTCAACTTTGTCTTCATTCCTGCTCGTGGATGGCCTTCCAGAACGCTCGTCAACACTTTGGCAGCCATCTTGGAAATGTTTTGTACCAGTTATAAACTCGAGCACGACTCTTGCCTTCATTGCCATACACTTGCTGTAACTTGTCATACGTCTCTTTGGATAAATCTCCAAGTTTCTGGCAGAATTTAATGCAAATTCACTGTTCAAATTTTTCACTTATCGTAAATCTGATGAGCAACTTTTACACAAAATACCAAGCATCACATGATTAAAAAGGTACAGGTGTGCTGCAACCTTGCTACACTCTGTTTAAGCAGAGCACATAACTAGGTCACTGCATGCTTAATAGCATCGTGGTGCAATGTATTGTTATATAACTACACAAGAAGTCTCAGTACTTTTTGATCATGCCTCGTAGTGGGCTGTGGGAGGTAGCCTAGTGGTTAGGGCACTGGTTTGATAACCAGGAGACCAAGATGTGATTCCCATCAACACTCCTGTGGCCTTGGGCAAGTCACTCAACCCTCCACTGCCTTGGAAGAAAGGTCTGGCAATCTACTTTGGTTACACTGCCAAGAAAACCCAGATGCTGCTGGTTGCCAGGAGTCTGCACTGATTTGAAGGCACATATTGCAGTGCCTTCTGATATACAAATTGATTCTGGCAGAATAGTTGGAGGGTCTCCTGTGACCACATACATAATCAAATCAGATTTCAAACTAGATATAGTAAACAGAGTTGCCAAGTTACCCAGTTCCAGGAGAGAAACTTTTTGCTAGTTCTGGTTTTACATCTGCATTGCACTACAATATGATATTTGTAGTCCCTGATTTTAGCCACTGAAATCTGCTGCTGATGCCATAATGCATCAGAATGAGATTATCAAAAATCTAGGACTGACTTAAAATCTCACTCCCGGAACTGGGTAACTTGCAACTCTGAGAAAAAATTCAGGCAAACTGTGATTGGAAACTCCAAGAAGCTAGACTCAGTCTACAATGCAATACAGGAGAAATATGTAATCGGGGGAGATCACGGTGCAGGATCACTGGGGAGAGGCTTGGGGGGGGGGGGCGGTTTGCTAGTGTCTCTCTTTGCAGAGAAGGGCTGTGTAGCTGGAGAACGTTGGGGCTCACTGAAGGAACAAATAAGGAGTTTTCTCTTAATTTACTTTCCTTTAATTTGCTTTATTAATTTTTTTTTTTTTTCTTTAAAGTGGAAGATCCTCAGTTGCCCTCCCTTCCCTCTCCCTCCTCAAAAGCTTGACGGGGGTTTTCACCTTTGCCACACTTCCAGGGCTTTAGCGGCTCCTGATCCCGTCAGCAGGTGAGGAGCCGCCGTCTCTGCAGTGGAAGGCTGAACTGAGTGCTCCTGCCCCGCCCTCTCCCCCCATCGCACTGAAACCTGTGTCCTGGTTCTCAGCGCGGAAACACAAAGGAGCAAGATACGAAGATGTGGATGTTTGTAGAGCCTTTAATGATGAAGGTCAGAGACCCCGACGCGTTTCGGCGTGGGACGCCTTCCTCAGGGGGTACAAAGCTTAAAAACAGGGGAATAATACATAATGTTAAATTAAAAATATTAAATTAAAAATATAAATAATTAATGAAATTAATAATATAACAAACAATACATGGAAAACGTTAATAAACAATTAGATTAATACCATAAATACATTAAAAAACATAAATAAATCGTTACAATTACCAAAGTGATTGCCCTTATAACTATGTAAACTAATATAGAGCAGTATACATTAGCTATAAGCCCTTTAAAATAGTTATGGGGATCACATGAATATACAATAACAACTCTGAAAAATTACTAGGTAGACGCAGGACATGAGGATTGAAACCAAGAATCAGGCAGACCACCAGGTTAAATAATTGGTATATGTGATAAACATGTGTTAAAAATAAAAATGAAAATAATAATAATAATGATAATAATAATAATAAATGTATAAAAGGGATGATGCTGTGTTAAAAGGTCAAAATGATAATAAAACAACTGAATATGTAAAAATTGGTAAGATGGTAAAATACATATATTAAATTGAATCTATAGCAAATAGATATTAAACCACAAATTGCTGCTGTTTGAGCATAAAAATACATGCAAATATAGAAATATAAAGATAATAAAACAAAATAATAATATAATAAATGTATAAATGATAATAGTAAAAATAAAAATAAATATAGAAATAAAATAAAAATAAAAATAAAAATAATAAAATAGAAAACTATGCCATTGAGCATTCAGAGGATATTATTGATCCCTATAATATAATTAAGATGTTAGAAAACTCAATAGGGCCACTAACCTGAGTTAATTTACTGATTTGGTTGCATCATGTTCAAGAATTGTTCAATGAACTGTTGGGTGAAATATGAAACATTGACAAAAACAAAAAACAAAAAACAACCGGGAAAAAGGAAGGAGATTAAACCAAACAGGCTAATAAAAATATATATATATACCATGTTAATCTGTGTAAAAAATTAATGTATTCATGAAAACATGTAGTGTATATTAAATACGTAATTATCGTGAGATAGTGTGAAAAAACAATTGTAGTTAATCTATTCTTGTAATGCTCCTGACTACTGCGGTGCCCCTTACATAATGCAATTAGAAGGGAACGGATGAGTGGATGATAAAGGAATAAAAAAGAAAATGGGGAAAGAGCAAAAGGGGAAAGATCAGTATGTTAAAGCAGAAGAGAGAATGGAAAAAACCTAGAAGAGAGAAAGGACAAATGGACAGCAGACAATGGAGAATTAGAAGAAGACAGAAGAGACCAGAAGAAAGTGACTGGAGCAATTGCAATTGAAAAATAAAGTCCCCAAACAACAAAAGGTAGAAAAATAAGTACATTTTATAAATAAAAACATATTGCAAAGGCCTATAATATATTAATAATTCAACAAATGATTTCAGCGACAATGCGTTAACGATAAAGGAAGAGAGACGCATTTGATTTTATCATTGGGGGTCATCACAAGTTGACCAATGGTAAAAGGGGTCGCGGAAAAAAAAAGGTTAAGAACCACTGCTCTAGGGCATAATAAATAAGGGGCATATAAAATGAGGGAGAGGTGGGAGGGATGGAGGTGGGGGGAGGAGGGGTGGGGAAAACAAATAAGTAAATAGAAATCAAGGCTGGAGTAGCGGAAGTTGGATGTGAAATTTAAAATTGATATATTAAAATCTCAGGTTTATGTTTATTTGCTTAATATACCGCTAAACAGTAACATCAAAGTGGTTTACAAAAATAAAAGTACAGAAAGCCAAAGGCGGAAAGTGGAAAGGAAGTTACAATAATGGATAGGAAAGCAAAATAGCGAAGTCATACAACGAGACAAAAGAGGAGAGGAAGTGGAGCTTTATTTATTTTATTTATTTAATTGCTTTTCTATACCGCACTATTTATTATCAGCGCGGTTTACAGGAAACTTTTGTGCAAAGAGGGCATTTCAATGCACTTACAATAAACAGGGTAATAAACATGGATAACAGGCTAAACAGGTACAAACAACTATTTACAATTTAGTATACAGGCTTGCACATGTCTACAGCTATAGGCAAAGAGATATGTTCCTGCATACCAAAGGAAAATTAACTGCAATGGAGGATACTGCCTGCTCTTGCCACTACTGCTACTGTCCCTTCATTGTTCCCAATTGCTGTTCTTCTCTTCCAAGTATATCGCTGCTGTGGACTCTACAGAAATGACGTTGCCATCTATATTGTGATTGAGTTCCCTCCGGTTTGAGCTTCACCTGATAAAAACACGCTGAGGGTGTCCTGCGCCGCGGGGACCCATGCACAAACAGCAGGGCGTGCTCCTTGTGTGAGCTTTTTGGGGCGACTTCAGAGGCCCATCGGTTAACACCGCCCTTACCCTGATGTCTGCTTTACCTTTACCAATCTATAACAGTTCAGGAAGGCTCTCAAAACCCACCTTTTCCTGCAATACTTCCCAGACAGCAATTGAACCTAGATATCCCTCCCAAGAAATGACCCAGTCCAGAATGGCCCTTACATGTATTATCTGCAGTGTAAATAGCTTATGTATATAGTTAACCTTGTTATCCAAGTTTGTACTCCTGTTCGATGTAAAATCTGACAGCTTGTCGTTATGGTCGTTATGTTATGATGTAAACCGCGCTGATTCTAAATAGCGCGGTATATAAGAAACTGTAATAAATAAAATAAAAATAAATAATAAATAAATTACCTGTTCCTTGGAACAAATGCACCAACTCTTCACTTTCCAAGCACTCGGATAAGTCTCGTTACCTCACCCCATCAGCTTTCTTTGTAATTTCATTCTATTTGTTCTCCATATATTGTCTCACCATGACTGCAATTCCTGTTCATTGGTGCAGGCATCCTTTGGTTGCAACGCCTCACATACTCGGACTCTCCGCGAAGGTCTTTAGTAATCATGTGATTTGTCCCCTATCCGCCTCTGCTACTTCACCCCGTCTGTTCTCCCTTCTTTCTTGACCCTTACTATGGCCCTCCTTAATTGCCGGTCTCTCCGTTATCTTATTCAGGATTCCATTTCGCAGCATGGTATTTATATACTTTTTTCTCACTGAAACCTGGTTAGGCGATGATGATGATCCCCTGATGGCCTGCTGTCACCCGCCCAGCTTTTCTGCCCTGTCGCAGTAGGGGGGGGGGGGGTTGCGTCCCTTTATCATGCCACTATACCTTTTCGTAAAATTCACTCCCCGATCCTGCATTACTCCACTACTCTGTCTGGATTCCAATCCCCCTATTTACATCCTTTTGCTATTTGCCATTCCTTCACTTCGTCCTGAGGCTGACTACACTCTCTGACATCTCTCTCTCCTACCCTTATCTGTTGATTCTTGCTGACTTTAATGTTCACCCAGACTCTCCCTAGACTCTTAGGGATAAAACTCTTCTTGCTCTTTTTTCTGATCTCTCTTTAGAGCAACATGTTCGTTGCCCCACACATACACACGGCGGGGCACACCCTGGACCTTATTCTTACATCCGCCATTTCTCCTTATGCTCCAGTACTGCTCTCTGCCTCTCCACTTCCCTGGTCTGACCACTTTATCAGCCTCTTTTCTTTTTCTTCCCCATTTGCCTCTTCCACCTTGGCAGGCGCTTCTGTCCCACCCTGATTCAGGCACTGTATCACTCCCCATACCCTTCAGCAGGTCCCCTCAGGGGATACCCTATTTCCTCCTGACTTGCCTCTTTCTCAGTTGAGGACCAGGATCAGTCTTGGAACTCCTCACTGTCCTCCTTGGATCAAATTGCACCCCCATGTCCTGGGTCCATCAAACATCTATCCAACCACCACCCTTGTTTTCATTGTGCCTCCAGATCATATTTCCATGACTGCCACCGCCGCTACAGATCCCTCATCCACGATGTGAAGACGACTTATTACAACCTAATCTCCTCCACTGCTAATTCCACCCAGCAACTTTACCACGGTCTCCGCGCCCTATTCACTCTACACGACTCTGCAGCAATGGCTCGTCGTTCCTCCATCCCTGAAGCTACCCTCCTTGCCTCCTACTTTTCTGACAAGGTCTCTGTCTTACATGCCCAGTTCCCTGCTAATCCTCCATAGTTTTCCCCTTCCTCACCGCACCCCTTACCCACTCCTTCCATTCCTCCCTCAGTCATGAATGGTCTTCCTTTCATACCATATCACCATCAGAGCTGTCCAAAGCTCTAATATCTTCTCATAAGACCACTTGTGTTCTTGATCCCATCTCTTCTCATTGGCTTCCTGAACCCTCCCTTGCTCTCACTTCCTTTGGTCCTTGGTATGTTTAATTCCAGCCTCTTCTCCGGCACTTTCCCTTCTCTTTGGAAACATGCACTAGTCTGACCAATTCCCAAGAAAACGTCCCTCGATCCCACTGTTCTGGCCCACTGGTGTCCTGTTTCAAATCTTCCTTTCCTTTCAAAGATACTAGAAAAACTCAACTTCACACAGCTCTCAGCACACTTCAACCCCGCTCATACACTTCACCTTCGTCAATCTGGGTTCAAGGCAGGTCACAGCACAGAAACTATTCTCTTTTCTCTTCTCATTGAGCTCCATGTCTCTCATGACTGCGGGGATGTTACAGTTGCTGTTTCCCTAGACCTCTCTTCTGCTTTTGACTTAGTCGATCACTCCACCATTCTCTCCCGTCTTCACGATTTCGGCCTGTGAGGCTTCGATTATCGTTGGTTCTGGCCCTATCTCTCCACTCGCTTCTTTTATGTCCAAGCCGGTTCAGCTACCTCTTCACCTTTACCTCATACTTGTTGCCCCCCTCTTATTTAACATTTTCTTAGCCCCCCTAGCACTTATCATCCAACAGACTGAGATATCCTCCTACTTCTACACTGACGACATCATCATGCTCCACCATACCAGCCCCACAGCTCCCGATCTCACCCCCATGAATTCCTGTCTGCTTCATGTCTCTTGATGGTTATCCACAAACTTCCTCCATCTCAATACTTCCAACTCCGCCGCTATCTGGTTCACCTTCCATACTCCTTGCCCCTCTTTGGCCCCATCAATTGCACATTCTGCTCTTCCTCTTGTTAACGCCATCTGGTATCTCGGGGTGACCCGGGATTCATCCCTCTCCTTTTACAAGCACGTATCTACTCTTGTCTGTCATTCTTTTGCTTCTGTCACTGACAATGCTTACTTTATCCCTAGTCACCTCTAGATTTGATTATTGTAATGTTGCTCTCACCAGACTTTCTTTCTACCAATTTCAACACCTCCATCTTCTCCAGAATATGTCAGCTCTTCTCCTCACTCATGCCTCCCACTCAGACCATATTACTCCTTTACTCGTTCACTTGCACTGGCTTCCCAGCAAATATCATCTCACTTACAAAATACTTTGGTCCATAAGACACTCCATACCAGCATCCCCCAATATCTTTCGGATCTTCTGCAGTTTTAGACCCACACCGTCTTCTCTGATCCCTCCATTCCAACTGCCTTGTTCTTCCTTCTTCCCGTGCTCACCTTGAACTCACTTGGAATTCTGCTTTCTTCTTTCTGGGACCTGCCCTCTGGAACTCAATTCCTACCCCCCTCCGCTCTGAATCCTCCTTCACAAAGTTCAAAAATATGCTCAAGACCCATCTCTTTCATATCGCCTTTGATCTTCCTCTATACCCCATGCAGCCCCCCTGACTTTGACCTTCCCTTCTAAACCCCCTTTCCTTGATTCTTTTATCAATGGTTGTCTTCTCTCTCTTTCCTATCTAATAATGGCGTTCCTTTCTGTTTCCTAGTTTTGTGGCTGCCTTTATATTCTAAACTGCTCTGATGCGCTGCATGAGCGGTATATCAAGCATTCAAGAAAAAGAAAGAAAAAGAGTGGGAAAAGGAAGGGCAAGTATGGCAGAACGAGAAAAGGCACATTGACATTTGACTTGCATATGCTGTCAGTCACTATTCTGTACCTAACTCTCCATACCAATGAGTCCATACTTGCCCTGCTACTGTACTGAGTTAGTCATGTTTCTATGAGTGCTTACTGATATGCATAAGTTTGAGAAGGGGAGTGAAGGGAAAATGTTCCACTGATGAAAAGAAATTATGCATAAGGGGGTTAAAATGTCTGTCTGTCTGTCTAGCGGCAAAATAACTGAAAATTGAATGGAATGGGACCAATTTTGTTGTGGAGGAAAAACTGGGCTAAACATACTTTGAGTTTTATTTTTATTTTTATTTATCTATTTTATTGTTTTTATATACCGCTTTCTTTAAAATCAGTGTGGTTTACAGATAACATTTTTGTGCAGCACAGGCACACTATTAAGCCCTTACAATGAACTGGAGATACAACTTGGGTTTCAACTGGGGGAACTATCTACAGCTATCTACAGTTCAAAAATGGGCAAGACTGGAGTAGGGAAATAGACTTGCCAAAAATTCTCTGTAATTCTCTTAGGGGCAGGATCCCAGTACTTTTCAGGCACAGGAATGGGACAGTATAGTGTTTATAGAGTTTGTTTATTTGTTTAAAAGATTTTTTATAACACTTCCATCATTTTAGTCAAAGCGGTTTACATTGTAACTTAAACTTGTCAATGAACATTAAAGAGGGACATTGATAACTTGGTTTCTTCGGAGGCAATGGTTAAGTGACTTGCCCATAGCCACAAGAATTGCTAGTGGGAATCTAACCCTGGTCTTTTGGTAGCCAAGCCAGTGCTCTAGCCATTCGGCTTCTCCTCCACTTTCCAATGAATGCAATAACAGCAGCTATGGGTGCCACTATATCTACAATGACTGAAGACCGAACACATTTTAAGACAACTTTCCAGAGGGTCGTCATGCGTTGACACTGACTCGACAGCACTTAATAACAACAAGGTGTGCTATTTTATTGTGCCTTTCTGCATAAAAATATTATGCCATCAGAACTTCACAGCCAGCTATGAGTTCACTGTTTCTAGCTTTTTTACAGAATCAACATATGTTTGTTTTTCAATGCTCGCTGTAAACCCTCTTGTCTGTAATCCACTGTCCTAGGCTAAAATTATCAGTCTCTCATCCTTCAGTATCAGTTCATCTTTCCTTAACCATTCATGTGTCTGTTCTTGATCAACAAAGGGTTCCTGGAGTAACACTTTGTACTTCCCACTGTCTTTGTGCATTTGCCACTTGTTTTTTCTCATAATTCTTTGAAGAAATTTTTCTCTTGTTTTGCAAATTCTGTTGCTTCCTTCCCTGTGTGTGCTTGTGGATTCTCACTCATTCCTTTCTCCATTATGTTTGTACAAGTTTGATGGAGACAGATTCTGGACTTTTACTTTCATATTTCAATACTTTTTGGATCCGATGATGCTGTTAGGTAGGCCTGGAAGCCTATGATAGTAGCCATGTATGTGTAGAGCTGACGGAGACAGTCAGAAAAGCCATTATCACCAAACATCAGACTTCAAAGGAGCACAAGGTCATCTCCAAAGAACTCAAGATTTTTGTATCTACAGTTTGCAATGTTCTTAAGATGTTTTCTGCTCATGGAACGGTCAAGAACCTCTCAGGATGTGGTCGGAAGAGGAAAATTAATCCAAGAAGTCTTCAAAGGTTAGTACGAACTGTTGCAAAAACACCACATACAACATCCAAAGAGCTTAAGGCTGACCTGGAGCAATCTGGAGTGGTGGTTTCAACCCACACCATATTGTCATGCCCCAAACAAAGAAGGACTTCATTGGTGAAGGCCAAGGAGGACCCCACTGCTAAAAGACAGACATAAAAAGACAGGTCTGATCTTTGCCTAAACCCACCTTGAGAAACCACATTCTTTCTGAGAAAATGTTCTGTGGACAGACAAAACCAAATTTGAGCTTTTTGGCAATGTAGACCAGTGATACATTTACAGTTGAAGAAATGAAGCTTATAAGGAAAAAACACCCTTCCAACAGTTAAATATGAAGGAGGTTCCATAGTGTTGTAGGGCTGCTTTGTTGCCTCAG
Source organism: Ichthyophis bannanicus (assembly GCA_033557465.1). Classification (NCBI taxonomy): domain Eukaryota; kingdom Metazoa; phylum Chordata; class Amphibia; order Gymnophiona; family Ichthyophiidae; genus Ichthyophis; species Ichthyophis bannanicus. Next base: position 1,860,756,434 of record CM066031.1, read on the forward strand.
GAATTGGAAGCCTGGGATGTATTAAAGGGATCATGACGTAAGAGAACTACTAAGATATTTTGGAGAAAAACATGCTATCTATTACCAAAAAGCTAGCCTGGGTCGAAGGTCATGGATCCTCCAGCAGGACAATGACCTAAAACATACATCCAAAAGTACAAAAGAATGATTAAAAAGAAAAATGGACTGTTTTATTTATTTATTATTTATTTACAGTTCTTATATACTGCGCTTTTTGGTATCAGTGCGGTTTACAAAATAACAGAAATTTGCATCAGAACAGGATCTTTTGCTTACATTGAAACAGGGTATGTAACTTATTTATTTTATTTTATTTATTTATTTATTTAGACAGTTTTGTAAACCGCCTTATCCTTCAATCAAAGCGGTCACAACACAATTGGGGGATACATTTAACACGCGGGGATATGAGACACATACACTAATACTTACAGGGAACATGGGCAATGGAGGGTTAAGTGGCTTACCCAAGACCACAAGGAGCATCTGTGGCACTAGAAACTCCAGTCCTTCCGGCCCAAGGTTGCTGTCCTCTAGTGGGATTTGAACCCCCAACCTTCCAGCCTGAAGTACCTTGCCCCAACCACTAGGCTACTCCTCCCTCTTGGAATGTAACAGGGGAAACTATATACAAACTACAGTAGTAGTTGTGGAAACTATTTACAGCTTATATTCAGCAAGTTGTTAATCGCAATGGAGAAAGACCTTGTGATCTATGATCATTGAGGGTGTGCCTAAGGGAGGTCTAATTTGTGTAGCGTCAAGGGTTATGTTGTTGGGGCATCAGAGGCTGAGTGTGTGGGTTGCGGGGCAGGGAAAAGTGATTGTGTTGGATTAGGGTGGCCAAAGTGGAGGCAGAATAAGTAGTGTTTAAGGGCTTTTCTGAACTGAGAGATGTCATTGACTGTTCGGATGTGAGGTGGGAGGTCGTTCCAGCACCTAGGAGCATAGAATGTAAACGCTCTATTCCTGGTTGTTTGTGTGCATTTGGTGGACTCAGTTGGTATAGATAGCGTATTAGCGGATACTGTCCTTCTCAGCCTGTTTGTAGGAGAGTTGGTTAGGAGTGCGGAGAGGGATGGGGGGGATATCCGGTTAATTGCTTTAAACACTAGTAGTATTACCTTGTAAGTGATCCTGCATTGCAGTGGCAGCCAGTGAAGGTCCATGAGTATAGGCGTGATGTGATCTCTTCTAGATATACCGCAGAGGATGCGAGCTGCTGTATTCATCACCATCTGAAGTGGATTGAGGGTGTTCTTAGGGAGGCTGTGTAGGATGATGTTGGCATAATCAAAATGTGGCGTTACAAGCTTTTGGAATATTGTTCTGAAGTCATCTGTGGCTAGTATTTATTTATTTAACAGTATTTCTAAACCGCCTTATCTTATTAATCAAGGTGGTATCACAGCAAACAATCGGGGTAAAGTGAGAGTGTTAAACATGCAGTGAGGGTGATATTTAGTTGAGTGTGTGTTGTATTGTGTGCTAGATTGGTTTGAGCTATGTACAATGTGTGTTGTATTGTGTGCTAGAGTGGTTTGAGCTATGTACAATGTGGGCTATATACAGTGGTGCAAAAACAGCTTCTATACATACAGCGTTTAGGCGGTATCATGTGCTGTTATACATTCTCTGAGGTTATGTGATGTGTCCATAGTGTTCTATGAACAGCATGGTTTTTAGCTGCTTTCTAAAGTCTTTGAGGTCTGTATTTGCCCTCAAATCGTCAGGTAGTTTGTTCCATATTGTTGGAGCAGCCATGGAGACTGCTCTGTCTGTTGTGTCCTTGCATGTGTGTTTGAATTCACTTGGGGTGCTGACTCGGTTGTGTGTTTGTTTTCTTCTGGGACGTGTGCTGGTGTCTGGTTGTATGAGGGTGTGCAGGCTGTTTGCTGATGTGTGCTGATTTATCTTAAATAGGTTTATGATAGTTTTGTATCTGATGCGTGCACCGATTGGGAGCCAGTGTAAGTCCTTTAAGGTAGGTGTGATGTGCTCCTGTCTTGCAGTACCGGATATTATTCGTGCTGCAGTGTTTTGTGCTAGCTGGAGTGGTTTGAGGGCTTGTTTCGGTAGTCCAAGGTATATCGGATTGCAGAAGTCCAGTAGTGGGGTTATCAGTGCTTGACAGACGGTACGAAAGTGTTCTGGGGCGAGGAGTAGTTTCAGTCTCCTGATGATTCGCATTTTGTAGTAGACCTTTTGGATTGTTTTGTCTATGTGTGGCTTGAGGTTTAGCTTATTGTCCAGAGTGACTCCGAGGTATCTCACTTCTGATCTTATTGGTATAGTAGTGTTTTGTATCTTGATATTTGGCGGGTGTATAAAGGTTTGGTTCCGAGTGATGATTAATGCCTCGGTCTTGTTGTAGTTTATTGCGAGGTTGTTGTTTTGACACCAACTCGTCATTTGGGTAAGGCAGTCTGTTATTTTAGAGAAGTCCGGGTTGTCGATTGATATAGGGGTGTATATCATGATGTCGTCTGCATATATTGTGTATTGAATGTTGTTCTCTTTCATGATGTTGCAGATTGGTTGGATGTAGATGTTAAATAGGAGTGCTGAGAGTGCGGATCCTTGAGGTACTCCTTGACGGACATTTATGGGTCGGGAGGTGTTGTGTCCCACCTTGACCTGTAGCTGTCTTTCGGCTAGGTATGAGTGGAACCATTTCAATGTGATACCGTGTATACCAGTGTTCTTTAGTCTTTCCAGGAGCGTGTTGTGGTCCACTGTGTCGAAGGCTGAGGAGATGTCGATGAAGATCATTATGATTCCATTTCTGGTGTTGTCAATTATTCTTAGGATTCTTAGTAGAGGTCTTAGGTGTCTTAGTGTCCGTATCTTATTATAGATGGATTTCATAGTATTCTTTATGTGTTCTTTGAAGTTGAACTGTTGGTCTATTGTGACATCTAGGTATCTTATCTCCGATTTACATGGAAGTTTTGCATCTCGCACCTTCAGTGAGGTGGGGGGAGAGAAATTCTTGTTCTTGGTTATGAATAGGACTTCGGTTTTCTTAAAGTTTGTGCGTAGATTCTGGGATGAGAGCCAGTCAGTGATTGTGTTGAAACATTCTACTAGTGAGGAGAGGTCAGGGTGCATGATTTTGATTGGGGTGAATATTAATACATCATCTGGGTAGATCAGACTGGATATATTAGATGATCTGATGATATCACAAATCGGTTGCATATATCTGTTGAAAAGTAGAGCAGATAGGGGGATCCTTGGGGTACTCCCTGTTGCTGATGGAAAGGTTCAGATGTTGAGGATCCTATACGTACATGTTGCCAACGGTTTGCTAGATAGGATTTACACCATTCCCAGGCCAGACCCTGAATTCCCTTTTCCTGAAGGCGGTAGAGGAGTTGCTCGTGATTAATGGAGTCAAATGCTGCCGCAATATCAAGGAAAATGAATACAAACCCATTTTCGATTTTGTCAATTCCTCTGGATATGGTGTTGGTCAGCAAAGTGAGAAGCGTCTCTACACCGTGGGATTCTCGGAACCCTTGTTAGAAATGATCCAATGGGGCTGATATGTCAATGTTTTGCTGAAGTTGTATTTTAACCACCTTCTCAATGAGTTTAGCTAGAAGGGGTATGCTTGAATGTATGTATGTATGTTTTAAACTTGCCAGCAATGAGTCTTGATCTCAATCCAATCGAGAACTGTTGGAAAGAGCTGAAATCTGCCATTGGTAAAAGGAATCCTGGAAACATTCATGAGCTGGAACAAATCACAGTTGAAGAATGGGAGAAAACCATCAGACAGATGTACAAAATTTATAGATGGCTACAAGAAACCTTTGCAGACTGTTATCACTGCCAAAGGTTGTGCAACCAAATATTAGTGAAGGGTTCCATTAATCCTGTCCAGATCAAATTTCTTTAATCAGAAATTACTATGTCTAAGTTGCACAGACATCTTTTTTTTGTTGTATACTTTGAACATACTATTAAATAATATGATGACATACAGTTGGAATATTTCCAATTATTTCACAAGACATTGTATACAACATACCTAAAATACAAAGGTGCCAATAATGCTGACCACAATTGTAAGTCATTGTGGTGTTAAGTCCAGCTGGTTGATCAATTGGTTTTTGCAGTTTGCCAGGTGTTGGCAGAATGATGTTAATTGTTTGAGCCAAAAGTTGGTAACTCCATCTAGGCCAGGGCTCTTGCAGATTGGGGCTCATTTTAACCTGCTTTCCAGCCCTTTTGGGGTTAAAGCAGGCCATTCCATAAGTTTGATGTTTGCTTTTTCTAAATGTTCCTGTATGCAGGGTAACCATTCTGCTTTTTGATATTGTTATATGTGGTCCTCGTATTGTTTTCTCCGGAAGGTTTCTATTTCAGCTTTGACTGGTGGTCTTTTTACAATGTTAACACTCTTTCCCAGTTCTCTGTAGAATTGTTTTGGGTTCTTATTTTCATAGCTTTTTTTTGTTTTCTTCATATTTTTGCAGTTTTTGTACTTATGCTGTTACTTTCAATTTATTGTTGCAGTATATATATATATTAATGCAGCATATTTCAGGTTGAAGTTTTGAATCTTTCTCAAAATGTTTGACGACCTTCATTGTATAGATAGCTATCTATCAAGGACACCGCCACATGCAGTGATTTTATTTTTCCTTCAAAGCATAGTTACTCACCTGTAACAGGTGATCTCCGGGAACAGCAGGAATTTAGTCTTCACATATGGGTATCGTCGGTACCGATGGAGCCTGGCCGGGAACGCTCCCCAGAGTCCAATAGGAAAGCTTTTGGGAACATCCCTCAGCACATGCGCGCTGCCTTCCTGCCTTTCCAACTGTCCCTCTCCAGTTGAGTTTAAAGCTGAGACAAAGAGAGAGGGAAAGAGAGAGTGAAAGAGAGAGCGATAGAGAGATACAATCCTAAGGGAGGTGGGTGGGTTGTGAAGACTAAATTCCTGCTGTTCCCGGTGAGTAACTATGCTATCTCCAGGAACAAGCAGGAATGTAGTCTTCACATATGGGGACTCCCTAGCTACATATGCCAGAGAGAAGGCCCCAGAAGTTGTGTGCCCCAGGGAAAGGGCTCCACTTCCCCCATGGATCTCTGGCATCCTACCAGGGATGGTGGGGTAGGAGATGATTAAGTATGGAACAGGTGTTGAAGAACAGCCTGACCAAACAAGGCATCCCGGCGGGAGTCCTTGTCTAAGCAGTAATGGGCTGTGAAAGTATGAACCGAGGCCCAAGTAGCTGCTCGACAGATGTCGTCGATAGACACAGAGTGAAGAAGAGTCATAGAGGCTGCCATGGCCCCCACATTGTGAGCTGTGACATGGCCTTCCAAAGGAAGGTTTTTACTCTCATAGGCAAAAGAAATACACTGTGCAATCCAGTTGGACAATGTTCTCTTGGAGACTTGAAGTCCCAAATGACTAGGATCAAAAGCAACAAAAAGTTGAGAGAACTTTCTATGTTGCTGAGTTCTTTGCAAGTAAAAAGCCAAAGCTCTTTTACAATCCAAAGTATGAAGATTCCTTTCTGCATTTGAGGCGTGAGGCCGTGGGAAGAATACAGGAAGGTAAACCGCTTGGTTTAAATGAAAAGGTGACACCACCTTTGGCATAAAGTGTGGATGAGTCCTAAGGCCTACCTTATCATGATGGAACCTTCTATAAGGAGGATCAGCCACCAATGCTTGCAATTCACTGATGTGACGTGCTGATGTGATTGCAATAAGAAAGATGACCTTCCAGGAAAGGAATTTCAAAGAGGTAGTAGCCAACGGTTCAAAAGGCGGCTTCATGAGCTGCTCAAGAACCAGATTTAATCCCATGCCACCAGTGGTGACTTAATGGGAGGCTTAGTTAAAAGAAGGCCTCTCATAAATCTCGCTATGAGAGGATGAGAGGAAATAGGTTGTCCATTCAGAGGCTTGAAAGAAGGTGAAATAGCACTCAAATGAACTCTCACTGAATTGGTCTTAAGCCCTGTATTAGACAAATGAAGGAGATACTCCAGTAACGAATTCAGAGGTATCGCAAGAGGGTGAAGACCCTTCTGCGAGCACCATATGGTAAACCTTTTCCACTTGAAAGCATAAGAGCATCTTGTGGAAGGTTTTCTGGACGTATAAAGGATGTCCTTTACCTGCTGAGAAAGGTTAAGACCATGAAGTTCTAGGCTTTCAGCAACCAGGCCCTGAGATGCAGAGGCTGGGGATTGGGGTGCCACAGCATCCCGTCCTCCTGAGACAGGAGGTCTGGAGCAGATCCCAACTCCAGAGACGGAGCTTGAGAGAGATGTAGAAGCAGAGGGTACCACACTTGCCGTGGCCAATGTGGAGCTATGAGAATCATATGGCCTCTGTCTCTCTGAAGCTTGAACAGGGTTTTGGGAATTAGGGGAATGGGTGGAAAGGCATACAGGAAGTCCTGTCCCCAATGGAGGAAGAAAGCATCCATGGCCTGACAACCCTGAGCTGGAATTCTGGAACAGAGCCGGGGATGTTTGGCATTCAGTGGACTTGCGAAGAGGTCTATGTCCGGGGTTCCCCAAATTTGAAATATTTTGGCCACCTGGTGTACATGGAGAGACCATTCGTGTGGAAGCAGAACTCGACTGAGTCTGTCTGCCCAAGAGTTTTGAATGCCTGGAAGATACACCGCAAGGAGATGAATCTGATGCTCTCTTGCGAGGGCCCATAATCGCAAAGCTTTGTTGCAGAGCAACAGAGAGCTTGTTCCACCCTGCTTGTTCATATAGAACATGGCTACCTGATTGTCCGTTTGAACTAGGACTGTCTTGTAGCTGAGCTGGGTGTGGAATACTCGAAGAGCAAGGAAGATTGCTCAGAGTTCCAGGAGACTGATGTGTAGATAAATCTCCTGTGGAGTCCAGGCCTTGCAGGTGAGCTCCCCAAGCCACCTGTGAGGCATCTGTTGTCAGAGTGGCTTGGGGTGGGGGTTGTTGGAAAGGGGACCCCACCAAAAGGTATTGGGGTGACTGCCACCATTGGAGGGACAAAATAAGATGATCTGTGTTTGTTATTTTGTCTGACAGGCTATCTGATGCCTGAGTCCATTGAGTAGATAAAGTCCACTGGGCTGCCCCAATATGGAGGCGAGTATAAGGAACCACATGCACGGTGGATGCAATGTGGCCTAGCAATTATAACATTTCCTGAGCAGTGAGGTGAGGCTTTAGCACTGCTTGAGAAGCTAACTGCAACATGCGAAGGCAGCGGGGCTGTGGAAGATAGGCCCTTGTCTGTCTGGTATCCAGCAGAGCTCCTATAAACTCCAGGGATGGAGTGGGAGCAAGGTTGGATTTTGGGAAGTTTATGACAAGTCCCAAATATTGAAGGATACACATTGTGCGAGATAGAGAAATCCTGGCCTCTGGCTCTGATGGGGCTCGAATGAGCCAGTCGTCTAAGTAAGGGAAGCCGAATATTCCCAGGGTGCAAGAAATGCTGCTACCACAGCCATGCATTTTGTAAACACCCTTGGTGCCAAGGCCAGGCCAAAAGGAAGAACTCTGTATTGGTAGTGCTTCCCTTGAAATAGAAAGTGAAGAAACGTTCGGTGAGTTGGATGGATGAGAACATGGTCGTTGAGAGAGGTCACGTTCGGTGAGTTGGATGGATGAGAACATGGTCGTTGAGAGAGGTCCGAGAATTGAAATGTCTTACCATTGTAGGAGGGGGCATGCTGAGGACGTGAAGCTTGTATCCCTCTCTTACAATGGACAGATCCAACTTTCTGCTGTTATCTGCTCCCATCTGGAGGCAAAATGACATAACCTTCCTGGAATGGTGGAAGGCTCTGGGCCTTTTAGGGCCAGGAAGACAAAGTTCTCTAGATAGAAATCAAAGCCCCTGTGAAGGCTGAGTCTGCTGAGCAGGTTGAGGCTTAGCAGCTTTTGATTTTCTTTGCCTAAGCTGTTGCTGCTGTCCCTTTTGGGCAGACTGACCTACACGATGTCCCTCTTGGGTATAGGAGGGGTAAAACTTTTTCTTCTTACTGAAGAATGGTTTCTTGTAGGATTTTTCCTTGCAGGATCAGCTGTAGATTTAGACAATCTATCCAGGATGATATTGTCAGCATCTATTTCATTAGCTTTTTCCTACCAATTCTTGCCAAAGAGATTTTCTCCTGTGCAAGGAATATTCCCCAGTTTGTCCTGTACCCAAAGTTCCAAGTCAGGTGCCTGGAGCCAGGCAATCCTGAATTCACCTATGGCAATAGCAGAGGTTCTACTTATGCACTCAAAGCAGTCAAAGGCTGCACGATTTACAAACTTGGAAACATCCTGAGCATGTTTGACAAGTGCAAGGTAATCCTGCCTCTTATCATCAGGAAGGAGAGGGCTCATAAGCTCTAAATCTCCAGTGACCTCCTTAAGGATCATTCCCATATATAAAATATAGGAACTGATCCTGGCTGAAAGCATGGAAGGCTGGAAGGTTCGACGTCCAAAGGAGTCAAGAGTCCTACACTCACGTCCTGGAGGATTAGATGCATGTCTTTTTGCACTCTTGATCCTTCTCATAGCTGATTCCACCATCATGGAATGGTGTGGTAGCTGAGTTTTTTGAAATCCAGGAGAAGGAGGAACTCGATACATGGTGTCGAGCCTTCGAGAGTGAGGAGAAGTGGTTAGAGGTGTTTCCCACATCCTTAACATGAGATCATGCAGGATCCCATGAATAGGTAAAGTAGCTGCCTCCTTGGGAGCTTTAGGGTATTGCAGGATTTCCAATTCCTTTGCCCTAGGCTCTTTTTCAGGAGCCACTGTGATGGAAAGACCTCGAGCCACATCTCGGATAAAATCCTGAAAGGACATATCCTCTGGTGGAGACATCCTACGCTGAGGAGAAGAGGAATCCTCAGGAAGAAGTACTCTGGTATCGTGCAGAGCTTTCAGAGTCTTCAGACTCATCCGAGGATTCGAAGTATCTCCAATCCGGGTGATAGTGCAAGGCATGATACTGGTACCGATCGAAGTCGGTGTCGGAGGGGTCTGGTACCGGCTTGTCGATACCGCATGGGTAAGCTTGATTCGGTCCCAGTAGAACACCTGCCGATGTCGAAGCAGTCAGTGCCGGTACCGATTGAATTGTCTGAAGCGGTTTCAAGGGCATCAAGGCCGTGAGAAGAGCCGCCAGACTGTGTTCAATAGCCAAGAATCTCTGGTCCATCGACACTGCCGATGCTTGGGTATCGGTACCGGATGAACCAGCCAGTACCCCAGAGCATGGCACCAGTAGTTCTACCGAGGTTGGGGCCTTGAGAACATCCTGGAGCCCCATTAGCGCTTTGGAAGCCGAAGCCTCCCGCTGGGGCAATTTTGCCGGTATAAGTCCCTCAAGGGCAACGCCAGAGGCATCTCGATGCTTGGAAGGAGATCTACCCTTTGAGGACCCGCCAGATATATGTTTAGTTACCTGAGATTCATGGGAGGAAGGTGAAGCCCTGGAAGACGTCGATGCCACAGAAGCTGCATCGGAGGGAAAAAGGCTGCTAAGTTTAGCAGCTCAGTTTTGCCGACCCCATTTCAACATCATCCCATAGGCAACACACTCTGAAATAGAGTGGTCAGGAGCTAAACATTTGAGGCACCATTCATGGGTGTCGGTGACGGAGATAGTACCACCACACTTAGAACACTTTTTAAAACCCGAAGCAGGTTATTCCATGTTAGAGGAAAATTTGGGCCTAGTGCCCAAAATGGCGCGGGGCACCAGAAGGAAAAAGTAGCTGGAAGAAATTCCAGAAGAAAGGGAATTTAAAAAAAAAAAAGAAAAGAAAAAACCGTCAGTACCGGTGTAGCGTCGAAGGAAGGCAGACGCGACCAAAAAAAAGAAAAATAAACGGGAATATTTTCTGCGGTGACAGGATCTGTGACCTGTCGGCTCCGCGGAAAACGAAGAACTGGAGAGGGACAGTTGGGAAAGGCGGGAAGGCAGCACGCAGGCGCTGTGGGATGCTCCCAAAAGCTTTCCTATTGGACGCTGGGGAGCATTCCCGCGCAGGCTCCGTCGGTACCGACGATACCCATATGTGAAGACTACATTCCTGCTTGTTCCTGGAGATTGCACTTTTTCTAATGAGGAACTGTTATCGTTCTTTTTTTCTTCTGATCTTGCATTTTAGTTGGTAGTACTGTTTCAGTAATAATTTTAGCTGCACTATATTGTATTTGATTTACTATGGTGATATAAAAACGGTTCCTTTATATAGGATATGGCCTTGTTCATCTTTTTATTTGGGGCATTTTCTCCAAGTGGGTTAGTTTTGCACAAACCATGACAGTTGTGAACCTCACTTCTAAGTCAAGGTATGTGGAATATGATCTTAGTCTATCAAATTTACTGCTAATGCTTGGCACAATAATTGCATCCTGCCAAAGAGAGATTCCTTCTGAAGTTCGTAAGATGTAACAGGCATGGGTAGTTTCTCAAGATGTGCTTGGAAATTCTTCTTCATCAAGACTGTCGCTCCCAGTACAATGGGAAAGATTTCTGTATCTTTCTGCCACATTTTCTTCCTCTCTGACTGCATTTCTTGGTACTTCAGGATCTTTGGCCTCTCCATGCGATTCACAGAATAATCACTCGGAACGGACACCTCTGGTGTTTTTTCTCCTTTACCACTATGTCGGGTTTCCTCGCACCCAGTTTCTTATCCATCAGAATGGGAATGTACCAGGTGATCGTAATTCTCTTAGAGTCAGGATCCCAGAGCTTTTCAGGCACAGTGATGATGCAGTTTTTACAGAGTGTCAAAAGGATGAGGTGTGCTTCTTTTTTGTGCCTTTCTGTATAGAAATTTTCTGCCATCAGAACTTCACAGCCAGCTTTTTGCCAGATTTTTCAATGTTTGCTGTAAACCATCTTGTCCATAATTTGCTGTCTGGGGCTGCAACTATCAATCTCTCATCCTTTGGTTTCAGTTCACCTCTTCTTAGTCATGTGTGTCCATTTGTGATCGACAAAGAGTTCCTGAAGTAACACTTTGTATGTTCCACTGTGTATTTTCCACTTGTTTTTCCATGTTTGTTAATCTAATTCTTTGAAAAGCTTGTTCTCTTGTTTTGCAAATTCTTCTGTTCCCTTTCCCGTGTGTGCTTGTGAAGTCTCACTCATTCTCTCTAACCATTGGAACGCTTGTCCAAGTTTGATGTTGGAAACAGATTCTGGAAGTTAAATTTCATTTTTTAGCACTTTTTTGTGTATTTGGATCCATTGATGCTGTTAGATAGACCTCCAAGCCTATAATAGGAGTTAGGTATGTGCAATCAGTCTCTATAATGTCTAGCTCTCCTTCAGTTCTAGGAATGTACAGTCTTGGCATACACCGATTCTTGTAAATTATCTCATGAGCATGGAGGAGTTTTATTGTTCACACATCCAATTTTTCAAGATCTTTAAGAGGCCAGTCCACAATCCCAAAGCTGTATGAGAGCACAGGAATTGCCAGCCGACTCATGGCTTGTAACTTATTCTGTGATGTTAAATCACTTTTCAATAACAATTTTAACCTTCTATAGTATTCTCATACCGATGTGGATGTTCTGGTGACGTATTAGACTTTTCTTGTAAGTGAAACCTTTTTCACATTCAGAACAAGAAATGAATCCTTCAGTGTGGAGTTTCTCATCAGCTATTAGACTCCTCTTGTAAATGAAGCTTTTCTTACATTCAGTACATGGAAATGTTTTTTTTTTAAAATGTGTGTTTTCTTGTGAAGTTTTAGATTTCTCTTCCTTGTGAAACTTTTCTCACACTCAGAGCAGGAAAATGGTCTCTCACCGGTGTGGAATTTTTAGTGATATTTTAGACTGCTCTTGTGAATGAAGCTTTTTTCACATTGAGAAGATGAAAATAGTCTTTCACCAGTGTGTGTTTTCTGGTGAATTTTTAGATTTGTCTGGTGAGTGAAGCTTTTCTAACATGCAGAATATTTAAATGGTTTTTCACCAGTGTGTGTATGTATTTTCTGGTGACGTTTTAGATTTCTTTTCCATGTGAAGCTTTTCTCACATTCAGAGCAAGAAAAAGGTCTCTCACCGGTGTGGATTTTTTGATGATATGTTAGATTGTTCTTGTGAATGAAGCTTTTTTCACACTGAGAACATGAAAATAGTCTTTCACCAGTGTGTGTTTTCTGGTGAGCTATTAGACTGTTCTTGTAAATGAATCTTTTTTTCACATTCAGAACATTTAATTGGTCTTTCACCAGTGTGGATTTTCTGGTGAATTTTTAGATTTCTCTTGTAAGTGAAGATTTTCTCACATGCAGAACATTTAAATGGTTTTTTCACCAATGTGTATTTTCTGGTGACGTTTTAGATTAATTTTCCTTGTGAAGCTTTTCTCACATTCAGAGCAAGAAAAAGGTCTCTCACTGGTGTGGATTTTTTGGTGATATTTTAGATTTTTCTTGTGAATGAATCCTTTTTCACATTCAGAACATTGAAATGGTCTTTCACCAGTGTGTTTTTTCTGGTGATCTATTAGACTTTTCTTGTAAATAAAGCTTTTCTCACATTCAGAACATTTAAATGGTTTTTCACCAATGTGTATTTTCTGGTGACGTTTTAGATTAATTTTCCTTGTGAAGCTTTTCTCACATTCAGAGCAAGAAAAAGGTCTCTCACTGGTGTGGATTTTTTGGTGACATGTTAGATTTTTCTTGAGAATGAATCTTTTTTCACATTCAGAACATTTAAATGGTCTTTCACCAGTGTGCTTTTTCTGGTGATCTATTAGACTTTTCTTGTAAATGAAGCTTTTCCACATTCAGAGCAAGAAAATGTGTCTCACTGGTGTGTATTTTTTGGTGATATGTTAGATATTTCTTGAGAATGAATCTTTTTTCACATTCAGAACATTTAAATGGTCTTTCACCAGTGTGTTTTTTCTGGTGATCTATTAGACTTTCCTTGTAAATAAAGCTTTTCTCACATTCAGAACATTTAAATGGTTTTTCACCAGTGTGTGTTTTCTGGTGAAATTTTAGATATCTTTTCCTTGTGAAGTTTTTCTCACATTCAGAGCAAGAAAATGGTTTCTTACCAGTGTGGATTTTTTGATGAGATGTTAGACTGTTCTCATGAGTGAATCTTTTTTCACCTTGGGTACATGAAAATGGTCTTTCTCTAGTGTGTGTTTTCTGGTGAAATTGTAAATACTTTTTGCTAGTGAAGCTTTTCTCACAATCAGGGCATGAAAATGGTCTTTCGCTAGTGTGATTTTTCTGGTATTTTGTGAGGCTTGCTATATGATTATACTTTCTCCATATTCTGTACATGTGTAATGTCTTTCTTCTTTGATTTTTGGGTGTTGATTTAGTTCTTCTTTCTCACTTGAACCTTTCGCAAACTCGGAGCGAGTACAAGTCTTTTCTTCACAGTGTGTTTCCTGCTCTTCCTGCTCTGAGCTCCGAGTGAAGGATTCCTCATGATCTAGGCATGTAAAAGGTCTTTGCTCAGTGTGAGATTTCTGATCTAATTGCAGTGTCACAGGATCCCAGAGGAACAGCTCACATATATCACATGTGCATCCGTGTTCTGTTCTCCGCTTTCTCTCTCCTTCCCCTGAGTTTATGACATTGCTGCCACTTTGCTCACACATAGATGATTGACAAGTTGAGCGTCTTGTTGATTGTTTGGGGGTTTTTTCTGATATGCAACGATTCTTCCACTTTCTTCCCCACTCGCTTTCTTCCAAATCCTCACCATGTTTGCTGTGATGTGTCTCTGTATTTTTGTTTCTGGGATTATCCTTTTCTAGATAAAACATAAACACTAGGAAATTATTATGTTTATTTATTTATTGAACAGGATTTTTTTTATACCACTTTATCATTTAGTCAAAACAGTTTACATTGTAACTTAAACTTGGTAATGTACATTACACAAATGTACGTTAAACAGGGACAATGATAACTTGGCTTCTTCTGTTTACTGGAAATACCAAATAAAACACTTTAAAAAGTGATGATCTCTGATATAAATGGAAGTCAGAATCAGCGGTGAATAAAAGATTTTAGTTCATGATGCAGAGAAAGCATAGTTACTCACCTGTACAGGTGATCTCCGGGAACAGCAGGAATTTAGTCTTCACCTATGGGTATCGTCGGCACCGACGGAGCCTGCTCGATAACGCTCCCCATCGTCCAACAGGAAAGCTTTTGGGAGCATCCCACAGCGCCTGTGTGCTGCCTTCCCGCCTTTCCCAACTGTCCGCCTCCGGTTGAGTTTAAAGTTGAGACAAAGAGAGAGGGAAAGAGAGAAAGAGAGAGAGCTAGAGAGATACAACTCCTAGGGGAGGTGTGGGGGTTGTGAAGACTAAATTCCTGCTATTCCCAGAGATCACCTGTTACAGGTGAGTAACTATGCTATCTCCAGGAACAAGCAGGAATGTAGTCTTCACATATGGAGACTCCATAGCTGCAGATGCCAGGAAGAAGGCCCCAGAAGTTGTGTGCCCCTTGTGAAAGGGCTCCACTTCACCCCATGGTCTCTAGCATCCTACCAGGGATGGTGGGTAAGAGTTAATTAAGTATGGAACAGGTGTTGAAGAACAGCCTGACTAAACAAGGCATCCCAGCGGGAGTCCTTGTCTAAGCAATAATGGGCTATGAAGGTATGAACCGAAGCCCAAGTAGCTGCTCGACAGATGTCGTCGATAGACCCAGACTGAAGATTAGCCATAGAGGCTGCCATGGCCCTCACGTGAGCTGTGACATGCCTTCAAGAGGAAGCTTCTTACTCTCATAGGCAAAAGATATACATTGTGCAATCCAGCTGGACAGTGTTCTTTTGGAGACTGGAAGTCTCAAATGACTAGGATCAAAAGTAACAAAGAGTTGATAGGACTTTCTATGTTGCTGTGTCCTTTGCAAGTCCTTTCTATGTTGCCAAAGCCCTTTTACAGTCCAAAGTATGAAGATCCTTTCTGCATTTGAGGCGTGAGGCCTGGGGAAGAATACAGGACGGTAAACCGCTTGGTTTAAATGAAAAGGTGACACCACCTTTGGCATAAAGTGTGGATGAGTCCTAAGGACTACCTTATCATGATGGAACCTTGTATAAGGAGGATCAGCCACCAATGCTTGCAATTCACTGATGAGACGTGCTGATGTGATTGCAATAACAAAAGATGTACCTTCCAGGAAAGGAATTTCAAAGAGGTAGTAGCTAATGGTTGTTAAGGCGGCTTCATGAGCTGCTCTAGATCGATTTTTAAGTCCCATGCCTCAGGTGGTGGCTTAATGGGAGGCTTAGTTAAATGAAGTGCTCTCATAAATCTCGCTATGAGTGAATGAGAGGAAATAGGTTGTCTATTTAGAGGCTTGAAAGAAGCTACAATAGCACTCAAATGAACTCTCACTGTATTGGTCTTAAGCCCTGCATTAGATAAATGAAGGAGATACTCCAGTAATGATTCCAGCGGTATCGCAAGAGAGTTAAGACCCTTCTGTGAGCACCATATGGTAAACCTTTTCCACTTGAAAGCGGAAGAGCGTCCTGTGGAAGGCTTCCTGGAAGCA